>JABFTP020000185.1:119634400-122051323 GCA_013387265.2 Cryptolaemus montrouzieri
TTACTTCCCAACAATCCTGAGAATCGCCTAACTTTCTGCCGATTTATTCAAGAGAAGAGAACTCAGGATCATCACTTCAGTAGGAAAATTCTATTTACTGACGAATGCACTTTTACTAGGTCTGGCATCACTAATCTTCACAATGAACACGTGTACAGTGTCGAAAATAGAGACTCCAGATCGATTAAACGGAGAGGCATATTTGAATCTTTCGCAAGAAACTTTGCTGGAATTGTTGGACGATATTCCAGTATTACTGCCTGCAGATATGTGGTTTATACACTTCACTCTAGCGGTTCGCGAGTTCTTCATGCAGAGTATGCGAATCGTTGGACCGGAAGGAGAGCTGATGCTCCTGCAAGTTGGCCAGCACGATCTCCAGACTCGACACCGTGCGACTTCTTTCTTTGGGGTGCTTTAAAATCTAGAGTTCACTCTTCTCCAACTGACACCCGAGAAGAGTTACATATGAGAATTTTAAATGCGGCCAACTTCTTCAAAAATGACACTGAAGTAATGCCAAGGTACAATTTAATTTCTTAAAGAGGATTAACTCCTGTATTTAACAAAATGGTAAAATTTTTGAGAATTTACTATAGTTGAATGAAATTTGGGGTGTAAACTAATTGATCGTTATTCTGAATTGATTTGTTTTTTTATTTAGTTTAGAACTGACCAACCTGTTTTCATATTTTTAAATGAACATCGTGAAAAACTTATTGAATTTTTTCTTCGAATTTTTAGATTTTTGTAATACTGAACATTGAATTCCCTATTTGCTTGATCCGATTTAGCAACCTAGAAAATATCATTTTTTCAACAAGATAATGTTTAGCATAATAAAATGACATCTGCCAGACTACAGAAACAAATCCAAAGCCAACATGGTCAAAATGTGATATTTTTGACTTGCTTGGTGGTTGAAAAGATAAAATCATGAAATTGAAACTGTTTGTGTGATTGAACCGATTGAATCATATTACAATTTCTCAAGAGACAAAAAAGTTTGACAAACAGTCTAGCTACTGATTGTCTGAAACAGTTTTTCTGAAACGAAGACAGTTGAAAAATTATGGGTGATTATAAAAACACGTTTGTTTGTTTGTTTTTCTTTCAAAGTGCTCTATTTCTGCCTTTCAGCTAATGACACGCCGGCGAATTCTGTCACCTCACTAACCCGGGAATTCTGCCGAACCCCTCTCATGTCGAGGGAAGGGATCTTTAATGTCCAACACATCTTTGTTAGACAGGACCGATAGCTTTACATCTCCTCCGAAAGATGGTCACTCAAGCGATTTCCAGAATCCGAAAAATCGCACCGACTTTGCGGGAATTGAACCCAGGTAACTCTGCGCAGGAGACGAGCATCGTATCCCCTACGTCACCGAGCCGGCTAGAAACACGTTCGAGTTCTGAGAGACAATTGTGAAACATCAAGGTCCTTGAGTGGATCACTAAAAAACGTGAATAATGCACCCGATTACGCATACCACATATGGTTCCTTTCGATAGAGTCGTTCTCGAATTATTTGAAAAATGAGGAAAAAAATTTTGGATTTGGCTAACTCTAGCGGCCAAACGAAGATGGGTAAGTTGGCCTAAATCGACTTTTTTCGATCTGAAGAATCTGTGGTATATCTTTGTACACGCAATTCATATATATAGTAGTAGTAATGATAAGTAACTTTTTTCGGTCTGATCGGGTAGATGCTTTTATCGAAACACAGCTTTCTTGCAATAAGAATTGAATCGGTGTATGGCAATTTTAAATTAATTAAGCCATGATTATAACTTATTATTAATTGGAAACATAAATTTATAAGCCACATAGTAAAAATTACCTGCATATCTCAACCTCAAGCATACACCTATTGAGGTATGTTCTTCCGTCCGTACCACAGACTGGGTCCTTTTCTCCCCCGCATCTGTGTTCGCATTTTGAGCCTTGAGCTCTCTGGCACAGACCAGGATTATCTGCCAGAGAAACACCTGCAACAAAAAGGATCTCTTAAAGACGGAACATTCAGTAGATTTAATATTACTAGAAGAAATCAGATCTACATATTTTCTTAATGTTCTCCCATATTGTGCATTGCCAATTAAATTTAAATAATTCTTATAATTCTTGGATAAATGTTGGATTACCATGCAACATTACTTTAGCGCCATTTTTATAAACATGAGCATAATTTCACCTATATTACTTCACATAACCGTAAACAAATATATTTGTAACTTGGTGCTTTGTACCTACAATACTAATGATGTGAGGCAATAGTGAGACTATCTCTTCGAGTACATAATTCAAATTATCAGGACTAGCATAAATGATCAGACAAACAGAAAATAAGAAAGGAATTGATAGGTTAGAGAAACTTCAGGCTAAGGATTAATTGATTATTGATTGTTTCTATGAAAGCTGCGCATGTGTCATATAGTATTTAATATTAAGCAAGATCACATCAAGTGGACCCCTTTTCCCATTTGATTATTAAATTCAGATATAAATATTTTTCATGAAGTATTTACTATGAATAATTAATCACTGAAACAGTTTTTGAAAATTTTCATTTTAACATTTTTTAATGAAAATTTTTATGACTTTCAAATGCAAAATCAATAAATAAAAGCTATTGAAGATAGATAAACTTTCAGGATTCATAGTTTATCAGTTATACTCCGATAATATATATGAATGTTTAAACTATTCATTAATTTTCATATTGTTAATTAATTTTAAGTTAACAATTATTACTATGACTTCTCCCTTAAACGAAACTTTTTCTCTTCTCTGTATGATGCATAAAATATCAAAGTAACAGAATACACAAAAAAATTCGATTGCTCGCTATCAGATTAAACAAAAAAAATTATTTTTGACGGGCGGCTGGCGCTGTTGGTACAGCGCGCTGCGTTCACATACCTTTCAATGTACTCTGTAATTGTTTATAAGAAGCATTACTCTTTTTTAATAAAAATAAGATTATTTAATGGATAATTTTATTAAAGTACTATACTTAAAATCATTTCATAGAATACTTTTCATTATTAAAGAAACGAAGATTTGAAAATCTTAGCAAAATCCTATCATTTTAATTTAATTATTGTTCTTTATGAACAGTATTTTATTTATTTACAATTTTAAATAATATCGTTAATTTTCACTGAATCAATGTAAAATTTACTACCTCGCTTGCGTTACTTCATTAGTAGACTAAAAAAATTGCGTTCGGTTATTTTCTTTTTTATTTTGATACACTTAATAACACATTGGCTATTAATTCATATCACAAACCATTTTAGTTCATTTGTTGAATCCGTTTATAAGCACATCAGTGTTCAACAGTTTTTATCAATCAAAATTTAAATAGTTTGTATCAAATTTGTGTTAAATTGTCTTAGTATCAATCACTTTGATTTTGGTTTATCATGGGTCGCGTAAATGAATGCTTTAATCCTGTTAATGACGAAAGAATTAAAAATTCAGTTTTGATAACGCAAAAGCGTGCTCATGAATATTTATAGACTTTAGTGGGAGTTACATGTGCAATTTGTGTGAACGGGCTATTTATTTGGGTCGAAAACTTGACACTCCTGCTGAATTATCTGTTAATAATTGTCCATATAACCGGCTCGGTGGCGTAGAGGATACGATGCTCGTCCCCTGCGCAGAGTTACCTGGGTTCAATCCCCACAAATTCGGTGCGATTTTTCGGATTCTGGGAATCGCTTGAGCATCCATCTTTCGGAGGAGATGTAAAGCCGTCGGTCCTATCTAATAGAGATGTGTTGGACACTAAAGATCCCTTCCCTCTACACGAGAGGGGTTCGGCAAAATTCCCGGGTTAGTGAGGTGACAGAATTCCCCGGCGTGTCATTGGCCGAAAGGCGAAAATGGAGCACGTTAAAGGAAAAACAAATAAAGTTGTCCATATGTTGATAAGTCTGAATTATCGAATTATGATATTGAAGATAATGAAAAAAAAGACCCTTCTTTCCAATGTGATTCTGTTGACAATGAATTGAAAATTGAAAAAAATTAATAAAGTGCTATTAGATATTGGTGAAGCGACTATCAAATGTAGACCTTCTGATAAATAACTTCAAATCTGCTTTTAGTAGTAAAAATTGTAGAGCTGAGAAAATTCAGGTTTTGACCACGCTTCCTCCAGATTGGTCGATGAAAATGATAAGGAGAGAATTTAAAGTTTCTAAACGAATAGTTAAATTGGCAAAGAAAATCAGGGAGGAAAAGAGACTCGCTTCACAGCCTACGATTAAAAAAGGAGAAAATTCAAAGAATGAAGCAATCGAGCGGGTTTGGCTGCTTTTTATTTGTCGGATGATGTCAGTCGCGTAATGTCTGGAATAAAAGATTATGTATCGGTGACTAAAAAATTCATAAACAAAAACAATTATTATTATTTGATATTCATGAACTATATGAAAAATTCAAAGAAGTCTTTCTCGACGAGAAGATTGGACAAACAAAATTTCAAAAACTTTGTCCACGTGAAAGTATATTTGCTGGCAAGAGTGGTACTCACAATGTGTGTATGTGTGTGTGTAAAAGTCATCAAAATATTAAACTACAGTAAAACGGATTGAAAAATGAACTGAAAAAAAGGGATAAATTTATCAGAAACTTTAAATTTCATTGAAAGCTCTGTTTGCCGAGAATCAAAATCATTATGCAATTTTTCTAACTGTACTAAATGCACAGGAACTAATAACGTTATAAATATATTGAAACCTTTACTTGATAATCATCAAATTCATGAAATTACATACAGTCAATGGAAAAGTACCGACAGGTAAGAAAAAGCTCACCCAAATCACTAATAATGTTTTCAAATTATTTTAATTTTTCAGAAAAAACTTTATTAGACTTTGCATAATAATTATTATAATTGAGAATTAATAATTAAAATGTCTTCGACTGTGTATAGTAATGAATACTAATCATTTTGATTCTTAAAGCTGAGCTCTAATTGAATCAACTTATAAGTAATGAAATAATTAGATTTTGTCTTTTCAAATAGTGAATTCTTTTGTTGTTGGTTTTCTTATTAATTTAATTAAACTCTTTGAAATTCGCAGGACTGAAATAGTTGAAGAAAAGAAAAACAAAGAAGATTGCTTTAACGATTTAATACAAAAATGGCCTGAATGAAATATGATTTTCTTGCAAAATCTCAAGCATCGTATTTTACGGAAAAAAGGAAACTGTCGAGGATGGAGCATTTGTTGTCTATCTTGACTTTCCGAAAATTATACTTTTTTGTACATGACGCAATCCAGTCTCATCATTGGACAAACACTCAGGCTACAATACACCCATACGTAGTGTATTATAGAGAGAATAACGAAATAAAACATGTAAACTACGTAATAATTTCAGAAAAGTTTACCCACGACGCCAATTCAATTCACCTTCTTAATTTTAAATTGATTGAATTCTCGAAAAATAAGCTCGGAGCAGATAAAATTAAAAAACTGTTATTTTTCGGACGGATTTGCTTCTCAGTACAAAAATAAGTATAATTTTAATCAAATTTAATCAATTCAAATTCAATCAACCAAAGAAAATATTTTAATGTTAACGTAAAATGGAATTTTTATGCTACATCTCATGTGAAATGAGCATGTGATGGTTTGGCAGGACATATGAAGAGACAAGCTTATCGTGAAGGTCTTCAGAGGGATAATGATAAGCACATAATTAATGGGGCTTCATTGTTTGTATGGGATGAAAATCATTTAAAAAAGTTAATTTTGGATTCTGCTCTCAATAAGACCACGATTTTCATGAACTACAATATAAATCCCGGTACGAGCAATCCGTAATAATTAAAAATACACGACAGTATCATCACTATAAAGCTGTAGATAATACATCACTCGGGTGCCAAATATTTTCCAAAGACATTGAAGTAATAAAAATAGAGTATTAAAAACATAACGCAATATACTGATAGATTTATAACTAAATTATATTTTATTTAAACTCTCTGTTTATTTATTAATGAAAAAGTATTCTATTGATTGATTTTATGTTTAGTATTTTGATAAAATTATCCATTAAATAATCTTATTTTCATTCAATATGGAGTATTGTTGAAAGGTATGTGAACGCCGCCCGTCATAAATACATTTTTTGTTTAATCTAATAACGAGCAACTAAATTTTTTTCGGATTCTTTTATATATATATATATATATATATATATATATATATATATATATATATATATATATATATATATATATATATATATATATATATATATATATATATATATATATAGAGGGGTTTCACCCCGACGAGTTGCCCATATATCTGTTCATGCAATCAAAATGATGTCATGAAAAAATATAAATCCACCACCCGGTAATTGATACCATTGCCAGGCAATGATTATAATCAAAACATATCCTGGAGTAATTATATATTAGGATAACGTTAAATGTTATGAGAATATATCAATCTACCAGAATATATACATACTATAGTATCATCAGACAATGATATCAATGTACCAACGAGTAGTGTCAGAGGTTTTCTCCCCGGAAGAATCCAGTGTACGGACCTTAGTCAAGTAACACTGAATGTTACTCATTAATAGTTTCCTTTGTGTGAAGTGGTGAACGATCAAAAAGAATACTGCTCTGAATATAAAAATGACAAAATTGTCAGTTAATTATATTACATTTATATAAACAAATAAATAAAATATGAAATGAGATTCTGAGCAGTATAAACTTAAGAGAAAACCTATGAGTCTACCTCATCATTTATATATATATATATATATATATATATATATATATATAGTATCAAAGTATAACTGATAAACTATGAATCCTGAAATTCATTATTATATGTTTAATAGTTCAAATGTCATGAAAATTTCCATTAGAAAAATTTTTGTTAAAATAAAATTTCAAACTGAAAACTGTTTCAGGGATTAATTATTCATAGTAAATACTTCATAAAAAATATTTATATCTGATCTCAATCTAACTATCAAGTGGAAAAGGGGGGGTCCACTTGATGTGATTTTGCTCTGATTTTATTTATGATTTTGCATTCACTAATTCGCACACCGTGATGTTATAACTTATATAGTAGCACAAAATTCAGTACGATAATTTCAATGAGTCAATACGTTTCTATCTAAGAATAAAACAAAGATAGTAATGCTATTAGGTTCTTTTCATAGCAGTGCAGGCACGGGGTAGATTAAGAGCATTGAGAAGAGAATATTCATTGGCAGTTAACCTGGCTATCATCACGTCTGTCAAGTGTCGTGAAATATCGTCCAGTTTATTAAATCTACGATCATAAATATTTACTTTCGGAATGGAAATTGGAAAAGGGTCATACATAATACGATACGTAGATGTTCGCTTGAAGAGGAGGGAAAATTTGAATGCTAGTGCAGGCGTTACAGGTTCCTGAATATGAATGAATGAACAAAATTCATTCAAAATCTCTATATGAAAACTAGGTAAACTAACTAGCTGAGTAAATTTTAATTTGTTGCCATGAAATTGATGCAAAATCTTCCATCTTTGGATATGTTATTTACAAGAAATGACCCTGATGGCATAAGTGCAGCTTAAAAACGTTCTTGTATAAAGAAAAGTTTGATTTGGAACCTCTTTATGTTCTTTCAACATTCGATTTCAATGAACAACAAAATTAATAATTGGTTTTGATGTCATGAGATATTCGCTAGTCTCGCAAGGATAAAGAATATTCACCATGCTGAATCTGGTTGAATCATGTAGAAGAGAAAACGGTCAAAACTCAGTGCATCAATTCCCCTTTGAAACTCAACAAAACTATGATCATGTGTCATTAACTTCCTTAATATACCACTAATTTCAAACTATTTTAAGATTGAAATAGAAACTGCGAAATAACAATTGAGTAGATAAGTGGTCCAAGCAAGAAGTCAGATTCACAAAATACTCTCTCGGAAGAAACTTGGTAGAGTACATTACTCTGTAGAAATTATAGAACCGTTTTTTTTAATGAATTTCAAGGATGAGAAAATTAGATGCAGGAAGAAAAAAATAATAAAAAACTTCGAAAATGACATCTAGACAAGAATTTGATCGAGAGAATCAATTTTGTGAAAACACTCCAAGATATCAATAGTGTGGAAATCTTGATTCATGCTCATTTTCATCGATCTAATTAAGGCCTGTTGAAGGCAAAGTTCAAGCAGATTACTTCTGAGAGATGCAAGATCCACTGCAAGTAGTAGTGAAAAAAGAACCTTCAAACTACTATGGCAACTTAGCAATATGTTGGGTGGAGAACTGTAAACTAACCTGTGCTCAATCGGGTTCAGATCAGGATTTTGAAGTTGTCTCTAAATAACTTTGGTTCCGAGTTCATCAAGCTAATTTCTCACCACTGAGCCCCTTTGCGATCGAGCATTATCATGCTTCAAAAGAGAATTTTCACCGATTAGAAGAAATGAGAAGCACTAGGTACGTCTGAAATTTCGTTCATATGTGGGTGATTTGCGAGAGGGCCTTAATTGAACAGATGAAGGTCAGTACGCTTCAGAAGACTTGTCTCCCGAAATCATCAGAGATCCACGGTCGAAAGGAACAATTTCTGCAATATTGCACTAGGCAATTCGTTCGTTTATAAAAAATTTTCTATGTTAACCATCATTGACGGTTTTTTTCAGTTCTATCATGAATGTTATAAATGCTGAATAGTTAAATTTAAGAAGTTCTAGAGGTGTTGAAGCGTTCTTTCAAAGCAAGCAATCGAATGTCATTCTTTCTTGGAATCGCTGGATCACACGGGAAATCTTCATATGAGCTCCAAGTCTTAAGACAACGTCTTCAAGGAATGAGTTAGGCATAGATCAACTCATATAATTTTATCATTTCTTACCTTAGGTAGCAAAAAATATAAAAACATTCGATGCCATGATTTAAGTACTGAAATGTCAACTAGACATTGTCAACTAAGAAGGCACCTTTCAGATAAATACATACGAATTTCAGAGCAGCAAATCATCAAGTAGCTGAGTCAGTCAGTTCAGCTTTTATAATAAACACATGCCCGAGGTTTGTAGATAATAAAGTAATAGATCTGGCAACGTAGCTTCCGATCCGACAACTCGGCTTTGAACACCGTCAGGTACACATGTGATACTTCTTCAGTATAAGATTGAACTCGCTAGAGTCATTTGTTTGTCCGTATGGTTAGTTCTCGTGAAACAGTTTTTCTTGTGAATTCTGAGAATGCAATTCAAACTTGGACATTTGCAATAGAAATATTTCAAAAACTTCGGCAGGCCTATGTAGAAAGTGTTTTGTCAAATGCCCAAGTTTTTTAGTGGTTTAAGGAGTTTACAGAAGAAAGAGAGTCGATGAATCACGAAGCCGACGGCCTTCAAGTGCAAACACCGATGAAAATAGCAACAAAATTCGAGATCTTCAGCGTTCAGATCGACGGTTGATAGTTAGAATGATCGCGAAAGAGTTGAATTCAGAGCACAATACCGTTCATCAAATATTGACAAACGAATTGCAGATGAGAAGAATTTGTACAAAAATGGTTTCGAAAAACCATTTTAAAGACCAGAAGTATCTCAGAAAGAAAAAGAATTTTGACTTTTTAGCATGGATTAAAAACGATCCTCGTTTTTTGGAATGTCTCATTGCTGGTGACGAGTCTGGGGTGTTTGAGTACGACCCAGAAACCAAACGCCAGAGCATGGAGTGGCATACTGCAACCCCTAAGGTCCAAAAATACTAATGAGCAAATCAACGATCAAATGCAAGCCGATTCCTATTTTTTTTTTGATAGTCGCGGAATCATCCATGAAGAGTTCAAGGCCAAACGGTTAATCAACATTTCAACCGAGAAGTCCTTGAAAGACTTTGGAAAAACGTCTTTGGTATGGGATCGAAGAACACTGCACCATGTGACCCTGCAATCTCAGTAATGGAGTTTTTAGCCATCAAACACATTCCAATGCTTCCTCAGCCTCCTTATTCACTAGACTGAAGGTACTTTTACCTCTTCCCAAAAATTAAAAATCACTTCAAGGGAACTTATTTTGGAATACTTGAAATCATCCAGACAGCTGTTACCAACCAGTTGAAGGCTATTCGAGTATCAGAGTTCAAGCAATGCTATGATGATTGAAAGTACCGTTCTCCTGCGCTGTGTAGTTTACCAAGGGAATTATTTTGAAGGAGACAATATTGAATTGTAGTTAGATTTGAATGACAATTGAAAAAAAAAATCAGTCTTCAGTTACACACCCTGTTCATTATTCATTCCAAAAGTATAAATGGATTGTGGGTTACCCCACAAATAATACTGTTAGTTAAGGAAGTTGTAAATCCAGAAATTCAATCAAAGCAAGATGATCATTTTGTGACTTATTCCGGAAAATTATTAGAAGTAGCACAATGAAATCACCGTTAAACACAATACACATATTTGCACGAATACTGGAAATCCAAGTAGTTTGAAGCGGAGAGATCCTTCGGAATAATGTTCTCTCAAGAACAAACAAATATGGGTTTAGGTATTTATGGTGAACGTGAGGTTTTCACTCTAAAATTGTTCAACTTCATTCAGGAAGTAGTAACCATGGGAAATCAATTACGTTGAATATACAGGATGTTACATAATAGTATGTCACAACTTGAGGGGGTAAATCTACGAGCAATTTTAAGAAAAAAAAGTTTATATAAACATAGGTCCGCAAAAGCTTCGTTACGGAGCTACAGGGTGTTGAAATTTCCGAAATAAATTGTTTTTTTTCAAAACCCCTACAGTTTTTGATATATTCAGCCCTAATTTGGAATGCATGCTCGATCATGATACGTCCTAAATTTCAACAAGAATTTACAAGGTGTTTTCTTTTCCGGAGCCATGTCTTCTTTTGCCCTTTCAAACTTTTTTGCAGTACGCCACTGATCAGCGCTGACAGTTGCTTAAGTTGAACCAGTGTCTGCTCGAATTGTTCATCAAATTAACGATTACTTTTAAGACTTTTGAAGTTATTGCTGTGGGAAAAAATGGCTAATTTTACTAATGCCGAATTGGCTGATATCCATTACATGTACGGTCTGGCTGAAGGAAACACAATAGAAGCTAGGCGATTATATCAGGTGTGCTTTCCAAATCGAGTTACACCAGACAGGCGAACATTTTCAAATATTCATAGAAGGTTGAGGGAAACTGGTACTTTTACTGCAAATAATCATTTGAAAGGTGCAACTCAAACTATGAGAACTCCAGATATTGAGGAAGCAGTTTTGAATTGTATTGATGTGAGTACAAGAAAAATTGGAAATCAGTTGAATATTTCACATATTTTAGTTCGGAGGATTCTCCACGACTTTTAATGTATCCGTTTCATATTCAACGCGTCGAAAATCTACTTCCTCGAGAGTTTCCTTCAAGACTGAATTTCTGCCGATGGTTCTTAGATAAAATTAGAGAAAATGCTCATTTTGATAGTGAAATAATGTTCACAAATTTTCACAATAATCATTATTGGGCTGAGGAAAACCCCCATTTCTCATCATCAACAACAGTTTTCACTAAAGGTCTGGGTCGGAATAATTGGAAATTATTTGATTGGGCCATTTTTTTTGCCTAACAGACTAAACGGTCCCGCTTATCGGCAATTTCTTGAAGAGGAGTTACTTTTATTGCTCGAGGATGTGCTTTTTTTTGGTGAGAAACATAATGTGGTTTATGCATGACGGGGCACCAGCACATTTCAGTGGAAAAGTGAGGAAATTCTTGAAAAATATATTCAACAACCGAAGGATACGTCGGAGTGGGCCAAAACCATGGCCTCCTAGGTCCCTAGACTTAAAAAGTTTGAACTTTTTCTTATGGGGATACCTCAAAAGTTTAGTTTATATCACTTCAGTGAACACTATAGAAAAATTGAGAAATCTAATAATAACCTCTTGTGACACAATAAGAAATACCCCAGGAATATTTCAAAAAGTGCGTGATAATATGCGAAGAACAGAGGCCTATATTCTTGGAGGTGGAGGACACTTCTAGCAATTTATTTAGTTTTAAATTGTTCTTTTTTTAGTTTGATATTGAATAAGTATGAATTGAGTATCAGAAGACGAGCTATCAGAATAAAAGCTAATTTTGGGCATACCTATCGGGTATTTCTATTAATTTTTATTTATTTAGCGAATAACATACAATTTTAATTATATAATTTTTCACTCGAAAACGGTTGGAGTTACGAGATAATTACAGGTGTCAAAACAAATTTTAAGTTGAACGAAGATGATGGAAATTGATTGTAAGCTGATCAGTGGCGTACTTCAAAAAAGTTTGAAAGGGCAAAAGGAGACATGACCTCAGAAAAGAAAACACCTTGTGAATTTCAGTTGAAAACAGGACGTGTAATGATGGACACTGTAAAAAATAGCTTGCATTTCAAATTTGGGCTGAATATCTCAAAAACTGCAGGAGTTTTGAAGAAAAATCCAATTTCTTCCGAAAATTGCAACACCCTGTAGCTCCGTTACGAAGCTTTTGCAGACCTATGTTATGGAACTTTTTTTCTTTAAATTACACGTAGATTTACCACCTCAAGTTGTGACATACTATTATATAACACCCTGTATGGGTACATTTTGAAGCCTAAGTATTCTCATTAACTATTTTGTGCAACTATTTTTGGTTGAAATATTAATCAAGATATGTTAATTCAATTGAATTTCATTTGTGTAAAATTGTTTTCCTGAAATTGTGCTTAAATGTTAATGAAACCGTTATTCGATATAAATTGAAATAAATTTATGAAGGAATTAGCCGTTGAATTATGGAATGTCCTTTAATCCAAGAATGAAGAGTTATGAATTCATTGGACAATGTAATCAGTATGTATCAAACTGGATGTTTGTAATGTCCATTAAGTGCGTGTTTGTTCGATAACTCAGAAACTGTACATTGTATCGAGAAGGTGTGACGGAAAGATAAGTAGACCTTAAACTGTTGCATATTTTAAAATGATTTTCGAATGTACAGGGTTTTCCGTTTCAGATAGTTATGTCAAAGTTAGTTTTTTAAATGGAATGCACTATTTCTCGCATCATTCTCGTATTTCTCCTAGAGAAATAATGTTTCTTTTTGAAGAAGTTTCTGACATTATCTCAACCTTTTGTGAATTTTTATAGATTTTGTAAGGCTCCGACCTCTTCTTTAAAGTCCTACTGTACTCTTCAGGATAATAAAAAAATTTCGACCGAGACAACAAAACTGTCTAAGAGTATGTGTTCATTTTTCATTGTCGAAATTTGGAAACATCTAAATCGCATCACTTTTCTTATTTCAAACGGCACATACTAGATTGATTGGTTGAATCAGAAGGACGATTCCTATACTTGTCAATCGGTGTAAAGGTCCTGTCTTTAATTTTCAACTGTTTTCGAATTGGGAATGATTTTTATTTATTTAGCAATTTATTAATGACAAATGGACTTTGAATTCAATTTTCATGGAAGAATTTATTGAAAACTACAATCAATGCACAAAGGTTCTACCTTCTTCTTAAACATACTTTTCAAGTCGATGAATATGTTCCTTCGAACTTTATTTAGAACTACAAGAATTATTCTACGGGATGCTTCAAGAAACAGCTTTTTATATCGTCAAGTAGGAACAGGTATGTTAACTTCCAATTTTACTGTTTCCCACAATGAAAAGTCTATTGACGTGAGATCTGGAGATCTACGGAAATCAATGAATGAACCTTCCTCGACCAATCCAATAATTCTGATAGATCTCTCAGAGTTCTGGGTCATTGAATGATCTTTCAAAAAAATATAACCTAACTACATAATTTTCCTCTATCCCTCGCCAGACCATTTTTTACTGACAGAAAAAATTTATATTGTGTCAATTCAGAAATTCACCTTTAAGAAAAGTGTATCCATCAGTGAATAAGTTAAAATTTGAGAAATGTTTAATTGATTGTGCAACCATTCATAACCCTGCATTGTTTACTCGAAATCCTACTTCATTAAATCTTGGTGAAGATGAACGAGATATCAATGATATTTATTCTTTTTCAAGGTCTTAGATACTGAAGACTTTTTTTGATGATAATCTGTAGTAACTTTCCGTACAATTATTTCCAGATCTTCCACCTCTGTCGAACAAATTGGATTTTCTTCATATAAGACCGTTTTTGTTCGAGGTAGTTTTTTATAATTGAAGCTTCCAGTGTTCTCAAAGCGTCTTTTCAAAAGAATCCGGTCGGAGATAACTCCATTCTGGATATGTGACCACATATGAACGAGAAACTAACAAGCAATTCCCATAACTATTTCCAATTGCACATATCACATTCACACACCACACAATATAGTACCATAGTTTTTTATTCTTTTCATATGGTAAAGATACATTCGAAAAGTAATGGCTGCAATTGTTTTGATAGTTAATCAATCAGGATATACCAAAAAATAGATTGCATTCAATATTTTTGATGGGTTATTTCTAGTAAAAATGACGCTTCTATTTCTGGAGAGAAGAGTTTATTTAAGTCCTGAAGTTATGAGTTCGAAGAAATTTTAATTATCGGCTTGCATAGTAGGTTCAAGAAAAACATTTCGGGCAATTGAATCAAAAATCCCTCTCGATTTGAGACATGGAAAATAGGTATGGAAAACCCGTATAGTATTCGATATCCAATGAAATTCTTATTCAGTGCATTCCTAATTCCTACCTGTTCCTTGATACGATTTGGATTTGAATCTGCTTATTTTGTCATTGTACTTTTTCATGTCAAACACTGTTGATTTTGGAATAGTGAACTTTGCTGCTATTCGACGAGTACTCATTCCATCATAAATAAAATCTCTAATTTTTGATTTCTCTGCCATTGTGAGCGTTTTATGATTTCTCTTAGTTGGAGCCATTATGCATACCACCGGCGAGATTGAAATGCAAAATGCAACTGTAGAACGATACTCGCCACTCTTAGGTAGTATAAGTACATACATACATGTACAGACAGGAAAATTATTATTGTTTGTATATCAGCCTGCGTCGACGTGCCCGGATTATAGAGGTGAAATTGTCAAAGTGCCCGAATGAGTCGCGTGCCCGAGTAAGATAGATATTATCTTTGAGTGAGGGCGCCTAGCAGCCCGGCGACTACGACCCAGTGGTCTATTGTGGCACACTCTGTCCTAAATTTCATCCATGAGCTCCGATCCTTCTCGTAAAGGATACGAGTTTCGTGGGCGAGAGCTTAATAAGCTCAGTCAGCTTCAGTTTGGAAAATCCAAGTTCTTCCATCCTGACCCTGTCCCCTGCTGGTCTCTCGCATATAACATGTTCCATTGATTCTGTATCTTCTTCGCATAGCCTACATGAAGGATCTTCAACCAATCCTAACTTATTTAGGTGTTTCCTGAGGCGACAGTGCCCCGTTAATATTGCAGTTAAAATTCTCAGTTCCAACCTTGCAGTTTCCAGGGGAATTCCGAGCTTAGGCTCCGGTCTAATGAACTCCAGGCTAGTTCCTCGAGCGGCCAATGAGTCCGCCTTCTCATTTCCCTCAATGCCAAAGTGGACAGGAACCCATATTAGACGGAGCCTGCTCCGCTCTCCTAGTTTGGCAAGGGTAAAGCGACATTCCTGCCTCATAAGTGAAGTACAGGTATCGAATGCCAATGCTTTCAGTGCAGCTTGGCTATCGGTGATGATTTTAATTGACCTATTTGTTAATCCCCCCGCCAGCAAGAGGTTAGCACAGTGGTCAATGGCGAATATTTCTGCTTGAAAGACAGTCGCATGCCCACCAAGACAGATCGACTGTTACTGCAGTGCCCGATATAGCGAGTGCCCGAAACTAGAAAAAGAAGTTTATTCATATTTTAGACAGATTATATAAAAACCAAATGAATTATATCAGATTATTGGAAAGTAGGAAAAAATTGATCTGTAAAAGCATTCGTTACGAAACCCGAAGACAACCTTATTGTAAGGGATGATCCATACTTTCTTCCACACTTTTTACACTAACATACTTAATTGAGGGTGGCGCAAAAAAATCGACAAATCGACTATTTTTTTTGTTTGAATCACGAGTGAAAAAAATGTAAGTTTTTGATGTTTTAGGAGCCACCTCCAAAGGACAGGTCAAAAAAAATTTTAAGAGGACGTTATTTTAAACCTTGAACAATTGTCAATAATTGAATTTTTTGATTAAATTTTTCTTGAAATTGAAGAAAATTGTTGATTCGATTATTTGTGTGATTTTAGTACATCTCCTAGTGAATTTTTATCGATTATTTGACTGAATAAAAGGAAAAACATATATGGAACTTGAATTTCAATATTAAAAGGTTGTTCGAAAAAATCTAGAGTAATGCACTTGAAAATTCAAAAATTCTGAGTAACCTTATAAAATTATAATATTTAGTTAAATTTTCAGAAACTTATATTTTTCGCCTTTAAAATTATGCCATAACGAGAAAAAATTTTACTCAAAGAAAATTTTTCAACAAATTTAAAAATTTTTAGCGACCTCTTAAAAATTTTTTTTGACTTGTCCTTTGGAGGTCACTCTTCAACATCAAAAACTAATATTTTTTCACTCGAGTTTCAAAAAAAAAATAGTCGGTTTTTTGCGCCACCCTAATAATTATTCATAAGCTAATCTATTTTGGGTTAATTTTCAAAGGAGCAGTTTTGTAACTATCTAAAATATATGTCAATTCATCGAGTACTTTGTTTTTTAGCCCCACTCTTGTCTATATTTAACACCAGTTGTCTTTCTTGATTTTAGCTCGTCCATTTTTGTTGTGCTTGCATATAAAAGTTTAAATAGAGGGGGGTATCTCTGGCATTTATATTGCAGGCATTTCAAGCTGTTAATAATGTTTGCTGGTGTATAGAGTCGAAAGTCATGTCGTAGTCGCCGAATATTTGCGTTTTCCATGTACTTCTCCACGAGAGGCTGTATATTAACAAATAATCCTTAGCTCCAAAGTCTGAACCAAAACTAGTTTGTTCCAAGGTATTCAAATTTTGACGTGAAGAGCATAGTCAATATACTGGTAAACAATTTATACATACAGGGTGCTTTAACGAAAACTAAATAGCGGCTATATCTACCAAGATATTCATTTCTGATCAAAACGCAAAAACAGGTCAATTTTTGTTAAAATGGGGACATCTTTTGGAGTACAAAACTTGCCTAAAACATCAACCCCCTAAGCGGGCATTGCAATCTTTGAACATTTTGAATAGGGAAGATGAGTCGAGTGATAATTCAAAAGTAAGGTGGTATCTTTGTCTTCATCGCCTTGAACGAATTTCCATTTTTAATTGAAAACTGTAAAAGATACAGGGTGAGCAACTGAAAGATAGGAAAGACTATTTCCCTGAGACAATTCAAGTTTCAATGAAGTAAAATTGAACAGATCCATGCTGATCAATGGCAATCATCATCAAGTACCATACTCATCTCGAATTTCAACCCTTGAAAATTTGGAAGAGGGTAGATGGGTCGAGTGATAACTCGAAAGAAAGGTATTATCTTTGTCTGCATCCCCGTGAACGAATTTTCATTTTTGATTGAAAACTGTAGAAGGTACAGAGTGAACTACTGAAAAATAGAGGAAATTATCTATCTCCCTGAGCTATTCAACTATTAGTGCAAAGAAATGGAACAGAATCTATTCTAGTTTTTCGCTCTAATACTCCAATAGTCTTGGGGCGATAGTCGTCGCTATTTTTCAGTGGCTCACTCTGTATCTTCTACAGTTTTCAATCAAAAATGACAATTCTTTCACGGGAATGCAGACAAATATAATACTTTTCTTTCGAGTATCACTCGACCCATATACCCTCTTCCAAATTTTCAAGGGTGGTCACCCCTGCTCTAGGGATTGAAATTATAGATGAGGATGGTACTTGATGATGACTGCAATTGATCAGCATGGATCTGTTTCATTTTTCCTCACTGAAACTTGAATAGTCTTAGGGAAATAGTCTTCTCTATCTTTCAGTTGCTCACCCTGTATCCTTTACAGTTTTCAATTAAAAATGAATATTCGTTCAAGGCAATGAAGACAAAAATACCACCTTTCTTTTGAGGCATCACTCGACCCATATTCCTTATTCGAAAAGTTCAAGGATTGCAACCCCCGCTTAGGGGGTTGATATTTCAGGCAAGTATTGTACCCCAAAAGATGTCTTCCTTGAAACAAAAATTGACCTGTTTTTGCGTTTTGATCAGAATTGAATATCTTGGTAGATATAGCCGCTGTTCAGTTTTCGTTGAAGCACCCTGTATGGTAGAGAATGCTTATTGATTAATGACTTGACAAATCTTCATCTAGTGCCTTTTAACGCAATAAAACTGTTGAGACCTTATTTCTGTCCCGGTGAAATCTTATTCTGAGGGGCATGGAGAGTATTTTGAGTCATGATTACCAGATCGTCTCCTTCTTCGATTGCTTCTGTTACAATTCTATCATCCCCAAGACACTCGTCCGTTGCCATGTCTGACAATGCTTATGACACTTGGTTTAGAATTACGTAAATTCGTTCATAACATGCGTCCTAAGATATTTTATTTGGCACCATTCATTTGTGTAATATTTCCTGTGCTCGTCCCGAATAGGTTTTTGAACTCTCATACGCTCAAACTTTCAAATTTGGCGGAATATTTATGTTGTGTAAGATCTTGTGAGAGTTTGTATTCAGTTTTTCTGCGTTAGCTATACTGATCATCATCAAACACCTGTGACAAGATCTTCGGTAGTTTGTTATTTAGATCATCTCCTTTGAGAACTTCCACTTTTGAGTTTTGTTCTTTTACTTTGTTATAATAAATCTCATGTTCTTCTAAAGGTGCCCACTTACTAACATTTTTCTTCTTTTCAATAGACCAGACTCTCTACCGGTAACAGTATCTAGTAGGAAAATGTTTACATCATTATTTTTGGTCACTAAGGAAACTATATCTATGATTAGGATTCACCCTCTTTTTTATTTATTGTTTCTTATATTCTCCTCTGCTATTCGTAGAGTAATCAAGATCAATTAAACCTATTAAATTTTAAGTATAAGGCAATATTATCGTTATGAAAAATATGTTGAACATGATAGGTACATCCTCCTAATATAATAGATCATTGCTCGAATATTAATTCAATTATTCATATGCAATATATCTTCACAAAATTCACTATTATAAAATGAAAATTTTGTTACCTTTGCCACAAGTTTTTTTCTTCATCTCACAAATATTCGGATATATAATGCCATCTGATCCGCACACAGGATCTCCATAGCCGTATTGTGTACATATCCTGGGACATGAAGTACTTCTGGCCGATAGTATTCCTGTAAAAAATAGAACATTTTTGAATAACATTATTGGACAAATGAGTGCAAAGAAAATAATGAGTAATATTTATTCATTCCCTTTATAATCATAATATTTCCAGATTCATTGGAATTTCCTTTTCTCGTATTGTGTATCTGCAATTCATCAATTATTTATTCTAATCATATAATTGACAGACCATTTATTCCTTACTGTCGATAATTGATGACGTAACAAGCAACCACAATCTAACCTTATACATGGAAAAATATAATTGATTTTCAATCCATTTTGAACATACGGAGCTATTGTAACAATATATTGTCGAAAGTTTGTTTTAATATATTTGCAAACTATGAAGACTTCTGAGAGAATGATCTTCATTATTCAATGAAGACTGCCCTTATGATCATATTAAAAAGAAAGAATATCGTACGCTAATCGACTAACTGCCATTTATTTTTTCCATTAACTCCTATATTGCGATTTTAATAGGACATCAGGGCGCACGGTAGTGCCCCCGCCAAGTCGAGCATGAAGCTAACACTGCCGTACCATTCTTACCAGAACCATTTCGGCGCATTTTCAGGCCCCTATTTAAGAACTTCTGGATGAGACCAGAACGCAAAAATGTTCGTCATCTAGTAAGCTATAATCACATACTCAAAATCCAAAGATTCAAGTCTGTAGGTTAGGTTCGATATTTTTCCGAATTCTCAACCGATTTAGATGATTTGTTCGGCAAATTATAGATCAACTCTTCTACTTTGTAGAAATTATAAGAGAGAACAAAAAAAATTTCATACGGGGGCAAAACTAAAAGTGTTTTTTTTGTCAAAAATTCCACACCCTGTGGAATTTCGTGGTCCGAGTTGAAACCTACAATATCATGGTCTGTTAAGACACATCTTCCTACAGTAACGCCCTTCTTGTTTCATGCGTTTATCTCTATTTTTGCAGAATATATTTTATTTCAAGTGGAAAATCATTATTTTGGAGAAATTCCATTGAATCAAGAAATTGTCATTAAAATTCGTCTATCAATTTGGAATTTTCTTATTATCACTCAGGCGTGTCGAAATTGTCGTTTGCGATTTTTATGTTCGAATTGCATCAGTTATTGATGACTATTTGGTTAATTTGGTGAAAATTAGGAATTCAGTCGGTAGGTATTAAAATACACAACAAATACCATTGATAATACTTTTCATTTACACATGTGCACACCTTTTTTTATCAAATATGAAATACAACACACGTTTTTCTCTATATGACCACATTTGCACTTGTTTAAAGAATGAGAGTTTTCCATTCTTTGATTTGATACAAATTCGATCGGTTGCGGTGTTTTGTGATTCTTTTACTGTTTACGATTCGAAACGGTATTTTTCATTCAGAATGAGAGATTTACCACCAACCTCAGTAGCAAGGGCAGTTACATTGATCGAGGAAGGGCGCACCTACCGCTCAGTCGGTACCATGTTGGGTGTCTCGATGTCGGTTATCCATCGAATCTACCGACGGTGGGTCTGAGATCATACGCGCAAGCAAGAGCACCAAGACTCGATAGAGCCCATCGAATAGCAAGATTGGCGTTTGCTAGGGAGCATGTAGCATGGACAATCAATCAGTGGAGACGAGTTTTATTTAGTGATGAGAGCCGATAGTGTGTGAATTTCGTGGATGGTAGAGATATAATATGGAGGCATCGAGGTATCGTACGGTACAATCAAGCAAACTTCGCAGGAACTGAGCAATACGGTGGAGGGTCAGTTATGATATGGGGTGGCATATGCTTGGAAGTACGAACAGTACTGGAGATTATTGGCAATGGATCACTTAATGCCCATCGGTATATAACAGAAATCTTGAAGCCCCATGTTGTGCCTTTTGCTCCTTACATAGGGGAAAGTTTCCTTTTTATGCACGATAACGCGCGCCCTCATACTGCGCGCATAGTGATAGAATATCTCAATGAAGTTGGGATCACACGAATGGACTGGCCGTCGCGGTCACCGGATTTAAACCCGATCGAACATGTTTGGGACATTCTTGGAAGAAGGGTTCGACAACGGAATCCAGGCAACGTTGAAGTGCTGACATTGGCTTTGGTGGAAGAGTGGGACAACATACCTCAATAAGTGATAGACAACATCATTGGGAGTATGTGAAATCGTATGCGCGCTGTAAAAAGAGCTCGGGGGGGTCATACTCGCTACTAAAATCAAATGTTTTTTTTTGTGGGTCATCATGAACATTTTTCTCAACATGTTCATTTCATTTCACGAGTGTATCGCCAGGATAACACCTGCTCACAATTTTGGACAGGAATGATAATTATTATAGAGTGTCACACAAAAAAATTCAAAAATAAATGTGCAAAATCAACGATTTTTCCAGTGTACTTCGAGTTATCCCGGAGCGTGAATTTCAAAAATTTTCATTTCGTTAGATTTCCGCTTCTCTAATTTTGATTTTATTTTTTGGCTAACCTCCGATGTTATGCACCTACGCAAGATTGAAAATAAATTCTTGAAATTTGTGACTTTTCGCCTCAAATTGGATATCTCTTGTAAAAATAGAGATAAATGCATAAAACAAGAAGGGGTTACTGTAGGAAGATGTGTCTTGACAGACCATGATATTGTACGTTTCAACTCGAACCACGAAATTCCACAGTGTGTTACGAAGTTTTGACAAAAAAACACTTTTAGTTTTGCCTCCGTATAAATTTTTTTTTCAAATTTTTTTTGTTTTCTCTTATAATTTCTACAAAGCAGAAGAGTTGATCTATAACTTGCCGAAAATATCATCTATATCAGTTGAGACCTAGGAAAAATATCGGACTTCGAATTTGGTTAAATTTTCGAGTGTTCCGCTAATTTTGCCTCCAAGTGTAGTTCTAAAGTTGAGCGAAAGCAAATTTCGCATTTATGACACTCACTCAGTCGTCACTCATGATCATCAGAATAGAACTAGTACTTCCCATAAACTCAGAGAGCTGAAAGTTAGTACAGAGTTAGGTTAGATAATTGCAATGTAAGGAAAAACTATAAAAATCATTGCAAAATCCAGCGTAGTGGGACACATCTTCTAATTTTTTCTAGCCTATAGCGTCCCACAGTCACTGCTCGGCGAATGCCTACCCTTCTGCTTTTGATATGCATATAAATAAAATTAAAGGAAAACTAAAGACTAGACTGGCTTTTACACTTATACTTACAAGTTTACAAAAAGAAATAACGATTGGGCAATACGAAAAACTGTTGCTAATGTACAAGAATCAGAACCGGAAAAAAAGAAAGGAAACATTTGTAATACTAAAAAAAAACACTCAAAACACTACTACAAAAAAAGTGAAATCCCACCAAAAACATTATGTAAAAAAGTAGCCAGGTCTCGATGGAGCTGCTTGTTTATCTCTAAAAAATAATGAAATCTATACAAAGTCGAGCCAAGTCTAAGGTTCCGTAATGCGATTTCTTTATTATTATTGTTAATGTTGTATAACATCCAGACACAAATTTCCTACAAAAACTACTACAAATATATCAGCTAACGAACAGACAAAAGCGGGTGACAGAATATATAGAAAACGAAATGAGACTTGTACCGACCGTCCTTAAAAATCCAACTACTAGCCCATCGGAATATTTCCGATGAAACGGGAATTAGTACAGAAAGTTTATCCAGAATCTTGAAAAAACACGGATTCTATCTATACCATGTTCAGGTCCACCAGTAGCTATCGGAAGAAGATTCTAAACGTCGGCCTGAGTTCTGTTTATGGATGCCGGAAATGATCGGAACAATTCATTATTAAGATGAACGTATCTTTCGTCAGCCGTACACGCAGCATCGATGGGCGGTTAATACTCGGGGCGCAATCGTAAGCCCGCATATCATTGGACCCTTCATTTTTCGGTGAGCATTTAAACAGAAATATATTTTTGTGCTTTCTTCGTGATCATCTACAAGAATTGTTAGAAGATGTGAAGGTTGACGTAAGCTAACGAGTGTGGTTCGGCAGAGGTGGATTCCAAAATTGATCTGCTAGATCGCCTGATTTAACTTGCCTTGACTTTTTCCTATGGGGTATGTGAAAGAAATTGTATTTCGAATTCCGTCAACGAAGGCTGACGATATGAAGGAGAGGATAACAGAAGCATTTCGATCGAACACCGGACAAGCTAAGTTACGTTAGAAGATCATTTAAAGACAAGTAAAAATTGTGTGTCGTAAAAATGGAAGTCATTTTAAAGATTGTGGAAACGCGAATGAGGAGCTCTTAGTGTATTGCTTTTTGTTAACTTCTTGAATTTTCATCTTTTATTTTCATTGCCATAGTATTTGATGTAGTGTTTTATTGTTTTGAGAATAAAGGTAAGGAGAAAGTTTATTTCAAATGTAATCCCAACTACAACTGCAAAACTTTAATTTGTGTAATGTAATTTTACAAATTAATCATAATTAAATGAAATTGATGATAAATTATCAGCTTTCATGTGAAATTTTCCTGACATCTATTATTGAATGTGACTATAAATGATCTTACTCCATCTCCTCCTTCCTTATAACTCTCTTTTCTCATATTGTATTTAATTGTTCTCATCTCATAGTAATTTTCGGGTTTACCTTGTTAATTCATTTATTCAGCTCTTCCATTCTTTGACACTTCTCATTTTAGAGGTGAGCATGAGGCTCTTGATTACTTAAGACTTAATAAACCATTATAGTTCTAGTGAAGAACCTCCTGCCATTTATCTGTGAAATTTCATAGCCCATAGTAGTAAAGTACTACTCAGGTAATTACTGACAATGCTCATGAATATGTGTTTGAGTCTTAAAGTTGTCCTTATAATTTCTTTGTATTAATAATCACACGGTACTAGATAAAAAAAAGGCTATGCTAAGAGTGGGACATTCTCCGACAGTTTCTTCCGAACGATTTTATCAGCAATCGGCTACTGTTTCTCGAGAATCTTTAAAAATATATAATACTCAAGTTACCACCCTATGATATGCCCATAAGCGTAACATGAATTGAGTTTGTTGAAAAAACACAGTAATGAAACTAATTAACAATCATCAAGTGCTGCCTAGTTCTTCGTTTCTTTAATTAATCGTGGAGATTACCTCTATCCGGATTGAAGTTCACTTAAAGTAAGGGAATGGCCACGGGTAGCGATGAACATAAAATACATCAGGGCACTTTATATTTATGTAATTCATGCATAAGTAGAAATTGTCACTAAGGTCTATTGTACTCAGTCATAAATGTTTTTCTGTCACTGAAAAACTCGAGGATATCGGTATTTGCTCTACATACTATGATAGCGTTAGTTGAGTAAATGTACGTGATAAGTTGAGCAATAATGGCAACAAAACTAAATCGTTTGTAGTTTATTATCATCAGATTAATTGTTGAGTGTCAGAATAATACAACAATACTGAACTAACGATGCCAAATGATTTTAATTATATGAACGCATTTATGATTGTTTAAGAACTATAAATTTACCAGGTTACTCCATTCCAACTCGACACAAGTTCAGTAAGTTAGTACTTTTTATCATATTATTGTAAACACAGTAATAAGATACTCAATTTGATGTAGGAGTTTGTTACTTGATGAAAATTGATATAAATTTTTCAATCGAATAAAACAACGATGTCCAAATTTTCAGTATATTCACTTGCGTTTCATCACACTGAGACTTCATCAGATGAGTAGTAAATTTTGAAGGAAGGTGTGTTTTATACACTACATTGGTGAAAGAAGGTACTTATCTTAATAGAAAGAAAATCTAAACAGGGTTGCTTGAAGAACTGAATAGATTTAGTACAGATAACGAAAAATTCCGGGAACATAGACCTAAATTCGACACCAAAACTAAATCTTTTCTGTTCCTAAAGCAACCTTGTTTGATTTTCCCCCATTGAGCTATTTACTTGCTTTTACCAATGTAATATATAAGGCACATCTTTCTTTTAAATGTACTACTTACCTGATGAAGTCACAATGTGGTGAAACACGTCATATCTTTTAGAATATATGGAAAATTTGAACATCATTGTTTTATTTGAATTAACAAAAGAAATTGAAAATCTTCTAATCTTGCTGGTGCAAGGACAAATTGTAATCAGAAAATTATGAAAAGAAAATAAATTATGTTAGTTGATTTACAAGCAATGGAAATAGAAAATGGGCAGGATATTTACTTAATGATTCTATCGAAGCAAAACTGTAGCAAAATAACGTCGACTTCAAAGACTGAATTTATATTTGAAATCTTGTATTTCAGTTGATTTGAGGGTTGAACACAATAATCGACCTAAGTGTAAGCTGATGAAATAGTGGTCGAATTCAAGACCATATTGAATCTTTTCTAATTGAAACATTAGAATATAGGAGTTCAAAATTAGTGGAACTCTTTGACGCTGATCTTGATATTGAAGATATATACTGGGTGATTCACTAGTGGCGCGCACCGCGAGCTGTAGCTCGTACACTCTTGAAGATTTCATTTTTGTTCGAACGGTTTTGTATTTAGATAGTAAAAATCTACTTCAGCAATTTATTTTGAAGTAAACAGGGCGTCCCAATTTTCTATAAAAAATCTTGGGTGGTTTTTTTCAGATTGGAAGACCACTTTTTTGTTGAAGATTCAACAGCGTCCTAAACTCTGCTATAATGTCTTTAAGTAATACGTTTTTTTGGTGAGTAGTTTCGTCACAATATATTTTTTCCGTAAAAATTCATGAAAATAGGCTCCCTCATCATCGCATGCTCCTTCGGCCAGAGAGGATGAATACTTTTTTCCTTTCGTTTTCTTATTGCCCAAGGATAGCTTTATTGATGAATTGAAATAGATTAAACTCATTTTATACAGGAGTGGCTCAGAAAAATATTGAATATTGTAATTTTGAAAATATCATATGTTGATTTTTTCAAATAAAACGCAACGCATAAAATATTGTGCCATATTTTTGCAGAAGTAATCTTATCTTTATCTTCGACCATTTTCGAAATAGAAAAAAATTAACTAGAATAATAAAATCTCAGAGGTTGCAAAAGAAGAGTTTATAAGTACATATCATTATACTTGACCAGAGAAATGGAAATATTTTAAGGTAGTCGCGTATGAAATACGTAATAGATTGGTTTTTGATGAGATGGTCTACAAGGTGTTGAACTATTTCAATAAGTGTTCGAAATGTTGCCCGTTTCTTTGTAGACACAATTCAATCCTTCTGAAGAAAGACCGTTGAACTCTCGACAACATTTGCGGATTAACTGACTAAAAGGCGTCGACTATACTCTGTCTCATATCCAACTGTGTTGTAGAAGGAATCTGGTAGGCGTTGCCGTTAATATAACTCCACAAGAAAAAATCTAGACTTGTAAGGTCCGGAAACCTAGCTGGCCATTTAACAGGATCACCACATCCTATCTATTTGTTTGGAAATACATGATTCAAATGCTCCCTAACCTGATATGAGTAATGTGCCGGTGATCCATCCTGTTGAAGCCACAAATCTTGTCTTATATATTCTGGTACATCGGCAAGTAACATTGGTAAAAGATTTTGCAGAAAATCTGAATGCATTTCACTATTGAGGTGCCGTCAAAAAAGTGCGGCCCAATACATTCAAGGACCAACGGTGCTGGTGATCTATTTGTCTCATGAGGTGCCCAATTGAAAAAATTGATTCGATTTTCCTAGTCTTGATTGTTCAGTTCCTGATGCAGCTGTACATGATATGCATGAAATCTATTCACTTTCAAGATTCTCTTGACGAAAGTTTGACTTATATCGGTTAATCTTTGGCTTTTATATGGGTCCTCTGTCACTGTCAACAAAACTGATAACTAGTTAGTTTCAGCTTTAGCAGTTTTTGGTTTTTTATGTTTTTTGGAAGATATTACCCGTTTCGATAAATCTAATTAGAAGTTTTCGAAGCATATTGCATCAGGATGCGTCTTATTAGGAAACATTTGTGCATACACTCTACTTGCCAACGAAGAATTTCTATCACACTCACCCAGAATAAAAATCTTATCAGCCATTTCTTCTTTGGAGAACTTCATGACAGTCAATTCAGAAAATTGGTTTCAAACCTCACTTTAACTATGTTTTATAACAGAACACTGATAAGTTCACCCTGTAAAATGCAGTACATGATATGTCCGGACACCTGACAGAAGGCACAAATAAAAAAATGTAACACATAACTCGATTTACGTTTTAATCGTCTTGATTTTATCATTCGTTAAAAGAATTATCTTGTTTAGGTTTCATTTTTACTACTTGAATCATTACAGAAAAAAAAGTTCGGTGCGAATAATGATGCATGTTGAAGAGTTTGATACGGTTTGTAGGATTTTCATCAAATATTTTTACAAATAATCGAATATTTCGAAAACGATCGAAGATAAAGATAAGGTTACTTCTGCAAAATATAGCACAATATTTTATGCGTTAACATAAAGAATAAGATACTGTTCCATTTGAAAAAATCAAGATAGGGTATTTTTAAAATTACAATATTCAATAATTTTTTTGAGTCACTCCTGTTTTGAATGAGAATAATCTATTTCAATTCATCTATAAGCCTACCCTTGAGCAATAAGAGAACCAAAGGAAAAAAGTATTCATCCTCTCTGGCCGAAGGAGAGTGCGATGATGTGAGAGCCTATTTTCATGAATTTTTTGAAAAAAACATTGTGACGAAACTACTCACCAAAAAAAACTTATTACTTGAAGACATTATAGCAGAGTTTAGGCCGCTCCTGAATCTTGAACAAAAAAGTGGTCTTCCAATCTGAAAAAAACACCCAAGATTTCTTTATAGAAAATTGGGACGCCCTGTTTACTGCAATATAAATTGCTGAAGAAGATTCTTACTTTGTAAATGCAATACCGTTCGAACGAAAATGAAATCTTCAAGAGTTTACGAGCTACAGAGCACCGCGCCACTAGTGAATCACCCAGTATACTATTATTTCACTCATTGATTCGAATATATGTCTCTTTAGTGTATCACTACTAAATTATCAAACGAAAACATATACAAACGGAGAAAATAATTCTCATTGAGAGATATTATTCTCTTTACTCTCAAAATTATAATTCTAATTGGTAATTTGTAATCCTGAAATGAAAAATACGAGCTCTGGGAAAATTATCACTAATCATCATTTATCGTTGTCGCTATTGCAGTTGATATTAACGTAGGTCAAACCAGCACTCGGCACAGTTTTAACGTGGGTTCATTTCTTGCATATCTGATTCTGAATCCTGCTTTCTCCGAGTAGTTTGTTAGGATATGTTTCGCAATAAATCAGGCACGCTTTGTCATCATATTTTGAACTCTATTGTTATCTTGGTACAGGTAATCTCTTCATCTTCATTTATCAATTTCAGTTGAAGGTTTTTCATTTTTTTTACGGTTTTGAAATTCCATTACACTCGAATTGAGCACGGTAAAACCTACAAATACGGACTACAAAATTGTCTGCTATTGAGTGTCCGGCATTAGGAAGTTGCTGGAAAGGATGCAAAAATTGAGACTTATAAGCATTCATAACTTAGTGGTAACGTTGTCGTTAATTTGGACGTAAAACTTTCAGATTCATATTCTAGCAATGAAAGTCAATGAAATATTTCTGGCTAGATTGAAATTTTTATTTATCATAATTTTCAGTTGATAAATTATCTACTAAAGAAGATAACTTTTTCAGAAAGAAATAGCTTTTCCATTATTTGGAAGCAGAAATTATAAAGGGATGTAATCTTTCATGTTGATATTGCATGTCACATTATCTCTGGCGCTTTCTCACAAAAATGCTTTGATGATGCAGTTTCTTGATAATATGCTCTAGAAACAATATGAATAAGTGCGTTCGGTAGAGTTATGTGTCTTTTCACTTTGTCTCTAGAATCTCCGGCATTGATCTGTGCACGATTAGACTCCTACAACTTTATTTGAAATTTTGATAGATTCCTTGTGCCACTGGTTGATAATATTCATCAGAAGAAAAATTAATTCTGCATTATCCAATGCAATGATCATGTGACGTGTTGCATTGCCCCAAAAAAAATATCTCTTCTCTGCTTCTGTTATACTTTGTCCGGAATTCCATGACCAAATGCTGAGACATAGTTTTTCGTTGAAGATTTTCATTTTATGGAACGAGTTCTTCACTTTGTATTTCTTTGACTTTTTACCCAATTTTCGAACAGTTGATCCATTCTTTCCACCTTCGTCAATAATATCTACCTCCACTTTAATAGATGAAAGTCTCCTTTTTTTATTATCTCTGAGAATCCATACTACAACCGACCGATAAATTCGATATAGTTGACAAATAAAATCTTGCAACTTGCTCCTCTTCAAATTAGTTTCACATCAAATTTACATAAGAACCTCTAGATATATTGCTGAAAACCATCTTCGATCAAGCTCATGATACATATCGAGAAACGGAGCTTTTTTAACTTCAAGGGTAGTTTTGACAGATTTTAGGGCTGCTTTATCAATGCGCCAAAATATTAGGCGCGCAACAAAGTTCTCGCTGTTTGTCCATAGATGGCTCCTGCAGTATGTGCTGGTCGATTTTTACATATCAAGAACGTCTTGAACAAAACTTAGACATATGGTAAAAAAACCACTGTGACACATTAGTGATTATGTTTTTGCGTCATATACTTTTAGTTGTGAGAAAATGTCTGATTTCGTGCCAAATAATTGTTATTTGCGGGAAGTGTTGATTTTCTTCTTTCATTCGAAGAAAACTCATAGAGAACTCCAAAACTTGTACGGAGATGCTGCTCTAAGTGAAACAACGTGCTGGGATTGGTTCCATCGCTTCAAAAACGGTGATATCGATGTGGACGATCGTCCCTGTGAAGGAGGCCAAAACTCTTCAAATATGCTGAATTGGAGGCACTGCTCGATGGAGATCCATGTCAAACGCAGTAAGAGTTTACTTCAGCCTTAGGAGTTACCCGCCAGGCCATTTCCAAGCGATTGCATGAGTTGGGAATGATTAAAAAGCAAGGAACTTGAGTTCCTTATGATTTGAAGCCAAGAGACAATGAGCGTCGATTTTTCGCCAGTGAACAACTGCTCCAGCGCAAACAAGAAAGGGTGTTCTTCATCGCATCGTAACGGATGATGAAAAATGGATTCATCACAGCAATCCAAAGAAGAAAAAATCTTGGCGACTGCCCGGTCATGTTTCTACGTCATCGCCTCGGCCGAATATTCACGGTGCGAAAGTTATGCTGTGTATTTGGTGGGACCAAGTCGGATATTTATTATGAGCTGTTGAAACCGAACGAAACCATCACTGGGGAACGGTATCGAACTCAATTGATGCGATTGAGTAAAGCACAAAAAACGGCCATAATACGAGCAGAGACACGAAAAAGTAATTCTACAGCATGACAACGCTTGGCCTCACGTTGCCAAACCCGTTAAAACCTACTTGAAAACGCTCAAATAGGGAGTCCTACTCCAACCACCATATTCCCCAGATATTGCACTATCCGATTATTACTTATTCCGTTCGATGGCACATGGTCTGGCTGATCAGCAGTTCCGCTCATATGATGAGCTCAAAAAATGGCTTGATTCTTGATTGGTGGATAGCCTCAAAAGACGAACATTTCTACCGTCACGGTATCCTAACTCTGTCAGAAAGATGGCAAAAAGTTGTAGCTAGTGATGGGCAATATTTTTAGCGATTCATTTGTGATAATTTTTTACAATAAAGTTGTATTTTCATAAAAAAAATAGCGCGAATTTTGTTGCTCACCTAATATGATAATTCGAAACGTCGATAACAGTGACCTGTTAATCTGATTCCTTTGTTGGTAGTAAAAATTTAGTTAAAAAATATTAATTGGTATTTTAATCATGCTTAACTACCAAATAGTAACGGTTAAATTCATACAGTGTCATGAAAGTTTCTGCAGCGAGAACAGCGTTGTGTAGGTAATTTTTATGGTCAGCGAGAGGAGTGAGATTGGTGAGTCCGAACATATGATGTTATTTTTATTTCTTGTTTGTTAATACTACTTGTTCAATTGACAAGGTTTTTACGTGATAGAGATCCACTTTCACAAATAAAGTTGAGGTGGTAAAGGATTCGGTAAGAAAAGTTTAAATTTTTCGCTATCTGTAATGATGGATTTTGAATTCTCAATGACTGTCTTCACTTCCTTATTGATCCAACTAATAAATTCAATAAGGAAGTGAAGACATTCATTGAGGATTCAAAATCCATCATTACAGATAGCGAAAAATTTAAACTTATCTTACCGAATCAATTATCACCTCAACTTAATTCTTTAGTTAAATTGCACAAAAATAGTTATCCAATAAGACCAGTGGTATCATTCACACATGCCCCAGCATTCAAGATTTCCAAATTTTTGATACATATTCTGCAATAACTTTGTGATTTCAAACCGACTTTTTCTATTCGTAATTCAAAGTTCGTCTCTTTTAATGTCAAGAATTTGTTTCCAAGTATTCCACCCAAAGATCCGTATAATATAATCAATTATTGGTTAACACAAAATATGACGAATCCACGAATTAAATACGACATTAGGGCTTTATTAGATGTTTGTATATCTCAAAATTTATTTTCATTTAACGATTGTTTTTATAAAAGTGATGGGAACCCCCTAAGCCCTTTTTTAGCAGAAATCTTCATGGATAACATAGAAAATTATGCATAAACACTAGCTTAGTAAACATCTCCTATATTGGTATCGATATGTCGATGACATTATTGTGTGTTTCACAGGAACAAACAGACAGTTCACTGTATTTCATCAACAACCTGCACCCAAAAATAAAATTCACTTCTGAAATAGAACAGAACAATTCGATCAATTTCCTAGACCTAACAATAACAAGATCAAATAATAAACACCAGTTTATCATAAGCCTTCTCATACAGATATCACAATTCATTATACATCGGCACATCCTTACCAACATAAAGTTGCAGCATTTAATAGCTATATACATAAACTCTTGAACACACCGATGTCTAATGATAATTATTTCAAAGAATTGAATTCTATAAAACTGATCGCAATAAATGATGGTTATGATGCAAATTTAGTTAGCAGTTAGTTAGTTAGTTAGTTGTTGAAAATTCAAATTCAAATATAGCGTTCAAAACATCAACAAAATTAGGTTCATTTATCAGGATTATAAATCTTCAAATAATAAAGAAAATAAATCAGATGTTTATTGATTGGATTGTGCAGATTGCAATTGTTTTCATATAGGTAGAACAGGAAGAAATTTTAATGTTAGAATCTCTGAACATAAACACAGTTTCATCAATGGAAAAACCGATTCAAATTATTCAAATCATCTTAGGAAAATGGTCACTCTTTCAATTCAGAATTTGAAATCCCACATTTTGAGAATAGAGGTATAAAACTCAACCTTCTGAAAGTACTTGAAATTGACAGATTAAGGTATTCACCGGAAATTCTTAATGATCGGGTAGACATAAATAACTCACCCTTATTAAATTTATTTCCTAAACATTAGTTCAAGTACGGAGTGTATAGCCTCTTTAGAATATATAAAAATTTGTTAGTAAGATATATTTGTAGTATTCATTCGATCTTGATAAAGATACTGTGTATCGAAACGCGTCGAGGATTCAATAATATATTTTAGTAGAAATCATCGGTTACTTGTATTTGTAATACGACTTGATAAAAATCTTTAATTTGTGGTTTTGTAACAAGCTGATCAAATAATTCACATGAGTGATATAGGTTGATTACCTCTTTTTGAGCCCTTATTAATTTTGTATATAATCTAACCTGTTTATATACCTATGTATTTCTTACTGCAGTGGAAGATGAAGGTGGTCGAGAGACGGAAATCGAAATCCTGATTCTTAATAAATCCCTCGTGATGGTATAATACATAGCTTAATTTCTTATTATCGTCATGATTAAATATCTCGTAGTAACGGCAGAATCAATTAACTATTTGTATCATCTGGTGCCCATGTTCATGAAAATTTCCGAGATGAATATTTTGCAAAAGCCATTGAAGGAGTAACGGGTGGTGAACTGAGCAAGAATGCAGCTGCCAAGAAATACAAAATTAATTAGACCATGAATCAAACTAGATTTATCACAAACACGAAGAAAAACCAGACAATTCCACAGTGTTGACTACTGAAACTGAAAAAATAATGGTCCAAGACTATCAAATCGTCTGTGCTGAGGGAAAACTGATTCTCCTCTATGATTGTCTACAAAACAAAACATCTTTATGAAAATTGAAGAGAGGGTAGCCCACCTGAAACAATTTACAGAGATCATCATAGCGGATGGTTTGATATGAACCTTTTTGAAATAAATTTGGATTTTTAAAATATTGCTACCTCACATCAGGAAAAACAGATTAATAAATGACAAAAAAGTTTTCATTAGCGAGAATAGGTATTCTGTTGAGAATAACATTTATTTTATGATTTTAACGCCTAACTCAATACATTTGATGCAGCGTCTAGACGTGAATGCGGTCGTTTGAAGAAACAATGGAGACATGTTTTGAACAAGAGAAAGAAATCTAGACCATAAGGTGGTCTAGATTTCTTTCAAGATGGATACATTGGCACTCAATATAATGAAAAATCGAAAAATTCCTTCAGAATAACTGGATTTTGCACTTTTGATCCTGAAGCTGTCCAAAAAGACCAACAGATCGCTCAGAAGGATCTGGACGCATCCTCGATAACAACTTGTTAAAATATTTAGAGACAAGGGGTTACAACACAGAATTGAATCGCCATAGAAAGGGAAATAAATTTCTCCATAAACCACAAACACAAGTGTCGGTACTAAGTACATACACCATAAAAATCGTCGCATCACCTGGTATTCTGAATTCCACAATCGATTGAGAAGCTCGATCGCAGTTTCTTTGTCAACATATGTTTTTGGACATATAAAGGGAAAAAATCTTATCTATGTAGTATTCTTGCATTAATTGTTTCTTGTTGATTTTCGAATCTTTGAAATTATTGTAATGGCTGCTGAAAGTCCTAGACGCTATTGGAGTGATCATGAAGTGGTAACAATTGTAAAAATTCTAGAAGAAGGGCGAAGCCAACGTTACGTGGCTAACTTGTTGAATGTTAAAACAAGCACTTTTTCAAGAGCAATTAATCTGTACCACGAAACAGGGGAATATGGAAGAAGGGCCGAACAGGGAAGAAATCGGATAACGACACCAGTTGATGATCGTTGGCTTCGTTTAACTGCACTAAGAGTTCGGCACTGTACGGCTAGAATGCTACAAAATGATCTTTCACTTTCCAGAAATGTGCATATTTCATTGCAAACTGTTAGGAACAGGCTCAGAGAAGACGATATCAGACCTAGGGTGGCTTCTACCGGCCCGCGTCTCACCAGAGAGCATCGAGTTTCAAGACTTCAGTTTGCGAGGGAACATGCAAATTGGGGTATTCCAGAATGGTCGAATGTTCTCTTTTCCGACGAGTCCAGGTTCTGTCTAGTATCAAATGATAGATGCATGCCTGTATACAGACGAACTGGGGAAAGGTATTAGCAATGCAATAGTCAGTTCTTTCCATGGTCCAATTGAGTTAGTTCTAGTGAACAATGGAAGAATAACAGCAGCCAGATACATCGCAGATATCCTTGAACCCCATGTTGCACCCTTTGGCCCATTGATTGGTGAAAACTTCATTTATATGCATGATAATGCTCGGCCTCATGCAGCTAGAGTAGTTACAGAATTTCTGCAAAAAGCCGAAACTAATATTTTAAGATGGCCAGCCAGTAGCACCGACTTGAATCTCATAGAACATGTTTGGGATAAGATGGGGTGGCAAATTCAGCAACGTAGGATTCCTTGTAGAACACTCCAACAACTAGAAAATCTGCTTCCTGAAATTTGGAACTTAGTGACTCAAGAGTACATCCAAAATTTGGTGGAGGGGCTTCCGAGAAATATACTGGCAGTAATTAGGGCCCGGGGAGGAAACAGTAGATTTTGAAAATGATCAGTAACCATTCGATGCTAGTTGATTGGTCACTTCGCGAATGTTTGAAGATGGTAGATTTTTTAAACTTTTCATTAACTCGAAAATTGTTGATATTTTCCATCATAAACTCAACTCTTTTCAATGATATCTTCTTATTTTACACTTCTGAAAATTACCAAGCGACTCTTGAATGACCAACCTAAAAGTTTATATAGTATTGTCGTAAAAGTAGGGTGATGCGACAAATTTTGTGGGGAGTGTAATAATAATGTTTTTCCCACTAATGTCCCAAATATTGACGAAAACACCGATCACCCCACTTATTCCCTAGTCTGAACTTCTCGCGTTACACCTGAAAAAACAAAACTTCTTCTAATGGAAATGTTACTCTAATGATTAAGATCTGCCAAAAAAGATGAAAAAGATCAAAGAAAGGACTGAATATACTGCATTACTTGCAAAAATTGGAATTATGGCAAGTGTAATAAAGGTGGAACTTATCCTTTCTAAGAATAAATGGCATTTGAGGACAATTCAGATCATACATTTTCAATAATATTTCTATTTTCGCTCCAATATTTCTTTAGATAATAAAAGTTAATTCATGTTATACTATATACTGTATTTTGGACTCAATGAATTCTACTTTAAGGTTGAACTGCCATTAATATTTGATTTTGTTACAAAAATTTTATGCGTGTGAGTATTTCTTCAATTGATATGACAATTTTGTCGTATTATACAATATTGTGTTTTATTCAAGTCCTTATATAATGTATAAATATAATTTTTTGTGAAAATGGTATCAAAGCCTGGTATTGTTGACAATACTTATAGTTTAAAGCTTTGTCAATGAAAGGCCTCAGTCAAGGCTACTTTGATATTTTCGAAAAACAATTTGGGAAAGTTGTTCGAGTTTCAAAAAGCTGCTTTAATATTGATTGTATATAAAATTTCAATAATCCAAAAATTTAGTAATTCCTAATTTTCAATAATTGTAATTTAGAACCTTATTGTGAGATTCTCAGGTTTCAAAATAATTCAATACTTCAATTCGACGGTTTGCTAAATATTCCCTCTAAGCGCTACATTTTTCGAGTTATCCTTGAGACGCATTCTTGATAAATGCTGGAAATAATAGATAATAGTTCGAGCTAATTCTAAAGCAACTCGTGCTAGTACCGTCTGCGCAAAGATTAGCGAATGATCGATAGTGACTGCTATTGAAGAGACTATTCATTTACTCACCGAAGTACCGTAAATTGTTCGTAGACATTGAAATAATTGCAGTTCCGGCAACATTTTATACAACTTTTATTTCATCGCGAAGACAATAAGATACATGACAGGTTTCTAGTTATTGTGGTTCACTATTCATGTCGTTAAACGAGAACATAAATCACCGTACTATAAACTGCTGACGTACTTATTCCTTTTTCTATGGTTTAATCTCCCGGCTCGTATGCACGGAAGTTTGCAGAATTTCGTGCTTCTTCGTTCCTTGCTCTCTAAGATTGCATAATGTCTGTCAATGGATAGCAGAATTGAATTCAAATAAATTATGGATAGTGATTTTATACACACACAACCAAATTTGTATGGAATCACTCGGTATTTCACATTATTGATTATTTTTAACTATGGACCTTTGACTACTTTTAAAGAATGAAGTTTCTTGTTGTAAAAAAACTGGATAGTATGATAAGAAATACTGAATAATCACCGCATGTTCGGGATATTGTACACAGTCGTTACTGTGATTTGAAACTGTGAATTTCAAAATTTAAAAAAGCCTTTAATCATAATTAAAAATGTCTTACGTTGGATTGTCGGATGTGCAGAGGGGTTGAATAATGGCTCTCGTTGAACGAGGGATGACACAAAGGGATAAAGCGGTCACAATGGGGCTATCACCAGGGGGGACTCCAAAAACCTATTCCTGATACGTGGAGATCTAATCTCTGCAAAATAGGCCTAGAAGAAATTTTAGGAAGATCACTTCTGGGAAAGAAGACCGCTTTTCGTGCCAAATTGCAGGCAGAGAACCTAGTGCGTCGCACCCCATACTCCAAAGGCAATTTCTGAAACCAACAGGCTTCAGTGTATCAGTCAGAACGATACGTCAAAGACTTCGTTCAAGGGGTTTTAAAGCAGAAGGCCCTGGAGAGTTCCAGAGCTAACCAGACAACAAAAAATTAACAGACTCAATTGGTGTATCGAGCACCAAAATTGGAATATTGAGAATTCGCGAAATATTCTTGGTGACTGCCCGATTCGGGTTTTAAGAGTGCGTCGAAGATAAGCTAGGCTTCGAGCAGAAATACCAATTCCGAAATACCAAGCCGGTAGTGTGATGTTTTGGGGTGGCATTATGTTGGGAGGTAAAACAGATTTCGTTTCCTGCGAGTGTAACAGATAGAAACTACGTGGACCTAGTGCTGGAGCCCATAGGTGAGACTCTAGCGAGGCGCCCACGGTGAGAATTTCATTTTTATGCAATATGATGTTCCTCCGCATACCAGCAACCTCGCGCGACATTATCTTGATACAGAGGGAATCGCTATTTTGGACTGGCCAGCTTGCTCTTCAGACCTAAATCCTATTGAACATTGATGGGATAATCTCAAAAGGAAAATTAGATCGCGCCAGGATAATCCAAGAACCCCACAAAAGCTCATTAAAGCCGCCACAGAAGAATAGCACAATTTCACCCCAGAGGAGGTCGAAAACCTAATCCAAAGCATGCCTAGACGGATTCAGGCTTGTACCAGGGCAAGATGAGGTAATATAAGCTACTGAGGTCGGGGAAAAACATCTGCTCCTTGAGAAAACAATTTTCAATTTTTTAACTACTTGCGGAAAGAGTTTCTTATTTTCTTTTATTTGTTTCTTTCTGAAATGAACCTGAATTTATTTCTTTTTTTAATTGAAATATCTCAAAAAGAATCAGTTCTAACAATCCTTCGGAATTTCCAGAATCCCTGAGGTTATATTCAAAATATCGGGTGATTCCATATAAATTTGGTTGTGTGTATACGATTGCTGAACTTATAACTACAATTAAATTAAATAAAATTGAGGACAGAGATATCTTTCAAGTTTTTAATTATGATCAGCGTAAAATATTTTGCTTTCCAACCTTTTTCAGATATTGAATTTACATGAATTAACCATTGTTCTATCTTAACAAATTGACAGGTAGAGGAGTTAATGAATGAGAAATTACATGATTTCCATTCTTATTTGATTATGTGATTAGATATACGTTATGGATCAACAATGGATACTCCAAAGACTAAAAGTTACAATGGCAGCTTAAAGAGGAATTGGGTTTTTCTTATAATTGCAGAAATAAATGTTTTTGTCAATTCTACGACACGTTTTATTGTGGACAAAACAACAGATGCTCGTGGAAGATCGATAGATTTGCTCATTGGAGCACTGGAAAAAAATATTCCAGCGCATTCACTCCTAATAGCCTCTTAGCATCTTGAAGGGCAAAATATGTAAATGTTTCAAGATTGATACAAGATGCATTGACAAAATGAGTACCAGTGGGGGAAGATGAGTTCCTTATTTAACAATTTATAGATTTTGTTCTTCTAAACCATCCACTTTGTTATCTGTTGGGGATTTTGCAATATTATAAATTTGTTTACCTATTAATTGAACTAAGTCGCTCGATATCAAACAGCAATCAATATATTACGATCATTTTGATATTACTTCTTTGAAATTAAGAATATGCCTACGGAAACAAGTATTTGCTTCATTTATTCATTATAGAAATAAATTGCTATTCAACTGCCATACTGATTCTATTATATTAATGTTTGTCATCATCATTTGAAATGATTGAAAAAACACATTTTTGTGTTATTTAACCGAATCAACTGCTTAATTTATAATAATTCGTCATTAAAACTTATTGTTATTAACCGGCCATTATGAATGAAGCCTCTTCAATCATATATATATATATATATATATATATATATATATATATATATATATATATATATATATATATATATATATTCATAAAGAAATATAAATCCACCACCCGCTAATTAATACCATTGCCAGGCAATGATTATAATCAAAACATATCCTGGAGTAATTATATATTAGGATAACGTTAAATGTTATGAGAATATATGAATGTACCAACGAGTAGTGTCAGAGGCTTTCTCCCCGGAAAAATCCAGTGTACGGACCTTAGTCAAGTAACACTGAATGTTACTCATTAATAGTTTCCTTTGTGTGAAGTGGTGAACGATCGAATAGAATACTGCTCTGAATATAAATATGACAAAATTGTCAGTTAATTATATTACATTTATATAAACAAATAAATAAAATATGAAATGAGATTCTGAGCAGTATAAACTAAAGAGAAAACTTATGACTCTACCTCATTATTATTTTCGGAAAGAAATCTACGAAGAATATTACAAGATTTGATAACTGTAATCTTCTGTAACTGTTCAAATAAATTTTTCTTCAGACCTGAAATCTCAATATTTTTGTGGAGATCCCTAGGAATAACACCTGTTGTAGAAATAATAATCGGTAGAAAAGATATTTTCTTCATTTTCCACATTTTTTAATCTCGTCGCCAAGCATCATATATTTAGAAAATTTTTCATTGTATTTATTTTGTATATTATGTGTGTCGGGTATAGCAATATCAATTATATATGTTATTTGATTCTGTTTATCATTAAGAACGATATCTGGTCTATTGTGTTTTACAGCTCTGCTGCAAAGAATTGTTTTATCAAAATAAAGTTTATATTTGTCATTTTCACAAATAATCTCAGGTTCATATTTGTGAAATTTTTTCTTTTGGGAATCAGGTCATGTTTAATTCCTAGATTAAAGTGAATAATATTAGCGACGGCATTATGTCTTTCTAAATAATCTGTTGAAGCAAGGACTGATCAAGATGATAATATATGAAAAACTGTTCCTGAAGAACAGAAACATCTACGACAAGAATCATCTATATTTTGTTTGATGATGTGTTTTCTATAATTCCTCGTGAGAACAACCTGATCCTGGATCGCAATTGCCAAGCCTTCTGTTTCAGCAAACAATTCTCCAGATACTAACCATTTATTCGATGCAATTTCATCAATATAATCATTTTCAATTCTTTAGGTGCTTTCCGTGTAATTCCTTCTGCATCCAACTTTCTCTTTTAGAATTATCATCAAATATATCAAAATCTACCTTTTGCATTGTCAAGTTCAGAGGTGTAAGATTATAATCTGAAGCAACAACAATATCATGTAATTTAGACGTTCTCTGTTTATCATGAAAATGGGAACGTAGATGAATAATCTGTTTAGTATGAAGATTATTCAAATCAATTAATCCACGACCTCCTAGATGTCTAGGTAGTGTAACTCTCTGAACAGCTGACTTTGGCTGGTGCTTATGATATTTACTGAGCATTTTCCTCGTGTGACATTGTAATTCATTTAGATCAGTTTTAGACCATTTAATAATTCCAAAAGAAGATGTAAGAATAGGAACAGCATAGGAGTTGATAGCTCTGAAAAGGTTTTTACTAGTTAAATAACTCTTGATGATAATTCTAAGTCTTTTGTAATATGAACTTTTAATATTTTCTTTAGTGCTGCTATGGTTAATTGTCTTTTCTTGACAAAATCCAAGATATTTATATGTATCTCCTTGATGCATTGGCTCGATTTCGATATTGGAAATCTTTATATGATCAGAGGTGATCTTTCCTTTTTCAATAGAAAGATTTTTACATTTTGGAAGCCCAAATTTCATATGAATATCATTGGAATAGTTGAAAGTAATCTCAAGTAGACTTTTAAATGAGATCTGGTTCCGGCATATAATTTAATATCATCTAAATAAATTAAGTGACTTAATTTGAATTCAGTTAATAGACTCTTTATTTTGAAGCCGAAACTAGTAGCATTTAATTCATGAGATAATGGATTGAGGCAAAGACAAAACCAAAGAGCTTTTAAGGAATCACTTTGAAAAATGCCTCTTTTGATTGGAATTACTTCGGATTTTAACGATTGTTTTGAAATATTTAAATGAAGATTGGTTCTCCAATTTTTCATTACAAATTCAAGAAAATGACGAAGTGTCTTATCAATTTTATAAATTTCCAAAATTTCTTGAAGCCTTGAATGGGGAGAACTATCAAAAGCCTTTTGGAATCAATGAAGGCTGTATGAATATTTTTCTTCTTAGTTTGAGCTTGATTCAAAGCAACAGAATCAATTACAAGTTGCTCTTTAGTACCAAGGTGTTTTTTTCTACATCCTTTTTGATGTTCAGAAAGAATATTATAATTCTCCAAATGTGCATAAATTTTTGGGTAATACATGCAGTTAGAATTTTATATATTGTTGGAAGGCAAGTAATTTGTCTATATTGAGAAGGATCAATAGTATTATCACTTTTCGGTTTTAAATAAGTAATTCCTTGTGTGAAAAATAAAGGAGTAGCTGAGGGGTTCTTTATTATAAATGAAAAATATTCAGCCCATTTTTCATGAACTCAAGAGAATTTCTTGAACCAAAAGTTATGAATACCATCAACACCTGGAGATTTCCAATTTTTTGTGTGTTTAATAACTGATGTTATATCTTCGTTTGAAAATTTTTCAAATTGCATGCATTCTATTTTAGAAAATCGAGACCTTTCATTTAAAATCCAACTTGCATTGGAATTGTGTTGCCTTGGCACTGCCCAAATTGAAGACCAATAATCAGTTAAAATATCAATTTTAGGAACTCCATTTCCAGAAATATTTTCATTTGAACCTGAAATAAATTTGTAAAAATGTTTTTCATTATTTTTGAATAGTTTGTTTTGGAATTTTCTGTCTGAATTTATTTTATATTCACGTAGTCTAATGGAGTATACTGAAAGTTTTGTTTTAAAGTATCGATGTATTCTATCAATTGTCCATTACTTATCTCATTATTTTTATGGGCTTTATATTTGAGGATTATTTTTCCAATATGTGCCATAAGTTTTTTGATCGATTACCTCTGGAATATTGAGTCAATCTTCCTAAATCACATCTAATAGAAGAAATTTTACCTTCTAACCTTTTTTGCCATGAAGGTTTTTTCTTGATATTATAATTAGATCCAAAATTTTCTAATTTGTATCCAGAATGTTTAACTATATATATATATATATATATATATATATATATATATATATATATATATATATATATATATATATATATATATATATATATATATATATGTGTATATGATTCTGGAGAATGCTGGTACGATAAATGTAATCTCCTTGGAGTTGTTATAGAATAAATCTATTCATGTGTATGATACTCTTCTATTTTTTGTCATTTCAAATGTCTGTAGTTTAATGAGGTAATTTAGAATAAGTATTAAATCGAATGGTGGCGTTAAAAGTGAATTGAAAATTGAATTCTTGGTCACAGCTCAGAGAATCTAACGAGTTCAACAACATTTAAACGAGGTACCAACAAAAATAGAATAAGGTAGATAGAATATCGGAAACGGTCGAATAGCATGCAAAAAAGGTTAGTAAACGTTTAATTTCAGTACTGGGTGAACGAATCGTCCTCAATCAATTGATTCAATTTCAGTATTTGGGTATTGCGAATTTTAAATTAAAATAATGATTCTGACATTTCACATTTCTGTTACTTGGATTTAATCAATACAGGGTGATCCTTGAGTACTACTCGAACCAAAGTTTGATTTCCTGATCCATTCAGAGAAGATTCATTTGTTTCCCCGGGGGAAAATAGATAGCTACGAAACAGATATTTCAACGATTTTATCACTTCGTCGCTTCGAACAATTGAAAATAGAATAAGAAAGACTAAGATTCCTATGCAAAGATTCAGAAATGAAGTTATTTAGCGAACTGTTTTCACGTGTTCGTTTTGGTGCGAATTCTGCGAACGTAAACAAATACCGCTTTTAATCCTCTATTCACCCTGTACGTTAACGCAAAAAAATTGGTTTGAATACCTCGAAAACTCTTGAAAGAATTCGAAGAACCTTTTTATTGCATTTTAAATTTCACTAAATACGCCGAGAAAAAAAAATTAAATTGCCAACAATCAATGACGATTATTTTTCTGATTATGGCAACTGCTTTGATCGAGAATGATCCTATTCTGCAAAAATATATATGGTTAATATACATTTAGCCGAGTAAAGATCAACAACCTATGTTTATATAAACTTTTTCTCTTAAAATTGCACGTGGATTTACCTTCTCAAGTTGTGTTATACTACTTTGTAACACCCTGTATATTAAAACTTAGCGTGTTATCAATGACGATTATTTTCCTGATTGTGGCAACTGCTTTGATCGCGAATGATCCTATTCTGCAAAAATGTATATGGTTAATATACATTTAGCCGAGTAAAGATCAACAAGGTTCAGTCTTTCGGCTGTATCATTTTCGACCAAATCATGACGAAACAAATTAAGAGATCAAACCCTGAAGTTACTGATCACCCTGTATAATTAGTCTAGGAGAAATACCCTGAGAACAGTCGTTGGTATATTGAAGTAGTTGTTTGATAAATGTATGGTTTTTTCCATTTTTACACGTAGTATTAGGTGCGCAACTAAGTTCTTGCTGTTTGTCAATAGATGGCGCCAGCAGTAAGTCCTGGTCGATTTTTACATATCAAGAACGTCTTGAACAAAGCTTAGATATACGTTAAACAAACCACTGTGACACATTAGTGATTTTGTTTTTGCTTCATATACTTTTAGTTGTGAGTTTGTGGGAAGTGTTGATTTTTTCTTTTATTCGAAGAAAACTGCGGCTGAAGCTCATAGAGAGCTCCAAAAAGTTTACGGAGATGCTGCTCTAAGTGAAACAACGTGCCGGGATTGGTTCCGTCGCTTCAAAAACGGTGATTTCGATAAGGACGACCGTCCCCGTGAAGGAAAGCCAAAAATCTTCGAAGACGCTGAATTGAAGTAATTGCTCGATGAGGGTCCGTGCCAAACGTAAGAAGAGTTTGCTTCAGTCTTAGGAGTTACCCGCCAAGCCATTTCCAAGCGATTACATGCGTTGGGAATGATTCAACCAAGAGACGATGAGCGTCGATTTTTCGCCTGTGAACAACTGCTCCAGCGCAAACAAGAAAGGGTGTTCTTCATCGCATCGTAACGGGTGATGAAAATTGATTCATTACAGCAATCCAAAGAAAAAAATTATGGGGACTGCCCGGTAATGTTTCTACGTCATCACCTCGGCCGAATTTTCACGGTGCAAAAATCATGCTGTGTATTTGGTGGAACCAAGTCGGTGTTATTTATTATGATCTGTTGAAACCGAACGAAACCATCACTGGGGAACGGTATCGAACTCAATTGATGCGATTGAGTAAAGCATTGCGCGAAAAACGGCCAATATACGAGCAGAGACACGAAAAAGTAATTTATCATGACAACTCTCGGCCTCACGTTGCCAAACCCGTTGAAATCTACTTGGAAACGCTCAAATGGGAAGTTCTACCCCACCCGCAATATTTCCCAGATATTGTACCATCCGATTATTACTTGTTCCGTTTGATGGCACATGGTCTGGCTGATCAGCAGTTTCGGATGGACATTAAAAAAAAACTTCAGTTATCTCCTAATCCGAAGCCATCTACTTCTATAGGTCAAACAATAACTACGACAATTTGCCTTTCCTTCAGCTGTGTAATAATGATATCCAGAGGGTTAATCATTTCAAATATTTAGGGGTGACCATAAGAAATTGAAATGGTCCTTGCATATAGATAATTTGTGCCGGAGCGCTTTTAGAGGTTTGAATATGATGAAGATGTTATCAAAAACTTGGTGGGGAGCTCATCCCTCTGTTTTGTTGAACCTATACAAAGCATTTATCCGCGCTTATCTGGATTACGCCCCCATAATAATGGGAAAGGTAGCAAGAAAGCAAAGGGAAAAACTGGATAGAGTGCAATATGCATCGAAACGGACTGCCTTGAGTTGATGAAATCGACTCCGATTAAAATTCTGCTAGCAAAAAGTAATGAACTACCACTGAAACGGAGAAGGCGATGGCTAGCAAACAAATATGTGGGTGGGGCTTTGAGAACCAGATACAATCCCAGCATAAGCCTACTAAGGACAAGAACTAATTCCCTTGCAAAAAACCATGAACCAGCTGTTATAGATCCCTGGGACTACAAAACTTCCATGATGTATTCCAGAGTAACCTGCTTCCTTATTTTAATTCACCACTAAAATATCATTTTATAAAGATCAAATATACTGAATTATGAGTAGAGGAAAATCAAGATAATTAATCCCATGGCTTTTTTGGAACATATTATGAAGAAATCCCCATACTATGTAAAAATATATACAGACGCGTCAAAAAGTGAAACAAAATCAGGATTAGGAATTTATAATACGCTGGGGATTAATATATCAATAGGAATACCAAATTTTTTCTCAATCTGCTCAGCAGACATGCTAGCTATAGCCAAGGCTGCAGATATCATTCGGGGAAAAAATACAACAAAAGATTAATTTTATCAGACTCAAAAAGTGCATTAGAGAAGCTAACTAACTGGACTATAAAAGCAAGTAATGAATATATAACATAACATATAAGAAAAATGATCACTGATTTCAAATATGGAGGCCATGAGATAGTTCTGGTATGGATTCCAGGGCACACCAACATCTTAGGGAATGTACAAGCTGACATTCTTGCTAAAGAGGGATGTAGTAAAGAAGTGAATGATTACTTGAAAGAAGATGTTGAGGAATTTTTTCATGACAAAGCAAAATATATGGAATGAGCGGAGTGGGGAATTCTTTAGTATAGGGAAAATAAAAGGAACAGCGTATTGTCAAAGATTAAATAATGAAGCTAAACAACTAAGAGAAAACTTTGGTTTCATAATGTCCTCTGGGACAGAAAAATTATCACAACTATAAATAGAATAAGATCAAATCACGGTCCATATCCCAAACACTTATATCATCATTATTATTATTATGGAAGTAATTTAAGGCTGAGGACAAGTCCTATAAAAGCCTAATAAAAAAATAATTTCTATAATATTGCAAGCACAGCTTGCAATATTTCACTTGTAATGTCACTTGTAATGCCAACGTAAGTTAAGGTGTTGAATTTTTGTTTCAATTTATCGACAGGGTAAACTTCATTCAATGTGATTCTACTTTGTTTTTATTTAAAATATTATTTATTAGTTTGGGATTGTAACCATTATTTTTGGTTATTTGTTTAATCAAATTTAATTCTTTGTTGAAATTTTCTGGTGATAACGGAAGTTAATCAATCTATGAATGAAACTATTGAATGCTGACATTTTATGTTGATATGGATGACACGACGAGTTATGTATTATAATATCTGTATGTGACGGCTTATGGTAAATTGTGAAAACATGTTTTCCATTTTCGTTCGAAATTATTACGTCTAAGAAATTTATCTAATTAGCCAAAAATAATGGTTACAATCCCAAACTAATAAATAATATTTTAAATAAAAACAAAGTAAAATCGCATTGAATGAAGTTCACCCTGTCGATAAATTGAAACAAAAATTCAACACCTTAACCTACGTTGGCATAACAAATGACATTACAAGTGAAATCATTCTTGAGTAGCAATAATTTCAACATAGCTTTCCAAACTAATAATAATTTAGGCAAATATATAAAAATAATAAAACCAAACCAAAAACAATAAATCAGGTGTTTATAGATTGAATTGCAATGACTGTGATAATTTCTACATTGGTAGAACTCATAGAAATTTTAATATTAGAATATCGGAACATAAACGCAGTTTTTCAAATAAAAAATCAGATTCAAATTACGCGAATCATCTCTTAGAAAATAGTCACTCTTTCGACCCACAGTTTGAAATTTTGCATACAGATAATAAATATTGGAAGGTAGATCTTTGGGAAACTTTAGAAATCAATAAATACAAACACTCAGGTAAACTCATCAATGAACAAGTCGATTTAAGCCCTTCACCTCTATTGAATCTTTTCGGGGAGGAATCTATTCCTTAATTTTATTGGATATACCTGTCCTAAATAACCACTTAAGAAGAAGCAATCCAATAAGCTTTTGATTACTCAAGAACATTTATATTTATATTCTCATTCTCATTTTCTGTACATTCATTCGTCTGAAGAAGTTACTGTGTAGTGAAACGCGTTACGAATCGCAATTATTAAGTAAAATTCCTTAAAACACAGTCCTGGTTTTTATTAAAGATTAATAAATTTGTTGGTGTATATTTCGTTTATCATGCAAGGATAATATTATCATCTAAATAAATTGTGTAATTGTAATTGCGATTCATGAATAATCATCAATATTGAGTCATTTAAAAATAATAAAAGGTCTTCAGTTCACACTTCTAGTGAGTCATATTTCATGTATCGACATTCCTTTGACTTTTTGTCATTAAGCTGATTTATTATATCTCAATCCAAATATAAAGCCGACATTCAAAAGCAAGGCGGATAAAACTCTAACTGTAATAAATCTTTCTCCTTCGTCTACGATAACTATTGAACATAATTGCTATATTATAACACAGTAGAGCGAGTCCGGACAACTTGATTGAATTAAATGAGCTTCAATTAAGCTCTGGGATACCGATGATAGTAACACTTTGTCATTATTATCGTAATTAAATAGATTGAAATCACAAAAAAGGTTAGGTTTAGCGAGCTATTCTAAGCTCATCCTATTTACGAGTATATTTGACCAATTTTCTCCTAGTCTTAGGTGATCCTCTTCAATCAACTAGTAAGTGGATACGGCACAATATTTCAATACTCATGACATACTCGTTTTTAAAAATCCGTTAGGTACCTTCAAATTTGCTATTGTGGAGTCCAAACGATATTTTATCTCTTTTCTGGCATGATCATTATGGAAGCACAGACATTTTGTGGTTAACCGTGAATTTCAAGTCCGTTATAAAACGATTCTTTTGTTTAAATTTATCATAAAAAATATATAATTCCATATTGTGAATTATTGAGCTTCACTTAGGAAGATATTCCTCTAAAATGTGTATAGGAATTAAATTTATTCAAACAGTGTCAATAGCCCATCGCTTTAGTTCAAGACTTGGTCGAATTCATGATGCTTCATTTCGCGAATGGTTCAATAAATACCGTGTGTCTACGCGAGATGGGACATTAAAACTAAATGGAGAAAGGAATGACCGATAGGAGAAATTTTCGTTGTTGTCTTGAAAGTTGTTCGAACTAAGTTCCGAAAATATTTTCAATGCTGTGGCGCTTCCGGTTATTTCAAATGGAATGACTTTTGACAAGTATCTGATGTAATCGAGAATACCTACGAAAAGAAGAAAAACGATTCAATAGTAATTGATTTCCCACTTCTTCTCTCGGCATTCTGACAATAATTTCTTTGATGAAGATTTTGAGATGGGTCTAGTATTGAGAGATCAAAGCGTTATTTGAAAGATTTCCGGTCATAAAATCTGAGAATTTCATGGTCCTCGTGCAAGAAATCGAAATATTTGGGATAAAATCGCGAATAACTTCGAAACGATGCATTTTAGGTATAAAGAAACCTACAACAGATCGATGCCTAATAATTAAACGAGTAAAATGGTGTTTTCAAAAATAGGTAGTCTAATTTGAAAAAACAAACTTTTGTGCCTTTGAATGTACTGCGATTTGCCACAAGTTTTGAAAACACCCTGTATACAGTATAGCCTCTGCATGCATTGAATTATACTGAATTTACAACAAGATATAAATAATCGATACTGAATGATCCTTAGTATTTTCATGAAGTCTTCTAAGAGAAAACCAAAAATCGCAAAATTCCGATTGAAAAATTCATATCTCCTTTTCGGTTGATTTCAGGAGGCAATAATATGGAGAAAAATTGATCAAAATTTAATTTTCTACAATCAAAAAAAAAAGTATATTATGCTGTTCGAAATAACAAAGATTGTGTCAATTTCCGGTATAACCGGAAGTGCCACAGCATGGAAAATATTTTAAGAACTTAGTTCAAGACAACAACAAAAAATTTCCAATCTGTCATTCCTTTCTCCCTATACTTTTAATGACCCATCTCGCGTGGACACCGGGTATAAAGTGGGATTTATATTTCTAGATCATCGAAGTGACCTGAACGCAGACAATATTCTCATGGAAACAAATGTAGTTGTTGTAATTCGCAGTTGTCCAAGGCGTGCCAAATCTGAAATTCGTTTCCACGAAGTGTTGCTACTTATTGATGAAACAGTAGATCAGTCAATAATAGCTAGTAGATCAGTCAATAATAGCTCCATTAGTTTTGGAGATACAAGGTATTTCCTTATTTTGGTTATCCATAGAAATAACCCAATGAAAGACAGTGTATCTTACTAAATTTTTCACGGGAAATCCAGTAGTAATATCGGATTTTCTTTAAAGGGTGCACTCTTCAAGTAATATACTAAACTGGTTGTTATTTTAATGGAACACGCTGTATATTTTTACGTAATCGAATTCTGTTAGTTAAAAACTTCATGAATGAATATTACTTATAAATATATAAGTACATACATAACAGTTGTGTTAGTTATACTATGTATAACTCAAGGAGGGCTGAACCAATTTCGCTGAAAATTGACAGTAACAGACATAGGATATTTTTATACATCCGGAGGGATATCGCATGAAAAGTGGTATAAAAAGTGCAACTAACATAGAATAACAAAACAACGCAACTGACATGGAGTAACAAAACGCAACAGAATGAAATGTTGTCTATGGTTAAGTATGGTTGAAAATTTGACGATTTGAAATTTTAAAATTGACCGGTTGATGCTTTCTTTCGAGTTTCTATTAACTTATATTATACGATAGTATCATTAATTTCATGCCGCGACCAAGACGATCAAATATTTCCCGAAAAAACGGTAATGCTACTAGCATTCGAAACATTGCGAATGAGAGGACTGAAAAAGAACAAGAAATCGCACCTGAAGAGCGCCGCGTCAGTATGGCTCGATTTCCTACTTTTCAATCACAAGAGCAAAAGAAGGAAACTTGTGGAACGGCTCCGCTGGCAATGCGAAATCGTCGAGCAAACCTCAGAGATGCAAAACTAAATAAATTATGACGCACAAGAAGAAATCTATCAGCACTGATTACAGCTTGCATACTAGCTTTCCATTGGGCGAATGGACGTTGTTTGCGAGTATTGTGACGCGTTAAGATTTTACGAAGAAACGCCAGAATTCTGCTGCCTTAGTGGAAAAGTGAAATTGTCATTATTGACTCCGCCACCTGAGCCATTGCATTCATTGCTTCGTGGCTTAACATCCAAAATCAAGACATTCTCTAGCAAACACTCAAAAATACAATGGCTTTTTCTAAATTACCTCATTTGGGGTAGATATTATCGAAGAATGAGGATTTAATCCGACATTCAAGGTGTTTATTTATTTATTTTTATTCTTGAACACAATACAGTAAGAGAATAACGTACTATATTCATTCTTATGTATTGGGTATGCTTATTCTAAACAAGTGTTCATAAGGCAGTAGTATTGAATTAGATACAACGATAAATTCACCATCGAATTGGATTGTTGCAATCTCTCGAAAATGCACAGCATAATTTTTTACTACTATAGTTCATGGGTAACATTAAGGAACAATCTACGTCAAAAGATCAATGCAGCAATGAAAAGAACGATTCTTTAAGATCTGCAGCAACTACTTCATGAACATCAAGCGTAGGTCAGGATGTTCAAGAGTGCTTAGGCCCGCATGCTAAATGATGACCACAGAATCGCGATCAGATCGAACAGACGACCATCTGGAACACACGAACGCACATTTAACTCTCCAGCAAATCCAGCAATAGAGGAAGTTGCCATTCTGATGGTTGACGAAAACACGTGATATGGTGCTCACAAGTCGCAAAACTGGGGAACTGCAACAAATATCTGAAACACATCGTCCATATGACACGTTACAACATGCTGATGTTTAGGCAAGGAGAAGATGGATATAATTTCAACACAAAAATGAAAAAACAATTGACTGGTAGGTATCAATACTATAGTTTTGATTTCAATGTGACGTAGATTTTACAGTGTTTGGTTTGGGTTTTGGTTTCCGAAAGAAACTCCAATTAAACTGCTTATTACCAGGAAAAAGGAAGTCGTAGGAACAGTTTTAAAGATTGGTGGCTGTGTTTTAGAGAAATTTGAAAAATGGAATATCTACCGATTTAAAATCATTTATTTTCATGCATTTATAATTATGCAAATAATCAGTTTTAGATACAATATTAATTTTACTCTTTTAACTTCAGGTGAAGGTTAGCTCGATGAATAATTACGCATATCGTTTGATCATTCGTTAAAATGTTGACAACTATTTGCTGCGGTTGCGTCGACATGTACGTCAAAATAGAAACGGAGCGTTTAACTTTCATTCGGATGAACTAAGCCAAACTGCGCTCTGAAGAGTATATCCATCAACGAGATGCAATCAGTACTGAAGGAAATATAGATAATATTGGTCGATTAACTATTCTGTCGGCAACGTACATAGATAGTCCGCGTCATATGTGTGAAAATAAAGTCCAAAATCTGCTGATTTATTGCCTCTAAGGCGTAACGGAGTTCGCCGGTTCAGCAAGTAGTTATATAAATATATCTTAGCGGTTTAAATTTTTAATGTATATTAAATATAGTTATAAAGTTATATAAATGTAACTTAGAAGTTTAACTTTTCTTTAGAATACGAGAAAAGCTATTTTGATGTTATAATAGGATTTTCCATAAATTTTTGTGAAGGCGACCGAGATAAACAGATCGAGTCAGTGAGTATGATAATTTTTTCATTAAAGCGATAACTAGCATTCCATCGAGAATAAATATTAGCATTTCTTTCTTTATGGAGAAAAACTTGTTCTCCTGTAGTTGATAAAAGAATATTAAAACCATTGGATACTATCGGAACATTTGAAAACACTTTCATAACGTTGGATAACATAAATATAACAAAGTTACATTGTCAGAAGCCTTCTATTCATTTTCAAAAAGATTAATAAAGTGAGGTTAGATAGTAACTCTGATAATCAAAAAGAATGAAGTGTTGTTACTTATTGATGAAACAGTAGATGTAGTCAATAATAGCTTCATTTGTATTGGAGATACAAGGTATTTTCGTATTTCGGTTATCCATAGAAATAGCTCAATGATGGACGGTTTATCTTACATAATTTTTCACGGGGAATCCAGTAGTAATACCAGATTTTATTTAAAGGGTGCACTTTTCAAGTAATATACTAAACTTTTTGTTATTTCAATGCAACACGCTGTATATTTTTACTTAATCGAATTCTGTTAGTTGAAAACTTCATAAATAAATATTACTTATAGTTATATATATATATATATATATATATATATATATATATATATATATATATATATATATATATATATATATATATATATATATATATATATATATATATATATATATATATATATATATATATATAAATATCGTATTAGTTATACTATGTATAACTCCAGAACGGCTGAACCAATTTCGCTGAAAATTGACGGAAAGAGACATAGAACACTTTTTATCCATCCGGGGGGAAGTAACATGAAAAGTAGTATAAATAATGAATCTCAGTTTTAGATCACAGAAAAGTTAAATGGTTGCTGTTTTGTTCGGCACATTGCTGGTACAAATTTTGTATCCTACGTAGTGCATTAAGTAAAGTGATGGGTCTAGCTGGTAAATTACGTTGTTTCCATTCTGTCGATTTGCGTGAATCTTTTATCGAAAGATGATGGGTTTTATGGATGTTGTCACACAAAAAAACACAGAACTGTTAGGTTCGGCGACCTTTGAATAGGACCATAGTGCCGATGTAACGTTTTGGAAAATTCTCGTTCGGATATTGCACCACCATTTGTAAATTATGTGCAAGGGTCTCCGTCCATTTGGAAATATACTCCCCACAAAAATTGTCGCATCACCCTACTTCACGACAATATTATATAAACTTTTAGGTTGGTCAATCAAGAGTCGCTTGGCCACTTACAGAAGTGTAAAATAAGAAATATCATTCAAAAGAGATGAGTTTATGATGGAAATATCAACAATTTTCGAGTTGATGAAAAGTTGAAAAATTCTTTCATCTTCAAACATTCGCGAAGAGACCAATCAACTAGCATAGAATGGTTACTAATCATTTTAAAAATCGAGTGTTTCCTCTCCGGGCCCTAATTACTGCCAGTTTACGTCTTGGAAGCCCCTCAAACGAATTTTGGATGCACTATTGAGTCACTGAGTTCCAAATTTCAGGAAGTAGATTTTCTAGTTATTGGAGTGTTCTACAAGGCATCCTACGTTGCTGAATTTGCCACCTCATGTGTTCCCAAACGTGTTCTATGGGATTCAAGCCAGAACTTCTGGCTGGCCATTTTAAAATATCAATTTCGGCATTTTGCAGAAAATTTAATAACTACTCTAGTTGTATGAGGCCGAGCATTATCATGCATATAAATGAAGTTTTCACCAATAAATTGACAAAAGGGTAGAACATGGGGTTCGAGGATATCTGCGATGTATCTGGCCGCTGTCATTTTTCCATTATTCACTAGGATTAACTCAGTTCAACCATGGGAAGAAATGCCTCCTCAAACCAATACTGGGCTCCCTCCAAAGTTTTCGGTTTGCCGGATATTGCATTGCTGATACCGTTCCCCAGGTCGTCTGTATACAGGCGTCTATCATTTCATACTAGACAGAACCTGGACTCGTTGGAAAAGAGAACATTCGACCATTCTGAAATACTCCAATTTGCATGGTCCCTCGCAAACTGAATTCTTGCAACTCGATGCTCTCTGGTGGGACGCGGCGCGGTAGAAGCCACTCTTGGTCTGATATCGTCTTCTCTGAGCCTGTTCCTGACAGTTTGCAATGAAATATGCACATTTCTGAAAAGTGCAAGTTCATTTTGTAGCATTCTAGCCTTACAGTGCCGAACTCTTGGTGTAGTTAAACGAACCCCAATGATCATCAACTGGTGATGTTATCCGATTTCTTTCCTGTTCGGCCGTTCTTCCATATTCCCCTGTTTTGTCGTACCAGTTAGTTGCTCTTGAAATAGTGCTTTGGTTAACATTCAACAAGTTAGCCCCGTAACGTTTGCTTCGCCCTCCTCTAGAAGTTCTAGAATTCTTACCACTTTATGATCACTCAAATAGCGTCCAGGACGTTCAGCAGCCATTATAATAAATTCAAAGATCCGAAAATCGACAAGAAATACAGAAAACTTGCATTAATTTAGCATGAAAACTGAAAAGAAATTGAATGAATACTGATAGTCGAATAAACTCATTCTTGTTTCAGACGTGTTTGAGATTATATGGAAACAAATGTTACTACATAGATAAGGCTTTTCCCCCTCATATGTTCAAAAACATATGTTGTCAAAGAAATTGCGATCGAGCTGCTTAATCGATTGTGGAATTCAGAATACCAGGTGATGCGCCAATTTTTGTGGTGTATGTATATGGGATTGAATTCAGCCAATTTGTTTCATTAAATATCTCTCTGCAGTAACAGTTTACTCGGAAATATGAGATTTCAGGTTACCACCCTGATGAAGAAAACCACGCTCAAGCCGAGCTTGTCTTGTCCCTCCTTTGGGTCAATTGCATGCTCGTTTCTTTGTGATCAACATCTGGTATTGGGAATATTAATTACAGCACTGCTGATGTAATATTCATCAGACCATATATTTTCTCATTGAAAATTTCCATTTCGGGCGATGCTTTCCAAATATCAGCGACTGAACTCCCGTCGTTGCTTTAGATCACCTGGGTATAGATTCTTCAATTTATATGGTTTATATTTCTTTCCTCAATACCATATCGACAGAGGTCTTCAATAAGCCGAGTGTTTCCTTCAATGTCTCGGTAGAATGAGTTGGTTCCATCTCAATTGATACTAATGTTTTTATTTCATCAATCTCCCGTTGAGGTTTACTACAGTTTTTCAGATGAGGTTACCCAAATGATGCATAATGGATCAGATTTTTTTTATAGTACCGAATGTTTTGGTACTAGGTTGCCTTTGTTCTGTAAACCTACTAAATTATATTTTTAATGAGTGTAGTATAAGTAACACCCTATGATTCTAAACCTTTCTAAGTAGAGATCACTTGCTGCATTCACATTTTCATTACACTCAACAGCTGAGATTAGAATTTTTTTAACAAAGTAGAAATTTTCATTCGCGGCTATACTTTCGATTAACGAAATAGAGAATGTTACTCCGGTGGTTATAGAAATCTAACAGACAATAATTATTTCAAAGACGATTAGTGTAATGAGTTGATTTCCCAAAAATAATATAATGAATAAACAAATAAGGAGAAATATCGATAACACTTAACTGATTGGATCGATTTTCCATGCTCGTTTTTCCAAAAAGTGATATTTATTTCTGTTTATAACTCCAAAGTAAAATTTTTCGTCTTCCAAATGGATGAATTCCTTATGCGTTATACAAATTCACAAAGGTTATGTCGAATAGAATTCGATTACGTAAAATAAGCTGGGTGTTCTATTGAGAAAACCATAAATTTCGCTCATAACTTGAAAACTTTACCCCTTGAAAAAGCCAGGTTACACCACCGGATTTCCCGAAAAAAATTCTGTCTTCATCATATTGAAGGCTGATCGAGATACTGGCAATTTGTGGCTACCACAGAACCTCCTCAACATAGAGCATTTCAACATATATTTCAACTAAATCTTATAAATTAACTTTTTAGGGCTGACTTTTTCAAATTTATTCTGATTTTCAGAATCAATTTCTCATATTCTACAGCTACATTGAGCATTTTTTCTCTGAAATGAAAATTAAATGGACTTTCACAATAATTTATATCTTGAAGGGTTCATTCATATAATTTTCAGTTGAATTTTAATTGAAATACTAAATTATATTATATCAAGAAAAACAATTCATTTTTATCATTTGGAACCAGTCGAATTTGAATTGGCATTAAATAAAAGAAAAAATTGTTAAATATTCCCCTTTTCTGAGAATTCAGACGGAAAGTTAATGTAATTATTTAATGTTTTTCTGATTACACAGAAGTAGAGCAGGACTGTTAATCTATAGCATAAACACTCAATCCAATATTGATTTACTGTAATATACAATATACAAAGTAATTGGAAACATGTTTGTTTATTTCTATAGTAGCGATTGAAGTTTTGTGAATTAAAGTATTTTGAATAATTGATCGATGAAGCCTGAACTACGTGATAGTTGATATTCATAATGAATTATAAAATAAGACAAGTTACTATGTTTTAACTATTACTAATTTATTGATGTGAAAAATGTCAAAATTTTACATTGATAACACATGTAATAAAAGGTATGTCATTCAGCACTACCTTAAGGTCTTGCAGTCAGAACTCAGTTTTAAATTACATTCTTTAGAATTCGATATTTTAGAAGATACAATTAGATCTAAAATTAGTATTTCCATATTCAAAAAATTTCATAAACAGTCTAGTAAATTAAAATCACTCAAATCAAAATTTCCAGTCACACTTGAGTCACGCATAATAGGTAGAGTTAATCCTTCGAGAAGTCAAAGGGTTGTTAATTTATCTGATGTTCAATTCAAGGAAAAAGAAACAGATCTTCTTTCCAAAGGTCCTAAATTTGTTCCTAAAATACACACTAACTCTTCAGAAACATTAGCCGTTGAATCCGAAATTTTAATGAGAACCTTAAATACTGGCAATTTTGAAAAGGCAAACATTGAGAGAATTTTAAAGAACCATAAAAATCAAACCAATTTAAATTTTAATCAAAAATATCAAACGCAAAATTTCTGAAAATAAGTCGAATGCTATAATTGTTTTTCCAAAAGTACAATATGAGGAAAAAATGGAATATTTCATTAATAAAGAAGCGCTTACACTCGTTCATAAAGACCCAACACCACTTATACAGAAACAACTTAGAGCAGCCGCTAATGATATGCAATCACATTTTAGTAGCTTCGAGAGAAACAGATGGATTAAAATGAATCCTAGAATTCCTAGATTATATGGTCTCATTAAAACACATAAAGAAAATAACCCCATTCGTCCAGTGGTGTCATATACCAATAGTCCAACACAAATACTTTCTAAGCAACTAAATACCAAATTCAAATCAATTTCAGATTTTCATTCATAATATAGTATAAAAAATTCATTAGAATTATCGAATAAAATAAATAATTTCCTCATGCCACCAACCGCAAAATTAATATCATTAGATGTAGATAATATGTTTTGGAATATACCTGCAACAGAATGTGTCCCCTTATTATCAAGTATTCTAGAGGCAAGAAATCTCAACGTGGTCTGTAAAGATGAGTTAATTTCTCTGTTTGATTTATGCATGACCCAAAATTATTTTCAGTTCAATAATAAGATATATTCACAAAATAATGGTTTAGCTATGGGTTCACCCCTCAGTTCCCTTCTATTTGAAATTTTCATGTCTAATTTGGAAAAAACTAAAATTATGACGTCACCTTTGACGAAAAGGCATATTCTATTTTGGTACCGATATGTTGATGACATTTTAGCCTGTTTCATTGGAACGAATAGACAACTAGAATTTCATTAATAACATTCATCCTAAAATTAAGTTCAAAGTAGAAACAGAAGTCGATAGTAAAATCAATTTCTTAGATCTATCAATTACCCGGGAGAATAATAACCGTTTATCAATTAATATTTTCAAAAAACCATCGCACACGGATAATGTCATACCCATATATTCATTTCACCCGTATTCTCAAAAAATTGCAGCCTTCAAATCCATGATTCACAGAGCGATTTCTTTGACTTTATCGGACATGGACCGAAAATCAGAATTTAACACCATTATGTTATTAGCATAAAAGCAATAGAGAGTTTAATTAATCGAAAAATACGCAACAACACATTCAATATGATATATCCCTAATCCAAGAGAGAAAAGCCCGAAAAATTTATGTCTCTAATATATTTTGGGGAGACGTCAGAACAGGTTGCTAGAGTTTTGTCAGATAGTAAAAAAGTTCATATTGCATTCAAACCAGTTAGCAAATTGTCAGGCCTGCTTTTCAACACAAAAGATAAAACCGATAAATTGGAAAAATCAGGAGTATACCAATCAACATGTTATGAGTGCAATTCCTTTTATATAGGTCAAACAGGACGCTCTTTCAAGGCTAGATACAAAAAAAATTTCCGGTCATTCCTACATCAGAAATATGATTCAGCTTTAGCTGCACATTGTCTGAATGAATGTCATCCTTTTCCAGAACTTCAACAGCTAAAAATTCTTCATTCCTATGATAAATCTTATAAACTCAATTTCTTTGATTCGATGGAAATTTTCAAGGCATCTAGGGTAGAAAGGGTTAAGCTCCTTAACGACCAGGTAGACTTAATTACCTACCAATCACCATTATTCAAGTTACTGTGATCTCTACTAGCATTTTATTGATGGTAATTCCTGTATTGTACATGAGTATTCAGTTTTCATTAGCTTGTTGTTGATAATGAAGGTATGTCCGAAAAAAAAAAGAAATATAAAACACTGTTTCGATTTAAGTGTTGCTATTTATATAAACATAGATTTAATGAACCCAATCAAAGAACATGTTCATTGTACTACATTGTATCGACGAAATATTTCATTATGTTTAGGTATTTCAATGGATTAGTGTGAAATATGGCTCTGTATACGTCAATATAAGATTTGAAAGGATACATATTTGAAAAAACAGAGAAGAAAATACCTCAACAAAAATGAGTTCTTTTTCGGCTTAAATTGAGGTATGGTAGTTGAAAAAGAACCGTTATCGATTGGTTTCAATTAGAAAATTTTATATTACCAACTATCTTTTTATACTGTACTCAAAAATCGATACAAAATGAGTAATCTATGCAATGCCACATAACTGTACAAAAGCAATCATTGTCGGTTAGTTTCAGAGACTATAAAACGCCAATATATTCAGGAAATAATTTTAGACAAACCATATCGTCACGAAACTCCACAGGGAGAATGTCGAAAGCCGGTAATTCTTCATAACTAACCGATTCTTCTCAGAATGGTCCTATTTCTCCGTCGCTGGCTTACCATCTCGATATCTTGTTTCTTCAGCTTCACGGAAATCACTGAGCAGATTCGAAGTTACTGTTATAAAAACGACCTGATTATTGCCTAGAAAATCAATTAGTTTCTGCAGGAAATTAACTGAATCTATTAAATATTCAGGACTTATAGTGAGCAGTATTGAGAGATTAACGGTTGAATGCTGGTGAGGAATTTCTTTCAATTTTGATGGTGAAAGTTCACGAATTTTTGTTTAATTTCTTCGTGACCTGATCGTACAATTTTGAATTTTGATGAAGTATCTCGTGGTAGTGATAATTCTCTCCAACTAGTATTGCACTCGGAAATATTCAATAGAGATCTTTAATTAATTCATTTTCACGTTCACCAAAAATGTTCATCTAACCTTATGATAATAGAAGATGACTCCCCCTACTACATACATACTAATCTCTCTGTATATGCAGAATGACAAGGACCTAAGATAATGTTTTTTGTATTCCCCATAATTTTATGATTTTTCAGGGTACCCTACATGCGAAGAAACAATGGGACCCTTATAAAATCACTTTGTTGTCCGTACGACTATCAACACTCTATTCTGAAGAGCACGTATGGTAATATAAGTCAAATTTATACTACAAAAGTCGGCAATTCCCTAAATTTTTCTGTCAATACAACCTGAAAATATGTTGAATTCTGCTGCATATTTTGCCACTTTCAAGGAAACCAACTACTGCTGGTTACAATCCATAGACTTACCAACATGAGATTTAGTGAGAAGCAATTTCTATTGACAAAGGTACAGATAGAAAACCAAATACTGTGAATTCGTAGCTACATCATAAACATTTTTTCTGGTTATGCTAAACTTATTCACCTTTACTCAAAAACGCATTGAGCTATCCAGTTGAGATTTATACCAAATACTTAGGTCGGGAATTCCTTAAATTTATAAATAAATCAAAATTTTTAGTCAGAGCAACTAAACAATTCAGCCGTTTAAGTAGCATTCTGATTCTTATTTTGCCAATTGCCAGGGAATGAAATTTGCCAAGAAGCAATGCCTCATATTCTGATTAACCGAGGATTTATGAAGATAACTGCATAACAACAAAATTAAAATTAATGATTCTCGTTGTCCTCAAATCATAAGAGTTTGCAAGAAGCACAAATCTTGTATTAGCAATTGTATAACACAAAAGAATCATTAATTTGTGATCGAGTAAAAATGCTTCATTCCGGTTAATTAATTAGTTTCCAATTATGCCGCGATTAGCGAGGTGCAAGAAATGTATTTCAAGATAGAAAACTTTTAGTTTATCTTGCTTTCATCGAAAATATTTTCGATTCACTTACAATATGGCCCCTCTTCAAGAAGCGAGTGAACTTACTCATTAAATCATCTTGAGTGGCCACTGCTATGGTATGACAGGCATCTTCTCCGACCAAGAGTTAAGAACGAAAAGAAAAAGAAGTCATGATAAATAACGAACTGAAACAATCAAACAAGCACAACGTCTGAGACACCGATGTCAGTACATGTAAAAGTCATTATTGCTTTTTAGTGGCTATTCTCTGATATACACTGGCTGTATACAGGGTGATTCAGGAGGAGAAGGAAATATTTTCGGTAGTGGTAAGCAACTTTTCTGGTGTGTCGAAATGTTACATCTTTTCGACTTACGCGACTCCATTCGCGACTCCATTTCGCATATACAGGCTGCTCAAAATTGCATTATTTGTTTCTTAATAGAACTATGTGATAAGAAAACTATCATTTACTTGAACTAACGTTATGTTCTTGGGTACCTCTAAAGTATTGGTAAAATGATTTCTTTTAGGTGTTGAATTTTTTCTTTTCTCCCGAACCTTAGAGTAGATGTATTCAGTATCAAAGAAAAATGAACTCTTCTTCACAAAACTCTCGAGGTGTGATAAAAATGTGTTTTATACGGTCCTAATCGATCTTTTGAGATTTCACACTGAATCACACTAGATATTTTGTTAGAGCGCTATACTGAATGTTGTTTTTCGATTTTGTCCCTACGATCCAAAGAGTCAAATGACACATTGAACGAAAATATGTTTTCGCGAAATATCAAATATCAAACAAAAATGTTTTATTTTGTTTGGATCATTCATATGTCTAATCTACAAATATCTATTAATTTTTTTATTTCAGTGATGTACAGAATCACATTTGGGCATTTAACCGAAAAAACAATTTTGTTCAATCAGGTCCTGGTTTGGGAGGAAATCAAAAATCTCGTATGATAGACCTCATCAATTGAATTCAACGTTGAAATTTTCATCGAAATCGATCAAGTCGCTTAGGAGATATGGGGCAAGAAAAATCTACCACTTTCGTAAAAAACACCTTGTATAGTCCGATGGAAAGCGCGACGATTGAAAAAGAGTACGATTTCGATAAACCGAGAGCGTTTCTTATCACCCCAGAAAGTATCTCCCTCTCCTCCTGGATTACCCTGTATATCATAAGTGATTGAGCTTTGGGATATTATCGGAAAATTTCAGGAATGACTGTTCCGATGTGTAAGTGGTGCAAACGTTGAATACTCAAGTAATAAAATGAGTTTAATCAAAATTTAGTTCATACTGTTACTACATACACAATGTGAATATAAGTTTCAAGTATTTTTAAGTAGTTTTCAGAAGAAAATACCTCAATCTTAATCGATAAAAATGAACGAACTGTTGCTTCTATAAGCTTGTAGGTGTCGTGCTTGCAGTACTTGATGCTCAAGATTGTGGTGTTAAGCCTGTCGTTTATTCAATAGAAAGTAAATGTTTTGTGAATTTACTATGTAGAATTTGTTGTTGATAATTGTCATGGCGTCATAATGGGTTTCAGAAGATATGAGGAAACCTGGAGTTAAGCATGAGACTGAAATGAGGCTTCGGCTAGAAGAATAGGCGCAACGTAAAGTAAAATTTCGAGGCTCTTAGCTCAATATGAAATTAGTTGTATAGCTCAAAGACATTACAGGCCAATATTGACCTATTCTTATTGGAAAGATCGCTTTCTAAAATTAGCTGTTAAAACAAACCTTATAATAACAATTTCAGTCTTACCAACTTTATGACAGATGACATGTAATGACAGTAATGACAGAATAATTTTCAATAACTGAGATAAAAAGTATCAAGCAGAAAAAATCTTTCAGAAATGACCATCAACGACCTAACAGAAATGATGACAAACAGTTGAAGGACATCAACGAAGAGAATATGAATAAGACAGAAAGACACTAACACGAAGATCAGTACACATACGAAAATTGTATTGCAGCAAAGAAGAATAATGCTTCGGAATGAAGAAAATTATAAAGAACTGAACAGAGAGATATCCCGAAGCATTCGAAAAGATCTAAGGGACTACAATACAAGACTCATAATGGGTACTATTGAAGACAATAAGAATATAAAAGTTCTGAAATCCAAGCTCTCTTGCTCCAACGGAAGACCAATACTGAACAGCATTAGAAACAAAGCGGGCATTTTGGTGAACAATAGATCAGCCATCATTGGAGCAGTTAAGGAGTTTTGCACATGTCTTTATACTTCGGAGACAAGTGACCCCAATACATCTCAAAGACCAGTGGTGGAGGATATCTGTTCTGAAGAAATCCCAGACATTGAAATAGAAGGAGTAAAATTAGCACTTCAACAGATGAAAAACTGCAAACATCCAGGCAAGGTAGGATAAGTTGTGAAATGTTGAAAATAGGTGGCGGGGATTTATTGAATACCGTGAAAATTCTTTACAGTAAATGTCATTTGGATGGAAGAATTCCACAAATGAGGCAAAATGCTGAAGTAATTCTACTTCCCAAAAAGGGAATGAGAAAAACCTGGGGAACTTTCGGCCCATCAGCCTTCTTTCACACCTGTACAACCTGCTCACTAAATAGACCACCCACAAATTAGACCTATACTAACCTGTAGAGCAAACTGGATTCCGAGCAGGTTACAGCACCATTCATCATTTACAAGCAATTCGTACTCTCATCGAGAAGTGCTCCGGATACAATATTCCAATCCACTTGGCTCTTATAGACTTCCAGAAAGCTTTGGATCTAATAGAAATGTGGGCAATAATATGATCTTTAGATAATGTAAATGTCGACTCGAATTTGCTGAAATACATTTATGATTATGCTTTCATAACAATCCATTTGGATGAGAACAAGATAACAGATAAAATCCGCATAGAGAGGGAAGTACGTCAAGGCGACACTATTTCTCCGAAATTGTTTACGCTGGCCCGAGAAGACGTCTTCAAAGGTTTAGAATGGTGCAACAAAGGAATCAACATCGATGGAGTACATTTAAACCATCTGAGGTTTGCAGATTATATCGTTTTTATTAGTACAAACCCTGAAGAACTCAAAACCATGCTATCAGAACTGCACCAAAAATTTAGAGAAGTCGGCCATCGAATGAACCTGAATAAAAACAAAATTCTGAGTGCAGGAAACATACACATTTCGATTGAAAATCAGGTGATAGAAAATGTGACCGAATACATATATCTAGGCCATAAAATAAAACTTGGGAAAGAAAATCAAACCTGGGAAATTTCCAGGAGAGTGGGTTTGGGCTGGGCTGCATTTGGAAAACTGGGCTTCGTTTTGAAGTCCCGAAATATTCCTCTCAACCTAAAAAAAAAAGTCTTCGATTCGTGTGTTCTTCATGTACGTGCATATGGCCTTGAAACGATATCTCTAACTTGAAGATAATAAATTACAAGTTTTACAACGAGCTAGGAGAGAACCATGATGGCAATTTTATTGAGAGATAGATTGAGAAGTGAGGATAATAGAGACGGGACTGGAGTGACTGATGTGCTGAGAAGAATAGCACAATTGAAATGGAGATGGGCTGGCCATGTAGCCAGGCAAGATCCATCGAAATGGGCCAACAAACTGCTCGCATGGAGACCAAGAACTACCAAAAGGAGCGTAGGTTAGGTTAGACCACAGCTCAGATGGAGAGATGACATCCAGAAATCGCGGGAAAAAACTGTATGCAAACAGCTGCTAATAGAGACAGATGGAAAATTTTGGAGGAGTGGATATCTACCGACTGAGGGGAGAGAATTTTCAATAGCAGGGAAGTATTTTTCATTTTCCTATCCATATCTGACTTCAATACGTAGATCACTATCACTGAGAAAATTGCATCAAATAGTAGAATTCCAGTTTCCCACATAAACAGTATTATTAAACACAAAGAACAATACCAAATTTCTCATTTACTATATTCCTTATATGACAATTGTCATATTTTCAAAACGACTGTCAAAATTTTCTCGCAGATTTTTCTTCAAATTAAACAAGATCCACGGAGAAATAATATATGGGAGATGTCATCCCAAATTATTGGGTTCATAATGATTCTAGAATATCTATAGATCATAATCGGCATCACTCAGAAGACCGAACCTGGCTATCGGGGCTCTCTCGGTCAAACAGAGAGGGAATTGTTTTTTGTTGAGTTTGAATATTGAAGGGTGTTTGCAATTTTACTTCAAAATTGGCAAGGAAGAACAAGGAAGCGATTATGTTTCAGGAGACTCACACTGCGACGGAAGAACATCTCCGCGAAAGAGGAAAAATCGCAGGTTATGTACTTTTTGATTATCCCCTTACTCCTTTTTATGGCCTTGCTTGCTATGTAAAATCATTTCTTAAATTCAAGTGAGTTTAGACATATAAGAGTCAGGTATGATTGTTGAAATGGTTTTCTTTTTCCATTGTTACAGATTCCTGTCCCAAACCCCCTTCCTTTCACCATTGTCTTCGTCTGGAAATCATGTAGTGTAAGATGAGAATGAGAGAATGAAGCTGCTAAGCAGAAAAATCTTTGGTACTCTTTATGTACACACGACACTAACACAACATAAACAGACAAGGTATTGCTAGTGCAATAGTGACAGGAAAATTAGTATTTTCATCAGGTTTTTTCACTCGTTTATTGAATCATACGCAAGATAGTATGGTTCCCCTGTTACATTTCCTGAGCTCACACTTGTGTTTTTTCTGACACACACCAAAGTTATAGATACAAGCATTCATTGTAAGTATAATTATTCGAATTTTTGTAAATCATTTCTTTTTCAAAAGAATATATATATATATACCATATTCTATTATAGAAAAACCAGATGGTAAATACGCATGTCTACCTTACATTGGCCCCTCTCTAATGACATCAGCAATTATCTTTCTAAGTTCTCCAGTGCTCCCAAAATAAGCAAATTATCATTCAATGCCAAACAAAAATATAATTATAAGTTTAAACAGAGTGGAATATAGAAAATTGAATGCCATAAATACTCAACAGCTTACGTAGTAGAAACAGGTCGAAATTTTGAATCAAGATTCAAAGAACATTCGTCCTCTGATAACAAATTTGAAGGTTTTTAACTACTCAAAATTTAAAATAGGTATAGTTAGCATAACATTCAAAATAGGTATGGTTAGCATATTCATTCTCAGAACTGTAAGCACTCGAAAAGTACGTAACTTCTAAAACCTGTCGTGTGTATCAAAAATAAACATTGTTGAAATCAGACAAGAGTGAATCACTTCATTTATATCAAAATAAATTTCCATTAAATAAATCCATCAACAATATCATTATTAATAAATACTTGCTTATGACTTTCAATAAAATTAGAGTTCTATCTATCAAGAACTGATGAATACTCAGAATAAAAAAATTATGTTATTGAATGTTTTATATATACAAGCAAATTTATACTACTTTGCAGTACTTTTGATTACATTTCTATATCAATGGTAATATTGAAAATTTCTATTTTTCATGCCAATAGTAATTATTATTTCCGCGTATTTATTATGCAAACACTGACTACAAGAAAATGGTTCACGTACAAGAATTCTATAAGAAATGTTAATATTTATATTCAATTTCGAGGTCATCTGAACTAAGAAGGTTATATTCATGCTTGGGGGCTAAATGTCATAACTAATTTATTGCATTGAACGTAATTTATACATTCATTCAATTAAGATGCCGTAAATTTCACATGACAAATTTTGGAATTATATTCCGTTATCGATGGCTCAGTAGAATTGCTGGAGTCATTCAGATTTTATATAATTGTAGTAAAGCAGAATATTTTTATTGAAACCAACATAACAAAGAATTGATTAGTTGAAACAGCTAACGGTGAAATCCATTCTCAAAAAGAATATGATGCCGTTGTTATCCTGACAACCTGATTTCTGAATCTGAGGCAAATGAGTGAGAACGACACTATCCCAATTTTATTAATTACGGGAATATTTATCTTTATAAATTTGATTCCCACAGGTTCTGAAAACACAGTTTTCAACATACAAATACACATATTGTTGGACAGTAATCAACGTTCCAGTAAACCGATTATCAAGAACGTTGAGATACTTTTGATAGATAAATGTGAGAATATCTCTTTAAATAGATAATCGTTGTTTCAAAACCTCAACTTCCTCGAATTGTAAATGTTTTTCGTCAGTTATAAAGAATATGCTAATATGATTTATGTTAATGGTGTTTGCGATGGAACGCATGAGAATCGAAGATGTCCACAAAGATATCCTCCTGTTCGTACAGCTTTTATTTCGGTATTTAGAAGACTCAGAGAAACGATAACACTTGAGCTAAGCCTGTAAGACCTCGTCAAATCAACCTACATTTGACTTAAAATTATAGACTGTGTTTTAGATAATCCTTCGATGAGCTTTCGGAGTATTGCAAATCAGTTGCAAATATCCCAAAGTATCGTTTGGCGTTTTTTGGTAAGAGAAGAACTGCACTCTTATCACCGGCAGGTATGAATGCAGGGGAAGAGCAGCATAGACTCACGCCTTGCCGCTCGATTCTGCAGCTACATGTTCAAGATCCAGATTTCTTTACCAACATTTTAGGCTCTGATGGATCATGCTTCACAATAGATTGTATGAACAACTTTCATAATGATCATTTATAAGCCCTGCAGATTCCAAATGCAGTTAGCCAAAAACTTTTCCATAGAAGGTACAGTATCAAAGTTTAGTGTGGCCTTAGAAATATGTATTATTAACATAACGATGCATCTCAACATCAAGGAAGAATAGTTGATTAATGGCTGAATGAAAATTTTCCACAAAGGTGGATTGGTGGGAGCGGTTTAATTTTTAGGCACAACGGTCACGGGATTGCAACCACGGGAATAATTCAATCATCAAAACATTTTTCATACGCTTTTTACGGAATTGACTTCACTTCGCCGCGAATTCTCTTTTATATATTTTTTCGATTCAAAACGGGTATCTCGATGTGATGATTTGAGTTTTGGAGAAACGAAAAAGTCGATCAGAGCCATGTCAGGTGGATACGGTGGTCATTCGATGGTTAGCCTTGTGAGATGGTGCATTATAGTGGTGCCGAATCCATAGGTTTCATCTCCACAAATCTGACCTTTCTATGACGAAATTTGCTAGACACCCTCAGGTTAGGTTAGATTTCAGAACTATACGAAAACGTTTCAGGGAATTTGGTTTGGGGCCTTGTGTCTCAGCTCGAGGTCCAGGTCTGAAAACTAACCTAACCTAAACGCAACACATCGAATTTGTCAGGGAAAACGTCAACTAATTAGAAGCTGATTGCGGGAGAGTTTTGTTTATAGATGAGACGAGATTTTGTAGTTTTCATTGGGATCGACGTTTTCTAGTGTCCAGAAGACGAAATGAGAGATATCCCGAGTGCATTTTAGTCATCGTGAATGCTCAAGGGTACCTTGAGACATTTTAGAAGAACATGTTGTTCCGTTTGCGACAATCATGGGAGAAATATTTTCGTTTTCGCATGATAACGCCAAACTTCACCAGGCTCACATCCTTAGAAGCTACCTTCAAAATCACGAAATCACGTCAATGGAGTGGTCCGCACTAAGCTCGTTTTCAGTCTCATCGAACATGTCTGGGACATTCTCAATAGAAGATTAAGAAGCCAACAAAATCAGACGTCGAAAAATTTGAAACGATATGGATCAGAATGCTGATGACAACATCCCTTGTTGATGGTAGATTACTGAAAAAATAAGTCTTCAACATAAACGTCTTCTGTATAAATTTGAAATTTCGATTTCGTGCGTTAATTTATTTGCGAAGTGTAAAACTATTTAGTTTTGGAGAAATATTAAAGAAAAAAATATTTATACTCTTTGTTTCTAAACAACTTTGACTTTATTGAATAAGTTTTGCCTTAAATATTACGAAGCAGAACCAACTGAGGGAATATAAAATATTTTTCACCCTTTCCAATCAAACATGAATTTAAGTTATATTTAAATAACGGATTACCTAAATTCCTGAACTGAACAACAATTTAATAGCCTTAATTAATGAAAATAGCCTAGGTCACAAACGATCTCTCGGACAAAGAGTATTCCTACTAAAACATAAGTTCACATTCGCGTCCACCTGGCCGAGATAACGATGCGGAAGCTGTAAGAACTGTAACCACAAAGGCACATTCCCTTCGTGACTACAAGCCAAGTTCGAAGATCGACATTGAATCGGTATGACGTTTATCGAGCTGGCAGACCGGCCAACACAATTGAATTTGTGCCTGAAAGACGAGATCAGAACTTTCGACATCGAAGTTAACCGTTCAGTGTTTTTATTTTGTTGGACTCATTCGAAATAAGTATTTGAAAAAATCCGACTGGAAAATGATGCTCTGAGTGGATTTTAATTTTTGTGTTTATATAGGGTATACATATACAAGGAGGGTTATGTATACATAACTCACGTAATAGTTCCTCACCCAAAATGAGAGAAATTTGTGAATAACTTCTTTTCAGGGCCCTCTTTCTTGAGATAAAACTACTGAAAGTGGAGATATAAATTGCGGTTTTTAATTTTTCTTCGTAAACAAAAGAAACAATCAGCTTAAATTTGACTAGAAATCTAACAAGGACTTCCATGTCAGTAAGTTTTGAGTCACTCACCTCCTCTGTAGATTTTTGAAAATCACTAAAGTTTTTTAGAAAGAATGGATGATCATGGAATAAGTATTTTTCCGAACCTCGTTCCAATGAACAATTTTTTTGTCTTTGTTTTGATTTTTATCGAAAAAATTTATATTTTTTGCAATCTGCAACCAATATTTCAAGAAACTCGGAACTGGAAAAATTCAGGTAGCCTATTGACGCTTATAACAGCCGGAATTGTTTTATATTTTTCAAGTAGAAAAAGGCAAACCAATATTCAGTAGACGAAATGTTGAAATTATTAGTAGCGCACAAATTTTTTTCTAGAAACATAATTGAGAATGAATTTCAAGGTGCAAATACAATTAACGAATTAAGGTTAAATTACCACTTATCATCTGTTGTTAGAACTGTCAAGATATATCGCAAAACTGTCAGGGATTTTTGAGATACTTGCATTAGGCCGATTCTAATTGTTTAACGTCCTATAAATCAAGAAGAAAGCATTTCTATCTATGTTCACATATACATTTCGCCTGGAAATCACTTGAATTATCGTTTTCATCAGTAAAATATACAAAATGTTTATTATTTTCACTATACAGGATATAGATCGGTCAGGTGGAGAACTGTAATGTACTAGTTTTCGGTTTTCTTGATTTTAACCCAATTTCAATATACCAAATCCTTCAAATCATTGGTCGAATTTCGTTCAAATTATGATAGTTTATTATATAGATAAACCTTAATCAAATTCTTTCATATTAAGGAGAAGAATAGGACTATTTTAAAGAAAAATTGTGACTGAATTAGTTTTGTCAGAAAATCTGCATGAGCAAGTCCATGAAAATATCCCATAGTATTGTTTGGCGAAAATCAAGGAATCTTGAACTTGGAAACCTTTTGTAAGAAACTATCCCAAATTAGATTATTCAAAAATGAAAACAGTGCGTAAAGAGAATCATTCCATATTCGTTTGAATATTTCTGAAAAACAAACTTGAAAATTAATACCCAACAAAAAGACTGAATTCATTCTTCAAACAGAACATTACAACATGGTACCTATCACTGTTGGCCCAAAGTTAATCTGATTACAGATTCAAAATGAATGATTAAAGATCATAAGCAAGTGATTTGATTAAGATTAATTGATCATAATGAAATTCTAAATGAATAATATTATAAATCATAAACATTAATCGTGAAATTGCTTGTTTTATTAACTAAATTACTCATTTAGTTTATTAGAAAAGCAACACCAACCGCTTAACAATATCTGATTATGCTACTTTCAAAGCATTGATAAATAAATCAAAATTCTGTATAATAAAACAATCAATTGAAAGTTTAAAACTCACACAAACACATTAACAAACATACACTGAAACATTTTATAGCACTAAACTACTATAAAGATCGTGACTACTGACTACTAACAGCCATGTTTCAATACTATCTGGCTGCACAAGCTCGCTCTCAATCGGTTGGTGATTTTTTTTTCAAATTCTGTGACATTTTGTGATATATTATTTCACTCAGTGATTAACGTGAATACAAGCATGAACATGAACATTAACGTTAGAAATAATTCTTTTGTTTTTTATATATTTGATAAAAATATTTTACAATAAGTGATCAATGATTAAAGTTACAAATCATGATTGAGACTACTTTTCGAAAATAATCATGATTAATGTAATCTGATTAAAATTAATCATATACAGGGTTTCCGTGAATTGCGTGTACAACGTTATACCACAGATTCTTCAGCTCGAAATAAGGCGATTTAGGCCAACTTACCCATATTAAAAGTTTCTTCGTTTGACCGCTAGAGTTCGCCAAATCCAATAATTCGAGAACAACTCGATCGATAGAAACCATATTTGATATGCGTAATCGGGTGCATTATTCACGTTTTTTAGTGATACACTCAATGACTTTGGCGTCTTACAAGTGTCCATGAAATTTCGAACGTATTTTTAGTCAACCATAATTTTTCAACTGTTTGCGTTTGAGCAAAACTGTTCTGGAAATTGAGTAGCTAGGCTAATTATCAAACTTTTCTATATCTTGAGAAATTTTGATATGATGATATGATGAGTTCAATCACAAAAAACATTGCTTTAAATTTCATGATTTCATTTCTTCAACCACCTAGCAAGTCAAAAATATCACATATTGACCATGGCTTTGGATTTATTTCTGTGATCTGGCAGATTGTCCTTTTATTAGGCTTGACAACCAATTGTTGACACAACAGTGTTTCTAAAGTTCTTAACTAGGTATTTTGGTGTTTTTTTACCACTATTAGGCACGGACATGTACAGTAACTGTCAAATGATTGATATGATTATAGTGTACGAGAATGGCTGCTTCAAGCCCAGGAATTTGTGTCAAGGACGACAACGAACAGTAAGTACGGTAAAACACGAAGGACAAATTTTGGACATGGTTGAGGAAAACCCACAAATAAGCACGCGGCGTTTAGGTTTGCAGTTGGTCGTTTCTAAAACAATGATTCATGATGACTTAAAGGAACAATTATTTCATTCTTATCACATTCAGAATGTTCAGGAATTACTTCCTAACGATCCTGAGGATCGCCCAACTTTCTGCCGATTTATCCAAGAGAAGAGAGCTCAGGCTCTTCAGTAGGAAAATAAATTCTATTAACTGACGAATGCATTTTTACTAGGTTTGGAATCACTAACCTTCATAATGAACACGTGTACAGTGTCCAAGATCCACATGCTTTTACAAGTACACATCATCAGAATCAATTGAAAATTAACGTATGGATTTCAGTAATTGACAATTTCATTATTGGTCCGGTAGTTATTCCAGATCGATTGAACGAAGAGGCATATTTGAATTACATGCAAGAAACTTTGTCGAATTTGTTGGACGATATTCCAGTATTACTGCATGCAGTAATGTGGTTTATGCACTACTGTGCACCTCCTCACTTCACTTTAGCGGTTCGCGAGTTATTACATGCACAGTATGCGAATCACGGGATCGGAAGGGGAGCTGATGCTCCTACAAGTTGGCCTGCCCTATCTCCCGACTCGACACCATGCGACTTCTATCCTTGGGGTGCTTTAAAATCTAGAGGTTACTCTTCTCCAATTGACAGCCGAAAAGAGTTACATAACTCCTGTATCCAGCAAAATGGTGGAATTTACAAGTTTAATGAAATTTTGGGTGTAAACTAATTAATCGTTATTCTGAAGTTCTTTGTTCTTTCTTATTTAGTTTTCAACTGGCCAACCTGTTTTCATATTCTTAAATATTTTTGTTCTACTGATCATTGAATTTCCTTTTTGCTTGATGATTTAGCAACCTAGAAAACTTCATATTGTCAACAAGAGGTTGTCAAGCCTAATAAAATGACAATCTGCCAGACTACAGAAACAAATCCAAAGCCAACCTCACAGTCAACAAAGTCAATATGTGATATTTTTGACTCGCTAGGTGGTTGAAGAAATTAAATCATGAAATTGAAAAACTGTGTTTTGTAATTGAATCGCTCATCATATCCAAATTTTTCAGAAGACAAAAAAGTTTGATAATCAATCTAGCTACTCAATGTCTCAAAGAGTTTGGCTCAAACGCAGACAATCGAAAAATTATGGTTAAATTAAAACACGTTCGAGTTTTTAGGGACACTTGTTAAACGTCACGGTCATTGAGTGGATCACTAAGAAACGTAAATAACGTAGCCGATTACGCATAGCATTCTATCGATCGAGTCGTTCTCGAATTATTTGAAAAATAATAAAAAATCTTTGGACTCATATCGAGCTGAAGAATCTGTGTTATAACATTATACACGCAATTAAAGGACACACTGTATGTTGCATGAATTTCAAAATTAAAAGCCACTCTTCGAGTTGTAGCAATATGCAAGAAACACAAAATATTATCACAAAAACGATTATTGGATGGCTGAGCCATGAACTGACGAAAGAATACTATGTACAGAAACTCATACAGTGGTAAGGTTATTTATGAAGGTTCTCAAAATTATCATCCCCAATCTCTACATCTGGTTGATCGACGTTTAATATGACTATTCTGATCCTTATTGTATTCACTCTCATAAAATCTGCCGCTTCAATTATTCTTTCCATTATCTGTTCTTTTGCATTATAGACAAGCTTTTATATTACTCTCGAAAAAAATAAGTGAAAAGAAGCCTTTATAGGACCATACATTCACAGATTATGTGATGGCTAGGTTAATGCTGTAGTAACCTCATGGAATCGTATTTATTCTTGCTTCGTTTTATGTGGTATTACGAAGCAGCGTATCTATAATAAGGATTCATTACAAGATGACAGCTAATGGAGAGTATAATTGAAGTGACTGATTCCATCGGAGAATTATTTGTACTTAACCAAATGCATAGAGATAAGGATTATAGTAGAAGCTCTCCGCGGATGAAAAAAATGCTACCCATTTGGTATCTTCGCGGCTAAAGATTTCTTTATTCGTGGATCTAATCAATATATCGGTACATACAAATGTATTAATAAATAGGATTCGGTATCCTTCGTAAACGAGTCGTCCAATAGGCTAATGAAAAGGAAAATAGACTTTATTACTTGTGGTAATGCGGACACTTCTGCAGCTGCAGAAAACCTAATAGCTGATGGAGGATACAGACCTGGGCAAGTACGAGGCCGATTTGATAAGTCAGTGACTTTTTGAATAAAACCGGCAAATAAACATTTTATTTTTCTACATAATCACCTTTTAGCTCGATGCATTTAGTTCAGCGTTTTTCTGATTTTTTATTCCCTCCAAATAATAGGTTTTCTCAAGGCTCTCAAAATACGAGCTTGTTTCAGTAATGACTTCCTCATTCGACTCAAATCTCTTACCTCCTAGCCATTTCTTCAGTTAGAGAATATGCTGGATGGGGTAGCAGTTCGTATCCCAGTTCGTGAATTCTGGCCATCTTTACTAGACAAATGTGCACGTGCATTGTCTTGATGAAACAGTACTTTCTTTTTCGCCAAATGCGGCTGTTTTTTGCTTTAAATCAACATCGAGTATGTTCAAAAGCTTTGAATAACATTCGCTGGAGATCGTTTTACCGTTCTTGAGGTAATCGATGTGAATGACACCGCGTGCATCCCAAAAAACTGTAGCCACGAACTTGTTGACTGACAGACTCTGTTTGGCCTTCGTTGGTCCTGCTTCGATTGTTTCTTGGTCTTTGGCGTATTGTGATGGATGCATGTTTCGTCCACAGTAACAAAATGGCGCGAAAACTCGTTCGGATTACGGCTGAACATCGCTGAAACTCTTTTGAAGTGGTCAAACGATTGCGCTAATAGTAGAGTGTGAGCAATCGCGGCACTCATATCGCGGAGAGTTTTTTCGTGTCCAAATATTCTTGTAAAATACCTACAGCATAATCCAACTCACGCACTTTCGTTCTCCTATCGTCCAATATCATTTGATGGATTTTATACACAATTTCCGGCGTGATCACTTCTTTTGGGTGACCTGAACGTTCGGCGTCACTTGTGCTGATACGACCACAACAGAACTCTGTGAACCACTTCTTAACCATTGAAATTGATGGTGCCGAGTCCCCGTAGTATTTATCAAGCCTTTCCTTAGTTTTAGTAACGGATTTTTTTCGAAAGTCACTTTTTTCTATTTTCGTAACAATGGACGAGGCTGTATGCTGTATGAAGGGCTATCTAACACCAACTGCACGACGTAGCTTGCTCAAAATTAGATAATTGCCCACTGATAAATTATAGTTGATGGTAGTACTGTTGCATTATCTAACACCAACTTCACGACGTAGCTTGCTCAAAGTTAGATAATTGCCCACTGATAGATTATAGTTGACGGCAGTACTGTAGCATTAGAAGTAACTGCTCGGGAAATTCAGAAAGTCACTGACTTATCAAACCGCCCTCGTATTTATTGCTCACAAAACATTGTTTTAAAAGAGAATGCTGAACAAATCATTAATTTCCAAAAGCGAAAAGTGTGGCCCTGAATGTAAGACAGGAAAGGAGTTCTGCTGCTATGTTCTAATACAGGAAAGATCCTCAAAAGAAGCATAAATGACAGATCTTTGTTGGCTTTTCTTGAAAAACTGTCAGAAGTTGTGTGGAGTGGTATCTATGAGATGAAGTCTGATGTAAGTCAGGTTGGGGAGTGTTTTTTCAATCGGTATAAGAAACTCTTTGATGAAAGCTTTCCTAGGATTCGGGTAACTCCATTCGTTGCTTTGAAACCCTTCATGCAAAGTCCTCAAATAAAATCACTTAAACATAGTTCCGACTATCTTTCTGTTATATCATCTACTAGGCCTGAATACAGAAGTTCATATGACTTTGTTAAAAAACGTTATGATCTTGCAATTTCTCATTCTAGGAAAGAACACTTCAATAATTTCATCCTGAAATCTCAGAATAAATCTAGAACTGTCTGGCAGATAATTAATACTCTTGATAGTAGAAATAGCAGTTCAATAAATACTATGAAGCAGGGAAATCCCAATAATCTCGCCAATGATAAATCATTTTCGATGTTTCAGAAACAGAAGTTATCATTACCGTGTTGTCATTCACCAATAATAATGCACGTGAATATGATGAAATTCGTATGTCAGTTATAAAAAGATCTATTCATTTAATTCCATGTCCTTTAGCTTAGACCGATCATTTAAGGAAGGTGTTTTTCCTGATAGTCTGAAGGTTGCAATTGTCAAACCATTATTTAAAAAGGGTAACCTTGACGAAATGGGTAACTACAGGCCTGTTAGTAATTGAACATCATCGAAAATCTTCGAAAGAATTCTTTTCTCTAGATTAACATCTTTCTTTGAAAAGTTCAAAGTTATATGCCGGTATCAGCATGGTTTTGTAAAGGACAAAAACATCGACACTGCCCTGTTTGGATTGACGAATGCTATAATTATTGCTTTGGATGTGGGTGAGATTCCACTTGCTTTTCTTTTCGATTTATAGAAAGCTTTTGACTGCGTTGATCATGCTTCTCTCTTGAATAAGATGGAACCGTGTGGGATACGTGATAATCAGTTAGAGCTAATGGTGACTTATTTGAGTGGTAGGAAGCAGAGGGTTGTAATTGAGCGTGGGGGTTTTTCACATGTTTCTGATGAAACAGACCTAACATTGGGGGTTCCAGAAGGCAGTATTCTGGGACCGTTGTTGTTCGTCATATATATCAACTCTTTGCCTGAGATTTATTTTAATGGTATCTGTCCTCCAGTTTCATATGCAGATTTCACGAATTTTTCAATTAGAGCGCTGAACATACTTTTGGCTCTTACTTACTTAATGTAATTGGGTGGTGCCAGAGTAATAAACTGGTAGTTAATATGCAAAAGACTGATTGAATTTTTTTTTAATTCTAAAAGATCTAAATTGACATATCCAAACGCTTTAACCTTTGAAGACTGCAACTTGAAAGTTGTGAATCTGCAAACTTTTTGGGTATCAGTATAGACAGTAACTTGGAATGGAGTCAACATATTAATAAGTTGAGAAAGAGGTTGAATACTGTCATCTATACATTGCATGCCTTGCGTAATCAAGTTGACTGGAACATCCTTAAGATCATTTATTAAGCAAACTTCCAATCTCTTTTATCTTACGACATTATTTTCTGGGGCAGTTCTACTCATGTTGATCAAATTTTTGTAGCCAAGAAAAGAGCATTGAGAATAATATTCAAGCTCGGATTGAGAGAATCTTGTTTTGGTTTATTCAAGAAGCATAATATCTTCACAGTTTATGGTTTGTATGTTTACAGAGTGCTCTTGTTTTTCCACAAACAACGCAAATATTTTGAGGAATACAAAACAAGAGTATTACAACGAAAAAGGTGACATCTTACTTCTATCCGGTTCATTCAACGGGGCTGCGTGAAAGAGATGTAGAGGTTGAGGCCATTAAACTCTATAATTCTCTTCCCGCATTTTTACGAATTTCCAATTTTGAGCTTTTTAAGAGATGGATTCATCATGGCTTTTGAACCCGATTCATTGGAGGAGTTTAAATCCTATTGTACAATTTCATTAGGTCCTTGAAATTTGTTGTGTTTTTGACATATTCCTATTTTATTTATACAATGTATATGTTTATTGTTGGAATGCAATAAAATATTTACTATTTACTATTATTATTGAAATATGTAGATTGTTTTATTAAACCACTAACGCTTTTAAATCGTTAAATCCTCGTACTTGAAAAAACCAAAACAAGAACGACCTGTCAGTGTTTTGGCGTGCTAATAAGGAAGCACTAATTTTTTTTTGTGACTGATTCCGGAATTGTTCTGTTTCAGAAATCGAAACAAATGGAAAGAATTTAGAATTTAAAGCTGTTTTAGTTTTGGATAATGCAATAGGTCATCCACGAGAACTTGAAACTAGCATCCAAATATAAAAGTGATATTTTTAACCAATAATTTTCACGGATCAATTCGGAGAACCATTACTTACTCTGGTATTTTGGGGATGGTGCCAAACAAAATTATGAGCATATTTTAAGATTTTTCATGAAAATTTTCTGAATAAAATTTTAAATATCGGTATACATTGAATATTATGAAAGAAGCCAGAAAAGTTTTTAGAATATGGTCGTATTTTCATGTGCAGTACAAAATAATTTGTTTGAAATTCTTCTAGAAATTTGATGCAAATTAGATTACTAGTTCGAAAGATTTGGCGCATAAAAATGACATTGATGTTGAAAAAACAGTCTGTATAACGTAAGCGAACGAGGAGGGGTTCGAATAACAACCTGTTTCGAGATCATCACTCGATCGTTCATTTCGACACATTTCTTGATTCTCAATTTTGTATATAGAATTATTTTTCTGAGAAATCTGTATAAAACATTTATCTATCGTTAATAAAATTTTATTAGTACTTTTTTTCAAGTTCTGGATAAGTTTGTTGTTATAAAGTTCCATTCGATGTTCTGTTATATTTAATTTAGTAAGAATAAAGTAAAACGAAATGAGACACTTTTGTCACTTTTCCACAATTTATTCAATAATCACGACCGGTTTAGACTCTACGGTCATTTTCAAGTGAATAACAATATAATAAATGGGTAGGAATAACAGGATAATCCACACCGAGCCATTAAGGGGTGTACAAAAGCTTGTCCGAATGTTTGTATCTATTTATTTCTAATGCTTCTAGGAGATCTAATTTTGAACTTTTTGATTTTATATGTACAGAATGAAATTTATCCTAAATATTGAGTAGTGGGGATCCATTATGCTCTAGTTGGCTGTTAAGGGTAGTAAATTGTGGGTTTTTACATAGTTTGTTAATCTCCAAACTTTCCAATAAATTCATCTCTGTCCCCTTGTTACATTTATGAAAGATTTTAAGATTGTTCAATGATATCGAGTGGTTAGTTGATTTTATGTGTTCAAATATTGGCGAATTTTTATCTGAGGAAATACGTTCGTTGAATGTAACTTCAAAACTTCTCCCTGTTTGTCCGACATAGGCTACCTGACATTCATTGCATTTGATTCGATAAATTCCTGATTGCTTGAATTTATCGTTCTTTTGTTTGGCATTGAATAATAATCTGCTTAAGTTGGGGTCGCTTGAGAATGAAGTAGTTATGTTCAATTTAGAAAAGTAGTTACTGATTTTGTTAAAGAGTTCGCCGGTGTATCTGAGACTAGTGTATCTTTTTTCTAGGGTTTCTACGATGCTATATAGTAATTGGTAGGTAATACGTTGTTCTTTGCGTTTAATGATTGTATTTAGAAAATGTTGTGGTATGTTGTTATTTGAGGCAATTTTTGTGATGATATTAAGTTCAGTTTGAAAATTTTCTTTCGAAAGGGGAACAGAGTAAGCTATATGAATCACGGAGTTATATGCAGCTAGTTTGTGACTTAAATGAGTCCACTGGAATCGATGCGTCTGTTAATGTTTCCTTTCTGTAAATTTTATAAGTGAGTTGGTTATTTGAATTTGTAATGGTTAAGTCGAGGAAATTAATTGAGTTATTATTTTCTAATTCAGAAGTGAAGCTGATGCGGCAATTTATTTTATTCAGGAAATTTAAAAATTACTGAATTTGTCTGTTTGAACCACGAAAACCAACCAAAATGTCATCTACATCTGTACCAGAAAGTAATGTGTTTTTTAGCGAAATCTGTGTTTAATATTGAGTTTTTCTCTAAATTACTCATGAAAATGTCAGCTAGTAGAGGACTAAGAGGTGAACCCATTAGAAGACCTGAATTTTGTTTGAAGAAATTAGATTGAAATTGAAAGTAACTTTGAGATAGTTCGTGATTATTGAATAAATTGTGGAAAAGTGACAAAAGTGTTCGTTTCAATTTAAAATGAATTTCTATAAAATAAATAAATCATCAATACTGCCAATTAGTAAGAATACGAAGAAAAAAACACACTAGAATGAAAAAAAAATCGGTGATGATAATCTGCCTCACTTATTAATGCTACGATATCTGAAATCTACACTGCAAAACCTGAGACATGATTCAAGTACTGTTAATTGTCATATTGAACACGAAATATCTTACCGACTGTGAAATTTATTCTCAAGCAGATCACCTACTTTCAATATTTCCGACGGAATTAATGAACTACTCATTGAGAACCAGTTACAATGTCACGACTATAACAACACGATGAAGGAATTCATAATGACCCGGCAAAATCATTCATAACGAACGGTATTCACGGAGAAAATACTACAGACACAATCTCAGGCCACTCAGGAGGCCAATAAATGACCTGACGACCTCGAAATTCAGGTTGCATTAAAAATAATCATACGTCTGGTTACAGGAGTTCTAACGAAATAATAACTTCCATTTCATGGAAGGTATTTTCATAATTTCATGGATGATCAGGTGAAATGTACCAGAGATTCAAAAGGAGGTGAAGTAAAATAATACAGTTCAGCTTATAAGTTAGCGAGATGTAATTTAAATAGGAATTGTGAAAAGTATATAGCAGAATTAAAGTGTGTTAAAGTGGTCGATATTAAATGAAAGTGACAATGTATAACCAGTCATCTTGAATTAGATAACTCATTCTGATTCATTTGTTCGATGTATGACACAGAATTTTGTCACCTGTTATTGTAATATGCAGACTTGTTTAGAAAATTTATAAAATTTTCACGCACTCTATTGTGTGTTTCTTTGTTTTTCTCCGGAATGAGGTTATATTTGCTACAATCAAATCATTGGTAGATATTTCAAATATGTCTCCCTCTCCCCCTCTTGATAATTTTTGAAGATCATGGAAAATTTTTGTTGGTGAGGCAGATAATACTAGCATAACTGCTTTTACCGAAGAATAACATGTCCTTATTTTTTTATTGTTTGTAGAAATTTTATTATATGCTGGATTAGATTTTAACAGAGAAATTATTTCAATTTAATCCGCATTCCATGATTCCAAATGATTATTTAAACTGTTCAACAACTCAATTTCACGACAAAACGGAAGAATTTTTATCTCAGTTGCACTTTCCATGTCGTGGTCACAGTTTGATGACTTGGTAAACTTTGAAATGTACTGAATTTATTTTATATTGATTTACACAGTTGTTTTAACTTGACACATTATTTTGAATTATACTCAGATTCTTTAGTATTGATTTCAACATTATTGCAACGTAATTATGCTATAGTGTACTGATTCCAACAACTTTGAGAACTATTTGAATTTGAAATGTTATGAAGTTTAATATTGATGTGAAACTGTACTTATTGATCTCAGTAAAATGTTACTTAACCATTTTGCCAATAGAAATCTTTTGTTATAATCTGATGAATGAAACGTTCGAATGTGAGAACATTTAATATTGATTCTTATCTTTGCTTCTATAATGCGCCAATGATCTATTTGAAATATCATAATCCTTTTATTCGGTATTTCTATTTTTCTCAGTTTATAACCTAGCAGAACATTCTTAAACTGTAACGAATATGTTTATATTTTCATTGTATCCAACTATGGGGAAGATCTTACTTTCAAATTATTGATTTGATGTCCGATACTCTTAAGCTCAATAAGGGAACTTTCCCTGCCTTCAGGTGTAATGATCACCTACGAATAATATCATTTCTCATTAGTATAAATAAATGGCTTTAGGGACGATACGCATGTATGGACCCACAGACATTGAGGCTTATATCTTGTCGGTATGAAAGTTTTGAAGAATGTCTGAGTTGGGGAACGTATGATCAGAGGGCATGATTCCCCTGGTTGGCAAATCCGCGATATGGGAATAGAATATGATCCGCAGTCAGTGACACAATAAAATAATAATAAAACTGCCCGTTGGCGCTAAGTTGAGCTAAAAAGCATCACGTATGGCTTTACGGGCTTACCTCTAGTTCCATATATAATGTTTTAATACTATACGAATTACTGAATTCGATTAAAAATACGCGAGCGAATTAACGCTTGCAAGTTGTCAGCTGTGGACGTGTTCCTTAGAATTCTAAAGGTAAATCTTTCAGAGTTTGGAGTATCAGGGCAACGACCTCTTCAGAAAACATGATATCATACCAAAACCCTTAGATCGGGTCAGTTACCACTCATAAGATGGGTGAGGGCCGGTTAGGCCTGTCTATAATAATTTCATATCCGAATTCCATCCAGAATATGGATGAGGGTTGATTAAGCCTGTGTATAATAATCAAATATTCCAACTTCCACTCGTAATATGGGTGAGGACCAATTAGGTCTGTTTATAATAATTAAATATTCCAACTTCCACTCATAATATGGGTGAGGACCAATTAGGTCTGTATATAATAATCTAATGTATCAACTTCCACTCAAAATATGGGTGAGGGCAAATTGGGCCTCTAGCTAAATGATCTGATATTTTATTAAATTCATTAAAAGACGCCAAAGAATGCAAGGATAAGAATTTAATACAAATGCTGCAAAGATCAAATAGACATTGTTACCGAATCTGTTTTTGATTTTCTAATTTCCTTACCTATGGTTTAAGCGACGAAGAATTGGTCGTATCACATCAAACCTCACATAGAAGAACTTGAGTAGGTTACTACAAATACACAACACAACAAAGAAAAAGGTCCTATTTTATATAAGAGAACTTCAAGGTAAGTTCAGGTACTAGACAATCATATGGTTTTTCATTTGACCGATTTCAATGGGTCTCAGATGTAATTAATATGGGGAAGAAAATAAGATAATTCAGGTATTGCAATTTACGTAAAAGCGATGCATTTTGTATCGTCTTTCATACACCGGGGTTGGGGGTGCTTTCCGAACAATTTACCGAAAAAACTTTTGATCGGAACACTAGCAACACCATTAGGAACTGATTTTGCCACTAATATATCAATAATGGATTTTTTATTTAGTTTATTTTCAGCGAATCGGCACACGGAATTGCATTTGTAATATAAAATTTGAGACAAAGTCTTTGTTCCATATGTTCATTCATTGTGAAAATCGCAAAACACACTTGTGAAAACTGAGGAAATCGTGAACTGTAAACAAATTATATTTTGGCAATTGTTTCAAGTAAACTGATTAATTTCATTTCTTCGGTTATCTATAGATAATTTCACGGATCAATTTTCGTTCTGTATAACATTTATCCTGAATAAGAGTAATTTAAAAAATATGCCATCAATTTTACCTGACAAATATTTTGCATCGGTTTATATCTTGAATATTTTGAACCTTCTATATGTATAATGAATAAATTCTCAACCTAAATTTGCAGTCTGAAATGAAAATGGGCGCAAACGTCCAAATTACTCCCTTTCGTGAGATTATTTTGATTAAGCCGATGATTTTCCTGAAATCAGCCGAGCATATCAAAGTAAATTGATGCTGAGCCTATCTTTAATCGGATGATATTTGGCCAAGCTGTATCATTATTCAAATAATGGAATGCAACGGAATTAACATCTTAATACCTCTTTACTCATACGTGTAATTTGCAAAGAGAATTTTCGGCCGATAAATGCAGGGTATGCATTTTGAATGTAATCTTGAAGGTATTCCAGCATCCAAAATCACCTCATCATATTTTTAGTTTTATTTTCTTCCACTCTGTCGATAAACCTGATTTCAGAAATATTCTTCACAACAATTTTCTGAGCACTTAGATTTCATTGGTATGACTTAGAATAAAAAAATTAACTACTTTTTCATTATCCTATACTAGCACAAATTTATAATACTTGGAATGACATTTTTATTGAATTTCCAGCTAAAATGAATAGAGAATTTTGAAATATAGCAACCCTAAATTATTAATCCATTAGGCCATATGTAAAGATTCGCAAGACAAATATGAGCTTCTTCGAAATGCGATAATTAGGAGGATAGTTCCAATTATATATATATATATACGCGGCCATAACTAGCGCTTTCCAATTGATTGAAATATTTTCGAAGTGATATCATTTCCGGTTAGGTTAGGTTAGGTTAGATAAATTATAATACTTGGAATGACATTTTTATTGAATTTCCAGCTAAAATGAATAAAGAAATTTGAAATATACCAACCCCAAATTATTAATCCATTAGGCCTGCCTATGTGAAGATTCGCAAGACACATATGAGCTTCTTCCAAAATGCGATAATTAGAGCATAGTTCAGTATATGAATCTATATATAAATATATATATATATATATATATATAAATATAAATTTATTTATATATATATATATATATATATATATATATATATATATATATATATATATATATATATATATATATATATATATATATATATATATATATATATATATATATATATATATATATATATATATATATATATATATATATATATATATATATACTAGTGCTTTATGGATTGAAATATTTTAGTGATATCATTTCCGGTTATACCGAAAGTGGGTCGTCACTTGGTTATTTCAAATGGCAATCTACCTTTCTTATTATACATCTAGAACCGACATTTGATCAAAGCATAAAATACCCAAGTTGCCATAACAAGCGATTTTCAATTGGAGTGAAATATTTTCGAAGTGATACCATTTCGGTTATATCAGAAGGGAGTCATCATTTTCATTTCAAATGACAATCTCCCTTTTTTATCATACATTTCTCTCGAAAAAATGAGGACCAATAATCCTAGCATTGAATGTTCCAAGCCATTCATTCACTTTAAATTTGACTTCCTTCGCGTGTCCCATGTGGATTAACACAATAGTGGGTATTATGGCGGTTTATTTTGCCACTCTCTTTAAAGGTACACTCATCGCTCGAAAGGATTCTGTGTAAAAAAATCGAAATATTTCTTCGCAACACAGACATTTCTGCTATGAAGTTTAACCGTCTTTCAAAGTCTGTAGGCCGCAGTTCTTGTATACAAACCATTTTGTAATCACGATAACCATTTTCCTTCAGAATTTTTCTCACAGACGCTGCGGAGATATTTGTAGCAGCACTGCTAGTTACAGTAGAAATGTGTGGGTTACCATTTACTGTAGCGATGACTTTCGCATTGATTGCGTTTCCCCTCATTGGTTTGTTTCTATTTCTTTTCGGTTTCGTGAATGATCCATACGTCCAAAGATTATCAATTACATTCTTGAAAGTTTGTCTGGGAACCTTTGCTCATAGAGTCTCCTAGCCATTCGCACATTTTTATTACATTGGCCATAAATTAGTAGGAATTCAATTTTTTCTGAATTTGTAAATTGCACCATCACGAAATATTTCGGATTCTCGTCAGAAAAATCTTTTTTCATATGCTAAATAATGAAAATGAGTGTACTGTCAAAATAGTTCACCTTCAATGCGATCACAGAACTTTTGACGATCATCGAAGGTGCAGTAGCATCAAACCGACGGGAAAACGATATTCGAATTTAATCGGAAATATTTCATCTTTATGTTTGTAAAACGACAGAAAGTGACTGAATCTGAAATGAAAATGAGAGAAAAACGATTTTTTCTATGAAATTACCTCTGATCAGGTATTGCGATACCTCAAAAGATGAGGAATTGAATATTGTATAAGAAAATGATGATAGTTTCAATATACAGAGTGAGACAAAAAAAATCCGAAAAAATAATTTTATTTCTTCAATAATTTCTTGTCGGTAGTTAATTTCGGAACACCCTGTAGGTATTCGGGAAAAGATCAGAATTATCTACAAGATGAGGTACCAATCAGGCTTGTAGCTCAAAAATTGTGGAAGATATGGCGGACGGGAGTTTTAGCTGACGGACCCTGTATATATACCGCGTGTAACTGAAAACTAGGGCCACCCCTGTAACTTATTTTTTTGGATATTTCGATGAAATTCGGGAATCGCATAGAAGACAACATTTTGAATTTAATAACATTAATATATTGGACATCTCGTTTTCGGTTATACTGGAACAAAAGAAAAGAAAGATTTGTAATAATAAAAAACCTACTATTGAAAAGAAAAAAAAATTGTCAAATGAGAAAATCTAATAAAATAAATCAGTATGCCCACGTTTCTACAAAAAAAAGTGAAATCCTACCAAAAACATTCTGTAAAAAACTATCCAAGTCTCGATGGAGCTGCTTGTTTATCTCTAAGAAGCAATGAAATCTAGACAAAGTCGTGCCAAGTCTAAGGTTCCTTACTGCGATTTCTTTATTATTATAGTTAATGTTGTGTGACTTGGCCGTTGAAAGGTACACAAGGGTACAAAACCAGGTGCTCCATGACACCATTGCACCAATCTGTCGCCAGAACCGCTACCTATTGACGATGGAAAATTGCCAATTAGAAAACGTTGATTGAATAACCAGTCAATTGTAGGTTTGATAAAACTGCGTATTTCAATAATACTTGTGTATAAGCGAGCCTGAAACAAACAGTATAAAAAAATATTTCCAGTACAGACAGACTTCTAATCATTGATAGAAGTGCGTCTGTACGTCTATTTTATGTTAGATCGGTGGCCGATTTGACGCTCCAAAAAGAAGACTGCAGAAGTCAGCATTGTCAATGCTGTATGCATGTGTTACAGAATCAACAACAGCCAAAAATAAGACACTTGCGTCTAATTACCAATACCAGTATGGGTTATTTTCTCGCTTAACAAACATAGGTGGTTACAACAGATATAACATTACGTGTAAAGAAAATTGACTTGTACCTACCCACTAAAGTATAAAGAATGCTCAACGGCCAAGTCACACAAATTTAACTATAATAAGAAAGTATATATGTATAGATTTCATTACTTTTTAGAGATAAACAAGCCCATCGAGACTTGGCTAGTTTTTTAGAGAATGTTTTTGGTGGGATTACTATTTGTTTCAAAGTTTCGTTCTTTTTTATGTAGTCTCATATTTGTTAACGGTATTCAGATTGAATTAAAAGATACCTCAAGTTATTGTTATTCTAATAGTTAACATTAATTAGGTTTATAATTTTGATGTCATAGATTGCGCTTTGTTTAACCTGAGATTCTCATCTTTCAGCAGTTCAATTTTTCCGTGCGTAACCCATCACATCATCCGTTCCTAACTATTTGTATTGTAGCCATTATTTTACCATATTGTTTTACTTACTTTCACCAACCTAACATGCATTCCACAGTTCGCATGTTTCATAAATATTACAATATGAATATATTTAATGTTATCATGTCAGTTGTTCTACTTAGTAAGTGCCAGTTTTCAAATATTTTCGAAACACGTTCAGGCACTTTTCGTGACTATTTTTCCTTGTAATGAACAGGGTTCTCCAATGTAGGTAAATGTGTCAATACTGCAATTTTTATAACTATCCTCTTCATCTCACCAGATGCAGTTAGGTCAAATAGCAAGTCGTGAAGAGTAAATGTGAATAAGAGCTCAACGTAAATAATCTGAATGAAAAGTCTTCAACGGTATTTGCTTTTAATTTGAACCTCATTTATCATATTATTAACACACATCCAAGCTGAGTCCCTATTGGGGCAACACATAGAATTACACTTTCAGATAATTTCACTAATCCATTTTCCTATCTAACTGCACTAGATAATATGCTTCGTCTTCAAAATAATTGCTTTGGCACCTTCGGCGTTTTGGTAAGTGTGTGATTACCTGAAGCGATTAACATATTAACTTTAAATCAATTTCGCTTTCACATGCATATATTAAGTTTTCTGATGATTCCAACAAACTGTATGTAATGAAACGTGTGTGATAGCAGTAAACTCAATTGATCCATACCATATTTTCTTAATTTGTGTATAAGCCACTTACGGAATGATTTCAATGAATGATTTTGAATGATTTTCAAAATGAAAGAAGCTCATTATGATTCTTGCTGTATATTTCTGGGAAAAAGCTCAATGAAATTTGCTGGACCTGAATTGTCTATTAGTCGTGTATATATATATATATATATATATATATATATATATATATATATATATATATATATATATATATATATATATATATATATATATATATATATATATATATATATATATATATATATATATATATATATATATATATATATATATATATATATATATATATATATATATATATATATATATATATATATATATATATATATATATATATATATATATATAATATATATATATATATGAAATAATCCTGCTGAAATAGTGCTCTGGGCCTCTGTTTCGAGATAAAAGCTCCTGTCATCATGTATATATATATATATATATATATATATATATATATATATATATATATATATATATATATATATATCATATAAGCTCCCGTCATCATGTTATATATATATATATATATATATATATATATATATATATATATATATACAATTCAGGTCCAGCAAATTTCATTGAGCTTTTTCCCAGAAATATACAGCAAGAATCATAATGAGCTTCTTTCATTTTGAAAATCGTTCAAAATCATTCCGTAAGTGGCTTATACACAAATTAAGAAAATATGGTATGGATCAATATATATATATATATATATATATATATATATATATATATATATATATATATATATATATATATATATATATATATATAAATAACATGATGACGGGAGCTTTTATCTCGGAAACAGAGGCCCAGAGCACTATTTCAGCGGGATTATTTCGCTCGTTTTGTACCGTTGATGTGATTCATGGACCGCAAATATTGTAATTTTTAACGATCTCACATCTGTTTGTTATTGTTCGTATCTTTCTAGAAGTCCAGTAGCGGGTTCACCGTCTCGGTCCATAGAGGGCGATTCTCGTACGTATGTATAAGGTGTGTCCTTTCTGGAATCGACAGGGTACCCCGATGTAGCTTGTTAGGATGCTGAGAAGCGATATGCGACACTGATGAGCTCCTAATAAGAGCGAAACTGCACTCTGCCGCTTCGTTTCTCGGCATCCTGCTTGGTTGCATTATTGTGGTTCTTGGGCGCTACGTGCATGGTAGGCAGATTTGGGAACTAGCTCTTGTCAGGAAGGATTATTCATTGATCTACGGATTTTTGAATAATTCTTCTTGTCTCAAGTTCACACTTGTACTTCTTACAGGAATAAGATACACACATAAATATTCACAGAAATTTAGCCGCTTGGGAAGGTCAGTTGGTTTCAATTTTTGTAGTCTGATAAAAGAATACGGGTGCATGTTATGTTTCTTAAGGATCCTTTGAATGAAAGTGTAACTCAATCCAATATCCATTGATGCTGACTTAATGGACGCATGTGGATTGGCACGAAAATACGCTAGCGTATTAAATTGATTGTCGTCGTCCTCGAGAATTGGTTTTCTTCTAGTTTCTATGTATTTTGTTCCTCCAAATTGCTGAACTCTGCTTCTGATCATTCGAAACTTTGTTTTACTGCTAGGCGCCAAATTTGAAAATTGGTAAATTGAAATGCCTGTAAGTTCAATCCACCACTTTTTGACATTCGCCATGAATTAAAAAGAAATTAAACATATCCACTTTTGAATAATCAGCCATTTTATTATCAATCTGGTGTTTTTCAGAAATTTTCACTTCATATTTACCGACAATTCTTGTTGAAATATCAAATTCGAATGAACGAAGTGACAAGTACATTAATTTTAGGCACCTGTCAGGTCAGCGTAGCCAGTTCACCTACTTGACTCAAATATTTCAAAGCATTCTCTGTTAGTTCTTGCAAAATCATCAAAATTCAATATATTCCCAAATTATTTCGGAACTATAAGAGATGGGTATAGTACATGATGATATAATTCCATCTGAAATTTGATGCTTCATCTGATGGCGATATAAAAATTGGCACGTGCCATTTGAAAAAATTGAGTTATTGCTGTTTGAAAAAGGCCAAATGGAAAAAATTCCTTGATCCTTCTTCTATCCACCCAAGCAAAAAATGTGTCTGTAGTGCAGAAGATCTACGAGCTACAATTTTTTCAAATGTTTCTCAAAAATCGAGTTTATAACAAAAATAATTAAATCTGTCAAAATTTTCGACAGATAAGTGCCAACAACTTGGGTATTTTATGCCTTGCTCAAATGTCGGTTCTAGATGTATAATAAAAAAGGTAGATTGCCATTTGAAATAACAAAGTGATGACCCATTTCTGGTATAACCGGAGATGATATCACTTCGAAAATACTTCACTTCAATTGAAAATCGCTAGTTATGGCCGCGTATAAAATTTCAACTTGATATTGTAATTGGAACTTGAAAAGTTTTTAACGGACGGTCCCGGTGGATATCCCTGTATATATGCAGTGCTTGTAAACATATCATGAATAAACTTCTTCATGGTAAAATCACAGCTAATTGACAACTCAAATTGTTCTAATATAACAATACTATCACTGTGAACTGATATCCCTGACGATAAATTCAAAAGAAAGTGATAGATGTCAAAATACTATTTTCAAAATATGAAAAGAAGTGAGAATAAAGATACAAAAGGTCTCACAAATTGCAACTCAGTTGCTTTCCAAGACGCCACTGTATTGATTAATCAAATATAATTACTAGGCAATATAAAGGAAACGCGAGATCGAAAAGGTGTATTTTCTTTGTTGAAACTGAAGGGATATACAAAAAAGACAGTGGCGTACTTTTTCTTTCATGTTTTTGGGACATTACTGGACCTAATAATTTCAATCTAGTTACAACCAAATAAACGATTTATCACTATACATAACTGTACAAAATTTCAAAGAATTCAGCTCAAGCATCATCATGATATGGGTGAAATACAGATTTTTCTCGAGTTGTTTGAAGCTCTATATCTCAGAATTACTGTAGCTCCGGACACACGACATTTCAATTTGATTTTACGTTCACAGTAATTTTTACATCACTTAATACCAGTAATACAAAGTATCAAATATTCCTCAATCTCGTTCATATATATACATAAAAGTACAATTAGATATTGTCATATTGGTCAAATTTTTCATTTAAGGTTTCAAACTCCAGTTTTAATCATAATTCCTGTAACAAGAGTGCCTCTAATATAGTTATCTTAAAATATGTATTGATAACTATCATCAGAATGATCTGTTAATTTGAATAAAATTTTGCGTGCGTTCATGCTTCGGTTAATGCTTCAGTAGATAATCTTGAATCAACCGTGAAATCATGTAACTGCATTTTAAATTGGTTGAAAAACTGAAAGTAATAAACCTGAACGAAAGAAACAACAGCTGCTGCAATATGCTTGTTAGTCATTCTGTTTCTTGCAGAAGCAAGAAATCGGCCATTCAGGTTATCTGGCATACTTTGATGTGACGAGTTATTAATCTATTTCATTATTTCCAGCTCGTTTACTCCTATTTCCGTTACTATAAATGGTTCAGTTCCGTTTTCTTTCCTTGCAGAAAATTTTACCGACGGAGAAATATTTCAAACAATTCAAATATGTGGCCTGTGGATGCAAATGGGAACAGAACAAGCACATGCACACTTTTTTGATGACACAGAGTAATTAAAATATTAACGAAATATGTTATTAAGTAACATAAATTATTAGTATACGATATTCTTATCTCAAAATTCAATTCTTCTATTGAATATCTATGTACCGGTTTGCGCGAAATTCCTTAATGAAATGCATAATTCATTGATAGTCGGTTTTCAGCAAAAACGCTGGCACAGGTCGATTTTTGATTTTTAGTATCTACATTTTTATGATAAATTAGGCAGTTTACCGCCCACCCCCTAACACCCAGCTACTCTCACGTTTCATTTTCAATTAAAAGCTTATAGATAACTGTGCAGAAAATTTCAGAAAAAACCGATTACTCTTCTTGATAAAGAAAGTTAAAATACCCATATTCTTGTCAAACCGCCTCATCATTTCCTCACAAAATTGGCTTCGGGTTGGGAGGTTGGAAACTTAGCTAGTGATTAATTTGAATCATAATTGCCAATAATACGCTGTACACAGTTATCTAGAAGCCTAGTTGAGATTTAAAAAGGGCAATTACAAGATGAGGGTTGATATTTGAAAATAAAAAGTGAGGGTAGCTGTAGGTTAGGAGGTAGGGGTAAAACTCCTCAATTCATCATAAAAAATTACGTATCAAAACTTGAAAATCGACTTTTGGCAAACCAAAAGCAAACAAACAATGAATTATGATTGATAGTATTCAAGATTTATTTATCTTATACAAATTCATTTCTAAGGTAAAACGAGATGAGATACTTTTGTCACTTTTCCACAATTTATTCAATAATCACGACCGGTTTCGACTCTACGGTCATTTTTAAGTGAATAACAATATAATAAATGAGTAGGCAAGTACAAGTACAGAATGAAATTTATCCTAAATATTGAGTAGTGGAGATCCATTATGCTCTAGTTGGCTGTTGAAGTTAATAAATTGTGGGTTTCCAATGGGTTCACCTCTTAGTCCACTACTAGCTGATATTTTCATGAATAATTCGGAGAAAAACTCAATATTAAACACAGATTTCGCTAAAAAACACATTACTTTCTGGTACAGATATATAGATGGCATTTTAGTTGGCTTTCGTGGTTCAAACAGACAAATTCAACAACACAAATTTAAATAACCAACTCACTCATAAAATTTACAGAAAGGAGACATTCACAGACGCATTGATTCCAATGGACTAGTTCAGTCATTTAAGCCACAAACTAGATACATATAACTCCATGATTCATAGAGCTTACTCTGATCCCCTTTCGACAGAAAATTTGCAAACTGAACTTAATATCATCAGAAAAATTGCCTCAAATAACAACATACCACAACATTTTCTAAATACAATCATTAAACGCAAAGAACAACATATTAACTCTCAATTACTATATAGCATCGTAGAAACCCAGGAAAAAATATACACTAGTCTCAGATACACCGGCGAACTCTCTAACAAAATCAGTAACTACTTTTCCAAATTGAACATAACTACTTCATTCTCAAGCGGCCCAAACTGAAGCAGATTATCATTCAATGCTAAACAAAAGAACGATAAATTCAAGCAATCAGGAATTTATCAAATCAAATGCACTGAATGTCAGGTAGCCTATGACGGACAAACAGGGAGAAGTTTTGAAGCTAGATTCAAGGAACATATTTCCTCAGATAAATATTCGCCAATATTTGAACACATAAAATCAACTAACCACTCGATATCATTGAACAATCTTAAAATTTATAAATGTAACAAAGGGAGAGAGATGAATTTGTTGGAAAGTTTGGAGATTAAACTATGTAAAAACCGACAATTTAATACCCTCAACTGCCAACTAGAGCATAATGGATCTCCACTACTCAATATTTAGGATAAATTTCATTCTGTACTTGCCTACTCATTTTCGACTGGTTTCGACCCCGTAGGGTCGAAACCGGTCGTGACTATTGTATAAATTGTGGAAAAGTGACAAAAGTGTCTCATTTCGTTTTACCTTAGAAATGAATTATGAATTTTACTAAGGACTTTCGCCCAAAACAGTATATTAAGTTTTTAGTTTTTTGAATCAAATGCTGAAATAGTTTACATATGTTATATCAGCTAAATTCATAATGTGAACTAAATCTTAATAAAGGCAAACTACCATGTATCCCTGTTTCACTCCTTACGTATTCCTAAACTTCTTTGACTTTCGTGTTCTAACCTGGTTTGTATTTTGAATTTCCTTTTATTACTTTTATTAATTAATTACTGATTAATATTGTGTTGTTTTTGTTAGATTGACGGATCTTTTTTGGTTCAGGAAGATATTATCTGTTCCACTCGTAGGATACCAGTCAAGAATGTGTTTTCTTCGTTTAAATGTACTGAGCGAAGAAAGTTTTGTTTCTCTGATAAATAAACCGACTGGAGTTCAGGAAAGTAGTGCTACGTGTGTTAATCAATTCTTGTTAAAAATATTGAAAACTATGTCTCTGTTATATCAAAAAATCATATAACCGATCACTTCTCAACTATTGTTTTTTCTGAACTTCAATCAAAGGCTTTTATATATGAAAAATTTGATAAACGAATAAGAATCAAATTCAAACTACTCGAATCCAACCTCAAACAGTTGGATTGGGAAAAATTTTATAGAATAACGGATGTGGAGGAAATCGCATGTACATTATTAGAACAGAAGCAGCTTATGATGCAGAAAAGTCAATATATCGTTGAATCAGGAAAAGAGAAAAGAAAGCAGTGGATTACAAATGCGTTGTTAAAATCGATAAATAGTCGAAATGAATTATATAGGAGATGGGAAGGGAGCAAGAATCGCGAGCACTGGAATGAATTCAAATCTTACAGAAACAAACTGAATAATCTTATAAAAACTATAAAACGCAACTTTTACACAAATCGGTTAAAATCAAGCGTACATAGAGCGAGAGAAATGTGGACAATTACTACAGAATTATGTCCGACAAGAACAAAAATAAATCAAATTGAAAAATTGTAACGCCAAACAAAATAATAGGAAACCCTAAAGAAATCGCGCAAACTTTCAAACACCATTTCACAAACATCGGAAAAGAATTAGCTCAAAAGTTCGAAAAAACGGCCACTACTAAAACAAAAAAAAAAGTTAAACACCGTTTCCATTTCACACCGACGAACGAAGAAGAAATTAAGAACATAATATCGAATTTACAAAACAAAAAAAGTACGGGGGTTGATGTAATATCTGCCGAGGTCGTGAAAGCCAGAATGAATACTCTAGTTCCACCGATTGTTCACGTTGTGAATATGATTCTAAGCCAGGGTATCTTTCCTAAAGCCCTCAAAGCTGCATTAGTGAATCCCTTATATAAAAGCGGTACTAGAGATCAGAATAATTACTGACCTGTTTCATTGCTTTCTAGTCGAAACGATGCGTCAAAGACGTGCTTCAAGGGGAAACAAAAGGCCCTCAAGTGTTCCAAAGCTAACCAGACAACAAAAAATTAACAGACTTAATTGGTGTATCAAGCACCAAAATTGGAATATTGAGAATTGGCGAAATGTTCTTTTTTTCGGATGAGACCAGAATTGGTGTTCGATCAGATGACCGTCGGATTCGGGTTTTAACGGGTAGAGGAAGACCAGCTAGACTCCAAGCAGCAAGACAAATTCTGAAATACCAAGGGTGATGTTTTGGGGTGGCATTATGTTGGGACGCAAAACAGATTTGATTTCGTTTCCTGCGAGTGTACCGGTAAGAAATTACGTGGACCTAGTGCTGAAGCTCATTTCACTTCTATGCAAGATAATGCTCCTCCACATATCCGCAACCTCGCGCGACATTATGTTGATATAGAGGGAATCGCTATTTTGGACTGGCCAGCTTGCTCTCCAGACTTAAATCCTATTGAACATTTATGGGAAAATCTTAAAAAGAAAATTAGATCGCGCCAGGATAATCCCACAAGAGCTCATCCAAGCCGCCACAGGAGAGTGGCACGAAATCACCCCAGAGGAGGTCGAAAACAACCTAATCCAAAGCATGCCTAGACGGATTAACCTTAATTTATTTCTTTTTTCAATTGAAATATCTCAAAAAAGATCAATCCTAACAATCCGTCGAAGTTTCCAAAATCCCTGAGGTAATATTCAAAATATCGGGGGATTCCATATTAATTTGGTTGTGTGTGAAGCGACCTTATCACTCAATGCATAAATTATGTTGGTAAATGCCATTTACTAGACGTTCTCCTGCTTTGCTTTTTTAATTTTTCATATTTTCATTCCTTACAAAAATTGTGATCGATTGATAAGTCTCTACCGTTGTCTTCCTAATTAATATTGTCGCCTAAAAGAGTTGAAAAACGAGTTTCGATGCAAAAAAAATCAATATCACCGTGAAGTGAATGTAGAAATGCTAGATTGTTTATGCCTTGGAGAGTCGTTTGCATCAATATCACGCTCAGTCAAGGTTAACGAATCATTTGTACGATCGATAAAAAAAACCTCTGTAAGTTCAACTTTACTGTCAACGAAAATTATTCGTGATCCAGTAATAGAAAAAATGTAAGTGGGTTGTCAATATTAATCGAAGAACGCAACCATAAAAGAGTGTTCCTAAGATGGTCCAATTATCTGGGAGAAGCCAAAGCGTCTTCACGTACATTTTGAAGAACCTGATGGTAGTTGCCAGTGGAGGATTTCAAGCATCAAAAGTTCGGTTCAATAAATTCAAGGATGACAATCATTGCATAGCATTGAAATCGTTCAAGCAGATGCATCTGCAGACACTGCTGCAGCAGAAATATATCCAGAGGAATTTGTAAACCTAGTAGCTGATGGAGGATACGACCTGACCAAGTATTTAATGCAGATGAAACTGCAATCTTTTGGAACGGAATGCCAAACAAAACGAAAAGTCTGCCTCTGGATTTGAGGTAGCAAATGATAGAGTTACGGTGCTGCTATGCTATATTCTAATGCTTCTTGAGATGTGCCATTGAATCACTGATGCTCTATAGATCGTTGAATCCTGGTTGTTCAAAAACCTAAAGCAAGAACGACCTGCCAGTGTTTTGGAGTGCTAATAAGGAACTGTGGGCTACAACACTATTTTTGGCACTGTTTTCCAAAATTGTTTTGTTTCAGGTGTTCAACTTGAAAATTATTCAAAAAAAAATAAGAATTGAGATGTTAAAACTGTTCTAGTTGTAGAAGATGCAAAAATATAAAAGTGACATTCTCACCTCCCAACAAGACGTCTTTGCTTCAACCTATGGACTGAGGAATAATCCAGGCTCTTAAGCTCTATTACATCAGAATCATATTGAATCATAATATGGAATGTGATCCTCATATAAATGATTTGGAATACTGGAAGAAATTTGGCATAGCAAAATGTATAATAAACATGAAAAAATCACAGGAAGAATTAAACCAATACACATTGAAATCATACTGGAAAAAACTGTGGCCTGTTCTGACTGCAAAAAATGACCATTGCCGCAATTACGAACGGAATAGGACGAGATGGGTTCGAACAGATAGATTCAAGTGACATTCAGAAATTGCTTGAATCGCAAGATGAAGATTTGACCAAAGAGACTTGGAGGAAATGTTAAATTCACTATTGAAGACGAGGCTTCCACAAGCACTGGAACAACACATTTAATCTGAAAAATCTTAGTGAAGGTCTAAGAATGGCACATGAGCTTCTTTATGAAAATTGATCCGTCTATCGAGCGAAGTCTTATTTTATAGAAGTAAATTGCTAATGCCACTGCAGAATATCAGTCGGAATTGGTGGAGCTTTCAAAAACTGTCAAGCAAGGAAATATTACAAAATTCTTCAAATCATGGCCTGAGCCTGAAGATAATACTTAATCAATATGACATAAAATGTATAATAAAATGAAAATTTCAATTCAATTGATTTGTATATTTATTCCTTATTTTGTCACCTAGGAATGTATCCCCCTTAATCCCATTTAAATTACCATTTTCATCGTTTCTGTATTCGCGGCATATTTACGGAACATATACCCCTCGAATGAAAAGCTTTTACTGTATGTACGAATGAGAAGAATCTATGTTCATTCCAGGTGGATAACATAGGCCGACTTGATGGTCGAAGTTGAAAAAAGCGGTGTATACAAATTATGCAGGGTGTTACATTATAGTATGTCACAGTTTGAGGGGGTTAATCTAAGTGCAATTTTAAGAAAAAAAAAGTTATATATACATTGGTCCGCAAAAGCTTCGTTAAGGAGCTAAAGGGTATTGAAATTTCCGGAAAAAATTTTTTTTTCTTCAAAACTCCTGCAGTTTTTAAGAAATTCAGCCCAAATTTGGAATGCAAGCTTTTTGTTACAGCCTCCATCATTACACCTCCCAGATTTTAACTGAAATTCACAAGGTGTTTTCTTTTTCGAGGCCATGTCTCTTTTGCCCTTTCGAACTTTTTTGGAGTACGCCACTGATCAGCGTACAATCAATTTTCGTCATCTTCGTTCAATTTAGAAATTTTTTTGGAACTTGTAATCTTTTTGTATCTCCAACCGTTTTCGAGTGAAAAATTATTGAATTTGAAATGTCATTCGCTAAATAAATAAAAAAATAATAGAAATACTCGATAGATATGCCTAAAATTTGCTTTTATTTTGATCGCTCGTCTTTTGAGAATCAACTTATATTTATTCAATATCAAACTAAAAAAGGACAATCAAAAACTTAATAAATTGCTGGAAGTGTCCTCCACCTGCAAGAATACACTCCTGTGTCCTTCTTTGCATATTATCACGCACTCTTTGAAATATTCCTGGGGTATTTCTTATCGTGTCACAAGAGGTTATTATTAGATTTCTCAATTCTTCTACAGTGTTCACTGGAGTGGTATAAACTAAACTTTTGAGATATCCCTATAAGGAAAAGTCTAAACTATTTAAGTCTGTTAACTAAGGATGCCATGCTTCTTGCCCACCCCAACGTATCTATCGGTTGTTGAATATATTTATCAAGAATTCCCTAGCTTCTCCACCAAAATGTGATGGTGCCCCGTCATGCATGAACCACATTATGTTTCTCACCAAAAATGGCACATCCTCGAAGAATAAAGGTAACTTCTCCTCAAGAAATTGCGGATAAGCGGGACCGTTCAGTCTGATAGGCAAAAAAATTGCCCAATCAAATAATTTCCAATTATTACGATCCAGACATTTAGTGAGAATTGTTCTTGATGATGAGATTCTTCAATCAAATGGGGGTTTCCTCAGCCCAATAATGATCATTGTGAAAATTAGAAATAGGAGTTCTCGAAAAGTTAGCTTCGTCTGTGAAAATTATTTCAGTATCAAAATGAGCTTTTTCTCTAATTTTATCTAAGAACCATCGGCAGAAATTCAGTCTTGGAGGAAAATCTCGAGGAAGTAGAGTTTGGACGCGTTGAATATGAAACGGGTACAATAAAAGTCTCTAAACTAGAACACGTGAAATATTCAACTGATTTCCAATTTTTCCACATGATGACTCAAATCAATATAATTCAAAACTGCTTCCTCAATATATGGAGTTCTCATAGTTTGAGTTGCACCTTTTAAATTATTATTTGCAGTAAAAGTACCAGTTTCTCTCAACCTTCTCTGGATATTTGAAATTGTTCCTCTGTCTGGTGTTACTCGATTTGGAAAGCGCACCTGATATAATCGCCTAGCTTCTGTTGTGTTGCCGTCAGCCAGACCGTACATGTAATAGATATCAGCCAACTCGGCAATAGTAAAATTGGCCATTTTTTATTACAGCAATAACTTCAAAAGTCTTAAAAATAATCGTTAATTTAATAAACAATTCAAACAGACACTGGTTCAACTTTAGCAACTGTCAGAGTAAATAAATAAATGAAAAAAATCAAAGCCTACTAGCAATTTTATATTTAGAAGTGCTTTCAATTCAGCGAATGTATTCAATCGTTTAATAATTTTTTGCTCGAGAACGGTGGGAGATACGAAAATATAAGTAAATAAGTGTCAAAAGAATTTCTAAATTGAACGAAGATGACGAAAATTGAGTGTATGCTGATCAGTGGCGTACTGCAAACAAGTTTGAGAGGGCAGAAGGAGACATGGCCTCGGAAAACAAAACACCTTGTCAATTTCAGTTTAAATCTTGGACGTGTAATAATGGAGGCTATGCAAAATAGCTTGCATTCCAAATTTGGGCTGAATATTTCAAAAACTGCAGGAGTTTTGAAGAGAAAAACAATTTTTCCGGAAATTTCAACATCTTGTAGCTCCGTGAAGAAGCTTTTGCGAACCTATTTTCATATTAACTTTTTTTCTTAAAATTGCACATAGATTTACCCCTTCAAGTTGTGACATACTGTTATGTAACATCCTGTATTGTGATTATTGTACCGCAAACTGTTGTTTCCTCAATAATAGAGTAGACGAGCATAAAAAATCAATAACTCATAATAAATTAACAGAACATTGTATCAACGAAAAACATTTCTTAGATTTCACAAAAATCAAAATTTTTGCAATCAGCAATAAAAGCAACTGATTAGATTCATAAAAATTGGAGGTAAATCCACAGCTCACAAACATAATCTACTAATAACTAACAATCAGCTTGATTTCAGTTTGTCTCCCCTTCACTTGTTTGAGTTTTTTGGAAAAAATGACATTGTAATGTTTCAATTTCCGTTTAGTTTTCGAAAATAGGATAAAACCCGGAACATGTCAAACGTAATTTCATTTATTATAATTTGATAAACATAAGAGCCTAAGATTTGTCCTCAATTGTTGAATCATTTAGTACAAATTTTTCTTCAAGCAAAACTTCTATATCAATTCTTCGTAAAACTGGTTCAAGGCGTTAAACAGTATCTACTTGTTTAACCTGATGATCTACGAATTTTTTGACCAATCTCAAATTTAGATTACTGTCACATGATATGACCACCATCGATCTACTAGAACCATTTTTCTGCAGCCCTTGTAGACTTCATACCCTTAGAATTTGAAGACAATTCGAATTATGCAATTCAATCGATTCTATTCCACACTAAAATTTGGTAACTCAATAGAATTGGAAACTAATGTCACATTTATAACATGTGTACTATATTAAGACCATTGAACTGGCTGATACTCTGCGGAAGTCCCAGCAGAATTAACTTTTTATTTGAATAATTAAGGATATAATTTGTTAGAATTCTCAAGTGGATTCAATTAATTTACGGTTTCCACTGACAAAGAGCTGTAAAACTCAAATATCAAACTAATAAATATTTAATTAATTGGTTGGAGATACATTTAATCCGTTGGAGGTCTTCAGGTATTTCGGTTATTTGAAGTAACTGTTTTAACTATGAAAAACATCGATAATGAAATAGTTTTTTCATCTATATATAAATATATATCTGCGAACAGATTATAGAAACAGATCAGATCGATCTTTTTCAAATACTCCAAACGGAATATACTAAACAAGTAATATAATTTGGAAAATCGGAATATACCCGAATATTTAGAACTTCTAACTAGTGGACTAATGATAGCCAGGAGAACATCAACATATGATAGATGAGCTGCAATAAAGCTGAAGTTCACATCTTTAATCACTTTAACAGAACCATATGCCATTAATTTTTAAGGAAAGGTGATTGGTAAGTCATCAGATCAACCAGGTCGTTGACAAGTTAGTTTTTTACATCTCAAGGCAAATTAAGAATTAGGTTTGAAAAATTTATCACTTAGGTGAAGTATTTTAAAATCCGGAGTCATCAAAAAGGGATGTTGTTTCTCGAAGCAATGTATCGCAATTGCAGAACCTTGATTTTCATCAATGAAAGTCCTGATAACTAAGTGGTTGATTTTAAAACGAGGCTGATATTTTTAGTTGATAACACCCTAGTTGTTTCATATAGTTATATCAAAATTAGTCGAGAAAACTAACTTATCAAGTTTTTTGTGGTAGGTGGAGTAAATTATATTGATGGTGACATTTCGTATTTTCTGATTAATCAATCGTTCTTAGATCGCCTTCTCGTGAAAAGAAGAAAATTAATCTTGTGATCTACTTCTTTTTCTAATTCAAGTTTGATTTTCTTATGAATACTATTGACATAGTTTAGGGAGCTATCCTGATGTCTGCGTGTTCCATTAATACCGAATAATACATCACCCTAACGATGCCAAAAAAAGGATGTGAACTTAAAACGTTTATGCATTCTAAACTTGACATGAATATTTCTGAAAAAAGTGGATAAGAGGTGAATCCATAGCTAAACCATACTTTGTGCAGTTTTGTTACCGAAATAAAAATTGTGGCACATCAATATTTCAAAAATTGATTTAAGATACTAGTATTAACATATCAATTTCGTGGTTGGGGATTTAAAAAATTAGGAATAGTATTTGAAAGTTCTAAAGAATTCTTGAATTTGGGAAGCTTTTACTTGGTAGAATTCCATTATCAATAATAAAAACAAGTAATGTGCTTTTAGGAATTTTACTTGATAATTGTGATTCGTAACGCGTTTCACTACACCGTATGTAATGTACAGAAATTATGACAACTATATACGAATAAGAATGAGAATATAAATACAAATGTTCTTAAGTAATTAGAAGCTTATTGGGTTGTTTCTTCTTAAGTGGTTATTGATGACAGGTTTATCCAAAAAAATTAAGGAATAGATTGCTCACTGAAGGGATTCAATAGAAGTGAAGGGCTTAAATCGATTTGTTCATTGATGAGTCTACCTGAGTGTTTGTGTTCGTTGATTTATAAAGTTTCCCAAAGATCTACCTTCCAATATTTATTATCTGTATTCGACCCAGAGTTTGAAATTTTGCATACAGATAATAAATATTGAAAGGTAGATCTTTGGGAAACTTTAGAAATCAACAAACACAAACACTCAGATAGACTCATCAATGAGCAAGTCGATTTAATACCTTCACCTCTATTGAATCTCTTCAGGGAGCAATCTATTTCTTAATTTTATTGGATATACCTGTCATCAATAACCATTAAGAAAAGAGCAACCCAATGAGCTTTTAATCAATTTGATTGAGGAGGTCGTTACTTGATGAAAATCGATATACATATTTCAATGAAATAAAACTAAAGTATTTAGATTTTCACTATATTAACAAAACTATGACCGGTTCCACCACACTGTGGCTTCATCAGATAGATACAAACTAATGAACAGAGTTATTCCTTATACATATATTAGTTTTATTTCCTACTTAATATTACAATAGGTACAATAGGTTTGTTGGAAAACCCCTCGGAGTTGCTTACTTTTTGAATTGAGAAGACTGAGTAAAGGAGAAGGATTTAGATCTAATTGACTATTAAGTAACCTTCCTGAATTCTTTTCTTTGTTGATCTCTAAAATTTCCAATAGATTGAGTTTTGTCTGTTATTTTCATTGTGTAAAATTTTGAAATTATCAATAAAGTTATGGTTTTCTTCGAGTAAGTGATTAGAATAATGGGAATCTGATATATATAGAATCTGAAGTTTTAATTATCATAAATGAGATTCCCATTATTCTAATCACTTACTCGAAGTAAAAACATAACTTTAATGATAATTTCGAAATTTTACACAATGAAAATAACAGACAAAACTCAATCTATTGGAAATTTTAGAGATCAACAAAGAAAATAATTCAGGTAGGTTACATAATAGTCAATTAGATCTAAATCTTTTCCTTTACTCAATCTTTTCAATTCATAAAGTAAGCAACTCTGATGGGTTTTTCAATATATCTCTTGTACCTATTGTAATATTAAGTAGGAAATAAGACTAATATATGTTTAAGGAATAACTCTGTTCATCAGTTTGTATCTATCTGATGAAGCCACAGTGTGTTGAAACCGGTCATAGTTTTGTTAATTTAGTGAAAATCTAAATACTTTAGTTTTATTTCATTGAGCTTTTAATTACTTCAGAACATTTGATTTTATATTCTCATTTTATTTATACATATATATTTGTCATAATTTCTGTACATTCATTCGTCTGAAGAAGCTACGGTGTAGTGAAACGCGTTACGATTAGCAATTATTAAGTAAAATTCCTTAAAACACAGTACTTGTTTTTTATTATTGATAATGGAATTTTACCAAGTGAAAGCCTCCCAAATTCAAATGTTAAAGAAAGCTGATACCGGCTTTTTGGCTTTGTGGTATTTCAAAATACTACTAAGATGTGCAATTCATACTCAGAATATATGGTTCTACTCAATGCGCTTGAAAAACAGATTGGCTCCCAATTACATACGGTTGAAGACACATAACAACAGTGGACCAGCAAGAAGAGCAATCGAGAAAGGCCAACGCATATGGCTCAAAGAGGACATGAAGATCCAGTACAACAGGAGGGACGTTGCCAACATATATTTGAAGGTAATCCATATGGAATTATTGTTTAGATTGTATCCCGTTGAGTTTGATATTTTAGACTCTAGTACACATTCTTTTTTATTTTTCATTTCTAAACAATTTCTTAAAGTGTTCAGAGAATGAAAACTAGTGATCGTTTTGAATTTAGTATTTCGCTGTTTCATCAAATATTGTACGGAACTTTTAGTAATGATAATACTAATATAATAGAGTTATTTATTGTTTGTTTTGATTACTCCTTACTTTTCTTTTCATTCTTCTCCTTATTGTTTTGAAATTGAAGTTTTCTCAACTTTATAATATTCATTATTTTATTTTGAAAACTAACTACCATGGCTAAAGTGAGAATCCCAAATTCAACGACAGGTAGGAGATGCATCAAATAAGTCCCAGGAAAGGATACGTAAACTGATCATATTTCTCAGAATCTAAACTGTTTTTCTTTTTTTGGGTAGTATAAAGTAATTCGGACTGGGGAATGTCTGAGTGATTAATTTATGGATTCGGGTTTCTATCAAAATTCTTCGCACGTAAACATCCTAAATAATTCATTTCCTCCTTTGTTTGCAAAGTTGTATCACATAAAATCCTTTGAAATCACACCCAAATACTTGTCACAAACGGAACCTATGACACCGCGAACCAGACCGAACACACCTACCAAACTTCATTAAAATTCAACTCCGCGTTCTTCATTCATGACATCTCTGCAAACGAGATGTTTTTGTGTCAACGTTTTACATTTTCATCTCTTAATTTAAATTATATCCATAACGTTTCCCAACACGACCACTTAACCGTTTCAAAACGACTTTATTCTTCATTTCAATCAGAATTATACTGTTGCAGACGTCGGGTCAGATTGAGAGGATAAACGCATTAAAAGAGATTGCTCTGAGTTATAGAGATTAAGCAATTCGAATAGTTTCTTAGATTCAGATCAAATGCGCCTGTTTTATTCATAAATATGATTAAATTATGTCTGGAATACATAACAGATTATTTAAGTTTCTGCAGGTTTCTGGTTGCATGTTTTACGTCTGGGAATTTGTTGGGAAGTAAGCTGCTTATCTAATTGTAGTCGATATCACGTAGGTACTAATTTCGCTTCATTTTATATATATTCAAGATTTCTAGCATTGGTTTTTCATTCAATTTACTCAGTTCACAGTTTGCGACTATGAAAAGAAAATTTGAAATCGAAAACATCGAAAATATTTGAATTTGGGAGGCTTTTACTTGGATAAATTCCATTATCAATAATAAAAAACAAGTACTGTGTTTTAAGGAATTTTACTTAATAATTGCGACTCGTAAAGCGTTTCACTACACCGTAGCTTCTTCAGACGAATAATTATGCAGAAAAATGTAAATGAGAATATAACTATAAATGTTCTTGAGTAATTAAATGCTTATTGGATTGCTTCTTCTTAAGTGGTTATTTATGACAGGTATATCCAATAAAATTAAGGAATAGATTGCTCCCCGAAAAGATTCAATAGAGGTGAAGGGCTTAAATCGACTTGTTCATTGATGAGTCTACCTGAGTGTTTGTATTTATTTATTTCTAAAGTTTCCCAAAGATCTACCTTCCAATATTTATTATCTGTATGCAAAATTTCAAACTGTGGGTCGAAAGAATGATTATTTTCTAAGAGATGATTCGCGTAATTTGAATCTGATTTTTATTTGAAAAACTGCGTTTATGTTCCGATATTCTAATATTAAAATTTCTATGTGTTCTACCAATGTAGAAATTATCACAGTCATTGCAATTCAATCTATAAACACCTGATTTATTGTTTTTACCTGGTTTGGTTTTATTATTTTTATATATTTGCCTAAATTATTATTAGTTTGGAAAGCTATGTTGAAATTATTGCTACTTAAGAATGATTTCAGTTTCTCACTTGTAATGCCAACGTAGGTTAAGGTGTTGAATTTTGTTTCAATTTATCGACAGGGTAAACTTCATTCAATGCGATTCTACTTTGTTTTTATTTAAAATAATATTTATTAGTTTGGGATTGTAACCATTATTTTGGCTATTTGTTTAATCAAATTTAGTTCTTTGTTGAAATTTTCTGGTGATAGCGGGATGTTAATCAATCTATGAATAAAACTATTGAATGCTGACATTTTATGTTGATATGGATGACACGACGAGTTATGTATTATAATATCTGTAAGTGACGGCTTATGGTAAATTGCGAAAACATGTTTTCCATTTTCATTCGAAATTGTTACGTCTAAGAAATTTATCGAATTATTGCTTTCTATTTTGGTTGTGAATGCAATTTTGGATGTAATGAATTTATATGATTTTCGAAAATTTTCAACTGTCTATCTGTTCCTGTGAAGGAAATAATGATATCGTCTACATAGCGATACCAGTATAAACAATATTTACTGAGTGGATGATTATGAATTAATTTCTCTAAGTTATTCATGAAAATTTCTGCTAACAAAGGACTTAACGGATTGCCCATAATCAAGCCGTCTTCAATAGTATAATATTTGTAATTGAAATGGAAATAATTTTGATCTAAACAAATTTTTAATAATGAAAGAATATCTGATTTAATGATAGTATTGACATGATTCCTTTCTAATAATTCTTCAACTAAGTAATACGTATCTTTTGGAGGAATGTTGGGAAATAGATTCTTAACATCGAAAGAAATAAGTTTGGAATTAGGTGGTATAGTGGTATCTTTGATATTGGCAATAAGTTCGTATGAATTTTTGACCGAAAATTCAGATTTCAAATTGCAATGTTTTATTAGCAAGTCGTTGAAGAATTTTGAAAGTTTGAACGAAGGTGCCGTTACATAAGAAACAACAGGTCTAATAGGGTAATTAGGTTTATGAAGTTTTATCAACGAATATAATTCGGGGGATTGTGGATTGGAGTTAATGAATTTATATTTTTCTTGGTCTGTAATTAATGATTTTGCTGTCGAAATTATGTTTTTAACAACTTTCTGAAATTTTGCGGTAGGATCCTTAGTTGATGTTATATAGTTTCCGGCTGTTAAGAATTCTTCAGTTTTAGAAATATAATCGGTTTTACTAATCGCAATGACGGTGTTACCTTTATCTGCTTTAGTGAAAACTAAATCGTTCTTGGTACTATTTTCACGAATTGTTTTTATTATCTTATAATCGGAATTGCAATGAGGTGATAATTTCGAAAAGTCTTCTTTGATGAATTTTGCTGTTTGATGTTTGGCTAAAATATTATCTTTGGAGTTTTTGAGAATAATTTCGGAATCTATGCCTAACTGTTCAAAATTAGTTTTATTATGTTTTAGATGTAAATTATGTTTGAATCCTTTTTCTAATAGATCTTTTTGTGGTTGTGTAAAATCGGTATCAGTTAAATTAGTGAATCTTTCAAAAAATTTATGGTCTGAAAATTTATCAGTTGAAGGTTTGGGTGGAGAAATTTTGAATTTAAGTGAATTTAACTTTTTCTGTTGTTGCTGAAACTTTTTATGAATTAAAATTTTGACATCGAAAATACATTATTTCATGACTTTCATCTCATTTTAATAGAGATTCATATACTCCTAAATATTGTTTGGGTTTCCTAGTCAGTCAGAAACTGACTGACTTTTTTTTTTGAAAAAAGTTTATATATACATGGGTCCGCAAAAGCTTCGCTACGGAGCTACAGGGTGTTGAAATTTCCGGAAAAAAATTGTTTTTTCTTCAAAACTCCAGCAGTTTTTGAGATATTCAGCCCAAATGTGGAATGAAAGCTTTTTTCTACAGCCTTCATCATTACACGTCCTAAATTTTAACTAGAATCTACAAGTGATTTCTTTTGCGGAGCCATGTCAGGTTTTCCCCTTTCAATCTTTTTTGCAGTACGCCACTGATCAGCTTACAATCAATTTCCATCATCTTTATTCAGTTTAGAAACTTTTTCGATACCTGTAATTTTTACGTATTTCCGACTGTTCTCGAGCAAAAAATTATTAAACGATACATTCGCTGAATTGAAAGCACTTCTAATTAAAAAATGATTAGTAGGCTTTGATTTTTCATTTATTTATTTATTTTGACAGTTGCTAAGGTTGAACCAGTGTCTGTTTGAATTGTTTATTATATTAACGATTAGTTATTGAAGTTATTGCTGTAAGAAAAAATGGCTAATTTTACTAACGCCGAATTGGCTGATATCCATTACATGTAAGGTCTGGCTGACGGAAACGCAACACACAACGAGGATTCTCCACGACTTTCTATTGTACCCGTTTCATATTCAACGTTTCCAAACCCTACTTCCACGAGATTTTCCTTCAAAACTGAATCTCTGCCGATGGTTCTTAGATAAAATTAGAGAAAATGCTCATTTTGATAGTGAAATAATGTTCACAGACGAATCTAACTTTTCGAAAATTGCTATCACAAATTTTCACAATAATTATTATTATGCTGAGGAAAATCCCAATTTGATTGAAAAGTCTCATCATTAAGAACAAGTCTCACAAAATGTCTGGGTCCGGAATAATTGGAACTTATTTGATTGGGACATTTTTATTGCCTTACAGACTAAACGGTCCCGTTCATCGGCAATTTCTTGAGGAGTCGTTACCTTTAAAGCTCGAGGATGTGCCACATTTGGTGAGAAATATAATGTGGTTCATGCATAACGGGGCACCAGCACATTTTGGTGGAGAAGCTAGGGAATTCTTGAATAATACATTCAACAACCGATAGATAGGTCGGGGTGGGCCAGAACCATGGCCTCCTAGGTACCCAGACTTAATAAGTTTAGACTTCTTCTTATAGGGATATCTCAAAAGTTTAGTTTATACCACTCCAGTGAACACAGTAGAAGAATTGAGAAATCGAATAATAACCTCTTGTGACACGATAAGAAATACTCCAGGAATATTTCAATAATATGCGGAGAAGGACAGAGGCCTGTATTCTTGCAGGTGGAGGACAATTCCAATAATTTATTCAGTTTTTGATTGTTCTTTTTTTTGGTTTAATATTGAATAAGTATAAGTTGAGTCTTAAAAAAATGAGCTATCAAAATAAAAGCAAATTTCGAAAACGTAGAGCGGCTAGACAAATTACAATGACTAGATCCGATGAAGAAGGTGATGAACCAATGATATTATGTGATACTTCGTATGAATATGGTAAAGAGAATAAAGAAGATAACTGCGTGGGACGTGGCGAAAATTATTATGAAACACAACTTACAGAAGATTGGCTACAATGTTTTATTCGTCACATGTGGGTGCATGGAAGTTGTACCGAATTCGACAATGTCTTCCGAATGTGGTAAAAAGAAAAAATTGATGTTGAGAAAGATGAAAATATGGGAAAACGGAAGGGAAAAGTCAAATGTAGTCGTGGTCATCTCTCCTTTACTACTAAGACCAACTACCCCTGATGAGCCAGGAGAAATGACCTACTAAGGTTTATTGAAAAGTGCAATTTATCATTTGTTATTACCATAAAAATCTATAGATTTTGTTGATTTCAGAAAACATTATAGCTGATGATTCCAGAGATAAATATTTCATAATAACATAAATATTTTACATTTCATTATACTTCAAAAAACAATGGCCATCTCTAACGAATTTACCCATGAGTTGTCTCTTGGTATATAAAAATAATATTCCTCAGTTTTCAATTCTTGAAACATAAAAAATCATGAAATGCGCCGCTAATTTCAAAGAACAAATTTCTATATATTTTTACAATAGCTTCTCTTTGATCTCATATATTTTATGAGCTATAAGTCAATACTTTTTATTTAACTTCACATCTTTATTGAATTGTATACACATCATCATTGTATTGTAAACATCTGTTACGACACTCTTTTACGTCTGAACCGTCATAAAAGAATAGAGAATAGATGTTTTCAATGAAATAAAACTAAAGTATTTAGATTTTCACTATATTATAATATAGGAAAATCTAAATACTAAATAAGTTTTATTTCATTGAAAATATGTATATCGATTTTCATCGAGTAACGTAAACCTCCTCAATCAAATAATTGAGAATAGATTTTTCTTCAGAAGGTCAAAATTTCTTCGTAAATTTTTTCTTTATATTAAACAAGTTCCCCGAAGAAATAATAAATGGGCGATGTCAACCCAGATAATTGGGTCCATAATGATTCTAAAACATCTATAGATCATAATCGGCATCACTTGGAAGACGGAACCTGGCCATCGGGGCCCTCTCGGTCAAACAGAGAAGGAATTTGTGGAAATATCGCAGGTTATGTATTTTTTTATTATCTCCTTAGTCCCTTTCATGACCTTGCTTGCTATGTGAAATCTTTTCTTAGATTTGTCTAGGCATATAAGAAGTTTGATTGTTGAAATTTTTTTCTGCTGTTTTTCTTTTTCCATTGTTACAGATTCCTGTCCCAAACCCCCTTCCTTTCTCCCTTTTTCTTGCAAATCATGGAATGCAAGAGAGAATGAAGCGGCTACGCAGAAAAATCTTTGGTACTCTTTATGTACACACGACACTAACACATCATAAACAGACAAGCTATTGCTAGTGCAATAGCGACAGGGAAACAAGTTTTTTTCCTCAGGTTTTTTCACTCGTTTATTGAATCATATACAAGATAGTATGGTTCCCCTGTTACATTTCCTGAGCTCACAATTGTGTTTTTCTGACACACATCAAAATTATAGATATAAGCATTTATTGTAAATACAATTATTCAAATTTTGTAAATCCTCTCTTTTCAAATATATATATATATATATATATATATATATATATATATATATATATATATATATATATATATATATATATATATATATATATATATATATATATATATATATATATATATATATATATATCAGGAGAATTGGTCTATTTTCGACTTAGTGATGGTATACAAATAATAACATTATTTCTTCTGATAATATAGCAAAACTTCAACGTTTTCTTCGAAATATTGAATTAGATTATGGAACAATTTTCACGCAAATCAAATACTTAGGAGTGGAGACTACAGAAATTCATTAATATTACAAATGTTGTCGATTTTCTTGATCTTATTTTCTAACGATTTTAAACTTTGAGATATCTTGAGCTTTAGTTCACGAATATTCGGCACAACAAGAAAATTTAGTAAAGCAAATCCTGCATGGTATGTCCACATTACTTGTATACCATCTTTCTATTACTGCAAAATGTAGATCCTATCGAAAACATGGAATGTCTGTCGACATAGTTCTTCTACAGCAAAAAAATGTAAGATATCATATGAGTGAGTTATCTAAGTTTGTATACAGGCTGTCCCACAATGTGATATCAATCTTTCGGAATCTGATAGAATTGGCCAAACGAAATAGTTTCCTGCTGAGATATTGACTCCAAAGTTGAAGAAATGAAAACGATATTCAAACTAGAAAATCTTATTCCTTCAACGGAATCAGATGAAATTTTGAAGATTTTGATAAAAATTGAAATTCCATAAGACAGCGTGAACCAAAACACTTATTCATCCCTAATTTTGAGAGAGGGGAAATTTCCGTAAATCTGATTCAGTTTTCGGACTCCTTGGACTTCTTTCCATAAGAAATGAATTTTCGTTAGGTGCAAAATGAATCAAGTAATAATGAGAAAGTGGAACTCAATAAGAGCCTAGACGAAGTATTTTGCTCTTACCTAAATTTTTGACAGATCATAGATTCAATTCTTTTATATATTACATAACATATAGATCAGCGACTGAAAGAAACTAGTAATAACCTGAATGTTGCCCACTCTTTTTGTTTTCTATATTATAGGAACATGCGAGAAAAATTCAGGTAGCCCAGATCGTTGAAGTACTGCACGTAGTGTTGTTGTAGAAAAAAGAATTTAGAATCGGTTATTAAGAAGCCTTCTACAACTATCAGTTATCAACTAAATTGAATTCATGCAAAACTGCATTCGACAGGATTGTAAGGGTGTTAATACTTTATCCTTACCACACACAAAGTGTTCAGATACTTTTCCTCGAAGACTTTCTTGAAATACTGCATTTGTCTTATTGGTTTTCAAATCCACCTAAAAATGCTACTTTCGTTAGGTACTCTACTGCGATGAAGAAGGCATTCTACTTCAATGAAGCAGGCACTCGATAGATGGTGTTACAAATTCACATTTTTCGTAGGCCCATTTACGGTACCATGATTGAATGGCCAAAGTTATGTGAAATTTCTTCCAATTGTCAGAACTTTTGGAAAGGTTCCATTGGTAACTCTGTAACATATGTGGTTTATATTCAACAGTTTTCCAGTGCTTTATAGCATGAAGGTTAGAAATCATCTTATCATGTCCTACTCCAATCGATGGCGAGTTCCATGGGGACCGATTGAGTGACCACCTAAGTTTCTGACCCAAATCTCATTGGCTTTTGTTTCTGTGGCCACCTAAAAACCCCAGTTAATGCTTTCTTTTCACAAGTACAGAGATGTTATTCGAAAAAATAATGCATAACTGCTATCAATCGAAGAACAGGCACCAAACTCATTATAGAATGAAATCTTATGTTGTGAGTGCCCAAAAATGCGTCGGGTCTCGTACAATTGAAAATTTTCTTTTTTTTTCATTAAGCTTCAATGGAGAATGCTTCAAACAAATTGTGTTTGAAGTTTCAGTGAAATGAAAGCAGATTCGTTTTCGATGAAAACTTTTCTAATTTGGGAATTCTCCAATGAACAATCTTCCTACTTTTGTTTTTTATATAGTTATTCGTTTTCAATTAATATTTGGGTTAGACATCGCATTTTAGGACTAAACTACACCTTATACTCTTTGAGTCCATTCAACATGTTACTGGTTAATTTTTCGACATCTTGCTCAAGGAATCATAGGTATTGAATTAGATGTACAAAAATATTGTCATCCAAAATTTCGACAGAAACAGATTTTACCATTTGAAATTTTTTTCCTACTTTGAATAGATGTCTTAGCAGTGATGGGAAAACTTCATATGAAGTAGTGGCTTTTATATTATACTGGGGCATCTGAATATGGAAGCACATTTTAAACAACTTTGTTTCAAATTGTTAACTAATTAATTACTTACTGAGAAAAGACATATTCATTTTATGATAAGTATAACGAATAGGCATTCGCACGGCTACATAATCTCAATCTGAATCTAAGAATTTCGAACGCTACGTAAGTCTAGTCTTCTTAAGTATAAATTATTTTAAATGGCAGATAATATTACCGTGCGATTGACAACTCATTATATTTATTAGAGAAATAAAGATGTCTAGAGTTGATACAGTCTCTAGAAATGTTGATAGGTTACTAATTAAATAAAAATTTATTGTAAAGTTTTTGAATCGGTTCCATAGCTACTAACTTGAATAGTTGATTTAGCTTTATATGCGGTTTGCCAACTGCTGCTTTACTGTGAACATTTTATGTTGGGAATGCAAACTTTTATCGTTCAAAAGATTTGATTTTCATTGAAAATGTTTTATGCTGTAGATATATATTTTTATCAAGTTTTAGATTCTCAGTAGTGTAACAAACACAAAGCTTAAGATGAGATACCTAAAATGAGTTTTTGTACTAATAAACGACAAAATTCATCCAAACATATCAAATAATTTGAATTTCGATGACCGGTGAGTTTGTCAGAGACAAAATTAACATTTGCTGGAAAAACTTCATTAACTATGAGATATAATGCAAAGTAATTAAGGAATATACATAACTTCTTCGGATATGGTTGTGCTTCTTGTTCTGTTCTGTTCCAAATTATATTCTTATCGTATTAACAATATCAATATATTTATTGGTTTGATTAGTTTCGGTTGGCGATGTATGATAAAATTAATACAGTTTTTCAAAGCATTCTCGTATTGATATGATTAGTACTGTATTAGTACCAATTATGAAATTGTTTATTCGGTTACTCTGAAACGCACATGTTAATTTCAAAACGTTCCAACAAATTCAATGTCATTTATTGCATTTGTGGAGAATTTTCAAATTATCTAAGGTAATTATGTGTTTTTAGATTGATTTTGTTCAAAAAGTATTTATTTTCTGAAAAAGATGTTCTCTGAATTTTAATTCGAAATTTCGAATAATTATTGAGAAAGTCAGGTAATAGTGTAACGTTTTATTTATATTATAATGAACTTCTACAGGGTGTTACATAATAGTATTTCACAGCTTGAGGTGGTACAAGGAAAAAATTGGTTGTTTCTTCAAAACTCCTGCAATTTCTGAGATATTCAGCTCAAATTTGGAATGCAAGCTATTTTCTACAACCTCCATCATTACACGTCCTGAATTTCAACTAGAATCTACAAGGTGTTTCCTTTTTTGGAGCCATGTCTTCTTATTAAAAAAATGACAAGTAGGCTTTGATTTTTGTCATTTATTTATTTTGACAATTGCTAAATTTCAACCAGTGTCTGTTCGTGTTGTTTATTGAATTAACGATGAGTTTAAAGACTTTTGAAATTATTACTGTAAGAAAAAATGGCTTATTTTACTAACGCCAAATTGCCTGATATCCATTACATGTACGGTCTGGCTGACGAAATCTAGTAACACCAGACAGACGAACATTTTCAAATATCTACAGAAGGTTGAGGAAAACTGGTATTTTTACTGCAAATAATCATTTAAAAGGTGCAACTCAAACTATGAGAGCTCCAGATATTGAGGAAGTAGTTTTGAATTGTACTGATATGAATCCTTATGTGAGTGTAAGAAAAATTGGAAATCAGTTGAATATTTCACATGTTCTAGTTTGGAGGGTCCTCCACGACTCTTCAATATACTCGTTACACATTCAACGCGTCCAAACTCTACTTCCTCTAGATTTTCCTTCGAGACTGAATTTCTGCCGATGAATTAGAGAAAATGCTCATTTTGATAGTGACATAATGTTCACAGACGAAGCTAACTCTTCGAGAACTGCTATCACAAATTGTCACAATAATCATTATTGGGCTGAGGAAAACCCCAATTTGATTTAAGAATCTCATCATCAAGAATAATTCTCACTGAACATCTAGGTCGAAATAATTGGAAATTATTTGATAGGACCAGGAGTTACTGTTATAGCTCGAGGATGTGCCACCGTTGGTGAGAAACATAATGTGGTTCATGCATGACAGGGCACCAGCACAATTTAGTGGAGAAGCTAGGGAATTCTTGATAAATATATTCAACAACCGATAGATAGGTCGGGGTGGCCAGAACCATGTCATCCTAGGTTCCCAGACTTAAATAGTTCAGACTTTTTCTTATGGGGATATCTCAAAAGTTTAGTTTATACCACTTCAGTGAACACTGTAGAAGAATTGAGAAATCGAACGATAACCTCTTGTGGCACGATGAAAAATACCCCAGGAATATTTCAAAGAAGGCGTGATAATATGCCAAAAAGCACAGAGGCCTGTAATCTTGCAGGTGGAGGACACTTCCAGCAATTTATTTAGTTTTTAATTGTTCTTATCTTGTTTGATATTGAATAAGTATAAGTTGAGTCTCAGACGACCAGCGATCAAAATAAAAGCAGATTTTAGGCATACCTATCGAGTATTTCTTTTATCTTTTTAATTTAGCGAATAACATACAATTCAAATAATTCAAATTGAATTATTTTCCACTCGAAAACCGTTGGAGATACAAAAAAATTACACGTGTCAAAAAAGTTTCTAAATTGAACGAAGATGACGAAAATTGATTGTACGCTGATCAGTGGCGTACTGCAAAAAAGTTTTGAAGAAAAACCCAATGTTTTTCGGAAATTTCAACACCTTGTAGCTCCGTAACTAAGCTTTGCGGACCTATGTTATATAAACTTTCTTGTCTTGAAATTGCACGTAGATTTGCCCCTTTTTAATGCGACATACTATTATGTAACACCCTGTATAAAATAAATCCATCAAGAATATTATTAGGCTCCAAAATAATTTCTAAGTGTAAAAATTAATATCGTTACCGATTTTGACTAATATATTATCGTTACGATGTTTGAGATAAGTAGTAAATTTCTTGTTTCTCTGATAATTTAATATAATAATAAATATTTCCGTTTCAATTGAATATCAACATTGAAAACATTCAAGATAACAAATGACATATCATTATTTAAAATGGGCCAGAAAAGGAGATACACAGAATATCTGTGAAGCAAAAGCTAAGGAAAATAATGTATTTTATATCTTCTATATCTGAATTGTTAATAAGGAGAACGACAAATCTATCGTGACAATAGAGAAAATGCAAAATGGTGAAAAATCAGGTAAAAAAAATTCTAGGTGATAGGTATCAAGTGCAACACTAAAAGTACCTGACAGGGTTGTTTCCTCCGTAAATTTGATTGATTTTAATATGGGCAGGTGCTTCAGTTAGACCTATTTTACATAAAAAGTTATTTTGCCATATACTGACAAAAAATAACTTCATCTCAGTCAAGCGCATTATTTCTACTGTATCCAACATCCAGTAATCTTCAGAAATTTGTTTCACGTGAATATTTCATGCATCTATTCAATATCAGAAATATCACTCAATGTTTATTCATAAGTAATAGTAATTTTCATGATTGTTATTTAATATATAACACCCTGTATAATGATGACTGGTTCTATAGCATTTGTTATTCCAATTACAAAAACACCTAACACATTAGCCTAGCTTATTTCGTTCATGAAATATACTAAAACTGATATATCTCATTTAGTTTTCACGCTGAATCTAATGAATTGAAAAAAAATATGGGTTACAATTTGAAAGAACGTAGTTTTTGATGTTCCCTCGTTTCTAAATGTGAGGCAGAAGCAATAACACTCTGTATACTGACTTAGGTTCAGTAGGATGTCCCGCATGGTTTCTTGTTTGCAAAAAACCTTTAATTATTTTGTTAGCTTACGCCGTTCTTGAAATATATCAATAAGCAAAAAAGCTAGACTTATGCGTTAGGTATTTTCGCAATTAAAATAACAAGTGTTATCGAACAAGTCATCAATATACAGGGTTATATATTAAATAGCAAAGTTGGTATGCACTTCCGGCATAAAGGGAAATGCCAATGAGGTGGAAATATTTTAGAGATTTTGGACCAGTTGAATCAACTAGCAAAACTACAGAACGATATAATTATTAGTTCTCCATAAACGTCTAATAGGCTTGGGCTATATATATACAATATATATATATATATATATATATATATATATATATATATATATATATATATATATATATATATTCCTAGGAATCTTCACAAAAGTATTGAGATTTTGGGTCTGAAGAAAATTTGTTTGAATAGTCATCAAATCTTGTAATATTCTTCGTAAGTTTCTTTCCGAATGAGGTAGAGTCATAGGTTTTCTCTTTAGTTTATACTGCTCAGAATCTAATTTCTTATTTCATTTATTTGTTTATATAATTGTAATATAATTAACTGACAATTTTGTCATATTTATATTCAGAGCAGTATTCTATTCGATCGTTCACCACTTCACACAAAGGAAACTATTAATGAGTAACATTCAGTGTACTTGACTAAGGTCCGTACACTGGATTTTTCCGGGCAGAAAGCCTCTGACACTACTCATTGGTACATTGATATCATTGTCTGATGATGCTATAGTATGTATATATTCTGGTTGATTGATATATTCTCATAACATTTAACGTTATCCTAATATATAATTATTCCAGGATATGTTTTGATTATAATCATTGCCTGGCAATGGTAGTAATTACCGGGTGGTGGATTTATATTTTTTTATGAAATCAGTTTGATTGCATGAACAGATATATGGGCAACTCGTCGGGGTGAAACCCCCTATATATATATATATATATATATATATATATATATATATATATATATATATATATATATATATATATATATATATATATATATATATATATATATATATATATATATATATATATATATATATATATATATATATATATATATATATATATATATATATATATATATATATATATATATATATATATATATATATATATATATATATATACACGTACTTTTGATTTCACATGAAAAAAGCCTCTATAGTGTCATTTGTATATAAGTTCATAAACAACCGAGATATTAGTATTCTACTGATTCAGAATATTTACAAAATTCGCATGGAACTCAAAAATGAAAAATGGTAGCTTGAATCTGTTCGCGAAAATAAATTCTTAGCGCAAAAGGAACACGGACTAGGGGGCCATCTTCCTTTATTCAATATGTTTCATATAGCTGCAGTACTAGAACCCTGTAAATAAATTACTCGCAGACAATTCAAATGTAACTCTCTCTAAGGAGTAAAATTCGGTATCAATTTTTTGAAAAATTGTGAAAGAGAAATAGTAATAATCCATGTTGATAGACATTTTAAGTATTAGAAATATGCCCCGTTTTCATGTTATATCAGGACTACATAAGAACATAGATCTCTACGAGATCATGAACTATCATAAGATTCCAACGTTCCTCTTAAATGATCCAATTTATTCCTCAAGGAAATCTTCAATTTAACACAAAATCCGTCGACCTGCATTATTTTCAAGACTATTTATTTTGATAATAGAATGAATATCTTGAATAACTTACTGTCAACGACCTATACTGTAATTGGAAAAGTTTCGAACATCCTTATTCAGTTTGTTTACAAATAGCATTATCAATTTTTATAGATTAGCATGACCCCAAGCAAGAATCTTTTCACTTAGTGAGAGGATATGAATCATTTCTTCGAAATCTGAAATCTTCTCATTCTAGTCCAAGTAACCTGTGTTTATGTTAACAACGTATGGATCTAGATCAAAAAATCAACCTTGTTAATGAATCAGGATTTAGGTTATTGCTTCTCCTAGTCGATGAGAAATCTGGGAAAGTACAAGAAAGCATAAAAGCTTTTTTTCACTGAAATCTCTGAGTGACATCAAAACCAATCTCGATTAGCTGGTATATGATTGAAATAGAAGAGAATCTACTGAAACTGGTCAGTTTATAGTACTAAAGTTTTTCAATAAAATTAGTTTTGCCTATAGATAAGGCGTTTCTTGTTACGCAATTTGATGTATCTCTATAGGAATTTAAGAAAACTGAGATCAAAAATCAAACTTAAGACGATAACAACATCAACGGCTGAATAATATGTTGATAGTTATTCAACTGAATCTAATATTTTCTGAAGTGACTTAATTTTTCTGAGTAAACATGCATAAAAACCATTTCAAGGCGCATATTTCATAGAATGTCAATGGTTTCTCAATTATATAGGACAGTTTCTCTGTTACTTGTTTGAATTTCTTTGAAATAGTAAGTAGCATTCATTTGAATTCTGTTTCGGAAAATAGAAACGAATTGCACCTGGAGAATTTGCACTTAGCAGATTTTGTTCACATCATTTTATTATCTATGACAAGAGTATGACAGTCAGTTTTCATTGGAAAGCAGAGAAAAAAAAACATTGGCAAAAAATCGGCAAGAATATTTGAATTGGAGTTTTTAGAACTTTATGAATTCAAAACATACACAGCTGCTGCCATGCTAGTGAAGAGGACTAGATTATCAGCCTACCCGATGCGAGTCATTCAATTTAATATATCAATGTTTGTTTCCAACTTAGTGATGTCTCGTTTAATATTTCTCAGGAGATATCCTCAAATAGATATATGCATATATAGTATTTTATGATACTATCCAATTCAATCTTACTACCCACTGCTTTGGCTCTTCCAGCAAGTATCGTAATTTTCGTTGCTGAAACCCTTTTGCGATAATTTAGTAATCATAGTCTATAAAATTATATAAATGGGAAAGATGTATTGTTCGTTTGTTCCATTTGAGTTAAAAACTACTCAAACAATTTCGAAAATTCTCTCATCTATAAAAACTACGTTATATGAAAGTGACATGTGCTATATTGAAATCTCAAAAAATCAGAGATCTTTATGAAAACTACAGTGAAACTCAAGATATAAAAAATGTTGCATATTAAAGCCATTAATTGGTTTCTTATATTTATAATTTTATACGAAAATTCCGCGAAATTATATGTTAAACCCTGAAAGTTAAGCCACAAAAACAGTTTTTCATTCGAGTAGCTTGACCTACTCGACTACGTATATAGTACATGGTTTTTATGATACATCAAATAGTGCCTTTATAATGCTGAATATTGAAACCTTAGGTTACATCATTGAGATTTCTGTAGTTATCCCCAATTTTTTGAGATTTAAAAAAAGTTCACCTTTCCAAAGGTGGGAGAATATTTTAAAATCGGTAGATAGTTCAAAACGTGCCATAAAAAATATAGAACCCACCGCGCTTGTTGCTGGAACGCCTTACTGATACCAGCACAAATAGAAGTGTGTTTCAGGGTGCAGTTGGGGTTTCGTTGGCTGTGAAATTTTTGCTGCGTAAATACGTTGCATTGTCCGCAGGTCCTCTTCCGTGGTTGTGAGCGAGCGAAGCCGCTTGTTTTGTATATATATATATATATATATATATATATATATACAAGATCGTATAATAGGTAGTGAAGGCAATGAAGCATAAGTGTTCTAACTTCATATGCAAGAGTTATATAATTTGCATTGCTGAATCTAGTTTATATTGGGTATAAATATCGAATCTTTTTGAGATATATGGAGGCGGTAGTCCCACGTTTCAATGAAATCAATAGAAAGATTAGAATTACTTTTCTCGCAACTAGATTACTTCGTTAACTATGCATATAAAATAAAAGCAAAATCTTAAAATCAAAATCTAAAAAGGAAATCTAGGTTTTCTTAAAAATTGAGGCTCCTCACTTTCTGTTGGTATGATTTTTTATTGCATATTTTACTTGTGCCTTTTAGAAGATAATACATTGTGAGATTTTGTTCATCTGAGTGAATCTTCACTTCGAATAAAAGCTTAACTGCTTGTTGTTGTAAGAGCAAGAAAACATGAAAAAATCACCTGCTCAAATTTTATTATCTATAAACAAAAATGCTTGAGTTTTGTCAGCTCTACAGTGCTTTCGAAAATATCGGATTCTATTCCAGCATTTCGGTTGATGACTCGACATCATTTTGTTCTCTTGTATCACAACTAGTCTTACACTGTGCAGCTATACAGCTTGCCTCTTTCCCGAACCGATTTATAGACATCAACATGGACAACTCTGAAGTCTATTGATCTATTGTCTCCATAAGTTTGTTTCCCTTATAATTTCTTTCAAAGCTGAAACAGTTAAATTTGCTGTTTTCCTAATTCTTTTTATATTTTCTTTCCAATTTGTTATTCTTTTCTTTTCTCTAAATATTACGAGACGACTATATAATGAAGTTCTTAAACGTAACAAGAATTAGGCCAGATTCATTTGAACATTTTTCTTGCATACATTTTGACATAGTGTTTCAGAAACTTTCGACAACGAAACATTGATAGTCTTCCCCCTATATTTTCTTTATATTTCAGGACTTGTCTTCAAAGATTCCAGGAATTTTTGACTAATGATTTACTTATCATCCAAACTATAATTCCTTTTGAAACAAAATTAGTTGAATTGTTCCTTTATTGAGGCTTTCGTTTTTATTGTACTAGTAGTTGTTAGTCACGGGTTTTGATACTGCTTCTTCTATAGCGTCTTCAGTATTACTGTCGAACTGGTTAATTCGTTAATAGAAAAACACGAAAAATAGTGGGTCCGTAGATTATAAATAATTCTTTTATTATGGAAACGTATGGGGTTACGAGTCATATACTCTTCCATTTTGTTAATAAATCTTTGAAGTATGGTGAAATACCAGAATTTAAATCTATTTCACTAACCTCTATTTCAAAGGTTGTGAACACTTGCAAGGCAAGTGAATGACCTATAAATTCATTACTGTGTGTGGAATGAATTGTGTTGTGTGCTGTGATCAGTCAGTTCGTCGAAAACTTGGAATTAACATCCTTATTGCTAACTATACTAAATTTAGACGTGGTGATTCATGTGAGTCCATGCTCCAATTATTTATTACAGTTTGGAAAAGAGGATTGTAGGGTGACTATGTTATGGTGATCTTCTTGGGCCTCCAGCATGCTGTTTGATACAATGGATCGTAGAAGGTTGTTGCAGAACCTTAGTAGTATTGGTATGTGTTTTGGGACAGTTTTTGAGTGGTTTAGGAATTAATTAATAAATCGGAAACAAGTACCACAATCCAGTATTTTGGGTCCGCTTTTGTTTCTTATTTGTTTCTTATATTGAAAAATGATATGCACTCAAGCCATTCCTGTGATTTTATTAACCTCTTTGCAGATGACAGTAATTTCAGTGCATAGCTCTAGTCCTAATGTTGTGGCCATGATGAATCCATTCTGCGCGATGTCATAGTATTACGAGAACAACAGGTTGATTCTGAATGTAAAACAAACGCTATGAGTTTTAGTACTTGGGGTTTATGTTGGATCATACCTCATTTCTAAATGCGCACTGCGACTTCATAATGGGAAAAATTTCAAAGAAACTCTGTCTTATTCAATTATTCAATTTTGAAACCTCATTTTGGCTATTATACGAGCTTAGTAACCTAAACAAAAACTTCAGAACCGTGAAATGAGAATTGAGGGTGTAAAAGATACAGAAATATTTTATTTATGTTGAAAAGTCTCAAATGGTTGTCAGTGCATAGGTTGTTCGTGTTGGCTAAGGTGTTTGTGTTTAAGATGGTCCATGGACTTCTCCCAAAGTATCTAGATGACTTCATGAATTATCAGTCGTATGATGTCTGTACAAGGAGCCGATCTGATCATTCACCTTCGAAAGTTCAGGTTGACTGCTACTTAGAATACACTATTTTATAGTGGAATGAACGATTTCGAGATGCTGCAAATATGCTTAAGCATTGTTCTTTTGTGCGTTTCCTCGAGAACCGGCTGCTCAAATCAATGGGAGAAAGAAACTGACATCTAATCGACGTAGCGAGTTGACCCAACACACAATTTAGTTATTTTTTTATATAATATAGAAATAATTATATATATTTTTACTGGTGTATCAGGTTGCAAATAGCTTTTTATTACGACAATAATGTATTAGGGTTTTTATCATTAATAATAAATTCTTCTTCTTCTTATATCAGACTGACAAAAATATTGATGGGTTTTTTTTGACAGATGAATCAACTTTCGAGAAAGTTTATGAAGTTTGTATAGCAAAACCTAGAACAAAGAAAATTGGCACTGAATTTCACAACTGATATTAAACGCTGATGATATTCCATTTTGCTCGACTTTAAATTCGTATATATTACAAGATTTCACTGAATTTTTTCTATTTGTTTCATCAACATTGGATTTAATCAAACGTAACTGTTTAATACATTGAAGAACCGTCATGGACCATCTATTCAGAAAAACCCAGGGTATTCTGAATAATATTTCATTATTTTCTGGAAGTAAAGATTAACTACGAATAATTTCAACTGATTATGTTCGATTGCGCCTTTTAGCAGATAATACCATAGAGGCTTTTTGTGTTTATTCAGATGAAATTTCTTTCTGAACACAAATTAGGTTACTTGTTACTTGAGGAGAGCGACAAACGTGGTTGAATATCTCAAATGTAGTATTTGGTCAAGTCTTTTCACCATTAAAAGACGTAGCTTGACAATTGTCAGCCCTACACTCATTTGTGCGATACAATTTTTTTGTGCCGTTCTACAGAATCAATTCTAAACTATGCAACTTGTATCCTTTCCTAGTCTACTGATTAATATTAACATTAATTAATCCATTTGGTGTGTTTTAGTCCCATAAATTAATTGTTCGTATAATTTCGTTCTTAGTTGAACAAAAGTATTAGTTCTTTTTTCATTTTTCATTGGTTTTTACTGACTTTGTTGTTTTTCCTTTTTATAACACAGAGAGCATTGAAATATATTCTTGAACGTATCCAAAATTAGGCCAGTTTAATTGAATTCTTTTTTCTTGGATACATAATGTCATAGTGTTCTAAATGATTCTAGATAACGTAACCTTCGAAGTATGTATTTATATTTTTTTATTTTGTGTGTACGGTCTTCAAACACTCTAGCAATTTCGCCTAATGTCTATTACCTTATGGTTCCTTCAAGAGCAAAATTGCATGAATTGCTCTCTTATTGTATTCTTCATTTAATGCAGCTTTTTCTATATGTTCTTCAAAAAATTATGTAACAGTTCATTTAATGTCAAATTGATTGACTATTCATCAGGATGCAGTTTTTGGAAGATGAATCAAACTCTGTCTGAAGTTGTGGAGCAACAAGCTACTCTGAATATTATTTTATCGGATAATTTCCATTATAGAAATTATTTTGTTTTGACGTCAATAATAGTTCTGACTTTTGGTTAATAAATAACTATATTTATTGATTCACAAATATTCACACGAAGTATCATTTCCATTGACCTGCAACTTCGAATGGGTTGATAGTATAAACAACTCAAAAAGTCTAGGGAACACTTCTGAATATCGATATATCGTATCCAGAACGATCAATATGGATGATTTTTTCAAAGAAATGAACACCTGCATCAATTTCTCACCAAATTATGTAGAGTGCCGCAACAGATTTCAGTATTTTTCATAAAAAACTAAAAATGCAGCAGATGCGACGCTGCTTTATAATCATTTCATGTATTCAGTTAATTGGCACTTTGTTTCTGTTGTAAGCACAAATAAAAGATTCAAGTTTTGTTATTCGACCATGGAAAGACGACATTTGACTAGAGAAGAGATGTTACGAGCCGTTGGCATGCTCCAAGCTGGGAGCTCACAACAGGAAGTAGCCAGGGTTCTGGGAAGTAGACCAAGTGTCATAAACCGTTTATGGTCGCGTTTCAATGAGACAGGTAGCGTAGAAGAACGCCATACAGCTCATTTCAGGATTACTACAGTCGCCCAAGACCGATTTTTGGTTTTACAAGCCAGAAGAGATCGTACTACCACAGCATTTCAATTTGCTCAAGAGCTATCACGAGTTCATAATGTACAAATTTCCGACCAAACTGTGAGAAATCAACTGCACGAAGGTCAACTCCACTCGTGACGTCGTTTGAGAGTTCCACAACTAACCCATGGAAATCGCGTTGCTCGTTTAGCTTGGTGCCAAGAACACGTAAATTGGGATCAAGAGAGGTAGGCCACAGTTCTCTTTAGTGATGAATCTAGATCAAGTTATTATCCCGATTCGGGAAGAATTCGAATATGGAGGGAACCTGGAAAGCAAAACCGTCTCCAGCATGCTCGAGAAGTTGTAAGACAAGGAGGCGGATCAGTGATGTTTTGGGGAGGTATAGGCCTTGGTGGAAGAACTGACCTCGTTTTCATACAGAACAACCTCACGGGAAATTCTTACGCAAATGAGATTAATAACAAAGGTGGACCTTCTGGGTACAGAAAAATATAAGTGCTACCATATCGTTTCGAAAATATTAGTTCAGGATTTTTTTTGTGTTTTACCAAATTTCGTTATTTTCAAATTTCAAATTTTTTTTTTTATAATAGGTGCTTTGGAGAAGTCAAATATTATATTGTTTTCTTGAGAATACATTATATACAATACGTCCAAACAAAAACCGACAGATTTCTATAAATTCGAATCATCAAATTCATTTTTAATGGTATTGGTAAGTGTTCCTTAGACTGTTTTGAGGTGTTTATAATTACTTAAAACTGATTTGATAAAGAATCCGATCATTGTGCTAAACTAGAAATTAAGGATAAGAGTCTAGGAAAAAATTAGGTCTGCTTTCACTTCTACATTTTCTATCCATATTTGAAAAAACTAATTGAACGGTATACCGGTATTAAGTTGTTCAAGAAAAATATTGTGCTATGATATATTCAATGATTTTCAATCTTATATCCCCAAGAGCCTAGACTATCATTCCGTACTTACAACTTACAAGTATAGTTAACATTACACTTTCAAAAACCATATTTCAGATTCGACCTCAAACACCGATATTATTCTGCTCGACTTTGAATTTGCATTGAACATACGATTCAGTGAAAATAATATTTTTTTTTCTATTTTTGTTCAACGTCATTGATTTTAATCCAACGTCTTCAAGAAGCACAAAAGAACCTCTATCGACCAATTCATCAAATTGATATTCTGAGAAAATTTTTCAGAAACGAATTTAGACCAATATTTTCGATGACGCATCTATAGAATAAACCTTTCACTATAAGACTCAAATTTACCTAAAATTTTTAACAAGAATCCTTATTTTTATTAACTTATAGAGTTCAATTTACCACCACGTATTTTAATTACACTTGATAAAAATTCTATGCAATATTTTGTTTTTGAATTTGGGAGGCTTTTACTTGGTAAAATTCCATTATCAATAATAAAGAACAAGTACAGTGTTTTAAGGAATTTTACTTAATAATTGCGATTCGAAACGCGTTACACTACACCGTAGCTTCTTCAGACGAATGAATGTACAGAAAATAAGAATGAGAATATAAATATAAATGTTCTTGAGTAATTAAAAGCTTATTGGATTGCTTCTTCTTAAGTGGTTATTTATGACAGGTATATCCAATGAAATTAAGGAATAGATTGCTCCCCGAAGAGATTCAATAGAGGTGAAGGGCTTAAATCGACTAGTTCATTGATGAGTCTAACTGAGTATTTGTATTTACTGATTTCTAAAGTTTCCCAAAGATCTACCTTCCAATATTTATTATCTGTATGCAAAATTTCAAACTGTGAATCGAAAGAGTGATTATTTTCTAAGAGATGATTCGCGTAATTTGAATCTAATTTTTATTTGAAAAACTGCGTTTATGTTCCGATATTCTAATATTAAAATTTCTATGTGTTCTACCAATGTAGAAATTATCAAGTCTATCAAGTCATTGCAATTCAATCTATAAACACCTGATTCATTGTTTTTACCTGGTTTGGTTTTATTATTTTTATATATTTGCCTAAATTATTTATTATTAGTTTGGAAAGCTTGGAAAGTTTCTCACTTGTAATGCCAACGTAGGTTAAGGTGTTGAATTTTTGTTTCAATTTATCGACAGGGTAAACTTCATTCAATGCGATTCTACTTTGCTTTTTATTTAAAATATTATTTATTAGTTTGGGATTGTAACCAATATTTTTGGCTATTTGTTTAATCAAATTTAATTCTTTGTTGAAATTTTCTGGTGATAACGGGATGTTAATCAATCTATGAATAAAACTATTGAATGCTGACATTTTATGCTGATACGGATGACACGATGAGTTATGTATTATAATATCTATATGTGACGGCTTATGGTAAATTGCGAAAACATGTTTTCCATTTTCATTCGAAATAGTTACGTCCAAGAAATTCATCGAATTATTGCTTTGTTTTTCGGTTTTGAATGCAATTTTTGGATGTAATGAATTTATATGATTTTCGAAAATTTTCAACTGTCTATCGGTTCCTGTGAAGCAAATAATGATATCGCCTAAATAGCGATACCAGTATAAACAATATTCACTGAGTGGATGATTATGAATTAATTCCTCTGAATTATTCATGAATATTTCTGCTAACAAAGGACATAACGGATTGCCCATAATCAAGCCGTCTTCAGTAGTATAATATTCGTTACTGAAATGGAAATAATTTTGATCTAAACTAATTTGTAATAATTAAAGAATATCTGATTTAATAAAAGCATTGACATGATTCTTTTCTAATAATTCTTCAACTAAGTAATACGTATCTTTCGAAGGAATGTTGTTAAATATATGAATTAGGTGGTATAATGGTAACTTTTATATTTGCAATCAGTTCGTATGAATTTTTGACCGAAAATTTAGATTTAAAATTGCAATGTTTATTAGCAAGTCGATGAGGAATTTTGAAAGTGTGAAAGAAGATGCCGTTACATAAGAAACAACATTCTAATAGGGTAATAAGGTTTATGAAGTTTTATCAACGAATATAATTCGGGGGATTGTGGATTGGAGTTAATGAATTTATATTTTACGTGGTCTGTAATTAATGATTTTGCTGCCGAAATTATGCTTTCAACCTTTTTCTGAAATTTTGCGGTAGGATTCTTAGTTGATGAAGTTTACCCTGTCGATAAATTGAAACAAAAATTCAACACCTTAACCTACGTTGGCATTACAAGTGAGAAACTGAAATCATTCTTGAGTAGCAATAATTTTAACAAAGCTTTCCGAACTAATAATAATTTAGGCAAATATATAAAATTAATAAAACCAAACCAGGTAAAAACAATAAATCAGGTGTTTATAGATTGAATTGCAATGACTGTAATAATTTCTACATTGGTAGAACACATAGAAATTTTAATGTTAGAATATCGGAACATAAACGCGGTTTTTCAAATAAAAAATCAGATTCAATTTACGCGAATCATCTCTTAGAAAATAATCCCTCTTTCGACCCACAGTTTGAAATTTTGCATACAGATTATAGATATTGGAAGGTAGATCTTTGGGAAACTTTAGAAATCAACAAATACTAACACTCAGGTAGACTCATCAATGAACAAGTCGATTTAAGCCCTTCACCTCTATTGAATCTCTTCGGGGAGCAATCTATTCCTTAATTTTATTGGATATACCTGTCATAAATAACCACTTAAGAAGAAGCAACCCAATAAGCTTTTAATTACTCAAGAACATTTATATTTATATTCTCATTCTTATTTTCTGTACATTTATTCGCCTGAAGAAGCTACGGTGTAGTGAAACGCGTTACGAATCGCAATTATTAAGTAAAATTCCTTAAAACACAGTACTTGTTTTTATTATCAATATTGTGTATCAGAAAACAATGCTGTATTATTCTAAAATTTCGAAATGAATAGATAAATTTATTCGAAAGGATTAAAATTTGTGTTCAAGACTGCATTAACAATGATAAAACTCTCGATCCATAATACTGAAACTATATATTTTATAATGACTACAATTGCATACCTGGAAGTATCGAAGCAAATACGGCACAGACACAAAGGAGTTTTCTTCCAATCATCTCGCGATCAGAGAGCAACTAACTATAAGAGACACCGGCGAAAGAAGAACGGATCGCGACCAAAGAGTACTAGAACACCACAGAGATCGATCTGACCAGCCGTGCAGGGCCGCGAGAGATCACAGACTGGCCTATATCCGCTATTTCTTGCACATATACCAGCTACCATCACTTTATCCGTTCGGTTCTTGCGGTCCTGATAACGAAGTTAATCAGTGGAAGCTCTATAAGCCGATTTTTTCCGAAATCCGCTTCCCCTTTCTTACTGTCTTTATGTATCTCGAACCAATGACGTTTAAAACATGGGTATTCTCACTTCCTCATTATTATGCTTTCATTATATTCCTTTGTTCAGTTTTCTTTATGGCTTTTTTGATTATGAAATATTCTCGACTAATCAATAAATATTGCATTCAATCGAAATGATGGGAGACATAATCAACGAATATCAGACGTGGGAGAAAATATTCCAGGTATTGAAAGATATCTAATGCTATTAATTTCATGAGAGATATCTAAATTCATGGGTTTCGAAAATTCAAATTAAAAAAAGACAGAAAATTATCCAAGCTATGGTAGACAATATTTCAACAGTTATCAATTCTTTAATGAATATATCAATTCATGGATGTCGAAAATCAAGAACTAAGGAAAATAGAACCGTTGACAATTTTGGATTTTACGCATTATGATTGCACCTCTTCTTTGTAAAATTATACCTGTATTAGTATTACAGTATGATTATTAAAGATCCGAAGAAACATAATTGGGTTTTACCTGCTCCTCTGAAAAGTTTCAGAGTAAAGAAAGTTAACGAAGATCAAAAATTCATTAAATCGCAGAGGATAATCTTCCACCATCAACGCTTTAGATATTTTGAAAATAAATTGACATATGATTACTTCGTCAAAAAGTATTACTCGAATGCATATACAAAAGCATTTTTCTTAAGAACAACAGATAGTTATATTTTGCAGATCGACTTAAACACACACACATATATATATATATATATATATATATATATATATATATATATATATATATATATATATATATATATATATATATACATATATACTGGGTGATTCACCAGTGGTGCGGTGCTCTGTAGCTCGAACACTCTTGAAAATTTCATTTTGTTCGAACGGTACTGTGTTCAGAAAGTAAGAATCGACTTCAGCAATTTATTTTGCAGTAAACAGGGTGTCTCAATTTTCTATAAAAAAATCTTGGGTGGTTTTTTCCGATTAGAAGATCACTTTTTTGTTCGAGATTCAGGAGCAGCATAAACTCTGCTATAATGACTTCAAGTGATAAGTTTTTTTGGTGAGTAGTTCCGTCACAATATTTTTTTTCCCTTAAAAATTCATGAAAATAGGCTCTCACATCATCGCATGCTCCTTCTGCCAGAGAGGATGAATACTCTTTTCCTCTCGTTTCCTTATTGCCCAAGGATAGCTTCATTGATGAATTGAAATAGATTATTCTCATTTTATACAGGAGTGACTCAAAAAAATTATTGAATATTGTAATTTTAAAAATACCCTATCTTGATTTTTCAAATAGACCACCCTGTATTTTATTATTCATGTCAACGCATAAAATATTGAGCTATATTTTTGCAGAAGTACCCCAATTTCATCTTCGAGCATTTTCGAAATATTCGGTTATTTGTAAAAATTTTGATAAAAATTCTACAAACCGTATCAAACTTATCAACATGCATTATTATTCGCACAGAAGTTTTTTTCTGTAGTGATTACAGCTACTAAGAAATGAAACCTAAACAAGATAATTCCTTCAATGAATGATAAAAAAAATCAAGATGATTAAAACGTAAATCGAGGTATGTGCTGACATTTTTTTTTAATTGTGCCTTCTGTCAGGTGTCCGGATATATCATATTCTGAATTTTACATGGTGAACTTATAAGTGTTTCGTTATTAAACATTGTTAAGAGGTTCATACCCAATTTTCTCAATTGACTGCCATGAAGTTCTCTAAAGAAGAAATGGTTGATATGATTTTTATTCTGGGTGAGTGTGATAGAAATTCTATGTTGGCAAGTAGAGTTAATGCTCAAAGGTTTCCTACTGAGAGGCATCCTGATGCAAGATGCTTTGAAAATATTCTAATTAGATTTATCGAAACGGGTTATACTCACAACAAACATGAAAAACCAAATACTGCTACAGCTGAAGACAACCAGTTATCAGTTTTGTTGACAGTGACAGAGGACCCATACAAAAGCCAAAGAGAGATTTTTCAGTTAACAGATATAAGTCAAACTTCCGTCCAGGGAATCTTGAAAGTGAATAAATTTCATGCCTATCATGTACAGCTGCACCAGGAACTGAACAATCAAGACTATGAAAATCGAATCAATTTTTGCAAATTGAGCAAGTGATAAAGTAGCGGAGACTCCAAATATGTTTAGCAGAGTTCTTTTCTCGGACGAGGCAACTTTCCACAAGAATGGGCTTGTTAACAGGCACAACTTTCATTATTACGCCATGGAAAATCGACACCTCATGAGACAAATAGGTCACTAGCATCGTTGGTCCTTGAATGTATGGGCCGCTATAGTAGATGGATATCTAATTGGGTCGCACTTTTTCGACAGGCACCTCAATAGTGAAATGTATTTAGATTTTCTGCAAAATGTTACTTGCCGATGTACCAGAGTATATAAGACAAGATTTGTGGTTTCAACAGGATGGAGCACCGGCACATTACTCACATCAGGTTAGGGAGCATTTGAATCATGTTTGTTTGTTAGTTATTTCTTCAGCCTGCTCTATTTCCGCCTTTCGGCCAATGACACGCCGGGTAATTCTGCCATCTCACTAACCCGGGAACTTTGCCGAACCCCTATCGTGTCCAGGAAAGGGATCTTTAATGTCCAACACATCTCTGTTAGACAGGACCGACGGCTTTACATCTCCTCCGAAAGATGGTTACTCAAGCAATTTCCAGAATCCGAAAAATGGCACCGACTTTGTGGGGATTGAACCCAGGTAACTCTGCGCAGGAGACGAGTATCATATCCCATACGCCACCAAGCCGGCTATTTGAATCATGTATTTCCAAATAAATGGATAGGAAGTTGTGGTCGTGTTAGATGGCCAGCTAGGTCTCCGGACGTTACGAGTCTAGATTTTTTCTTGTGGGGTTATATTAAGGGCATCGTTTATTGATTATTTTTTTTAGAATAGTCGATGCCTTTCAGTCAGTTAGTCCACAAATGTTCTCGAGAGTTCAACGGTCTTTCCTCAGTAGGATTAAGTTGTGTCTACAAAGAAACGGGCAACATTTCCAACACTTATTGAAATAGTTCAACACCTTGTAAATCATCTCACCAAAAACCAATCTTGACGTATTTCATACATGACTACTTTAAAATATCTCCATTTCTCTGATCAAGTATAATGATATGTTTGAATTGTGGAGGCCGTTACTTGATGTAGATCCATGATATAAATGAGATAAAAACACAAGGTTTAACTTTAATCTACACTTTATTTGAAAAAATTCGACGACGTTTCGCTGACACAGCAGCTTTATCAAGAATGAAAAATAGAATGAAGAGTCCGGTATTATAAACAAATCGTAGAACAAGTTGGATGAATAACAGGAAAATTCACACCGAGCCATTGTACAGTTAGTATGAAAGGTAATAAAAACTAATTAAACAAGTTAAGTAGGGGTGAGTAATTCAAATCTACCTGTTCATTCAAAAGCTTGTCCGAATGTTTGTATCTATTTATTTCTAATGCTTCTAGGAGATCTAATTTTGAACTTTTTGATTTTATATGTAATATGTCAAAGTTTTTATTGAATGAATGGTTTTCTTTTATAAGGTGGTTTGAATAATTTGAATCAGATTTATTTTATCGAAGCTACGTTTATGTTCAGATGTTCTTATGCCAAAACTCCTATAGGTCCTACCGATATAAATTTTATCACAAGAACCGCAATTGAGTTTATAGATTCCTGATTTACTTGATTTTTCAACACGAGATTTATTATTTTTTTAATATGTTTACCTAAGTTATTAGAAGTTTTGAAAGCTTTATTAAGATTTTGTTTGACGAGAAAGGATTTAATATTTGTACTTGCAGAACCGCAGAATGTTAAACTGTTGAATATTTTATAGTCTTTATGAATAGGATATACTTCATTTATTGCTTTCTGGTAGAGTTTCTCACGAATGATTAGATCTATCATATCCGGATTATATGAATTATTAATGGCTATCTGTTTGATGATGTTTAACTCTTTATTATAATCTTCTACTAATAAAGGTAAATTGAGTTACCGATGTACCATGCTGTTTAAAGCTGCAACTTTGTGTTGAATTGGCTGTAATGAGTAGTTATGTATAGTTGTATCAGTATGTGTTGGTTTACGAAAGACCGAAAAAACATGATTATTATTTTGTTTAGTGATTTTAAGTCCAAAAATTTATGGAATCGTTCTGTTCAATTTCTATCTTGAATTTAATGTTCAAATGGATGGAATTAATGAAATTTACAAATAAGTCTAATTGACGAGTAGTTCCAATGAAACATACTAAGATGTCGTCAACATATCTATACCAATAAAGAAATTTGGAAATGAGTGGATGTGTATGAATTTTCTGTTCAATATTATTCATAAAAATCTCTGCTAAAAGTGGACTCAAAGGATTTCCCATGATCAAACCATTTTCACTACTGTAATAGATGTTGTTGAAAGAAAAATAGTTTTGTTCAATGCAAACGTCCAACAGATTCAATATTTCTGATTTGATTATGTGGTTAACATGATTCGAATTCAACATGTTTTCGATTAATATTTTGACATCACATGGAGGAACACTTGGGTATAAATTCTCAACATCAAACGAAATAAGTTTAGCGTTAGGTGGTAGGTTAATGTTTTTATGTTATTTATCAATTCGAAAGAATTTTTATAGAAAATTTTGATTTGAATGAACAATAATTTTAATGATTGAATCATTAGCTGACTTTAAACCGAGTAAAGAACAAAATATTTTAAAGGCCATCAAACAAAAATCTCAACTAAATGAAGTTATTTTTACAAAAGCAGATAAGGGTAATACTGTTATTGCGTTAAATAAAAATAACTACCTATTTAAAACTCTAAATTTCATTTCGTCCGGAAACTATACAATTTTAAACAAAGATCCAACTATTAAATTCCAGAAAAATATTAAAATTGCAATAAATGACGCAAAATCTTTAATTAAAGCAATAGATAAATACAAATTAATTTTACCAAACCGTCAACCACCTCAACTGTATTCACTCATTAAATTGCATAAAGTAAATAACCCCGTTAGACCAGTCGTATCTTACGTTACAGCCCCAGCCGTGAAATTGTCGCACTACCTTATAGATATCATTAAAAATTATTGTTCATTCAAATCAAAATTTTCTATAAAAAATTCTTTCGAATTGATAAATAACATAAAAAACATTAACCTACCACCTAACGCAAAACTTATTTCGTTTGATGTTGAGAATTTATACCCAAGTGTTCCTCCAGGTGATGTCAAAATATTAATCGAAAACATGTTGAATTCGAATCATGTTAACCACATAATCAAATCAGAAATATTGAATCTGTTGGACGTTTGCATTGAACAAAACTATTTTTCTTTCAACAACATCTATTACAGTAGTGAAAATGGTTTGATCATGGGAAATCCTTTGAGTCCACTTTTAGCAGAGATTTTATGAATAATATTGAACAGAAAATTCATACACATCCACTCATTTCCAAATTTCTTTATTGGTATAGATATGTTGACGATATCTTAGTATGTTTCATTGGAACTACTCGTCAATTAGACTTATTTGTTAATTTCATTAATTCCATCCATTTGAACATTAAATTCAAGATAGAAATTGAACAGAACGATTCCATAAATTTTTGGACTTAAAAATCACTAAACAAAATAATAATCATGTTTTTCGGTCTTTCGTAAACCAACACATACTGATACAATTATACATAACTACTCATTACATCCAATTCAACACAAAGTTGCAGCTTTAAACAGCATGGTACATCGGGTACTCAATTTACCTTTATCAGTAGAAGATTATAATAAAGAGTTAAACATCATCAAACAGATAGCCATTAATAATTCATATAATCCGGATATGATAGATCTAATCATTCGTAAAAAACTCTATCAGAAAGCAATAAATGAAGTATATCCTATTCATAAAGACTATAAAATATTCAACAGTTTAACATTCTGCGGTTCTGCAAGTACAAATATTAAATCCTTTCTCGTCAAACAAAATCTTAATATAGCTTTCAAAACTTCTAATAACTTAGGTAAACATATTAAAAATAATAAATCTCGTGTTGAAAAATCAAGTAAATCAGGAATCTATAAACTCAATTGCGGTTCTTGTGATAAAATTTATATCGGTAGGACCTATAGGAGTTTTGGCATAAGAACATCTGAACATAAACGTAGCTTCGATAAAAATAAATCTGATTCAAATTATTCAAACCACCTAATAAAAGAAAACCATTCATTCAATGAAAACTTTGACATATTACATATAAAATCAAAAAGTTCAAAATTAGATCTCCTAGAAGCATTAGAAATAAATAGATACAAACATTCGGACAAGCTTTTGAATGAACAGGTAGATTTGAATTACTCACCCTACTTAACTTGTTTAATTAGTTTTATTACCTTTCATACTAACTGTACAATGGCTCGGTGTGGATTTTCCTGTTATTCATCCAACTTGTTCAACGATTTGTTTATAATACCGTACTCTTCATTCTATTTTTCATTCTTGATAAAGCTGCTGTGTCAGCGAAACGTCGTCGAATTTTTTCAAATAAAGTGTAGATTAAAGTTAAAACTTGGGTTTTTATCTCATTTATAATGATATGTATCAATAAACTCTTCTTTCGTCACCTCTGATTTTATTATGTTAGTTTTTTTATTTCGAAAATGGTCGAAGATAAAAATAAGGTTTCTTCTGCAAAAATATGGCACAATATTTTATGCGTAGACATGAATAATAAAATACAGGATATTCCATTTGAGAAAATCTAGATATGGGACTTTCAAAATTACAATATTCAATAATTTTTTCGAGTCACTCCTGTATGAAATGAGAATAATCTATTTCAATTAGTCCATAAAGCTCTCCTAGGGCAATAAGAAAACGAAAGGAAAAAAGTATTCATCCTCTCTGATCGATGGAGCATGCGATCATGTGAGAGCCTATTTTCATGAATTTTTACGAAAAAAAATATTGTGACGAAACTACTCACCAAAAAAACTTATTACTCAAAAACATTATAGCAGAGTTTAGGTCGCTCTTGAATCTTCAACAAAACAACATTCTTTTATAGAAAATTGGGACACCCTGTTTACTTCAAAATAAATTCCTGAAGAAGATGTTTACTTCATTAATACAATACCGTTCGAACAAACATGAAATCTTCAAGAGTGTACGAGCTACAGAGCACCGCGCCACTGGTGAATCACTCAGTGTATATATATATATATATATATATATATATATATATATATATATATATATATATATATATATATATATATATATATATTCACCCCGACGAGTTGCCCATATATCTGTTCATGCAATCAAACTGATTTCATGAAAAATATAAATCCACCACCCGGTAATTAATACCATTGCCAGGCAATGATTATAATCAAAACATATCCTGGAATAATTATATATTAGGATAACGTTAAATGTTATAAGAATATATGAATAAAGGAAGGTGACCCCATTGTCCTTGTTCTTTTGCGCTAAGAATTTATTTCCGTGAACAGATTCAAGCTACCATTTTTCATTTTCGAGTATAAAATGCGAATTTTGAAAATATTCTGAATCAGTAGAATACTAATATCTCGGTTGTTTGTGAACTTATATACAAATGACACTCTAGAGGCTTTTTTCATGTAAAATCAAACCACGTGTATATATATATATATATATATATATATATATATATATATATATATATATATATATATATATATATATATATATATATATATATATATATATATATATATATATATATATATATATATATATATATATATATATATATAGGTGTGTTCTTTTCGAAAAGTTGTTACACATGATATAAAAGTAGGTAAATAATATTTATTTCAGACCTCCATAGCTGCCGCTTCCACAATTTACAAACTTTCCCAGAATCCTGACAAACAACAAAAATTGTTTGAAGAACTGAAAAATGTTTTACCAAATCCAAATTCAAAATTCGATGTTCAAACTCAAGGAAAAATACCATATCTTAAAGCCTGCATTAAGGAGGCATTGAGGTAAGCGAAGAATCAAATTAAATCAAATTGAATTATGAATAAAGAAAACACCTTCAATTTTTCGATTTCCCACGCTTTGTATTTGAAATTGTGCAATGCATTCTTATATGGATATACATGTTTTGATTGTATCTACCAAGTTACAATTGTTTTGAATGTTTAGTTTATTTTTGATTTGAGGCAAATAATTGTTTTATATATATATATATATATATATATATATATATATATATATATATATATATATATATATATATATATATATATATATATATATATATATATATATATATATATATATATATATATATATATATATATATATAGTATCCACCGCTTTCGGGTGGATTAGTGATATTGGGCACTAATGCCAGAATGTCACTCTGCCTTTGGGTAACTTAAGGATTTTCTCGGAGTTATCAACAAGATGCCCTTCTATCAATCCTTTCACCGACACTATAAATGGAAGGATCTCAACCGAGCTCAACGAGTGTGTGTTTTTAATCTCGAATGCCAGATTATTATATTTGGTAATCTTCTCGCAGTATGCCCTTTCTAAGTTATCGTCGACAGGTATTGAGACATCTAGTATGGTTGCGCTCTTTTCCTTCTTTCCAAAAATTACGATGTTCGGCCTGTTGTGACAAGAGTAGTATCCCAGTACATTTTGTAATCTTCATTTTCCAACAGGCCAAATATGATTTTCATAGATTTCTATATTTGTTTTTTGTAAACCCAATTGAAATGCAAGTTCCTGATGGTGCACTTTAGCAACATTGTTGTGCCTGTGCAAATATTCCGTGGGCGCCAATATAGGGCAGCCAGAAGTAATATGCTGGATTGACTCTAGATGGCGTAAGCATTTGCGACATTGATCAGTTCCCAAGTTTTTATTGGTAATGTTTTTCAGGAATGCGCAAGTAGGAACTACCTGGTCCAGCATCGCCAGTCTTTAGTAAGTTCTTCACTTTCGGGGAACAAGTATCCGGTTTTCAGGTAGGTGAGTGACTGTACTTTATTAACATTGTTACTTTATAGGTGCGCTGGATACCTGCCATGAAGCGCCTTTGCTCTCAACTCCTTAATTTACTGTGCTGGTGCTCGACAATTGGAAACCTTTCAATTTTGGACAAGCATAGAGAGGTGTAGTCTTCGTCGGATCATATAGATATATGATCCATATAGATCGGTCGAGAAGTGATGTTTTCTCCCTGAAATACTCTCTTGAAGCCTGAATGTTTTTATTATGCGTCATTTCTAGAATTATAAGTCCTCTTCTACCAGCGTGCCTAGGGATGTAGAGTCGATTTACGGAGGCATAGCTTTGATATCGTTAGCAGACCAGGTAAGAACCTACTCTGTAGTACCATCTTTACTCTTGCGTAGAGTTTACTCTGAGAGGATTAATTCACATCACATCATCAGATGTACGTATATGAAGATCTTGTTGGACTCCGACGTATTTATAAGATTCATCTGGGCTCAAGGATGAGGTTTCAACAGTATTCATCGAAGTTATTGGATTTTCCTCAACTATTTGTCCCCTCTGAATAGTGACTTTAGCGCATTTCTTTACCCCCATCTCCATTCTGATGTCTTGATTGAACGCCGACTCACATTTCAACCCATTTTTGTCTGCTCCTCATTAGAGGTCTAAAGTTTATTGTCATCTATATATAGCTGATGTCTGATACGTGAGTTGTTTTCTCTGTTGAATGCCTAGCCATTGTTGTTGATTAGCATTTGACTGAAGGTATTCAGTGCAAGGCAGAACCACAAGAGCTCAGCGTATCCCCCTGGAATATCCCACTCTGTATCTTGATTTCTTGAGTCTTAATTTCACCTTTAATTGTGCAAATGCTTAAAGATGTTCGCCATGACACCTTCAGATGCTTTAAAAGGTTAATAATAGTACGTGATACACCGTATATCCAGAGCATCCCTAAAAGCCACGAATGCGGAAGCGAGTCGAAGGCTTTTTCATAATCCATCCAGGCCATAGATAAATTTCGCAGCCTCTTCTTAGCCTGTTTGGTGAAAACACAATCTATGACTAGCAGTTCCTTACATCCCCTAGACTTCGTCCGACCTGTTCTTTTGCTAGAATGTAGTTAGATTTAATATGTCTGTTCATATGTAATGAAATAATTCTGGTCAATATTTTGTATATGGTAGGTAGACATGTGATTGGCTGGTAGTGCTCGGGATTCAGCGTTTTGTCGTCTTTCGGAATCATATACGTAACTCCAAGAGTGAAAAATTGTGGCACACGACTCGGGTCCTCTTATTCATGCTCGAGTAGTTCCGCCAGTTTTGCGTGCGCAATCCTGAAGTATTTCCACCAATAGTTATGCACCTGGTCAGGACCAGGACGAATATCGTCCATTTTGGTTTTAAGACGCTGTTTTTCATTTCTACAATCCAGTATCATGAGATGTTCTTTCGCACTTTTGTTGTATTCTATCGAGCTCTCGAAGAAATTGTTTCGGATTTTCATGGTATAGCTTGGTCTTAATTCCATCCGCTCATTATATTTACCATTCTGTTACCTAAGGCCTTGACCTTTTGCTTCATTCTCATTCACATCTGCTCCAGCATATACCTGAAGTGGGAATCTTTTGTTTTTGTACGGTACTAAGAGGCGAACTTTTTTATAGATTTAACGAGTCTCTTAGACTGCTGCGTTTTTTCCAGACGTATCTTCCACGGCGGTTCGATCCGTATGGTGACCGGTCGGGAATCAGTTTTTACGCCGTGAATGTCGCAACTGTTATTGCGCCCTCATAAACCAAATCTGATATCTGCTCGAGTGACTCAACTTTGAACTTTGTCAATTTCAATGTTCAACCACAATTTCTCTACCACTTGAAGGGTCGTTCGCATATCTAAATGTCGGAGTACAATTTTTTTTAATGATGTCGAGTTCTGCTTTGGACATCTTGTCATTCATCAGTATCAATCGTACTCGTATTAGAGAGTAGTTGTGCATATGACCTACATTCCGGGGACATATCATTCCAATAGGCAGTGAGTAGTACAAGAAACGTCCCGACAAAGAAACACGAAAGGGTACAAAACCGAGAGGCTTAGCCTTCGCGCCGTTCATAAGAGGTGGAACTGACAAGATTGGTAGGATCCTGCAGAAACATAGGATAAAATCGATTCATAAACCTCACAACACGGTACGTAAATATCTTAGAACACCAAAGGGACCGGATACCACTTGACATGTAAGGAGTCTACACAATTCCATGTACAGAACAAACAGATGAATGGAGGTTCGGAATCAAGAACACAAAAACTCTGAAAAACAATAAGCCACAACATCTACTATCTTTTACTCTCACACAAAACAGGCCACAAACTTGACTACGAGAACATGACATAACTAGCAACATAGAAAAACTCCGGAAAAGAAAAATCAAAGAAGCCATCGAGATAGAGAAAAACAATGAACAAAAGAAATGAGGCGCTAAACATACCTACCATCTGGAAAACTATGTTGAAATCTATGACAGCATACACAACACAATTAAGCGCCAACCGAGAAACACCTAGGACAGAGTCAAACACACAACGCCCACGGGTCAGGCCACCGACTTCTTACTTTTCTTAACAGAAAGAAGGATACCAGCTTGTGAAATTGGCAGCAGATGAAAAAATAAGAAACTGCATGTTTTAAATTGAAATAAAAAAACTGAACATTGCTTTTAACAACCAGGCCCTAATGTTTTTATTATTTTGAATATTTCATTCAAATGTGGCCATTATTTTGAAAAATCAATAAAGATTCTGGTTCATCTCAAATATATTCTTTGTAAATGAAAAAAAAAAGGAAAATAAAGATGCAGGGTATGCAATACAAATACCATTCTCTTTTAAAGATACAATTTCTATACATACGGGCAAAATTTATGTTTCAGGGTTACTAGAATGCAGGTTTCTAATGTTCAAGATCAACCTGGGGAAAAAATCTATAGAAGTTAGGGAAAATCTGTTTCTTACATCTTTGGTTTCATTGAGAATTACCAAAGTGTTGCGAAAATTCTCGAAGAAATAATTTATTTCTTAAACAAGTTAATTATTTTGTCTTCTTCTTCAAATCCAATAAAGTTATAGATACTTTCTGAAAGAACTAATTCATACAATATAATTATGAAAGTTTGAAGACAACAACTTGTTCTAACTTTATTGTTCGAAAATCTATAATGCTGTTATTTTTCGTTTACATCTTCATTACTTCGGATATAATGCGCATAAGGATAGTATACGTCGTGAGAAACTTCCCTATAATTTCACTTGATAATTATGAATTTAAATATCACAGCAGGCTACGTCAATAATACAGTATTTTTTGGCCTCAGCTACATATTAAATCACCTCAGTCAAACCCACGAAAGCGCACCGTAAAACAAGAAATCTTTTAACCAGATGGAATTGCAATAACTACCCACCTTATTCCTTCGAATTACGATTTCCTTTCGTGTATATTAATATTAACCCATCGTGAAGTATTGAGAATAAGTGGAAACTGAGCTAGTTTTCTAGATGTTAGTTTGAATCTTTCGGCGGAAATGAATTCTTCACGCAAAAAGAACATTGAGATATCATTTTTCTCTATTCCATATATTTTACATAGTTGCAGTACAAAAACTCCGTAATCTGTCCACCCTGTAATATATATATATATATATATATATATATATATATATATATATATATATATATATATATATATATATATATATAAATAAATAATTTTCACCAACACTGAATACTCGTAAGGAAATCAACTATATGCTTATTTATTTATTATACTGGAAGGTTAGGTAACACAAAGTAAGAATTATAGATGCCCACAATGTCCAGATCAAATTCTTTTTAACAGAAGCACAGGATATGCAAAAATAATTTAAAGATAGAAATATAGAAACTATACTGTTAAGATGTTATAAACACTGAATTATTTTCAAAAATTCCTTCAAAGAAAGACAAAAGCACAAATCGATATTAGGGAAAGAGTTACCATTATTCAAAATTCTTTCCATTGGGGCGTTAATCGCAAAATTAGTACGACACAGAGGGATCAAAACATAACATCACTTCTCGTTCTTTTTGGAGGAACATGAAAAGAAACCCTCTCAAGTATCTCGCTGCAATCTAAAAATTCATTCAAGCATTTAAACAAAAATAAACAAGTCCCCTGTCACCCTTCTATCTAGCAAATGTGGTCATATACAGAAAAACGTGTGTTGTATTTCATATTTGATAAAAAAAGGTGTACACATGTGTAAATGAAAAGTTTTATCAATGGTCCCAGAATTCGGTTGTGTATTTTAATACCTACCGACTGTTATCTCCTATGAATTCCTAATTTTCACCAAATTAACCAAATTGTCATCAATAACTAATGCAATTCGAACATAAAAATCGCAAACGACAATTTCGACACGCCTGAGTGATAATAAGAAAATTCCAAATTGATAGACGAATTTTAATGACAATTTCTTGATTCAATGGAATTTCTCCAAAATGGTGATTTTCCAATCGAAATTAAATATATTTTGCAAAAATAGAGATAGACGCATGAAACAAGAAGGGCGTTACTGTAGGAAGATGTGTCTTGACAGACCATGATATTCTACGTTTCAACTCGGACCACGAAATTCCACAGGGTGTTACGAATTTTTGACAAAAAAACACTTTTAGTTTTGCCCCCGTATAAAATTTTTTTCAAATTTTTTTTGTTTTGTCTTATAATTTTTACAAAGCAGAAGAGTTGATCTATAACTTGCCCAACAAATCATCTAAATCGGTTGAGAATTAGGAAAAATATCGAACTTCGAATTTGGTTAAATTTACGAGTGTTCCGCTAGTTTTGCCTCCGAGTGTAGTAGGAATGATTTTCAAAAAATATCCGATAGTAAAACAAAAATTCCAAGATCTTTAACGCGAGCAGACCTTTCAACATTGATACCATTGGTAGAGTAGTCGAAGATCACAGAATCGTTCTTACGATGAAAATAAATACATACGCACTTCCAAGCTAGGTAAGCTTGAAGCATCGGCCAGGGTGGAAACTGATTCGAACAATTTGAGATCATCCGCAAATATCAATACTCTCGAATAACGGACAACACTGTGAACTCCGTAAATGTAAAGCAGAAAAAGAATGGGTCCTAAATGACTTCCTTGGGGCACACCAGAGGACACAGTAATAATGAATGATTTGAAGTCCTTAATTTTGACAATTTGGGTACGCCCCCTGTAATAACTTTTCAGCCACTTGAGAAGACTACCCATGAAACCCGCAGACTCGATAACACAATCTATTATTACGTGGTTCACCTCATCGAAGGCCTTGACTATGTCAGTGTAACAACCATCGACCTGGCCACCCTTCTGTAACTCATCATAAATATATTGTACATACAAAATCCGTGCTGTTGTCCACAAATAATTTGACTAATGGAAAGATTAACCTTATCTAGAATTATACTCTCAAATATCTTAGGTATTACACTCACTATACTAATTGGTCGCTAGTTGACCACACATTGCTTATCTCCAGAGTTGAAGATCGGCGTTATGAAACTTGACATCCACTCATCAGGGAAATCTCCATTAGATAGTGATAGATTACACATGCGCTCAATTGAGGGAATAACTTGCTATTTAGAAAAATTTTAGTCTTTCTCTAGATTCTAAAATAAAACTTTGAAAGTCCTTCTGAATTCCATTACTTTAATGTGATCTAATTGAATTTTATTATCAACTGTGATAACTATATTTTGTAGATCTACCTGCATAACATTTCATATTGTTCCTCTGAATTCAAATTTACAGTGAAAAGACGGTCATTTGCCAGAATGATTCAATAATTATATTTTAAATTCTCAATATAGTAGAATATTACGTATTCTTAAGGCAGCTTAAAATCACCCAATAATGTAAACACAGACACGAAGGAATTTATCTAACCCAAATAAGAAATCCAGCGAAACCAATAATCGACTTTAATACCTAAGCTCTTGAGCACTCAATGGTATATCCACAGTCCCACAGCTGGTGTTTTCTAAATCAGCAATTCCCACGTCGGGACGAAGGAACGCGTCTGGAAAAGACTATGTAACAAGTACTTGAGTACCAAGGGTTGAGGGAAGTGAGGGTTAGGACTGCTGGGTCACGCATATATAAGTATCACGATCGCGGCGTTAAAGGATCATTCAATCATTAATTTTCATTCATTATTATGAGTTTGGTTATTATTGAGTTATTTTTCGTCAGATGCAGTTACTCTTATAATTCAGTTATTTAGTTTTCGAAGCTCAGTGAATTTACTGATTCGTGTGAATCAGAATTAAATTTGAGTTAATTAATCGTGCACAACATGAGTCCAGAAGAATGGAAGACGCCGATTGTTCCTCTCCGAGAAGCCGGACAGGGGAAGAAGAAACACCGTACCCGCTGTGTCTCACAGGTGATTACCTTCTGAATTTCTTTTAATATTTCTACTCACTATTTAATTTTCACGAATTTCTTGAACGTAATTTCTAAACGCACTGAGGACGAGTTGAAATAATCATTTCTCAAATTCCAAATTATTTTCACATATTTTTTTCCTTCTTGGCAAATGATCTATTTGAACGGCACTGACATTTTCTAATATTTATTTTGAAAAGTTATTTTCGTAGACTTATTCAAGACCTTTGTTTCTTAACTTGGTAGAATATGAAATGTACTGAATTTATTTTATATTGATTTCAACAGCTGTTTTAACTTAACGCATTATTTTGAAGTACACTAAAATTCTTTAGTATTGATTTCAACAATTGTTTATCAAACTGGCAACATTACTGAAACGTAACTAAGCTATTGTGAACTGATTCCATCAACTTTCAGAACTATTTGAATTTGAAATGTTATGAAGTTTAATATTGATGTGAAACTTTACTTATTGATCTCATTGAAATGTTACTTAATCATTTTGCCAATCCTAATCTTTTGTTTATAATATGATGAACGATACGTTCGAATGTGAGAACATTTAATATTGATTCTTATCTCTGCTTCTATAATGGGCCAATTATCTATTTGAAATACCAGAATCCCTTTATTCGGTATTTCTGTTTATCTCAGTTTATAACTTAGCAGAACATACTTAACCTGTAACGAAGATGTTTATATTTCATTGTATTCAACTATGGGGAAGATCTTACTTTCAAATTATTGATTTGATGTCCGATGCTCTTAAGCTCAATAAGGAACTTTCCCTGCCTTCAGGTGTAATGATCACCTACGAGTAATATCATTTCTCATTAGTATAAATAAATGGCTTTAGGGACGATACGCATGTATGGACCCACAGACATTGAGGCTTGTATGTTGTCGATATGAAAGTTTTGAAGAATGTCTGAGTTAGGGAATGTATGTGACGTTTGTGGTACATACAGGTGTATGATCAGAGGGCATGGTTCCTGGTTGGCAAATCCGCGATATGGGAATAGAATATGATCCGCAGTCAGTGACAATAACTGCCCGTTGGCGCTTAGTTGAGCAAAAGAATCACGTACGGCTTTACGGGCTTACCTCTAGTTCCATATATAACGTTTTAATACTATACGAATTACTGAATTCGTTTAAAATACGCGAGCGAATTAACGCTTGCAAGTTGTCAGCTGTGGACGTGTTCCTTAGAATTTTAAAAGTAGATCTTTCAGAGTTTGGAGTATCAGGGCAACGACCTCGTCAGAAAACATGATATCATATTACCAAAACCCTTCGATTGGGTCAGCTACCACTCATAAAATGGGTGAGGGTCGGTTAGACCTGTTTACAATAATCTCATATCCGAATTCCATCCAGAATATGGATGAGGGCTGATTAAGCCTGTCACAATAATTAAATATTAAAACTTCCATCCAAAATATGGATGAGGGCCAAGTAAGCCTGTTTATAATAATTAAATATTCCAACTTCCACTCGTAATATGGGTGAGGACCAATTAGGTCTGGTTATAATAATTAAATATTCCACATTCCACTCGTAATATGGGTGAGGACCAATTAGGTCTGTATAAAATAATCTAAGGTATAAACTTCCACTCAAAATATGGGTGAGGGCAAATTGGGCCTCTATCTAAATGATCATATTTATTAAATTCATTAAAAGATGCCAAAGAATGCAAGGATAAGAATTCAATACAAATGCTACAAAGATCAAATAGACATTGTTACGGAATCTGTTTTGTTTTTCTCATTTCCTTACCTATGGTTTAAGCGACGAAGAATTGGTCGTATCATATCAAACCTTACATAAAAGAACTTGAGTAGGTTACTACAAATACACAACACAACAAAGAAAAGGGTCCTATTTTATATAAGAGAACTTCAAGGCAAGTTCAAGTACTAGACGATCACATGGCTTTTCATTTGACCGATTTCAGTCGGTCTCGGGTGTAATTAATATGGGGAAGAAAATAAGATAATTCAGGTATTGCAATTTACGTAAAAGCGATGCATTTTGCATCGTCTTTCGTAGACCGGGGTTGGGGGTGTTTCACTGGTGCCGTGACCAGGATGTGAGGTCAGTTAAATTGATGTGATGCGACTAATTTTTCCTTTGCTCCTTTAGGTGGATATCGTGGAAACAACTGGTAGACTCGCCCTCAGTGTTCAAGGGTTAATTGTTTTATATAAGTGTTGATGCTCGTTGTGTCCCACAGATACCGAAACGCAATCAGCTTCCAACCAATGCAGCGTACCTCCAGCGTCCCTGAGCTACCATATGGATGATTTCCTGCAAGCGTCAGAGTTCCTCATCAATGGTCGAAAGATGGTTCAAGCTAAGATGGAGAAGAGCATCATTACCGTCCAAGAGCAGAATGAAGGGAGTTTCGATAAACTAAATGGGAAGGTAGAGAAGCTTGGTACCAAAGGACCAACCGTTTGCCCTGATGTCGTATGTGGCATATCCATGGAAATACCACAATTGAGCAATCACCAATCTATTCTTCTCGCCTGCATCTGTAATGCCAATTTACTATCACCGTCACCTTATAGCCGGAAACGAAAGAGGCGCCGGCTATCCAAACATGCCAGAAACCAACGAAAGAAGAAATGTGAATGTGCGGGAGTTAGGCCAATTTCCGAAAAGATGTGTTACGCAAGTTGAATGTATGTACTGACCTGATTTGTTTAATTTGTATAACTTTGTTTTTCATGTTCTTGTGATTTTCTGTCACAGTATTCTATAAATAATCTAATATCTTTCCTAGGAATATATGGATTGATAATTTTCGGTTTTATAATAACAGGGTCCACTTTCATTTTATTTTTTTCAATAACTGATGAATATTCTCCCCAATTTGAAGGGAAAATTGTTTGCATAATTTTCGAAATTTAAAATCCAGAACCTAAATATAAATCACACAAATCATTTTTCAAATAATTCTGAACGACACCTTACTTGCCTATTATAAAGGTCTACCCCATAAAAGTGCACGTCAGAGCGTTCGAAATTTATATTGCTCCACATGGTTAAGGGATAAATTACTATGTTGAAGGAAAGATCGTGAAAGTTATGGTTACAGGGGTGGGTCAAAATTGGGTAGCACTGAAGTTTAACGATATCCCGTTGTTCACTATCTAGCGGTTTACCTTATGAAGTTAACATTCTTTTATTTAATGTTAGGACTTAGATTGTTTTTCTGTTCAGATGAATATCGAAACATAACTTCCTATATTCCCATGAACAGAGGGGAAGAGTGAGACGACCCAGAAACGGGGTCAATTTTTTTTTGTTAATTTGCTAAAACTATCCATATATTTCTTGGTTTTGATCTAATTGAATTTTATTATCAATTGTGATAACTATATTTTGTAGATCTACCTGCATAACATTTCATATTGTTCCTCTGAATTCAAAATTACAGTGAAAAGACGGTCATTTGCCAGAATGATTCAATAATTATATTTTAAATTCTCAATATAGTAGAATATTACGTATTCTTAAGGCAGCTTAAAATCACCCAATAATGTAAACACAGACACGAAGGAATTTATCTAACCCAAATAAGAAATCCAGCGAAACCAATAATCGACTTTAATACCTAAGCTCTTGAGCACTCAATGGTATATCCACAGTCCCACAGCTGGTGTTTTCTAAATCAGCAATTCCACGTCGGGACGAAGGAACGCGTCTGGAAAAGACTATGTAACAAGTACTTGAGTACCAAGGGTTGAGGGAAGTGAGGGTTAGGACTGCTGGGTCACGCATATATAAGTATCACGATCGCGGCGTTAAAGGATCATTCAATCATTAATTTTCATTCATTATTATGAGTTTGGTTATTATTGAGTTATTTTTCGTCAGATGTGCAGTTACTCTTATAATTCAGTTATTTAGTTTTCGAAGCTCAGTGAATTTACTGATTCGTGTGAATCAGAATTAAATTTGAGTTAATTAATCGTGCACAACATGAGTCCAGAAGAATGGAAGACGCCGATTGTTCCTCTCCGAGAAGCCGGACAGGGGAAGAAGAAACACCGTACCCGCTGTGTCTCACAGGTGATTACCTTCTGAATTTCTTTTAATATTTCTACTCACTATTTAATTTTCACGAATTTCTTGAAGTATATGTTACGTAATTTCTAAACGCACTGAGGACGAGTTGAAATAATCATTTCTCAAATTCCAAATTATTTTCACATATTTTTTTTCCTTCTTGGCAAATGATCTATTTGAACGGCACTGACATTTTCTAATATTTATTTTGAAGAGTTATTTTCGTAGACTTATTCAAGACCTTTGTTTCTTAACTTGGTAGAATATGAAATGTACTGAATTTATTTTATATTGATTTCAACAGCTGTTTTAACTTAACGCATTATTTTGAAGTACACTAAAATTCTTTAGTATTGATTTCAACAATTGTTTATCAAACTGGCAACATTACTGAAACGTAACTAAGCTATTGTGAACTGATTCCATCAACTTTCAGAACTATTTGAATTTGAAATGTTATGAAGTTTAATATTGATGTGAAACTTTACTTATTGATCTCATTGAAATGTTACTTAATCATTTTGCCAATCCTAATCTTTTGTTTATAATATGATGAACGATACGTTCGAATGTGAGAACATTTAATATTGATTCTTATCTCTGCTTCTATAATGGGCCAATTATCTATTTGAAATACCAGAATCCCTTTATTCGGTATTTCTGTTTATCTCAGTTTATAACTTAGCAGAACATACTTAACCTGTAACGAAGATGTTTATATTTCATTGTATTCAACTATGGGGAAGATCTTACTTTCAAATTATTGATTTGATGTCCGATGCTCTTAAGCTCAATAAGGGAACTTTCCCTGCCTTCAGGTGTAATGATCACCTACGAGTAATATCATTTCTCATTAGTATAAATAAATGGCTTTAGGGACGATACGCATGTATGGACCCACAGACATTGAGGCTTGTATGTTGTCGATATGAAAGTTTTGAAGAATGTCTGAGTTAGGGAATGTATGTGACGTTTGTGGTACATACAGGTGTATGATCAGAGGGCATGGTTCCCTGGTTGGCAAATCCGCGATATGGGAATAGAATATGATCCGCAGTCAGTGACAATAACTGCCCGTTGGCGCTTAGTTGAGCAAAAGAATCACGTACGGCTTTACGGGCTTACCTCTAGTTCCATATATAACGTTTTAATACTATACGAATTACTGAATTCGTTTAAAATACGCGAGCGAATTAACGCTTGCAAGTTGTCAGCTGTGGACGTGTTCCTTAGAATTTTAAAAGTAGATCTTTCAGAGTTTGGAGTATCAGGGCAACGACCTCGTCAGAAAACATGATATCATATTACCAAAACCCTTCGATTGGGTCAGCTACCACTCATAAAATGGGTGAGGGTCGGTTAGACCTGTTTACAATAATCTCATATCCGAATTCCATCCAGAATATGGATGAGGGCTGATTAAGCCTGTCACAATAATTAAATATTAAAACTTCCATCCAAAATATGGATGAGGGCCAAGTAAGCCTGTTTATAATAATTAAATATTCAACTTCCACTCGTAATATGGGTGAGGACCAATTAGGTCTGGTTATAATAATTAAATATTCCACATTCCACTCGTAATATGGGTGAGGACCAATTAGGTCTGTATAAAATAATCTAAGGTATAAACTTCCACTCAAAATATGGGTGAGGGCAAATTGGGCCTCTATCTAAATGATCATATTTATTAAATTCATTAAAAGATGCCAAAGAATGCAAGGATAAGAATTCAATACAAATGCTACAAAGATCAAATAGACATTGTTACGGAATCTGTTTTGTTTTTCTCATTTCCTTACCTATGGTTTAAGCGACGAAGAATTGGTCGTATCATATCAAACCTTACATAAAAGAACTTGAGTAGGTTACTACAAATACACAACACAACAAAGAAAAGGGTCCTATTTTATATAAGAGAACTTCAAGGCAAGTTCAAGTACTAGACGATCACATGGCTTTTCATTTAACCGATCTCAGTCGGTCTCAGGTGTAATTGATATGGGGAAGAAAATAAGATAATTCAGGTATTGCAATTTACGTAAAAGCGATGCATTTTGCATCGTCTTTCGTAGACCGGGGTTAGGGGTGTTTCAATGTGAACGGTTGTCACATATCGCATTCTCAAAATTTCAAAAGATCAGCAATTTCTGCGAGAAGGATTCTGAAAGTATTGCCTAGAATCTTCGGTCGAAATAATAAGTTTACTTTTATCATTACGATGAGGTTGGCTTTCAGAAAGACCCAAAATATGCGACATAATTGTGACATTCCAGAATGAGATATACAGAGTGCTTCAACGAAAACTAAACAGAGGCTTTATCTACCAAGAAATTCATTTCTGATCAAAACGCAAGAACAGGTCATTTTTTGTTGAAGGGGAACATCTTTTTGAGTACAAAACTTGCCTGAAATATCAACCCCCTAAGCGGGGAAGATGGGTCGAGTGATGACTCAAAAGAAAGTTGGTATCTTTGTCTACATTGCCTTGAACGAATTTCCATTTTTAATTGAAAACTGTAAAAGATGGGTGAGCCACTGAAAGAAAGGAAAATTATTTCCCTGAGACTATTCAAGTTTTAGTGAAGTAAAATGGAACAGATCCATGTTGATCAATGGCAGTCATCATCAAGTACCATCCTCATCTCGAGTTTCAACCCCTAGAGTAGTGGTGACACTCCTTAAAAAGTTTGGAAGAGGGTAGATGGGTCGAGTGATACCTCGAAAGAAAGGTATTATCTTTGTCTGCATCTGCAAGAACGAATTTTCATTTTTGATGGAAAATTGTAGAAGATACAGAGTGAGCAACTGAAAAATAGAGAAGACTATCTATCGCCCTGAGCTATTCAAGTACTCTGCTCTAGGAGTTGAAATTTGAGATGTGAATGGTGTTTTGGTTAGATTAATACTTGAATAGTTCAGGGCGATAGATAGTGTTCTCTATTTTTCAGTAGCTCACTCTGTATCTTCTACAGTTTTCAATCAAAAATGAAAATTCGTTCTTGCGGATGCAGACAAAGATAATACCTTTCTTTCGAGGTATCACTCGACCCATCTACCCTCTTCCAAACTTTTTAAGGGTTGTCACCACTGCTCTAGGGGTTGAAATTCGAGATGAGGATGGTACTTGATGATGACTGCCATTGATCAACATGGATCGGTTCCATTTTACTTCACTGAAACTTGAATAGTCTCAGGGAAATAATTTTCCCTTTCTTTCAGTGGCTCACCCATCTTTTACAGTTTTCAATTAAAAATGGAAATTCGTTCAAGGCAATGTAGACAAAGATACCAACTTTCTTTTGAGTCTTCACTCGACCCATCTTCCCCATTCAAAATGTTCAAGGATTGCAACCCCGCTTAGGAGGTTGATATTTCAGGCAATTATTGTACCTTAAAAGATGTTCGCCTTGAAAAAAAATTGACATGTTTTTGTGTTTTGGATCAGAAATGAATATCTTGGTAGATATAGCCTCTGTTCAGTTTTCGTTGAAACACCCTGTATATTAACATTCTACAGAAACTTAATTGGGTAGAATGTAGGGACCTGTTCGAAAAATTTTTCTGCTGATCGGGTTCTGACTCATGGAGAAAACTTGTGTTTTTTGAAATATAAACTAAACGTGATTTTGATAATAATATAGAAGATTTTTTTCCTTCTCATAAATCACATGTCTCATTAATTTTTGAACACCAACCTCTTTCATTAAAAAACGAAAAATCTACGGTAGAAAATGTTTCTATATGTACGTCAAAGATCGCGTTCATTCATTTCCTAGCTTAAGACAATAGAGTTCATTCCTTAGAATAACGATTTTTCTTCTTTACAACATTATATTAACGATTCAATCTTTGCATAGCAATATTCAATCAATAGTATTGATTCTATGAAATTAATTATTTATGTTATAGGTTTATGTCGTTCTTCGCTATCTGTTTCGAAAATTTCAACCTATAACTCAATCGTTATGGCAATTCCACAATCACAAAAAGAATGAGATATTGAAATGTTACATACAGAATGAGTACGATTCGAATGCTACGGAATAATCTTGTTTCAATAGATTCCTTGAGAGGAGATAGACGGATAAGTTTATTTTTGAAAGAAAAAAGGCTCTTCCAAAACACAACGGAGCCAAACATATGAAATTGAAATAGAGGAAATGCTATCGTCGACGTTCTAGCAGTTCTAGCCTAAACTGAAATTTCAAGCCGCTAAATGAAACCAACATTTCGAAGTAAAGGGCTCTCAGAATTCTCAAGGGAATGAATTCAGACCCTACAGGATGAGAAAATCGCAATTCCTCCAGCTTGGTGTTAACCAAGTACAACTTCATTTCAGTCACTTCAGACAACAAAATAGAACCAAGAGTTTTATAGACGCGTTTTACGAACCGATGAAGGTCGCATTACCAGTGACGGAATTTTCAAAAGCCACAATGAGCACAATGGTCGGATATCAATCCCAATCGACAGTTAAATAATCAACACCAAGGGCACTCGACATTTATTCCCATTCCAAAGAAACAAAATGCAAAATCCTGCGACCAATACCGCCTAATAAGTCTAATTAACCACTTGACTAAGACAGAAGAACAGAATCTACACAAAGTGCGATCTAGAGGTCAGTGAATCGCAATTTGGTTTCCGTAATGCTCTGGGCACAAGAGATGCTATTTTTGCTCTGCAGGCTTTAATCCAGCGTTGCAGAGACACAAATAAAGATGTATATATCTGCTTTGTCGACTTTGCTAAGGCATTCGATAGCGTCAACCATGAACAACTCGTATCCATCCTACAAAAAGCAGGTCTTGACAATAAAGACGTAAGAGTAATAACTAATCTCTACCAGGGGCAGACCTGTCGGGTCAAAGTAGACAATAGCTTCACGGATGATATCGCAATAAAGAAAGGCGTACGTCAGGGTTGCATTTCATCCCCTCTTCTCTTCAACAGATACACGGAAGAAATCGTCAAGGAAGCGCTGTACGAGGTAGAGGCATGTATAAAGATGAATGGAGAACTGATCAACAACATCAGATACGCTGATGATACAGTTATAGTTGCCAGTGACGCTAACGAATTGCAGCAACTAGTAGAGAGAGTGCGAGTCGTTAGTGAACAGTATGGCTTGAAGCTCAACGTTGAAAACACCAAGTGGATGCGTGTTAGTAAACGACCACAACAATGGGAACAACTGATAATAGGTACGAAACCAGTGGAACAGGTCAACAAGAACTCCTATCTCGGATCTTTCGTAAGTTCAGATTGGGATCAGTCCATGGAGAAAAAACAAGAATTGAGAAAGCAAGAACAGCATTCAACAACATGAAACCATTATTCACCAGTAGAGATCTATCTATCAATTTGAAATACAGACTGGCAAAATGCTACATATTATCAATTCTATTGTATGGTGTGGAAGCATGGACGATGACGGAAAGACTAATGAAAAAACTGGAGGCATTTGAGCTGTGGGTCTACCGCCGCTTTCTACGCATATCATGGACGAACCAGATTACCAACAAGGAGGTCCTCCGTAGGCTTGATAAACAGAGAAAAATCTTATTTATCGTGAAAAAACGTAAAATGGAGTACTTTGGACACATAATGCGTCACGAAAAATATCGCCTTCTCCAGCTTATCATGCAGGGTAAAACGGACAGCAAGAGAGGCCCTGGTAGACGAAGACATTCCTGGCTGCATAATTCGCGTCAGTGGTACGGGCTCACTACCATACAGCTCTTCAGAAGTGCAGCTAACAAAATACGAATAGCTTTGTTAATCGCCAACGTCCGTACCGGATAAGGCACCAAGAAGAAGAAGAAGGGCGATACGAAGTGTGTGGTCGCTTTGTTGGATAATCTTAAATTGGCATACACTATTTTTGACCATAATCCTTATGGCGAAATTTACCATCGTATTATGATGATGACATGAGAATACAGTGGATGAATATTTGCATGAATTTTCATTAGGGAATATATATTTCCAGTATGACGTTGCAATACCACACCAGAAATAAACTGTTCTCAACTGCTGGACTGGAATTTCGGTGATCACTGGATAGGAACTAGAGGACAAATGGAATGGCAAGCCCATTCCCTAGATCTACCTCCCTTTGATTTCTTCTTCTGATGTCATGTTAGGAATTTATTGAATAGAGTAAAAACGAATAACAAAAATGAGCTGAAACTAAATCTTTTGATTTTTTTGCAGAAATAAGTAACACTCATATAGGATACGCATGCAGAAGTAATGCCAGGCATTGCAACTCCAGCATTTTGAATGATGGAAATGTTCTCGGAGTCATGAGGTTATTTACTTATTGTGAATATAGTTAATACTTTTCGTGAAAACAAATTTTGTCTCAAGACAAAAGATAAATTTTTCAACAAAAAAACTCTAATTTCTAGGAAGTGACATAAAATTGAATGAGTGGGATCTTTAACGCACACAGACTAACCTCTTCTACCATAGAATTGTGAATATCTGCTATGTTCTGATAGATATAAATTATCAATTTTTTTAGGAAGGGCATTAGTCGAAGGAATGTATATAGCATGTGATATACGTTTGGAATAATTCGAAAACTGAAAAAGTTTGCTGAAATCCGATAACTCTAATCTTTCTATAATGTGTCACATAGCTGCCGTACTAAAACATTGAATTAGGTCCACTCTGTACAGTGTAATAATGATACTATATGTCGAAAGTATCTCAAAGAATTGTGAAGTGATAACTTAAAATGCATTTTTCCAAGGGTCGTTTCTATGAGCCCAATACCGAAACTCAGGATTCGAATGGTATAATTCCGATTTGGTTCTCTTGAATACTATTTAGGCTCTGCTTTTCTAGTTTCTGATATCGAAATAACATAAGTATGAGAAATTTAAGTATTCAGAGAAGAATCTCGAACTTTATTGAAAGGGATTTACTGGTAGGGCCAGTTGACCCACATACACAACACAACGAAATACGTTGTGTTACAAAAATTGCCATTCAAAATAATGAATTTACTGTCTCAAAATTGAAACACTTTATCAAAACAACTTAAATCTCAATTCCACTTGTGATATTCACTAATGAAAAACTAAATCTTCTTTCAATTTATAGAACATGGTTTTACATGATTCCTGAAGTATTTCATTATAAGCCTGAGTTAAATTGAATATTATGTTACATTCTTGAAAATACATTGATACCACAAGATTTTATTTCATTTGAGAAGAGAATTCTAATGGAAACGTTTAAAACATAGGAATAGTTTCTGGTTTCCACATTAGTTCTTACAATTAAGTGTTATCAATTCGCGGAAATGTTAATGGTCGTAAATATTAAATGACTTTCCTCAACATTCGTCATCAGCATAACATCAGAGAATATATATGAAAACTGACAGACCATCAAAAAAAGATATACTAGGCATTCTTTTTGAAGCACTTTATCCATTGCTCTTGGAAGTTCTAGGAAGTCATGCGTGCAGTAATTTTCTGAATCAATTGAGTTTAATAAATTCTTCTTAAATAAACAGAATTACTTTTTATGTAACTCCCCCCTCACCACTTGGTGAAACAAAATGAATAAATGATTAACTGAAACACTTGCCAAAATTTTCACAGAAAAATATAAGAAAATACTACAGATACTACATATCATCGAGAGTAATACAATACTGGGAAACAAAAGGAGTTGTTTTATTCAAATTCAGAAGTTTTTTCGTTCGTCATAATTTGTTAGTTTTTCTTACGAGGGGACGTACTTATCATTATCTCTTAATGTCGAACTTCTTCCCATTTTTATCTGAATGTATAAGTTCGATTCTCGTGAAATCTATGAAATGATTTTCATACATACAATGGTCAGAGAATCAACCGGAATATTCGTTTTGAATACTAGCTATTTTAAGTTCTTCAATTCCATTCTTGATACATCTTCCCGATATCAGGAGTGCTCAAACGGTCGATCGCGAGTGCTTTTAGTGTAGGTCTCGAGAAGAAAAGAATTTTAAATGAATAAGTAACTAAACTACAAAATTTATAACGTAATAAAATAACACTCTGCTAGCGGCAAAAGCGAGCTTTATCAAAGGAACGTACGATACTTGTCAAAGAAATGCCGCGTTTTTTATTCTTGCCGCTTTTCGAGAAATTTCGGTCCGAGCCGTTTGACTGGAACATTCGAGACTATCATTCACGCCTATATAAATGTTGCGCCTGTAGGAATTGGAGTCATTCTGAAATATAACTTGAAGGCAATACTACGTCGATACAAAGTTTATTATTGAATAGTACAAAATGAGTGCAGCGAAGAAATCCAAAACGTATCATTTCAATAACGATTTGGAAGAAGAATTTTTCTTTTATATGGTGAAGGATGAGTGCATTTATCTTATCAGTGTGTCAGTTGCAATACCTAAGCGTGGTTCATAAAAACTATGAAAAGGATTTTCCGCCACAGAGTGAATTAAGAAAACGTGATTTGATATCTTGTTTGAAGAAAGAACAAGCCATGTTCACAAGACCAGCCAAACAATCGAAAGTTGATACGATCGCGTCATTTAAAATATCTCATATATTGGCGAAACACAAGAAACCATTCGAAGATAGATCGGTTGTGAAGTATAACAGAAACCATGTCTGCTATTAGAGAACTTCAGTTGTCTCGTCCGACTGTCACAAGGCATATTGAAGTCATGAGTAAGGACATGGCAGATAAACTAAAACATGATATCATGAAATGTACATACTTTTCTTTACAGTTCGACGAATCTACCGATATGACAGACACTGCCCAGCTGTGTAATTTTATTCGGATGGAATTCAATGACATGTTGGCAAAGGAAGAATTTTTGACAATCATTCCTCTGAAGGAAAGCCCATGGCGAATATATATATATATATATATATATATATATATATATATATATATATATATATATATATATATATATATATATATATATATATATATATGATTTCTTCAATTTTGTAAAAACGTCAAGCTACCAATATATAAATTTGTGTGCATTAAAACCGATGGAGCACCAGAAATGACAGGAAACAAAAATGGTTTTGTGGCATTGTGTCGAGCTAACGAAGATTTCCCTTAATTTTTTTCATTCCATTGCATTATTTATCAACAAGTTTTGTGTTTAAAAGTTTTGAGCATGGAGGAAATTATGGGCATTGCAACAAAAACTGTGAATTCCATCCATGCATGTAGCTTGCAACGGCAGCGCTTTAAGTTGCAGTTGGATGATAGGGAGTCAGCAGCACACACTGCTTAGTACTTCACACCAACGTCAGCTGGTTCAGTCGCAGAATATTCCTAGAAACATTTAAAGAATTATTGCCCGAAATAACAGCTTTTCTGGACAAAAGAGGAGATGACACTCAGATGTTGAAAAACGAAAAATGGCTGACTGATTTGGCATTTTTGACTGGCATCACAATGCAGTAAAACCCAATTACTTGGAGCATCAAGGTAAAGGAAAAATTATTATTGAGACGATTAGCGCAGCAAACGCATTCAAAAGAAAATTGCAACTTATGATAGATCAACTGAAAAGAAAGGATCTGAAACATTTTTCGTCTTTGAAAGAAAGAATTCCTCAGTTGAATTATGATACGTATGAGACTGAACTATCAAATAATTTGGGACAATTCGAAATGCGTTTTTATGATTGCAGTAAATTGGCAAATATAGCATCATTTATGAGTTATCCGAATATAGGGCGAATGTAGGGCAAATCGCCCTTCAACTGACGGCAATGTTTGGGTCAACTTACTTGTGCGAGTCTGCCTTTTTTGAAATGAACATAATTATAATAATTAAGTCAAAATATCGAAATCGACTAACTGACGATCATATGCATTCATGCTTGCTATTAGCACTCAGTGGTACCATCTTATGAGAAGTATGCTGAGGACATGCAGTGCCACGCTTCAACATCCAAAGTCACTCCTTAGTTGAGTTTACCTCTATATGTAACTCTTTCGTTTAGTAACAACCAATAAATTTCGAATAACTATGAGTTATTTCATCGTAATTATAGAGAAGAACCAAGCGAAACCTAACCCAAACCTTGAGTAAAATAGTGTTTGATGTGCGGAAAAATAGTATCTATATATGCTACGGTACAGCCTACCAAGGTAGGTAGGTAGGTTGGTAGGTAGGGTGTATCGTATGTGCTTCTCAGAGTCGATCGCAAGTAGTCTAAAAATATTGTGGTAGATCGCCAGCAGTTCAAGTTTGAGCACCCCTGGCCTATATGCTATAGTCTCACATTCACTGCAGTGTGCATTTTATGAATTCCTTTTTCCGATAATTAAATTTTATCCTTATTATTGACTAACAATGAACCGAAATTATTTTATTAGTACAGATGGTGATAATATTATTTTCGAGAAGATACTGAGTGAGCTACTAAAAAAAGGAAACTATCTATCGCCCTGAGCTATTCAAGTATTGGTGCAAGAAAATGGAACAGATTCATTCCAGATCAAAGTATGTCATCTTCGAAACACCATTAGCATCTCAAATTTCAACAGGGGTGACCACCCTGTGTTATTTTTAGACCAGAAGATAGGTCACTCTGTATCTTCTACAGTTTTCAATAAAAATGAAAATTATTTCACGGGAATTCAGACAAAGATAATACCTTTCTTTCGAGTTATCACTCGACCCATCTACCCATTTCCAAATTTTCGATGGTTGACACCCTGCTCCAGGGGTTGAAATTCGAGATGAGGATAGAACTTGATAATGACTGCCATTGATCAGCAAGGATCTGTTCCATTTACCTCACTGAAACTTGAATAGTCTCAGGAAATAGTCTACCCCATCTTTCAGTTGCTCACCCTGTATCTTTTACAGTTTTCAATGAAAAATGGAAATTCGTTCAAGACGATGTAGACAAAAATACCACCTGTCAGTCATCACTCGATCCACCTTTCCTATTCAAAATGTTCAAGGATTGCAACCCCGCTTAGGGGGTTGATATTTCAGGCAAGTATCGTACCCCAAGAGTTTTCCCTTTGAAACAAAAATTGACCTGTTTTTGCGTTTTGATCAGAAATGAATATCTTGGTAGATAAAACCTCTGTTTAGTTTTCGTTGAAGCACCCTGTATAAGCCGAACCGTGAGATGTATCGAGAGGAGAATTGAAGATTATGAAATATTAATTATTCAAAACAAAAAGTGTATTGGTTTTTATGACTACTGTATAGATAAAAATCAATTTCGAGAGCATTGAACCTAAACATCAATTTAATGAAGGGAAAAGTAGGGACGTTTAACAGTTGATGGAAACCACGTCCGCTCCTAGGAAAAACCAGCTAATTCGTGATGAACAAACAGGCTTCAGCTATCTCCCTGTTAGAGGTGCAGTTATATTTCAGTGAAACCACTCATATTGTATTAATCTTGATAATAGACTTATAACCCGAAACATGTATCGAGTATTTTTGTAAATTTTTGTGGAACCTTTGCGTCTGTTTTAATTATTCGTTTAAACAAAATCATATATCTTGTTCTTTAATTATCGTCAACTTGAGAAATATATAGGGACGGCGGACTTATTAGGAAAGACTGGAAAGAAAATCAAAGCGAACATACTTCTGGAAATCGAAAGCTATGACTTATTAATTTTAGTAAACTTTTCAAGATAAAATCAATCAAAATGAGAATCGGCGGACAGGATCGAAGTAAGTAGATTGATTTTATCTGTTTTTAGTTAATGAAACTCAAAATTCAAAAAGACAAAATGATATTATGCATTCTCATTCATAATCTTTATCGTCAAAGAAAAGGTTTCCATAAATAATGAAAGTTTCATTCATTCAAATAAATATAGGAACCGAAAATTCACAAATTCAACTGAAAGTTAAAACTTTTGAATGCAATATCTTGAAATGAATTTAAAATGATTAATGCGTAAAATAGTATAAAACATCTGATTATCGTAAGCAATAAACAAAAAGGAAAGAATATGCACGTGTGGGATGAGGAAGCAAGTAAATACTAGAAATATTTATTTTGATGAGTTACATTGTTGTTGAAAAACAATAAGGAAGTTCTAAAAAATTTGCTGTTCACGTTGTGTATTATTTTACAATATGATTGAAGTCCTTCAAGAAATTTGTTGTTTTGAATATATTAGTGGTAACAAGTAACATAAATAATTGATAATGAGTTTATGTGGCTCTATTAAAAGATTAGTCTATGTGATTTTTCAATAGTTACTGGAAAAGGTTGAGGTGTTTATAGCTGCGGTAACTAAGTTGCCGGAAACATGCGATTTGTATAATAAGCGATTACATTCGTACACTTGACGCCAGATTCTGGAGACAAGAGTTTTTTACTGTAACAGTTACAAATGGTGGCTACCATTGCTCTTCAAAACATCAAAATGGTCAAATGTGAATTGTCAGGAAAGTCACATAAAATGTATTGGACAAACATCGAAAAATATTCAATATTATATACATATTTAAATTTTCCAATCTAGGACTGTATGAAAGCTCAATTATTATTTGTATTAATACATTTTACTATTGATGTTTATTGGAAAGAAAAGCCTACGAATCAATTTTTCGACCACTAAACTCTGAATACTCAGCTGCTTCAACTTTTCTATGAATTAACTGAAGCAAGCCGACTTTTTTTTTAAAAAGGGGAAATTTTTTATCATGTTCCGTTCTTTCAATATCAACCCCTACTTCCGCCAGCTTTCACCTCATAATTTGAATTGGAAGAAGTGATTGTGTCATGCCTTTTACGAAAGCTGGTTCCATTCTTCATCTTCTCCTACAGGTGCCATCTCTGCGATTAGAGGTTAGCGATCATTTTCCGGAACGCGTTCTTGTCGTTTACCTTCAATTCTCCCTCCAATTATTAGTTGAAGAAGAAAGTGTTTTCCTTGCGAAGAATTTGCCCCATATATTCAATTTTCCATTTTTTCATTATTTGAAGGAGTTGGCGGTCTGTCTTCATCAGCTGCAGGACCTCTTCATTAGTTTTTCTGCTTGTCCGAGATATTCGAAACATACGCCTGAAATCTAAGCTCCAACCAGTTCATGGTGTTCATTTTCTAAATCCACACTTGTACACCATGTAAAAGGGTGTACCACACAAAGCACTTCACAAATCTGATTCTTCTTTTTCGATGAAAGCTCTCCTAGCAGTGGCGATTCTTTTTTGAACCTCGACATCTGGGTTTGTGGGCTCCCTGCATATTTTTTCTTCAAAATTTTGCTTCGTCTTGCTCTTTATTTCTGCTGAATATTATAAGATTAGTTTTTTCATTATTCATACTAAATCCAAATCGGTTGCATACGTTATTTACTCGATTTAGTGATATTATAAATGTCACTATTCTCTGCGATAAGGGTTGTGTCAACCGCATATCTATTGTTAATCTAACGACGATCTTTATGCCTTCTGTACTGTCTAACAGAGCCTCTTCAAAAATGTGAAAAAAATATAAATTGAAGAGCATCATGGAGAGGATACATCCCTACCTCACGCCCTTCCCTATTGAAATGGATTCCTATTCTTGAGTGTCAATTTTCTATTTGGCTTCTAGCTATCAATACAGGTTTCTATCAGACGTATATCTTTATCCTTTAAGTCGATAGTTTTCAACGTTTCTAGAAGCTGTTAATGGTTAATGCAGTCAAAAGCTCTTCTTTATTCAACAAAGCAGGTGAGGACCTCCTGTCTCATATCCCAGCATCGTTGAATCAAAATGTATACCGAAAAGAGGGCGTATTGAGTCGTATAAAAATTCATCAGGGCTGTATCCTTTGTTGAATGAGCTTGTCATTTTCCTAAATTCTCATTACTAATAAGTTTGAGCAGTTCTGATCAAACCTCGTCTGTGCCAGCTACTTTACCGCGTTTCGTCTGGTTTAAGGTATGTCACCTCGCTTCGTAGTATGGCGGGATTATCACACACTTCGCTATACCTGTTTTCTGGTCTATTTTCATCATCGAATTGAAGAACAATCAATGTTTTCATGATTTCTCTACGTGTAACTTATCGGCGATAATCTCATCATTTTCGTTCTCCAGAAAGGTACATTCCTTGTTGTTTTTGAATATCTCGGCTGCTCCTTTCAACTTCTTGTGCCAAATCGTCATTGTTACTTTGGCATAGTTCTATCTCTTGATATAGTTGTTCATCCATGATTCTTTGGCTATTCTTATGTTCCTCCCCAATATGTCATTTGTTTTCATATACTGAGTCATGTTGTTCTTGAATTTTCTTCCTTCATTTAGCAGAGTCGATATTTCTTCCGTTCTCCATTTCTCCTTAGGAGTGCGCTTTTGTTTAACCAGTAAATTTTCTACTGCAACCTTTCTCTTGATAAGTTTTGACTGGTCTTCTTTATCTATGGATTTGAAATCCCCGGGTTCTATTCTTTATATGACTATGTAATTATTACATTTCTGAAATAATGTATGACGAATCAAAATCGATAATTATTTGGAAAATTTTTCATACATCTGTTCGATCTCTGTTCGAGGAAAACACTTGATCGATTCTTTTGTTTCAGAAAAATGTTTCTCCGTCTATCCTTGTCAACTACCATCCAGAAATTTTTATATGAGAAAGAGGTTATGTGATAAGTTTTTGGACTATTGTTCATTTTACCGCAGCATTTAAATTCATCGACGATCAAGCAAAACTTCACATTTCCTGTTAAGATATATCAAATCGATTTTGCTTGGAAAAGTTAATAATTTTGCTGATATGGAGAGAGCTACAGGGCGCGTGCGATATTTTCTTAATGAAGAAACCAGATTTTCTACGTTCACTAAATGCAGTCTATGTTTCATTTTGAAGGCATGTGTCGGTTTGTTATCAATCTTTCCATGTTCAAAAAGATTTTCCAGATCTGCTAGATTCACTTGCTTCTGATTATTCATAAAAATACAGTTTACTTACGTTGGTAGCATTCTCCATATTTTGATAACCTGAAATAACGGTGATTTAGGACAAGATGGTGTGCACGCTGGAGGGTTGGATTAAAATTATGAGTTTGTTATACAAAAATAATAACTACGCTAGAACAGTTTCGCATATTTCAACGAAAATAACAGAAATGGGGCAAAAATACAATCTTGAGTTAACGAGCATATTCATTTAAACTAGATACAATATTAATAGGAAACACAATCCCACCCTATATGTGAATGACGAAGATATTAGTATAATCTTTCGAATTTTAATTTCTTAAGGCTATCATGCAAAGTTTTGGGTATTAAACTCGTCGAGGATACGATGACAGGAACAATATCTATTTTATCGAGGTGCCACATCTTCTTGATCTCAATAGTAAGGTCTGTGTATTTGGACTTTTCTCCTGGAACTTGTTCAGCACGTTGTTATTATTCGGTATGGCGACATCCACCAGCATTGCTGTTCTGGCTCTCTTATCATACACTACTATGTCCAGCCATATTACCATCCGGATGTAATATGCTGTATAGTCTCCGATCTTATATGGCGTTTTCTGCACCTATCTGTTTGTAATGTTCCGTCCTTCATTATAAATTTTTGTTATTGTTTGTAGCGATCACTTGGTCTTGGATGGCCATATGGAATCCTCTGTTTCTGCGAATAATTTTCCTTTCATCAACCATTTGTTGGAGGCTTCTTTGTCGATGTGTGGTTGATTAATCTCATGGTGATGTCGTCCGTGCAATTCCTTTCTTGACCATTGCTCTTGTTTTCAGTATCTGATAGGAACGGTAGATTCAGCAGGTCATCTCTGGTAGCAAGATTTAGTGGTGTATATCCCTATCAGCCAACGATACCACTCTATGGAGGTCAGAAGGAAAACTTTTGCAGAGAAGAATTCTCTGAGATTTTTATCTGTTCGGTGTGTAAATTGACAACATTTATTAATCCGCGTCCTCCTTCTTTCCGCTTCAAAGTTGTTCGTATCACAGACGATTTTGGATGATGATTGTTGTACTTTGTCAGCATCGTTCGGGTCTTCCTTTGAATATCATTCAGTTCTGTATTAATCCATCTGATTATTCCAAATGAGTAAAGCAACACTGGAATGGCGTAGGTGTTCATTGCCTTGACTAGATTCCCCGAGTTCAACATCGTTTTCAGCACAGACTTCAGACGCTGACTCTATTCTGAACGAATCTTCTCCTCTGATTGTTTTTGGTCTAGCAATCTGGCTTGTTGGTATCCCAGATATTTGTATGTTTCGCCATCTCTCATGCACTGTATAATATCACCGTTTGGAAGTTGTGTTTCACCATCTATGACTTTCCCTCTTTGAAATTAGGAAATTGTCGCAGCTTGAAGTATACCAGACAGGTATTTATAGGATACTCCACAAGTACCAGTTCCATTCATATAAACCTAGACTCATACACGAGCTGAAGGAAGATGATTTAGATCGTCGTTTAGAGTTCTGCCAACTTTTTAGTGAGCGGATCAATAACGATCCGAATTTTCATCAAAATGTTTGTTTTACTGACGAATCCATTTTTTTAACGGCGATGTGCATTGCAATAACTGTAGAGTGACACTAATTCTTATTTAAAGAGGAAGAATCATATTCAAAGACCACAAAAAGTTGTTTGGGCCAGAATGCTGGAAAAACATATTGTAAGACCCTTATTCACACAGCAAGTTTAGACGGCGACACCTATTTGAATATGCTTGAGAATTTGATGGTTTCTTTCATAACAGTTATCTTCGAAGAAGATCCATTTTTCTGAACATAATATGTATCAACATTATGAATTAGTACCTCATAGTGCTGCTGCTGTGGGGACTTTCTGGACAATAGATTTCCGGGTCGTTGGTTAGGTAAGATAGGCGCTATACAATGTTTACCTAGATCTAATGCTTCTCATTTTTTTCTTGTGGGCTATCTCACGTCTGAAGTTAATGTTACGTTACCCGTGGAAGAATTACGAGAAAGAATTTTTCATCCTGTCAGCAGATAACACCACAAATATAGTAAAATTTGTCATTCATTCGAAATTCGATTGTACCAATCATGGAACTGAATAGGAGCCACGCAAACATTTGCGAAAGGAATGTTGATCGAACAGCTAAAAGCATGTTTCATTTCATAATAAGTTTTCATAGAAGTCCAAGCAGTGCTATTTTTCAATTAATAGAACTTTCAAAAACGGATTTACAATGAGGACCAGATCACCTTTCTTATGAGGTATTACAGAACCCTTTCCCCATTATAAACATTTTCGGGGTGGTGGTTAATGCAGGTAGGTGGTGAATACACAAACAATTGAAAAGTAACAAAAATTTTCCCTATTCAATCAACCAAACAGATTTTGATCGATATTTTCCTTAAACAGAGATCGAACCGATTCATGAAAACGATGATTTTTCAAAACAAGTCTGGATTTCCATTTGTCAGATGTTATTTTAGAACAATAAAAATTACGCGGTCGTATCTCTATACGACCGCGTAATTATGGATGGAATCGCCTTTTCAAAAATTCACCGAAAAATCAAACCAGCCGAGGATGTTTCCTCATCATTGGAACACACTGTATATTTGTAAATACATTCAAGAAGTATAGTAAATACGTGAATTATAATAATATTTCTTTTTTCAATATTCTAGACATAAGACTATAAAAAAATAGAACAAAACTCTTCCCAATTTATGCAATCCTCTATTTGATTCCGAATTATACCCTGAGAAACGCCTTAGGCATTGGGTTAGATTTCTAATGTTTGCGTAGGCATCAACTGTGACCAGGAGCCGCAGATGAAGTTATACCAATAGAAATAGCCCCATGAATGATGAGGAAAATGGTGATCAACTGTTAGATGGACCCTCAAAATAGACACAACGTGAGAAACGATAGAATCAGTGCAGTATTGGATATCGCATCATACAATTTTACCATAATAAAAGATGAAATATCAGATTATAGCCCTGTTCCCTTTCTCCTCAATATCCTGCCAAATAGCACAACCACAGTTACCTATTGCAATTCTTTTACAGATCACTTTTGAGGAAAAATCTGTTGACAAGGAGGTTTTGAAGCCTCAAAAAGAATTCTAACGACAACATGCCTCGAACATAGATTCTTTAGGCTGGATTTCCAAGTCTATAATTGGTAGCTCACTAAGCCTCTAAGTTTGGTTTCTAAGAAATCATATTTCGAATAGATGTGATGGAAGAGTGAACAACAAAACGGCATCTTTATTGTTTAAAGTGAGCTAACGCTACTTATTTCAGTTTTCTGTATTCAATTGGGGTCAAAATTGTATTTTTTTATATTGTTTTATACAAATTGGTTGTAAATTCATGTACTCCACGTTAAAAGTTCTGCAAGTTCAACTTGTTTGTTGGTATTGACCATGAATGGTGATTGAATGCATAATATCTTTGTTTGAGTATTCATCTACCATTTTATTTACCAAAAAAAATATTTACACGAATAAAATTGATGGTTTTAAATGATTTCCAAATATTAAATTGAGGCATTGGAATTAAGTCCACTTTTTCTTTTTATGTTCTACGGGCTTGTGATTTAATTTTCCGCGAAAACTATGATAAAATCACGAATAAAATGGAAGAGCCATTTCAGGTTAGATTAAATTGAAATACGAATCTAATAAAATATAAAAAAGGTGAATATATTTGAGGAAAACACGTTTTTTTTGACAATGTAGTTTTATTGAGTTGGCAAGTGATTTTTAAGCACTTTCTATCAGAAGTAACATCGGAAAGTACTTCGCCATCAAAAATAATATTTTTATCTCTCGTTAAATTAAAGAACAGTTTCAATTTTACTCAAATCCGAGTCAATTTTTCTCGGCCAAAAATATGACACAATAATTCCGAAAATTTTTATGATAAAATTATAGCTCAATGGTGAAAATTTTAGACAGGACAAATCTCCGATTGAAAAAGAGGACATCATTTTCCATTAAAAAATTAGCTACCAACCATTCGAAATAGCTAATCTTCCATCGAGCGCCTCCCCAGGTGGCGGATACGGGAAAGCCTCCCAGATATGGGTGGTACTGGGGAAATCAAATACTCGGTCAGGACCAAAATTGACAAGTCGTAAGGCAGCAGTTGCGACTTTACTGGATCAAGGCGCTTGTAGAAAAATTCCTCTGGGGACTTGATTCAGTTGTGGGCGCTAATCTGATGACGATTAGTACGGCCATAACACTGCAAAATCGTCCAACCCGTTCGGCGAACGTGGAAGATTACGGCTAAATTTTCCTTGCCGTTTATATGACAAAATTCAAAATAGATAGGCCCGCAGTTCCCAGCAGACCTCAACTCTCTGACCTAGGAAGCGGTCAGGCATTGAGATGGTCAGGGGTGCTGAGAATCTCTGGGTTAGACCAGGCTGCAATACCAAGATAACCCGGGCCAAGACAAGGACCATCCAGATAACAACGTATAATGTAAGAACTCTCTCATCTGATGATAGATTAATAGAACTCGAGGAACAACTGGGAGGTAGTCGGAATAAGCGAAGTTAGAAAACAGAAATGAACAGAAATCGTGAAACTCAAATCGGGTAAAGTTCTATTCCACAAGGGAAATGATCATGTTAGAGCAAACGGTGTAAGGTTTATCATCCAAAGACAAAAAGCTATATTTGTAACAGATTATGTTGGTGTGGTGTAAGGGGTGACATGATCAAGCTGACCCAAATGACAACCTCACCTGCACGCGGTGCACCCTGCTGGAAACTGACGAGGCTCTGTCGACCGAGTGATTGCCGGTATAAGCAGTCCCCTCTTATCAGCCAACAGCTTAGGGTGGAGGAGCTGTTAAGAGTCGAGGCAACATATTGCCCTGGGATCGGGAAACCGACCCCGAAGGCGGAAGAACTTCTTGTAAGTCAACGGCATTGGGATGTAGAAGGCAAGGAGAAACCACTACATTAAAGATACTCGAGATATCTCTAGTACAATTATCATGGCTGAAAATCAGGAAGTAACGGCCCTCAGTCGCCGGCAGGTCTTCAGTGATCAGAGGGGGCTAAGAATCACCGGGTCAGCTATGAAGATTAGTACGTGGAATGTTCAAAGTATGTACCAACCTGGAAAAATGCACAATATTATGCAAGAAATGGACAGACTAAAAATTAATATCCTAGGTGTTAGTGAAGCTAGATGGCCTAGCTCAGGGCTACTTACAACAAACAACAAAACAGTCTATTACTCTGGAAACAAAGACAATCAACATATACATGGAGTAGCTATCATACTAGACAAAACATCCAGCAAAGCAGTCGTAGGATTTGTCCCAATTTCTGAGAGAGTGATGATAATACAACTGGAAACGACCCATACGAAATTAAATTTAATACAAGTGTATGCTCCAACAACACAGGCAACAGATGAAGAACTGAATACCTTTTACCAACAGCTTCAAGAAGCTCTAAAAATAGTAAATAATAGAGAAATTGCAGTTTTAATGGGCGATTTCAACTCGAAGATTGGCAGCGGAAGAAGTGGGGGAGTGGTTGGAGATTATGGATTAGGAGAACGAAATGAGAGAGGAGACCGCCTTGTGGAATTTTGTCAAGAGAAGAAGCTAATCATTACCAACACATTCTTCAAACTGCCGAAGAGAGGACTTTATACATGGCGCGCTCCTGTAGATGGACTTAATGATAAGATCGTTAGAAATCAAATTGATTTCATTCTCGTTAATGAGAGATACAGGAATGCCATTCAGTCGGTAAAAGCATATCCTGGTGCCGACGTTTTTCGGACCACAATCCGTTGGTTGCCACTCTGAAGCTGAAACTAAAATTCTTAAGAAACCAAAAGCTACAAGTGCCAAGCATTAGATCCACAAAATATATGAAAACTATACAAAAACGAAAATATTATGGGAGGAATTAAAAGATTCAGAGATTCTAACAAGCAAAAGAAAAGAAATATTAAAAATGATGAACGAGAGAAGACTTTATACGAGTACAAACAACTACAAAAGGAAATTAGAGACAGATGCAAAGAAATTGAGGCTTTAGACAGAAAATATGACATGTTCAACCTACACAAAAAAGTGAAAGAGCTTGCAGGCACACAGAGGAAGAATCAAGGCACTATTCTTGTAAATAGAGAGGGTAAGATCTTAACGAATACAGCAGATAAACTACAAAGATGGAAGGAATACACAGAAGAATTATTTATGGATAACAGAACTGAACCAAAAGAAATTAACACATACTGTGAAGAGATAGGCCCAGATAATACTAAAGAAGAGGTGAAACATGCATTAAAGAACATGAAAAATGGGAAAAGCCCCGGACCAGATCAATTGGCAAGTGATATACTCAAATTAATTGACGACAATCATGTCGGTCTCTTAGTCAATATATTCAATAAAGTATACAGAACTGGAAATGTTCCAAGAGAATGGTTAGTATCTACTTTCATCTGCTTACCAAAAAAACCACATGCTAGAGAATATAGTAATCATCGTACAATCAGTCTGATGTCACACACTCTCAAACTGCTCCTCAAGGTTATCCATAATCGAATATACCATAAACTTGACATGGATATAAGCGATACTCAATTTGGATTCAGAAGGGATTGGGAACCCGCGAAGCCCTTTTCGCATTCAACGTGTTGACTCAAAGGTGTCTCGATGTCAACAAAGTGGTCTATGCGTGTTTCATAGACTATAATAAAACCTTTGACAAGGTTCGTCATGATCAACTGATAGACATCCTTAAATCAGAACATCTAGATAGTAGAGACGTACAGATCATCACTAATCTCTATTATAAGCAAAAAGCTATAATATGCATGGACAACCACACATCAGAAGAAATTGAAAGACAACGAGGGGTAAGAAACGTAAATTGGAATATCTGGGCCATATTATGAGAGGTGAAAAATATAAATTCCTACAGCTGATTATCCAAGGCAAAATACAGGCAAAACGAAGTATAGGAAGGAGAAGAATCTCATGGCTGAGGAACCTGAGAGAGTGGTTTGGATGCACTTCGAACCAACTTTTTAAATCGGCCGCTTCTAAAGTAAAAATAGTGATGATGATTGCCAACCTTCGACTCGGAGATGGCACTTGAAGAAGAAGAAGATGTTGGTGTCACAGATAGAATAGCATATATTACGCTGCAGTTCTAAGAAACATGCAGTCTTCAAGTCATCCAAGTATATGCGCCAACATCAGCTCATGAAGAAGATGAATCAGAAGAGTTCTAAGAACAACTACAGACTTCCATTATTAAGAAACCATCAACGAAAATATGATCATCCGAGATTTCAATGCAAAGCTCCGCACTTAGAAAGATGATAACGAAAATACAGTGGGGCCCTTTGGTTTTGACGAAAGAAATGAATGAATGAAATCAATTTCCTAAAGGTGAACAACTTGTTTCTAATGAATTCCTATTTTCAAAAATCAAACAATCGAAAATGGACATGAAGAAGTCCTGATTTCAGATACAAAAATGAAATTGATTACATAGTTTCGAACAATAATAGTATAAGTGCAAGACGTAACAGTGGTCAATAGAGAAAATGTAGGCAGCGATTACCGCATGGTAAAAGCAAATATCAAACTGAAAACTAATTACAGAAAAAAGAGTGCACAAAACACAAAAGAATAGACCCAGAAATTATAACTGCCAAGAATAAAGAATATCAGACAACATTAGAAGCAAAACTGACACTAAGAGGAACAGAACGGACAAACGAAGATTTGGACACTCATGCCGATCTATTAACAACAATTAAAAGAGAAAGTGCGAAGGAAATCAAAGCAGACGTCTCCTCAGCCACTAAAAAACTAAGTGACCAAACATTAAAACTATTTCAAATTGGAAGAGAAAGAAATCAAACAAGCAAAAGGACCTAATAGTTGAATGAGTTGAACAAACTGATTCCAAAAAATGTGAGAGAGATTTTAGGAAATACAACACCAGAGTCATCAGAGAAACCAAAAAAAATAATAGAGGACCAAAAATATTCGAGACGAAAACCAGTAAAGGAAAAGACGAACTAAGATCAGTGAGAAACAGCAACGGAAAAGAGATTACAAACCGAAATGATATAATCATGGAAATCGAAAAATATTACTCGAGATTGTATTTTAGCATGATACAACCCAGTGAAAACCTAATAAGAGAAAGGAAAAAGACAATAGAAAATGTTGGGTCTGAAGATATTTACAGACGCATTCGCATTGAAAACGCTCAAAAATAATAAAGCAGTAGGAATGGATAACATATTCCCGTAAATGCTCAAGGAAGGTGGATCACGGCTTATAACTCAAATGAAAGAGCTCTGTGATAGGTGTTTAGAACAGAGCAAGATACCTAAATGCTGGTTAGAAGCCGAGGTTATCCTCATTCACACGAAGGGCGATATAAAAAGTCTCGATAACTATTACCCTGCTGTCGCAGGTGTATAAGTTGTTCACCAGAATTATGTCTAACTGATTAATTAACAAGATCGATTTTCAACAACCCCGTGAGCAAGCGGGATTTCGATCAGGATATAATACAAATGACCACCTTCTCACCTTCAGGAGTCTTGTAGAAAAATGCAACGAATATATAGATATCTACTTAGCTTTCATAGACTACATGAAAGCATTTGACACTATTGAGACGTTGGAGGTTCTAAACTCACTGAACACATGTAGAATCGAGAGTAGATACACGAGACTTATAGAAAATATATGCTCTGAGACGAATATGCACGTTGTCTAATGGGAGAAGACGGAAAATATTTCTATACAGCGAGGTTCCGACAAGGAGACACTATCTCACCTAAATTGTTTATCTCTGCCCCGACAAGATCTTCAGGGGAATAGACTGGTCTAGTAAAGGGATAAACATAGACAGAAAATACATAAATCACCTTCGGTTTGCTGGTGTCCTAATAAGTAGCGATCCTCACGTTGCAGGAAATGCTTTCAGATCTGAACAACCATTCAAAAAAGTCAGAATTAACATGAATATAGATAAGACTGAAGTGATGACAAACATCGAGTTACCCACAAAAATATATTTAGAAGATAAACAACTAGAAGAAGTTCAAAGTATATATTTCAGACCAAAACAGGGTAACACGAAGAATTTCTCTCACTTGAGCGGCTTTCGGTAAACTGAAAAATATTTTCACTTCAAATCTTCCGAACTGCTTGAAAGTAAACTTTACGATCAGTGTGTTTTCCCGGTACTTAGTATGGAGATGAAACTTGGTGCTTAACGAAGAAACTAGCACAAAAACTGTCTAGGACACAGAGAGCACAAGAAAGAATTATGCTTGGTATCAGACTATCGGACCGTAGGATAAACACTTGGATAAGAGATCGTACTAAATTGACTGATGTTATAGAAAACACAGCGGAACTGAAGTGGAAATGGGCTGGACATGTGGCCCGAAGAACGAACTAAACGTCTTCTGAAGTGGCGCCCAAGAGAAACACGAAGAAGTCAAGGAAGACCCAACAGCAGATGAAGCGACGACCTAAAAAAAGACAACGGGCCTTTTATAAATGAGAGGAGAAAAAATTGGCAGAAAACGACGGAAAAAAGAAAAGCCTACCTCCAGCAGTGGATTGAAAAAGGCAGATCGTGATCGTGATTTGAAATAGCAATGTTGTTATCGATGAAACCAGAAATCGTACCGCTCTGAAAAAAATTGCAAAGTTTGAATCAGTAACCATTTACTTTTATGCCAAAATTTTTAATTGATCAATAAACCCGTTCCCAGATATTTCTAATGGTCCCTTTAACGCGGACATCTTGAATGTATTGATCAACATGACGTGGAATTTGAAAAGTAGGTAATAATACCATATTGAATCGGTTCTTCTATTTAATCATATTCGTGTTTCTATTTGAAGTGATTGTGCATGTCCACTAAGGTGCTATTAACCCCTTATTGCATATACTCTATGAAGTGTTCACGTGCTGTACCATTAGAATGTAAATAAATGTTTTCCATTCAAACATAGTGTACATATTTCATCTAATTATGCACGAGAAACGTGTAAAATCTCTGTGAAGTTCCATAATTTGATTCATTACATCGCGATCTCTCCAATACCATAATAAATCATGCAGCTAGTATATTATATTGGCACTCAGATTTTTTTCGTAAACGCCTACATCGATGTGGAAAGTACTATCGCTGACCCAGTAAGAATAAGGTTTCTAAAGGCAAGAGAAATAACAGGACCGATAACGATAGTACTCAGACACTCTATGTACATATATTGTACTCGTGAAAATTGAATAATCTCATATTATAAGTTGTTAGCATACTTCAGTATGTGTGTTATGATGCTAGTAACGAAAAGAAGATGATTGGAAATGAGTTTCATATATCTACATTAGCGTGTAATTGGAGATCGATATTATCTAGTCAGTGATTTATTAACATGATTGTGTATATTTCCACGACTTTACATCCTTCATTCTATAGAAATTGGTGACTAGGTAATTATAGAGCTATTAGATGTGATTTTAAAATCGGGGTTTCAAAATAATTCATAAACAATAATTGATTGTGTCCTTAAATAGGAGACCGCTATTGCCGAAGTATGTAGATAATCGGAAGTGAATACCATACAAAATCGTATGGAGAACGGAGTATATTTATAACTGCATGAAATACAACTCAGAAAGTTAAACTACGAGATGATATCATAATATCTTTATTCAAATATTACTTCAGCTCTTTTTCCTATTGTACTTTCTGAGTAATTTGATTTTATAATTAATCGATATGTTTAGTTTCTTTGAGTGCTGCTGAAGCTAAGATTGTCAGTAGAACAATTTATTTATTTAAGTACAATATAAGAAATACCAAATGAAAATTACAAAACGAACGATTGAATGAATTTGATGTTAGTCAGCGAAAGAGCAAGCGTAATGTTCTCTTCAAAGAGGCCAATGTGACCACAAACATATACGGGAGTTCTGTGCACTATCAGTTTTTCTAAAAGAAAGAGAAAAGAGGCCGTGATGCCTAAAAGATTTCATCAACATTTAAAGTAAAATATGCAAGACCTCAGGTACCTGAAGTACGCAGTTCAATAATTTAAACAAAACCAAAATATCAGATATAGTTCTACGATTTTCGAGTGACAATAAATTGAAATATTTACGGTCAGGAGAGTAGTCGTGATTCAGGACGATAAAGTTAGCTCTGAAGCATATGAACCGTATGAATCTATTCTGAATGCGTTCAAGTCGGTTGGAATAACAATTATAACGAGGGTTCCAAATACATGAATTTCCTGATAAGAAAATTCCTAACACTCATCAAATATCTTGAGTTGCAGGGAATTATTAACGACCGTCAGTATGGTTTTCGCAGTCAAAGATCGACAGATCTGCTCGCCTACGTCACTCATGTTTGTACATCAACGATGGAAAAGCATGGGGAATCTAGAGCAATAGCCCTCGACATCTCTAAAGCTTCGATAGGGTTTGGCATGCAGCCTTGTTGAATAAACTTCCTGCATATGGGCTTCCCGACAAATTGCGGGGTTGGATAAGTAGCTTTCTTTCAAATAGATCAATACAAGGTGTGGTCTACAGTATAACATCTGATTGTTTCTGGTTGCAAGCAGGATTACCTCAGGGATCCATTCTTTCGCCAACCTTGTTTCTGTTGCAGATAAACGATCTTCTGTCATCTACAGAGAACAAGATCTTCGGTTTTACAGACGATTGTACCCTGGTTTCGTCTTTCAGTAGCCTGTGGCCGATTAGGGCTGCAGAATCTCAGCGTCACAGATGTCAACAAATTAATAACTCAAACTCTGACTTACAGAGGATATCTGAGTAGGGTCAGTTGAACTTGGTGAGCTTCAACGCGAACAAGACGCAAGCAACTACGTTTTCTAGAAAGGTCTCCGCTGAAGAAACTCCTCTAATGATGCAAGGCCAACAAATTGCATCCAAAGATTCAATGCACCTTCTCGGAATAGCGATCAACTCCGGGTTTTGCTGGCATGAACATGTATCAGCAATAGCTAAGTTGGCATCAGCTAAACTTAGTTTTCTCTTCAGAGTCGAGCGATACTTCACGTCATCTCAGGTGTTGCTTCTATATGAGTTGCAGATTCGACCTGTTTTGGAATATTGTTCCCATGTATAGGGATCGGCGCCCAAACATTCGTTGCGGATGTTGGATAGTGTGCGCCTCATCGACCACCCAGACATCACCCGCGATCTCCATCCGGTGGCTCTCAGAAGACAAGTTGCTGAACTTTTTCCGTTTTACATATACTTCCACGGAAGATGCTCTAAGGAGCTGGAAGACCTTATTCTGGGAAAACTCATGTTCTGCTGCAACACTAGGCTGGCAAGGAGTTCTCATCATATGGCGATACATTTAACGACCCCTCGAACCTCTTTCTATAAGAATTCTTTCGTTTACAGGGCTGGTGAGCTGTGGAATTCGCTTCCGTCCAACATTTTCCCAACATCCTATTAATTGTCCCTCTTCAAGAATCGACACCTCAATTCTTCCCAGGAGCCGACTCATGAGGTGTGACAGGTTCTCCTGCTCCTGGGAAGCGCGCATAAGAAAAGAGGGAATTTTAAAAAATAGTACATTTTAAGCTCTCTCTTAGTGGTATATATGTTCCGTAAATATGCTGCAAATACAGAAACCGTGAATATGGAATGGTAATTTATATGGGATTATTATTACGTTCACGCTTAAGCTATTGTTTGAAAAATTCTTTTTGCTTGGCAATTTCCAAAAACTCTTTCAATTCAGACTGATGTTCAGCAGTGGCATTAGCAATTTGCCTCCAAAACACAAGACTTTGTTCGATAGATGGATAAATCATAAAGCAATCACAAATCTCATTTCCATTCTTAAACTTCAGTAAGATTCTTCAAATGGAGTTTCACATTCCCAGTGCTTGTTGAAGCCTTGTTTTCAATAGGTTGAGAATTTAACATTTGCTTCAAATCTACGTCTTGCGATTCAAGCAACCCCCAAATATCACTTGATTCTAAATGTTCGAACCCGTTTTGTCATATTCCATTCACAATTTCGACAATATTGGCAGTTTTAGTTTGAATTTGCATAAATTCTTCGTCATTGCCGCTGTCCGAACAGACCATAGATTTTTCCAGCATGATTTCAATGTGTATGGGTTCACGTCAGTCATTTGGCTGTGATACTGCGATGAGGAAAGCCACGGGATGACTACTTCATTACATTTTCTCAAGATTAAGGTCCTCATGGCTTAAAGAACAATGTTGATGAGACAATAACTGATCATGGACATCGAATACCAAGATCCGGCAGGGGAGGGAATTTGGACTTTAGGGCCTCCCAGTTCGAAATCCCTGTAGAATAAAAACAAAACGAAATTGCAAAAATATCGGCACTTGGAACGTCCAAGACATGAACGAAAGCAATAAAACGCATAACATCGTGAAGGAAATGCAAAGAGTAAACATAGATATTATAGGAGTCAGTGGGACACACTGGTCAGACTCTGAACAGATATAAATTCTAGACCACTCAGTTTAATCTTTCGGCAATAACAACTTTCAACGTGAAAATGGTGTCGGTCATAGCCCTACACATAAAGAAAACTGTTAAGGCTTATGTCCAGCTTTCTGATGAGATGCTTCTACAGCTGCACGCATCCCTAGTGAACCTCAATTTAATACAAGCATACGCACCTACGGCAGACAAGGGTAAAGCAACTATCGAGAAGTTCTACGATCAGTTGCATTCGTTGATTAAAATGACTAAAAATCGGGATTTTGATGCCAAGGTGGGAAAAGGTGGGTTATAGGATGTCAATTTTGGACTCAGGGACAGGAATGATCGAGGATATCGACTTGTTCGTTTTTGTCAAGAGCAGAATCTGGTACTGTATAATACATTTTTCAAACTGCCACCTAGAAGGCTATACATTTGGAGATCCCCTGCAGACTCTCCTGAACACATTACTAGGAATTAGATTGACTTCATTGCAGCTCCCGTCAGATTCAGAAACGTCATAAAATCGGCGAAAACTTATTCATTAGCTGATATTTCATCGGACCACAACCCAGTTGTGTGCAAACTGGAGGTTAAATTGAAAAGTCTCGAAAAACAGAACAAAATGATAGAATAAACATCACAAAGCTCTTTGATTCAGCTACCAGAGAGCAGGTACAGAAAGTACTGAAAAGAGAAATAGAGGAAATACTGGGGAAACGGATAAATGAAAAAAAATAACAACAGCTATGCAACAAACATGCTTGAAGTTCCTGAAGCAAGAAAAAGTTCATAAGAAGGAGTGGATGATTCAGGACATACTCGATCTGACGGAAGAAAGGCGACTACATAAGAACAAGGAGAAGTACCAACAAATACATAATTCAATTAGGAGGAAAATCAGAGAGGCGAAGGAGAAATGGTTGTCCGAAAAGTTTAGGGAAATTGAGGAATGTGAAAGAAAATTTGACTCGTTCAATCTATATAAAAGAATAAAAGAGCTGACAAAATAAAAAAGAAGAACAGATTGAGCATATGCATAATGGATCCAGGCGGAAACGTGGCGACGTGACCTCGTATCCTGAAATCAGAGGTAGAGACAGCCATCTACTCCCTCAAGAACAATAAAGCACCCGGTCTGGATAACATTCATACCGAAATACTGAAGCTTATGTCTACGATGTGATCAATTCCTTCAAACTCTAACAATTTTATTCAAAAACATATACAATAAAGGCAGCGCTCTACCTTCATAACAATACCAAAAAAGCCGAATACTAGAATATGTGATCAACATCGGCTTCTCCGTTTGCTTAATTACATAAAGAATTCCTTCACCAGAATCATCCATAACAGAATTTAGAACAAATGCGAAGCGAACATCAGTGAGTCACAGTTTGGGTTCCATAGCGCCTTAGGAACGAGAGAGGCAATTTTCAGTCTTCAAGTGCTTATTCAACGCTGCAGGGATATGAATATGGATGAATACATATGTTTCATTGATTTAACCAAAGCATTCGATGAAGTTCTTCAAGAGAAACTACTTGAGATCCTCCAAAGAGCTGGAATAGATGACAAAGATATCCGCGTTGTTGCAAATTTGTATTGGGGTCAGTACTCTAGTTGAAGGTTGGTAACTCATACAGTGATGACATCGAGATCCAAAGAGGCGTTCGTGAGGGTTGTGTATTGTCTCTTCTCCTTTCCAATTCATATTCTGAGGAAATTTTCGAAAAAGCATTAGAAGATGCAACAGCGGGTATATCAATAAACGTGGAGATAGTAAACAACATAAGATACGCTGATGATACGGTAATATTTACAAGCAGCATTGAAGAGTTTCAGGATCTGATGAACCGAATACATGCAGTGACTCTACTAAATGGATGGTGATAAGTAAGAATAGACAACCACCTACACAGCTCTCACTTAACAACAAAAATATAGAAAAGGTTGAATCATATAATTACCTAGGAACAGTCGTGGATGCTAGATGGGACCAGTCTATCGAGATAAGAGCAAGAATTAAAAAAGCTCGTGCTTCTTTCAATGAAATCAAGAAATTGCTCCTCAGTAACGACTTATCGCTGTCACTGAAGATAAGAATGGTACGCTGCTGCGTATTTTCTGTTTTAATGTATGAATTGATGGCTTGGATGGTGAGTGAGACGATGATGAGGAGACTCGAAGCATTTGAGATGTGGGTGTACAGACGCATGCTACGGATGTCTTGGATAGACCTTGTTACCAATGTGGAAATTTCATTAAGAGTCGATAAAGAAAAAGAATTCATGAATACAATAAAAAAGCGGAAGCTAGGATATTTTGGTCACCTGATGAGGCACGAGAAATACCGATTACTGCAACTGATTATAGAAGGTAAAGTGAACAGCAGAAGATGCCCTGGGAGGAGAAGCCACTCGTGGCTACATAACCTGCGTCAATGGTTCGGGCTCAGTTCAGTAGAGCTGTTCAGAAGTGCCGTCAGCAAAGTGAAGATTGTCATGCTGATTCCCAATGTCCGTAACAGATAGGGCACATTAAGAAGAAGATGGGTTCACTTTTTTCACTGATCCTTCTATGTTTAACATAAAATTTGCTATGTCAAATTTCTTCCAACATTCCATAACATTTATATCGGGATCAAATTCCATTTTATCCAATATGATTTCAAAGATTCATCTAGTGTTATAGAGTTTAAAGGACTGGATAATTTCTTGGTCCATAGGTTGAAGCAAAGACGTAGGGAGGTAAAAATATAACTTTGATTATATTTGGATGCAATGGATGATCCGGCGTATTGCCCGAAATTAGAACAGCTTCAAAGTCTAACATTTTTTCAAACATGTTTCAACTTCTGAAACAAAACAATTCTGGAACCATTCACAAAAATAGCCTTTGTAACTCACGCTTTCGTATTAGCACGCCAAAATACTGGTAGCTCGTTTTTGTTTTGTTTTTTTAAGCACGAGGATTCAACGATCTGTAAAACATCAGTGGTTTAATGGCTTGCTTCACTTTTGGAAATGAATGTTTTGTTTTCAAATTCATCTGGGCATCTTTCTGCTGAAGCAGTGTCTGGAGATGCAGCTTCTCCAATCATTGCTATGCAATGATTGTAGCCTTTAATCGAACCGAACCTTCTGATGCTTGAAATTCTCCACTACCAGAACTATCAATTGGTTCTTTAAAATGTGCGTAGGGACGCTTTGCCTTCTCCGGGATAATTGGACCACCCAGAAGCATCTTTTTTGGTGGCGGTCTTCCATCAATGATAACAATGCCACATTTTTTTCTATTACTAGTCCACGAACAATTTTCGCTTATAGTGAAGTTAAAGCTAAAGACGACGAAAGTATAAATTGTAAAATTAATAATAATAATAATAAATTTATTTTCTAACGAATTGAGAAATAAAACAATAAAAACGCAAAGCGGATTTTACCGGAGGACGGAACGTCTAATAAGTGGCATTCAACGATATACTTTTTGCAGTGAGTAATGAGGTTACATTACTCAAACAATTCGTGTGTTTACCTTCTCAAAAACACCGACCGTGGTGAAGGCGGCTTATGTCAAAGCAAAATTCAAACCAACGCATCAGCGATTTTATTTAAAAACATACTTAAGGCCTACTACTATTACTTATTTTACTTAATTTGATTGAGGAGGTTGTTACATGATGAAAATCGATATACATATTTTCAATGAAATAAAACCATGGTATTTAGATCTTCACTATATTAACAAAACTATAACCGGTTTCACCAGACTGTGGCTTCATCAGATAGATAAAAACTAATGAACAGAGTTATTCCTCATATATTAGTCTTATTTCCTACTTAATATTAAAATAGGTGCAATTACAAGAGGTATGTTGGAAACCCCATCGGAATTGCTTACTTTATGAATTGAAAAGATTGAGTAAAGGAGAAGGATTTAGATCTTATTGACTATTAAGTAACCTACCTGAATTCTTTCCTTTGTTGATCTCTAAGATTTCCAATAGATTTCGTCTATTATTTTCATTCTGTGAAATCTTGAAATTATCATTAAAGTTATGATTTTCTTCGAGTAAGTGATTAGGGTAATGATAATCTAATTTATGATGATTAAAACTACGTTTGTGCTCATATAATCTAACTTTGAAATTTCTGAAAGTTCTACCAATATAAATTTTTTACAATCCCCGCAAGACAGTTTATAAACGCTGGATTTATTACCTTTATCAATTTTAGATTTGCAGTTTTCGATATGACGGCCTAAAGAATTATCAGTTCGGAATGCTATATTGAAATTATAAGGCGAGAAGAATGATATTAATTTTAGACTAGAATTACCAATATAAGTTGAGCTGTTGTATTTTGTGTTAGAACTTTTATACTTGAAAATACTTCCTGGATTGCTTTTTGAATTTTTTGCTTGAAATCATGTTCTAAATCATACTTTTTCTTGTTTATATTTAGCTCTTTCATAAAATTTTTTGTGACATTGGGGTATTAATGCGTATATGGACCATACTATTGTGAGCTGCTAATTTATGTGGATAAATATGTGTAGATGAGCTGTTAATAGTAAAATCTGTATGCGATGGCTTATGAAAAATAGAAAAATCATGTTTGCCGTTAATTTTAGTAATAGTTAAAACCAGGAAGTTAATGGAGTTTTCTGTTTCTGTCTCTAACGTGAATTTAATATTATCGTGAATTTTGTTGATGAATGTTTAGAATGACTCTAATTGTCTGTTGTGCCGATGAAACAACAGATAAACCAATAAATGAAGTGTTTGAATAACAGATGTTCTTGGATAGTTATCCATGAAAATTTCAGCCAGTAGAGGGCTTAGAGGATTACCCATGATTAAACCTTTTGTACAATTATATAATACTTCATTGAAATTAAAATAATTTTGTTATAAACAAATTTCTAAAAGGTGTAAGATTTCTGATTGAATTATCGTATTGACTTTATTAATTTGAAGGGCAATGTTGACAAGTTTCACTGTATGACTAGGTGGAACACTAGGGAAGAGATTTATTACATCCCATGACATGAGTTTAGCGTTCGGTGGTAGTATCGTGTGCTGAATTTTATTTATTAGAACTGAAGAGTTTTTTTATTGAGAATTTAGGTTCAAAATTAGCGTACTGTTGAATGATGTCTATGAGAAAACGTGAAGGTTTTTCCTATCCAGTTGTTTGAAGAACGAAGTATTTCCGAGATATATAAAACAGAAGACACATAATATCAGCCCCGCAGTCCGAAGTGGAGTACTACAAGGCAAGAAGAAATGGTTGAAGTTAGACATCAAGTTTCAATACAGCCAACGAGACAACTACAACATCTTTTCCATCCATTCGAAGTTGCTTCATAGATTGTATTCAGTAGAATTTGACATTTAAGATTCCGTAACAAGATTCAAAGTTCATTCCTTAATTCACAAAAAGTATAAAATTCAGATACAAAAATTAAATAAATTATTGAGTTATAAACCTGGAACTTCAAAAATCATATCCAAACTTTCCGATCACCAAAAAGGGTTTTGAACACAATTTAGAGTCAAACAACGCTCGTCCCCATTTCGATCAGCTAGGAATTGAAACCGAAAAAGCCCTAAATTATTATTCGCAATCCAAACAGCTGAAAAACTCTTCAGTGTTGCTACTTCAAAAATAGTTCAATATTTTTCATCCTAAGAAATTCGAAAATACTACTTTAAAGTCCATTAAATCTGAGTCCGCATCTGAAGATATATTCACCAAAGCAGACAAAGCTAATACAGTCATAGCCTTAAATAAAGCAGATTATTTATCGAAAATTTCATTGAATCAGGTTGTTTTGAAAAAAATTAATAAAGATCCAACTAATAAATTTCAATCCATAGTAAAAAACTTAGAGTAGCCAAGTCTATATTACCTACCAACCAAAAATATAAACTTTTCATTGACAACCCGCAATCACCAAAACTTTACCCCCTCGTCAAACTCCATAAAACAAGGCATTCCATTAGACCAGTAGTTTCATATTTACAAGCTCCAGTTGCTTTCTCAAAGACACCATTCCACAGTACGCTAATTTTGAACCTAAATTCCCAATAAAAAACTCTTCAGTTCTAATAAATAAAATTCAGCACATGATACTACCACCGAACGCTAAACTTATGTCATGGGATGTAGTAAATCTCTTTCCTAGTGTTCCACCTAGTGATACAGTGAAACTCATCAACAACGCCCTTCAAATTAATAAAGTCAATCCGGTCATTCAATGAGAAATCTTACTCCTTTTTGAAATTTCTTTAAAACAAAATTATTTTAACTTCAATGGAGTATTATATAATAGTAAAAAAGTTTTAATAATGGTTAATCCTCTGAGCCCTCTACTCGCTGGAATTTTCATGGATAATATAGAAAAAACTATCCAAGAACATCCGCTATTCAAACACTTAATTTATTGGTTCAGATATGTCGACGATATCATTTGTTGTTTCACTGGCACAACAGACAATTAGAGTAATTCAAAACATTCATTAACGAAATTCATATTAAATTCACGTTAGAGATAGAAACAGAAAACTCCATCAACTTTCTGGATTAAACTGTTACTAAAATCAACGGCAAACAAGATTTTCTATTTTTCATAAGCCATCGCATACAGATATTACTATTCCAGTCCATCTACATCCTTATCCACATAAATTAGCAGCTTACAATAGTATGGTCCATGGACTCATTAATATCACAATGTCACAAAATAATTTTATAAAAGAGCTAAATATAATTAAACAAATAGAAGAAGAAACTGTAACCGTTTACAGTTCAAGTATGATAGAGAACATGATTTCACGCAAAAAATTTCAAGAAGCAATCCAGGAAGACACACAAAATACAACAGCTTAACTTATATTGGTAATCCTAGTCTAAAATTAAAATCATTCCTCTCGCATTATAACTCAATAAAGCATTACGAATTGATAATCCTTTAGGCCGATAGGCCGACATATCAAAACTGCAAATCTGAAATTGATAAAGGTAATAAATCCGGTGTTTATAAACAGTCCTGCGGGGATTGTAATAAAGTTTATATGTTAGAACTTTTAGAAATTTCAAAGTTAGATTATCCGAGCACCAACGCAGTTTTAATTATCATAAATCAGATTCTCATTCTAATCACTTACTCGAAGAAAACCATAATTTTAATGATAATTTAAAAATTTTACACAATGAAAATTATAGACAAAATTCAATCTATTGGAAATTTAAGAGATCAACAAAGAGAAGAATTCAGTTAGGTTACTTAATAGTCAATTAGATCTAAACCCTTCTCCTTTACTCAATCTTTTCAATTCATAAAGTAAGCAACTCCGATGGGTTTTCCAACATATCCCTTCTACTTGTACCTATTGTAACATTAAGTACAATATAAGGAATGTCCACAGCCGAAGCCAAAATGACATTCACTAGATGAATATTAGTTACATAGAATCTAGTATTCTAAAAAAAGTACTACATAAGACATTAATAGTGAGTTGTATTCACAGAAAGAATGAAAAAGAAATACAAAACGAATATTACAAAAACGAACGATTGAATGAATTTTATATCAGTCAGTAAAGAGCAAGCGTAATGTTCTCTTCAAAGAGGCCAATGTGACCCCAAACATATTGATACTCCTATGCGTGTTGCAGACACGTAGCTTCCTATCGATAGGGGAGTTCTGTGCACTATTAGTTTTTCTAAAAGTTATAGAGAAGAGGTCGTGGTGCCTCAATGATTTCATAGGAACATTAAAAGTAACCATGTGCAAGATCTCAGGTACCTGAAATACGCAGTTCAATATTTTAAACAAAACCAAAATATCAGATAGTTCTACGATTTTCAAGTGTCAATAAATTGAAATATTTACGGGCAGGAACGTAGTCGTGGTTCAGGATAACAAAGTTAGTTTTGAAGCATATGAACCGTATGAATCTATTCTGAATGCGTTCAAGTCGGTTGAAATAACAATCATAACGAGGGTTCCAAATACATGAGGCAAAATTTAATTTACTGTAGATATAAGCATAATATAAAGTGATAAGTGATTTTACATATTTAAATTCCTCACTTTTCCTGAAAATATAACCCATCATTCGACTTGAACTATTTGCTATGCGATCTATGTGTGCATCGAAGAGCAACTTCGAATCGAAAGTGACACCCAGATCAAAAGCCGTGGACACACGTCGCAGCAATGAATTTACAATTGAGTACTGAAAAGTGATAGGGGAATGGTTTCTAGTAAAAGTTATCGTGAAACATTTATTTAAATTCAAAAATAATTGGTTTTCTCTACAGTACTCAACCAAGTTATTCAAATCTAGTTGAAGATCAAGGCAGTCCCTTAAGCATGTGATAGATCTAAAAACTTTCAGATCGTCTGCATAGAGCAAGAATCTGGAATGCCGGAAACATTTATCTATGTCATTTATATAAATTAAGAAAAGAAGAGGACCGAGATGAGTTCCCTGCGGTACCCCAGAAGTACTAATGAAAGATTCAGATTTAAAACCATTTAAACTAACGAAATGTGACCTATTCAGTAGATACGATTGGATCCACTCAAGCAACCAACCACTTACACCTGCTTCGGCTAGTCTAAAAATGAGAATATCGAAACTTATTTTGTCGAAGGCTTTAGAAAAATCTGTGTAAGTAGCATCAGTCTGAATTTGAGAATCCATTGCACTCTGCAGGTACTCACTATAAACGATCAAATTAGTTTCCAGAGTCCTACCCTTAAAAAATCCGTGCTGTTGTGGGATAATGAAATTTTTCACATGAGAGAAAAGATACTTATAAATTATACGTTCAAATACTTTAGCAATGATCGAAAGCTTGTTAATAGGTCTATAATTAGAAATATCATTTTATCTCCACTTTTGAAAATTGGGACAACGGCGGACTCCTTCCACTTTTTGGAAATACACCATTAATCAGAGACTGATTGAACAAAATATGCAGTATTAAGTAGAAAATAAGACTAATATATAAGAAATAACTCTGTTCATTAGTTTGTATCTATCTGATAAAGCCACAGTGTGGTGAAACCAATCATAGTTTTGTTAATATAGTGAAAATCTAAATACCATACTTTTATTTCATTGAAAATATCTATTTTACTTCTTTATTACTCCAATGGCGACGCGTTTACAAAGGATATCGAATCCTATTTATTGATACATAAGTACCTACAAAAGAACCGGTTAGATCCGCGATTAAAGTAATATTTAGCCGCGAATATAGGAATCGGGTAACATTTTTTTTTATCCACGAATAGTGACAACGGGAATGTACGAAGCCCAATTAAGGAGCTCTTACTGTAGTCTTTGGATGGTTCATTCAAGCGAACAAATTCGAACGATATTGAAATGCCACAAAGGTCATATTTTCTATATATAGGTTGTCCCCCAAGCTCTATGTCAAACTTTGACAGGTGGTTCCTGCAGCAATTCTAAGACTATTGTTTCGGAAGTCGGAGGAATTCAGTTTGAAAACTTTGATTCTAAGGGGTCCTGAATTCACAAAATGTAGATAATCTTAGCCTGAATGAGCTATATACCAATAAGATCATGAAGAATTCATTCTCTTTTTTGAAGCTAATCGTCTTTTATTTTTCCAACGTGAATACGGTGACTCCATTAATTAATAATTGCGGTAGGTTTTGCAATTACATTTAATTTACTGTTGTGATGTTATAAATTGTAGCAAAACCCAATAAATTATTATACCTGCACACTATTCATAACCACGCTTCAATAGAGATATATTAATAATACGGTCCGCAATGAAATAATTAAGTCAGTATAGATTATTAATTATCGTCAGACAAATAATGAACTGTTATCAATTCGAATGGGGCATACTTGATGATGTATTAGTTGTTCGGATAAATAGTAAGAAACAAATAGTTATTTATTAAAGAGAACCGAGACAATATCTAATGATCTCAAGAGGGACTAAATAATGAATATGCATATTCCATTAATTATTCCCAAGAGAGACATCCTTTTCAGCAACCTACACTTCGCCTTATTCGAAGAATTTTAGATGTGGTGAAGTATGAATGAAAACTGTACTCATAGAAATCGAAACTCCAAAAACCTGTGTATGTCGGATATTTCGACCTTGACGTGAATTACTGCACCAAATCTACAATTCACGTTCAAACCAATGACCATATAGCATTTTGATCAGTCTGTGAAATATTGATAGCCACTTTCTTGGGAATTGTCTTGCTTTTGAAAAATATATTTTGGAATGCACTCGGATTTATTCGATACTATCCTCGTTTTTCGATAATGTATGTCCCAAATTCATTTGGAAACAACCATTGTATTTTCGAGTGTTTGTTAGAAAATGTCGAGATTCGGATGTTTCGCCACGAAGGAGTGAATGCAATGGATCAGGTGGCAGAATCGATAATGGCAAGTTCACGTTCTCACTAAAGCAGCACAATCCTGGCGTTCCTCCGAATAATCTCAATGCGTCACAATACTCGCAAAAAACGTCCATTGGCATAATGCGAACGCTGGTATCGAAACGTTTCTCGATTCAATTTAGTACCTGAACTATTTGTTCTTGTTAGTCGTAAATCATTTAGATGTTCATATCTAAGGTTTGCACGACAATTTCGCATTCCAAGCCAAGCCGTTCAATAGGCGCTCTTTACGTTCGATTTCTTATTTTTCTTCATTCGAAATATTGAAATATTTATATATAAATAACAAGAGACAAGACGAGTTATTCAAAATCCGTAGATCTATGAACAATACCTCCTGACAAGAGCTAGTTCCCAAATCTGCCCGCCATGCACGCAGCCTCCAAGCGCCACAATAGTGCAACTAAGCAGGATGCCGAGAAAGAAGCGGCAGACTCAGTTTCACCCTTATTAGGAGCTCATAAGTGTCACGTATCCCTTCTCAGCATCCAAACAAGGTACATCAGGGTACCCTATATATTCCAGAAAGGACGCACCTCGTGCATACGTATGAGAGTCGCCCTCTATGGACCGACACGGCGAACCCGCTACCGGACTTCGAGAAAGATACGAAAAATAACAAACAGATGTGGAAACGTTAGAAATTCCAAACATTTGGGAGACATCTTTCGCCGTTCCGTGAATCACATCAACGGTAGAAAACGAGTTAGTTGCACTATTGTGGCGCTTGGGGCTGCGTGCATGGCGGGCAGATTTGGGAACTAGCTCTTGTCAGGAGGATCATTCATCGATCTACGGATTTTGAATAATTCGTCTTGTTTCAAGTCTACATATGTAGGCTCCTCGCGTAGTTCATCGCGGAAGATATTTGACCCACCAAATATTTACCGACGGAAACAGAGGATAAGAGCACTATTCCAGCGGGATTATTTCGCTCGTTTTCCACCGTTGATGTGATTCACAGAACAGCGAAAGATGTCTCCCAAATGTTTGGAATTTTCTAACGTTTCCACATCTGTTTGTTATTGTTCGTATCTTTCTCGAAGTCCGGTAGCGGGTTCGCCGTGTCGGTCCATAGAGGACGACTCTCATATGTATGTACGAGGTGCGTCCTTTCGGGAATCGATAGGGTACCCCGATGTAGCTTGATAGGTTGCTGAAAAGCGATATGCGACACTGATGAGCTCCTAATAAGGGCGAAACTGCAGTCTGCCGCTTCGTTTCTGCTAAGTTGCACTATTCTGGCTCTTGGGAGCTGCGTGCATGGCAGGCAGATTTGGGAACTAGCTCTTGTCAGGAAGGATTATTCATTGATCTACTGAGTTTATCGCGGACGATATTTGTCCCATATATATATATATATATATATATATATATATATATATATATATATATATATATATATATATATATATATATATAGTGATTGAGTTGATTTTTATTTGCTAACCCTTTCTTCAAAAATAAACAAATTTTTACTGGGAAATCGGGGTTAAGAGAACGGAAAGTGTTTGAGGTTAAAAACTTATAACTTGCAGAGTGTTTTTACGCATTTCGGCACAGGGCCATCTTCAGAAAACATTCATCTCTGCACAATTATTTTCTAAAACAAAAATCATAATCTCAGTAAAACGCAATACAATTCTTACGTTGAAAGCTATTCACCTTACACATTCTCTCTTTACATCATTATCGTCAATGGTGAAACAATTATAAAAGAGCAAGACAAACGATAACAGGCAATGACCATTAATATTCGAATATAACTAGTTTCAGCAATCCATTGAAGGGTGTATTCAAATTATCAGATTATTGTAGACATTCATAAATCCGTCAACGTCAGCTCTCATATTCACTGTCTAAGGTTCTTTTTGGATTTCGATCATTTCTAGAGTGTTTCTTTTAAAGTCGTTGCTTTCGGATGCAAGAACTCGTACATCAGCAAAATTAACTTTATGTAATTGTTCAATGCTATGTTTCGCTAGGGCGGTACTTTTTTTATATACCAACACGACTACTCCGTTAGATCTAATAAAGCAACGACTTTGAAAGAAACATTCTTGAAATTATCGAAATCCAAAAAGAACCTAAGACAGTGAATTCAAGAGCTGACGTTGACGGATTTATGAATGTCTAAAATAATCTGATAATTTGAATACACACTATAATAGATTGCTGCAACCAGTTATATTCGAATATTGATGGTTATTGCCTGTTATTGTTTGTCTTGCTTTTTGTAATTGTTTTACCATTGACGATAATGATGTAAAGAGAGCATGTAAGGTGAATAGCTATTAACGTAAGAATTGTATTATGTGTTTTACTGAAATTATGATTTTGTTCTAGATTATAATTGTGCAGAGATGAATGTTTCTGATGATGGCCCTGTGCCGAAAGGCGTAAAACACTCTGCAAATTATAAGTTTTAACCTCAAACACTTTCCGTTCTCTTAACCCCGATTTCTGTAAGAATTAGTTTATTATATATACAGTGTGTTCCAACGAAAATTTGACCCCTCTCTAACTCCGAAATGAGTAACATTAGCGAAAACACCAAGACACGTCGATTTTTGTTTCGAGGGGAGCATTTTCGAAATAATTCGAAACTTCTCAGATCAACCCCTACCCCCAGCAACCCTAACTTTGAAATTCATCATAGGAATAAGGGTCGAGTGGCACCTTACTGAAAAGGTCTGTCAATTCTCCACCTTGATTTGTCATTTTAGAATTTTAAATTAACATACAGGGTGTCCCAACCAAGGGTGAAGTTGAATTCCTGGAAATCCCAAATACTAAATGAAATAGATTTATTTTGGCATAATGCAAGGGCAGGTTTATGCTCGGTCTAGAAAAACGACCTACACTTGTGAATTTGGAGTTGGTGCAATCAACCCCCTATTTCCAGCATCCCCAACTCAAAAATCATTCGATCGATAATAGGTCAAGTGGCACCTCGTTGGAAAGGTACTGCAATTTTCTCTTCGAATTTGGTATTTTCGAAATTCAGAATCATCATACAGGGTGTCCCGAAGCAGGAACATTGAAAATCCAAATAACTTTTTGAAACTGGTTCATTTTGGTATACGAGAACATGTTTGATCCGAGAATAGGACTTTCTTGTGTGGTTATAGAATTTTTGCAATCAACCCCTTCCATTCAGCATCCCCAACTTGAAAATCATACAAATAATTCAAGTGGCATATCTTCAGAAAGGTTTTTCGAATTCCAGAATGATTAAAGCATTTCATTCAGTTCGGCTCTCCATACAGGATGTCGCTTTCGAAAAATTCAATATCGTCATTTGAAATTATCAACTAAAATTAATTCGAAACTGTTAAAAGTATTGGGGTACGACGTGTTGAGCATCAATTACGAAGAAATAAAGTTGATTTCTGCATTGAAAATGTTCACATTTTTTCATTTCCATCTGGCGTGCAGTCATCTGTTATTTCTCATTTTTTCAATGAAATATTATTATTATTCAGATCAGTTCCTCATTATTGTTGTTGTTCGTCAGTTGAAATTGATCTGAAAATGGTTTATTCCACTGAGGAAAGGGTCGAAATTGTATCTACGTATTTTCGAAATAACAGTTGTGCCAAAGAAACGGCAAGGATATTCGATAGGAACCATCCTGAAAGAGAAAGGGGAGTCAGTCACCAGTACGTTAAATATTTGGTTGACAAATTCCTAGCTACGGGTTCGGTGGCAAACAAAAAACATGAAGTGGCATGTCCTGTCAGAAATGAGGCAACGGAAGTGGCAGTAGTGGGTCATCTACAAATGGAGAATACTACTTCGATCAGAAAACTATCTCGTCTGACTGGTGTATCAGCTACAACTGTCCATAGAATCGTGAAACATCACAAATTTCACCTACAAGGTAAAATTAGTGCATGAAATAAACGAAGATGATCCAGATCGTCGTTTACAGTTTTGTGAAAATCTAAGTGAAAACCTAAACGCTAATCCAAATTTTCTGAATAACATCTGTTTTTCTGATGAAAGCACCTTTATGCTCAGTGGTGAAGTGAATAGACATAATTGTCGATATTGGGACACACAGAATCCTCATTGGTTTAGAGAGGCCCACACGCAAAGGCCTCAGAAGTTGAACGTTTGGGCAGGAATTTTTGGCAATCATCTAGTTGGGCCTTTCTTTATTGAGGGTAATCTGAATGGAAATGGCTACCTACAGTTGTTAGAGGAACACATACATCCTAGATTGACAGAAATTTTACAGAACGATCCAACTCTTTCTGAGGACGAAATGCGTTTTCAACAAGACGGTGCTCCTCCGCATTATGATGCTCAGGTGCGCCAATATTTAGACGAAAATTTCCCAGGAAGGTGGATTGGTAGAAGAGGACCTGTTGAGTGGCCAGCCAGGTCACCAGATTTAAATCCTAGATTTTTTTTGTGGGGCCATCTAAAATCTAAAGTTTATGCCACAAGACCAGAAAACCTGGAGGAGCTGCGGATGAGGATTATCACAGAATGCCGACTTTTGACTCCTGAAGTTTTCGCTAATGTGAGAAGAGAGTTCGAAAATCGTCTGTATAACTGTATGGAGGTGGGCGGAGGTCATTTTGAACAATTGCTGTAATAATCAAGTTAGTTTTTGTTTTCAATTGAATACAAGTTCAATAAATCTCGTTTTCCTGTTTAGATGAGCATCCAATCAGTTTCTCCATCATCCCTCATCCTGATCCTCACGCCAGAAAACCTCGATTGCCAAACTGAAACCAATGCCTCAGTGATTCAGAAAATAGAAAAATCTTTCTGGAACTTTGTCACTCAACCTGTAATCACTTGTATGATTTTTTGAGTTGGGGATGCTGAATGGAAGAGATTGATTGCAAAAATTCCATATTCACGCAAGAGAGTCTTATTTTCGAATCAAACATAAACATGTTCTCGTATTATACCGAAATGAACCAGTTTCAAAAAGTTATTTGGGTTTTCAGTGTTCCTGCTCCGGGACACCCTGTATGCTGATTCTGAATTTCGAAAATACCAAATTCGAAGAGAAAATTGAAATACCTTCCAACGAGGTGCCACTTGACCTATTTTCGATCGAATGATTTTTGAGTTGGGGATGCTGGAAATAGGGGTTGATTGCACCAACTCCAAATTCACAAGTGTAGGTCGTTTTCTAGACCGAGCATAAACCTGCGCTTGCATTATGCCAAAATAAATCGATTTCATTTATTTATATTTGGGATTTGCAGAATTCAACTTTACCCTCGGTTGGGACACCTGTATGTTAATTTAAAATTCTAAAAATGAAAAATCAGAATGGAGAATTGACAGACCTTTACAGTAAGGTGCCACTCGACCCTTATTCCTATGATGAATTTCGAAATTAGGGTTGCTGGGGGTAGGGGTTGATCTGAGAAGTTTCGAATTATTTCGAAAAATGCTCCCCTCGAAACAAAAATCGACGTGTCTTGGTGTTTTTCGCTAATGTTACTCATTTCGGAGTTATAGGGGGTCAAATTTTCGTTGGAACACACTATATATATATATATATATATATATATATATATATATATATATATATATTACGTGGTCCACACTTGTATAGTTGGACTGTAATAGTCGATGAAACGTCAATAACTTTTGCCATTTTCAAAATATTGAAATTGGACACGGTCACAGGACGTCAAATATTGCAGGAAAAGTTTCTGAACAGATCCAGGGACCATCTTGTGGATTTTGAGGACAATATTGGGTACCGAATCAATTAGGACTATAGCAGTGAAGTGTTTTCTATTTCAGAAGAATCTCGAGGAAACTGCAAACGTATTCAACAAAAGACGAAGATTTTCTTGAAACTTAAATACTCGAAACATATCTCGAAAACGACTCGTTTACTAACTTACCTACAAGAAGAAATTATCTATAAATATCATGTTCTATTGATTGTTAATCCCCATCCTACAAAACATGAACCAGTCTGTATATATGAATCATGTGAAGAATTTAAAGCTCAAAATAAAACTTCATTATCATGATATTTTCAACAACAATGTTTCAATCCAATTGAGATCACTGCAAATTTTCAGAAATGGGACGAGTCAATTTAGAGTGCGGCCAATTTAAAATTCAGATTTGCCTAATTACCGGTCGTTTGAACGCAACGAAATTACAAATTCGTTGAAAATAACTGTTGTTGATTTTTATTTTTCCTCTTTTTCGGTCATATGTTAACTAATCCATTCTTGTTTGGTTAATGTCCAGCACGACAGGAATGTTGAGTGTCTTGAGCGATATAAATGCAAAGCAATTTGAAACCTACGTGAAAAAAATTCGAGTTTCCTGATAAGTAGCGCATATATATTTTACCTGTTCAACTATTTAACTAGTATTAGAACTCTGAAGTTCTGTCCTAAACACATAATTGAGGTGGATATAGAAGATGTTTCCTGGAGTCCGAAAATGATATTCATTTTTGTCCGATTTCTGGGGTTCAAATCCCCATATTCGAGCTGATAAAATATTAAAACATTTTCAAATAAAGATTCCTCTTAGTAGGCAATATTAGAGTTCCGGACACAAGAACAACATCTTCATGAACATCACTCTGTATATAAATTCAAATATGTTTAATTTCGAGTTCCTAATTCAGATGGAGATCGCTGTCAGATTCAGTGATTCAAATTTATTTCATTTTCATCGATCCGAAATTATTAGATAATAATGAGCACGAGTTCGTTTTCGTTTGTATTATTTCATTTAAGTGCAATTAAACTATGAGATCGGACAGGAGCTGACTCAAATATATTTAAATAGTTTTGAACAGTTAGGCATAGACTCCGAAATTCTCAAAAACTCCAAAGATAATATTTTAGCCAAACATCAAACAGCAAAAATTATCAAAGAAGAGTTTTGAAATCATCACCTCATTGCAATTCCGATTATAAAATAATAAAAACAATTCGTGAAAATAGTAGATAAAGGTAACACCGTCATAGCGATTAGTAAAACCGCTTATATTTCAAAAACTGAAGAATTCTTAACAGCCGAAAACTATATAATATCAACAAAGGATCCTACCGCTAAATTTCAGAAAGAGGTTAAAAACGTTATTTCGACATCAAAATCATTAATTACAGATCACGAAAAATATAAATTCATTAACTCCAATCTACAATCCCCCGAATTATATTCTTTGATAAAACTTCATAAACCTAATTACCCTCTTAGACCTGTTGTTTCGTATGTAACGGCACCTTCTTGCTAATGAAACATTGCAATTTTAAATCTAAATTTTCGGTCAAAAATTCATACGAACTAATTGCCAATATCAAAGATACCATTACACGACCTTATTCCAAACTCATTTCTTTCGATGTTGAAAATCTATTTCCCAACATTCCTCCGAAAGATACGTATTATTTAGTTGAAGAATTATTAGAAAAAATCATTCCAATACTATCATTAAATCAGATATTATTTCATTATTAGAAATTTGTTAAGATCAAAATTATTTCCATTTCAATAACAAATATTATACTAGTGAAGACGGCTTGATTATGGGCAATCCGTTAAATCCTTTGTTAGCAGAAATATTCATGAATAATTTAGAGAAATTAATTCATAATCATCCACTTAGTAAATATTGTTTATACTGGTATCGCTATGTAGACGATATCATTATTTGCTTTACAGGAACAGATAGACAGTTACAAATTTTCAAAAATCATATAAATTCATTACATCCGAAAATTGGATTCACAACCGAAATAGAAAGCAATAATTCAATAAATTTCTCAGACGTAACAATTTTCAATGAAAATGGAAAACATGTTTTCGCGATTTACCATTAGCCGTCACATACAGATATTATAATACATAACTCGTCGTGTCATCCGTACCAACATAAAATGTCAGCATTCAACAGTTTTATTCATAGATTGATTAACATCCCAGAAAATTTCAACAAAGAATTAAATTTGATTAAACAAATTGCCAAAAATAATGATTACAATCCCAAACTAATAAATAATATTTTAAATAAAAAACAAAGTAGAATCGCATTGAATGAAGTTTACCCTGTCGATAAATTGAAACGAAAATTCAACACCTTAACCTACGTTGGCATTACAAGTGAGAAACTGAAATCATTCTTGAGTAGCAATAATTTCAACATAGCTTTCCAAACTAATAATAGTTTAGGCAAATATATAAAAAATAATAAAACCAAATCAGATAAAAACAATAAATCAGGTATTTATAGATTGAATTGCAATGACTGTGATAATTTCTACATTGATAAAACACATAGAAATTTTAATATTAGAATATCAGACAGAACCTAAACGCAGTTGTTCAAATAAAAAATCAGATTCCTATTACGCGAATCATCTCCTAGAAAATAGTCACTCTTTCGACCCACAGCTTGAGATTTTGCATACAGATAATAAATATTGGAAGGTAGATCTTTGGGAAACTTTAGAAATCAACAAACACAAACAATCAGGTATACTCATCAATGAACAAGTCGATTTATTGAATCTCTTCAGGAGCAATCTATTCCTTAATTTTATTGGATATACCTGTCATCAATAATCACTTAAGAAGGAGCAACCCAATAAGCTCTTAATTACTCAACAACATTTGTATTTATATTCTAATTCTTATTTTCTGTACATTTATTCCGTCTGAAGAAGCTACGGTGTAGTGAAACGCGTTACGATTCGCAATTATTAAGTAAAATTCCTTAAAACACAGTACTTGTTTTTTATTATGAATCAGTGGAGTCAGCTGATCTTCAAAATGAGAAAGATGTTGAATGTCGCAATCTTGAATACAAAAATATCTCACAACTTTGAAATGAAGGAATCGTAGATGTGGAAGAAATTGTAATGAAAGAGTCGCTGTGAAATAATTCCCTAATCCTTTTCCCAATCCACAAGTATTGAATCTATCTATATTTCAAGGTCATTTTCCTAATCAAGATGAACCTGAAAGAGTTGCTAGTATGAAATAGCAAATGACAGTATTCTCTAAGAAGTGTACATTAATGTTAGTACTAATCCTCCTGCTATGACATATGATAGTGTCGCAAATCTCAGAGATAACAAAATTGAAGAAAGTAAATCGGTATCCACATCGTTTTAAAAAATTGAAAACATTAACCTGGAGTGGACACGCTAGAAGAAAATTTCGTAGATCAGTAAATTATTTTCGCACGAAATTTATTCACGGAAGCAGCTTTTTTCACAGGGTTATGTGAATTGCTGAATTGTTATGTTTGAGCTCACGAGAATCCTCACTGTAGTAAATAGAACAATTCCTATTTTACCTCTACCATGAGAACGTATGCAATTATGAAACTTATTTGACATGACTTTTCATTATGACGTATTTCCCCAACACTCTTGTATTTTAGTAGAGGAATATATAAGTGAACCTACCGTCAATAGATTGGTGATATTGGTTTCATGCAAGGGCATCGAGACAGAGCTGCCCCTCTCGATCATTTATGTCTAGTGCGCTTATAAAGAATCAATTATTTCAAAAGCAACACTGATTTCAATAGAATGAATTTAGTGAGAAAATTCAACATCATCCAGAAATTTTTTGATGCGCTTCTCAGAAAAACTTCAAATGCATTCAAAAGCATTCGATTCAATTCAATTGTCGTTTTGTGTGAGAAGATAAGCAGTTCTCCTCTCCTAGTTTCGTTTCATTTTATATTTAATTGACTTTATTTCTGCTTCTGATATATATTTGCTTATTCTGATTTTTCAACATCGAATGGTTCTTGTCGAAACGACCGTAAATTTGTGAGGAACCTTTGGAAAATTTTCAGTTTTGTTAGTTTGATTTAAAATATTTGCATATATACTAATAATTATAATAATTTCTTTATTGGGTACACAATAAAGAATTACAACTCACAAAGGTGGAACCTTGGGTGAGTAAACTATCTAATCTATCATAACATATTATTTTAAACCTAGAATAAGTGATAAGAAATCCATCGAGCTTCCAGATCATTCCAAAAACTTAATTAACCAGTTAATTTGAATTGAAGAAAATTTCTTCAAAACTTGTTGTTCGCAGTAACTAGAACAGAACGACAACGAGCAGTAGATAATATTCATTCAAAATAGAGACAGTATTAAATAAACAAAGTATAATATTTTAATTCGGTATGAAAAGATCAAAAGTGTCAAAAGTTTTTTTGTTTTTCTGAAATATAGATTTCGAGTTTGACGGATGGTTAAGAATAAAAATATTTCAATTTTGATGTGTGTTCTTTTCTTTTGAATTCTTAAAATTTAAAGGGTTTCAACCCAATGATTCTGTGAAACAAATGCAATATAAATACTAAGAATTTACCAGCTTCCTTACACTTTCTCTGTCTAAACTCATGAACCATCTCCAGAGTTTTCTTTCAAACATTTTCAGATGCTGTGTACTTTTCAAATCCAAAGAAAGAGTGTTTGAAAATTCTGGAGGTAAGATAATAAAAACTTTTTGAGCAAATGTGGTTTGAACTTTTGCAACCCAAAAGACAACTGACAATACCTTGTATTCGCACCATGATCTATAAGACATTGGCATGGTGTATTTGTATATGATATATATATATATATATATATATATATATATATATATATATATATATATATATATATATATATATATATATATATATATATATATATATATATATATATATATATATATATATATATATATATATATATATATATATATATATATATATATATATATATATATATATATATATATACATTAGCCAGATTATAAAGGAGCAGAGTAGGAAATTGAATATCCTTCTTGAACATAATTTTCAGTAATCATTTCTGTTGAATAACGATTTTGTTTAGTACGTTACTATAGGCACCTCCCCAGGCTATTAACCCGTCACGCAGTTGCGACTCCACAAGTGCATGATACACGATTCTTAAATGATCTATTTCCAGTATATTTGATAAGTGCTTGAACCTAGACACCAGTCCTTGCAGTTTCAAAATCAACCTGTTATTTGGCTTTCCCTCTTCAAGTGCGAATCTAACACTATGTCGAGATATTTACATTCATGAGTACTAGATATTTCAAAGGTGGAACCATCTTCGTATTCTCAGATGCATTTCCATGGGGAGGGATCTCTTGTCAACTGAGAAGGAAATATATTTTGTTTTCTCTTACACACTGAGTGTAGAGTTTTGAATTTCAACATTTTTCCTTCTCGAAGATTACGTAAAGGAAAACTGGATTCCGCTCTCTTCTGTTATGATTATTTATATGTAATGTTTAGGGTAGTGGTTAGGAGAACTCTCTTGAATGGGGGATTAATTAAAGCGTCTAGCTGGTAAACGGTATGTAAAGGTTCTAAAATTGCCCATAATGGCACTCGCGCTACAACTGTCTATAAAATGAATTTAGATGTTATGGATGGGCTGAAGTGAGCTTGACTTGATTTCAAGTCAAACCTAGTCAAGCAGCTTGATTTTCAAGTCAAGCTGAGAATCCCTAGACAAAAATTATAAGATTTGGGTGTACATATTACGAAATCTTCTCTTGTTTATTTTTACAGCTCCTGAACTGTTCGAAATATTTCCGTCCAGCTTGGGAATAATGTTACAGTATATGAATTACATGAATGCACATGTAAAACTATCAACAGAATGTATAGGGTGATATTTCCTTACCAGTCTCGCCCCTTTTTTTCCCCCTCAACTATTTTTTGGTTTGCCACAATTAGGTTTTGCATACCACAATCGTGTTCCATTTTAATTAAATTATTTAATTAAAATAAAAGATAAAAAGTTAAAAATGGTTGTCTATAATAAGTTAAATAGTACTCAGTTTTTCGAATTGGTCTCTAGTTGGCTATTGCATTATTAGCATATGCATTATTTTTGATTTTTTCAAATCTTGAGGTTTGTCAACAATAATTAATTGTTTTATCCTCGTCCTATCCAGTTTTGATATGATTAAATTACTCCCAAGCCAAATCAACAATATGTGCTAGGTCACTATACTGCAAGTTCCATATTTGATATTTTAGCACAAGAACTAAGTGTTCAACCAATAGAGGTATTTCGAGTTGCAAGAATTGTTCATAAGAATTACCGATAAGTGCAATGATACCACCCCATACATTCAATGAGAACTGCTCTTAAAAATAAGACTCGATAATTCCATGAAACTTTCTTGAAAAATTGGCCTCGCTGGTAGGTAAAAACCATGATGCATTGAGAGTTGGAGTTTGCTGCTTGCCTTTTAAGGCACCTTCTGCGAAATTTATCTTTGAAGAAATATTTCATCCTTGCACATGTATATGAAATGCTTATTCGTACTGATAGAGCGAAAGTATAGATAAATATGTTTTCATTTCGCGAATTAGGTCAGTTCAGATTGAAAAGCACAATAGAACTTTCATCGCATAAATCATCATTAAATACCAAAACAAATGTTCAACATTTATAGCACGTCGCCGGTAAAAGAGAATTGTTATAGATCGTTTAAGTATTATACATATCATAGTCATATTTTATTTCCTTATTGAATTGAGTCATATATGAGTATATTGCTGAATATTTGAATATTGCGTCAAACATGTCTCTCGAGATTATATTTTCCTTTCTTATTCATTCTCGGGGAGACATTTCAGTTATCGATAATTTCGAAATTTGATTATTTTCAATAATTATTCAAAATCTGCTCTTTCACTTTTCATATCATTATCCAGTCTCTTCCTAGGCTAGTAAATTATTAACTTGATTGAGAAAATATTCCTTATATATTGTTATAAAATGGTGAAAAGCAGAACTAAGCTCGCGTCTATCTATTAAACACTACTACTCGTTAAAATTCGTTTTAGTCCCAGCAGAAGTGATATTTTGAATCTACGTTTACGGTAGTTGTTATTTTACGGCTTGCTTTGCACGATGAAGTTAAAGCTTTAGTGCATATCTGGTGGGTTATGATAATATCCCTTTTGTACTCCATTGTCCAGATATGCTTATATTCCCTTTGTTGCTATCAAATAGAATCTTGGACATCGCAGGTATGTGTCGCCAAGTGGAGTGAAGTTCTATATTCCACTTTTACCTTATCAGTACAAGTCGTCATCGGTCAGTTCAATTATCTTCAGGCGATATGGGCAAGGCATGAGCTAACACCCCGCAAAAGGATTCTAAGTTATTTTTTGTTCTCACTGAGGACTTACTTGCACAAATTTGAACTGAAAAGTAGTGACCTTTGGCTCCGTTATATCTTTCGCTTTATTGAAGTTTAACTTGTCTGTAATTCACTCTTAGATTGTTAAGGCACCCTTGACTGTCAAAACGGTTTTTGTTGTGAATTCATTCTTTTTTTAATGCTTTTAAGAAAGCATGGTTGTAGGGTATTTTAATGCTCTGCTCTTTTATTTTTTTATTATCATTTTTATTATATCATTATTATTAATTATTTTTATCGTGGACTTATGCACTATCTCAGCTGTTAGCTGGATATAATTAACCTTTCCCAGATTTAGCAATCTAAGGGAATAGGCTCGATTACAATATACTTGACATAAATTTCCTAACTATCCTACATGTATTAAGAATTACAGCTTTTTGCATTTCTATATAGGTATTCTTATGCAATTCTAATTTCTTAAGGCTATCATGCAAAGTTTTGGGTATTAAACCAGTCGAGGATACGATGATAGGAACAATATCTATTTTATTGAGGTGCCACATATGCTTGATCTCAATAGCAAGGTCTGTGTATTTGGACTTTTTCTCCTGGAACTTGTTCAGCACGTTGTTATTATTCGGTATGGCGACATCCACCAGCATTGCTGTTCTGGATCTCTTATCATACACCACTATATCCGGCCTATTATTCGTCACCATTCTGTCAGTGATAACAGGCCTATCGTAGTATAATCTTATAGAGTCATTATCCAATACGGGCGCCGGCTAATACTTGTAATATGGCTGGAAGGTGTTCAGAAGTCCGTACTTGTGTGCAAGTTTCTGGTGGATAATGTTACACACTTGATTATGCCTGTGAAGATACTCCGTATTGGCCAGTTGTTCGCATCCGGACGTAATATGCTGTATAGTCTCCGATCTTATAAGGCATTTTCTGCACTTATCTGTTTGTAATGTTTCGTCCTTCATTATAAATTTTTTGTAATTGTTTGTAGCTATCACTTGGTCTTGGATGGCAATAAGGAATCCCTCTGTTTCTGCGAATAATTCTCCTTTCATCAACCATTTGTTGGAGGCTTCTTTGTCGATGTGTGGTTCATTAATTCCATGGTGATGTCGTCCATGCAATTCCTTTCTTGACCATTGCTCTTGTTTTTCAGTATCTGATAGGAACAGTAGATTCAGCAGGTCATCTCTGGTAGCAAGATTTAGTGGTGTATATCCCCTATCAGCTAACGATACCACTCTATGGAGGTCAGAAGTGCAAGCTTTTGCAGAGAAGAATTCTCTGAGATTTTTCATCTGTTCGGTGTGTAAATTGACAACATCTATTGATCCGCGGCCTCCTTCTTTCCGCTTCAAAGTTGTTCGTATCACAGACGATTTTGGATGATGATTGTTGTACTTTGTCAGCATCGTTTGGGTCTGCCTTTGAATATCATCCAGTTCTGTCTTAGTCCATCTGATTATTCCAAATGAGTAAAGCAACACTGGAGTGGCGTAGGTGTTAATTGCCTTGACTAGATTCCCCGAGTTCAACATCGACTTCAGCACAGACTTCAGACGCTGACTGTATTCTGAACGAATCTTCTCCTTTGATTGTTTTTGGTCTAGCAATCTGGCTTGTTGGTATCCCAGATATTTGTATGTTTCGCCATCTCTCATGCACTGTATAATATCACCGTTTGGAAGTTGTGTTTCACCATCTATGACTTTCCCTCTTTGAATGTTCAGGGTCTTACATTTTTCAATCCCGAATTTCATATGAACATCTGCCGAGAACTCACTGACAGTTTTCAGCAAATCATCTAATTGCTTCTTGTTCGAAGCATATAATTTTATGTCATCCATATACAGCAGTTGGGAGATTGTATGAAAATTCCTTTCTGCTTTTATCCTAAATCCGTATCCTGTTCTATTGAGCATTGAGGACAATGGGTTCATAGCTAAACAGAACCATACTGGACTCAAAGATTCTCCTTGTAAAATTCCACGACGTATGGGTATCTCGTCGGTTTTAATTGATTTATTGTTGATGTTGACCTGCAGAGACGTGCACCAGTGTGTCATTGTTGTCTTCAAGAACTCTACCAGGGCTGGGTGAATTTTGGATATCTGAAATATTTCAACAAGCCAAGAATGGGCGGTGCTATCGAATGCCTTCAGATAATCGAGAAAAGCTGAATGAACATTCCGATGCCCTACGTGTGCCTGTTTCATTATCACAGAATCGATGATGAGTTGTTCCTTGCACCCGTGGTGTTTCTTTCTGCATCCTTTCTGCTCCTCTGCTAATATATTGTTGTTGTCAAGGTGTTGGTATATTCTATTGGATATGCATGAGGTGAGTATTTTGTAGAGTGTTAACAGGCAAGTGATTGGCCTATATTGAGACGGATCCTGTATTCTATTGAGAGATATGATTATTTTGAGATATGAGATAATAAATAATTATTTTTTATTATCATTATTATTAATACATGGTGAGAGTTTAGATACCCATAAACTCAAGCATGAAAAATTAACATAGATATTTGAAAAAAACAGAAAAAGCTAAGCAGAATAGATAGAAGAAATAAACAAATAGAGAGATAAAGCAAATATAATTTAGTATTATTGTTCAGATTTTAGCCAAGAGTCCAGAGCATCTTGAAAGAATTCACTGTTTCCGAACTTATCACCTCCGCGGGCAGGGAGTTCCAAGTTCCAAATATCCTGTTGCTCAGGAAACTCTCCCGACATGAAACTTTGTAGTTTCCTTTGCGCAACTTCAGATGGTGGCCGCGTAGACGTTCGTCGGTATTTAAAATGAATGAGTCGCCGAGTTTCACACCGAACAGGATACGTAGAGCACGATGAGTGATTATGAGATACCCACGGAGACGTCGATCAGAAAACGAGGGTAGATTTAGCAGGCGAAGTCTCTTCATATAATGTGGCCGTCTTACACCATAAGGCATCCTAGTTGCGCGCCGCTGTACACTCTCCAAGCACTGGACATCACGGATAAAAGTCAGATTCCAGACAGGTCCCGCAAACTCTATTATAAGGCAAATGTAAGTTTTGTACAAAGTACTGCAACGACCTTTGAATCATATAGGTCATTTTCCTCGCTTTCAAGGACTATTGATTTATATGTTATGTCCAAGTTAGGTCATCGGAAACGAGTACTACCAGATCTGAATGGACTTTGGTAGTGCTGATGATTTGGCCAGAAATACCATATGAATGACGCGGGTTGTTAATACCCATATGGAGGACTCGACACTTAGAGTAGTTAAGTGGCAGGAGCCAAACTCCGGACCACTTGAGTATAGGGTTGAGGTCACGTTGAAGGGTAGCGAGTGGGATGCAGTACAACTTGGTGTTATCTGCAAAGAGTGAACACTCAGATTTTACTATTGATGGTAGGTCAGAGGTGAAGAAAAGAAACAGAAAAGGGCCGAGGACTGATCCTTGTGGTATCCCACTGGAAACTGACTGTTTGGAAGATAGCGTTTTACCACTCTCACGCGAAAATTGCGGTTCTTTATCCAAGAAAGAAATTGCCACGAATACCCAGGTGTTCGAGCTTGTAAAGGAGCCGATGGTGAGGGACACGGTCAAATGCTTTGCTGAAATCCAGGTAGATAACATCGATAGGTATTTGGTGGTCAAGCATTCTCGACCAAGCATCCACGCACTTTAGAATGTTAGTAATTACTGAACGACCCGGTATAAATCCGTGTTGGTTTTCTGGAATGATTTTATTCAGCAGAATGTATTCGAGTATTCTTTCTCTTAATTTTTTCACAGATTCTGGCTATGATATGGATTAGGTTGAATTGAATCTTTATCTTCTTTTTTAAAAAGTGGACTATTGCGCTTAACCAATCCGATGGCAGGGAGCCAGAGGAAAATGACTTGGTGAAAATAATCGATAGAGGAAGAGATATAGCCGATACACAATTTTTCAAAGTGACAGCCGTTATGCCGTCGCAGACTGGAAAAGAAGAAGTTTTGAAATTAAAAAGATGTTACTTTACCGCTAGAGGAGATAATTCGATCTCAGACAACTGATGCGCAATTCTAGGCGAAGACAAAGTTCGGAGAGTCGAGGGTTCCATAGTAAAAGATGATGTGAACAAATTGGCCAGTACGTCAGCCACTTCAAGAGGCGTTTAACACAAGCGTTTACTAGGATTATTTACAACCGTAAATGTGTGCACCTTTGTGCACATAGCAGAACGAACGTATTTGAAAAACTTCTTGCGGTCGCCTCCAGATGAGAATTGTGCCTCAAATTTCTTCTCAGGCTCCTTAATTCTGTTGGACAGCATATTTGAGTATTCTCTGTGGGCTAGGTAATCAACATCCAACTTTCTCCGAGTGTATCGCTGCCAAATTGATTTTTTGGGGCGAATCATCTTAAGTATTTTAATGTCAATCCAAGGCTTGGATGGGATGGTGATAACGGTTTTGAATTTAGTACACATGGTGGTTTGTTCCCTAAGAGTAGTCAGAAATGCGTTCCACATCGACTCCACGTCCACGTAATCTTGAAACAAAACAGTCCAATCGATCTCGTCAAGTCTCCTTTTCAAATCGGTATAATTAGCGGATTGTATTGTTCGGCAGCATCACCTGTTTGTAACAGGAGATGTCAGCTGTATATTGGAGAGAAGAGTCTCATGGTTGGATCTTCCAAATGGTGGTAAGTAAATAAACTCATGAACTAAATTAGGATCGTTCGCCAAGACAAGGTCAAGTAAATTGACTCTGAAGCGGGGTGGTTCCTTTACAAGTTGGTGCAGATCAGAATCGCGAATCATTACGACAAACGGTCTTGAAGGTAAATTGTATATCCTATTGGGTGCTAGGGGCCACTGGACATCCGGTAAGTTAAAATCACCTGCGATGGATAGTGTTCTCCGAGAAACAGACAACTCAGAGCGCTACTCACGCATTGACAAATCATTTGTGCACGGGCGGGGTTGGTAAATACACCCAATTGAGAAAGAGTTCCCCCAGTACCCGTGACGAGGAACAGGTTGTCTATGCCAAGATAGTCAACAGAAAATGATGCAACCAGGAAACTCTGAACGATGCCATCTTTCACATACATACAAACTCCTCCATGCCCAACCGTCACCAATTCTTGTAGAATTTATTTATCATTATGATATTGATCGTATCTACATTGTCAGGAATTCTGCCTAGAAAATTGAAGCATTTTCTCAATTTTTTTTGAATATTTTTCAAATGTGAGACAAATGATTATTTTAAAATTTTTCATCTATAAATTTCGAGAAATTAGGTTGATTTGAGGAAAGTGAAGCTCACTTCTGCTTCATGAATATATCGAAAATATAATCGAATTATTATATAAAACAGAGTACAAATATATATTATTTCTTTCAAAATAAAAGCAAAAAGCAAGAAACTTGAAAATATTATAACTGACTCTTTCACTAAAATAAAGAAATAAATAGAGAATATCCGGCATGCACAACCGTTCGCATTGGAATAAGCTTCAAACCGACGAACAGGTTCTCCTGTTCTTACCATGTTTGTAATGATTTTCTGATAAGGTGGCACGGCTTCCATATCTTACTTATCAAATCTTCTCTGATCAAGTTTGTGAGCACACATCGTATCCCAAAAAAAAATGTAACGGTAAAAGGTAAAAACATGTTGGCCATCTAATTGGTAATTGGCAGTTTCGAAATTCGGTTACGTAACTGCATATTGTTGAGGGCTCCATTTTGCTTTCACCATATAATTGGACGTTCAGCGATGAGTACATCTTTTAATTACCTGAAAAGCTCACCTTCAAAAAATTAGAGAAAGCGTTACGCAAGTAAGGATTCACTAGATAGTGAGACTCACTATCTAAGTCTGAACTTTCTGCAGACTGAAAATGATAGTTGTGACATTTTACTATCCTGTTGTAATCTTCACTCATCGCTCCACGAAAGATGATTGACATTACTAGGATCGTCATTCAGTATATATTTTTCCTGTATCGTCGTGGGTTAATTGTATGTCGAGGAAATTGATTGTTTTATCTTTTTCGATTTCATTGGTAAATTGAATTTTTTTGTGATATGAATTGAAGATTTTGGTTATTTCGATTGTTTTGTCGTGAGGAATACATGCTTTGCAGTCATCAACATACCGCTTAATCACATTCAAAGTGCAGTTTTTCAAACGGTATGTTCAATTCATATCACAAAAAATTCAATTTACCAATGAAATCGAAAAAGATAAAACAATCAATTTTCTCGACATACAATTAACCGACGATACAGGAAAAATATATACAAATCGGTATCAGAAACCGACATGGAGTGCTAGATACCTAAATTTTGAATCAATTGTACCAATCCAATACAAAAAAAGCGTTATCAATAGCCTTGTTGATAGAGCCATCAAACTATCACACCCTAAATTTAGAACAAAAATATAAAGAAATTGAAGAACATACTAAAAGGAAAAGCGTTTCCACCTAGTTTTTTTGAACCACTCATAGGAAAAGAATACATAAAATATACAATACAGAACAAAGGAAAAAAGAAAAAATAGATTTTAAATACATCGGCCTCACTTATACACCCGGACTTTCACAACAAATTGATAAATGCCTAGAAAATTACATCAAGATTGGACACAAACAACTACTGCAAATAATTTTTCACCCATCTAAGGCCAAGGGTGAAACATGAGACAAAATACACTGTATATACAAGGTTAATTGTCAAGACTGTGGAGCGTGTTATATCGGTAATACTGAACAATACTTAAAATAATATACCGACTACTCCGTTAGATCTAATAAAAAAAGTACCGCCCTAGCAAAACATAGCATTGAACAACTACATAAATTTAATTTTGCTGATGTGCGAGTTCTTGCATCTGAAAGCAACGAATTTAAAAGGAACATTCTAGAAATGATCGAAATCCAAAAAGAACATAAGACAGTGAATTCAAGAGCTGACGTTGACGGATTTATGAATGTCTACAGTAATCTGATAATTTGAATACACCCTTCAATAGATTGCTGCAACCAGTTATACTTAAATATTAATTGTTATTGCTCCAACGAAGAAAAATCATCAGCGTAGATACTGATAACATCATGAGGTATGTTAGACGTTAAGTCATTTATGAAAATTATGAATAAAATCGGCCCAAAATTGAGCCTTGTGGATGCCCATATCAACCTTCAACTCGCATAATTAAATATTTTTTCATATAACAACTTGTTTCCCATTCGAGAAGTAGGACTCGAAAATGTTCAGGGCTTTACCTCTGACTCCATAGTATTCAAGCTTCTTCATTAGAAGTGATCTGACAATAGCATCAAAAGCCTTACTGAAGTCAAAGACAAGTATCGTCGCATCGTGGTAATTCTCCATCGCCTCTGCAATTCCCTCAACGAGATCTGTTATTACGGTAGTGGTGGACCTATTTGCTCTAAGCCCGTGTTGAGCAGGTACCAGGACTTCTTCGACACTTAGGAACTCCACCAATCTTCTCTTTAGAAGCTCTTCAAACACCTTGGAAAAACTGGTAGGATAGAAATGGGTCTATAATTGCCACCGTTGTTTCTATCTCCATCCCTATATATAGGAGTAATTCATGCGAATTTCAATTCGTCTGGGAATATCCTCTGTCAAACATGCATTAATTACCTTGTTCAGTGGAGTTACGATTATGCGGCATATTTATTTCAATAGGGTACTGTAAAGCCATATATATCAGCCGATTTTGAATTATTGAGGTTTTTACGAAGTTGCTTATTTCGTTTTCCGAGCAGGGCCTCAGAAACATAGATTTTGAGGAGGACATGCTTTTGTTCTTAATTAATTTCATTGCTTCAGAAAAGGATTTATCGACTGGTTGTATCAGTGCGCTTCCTATATTGGTGGAGTAATCATCAAGTTCATCAAAAGTTAAACTGCTGCTACTTTCCTTATTAACTTGCTTCTTTACTGTTTCATTTTCTGTAATCTTCCAGATTTTCTTTGTTTTGTTTTCTGCTTCAGCTATATGTTGAGTGTTTTCATACTTTTTGATTCTGTATAACTGTTTCTCAGATGTTTTTCAAAACGCGAAGGAGTTCTTTGAAATTGTCATGTTTTCGTACACTATTTAGGGTCTGAGTGGCCTCAACAGCCTTCTTTAATCCCTGCGACTCAGTCAGCAAGTTGGATGGCTAACGCTGCAGGACTCTCACCCTTGACTTCCTCATTGGATATAATAACTCAAAATATTGATTTATGATCTTATGGAAATTCTCATAAGATTTTTTGCCATCCTAGTCAATAATAATAGTATTTCAATTAAAGTCACTGGGGAATTTCTTGAATTTTTGATATTATTAGCGTTAATTTGAGGCTTAGTGACGAAATCCTTGTCTTCAGTTTTTACCTCCTCTTCAATCCAGAGCATCTGACCCTTATGATCTGATAGAAAAGGTTCGATAGTCCTACTATTAAGACAATTATTTGTTATGTTTATGAAGACATTATCTATGCATGATGATGTTCTCTTGCCAGCTCTACTTGCTTCACTGAAAATTGGTACCAGCCCATACGACTTCATGGTATTCATTAATATTTTCAAGAAGTCCTTCTGAGCAATTTTAATGATGTCTTTGCTATGCTCAATTCGATATAATCGATATAATTTTTCGTCGTTGGACGGTTTGTGTGGTACAAACCTCAAATTTCAATAATGCAAACACGCTTAGGAAAAACGAACACTAAAAGAAATTTTAATGTGAATGACCTGACTGTATCAAAAACTAATGTACGATAAATTGTGAAGAAAGTTGATCTGTTTGAGCAATTTTCATCAGCAAAGAAAGTGAAAGTTTCATGTATCACCGAACATAGAGCATCTAAGGAGATACTGAGCCGCCTTTGCGTGAGTAACTATGTTTATCTAAATCATTTTGTAGATGTAATAGTAGAGGTAGAGGTGTCGCTTTGGTGATCAGGAAAGATATTTTATTCGAGAAATTACCCTAAATCTGCGAATTATCAGAAAAGGGTCATATAGAAATGGCTGCTGCACAGATCCCTAAATACAATATGGTGATGGTTGCCTTATATCGACCTCCGAGGGTAGTATGGATGTCTTCCTTGATAAACTTGATGATTGCCTAGAAACTGTTATACAGTAAAACCTCTGCTTACGGACACCTCCGAAATGCGGACACCTCTGAATATCGGACAGTTTAGAATCCCAACATGTCAAAACGAATATTTCATGCCATTCATACCTCTCAAAGCGGACACCTCCTAAAACGGACCCGGACATCTGATAGATTCAAAATTTGCTCATAAACCAGTAAATTCACCTCTCTCTATCGGACATACGACCTTCTCAACGCTATTCATATTGAAATAATTGTCAACACTAGGGATAACAGGATTTACGATGGTTAGTGGAACTGAGGGATAATAAAATGGTCATTTTAGTTCTGTGTAGGTGAGGTACCTTTTATATTTTATAGGTACCTATAGAAATAAAACGAGAATATTTGGAAACAAGAAATGCTCAGTTTTTCCTTATCACCAAAATTAAGATCCTAACCACCTGGAGGACCTTGATTTCCATTCAGTTTAAAATTGTAGGTTCTTGCAATATCATGGCTTCACAAAAGAAAACGTTTGTCTATTAAAGAGAAGATAGATATTATTGATGAGAGTGAAAAAAGTGGATTGAGTGTTCGGAAGCTGAGTGAAAAATTTGGCGTCGGAAAAACGCAGATAGGGGATATAGTGAAGAATGCTAGTGAAATAAAAAAGTTGTTCCAGACAAGTGGAAATCTTCAACAGAAGAGGGCGTTCCCAAAAACTGATGGCCTTGCAATTGATCAAGTCGTATTTAACTGGTTCTGTAAGGTTCGCAACAAAAATATTCCTATTTCTGGTCCCTTAATCCAGGAGAAAGCACTGGAAGCCGCCAAAAATTTGCAGCTGAATGACTTCAAAGCTTCTAACGGCTGGTTAGAAAAATTTTGTCAGAGACATAAAATTACTTTCAAAGCTATATGTGGGGAATCTGCGCATGTTAACTTGCAGGATGTTTCTGAATGGAAGCAGAAGTTGAAGTTGATACTTCAGGACTATTCACCTAAGGATATTTACAATGCTGATGAGACAGGTCTTTTTTTCCGCGCTCTACCTGCAAAAACTTTTGCATTAAAAATGATAAGTGCTCTGGAGGAAAGGCAGCCAAGGAGAGACTGACTGTTCTTTTATGTTCGAATATGGAAGGTCAAAAAGAAGAGCCATTAGTTATTGGTAAAGTAAGAATCCAAGATGTTTTAAGGGGCCCATGTCGATAAATTGCCTCTAGAATGGGTCTCTAATAAAAAGCGTGGATGACAATGGAGATCATGTCCTTTTGGTTGAGAAATTCGATGATAAAATGAAAAGGGAAAAGCGGAAAGTCGTTCTCTTTTTAGATAACGCAACATCGCACTCAAGTATTCCACTAGACAATGTGAAAATAATTTTTCTACCGCCGAATACAACGTCATATTGCCAGCCAATGGACCAAGGAATAATTCAAAATTTCAAAGTAATTTATAGGAGCCTGCTCGTGAAAAGACTTCTATCGATTATGGATACAGAAGAGTCATTAGAAAAAGTGGAAAAGCATAACTCTAACGAATGCACTCATATGGATTGCTGCTGCGTGGAAAACTATCACCGGAAGTAGTGAAAAACTGTTTTGCCAAAGCCGGCTTCCATAAAAGTGACAGTGCGGTACGCGATTCCGACATAGATCATGAAGATAACATCCACTATCGCTTCTGTTCCCAAATATCGGAGACTTTTGCCGACTTGGAAGTGTATTCTTCAATTGATGACAATGTGTTGACAGAAAACAATGACGTTTCTATTGAGAGCTGTTGTCTCAGAAGTGACTAATGAGAACATTGATTTAGATAGTGAAGATGAAGAATCATTAGTGACCACTATCTCTAGTTTGCCTGAGGTATGTGAAAATTGAGAGATATAGAAAACTTTTTATTATAAACCATCCACATCTAACCAAAATATTTCCTCAACTCTTTTAGACTGTGAGTCTGAAATTTTCAAGAAAAAATTGAAGACAGCAAAACAAACCACTATCAAGATTATTTCAAACAATAAAATATAGTATAAATTTGTTGGTCTCAGTATTTTTTATTCATCTGTCCCTATCACGAACCTCCAAATAACGGACACCCCCAATAGCGGACAACTTTTTGATCCCCGTGGGTGTCCGTTATTCAGAAGGATTTACTACTAGGAAAACATTTCAATATATGTATAGCAGGGGACTACAAAATCAACTTGCTGAAGTACGAAGAAGAAACATAAAAGAACAGTGTCTCTCCTTGGCTGCTTTCCTCCAGAGCACTTATCAAATGCAAAATTTTGATAGAAATCCATTAAATATCCTAGAATAGTCTATCAACTCAACTTCTGCTTCCATTCAGAAACATCCTGCAAGTTAACATGCAGATTCCCACATATAGCTTTGAAAGTAATTTTATGTCTCTGACAAAATTTTTCTAACCAGCCGTTAGAAGCTTTGAAGTCATTCAGCTGCAAATTTTTGGCGGCTTCCAGTGCTTTCTCCTGGATTAAGGGACCAGAAATAGGAATATTTTTGTTGCGAACCTTACAGAACCAGTTAAATACGACTTGATCAATTGCAAGGCCATCAGTTTTGGGGAACGCCCTCTTCTGTTGAAGATTTCCACTTGTCTGGAACAACTTTTTATTTCACTAGCATTCTTCACTATATCCCCTATCTGCGTTTTTCCGACGCCAAATTTTCACTCAGCTTCCGAACACTCAATCCACTTTTTTCACTCATCAATAATATCTATCTTCTCTTTAATAGACAAACGTTTTCTTTTAATGAATACAGTAAAACCTCCGAATAACGGACACCGAGGGATCAAAAAGTTGTCCGCTATTCAGGGGTGTCCGTTAGCGTTGAGAGTTCGTATTCCGATAGAGGACAGATGAATAAATTTTGAATCTATACTGAGAAATGAAAATTTTCGTTATGACATGTTCAGTCTAAACTGTCCGATATTCAGAGGTGTCCGCATTTCGGAGGTGTCCGTAAGCAGAGGTTTTACTGTACCATGAAGTCGTATGGACTGGTTCAATGAAGCAAGTAGAGCTGGCAGGAGAACATCATCATGCATAGATAATGTCTTCATCAACATAACAAATAATTCTCTTAATAGTAGGACTATCGAACCTTTTCTGTCAGATCATAAGCGTCAGATACTCTGGATTGAAGAGGAGGTAGAAACTGAAGACAAGGACTTCGTCACTAAGCGCTAATAATATCAAAAGTTCAAAAATTCCTCAGTGACTTTGATTGGAATACTATTATTATTGACTAGGATGGCAAAAATCTTATGAGAATTTTCATAAGATCATAAATGAATATTTTAAGTTATTATATCCAATGAGGAAGTCAAGGGTAAGAGTCCTGCAGCGTTAGCCATCCAACTTGCCAACTGAGTCGCAGGGATTAAAGAAGGCTGTTGAGGCCACTCAGACCATAAATAGTGTACGGAAACAAGACAATTTCAGAGAACTCCTTCGCGTTTTGAAAAACATCTGAGAAACAGTTATACATAATCAAAAAGTATGAAAACACTCAACATAGCAGACGCAGAAAACAAAACAAAAAAATCTGGAAGATTATAAGAAATGAAACAGGAAAGAAGCAAGTTAATAAGGAAAGTAGCAGCAGTTTGACTTCTAATGAACAAAAGCATGTCCTCCTCATAATCCATGTTTCTGATGCCGAGCTCAGAAAATGGAATAAGCAACTTCGTAAGAAACCTCAAGAATGCAAAATCGGCTGATATATTCACAGTATTCCTATTGAAAGAAATGAGCCCTATAATCGTAACTCCAATGAACAAGGTAATTAGCGCATGTTTGGCAGAGGGGTATTCCCAGACAAATTGAAATTCGCAAGTATTACTCCCATATATAAAGATAGAGATAGAAACAACGGTGGCAATTATAGACCCATTTCTATCCTACCAGTTTTTCTAAGGTGTTCTAAAGAGAAGATTGGTGGAGTTCCTAAGTGTCGAAGAAGTCCTGGTACCTGCTCAACACGGGTTTAGAGCAAATGGGTCCACCACTACCGCAATAACAGATCTCGTTGAGGGAATTGCAGAAGCGATGGAGAATTACCACGATGCGCAAATACTTGACTTTGACTTGAGTAAGTCTTTTGATACTATTGTCAGATCCTTCTACTGAAGAAGCTTGAATACTATGGAGTCAGAGGTAAAGCCCTGAACATTTTCGAGTCCTACTTCTCGAATGGGAAACAAGTTGTTATATGAAAAATATTCAATTATGCGAGTTGAAGGTCGATATGGGCATCCCACACTCAAATTTTGGGCCGATTTTATTCATAAATTTCATAAATGACTTAACGTCTAACATACCTCATGATGTAATGAGTATCTACGCTGATGATGTAAGTTTGCTAAATGTGGCTAACAAGTCTAGACAATTCGATCAAAAAGATCAGTCTCTAAAGAAGCGGTGAAGGCATGATTTTCATATGTAATGTCCTGGTTTTAGGATGAAGCTTGATGTGTTGGCAGGCCAACTAATGAAACACGTCACTCATAATTTACGGTTTATTACAAGACGTCTCGATAGTAACATAGTTACAATTGGAATCCTTCTACCCAAATTTCATCCTACGAGTTACCCATGTTCTCATATGAAATGTTTACTCTCTGAAACCAACTTATTCTAATTCAACCTACCTAATTTATATGTACAGTGTATCCTATCTCCAGTATGGTCTATTGCTAGACCATACCTACTTACTTTACACTACTCATCGAATGGTCTCAAACTAAATCTTAAAAGATCCAAAAATTGAATTTTAGCACTGTCTCAAATAAAAAGAAAAACATAAACCTTTTGGGAATAACCGTTGACTCTCAACTTTCATGGAAAGCTCATGTGGATGGAATGATTCAGAGACTCTCAGTAGCGATTTTCATAGTTAGAAGGATGAAAGCAAATAAAACAAAAAAGTGCAATAAGATAAATTTATGGAGCGCCTAGATCACAAAGCTGTCTTCCAATCTTTAAAGAGATTAGAATTCTTACCATTACCTCAGTCTTAATACTTGAGGCTTTGAAATATGCTCACTCAAACCTAACAAAATTCGGACACAGGTCTAGTATGCAACAATACAACACAAGAACCAGAAACAATCTTCATACTCAATACCACAGAATTAATAGGACTCAACTAGCAACAAATCATCTTTGTGTAGGATTATATAATCATCTACAGCTACAAATCAGAAATTTACCTTCGAGACGTTTCATTACCAAAGTTAGAGCCCATCTCCTAAGATACATCATATACTCCGTTGAGGAGTTCATGAATCGAAGCTTCCTGTCTTGAGCCTATCATATATTGTTTTCCACAGATTTTTGATGCGCCAGTTTTTGATTTAAATATATATTTTTTCGTCTTTTTATTTTCACAATAATTTTCGTGTTTTAACTAGTTTCATATAGATATTGAATATTTTAGTATTTCTCTATTTTATTAGTTTCATATTTTTACTTCATGACATTCCATGTAAATATTTGATGGAAATAAAAGTACTGATTACTGATAACTAAATGAATTTCACCGATGTTTTTTCATCATTTTAGATGAATTCACGCAATTTTTTTAAGTTTCCTTTGGGTAATCCACTTTTGAGATAGCCGGATCTTTCGTCAACGTACAGGGTCTTTGTATTCGATTCGAATCGCTTCAACGACTCGTACACTTGCGTACGGGAGAGACTATCATTACCATATGGAATTCGTTGCATCTGGTGCAATTCGGTAAAAGATGTACCAAGTTTAACACAAAACTCAATTGCTCTTCTTCGTTTGAAACTCATTTTTCGACCGATGTAGTAAACGCACTAACAAATATGATGCAATAGCTCAAGTGACATACAAATGTCATAAAATTTTCAGCAGCTGTCAATGAAGTATCAAGTTATCGACAGGTACAATATTACAAAAGATTGTACTAGTAGTCCTTCTCTATGAAATATTTCGTTTCCTTTTGGAATGTACATAATCTTAGTTTCGCTTTCACAAGAGAAATGTTATTCGAGAAGGATGCTAAATTAAATGAAAAAATCTCTTCCAATGAGAAGAACTTGAACATCAATGGGAATAATGAATGAGAAATCGACATTTCGCTGAAATAAACTTGTCGTGTCATTTGATAATTTTTTTCTTTCATCTATATTAAAACACCTGATAGCAGAAGAGTTGTGTATGGAAACAGGTTCATTTGAATCTTATATTTTTCCTAGCCATCCTTCTTTCATCTCTTCAAATTTAGGGAATATCAACTGTCACATAAAATTGTGTACATACAAATTGAGGTAAGAAGATGAAATCAATGGTCCCAGAAATTAGTTGTTCAATATCTGGCATCACACATTAACGCTAAATCTCCTCTGAGATTTCGGCTTTCTTGTTTCCCTCGAATTGTCTCTTGACCTCACTTACGGGTTGTGGACATGCATTCCTGAATAAAGGAGCGATTACGTTGTATCTATCTACAGAGAATCAACTGTCACATAAAATTGTGTACATCCGCTTTATGAAGGGCTAATCACTCAAAAAGTATTCATAATAAACTACTGACTGTTGAAAAAAATTCGACCTATAAGTCTCCAAAGAAATTCAATTTTCACATGAATGATTCAACTATTCTCATTTTATTAAGCCAATATTATCCAATTTCTACGAAGTAATAGATTTATTTCACTTCAATAGTTGCTAGATTTTTGACTGGCAGTATATTAACTCCAATATAAAGCAATAACATTACGGAGATAATTGAAACTAATGAAATTTATTCTGACATCGCAATGGGTGGGCCATTATATTCCCTTAGGCATCTAGATCAAAGAATAAAATCATATGATTTTCCGCTGAGCTACTTTAATTTTGCAAGCCAGAACAAACAGGTTTGAATCGGTGGTGGTTGGTGAATATGAACTTGTAGCAGATTGTAAGATGAGCAGGAAAGGATCCGGCACTTTGTTATAGATTGAATGAAATAAATTACTTCGTAGACTGATGTTAAGTAAATGAAGTCACCTAATATAAGTTTATAATGTTCCTCCTAAGAATAAAATTCTACAGAAATTATTTCATCATGACTATCGAAGGAAAAGACTCAAATTTCAGTCAGTCAAGTCCTTGGTGATGTTAATTTATTTGATACACTATCAAAAAATAATATGTAATACAATTTCATTTATAAATGCTTGAATTAGGTTAAACGTCGCAAATAAATCTTTTGATAAAGCTGTTTAGTGTCTAGACAAACTGCTGATTCAAATTTGAATGGAAATAATTCAGTTAAACGTCAAGCAATATTTTGTATGAAATCCCGCAAGACTTTTTAATTTATCAATTAGGAATCGTAGGTAGTGGAACCGGTGGTGTTTTCAGTCAGTTATGTTTTGTAAATATTTTTTCATTCTTGGGTCACAATCCCCATAAATATACCGGGTGTAACTGAAACTAGGGCCACCCCTGTAATTTTTTTTCTATTTGGAATATTTTTATGAAATTTGGGAATCGGATGGAAGGCAACATCTTGGATTTGTTTACATTGATATGTTTGAAACTTTCGATTTTCAAATGGGATATTTTTTGCTTATTCTATTTCGTTTTGACATATTCTTGAAAGAAAAACGAAACACAATATTTATTTTTGCTATTCACATCTTTAGTTCTAGAATGTTTTTGGCAATTTTCATCTTCAGTAGAAGGCCATGAACAGTGAGAATTGGCTAAGCTCAATATCTCCTATCACGAAAATACAAGATTGTATCTAAAAATTTAATTGCGCATTTTTCACAGGTGTCAAACTTTTGAATTTCAGTTTTCCTCAAAAAGTAGGTGTTCTTCTGAGACAACCATATCAGGCCACCCGGTATTACAGAAGCAGTATTTTTTAACTTTTTTTCATACCACTCACGTCATTCTATTCTTAACGGTTCAGGAGTTCTAGTGAAAAATACCTAGGCAATTTTTGCAAAGTTACCCCATTTGCTAATAACAATAATAATAATAATAAAAATATCAGTGTGACATAACAAAATTGCATTGTTGTTAATTATCGACATTGCCAATTAATGAATTCAGTTTTAGGTATGAGTCAATACACCCAAAGTGAAAAAGTCGATATGCTTCTTATTTATGGAAAATGCAGGTAAAATGGCGTTCAAGCTAATCAATTATACAGAAAGCGCTATCCGGAAAGACTTCATGCAACCTGCTGAATAGAACCTATTTTCGTTATCGACGAAGGTACCGAAATAGACGTATTGACATTTGTTGACATTAATCCAACCACATCAACGAGGTAAATTGCCGAAGAGCTTGAAATTAGCCACCAAAACGCATGGATAATTTTGAAAAACATAAGTACCGCTCATTTAAATATCAACTGCATTAACACCTGTATGTTAGGCGATTCCAGTACTGTGAAGAGTACCTTAGGAAAATGGGGGTGATCCACAATATCCCTCAAACATTTTATTCAGTGACGAATCACGTTTCCCGAACAATGGGATGTTTAATAGGCAAAATACCAGGTACTGGTCGCAAAAAATGAGCACAGATATCAAGATGAAAGAACGTTTTGGGTTGAGTTAGATTTCTGAGGACCCAAAATACAAGATGAATTGGAAGAGTCGCCATTAGCTGTTGTGAATGACATAAATTTTCAACAAGATGGCGCACATCCTCACAACACAAGGGACGTCTCGCGGCATCTCGACGAAATTTTCCCGGAAAAATGTAAAGGTACAAATGTTCCAATAATATGGCCAGCTAGATCGCCAGATTTAAGTCCACTAGATTTCTTCCTATAGAGTCATTTGAAGAATGAAGCTTAGAACCTAACAAGAATTGGAGAACCATTTGAGACAGGCTATTGCAGGCATTACAGCCCAACAATTAAATGATGATGTGAAGGGAACAATCAATCGTGTGTGATGTTGTGTTCGTGAGAATGGTGGTATTTTTGAACATTAACTATAGTTATTTCGTTTTCCTTGTTGGCTCTTTTGTTATTAACGTTGACACCCCCATAAAATTAAAGGTTTAGATACAGCCTTGTATTTTCGTGATAGATGTTGAGCTAAGCCAATTGTCACAGTTCATGGCCTTCTAGAACTAAAGATGAAACTTGCAAAAAAAAGATTGTGTTTTGTTTCTCTTGCAAAAATATGTCGAAAGGTTTTAGGATGAGACCAACAATTGAATTAAGCAAAAAAATACGGGGTATCCCAATTGAAAATTGAAAGTTGGTATAGTTTCCGATTATGTCAAACATATTAATGTTATCGAATTTAAAATGTTGTCTTCATCCGATTCCCAAGTTTCATCAAAATATTCCAACTAGAAAAAAGCTACCTACAGGGGTGGTTCTAGTTTCAGTTACACACGGTATATGGTTTGGCAGAGGTCTAAGTCTGGTATGGAGGGGGTGCATTATCATAGTCAAAAACTAAAATCCCCTCATTATAGTGTTTGCGTTTGAAATTATAAAGATTCGCTATATCATCATTCAAAAAATTGAGGTAAGAAGATGAAATGAATGGTCCCAGAAATTAGTTGTTTTAGGTCTGGCATCACACATTAACGATGAATCTTCTTTGAGAGTTCGGCTTTCTTGTTTCCCTCGAATTGTTTCTTGACCTCACTTAAGGGTTGTGGACATGCATTCCTGAATGAAGGGGCGATTGCGTTGTATCTATGTACAGAGAATCAACTTGGCGATTTCAACTTTTGGCAATGTTTGGAGAGGTTGATGAAATAGCTGACTTCTTCTTACCAAAACTTTCATGACATGAGCAAGATGGACGCCCGCCATTCAGCGAACACTTAATATTGGACCTTATAAGCCAATTAGACCATCTTCTATTGCATTGATTTATACCACCACTTTTCTCGCTGAATTCGATTAAAAAAGATCACTTTCCTTCAAGCAGCCGTAGATATTAGCTTCAATTCGATGAGTGGGGATACTCCTATATGGATATCCCCTTCGATAACCCCCTAGTCCAGAGAATTGAAATTTGAAGAACCTAAACTAATAATATATCAATTTACTCTTATTGATAAAAGCAGGCATTTTCACAAAAATTTGATTATAGCAAATTTTATCTAAGTTGTTACGATTTTCCATAGAGTATTTTAAAGACTTATCCTGGGGCAGACATAATGTCAGACCATACTCCTGTAGTCGGTACATTAAAACAAAAATTAAAAACTGTGAAGAAAAGACTGAGGAAAAGCAGGTATGACATGCAAAAGCTAAAAAATCCTAGCACGAAAGCAGAAGTAAGAAACTACTTAGCTGAACAAATGCAAAAAGAAAATAGCTGTCAATATGTGTGTTCTGAACTAGAAAGGCTAAGCAGCATAGTTGATAGTGCAAGCGACAAATATTTAAAACCAGATCAAAACATCAGAAGAAAAATGTGGATGACATACGAAATCCTACAAATGATGGAACGAAGAAGACTCGCGGAAGATACACCGCAATACTTTATAATACATAGGCAAATACAAAGGAAGATCAGAGAGGCCAAAGATAGAAAACTACAAGAAGATTGCTAAGAAAAAGAAGCTCTGCAGCTGAAATATGACAGTTTTAACATCCATAAAAAAGTTAAACAAACGGCTGACAAGTATGGGCCCAAAACAATATGTAAACTGATGGAGAATCGAGGGAATATAGTTATAGGTAAACAGGACGAAATAAAGGTCTGGGAGACATAAATCACAGAGCTAACCCAGAACGTAAGACGACAGCAGCCACAGATATTGGATAGATCAGGGCCCCTCCATCACCAACGAGGAAGTAAGAGCAGCAGTAAGACAAATAAAAGAAGGGAAGGCTGCTGAGCCAGATAACATAAGATCTGAGTTCCTCAAACTTTTAAACGATTCTGCAATCGCAAAAATCACAAACCTGTTCAACCACATCCACGAAACTGGAGAAATACCTAAGGAATGGTTATTATCAGAGTTCGTCATAATACCTAAGAAACCTGGTGCAAAGAAATGTGAAGACTATCGAACTATTTCTCTTATGAGCCATCTGTTAAAGCTTTTCCTAAAAATTATACACAAAAGAATATACAGGATCTGTGAAGGATACATGTCGAGCTCAGTTTGGCTTTCGGGATGTAGTAGGCACCGGTGAAGCCCCATTTTGTATTCAGGTGCTGTTCCAGAAGTGCAGAGATGTTAACTGCGATATATATGCTTGCTTTGTGGACTCTAGTAAGGCTTTCGACCGAGTACATCACAAATTAATCGAAATTTTGGCCAATATAGGTATCGACGGAAAAGATCTGGCCATAATATCACAACTTTATTCGGGACAGTCAGCGTATATAACCATTGACGAAGAACAGTCAACGGCGATAAGTGTTTTCCGAGGCGTAAGACACGGATGCGTGTTTTCCCCACTATTATCCAATGTGTACGCGGAACACATTCTTAGAAAACCTCTTGAGGACGTGAACGCCGGAAAGAACGTCTACGGTAAAATACTGAAGAACACCCGGTACGCTGACGATACAGTAATTATAGCAGATAGTGTGAGTGGGTTACAACAACTGATGACACGAGTGGTAGAAGTCATCATGGAGTACGGTCTATATATTAATGCTACAAGACAAAATGCATGGTGATTAGCAAAAATCAAATCCCACACGAACATCTAATACTCAACCAACAATAAATCGAGAGAGTGACAAAATACACATACCTGGGCACTGTACTTAATGACTAATCGAGTCATTCGCAGGAGATCCGTTGCAGGATAGAGAAGGAAAGAACAGTGTTCTTTAAAATGAGCTTAGTGTTCAAGAGCCGATTTCCAACTTCAACCACAAAAATACGACTTCTCAGGTGCTACGTTTTCTCTGTCTTACTTTACGGCGTAAATCATGGATCCCAACAGAGGCAACTACCAGAAAAGTTGCAGCCTTTGAAATGTGGCTTTATCGTAGGGTTCTAAGAATTCCGTGGATAGACCATGTCTCTAACGAAGAAGTCTGCCGAAGAATGGAGAAAGACCCTGAATTAATAACCACTATAAAGACGTGCAAATTTGAATATCGGGGTCATCTAATGAGAAATGAAGGAAGATATGGGCTGCTGCAAAGGATACTACAAGGGAAGATCCCAGGTAAACGCGGGCCAGGCAGATGAAGGATCTCCTGGCTCAAGAACCTCAGGAAATGGTTAGATTACACTATCAACAACAGGACTTTTCCGTGCCGTAAGAAACAAGATTATAATCTCCAGAATGACCGCCAACATCCGGATCGGATAGGCACCACAAGAAAAAGGAGAAGAAGAAGAATTTCAAAGATATATCAAATGACAAAAACGGCCATAGAAATGATAATTGCTAACTAATTCATTGATACTTGTGATTTGATGAGAAACCAATCCGGCCCTTTACATAATGAAAAGAATTTATAACAAGTAGAAATGTTATATTAATAGCTAATTCCGCTTCATTTTCAGTTTTTTCAACAAGTTCCAATTTCGCGACATTTTGTGTTTATGTTTTAAGTTTTGTAGTAATTTTCATTTGAAAAATAAAAACAAAAATAGTTGATCCCCTTTATTCAATTCATATCAAACCGAATTGTCAAGAACAATTCTATGATAATAATAATCAGTTTTTGAAGACAAGACACGTTATTGACATTACTTTCTTGAATGGAATGTTACAGTAGAGGGAGGGACTTTGACACAAAGAAATTTCGTTTTCGTTCGGAGAAAAATGGAAATCTCCAAAAACTGTTTGATGGAAATTTCCAATTGCTTCCTCTGTAATATTACTTGCATTTTCGAGAACATTCACAAACTTGTCGAATGAACACCCTGTAAATAAATATGTATTCGTCAACACATGTATCATTATTATTGTTTTTTGGTACTTTCTGTCTCAGGATTTAGTTTTGTCTTACTTAGATCAACCATTTGCTTCATCCCAACTCATCAGTTGTGCCTCTTCTCCACTATATTTGCTGGCACTGTGAGCCAAACAACCATATTATTAATTTTTATATGCAAGAGAACTTCCTCGAATTTATGGGGACCAATTATCGGTGTTATCACACCGATCATGAAATTCGAAATACTTTCTTTCTTCTTGGGAGCAAATATCAGACTAGAAATCCAACTTCTCATTTCTTAATTCGTCCTTCTAGTAATTTTATTTGGGGAACGATAGTTTAACAACAATAATATTCGCATATATAATTGTATTGTGTAAAAAAATAAGACTGGTACTGTAAATATAATAAAAGTGTCACTTATTATTTCCTTACAGCGCATAATAAAATTGGCGCTAATGAATATAGTATGGTATACCAGAACATTGTTTCAACTTACAGTACCTTGATCATTCACTATAATATTTTTACAACATTCGATTTTTTCGTTTTTCAAGGCAAGACCATCATCAAATAAAATAAAGTGTTCTAACATTTCCTTGAATTTGATCAGAATGTATATTAAAAACTTTGCCACTGCTATTATGTGTAGATGAAATATTCGAAAAAATTTAATCAAATTGCTAATTGCTTTAACATAAATATATATATATATATATATATATATATATATATATATATATATATATATATATATATATATATATATATATATATATATATATATAAATATATATATATATATATATATATATATATATATATATGATGAGAGAAGATGCATCAAGAAGATACATATAAATTTGGGAGCCAAATCTGGTCTCGCGATGTATCGTATGACAGGACAAAATCCATAACTACTGGTGTAGTAGTGTACAGTCAAGATCCGAAAATTATAGGCAAATAATATGTTTGCCGGTGTTCTACAAGGTACTCACTGGAATCATCACTCTCCACATGAACAGGTACCTCAAAAAGAATAACATCCTAGCCCCATTAAGGGAGAGTGCAGCGCATGGGTTGCAAGGACCTACTGGTGTCGACAGCTTCATAACAAAACAAGCTCGGGAGAAACTCTGGAGTATTTCGCTTGCCTGGATCGATTACTAGAAGGCGTATGATTCTGTCCCCTACAGGTGACTTGTTGAAGTGTTAAGAATGCACGGCGTAGCGGACTGCATAATTGAGTTGCTGAAGCACCTCATGAAAACCTGGCGAACTTCCTTGAAACTTCACACAAAAAAAGTAGAGAAAACAACTGAAGAAATAAGGATCAAGCTTGGAATCTTTCAGGGAGTCCATTGTGGTTCTGTTGGGATCGGAACCCCTTGAGCACACTGCTCAACGGAAATGATAAGGGCTACGTCATCGATAAAGATGCCAAGTAGCGAATCACACATCAACTTTACATGAATGACCTCAAACTCTATACCTCAAACTCTGCTCAGATGAAGAGTCAACTCGAGGTTGTTTCAGCATTCAGCACTGCGATTAATATGGAGATGAGGATACCTAAGTAAGAGATTGTGAACGTCCAAAGAGGAAAGGTTGTCAATGATGAGTCCATGGAACTTATTAACAACATTGAAATCCCCACGCTAGGCCCAGAAGACTCCTTACAAATACCTGAGCATCCGACAAGCGCTCGATATCCGAACAGCTCAAGGTCAAATCTGGATTCAAAGAAAAACTATAGCACCGAGTGAAACTCATCCTACAGAATAAACTTAGCTCCGAGTATAACATACACCTTTGGAGTACTAAACTGGTCTGTGACCGGCCTCTAAGCGATGGATACAAAAATAAGGACGATGTTTACTAGGTACAGGATATATCACCCAAATTCATCTGTCAACCGCCTCTATATACAAAGGCATTCGGGGAGACGAGGCCTTATGTGTCTGGAAACAAGTCATAATAAATAGGTCCATAGTCTACAGCAGTACTTATAAAGCAGAAACTCACCTCTTTACCTCGCTGTACGTAGGGCCGATGAAGACTATAGCCCACTAAGACTGGCTGAACCCATTCCAGCTCCGGAATCAGCCACTCAGCAAGAACTGGTACATGAATGGCAAGGAAGGGCCCTCCATGGACGATACTCGGGACACCTGAAATCTGAAAATGTTGATAGGGTGGAATCACTGAACATTCCAAAAGCTGGGTACCTCTTTCCAGAGATTGAGGGTAGAATACTTGCCATTGAGGACCCAGTAGTTCCAACAAGGGCCTATTCTAGGCTTATAGCGAATAAAGAGTTACCTTCCGACCAATGCCGAAAATGCGAGAATGGAGACAATACAGCATGTGACCTTGGGATGTCCAACCCTCGCTTCTGTTGGATACCTGTACAGACACAACGCCATGGCAGAGATATTTCATCAAGAAATAGCACTAAAATATTACCGTTGAGAATTACAATTACTGACCTGTAGATGTCCTTCAAAATAGCGATCTCAAACTTTACTGGGACACCACTCTCATAACTGATAGTGGCGCAGCGCATAACAGGCCCGACATTGCTCTTCTTCTATGGCGATAAAAACGAGCAGTGTTGATGGATAAGACCGTTTCACTTGATGAGAACCTCGAAAAGGCGTATGCAGAGAAGGTGATGAGGTACCAGGATGTGGCTGTCCAGCTAAAGGAGATGCATAGACCTCATATATCGGTTGTTGTGATGTGGACTTCTTTCTGGCTGGAACATTTATCACAACAACCGAGGAATATCAAAATTTCGATATTCATACAATGGAAAGGGATCAGCTTATATGGTGAAAATCATTGTACGGTTGAAAATCAACAGGAATTGTAGCATTACCTACAATAACACATCCGAAACAAACATTTATGTACATTCTTATCATTTTAAATAACTCAGCAGAAAATTTTGCATTTATCGATTCACAGTACCTTTCGAATGAAGTGTCACACAGTCTTCGTTCCTTATCAAGATCTTTAGGTTAAATAGAACAGAAGGATAGAGGATAATTTCGTTCAAGCCAAATTGATACCGGAAAGGCTTTTTTCGAAACAAAAATTTACGTGAACAAGAGTTGCAAATTTTATAAGCTATTATGAAAAATACCAATTTGATTTTTTCTCGGATCGAACATTTTGTACCTCAAAAATCATTCACTGCTGACCTGCATAATGGGGCTTCGTAAAACTTTGTGAGAAAAAATGAGGTTCTACTTAGTTAGATGGTCGAGGTCCTATCTTGAAAAAAAATGAGAAAAAACAATTTTTACTTCTACCTTAATTTATAAGAATTGACTGGTCCAATCATTTCTTCCAGAAACTGAATGAAAAAATCATGAATTATATTATATTCCATACTGTATATCATTTGTTCACCAACGATGTGAAACAAATACAAATACTTAGTGAAGCTATTTCATTGGTATGCTACGATACTTGAAGAAAATTCTAAAAATTTGATTCCTTCTGGCCGACTAAGCATGAGTTGCGATGTAGACTTATTCGCGATAAGCTCAGAGTACATCATTCTTTTTTATATTTCTGTGTTGTATTTGTGTTAGAAATAATGATATAAAAATATAGAAATATTATAATTTTGATAATGAGACGCCTCATAATAGAAGGATTGAAGACCATAGAAAAGTTCAATTGAAGGAAAATTTATGTGGAATGTAATTCCGAAATCTTTCCCAAAATTCTCATCATTGCAAAGCAAATGGTCAAAAAACACAGAAACCAAAAAATTTTGAATGAGTTTTCTCAAGCACAATTTTTATTTATCTCACTTCCGTGGGAGCGATCATTATTATTTACTGAGGATACCATATCATTCAACTCTAGTGATTATGCTATGTTCAGATCCTTTATTCGGCCTTTCAGCTTAGAACTGAATATAAAGTTTAGAAAAGATATCGACTAAGTTAATATCTCTCAGCAGAACTAAGGAATGATGTCCTATACTTCAGTAGAATGATAGGGACAGTTTGAGCATATTGCTACTGATTTTTACAAGTAACTTTCCTTAACGAAATCTAATTTCCGAATTGATTATTTTAGTTCTGTTCAGTGAAATAATTAAACTATCGATTATGACAAAAAAGCCATGCGGCCACACATCCAATTACTAATTTGCTCCCCAAGTTGCATAGCTCAAATTATTGTACGAGTGCAGTCATTGACAGCGAGCTATAATTGTTTCGATTATTTTTCGGAAAGAAATGATATTCAACTGTAAAAGTTATTTTTACCTAATATACCGGATTATCGAAGTCTCTACTTTGCAAACTACTGGTTTAGCTTTAGTATATTCAGCAGCAGAATATTGCTGTCAGGTGTGGTTGAATAGTGCTCATGTCAATAAGATTAATTCTCAGTTGAACTGTTCTATGAGAGTTATAAGTGGATGTATCAGTTCAACTGCTACCCCATGGTTTCCTGTTATTTGTAATATAGTTCCTTCCCATATTCGCAAGACATTAGCTCTTAAATCATCTTGGGATAAGTATCACTCATTTCCAGAAGTTTTTTCGATAATACACGATCTTCAAAATCCACCTAACCTGAGATTGAAATCTAGGAAATCTATTTGGTGGATTGACTTGCGTACACGGGTGAAGGCTGTTGATCTTTGGAAAACTGAATGGCAGGAAGTTGATGTTTTAAATAAAGTTCTCATAGAGGATCCTTCCAAAAGGGTTGCAGGTTTCGATTTAAGTAGGAAAAATTGGTGTACATTAAATCGTCTCAGGACAGGACATGGTCGTAGTAATAGTATGTTGTTCAAATGGAATACTGTAGAAAGTCCGGCATGTGAATGTGGCGCAGCTGAAGAAACAATAAGACATTTAGTCCTCGATTGTCCTATTTACCATTTTACGGGTGATTTTCAAGAAATTCATTCCGTTTCAGATAATTTCATCAACTGGGTAAAGAACTTCAAGTCTATTTAGGAGATCAGTTTTGAATCTTGAGGTTACTATGGGCTACACCGCCGAATGGTGTATGAAATGTTCCCTGATGGAAAACAGCGGAGCATCAGTTAAGTTCTTAGATAAGGCTAGGACTGCACCCCCTTAGGTCTTCATTCCATTGGTGTATGAGATGTTCCCTGTTGAAAAACAGCGGTGCATTAGTTAAGTTCTTAGATAAGGTAAGGGCTGCACCCCTTTAGGGCTTATTTCCAATAGTGTATTAGATGTTCCCTGTTGAAAAACAGAGGCGCATCAGTTAAGTTCTCAGATTCAAGTGAGTTTAGACATATAGGAGTTAGGTATGTTTGATGAAATATTTTTCTGCTGTTTTTCTTTTTCCATTGTTACAGATTTTTCCTGTCCCAAACCCCCTTCCTTTTTCATCCTTGTCTTCTCAAAGAAGTCCTGGAAATCATGGAGTGTAAGACGAGAATGAGAGAATGAAGGTGCTAAGCAGAAAAAATTTTGGTCCTCTTTTTGTACACACGAAACTAACACAACATAAACAGACAAGTTATTGCTAGTGCTATAGCGATAGGAAAACGAGTTTTTTCTCAGGTTTTTCAACTCGTTTATTGAATCATACGCAAGATAGTATTGTTCCCCTGTTACATTTCCTGTGCTCAAACTTTAGGGGCAATCGTAGGAGGCATCATGCGAGTTTAGATTAGGCATGGTCTGTTTTTTCCGCTGGTTCTTTTTATACGCTTGTTGTACATGCTCTCTTTACATAAGCAATATTGTATACAATTAGACGAATTTTGTATATATATATATATATATATATATATATATATATATATATATATATATATATATATATATATATATATATCGCCGAACGACATTTTCCCTTATCCGAAATGGACATTTTTTCAATAAGTATTTGGGCCAAATCCGAACAATAGTTCCGCATATGACATCGTTTGAATGAATTTCAAATTATATTAATATGGAATAGTTTCTTGGAAGGAATGCACAAGATGTACATTCTGTCAAGAAAATACCGGAATTGCTCAATGAAATACAAAATATTTATTTTTCATCTAGTTTCATTCTATTGCCTTCAAATAGGCCCATCCCGCCATAATACATCAACGCCTACGAATAATCCACTCATCAAAAAGTTTTTCAAATGTTTTTTTCCAGAATCGACTCCAGTTATTCAAGTTCTCGCCGCAAATTCTCTTCAATGTCTTCTATCGATTCGAAACGGGTACCTCGAATTGGTAATTTGAGTTTCGAAAAAAGTCGGCCGGAGCCATATCAGGTGAGCACGGTGGTTGTTCCATGGCAATTGTTGTTTTTTTTTATCAGAAATTCATTCACAATGGTGTGGTGTATTATCGTGTTGAAAAATCAATGAGTTTCTTCCCACAAATCTGGCCTTTTTCGACGGATTTTCTCTCTCAAACGCCGCATAACGCTCAGGTAATATTCTTGATTTACTGTCGGACCTTCTATCAAGAATTCCGCGAGCACAACACTGCGATAATCAAAGAAAATAGTCAACATTATCTGGACTTTTGATCGACTTTGACTTTGTTTTGATTTTTTTCGGTTTCGGTTCACTTGGAAGGCACCATTCTGAAGTTTGTTGAGTGGTTTGCATGTTTCATCACCAGTTACAATTCGTTTTATGAATGTGGAGTCGGAATTGACTCGTTCTAGCATGTTTTCAGCGACCTTCACGCGATTCAGTTTTCGTGGAGAATTCAGGTTTTCTGGAAATAGTCAAGCGGCAACGCGTTTCATGCCCAACTAATCGTTCAAAATGGTACGAATTGATTCGTAAGACACAGAAAGCTCATTGCTTATTCCTTTGAAACTTTAATAACGTTTTTCAATTACCATTTCCTTCATTTTATCATGTTAACTTCAGTTGAAGATCTGTAACATTTTCAGCGATTCGACATATGAAATTCCATTTATAATACGAAATTTGAGACGAATTCTTTGTTCGATATATTATTCCATTGTTAAAATCGACACACGTGTGAGAACTGACGAAATCGGGTACTGTACGGAAACTCAATGTCCGATCGCGTTTGAACTCCTCGTCAGTATAGAAAACAGTATTGCCAACTTCGAAAATTTCGACTTTCATTTTAAGCATTTTAAAAAAAGAATCAATTCCTGGTACTTTTTAGACAGAATGTATGTGCTGTAGGGTCTCATCAGTCATACTGTACTTATTCATAGGTTAAAATTGTATTGTTATTGTTGGTATAATTCTGTAATTAACATCAAAATTGGACAAGATTCCTAACTGCAAATATTTTATACTTTCAAATAAACTTCGAGTAATTTTATTATTGTATGAGAACATATGTTGTTTACTCTCACAGAAATGGGTAATGAAAAATACTCAAAATATTGAAGGAAGCCTTTAGCGGGGCATCACTCATTAAAATATTTCTTCAAGTAGCTGAAGTGCAATTGACCAATATTTCATGTATGCAACTTGTGAACGAGTCAGTCTCTATAAGGAAGTATAGGTGACCTTGAAGGAGGTTACTGCGTTGACCTGGTGATGGCGACTCTTTGCCTAGTTACCTGACATAAGCCAATGTATGTTATCCATACCATACGTGCTCAAGTTTCCCCATTCTGCAACTGAGCATCTTTGAACAAGTTAAATTCTAAGTAGTATTTGTGATCTGCTTTAATTTTTTATATTATGTTCTGGATACCTTTCTCAAGTTTGGTCGCCTCTAACCAGTGTTTGGGCGTTTTTCACCACCAGATAGTTTTCCCTACAAAGGTGCAAATAGCAATGAATCAGATGTCTTCACTTATACAACAAGAAATCATTGACAAATAAGTATTCCAGTGAACTTCGTTATACATAAGAAACCAATAGTAGTCCAAAAAGCTTGTAGCTCAATTTTGAAGAAGATTGATGAAATTCAACTACGCATATGTTTACCCTTTTACCATGATTGGTACCAATCATAATGACCACTAAATAGTTCCGATTGAACCACTTTCAAAAAAAACATCAAAGGTCGGTTTTCTTAAACTTGAAGTAATATACTTGCTTATCGTTTGACCATTCATCGATAAAAGTTTCCATACCTTTCAGTTTCGTTTCGAATACCCCCAATCTAACAACTACCTGCAAACATATCACTCCGGTTCGACAAAAGTCGATCAGCCTGTTTTCATCACCTGGTTAAAAAGTGATAGAAACTGTCATCATCAACCGAGAATCATTTTGCGGATTTCCAGAAAACCATCAGTATAATGTTTTAATATATAAGTAGTACATGAGAAAGGTCAAGAATCATATCTCTGGACTAAGAGTTTTAACAAATTCCTTCTTTTCAACAAGCTGAACCAATACCCATCGGGAAAAATTTGAAGACGAACAGATTACAGGCCAATGCCCGGTTACCAGCTAAAACCCTTGAACTTACCGATGAAGAAAACTGTCGTCTGGTGACAGACAAAAAGCAAGATTCGCTGAGGACCTGCTATCTGTTAAATAGTTCGGGATTGCACAATATATCTAAAGGTAGGAATCTTATATCTGATTCAATATCTCCTGGACTTTTTCCACAATATTTCTAACAACAAACCCCTCTTATCAGTGTCAATAATGATATCGACAGTATTTCCTTCTGCTAATTGTACATCTGTTTTGATTTCTAATCCTTTTTCTCTTATGTTGAATTGGGGCTTGTTTTTCTATCATTAGAAGCATTCAGGAGAAATTGGTTGGTTGTATATTATCTTATATCTTATTAAATTCATCATGCATTTCTTGCGTATGACCCGTAAGATTGAAAATTGTTGCATGTCGTTATGAATTTAGGGGGTTACTCGGCCACTTCAAGATAATCAGCTGAAAATCTCGGACTAAACGATGAAGAAAACTGCCGTCTGGTGTCGCTCAGACAAACAGCAAGCCTCTCTGAGGACTATTTAAGGAATAGTTCAGGATTGCACCATAGATCTGAAGGTCGAAGTTTAGCGAATCCGATATGGACCCCCATGACTAATTTAATCTTATATCTGATTCAATATCTCCTGGTACTTCTTCCACAATATCTCTACCAATAAATCCGTCATATTATGCTCAATGATGATATCGACAGTAAGCTAATTGTACATCTGTATTGATTTGTGATAATTTTTCTCTTGTGTTGAACTGGGTCTTCTTTTTCTATCATTAGAAGCATTTTCGAGTCATTGGCTGGTTGTATATATCATCATACAGCTATTAAAATTCATAATGTGTTTTTCGTTTATGACCAATAAGATTGAGAATTGTTTCATGTCGTTATGAACATAGAATTTGCATCATTAAGGAAATTTGTATATCATTTTGGCTGACTTGATTTGAAAGTGGTGCAAAGAAGTTCTATGTAGATTGAGAAGAGGGATGAAGCAATGAGGATAGGAAGCCGTTGATTTTGATATGGCAGTGCATGCGAAACCTCACTCCAAATCACCTTAAGTTTCAACTTCTGGCATATGAACAGGACAAAATTACAAATACAAGAAGTATACGAAATTATAAATATTTCAAAAAATGATAGTAATTGTGATGAATTTGTAAGCAAATTAAAAATCCTTGAAAGCATAAAAACTCCTACGCAAAAGCGTAAATGCTTGCAGGAGCTCGAAATTCTTTGAGGATTTCTTCAAGTCACGTTCACAATTGAAGTTTTTGAAAAATGGGACGTTATCTAAACGGATTCCAGACTCTTTCAATATGACAAATACTTCTAGAAAGTAGAAAAGTATCCTGTACATCAATAATTAATTATAATTATAATCAAATCTAAAGTATTTAGGTTGAATAGGTTCAAATGGGAATTGATTTGATGATTGAACGTAGTCAGTTTCAAGATTTTATCGCGATTAACTCAGTAAATATATTTAAGTGAACAAACAAAAGGAAAATTGTGACTATCTGCTTCTATCAAACGTTGAACACTTTATTGCATGCATAATCCCGTTTAAGTATGATATCAATTCCCTAAGTCAAAAAGAAACCGACCCCATTAATTTGAAGTTCGCGAAGGTGAAAAATAAAAAAGTAAAGAATCATATGACCGAATTGTAACATTCCTGGGTGGCTTACGATTGTTTTTAATGAAATTTATACTTTCCAGCATCCTGCAATATTCGCATCATCATGACTTTATCATTTATTGTTTATGTGATTTCCAACTAATGACTGATAACCGTAAATTATAAGGATTCAGCTCTGATGTGACCCTTTCCAGGTTATCAGGTTATGGTGGCTTAGTCCAGTGTTGACGCGTTGCTGTGTTTCCCATATACTTCCTGACGGTTATTGCTGTGGCCAACACTACCACTTTCGGCATGGGTTTATACTGATGTTCGTTCAGTTCCAGTTTCTTGATGTTCGTTTGTAAATTCTTCGATCTCCACTGTTTGTTTATGCTTTCTTTCAGGTCTCGATACTTCAAAAATTTGCATGTTTCAGCTTTAAATTATTGTTCATGGTAATGGCCACGTCTATAAAAGTTGCCGCCCTGGAAAATTTATTAATAAGTATGATATCAGGTTAGATTGTGTGCGACTCGTTGATCGGTCAGAATTGTACTGTTCCAGCACAGTTTATAGTTTTCATTTTCATTGGCTTTGGGATATATTTGAAATATAGGACCTTGGTTGCTTGCGTGAGCTCATGCTTCTTTTGTAACCCCCAATTATTTCATTTTGTGATGTTGCCGCTAATGTGAAGTCGTTCGATACGATACATCCATAAACTGCGTTATATGGAGGAAGTTAGTACGTAGTCCTGACCAAAATGCATTCTGCGATATTAGCGCCAGTGGCGGATACTAAACTAAAACCATATAACCCTGTTACTAAATTGTTTTTTAGGCTTCTACCGAAAAGGAGATTTCCATTTTAAACCCTCTCTATTTCATTTCTGCTACAAGAACTAGGTTATTTGTTGTGGCACTTTTAGAAGTCGTTATATACAAAGTCAGAACGTATTACGAATGACAAATTTCGGATGTCACAAGACTCTTGTCTGGATATATATATATATATATATATATATATATATATATATATATATATATATATATATATATATATATATATATATATCTATATACGTAATATGTCGTACGGGTTTTATTCCTCGGTCCATTTTGATTGTGGCGACGTTTCGACAAGTTATCCTTGTCATCTTCATGTGATAGCAGTTTGTCGGTGGTTCTACTTTTATGTCTCCGTTGTGGGCGACGCTGGACCTGGTGGTGGGGATGCTTTCATTATTATCTGTTAATGATGCCGGTTTTCTAGGTGGTAAAATAACTTTCCAAGCCTTTGATAGGTTTCGTCTCTTTTGTTCATTGTTCCACCTTTTCCAATTTTCACTGCTTCTCCGATAAGACGTTTCTTAAGTTGTTGTGTGGTGCTGATTTGTTTTGAGTTATCGAAATCTATTGTATGACCTGTATGTAATTTATGTAGATAAATGGCGGATGAAATGGATTTTTTTTTAGTGCTCTTTTATGTTCCTCTATTCTTTCCTTTATTCGTCTATTAGTTTGGCCGATGTATATCTCGTCACAATCTCCGCATGGTATTGAGTAAACTCCCTGATTTTCTAAAGGAATGTTGTCTTTCGAGTTTCTGAGAATTTTTCCGATAACTATGTATGGTTTGTATGCCGTTCTAATTTTGTATTTCCTCAATGTTCTTCCTATTTTACCTGTTACTCCTTTGATATATGGTAAAACAGTTGTTTTCTTTTGTTCTTCTGTGCATATCGTGTTTCGACCAGTAAGAGTGTACCTTATAGCTGCTTTTATTGTGTTTTTGTTATATCTATTATTTTCAAGAGCGTTGGTTATTGTAGATAACTCTTCTTCTCTGTGGCTGTCATCTGTGAGTGCTACCGAACTGCTCATGAGCATTTTGACCACTGATTTCAATTGAGCTGGATGATGGTGTAATGAGGCATGTAAGTATCTATTTGTTTGAGTTGATTTTCTGTATACTGAAGATTGTAAATGTCCGCTTTGTGACTTTGTTAAGAGGAGATCCAGATATGGCAACTGTCTGTTTGATTCTTTTTCAATTGTGAATGTTATGTTCGCATGGATTAAATTCAGGAGAGCTATGAACGCGCTTAGGGATTCTTCAGCGTGAGGCAATATGATAAAAATGTCGTCGACGTATCTCAGCCATATTTTGGGTTTTAGATGAAATTTTTGTTATGCTTGTTTCTCGAAATTTGTCATGAATGAATTAGCAATAGCTGGTGACATAGGAGATCCCATGGGTGCTCCCGATGTTTGCCTGTAACGTTTGTGTTTATAAGAAAAATATGTAGAATTCAGGCAGTGTTCGGAAAGGAGTACAATGTCTCACATGGAAATTTGCCTTGAGTCCCTCTAACGCCTCCTTCCTAGGAACGTTTGGAAATAAAGACACTATGTCTAGATTTGCCATGATATCTGTGGGGTCCAGAATGATATTTTTTTTGTGAGTTCTATGTTTCGAATTTTTGACATATGATTCGTCATTCAGGATCTTTTCCATTTTATCTTCGTAATCCTTTGTGTTCATGATTACTCTAGCGGTTTTGGATTTACCAGCAGGTAGTATTATAATAAATGATACCACGGAATGAAACCAGTAACACATCAAATCATAGATACTTTCGTGAAAATTTAGAATTTAACATATTTCTTTATCAGCAGGTAGTATTATAATAAATATATATATATATATATATATATATATATATATATATATATATATATATATATATATATATATCCAAATTTTGAGCTAATTCTAATATAAAAATTTTAAATAGGCTAGTTGAAAATAATGAAAAATATGTTTACAAACGTATTTCAGGTTCAAGTGAACATAGTTCTGTTGATATATATATATATATATATATATATATATATATATATATATATATATATATATATATATTATATATATATGATATTGAAATTGATATTCTAATAGGCCTTTAATTAAGGTAGTTCCAAGGCAGCACAATTCATATGTAAGATGGATTATAAACAAGTCTCGATTTTCTAAAAAGAATGCTTGCAATTCAACAAACAATTCTAACGTTGGCATAACATCAGTTATCGAAAATGCAAAAATTTGGAAATATCTAGGTGTTAATGATTTTAATAACTTTTGCTAAAAAAAATTCTCTTGCATTCACGGAGAATAGCAGAATACGATTCATTCAAAATTAAGAGCCCCTCAGCTTTCCTTCATTTTTAACATAAGGAATTACCTACTTGAAACCGAGAAGTGAAATTATCTTAGACCCGTCCTAATATAGGGAAATTGCAAGCAATTTAAAATTCCATGTATCACCCAGAAAATTTATAGAAAAATTTTCCGAACAACTAGAAAGATATTGAAAAAGCATCATCAACCTGTTATGGATTTTGTTGCTTTGAATCAAGTTCATGAAGAGAGTATAACTATACATACAGTTTTATTAAATACCTGAAGGATTTCGAAAGTTCTCTTCATTCTTGGCATCAAGAAATTTAAGAAATTGATAAAATTGATGGAGGTGCTTTGTTTCTTGATTGAACATCGGAATCCATTCCCATTGGAAGAGGCATATTTTCAAGATTCTCTCTTTGGGTTTGTCTTTGCCTTAGTCCATTATCTCATGAATTAAATACAGAATAGTCTATCAGCTGAATTCAAATTGACCCATTTAATTTATTAGATGATATTGGATTAAATTCTGGAACTAGAGCTCATTCAAAAAGTCTACTTCAGATAACTTTGAGTTATTTTTCAAAAATATTCATTTAGAACTTCCAATATCGTAATTGATGAGATATACATATGAAAACCTTAGATTCATTCGCAAAAGACAGATGTAAAGAAAATATTACATGTGTAAATTATAATAGGCTGAGAATAACCATCAAGAGTCATTTAACTTGTAAAACCTTCTCAGGGCTTAAAATACCTATGCGGTTCCTATCCTATCATCCTCTTTGGCTAGTATAAATAGTCTAGAACAGATCCAAATGAACTTCAATGTGAAACATGTTCCTTTGTGAATATCATCAGCACCATTCAAAATAAGGAATGCGGAGAGTTATATGATATTTCATGGACGTCTTAGACTAACTAACAATCTTCATAGTAAATAGGTTTTTCTTCTACGTTCTCAATTCCATGATAAAAAAAGAACGTGTGGCTTGTATATTTATTGTTATTGCTACAGATTACAATTAACTACTCTAACCCTTCAATTAGACAATGCAACTGGTTGATTTTGATATGAAACATCCAGGACTACACTACACACCTCCCATGCTGCTCAAACAGCATATTCAAACAGAGTTCATGGATTCTATCGTAACCATATGGTCGTTATGCGTAGGTAAATGTCCTTTTATGTATTTGAACAATAAAGCTAATAAAACACATACTATTCGACTGCTCAGCACTGTCATCGACTAGATAAAGAGCTATTTTCTATGAGTAATGGATAACATCTGAAAGCTTTTCCGCCAAGAAACAGGGCTGGGTTGATATACTATATGAATGTTTTCATTGGAGAATACACAATTGGCCTAATCAAAAACACAATTTTTGGGGAATTTAATGTATCAAATATGCCATATACTTCTGTCGTTTCCATTTTGAAAAATATATTTTTTCAAAATATTCACATCGTTAGACCTTTTGATATTTGCTATTTTTCTCGAAGTTAATACTTTCATCAAGAAATAATTGTTAAAAAGGTGTTCAACTGAAAATGAATGGATAGATATTGAAAGATTGATACGTTAGAATAATCTGCAAATTTGTAAATATTCCCACGCCAATAGTGGTATCTTCAAGATGGGACACTAACAATCGGTATTTGATTGCATATTCGATTTGGTATGACCTGAATATTATGCAATTTCCTGATATTGAATTGGATTTTATAGAAGCAGACCCATTTCAATAAAACTGACTATAATAGTTCAATAGATATTATGCCGTGCCGTCATAAAAAATCTAATCATCTCTGTTCATCATCATCATCATCATCATCAAGCAGCTCGTTCTGTCCACTGCTGGACATAAGCCTCACGTAAACTATGCCACATCCTTCTGTTCTGTCTGTATCCAATTCGTCTGGATGCGTTTTATATCGTCAGACCACCTTGTTGGGGGACGTCCTATACTTCTTTTTGCTTCGTGTCTTGGTCGCCATTCTAGAATTTTCTTGGTCCATCTTCCGTCGGTGGTTCTTGCCAGATGTCCGGCCCATTTCCACTTAAGTGTGGCGATCCTACTAATAGCATCCTCAACCCCACTTCTTTGCCTGATTATGTCATTTGATATTCGGTCTCTAAGGTATAATCCGAGCATGCATCTCTCCATGGCACGCTGAGCCACTCGAACTTTATTGGCCGATTTCTTGGTCAGAGTTAAAGTTTCCGCGCCGTAAGTCATGACAGGCAACACACACTGGTTGTAAACTTTTCGTTTCAAACAAATTGGGATATCTGATTTTAAGATATTGCTCAGTTTACCAAACGCTGCCCAAGTAAGGCCAATTCTTCTAAAGATTTCACAGGTTTGGTTGTCTCGACTTAAGATATTTGTAGGCTTGGACTTGTTCAATTTCAGCATTACCTATCTGAATATTTCCACTTGTAACGATATTGGTCATATATTGTGTTTTAGACGCGTTCAGCTTTATTCCAACCCTTTCAGAAGCTTGTTTGAGCCTTTCAAGCATTTCTTTTGCATCTCCTATGTTGTCGGATATGAGGACGATGTCGTCGGCAAACCTAAGGTGGTTCAAGTATTCCCCATTAATATTTATACCCATATTTTCCCAGTCTATCCTTTTGCACATATACTCGAGTAGGGTTATAAAGAGTTTTGGCGAAATCGGATCTCCCTGTCGCACGCCCCTCTGTATTTCGAATGTTTCTGTTTTTGCGTGAAGTTTCACACAAGCTGTGGCATGATCATATATGTAAGGGGTGTAAGGGGTGATGGCGAGATGGTCTATGCCAACCCAAATGTCAACCTCACCTGCACGAGAGATGACAAAAAATTGTCATCCGGTACACCCTGCTGTACAACTGGCGAGGCTCTGGCGACCGAGTCACGGCGGTATAACCGTTGTATCGAGAGTTAAGGAAATGTATCTGTCTAAATTAACCCCCTACCAAGACGCACTGGCCAGCGTGGTGGAGGTAAGGCTAAAAATCCCCGTTTACTACTATGAAATCATCTTTGTTAGAGTCGATTTAAAATGGAAACACCACATTATACGAAAAATGATTTTTAGGTGTTTTTGCGATGAAAATCTATATAGTAGTAGCTGATAATTTACCCTAGGTTGGGAAACTGTGAAATATAAAAGAAAAAGTTGCTTCTATGTCGAAAAAAATAGTTTTTTGTTACTGCATGTGTAATTTTTATTGTAACATTGGCAAAAACTGCTAAGCTTATATAGAGTACATTACACGATGCATTACAGCAAGGGTGTTCAAACGGTCGATTGTGATCGACCAGTCGTTCGCTAGTGCTTTTAGAGTAGGTCTCGAGAAGAAAAATATTTTTAATAAGTAGGTAACTAAACTACAAAATTTATAACGTAATGAAATAACACTCTGCTAGGCGCAAAAGGCGGCTTTATCGAAGGAACGCCCGGTACTTGTCAAAGAAAAGCCGCGTTTTTTATTCTTGACGCTTTTCTATAAATTTCAAATTTTGACGGGAAAATTCGAGACTTTCGTTCACGCCGATATAAATGTTACGCCTGCAGGAATTGGAGTTATTCTGAATTGTAACTTGAAGGCAATATTACGTCGAAATAAAGTTTATTTTTGAATAGTACAAAATGAGTGCAGCGAAGAAATCTAAAACGTATGTTTTCAATAACGATTGGGAAAAAGAATTTTTTCTTTAGTATGGTGAAGGCATTTGTCTTATTTGTCGTGCGTCAGTTGCAATACCTAAGCATGGTAACTTAGAGAAGTATCATTAAACGGTTCATAAAAACTATGTAAAGGATTTGCCGCCACAGAGTGAATCAAGAAAACGAAAAGTACGTGATTTGATATCTTGTTTCAAGAAAGAATAAACCTAGTTCACAAGACCAGCCAAATCATGTCTGTTATTAGAGAACTTCAGTTATCTCTTCCGACTGTCACAAAGCGTATTGAAGTCATGAGTCAGTTAAACTATAACATGATATCATGAAATGTACATACTTTTCTTTATAGTTCGACGAATCCACTGACTTTCTCTTCAATTTTGTAAAAAACTACAAGGTACCAATATACAAATTAGTGTGCATCACAACCGATGGAGCACCTGCAATTACTGGAAACAAAATCGGTTTTGTGGCATTGTGTCGAGCTAGTGAAGATTTCCCTTCATGTTTTTCATTCCATTGCGTTATACATCAACATGGTTTTTTTTGAAAAGTTTTAAATATGGAGGAAATTACGGGCATTGCAAAAAAAATTGTGAATTCTATCCGTGCACGTAGCTTGCAACGGCGGCTAATTATGATGCAGTTGGAAGATAAGGAGTCAGCTGAACACACTGATTTAGTTCTTCATATAGACGTCAGGTGGTTGAGTCGCTGGAAATTCCGAGAAAGGTTTCAAGAATTAATGCCCGAAATAACAGCCTTTCTAGACGAAAGAGGTGATGACACTCAGATGATGAAAAACGAAAAATGGCTGACTAATTTGGCATTCTTGACTGACATCACAATGCACTTAAACACCACTAACTTGGAGCTTCAAGGTAAAGGAAATACTATTATTGAGATGTTCAGCGCAGTAAATGCATTCAAAAGTAAATTGCAACTTATGATAGATCAACTGGAAAGAAAAGAGTCGTATATATATATATATATATATATATATATATATATATATATATATATATATATATATATATATATATATATATATATATATATATATATATATATATATATATATATATATATATATATATATATATATATATATATATATATATATATATATATATATATATATATATATATATATATATATATATATATATATATATATATATATATATATATATATATATATATATATATATATATATATATATATATATATATATATATATATATATATATATATATATATATATATATATATATATATATATATATATATATATATATATATTTTGAAGGAGAGGATTTACAAAATTTGAATAATTGTATTTACAATAAGTGCTTGTGATTCAATAAACGAGTGAAAAATCTGAGGAAAAACTCGTTTCCCTGTCGCTATTGCACTAGCAATAGCTTGTCTGTTTATGATGTGTTAGTGTCGTGTGTACATAAAGAGTACCAAAGATTTTTCTGCTTTGCCGCTTCATTCTCTTTTGCATTCCATGATTTCCAAACGAAGACAAGGGTGAAAGGAAGGGGGTTTGGGACAGGAATCTGTAACAATGGAAAAAGAAAACCAGCAGAAAAATATTTCAACAATCAAACTTCTAAACAAATCTAAGAAAAGATTTTACATAGCAAGCAAGGTCATGGAAAGGGACTAAGGAGATAATAAAAAAATACATAACCTGCGATATTTCCTCAAATTCCATCTCTGTTTGACCGAGAGAGCCCCGATGGCCAGATTCAGTCTTCCAAGTGATGCCGATTATGATCTATAGATGTTTTAAAATCATTATTATTATATTTATTTTATTATTATTATACATTATGGACCCAATAATCTGGGTTGATATCGCCCATATATTATTTCTTCGTGGAACTTGTTTAATATAAAGAAAAATTTGCGAAAAAATTTTGACAGTATGAGGCTGAATTATCAAATATTTTAGATAATTCGAAATGTGTTTTATGATTGCAAATTTAACATCATTTATGAGTAATCCTTTTCCATATAAAAACATTCAAGAATTAGCTACTGAAATAGCAAGTCAGTTTAATATGAACTCATGTTCTGTTGAAAATGAGTTGATGCAGATTATATCAGATATACATCTCAAAGCTACAGCAATGATACGAATTTATAAGAAGATAAATATCCGAATCTAAGGCAAATCGCCCTTCAACAGACAGCAATGTTTGGGTCAACTTACTTGTACGAGTCTGCATTTTATTAAATGAGGATAATTAAGTCAAAATATCGCAATCCACTAACTGACTATCATATGTCATCATGCTTGCGATTAGCACTTAGTGGTAACTTACCATGCTTTAACATCCAAAGTCACTCCTTAGTTAAGTTTAACACCCTATGTAGCATGTTTTGTAACAACCAATAAATTCGCAATTTTGAATAACTATGAGTTTTTTCATTGATATTATAGAGAAGAACCTAACTAAACCTAACCCAAACTTTGACTAAAATAATGTATATTGTGCGGAAAGCTAATATCTATATATGATACGGTACACCCTACCTAGGTAGGTAGGGTGTATCGTGTATGTACAACAACCCTGTATCACACATACTTGAAGCCTCTCAGAGTGGATCGTAAGTAGTCTAAGGATATTGAGGTAGATCGCTTGAAGCAATTCCAAGTGAGAGAACTTGTATATCCAATTGATGGCAATCTTTCATGAATACGTTAGCCATTCGAATATTATATTTTAGAACACAAGGAACATGATATATTTTCCATGAATTAAATTCGCTGTGAAGAATTAACTGTTGGCATGTTTTCCAAATTCTAGTCTATTTTTCCGAGTTGTTCATTACACCTTTCTCATAATCATAAGAATGGGTTAGAATATTCACTACCTTGTTAATCTGCTGCCCATTAAGAGAAAGTTCATGAAACCATTAATTAGAAAATGCAAGTTAGGCACTAGCTGATTTCAGTGAAAGGAACTTGCCAGAATATTTACTTATATCGGTATTTTTGGCTTAAGGAAAAGTCCATCTATGTTCCAAAGACTCATGAATACCATATTAACAGGAATAATTGATCATATGTGTTTCGCATATCTCGACGACATTGTCGTACACGCAGCCGATTTGGAAACACACAATAATCGTTTGAGAGAGGTATTCGACCTACTCTTAAAATACAATTTGAAAATACAACCTGAAAAATGCGATTTTTTTAGGTATTGCAACTGAGTGCAATCTTTAATACTTGTAGTAGTTACAGTAGCTTTATACCTAATTTCAGTAAACTTCGCCTAACTACTAAAAAAGTTTACTTCATACAACTGGACTAGTTTACAACAAAATGCTTTCGAAAGTCTACGAAAGATATTAACGTTCGAGCCACTACTCCAATATCCAGATTTCGGAAAACCATTTAACCTCACAATAGACGCAAACGATTATGCCATTGGTAATGTACTTTCCCAAGGCGAAACAAAGCCAGATTTACCTATCGCTTTCGCAAGTAGAACTCTCAATAAGGCCGAGTTTAACTACAGTACTAATGAAAAGGAGCTATAAGCTATAATCTGGTCAGTAAAGCACTTTCGCCCGTATTTCTTTGGCAGGAATTTTGAAATATACGCCGGCCGTAGTCCGCTCACTTGGCTTTTCAACGCCATAGAACCCAGCCCTCGTTTAGTCCGATGGATACTATTACTGGAGGAGTACGATTACAATTTTGTTTATCAATCAGGTAAATAGAATCAAGTAGCAGACTCTTTAAGCAGAATTTAAACCTCCGATTCGAATATTTATGTTGTTGACCCATCTCTCAGCCTATATTGTACGAATTTGTTAGAAAGCTCAACAACAACATAACAACTCCTACTTAAATTCTTCTAATAATTATGTAACTTGCATATCAGTAGATCTAGAATTCAAAGACAAACCTCCATTAGAAAAGGGGTTTAATCAGAAGGAATATTTTGCTGAATTAGATATGAAAACTGGCGACATTAAAGTCATAGAAGTAAACAATCAGGAAATTTTCTAATTTGTCCACAAGAAATTTTCTGGGAAAACTGCCTTAGTGAAATCTTTTTCGATATTCTAGTCAAATTGAGACATTTAATACACGAGAAAAACCAATCTTCATTCAATATTTGAGGCTGCAGTCTGTCCAACAAATTTCAAACTATCTGTGGTAGTGCCCGTTTATAAAAAAGGACGTCAACAATTATAGATCAATTTCTCTAATAAACAATATTGACAAAGTCTTTGAGACAATACTGTAGGATGGTCACATACCTAGAGAAACGGGGACTACTTGTGGATAAACAATTCGGATTCAGAAAAGGGAAACGAACCGTGAACGCTGTTTCTCTTTTAGTGAAAAATATTTACGATTACTTAGATGAAGGAAGAAAATGCAGGGCTTTATTTATCGATCTCAAAAAAGCTTTCGACACAATTAACCACAAGAAATTAATCACTAAACTTCAACATATAGATTTTCGTAGCCATGACTTGCACCTTTTCAGTTCTTATTTATCGGACCGAAAACAATGCGTACGCATAAGAGATAAGTATAAGGGTTTCTTACCTTTAGAGTTCGGAGTTCCTCAGGGATCGATATTGGGCCTACTTCTTTTCTTGATAAACGTGAGTGATGTATTCATCCTAGATCTGAGAGGCCTGCCAGTTGCTTTCACCGACGATACAGTCATTTTTGCGGATACCTTTTGGGAGATGCTGAGAGTTCAAGTAGAATATGACCTTAGTATATGCTTGATTGGTTTGCTGTGAATATGCTAACGGTAAATATTGAGAAGACCTTCTTCGTGCCATTCGGAATCCGGAACTCTTCTCTGCCGGAATACGACTACGTAGAGATTGGATCTGAAAATCAGTAAAATAGACTGGTCGTAAAAAGAGTGCATAATATTACTTACCTTGGAGTAACCATCGATGCTCATATACGCTGGGCTCTACATGTCATCACTTTTCTAAAGAAACTTCGATCTGTTTTATACAAGTTTCGTCTAGTGAGGAATATAGTCGATGAGAAACTTGCCAGAACATTTTATTTCTCATTAGCACAGACTCATCTTCGTTATGGGGAACTGCCGTGAACATATATTTGAACTCACTCAATATTATTCAAAAACGATTTCTGAAGGTGATACTAAACAAAAATAGGCGGTTTCCGACAGATCAACTGAACGAAGAGGCGAAAGTTTTAGATATTCGGCCAATGTATTATCTGAATCTAGCAATTGATGAAATTATGAGGGGAGGGAGGAGAATTAAAGATTATCAAACCCGTAAAAATTGTCCCTTTCTTACACCAAGGACAACATATTCAAAGGGCATAAATCAAGAAGTAATATGGTGGCTAGGGTGTTCAATTCAATGCCGGTCGACCAGAATATTGTGGATCCTACCAGGATAAAAAAAAAAGCTGAGAGAGAGAATGATTTCCTCAAAGTGATCCATTTTAGAAGTTTACATGGAATCAGATATAGAAATTCCTCACGATTTATGGACCAAGAGACTGGGCTGATCTTTTTTTTTTAATGAAGATAAAAATTTACTGTTTGAGTTTCAGTGAAATAATTAGAATGTTAATGCGTTGATTTGAGTGTTCAATATGGATTGTTTGAAAAATATTTGATTTTTCTCTACTTTTTGCTCATTCTGTCTTGTATTTTTCATTGATGATGTTTTCTCACTTGAATTGATTTTATGCTATGTGTATATTTTCCATAATTTCATTTATGTAAGTCATTTTTTTAATTCCCCATGTACCAACCCAAAAGGTTCCTATGGTATATTCGCTCTTTTTCTTTATGTATTTTTGAATGAGCTAAATATATCTAATATTTTTATTATATACCTAGGTTAGGAATAGTTGTAGATCAAGTGAGTTGAGTTTTCCATGACGTTTAGATAAGTTCTGATCCAGAATAAATTCCAGAAATTCTAACAGGTCATTCTAACCCTCCTTCGTGTCATTCAGGATTTCATGAAACATGAGAGAAAAAAAGATTCATATACCAGGGTGTTTGTTGAAATTTGCCTGTTTTTTCGAAGAAGAAAACACTTAATTTTCAGAGGAATCGAAATTTTTTTCCATTCAAAGTAATGACTATTGAATTTGACACATATTGCCTATCTCTCAGGCAAATTATGGATACCATCCCAAAAAACGTTTTCCCTTTCGAGGCAAACCATTCGACTAACCATTCTCGGACTTCCTCAAAATTAGCGAAGCACTGCTCTGCAAGGGAGTGTCCTATTAATGCCAACATGTAATAAATCCGACGGGGCGAGGTCTGAAGAGTACGGTAGGTGCGATAATATTTCCCAATCAAGTGTGTCTCTCGCCAGTTTAGCACGTTGTCATGTTCCAAGATAACTTTGCCATGTCTTCGGGCCTATTCCGGCCTATTCCGGCTCGATCAACACATGATTCAGATTGATAATTTGTCACCAAGTTTTAACTACTCGAAGTACACCACACCACGCTGGTTCCACCAAACACAGCGCATTGTCTTATGGCTAAAGCGATGTGGCCTTGAAGCCGATGGGCCGGCTTCACCTGGTGAAAGCGATGATTTTTTTCGATTCGGGTTCTCAGAATAAATCAACTTTTCGTCGCTCGTGAAAATTCAATGCAGAAATGATTTCCTTTTGAAACGTTGAAGCAGCATTTCACAAACGGTTTTTCGATTTTCTATTTGTCTATCGTTCGGCTTTTTGAAAATGAAATGAACTTGGGAAAAACTTTTTGAAAAATGACCACTTTTCGATTGTCACATTTCGACGAAAATTCCAAGGAAGAGAATTTTTTTTATTCAAAATTGCACATTGCACATGTGTGAGAAAGGATGCTACGTTACATTGTTATTAATTCTGAGTGCCGAAAATGACTTTGAACTAATCAATTTTTTTATTCTATTCTTTTCACTTAATAATGGCTGCTATGAAAATAAATTGCTGGCAAATAGTTAATTGATTCCGCCGTTACTACTTTATTGTTAATCATGATGATATTAAGATATTTAACCACGTTTTATATTACAACAAGGGATTTATTGAAAATCAGCATTGTAATTTCGGTCTTTTGACCATCTTCGACGTTTGTTCAAAACTAGATACAAAGAACACCAATCAGATTACAATAACCAGAGCAACGACGAATCTACTTCAGCTCCACATTGTCTGGAAAATGGGCATTATGTTCCACCCATAGATCAAATTCAAATTATTCACAGAATACCTAAAGGACGGAAGTTAGATTTCTTAGAAAACATCGAAATTTTCAAACTATCAATAGAGAAAATCTTTTGGACAACCAGTATGGCCTGGCTTGTTCATCTATTTTTAATATCTTCAAATAATACCTGCTTTTATCATAATTCGTTTAATATGTGTAATATTGATGCTTTTTTTATCTTATAGAAATTAGTTTTCAACGAATATGAAATAAAATGTATTTTATACTTTTCACAATGTTCACCAACGCGACCGGTATCTTTCGAAAAGTAATTTTTAAATGCTCAACTACTGGAAACGAACTTACTTATATTACTAGCCTGATTACAAATTGAATAGTGGAGACTTATTGACTTCATTGATTCAGTTTATTTTTTTATTTAAATTTGAGTTTTTCAAGAATTTTACTTAATAATTGCGATTCGTAACGCGTTTCACTACACCGTAGCTTCTTCAGACGAATGAATGTACAGAAAATATAAATGAGAATATAAATATAAATGTTCTTGAGTAATTGAAAGCTTATTGGGTTGCTTCTTCTCAAGTGGTTATTTATGACAGGTATATCCAATAAAATTAAGGAAAAGATTGCGCCCCGGAGAGATTCAATAGAGGGAAGGGCTTACATCGACGTGTTCATTGATGAGTTTACCTGAGTATTTGTATTTATTGATTTCTAAGGTTTCCCAAAGATCTACCTTCCAATATTTATTATCTGTATGCAAAATTTCAAACTGTGGGTCGAAAGAGTGATTATTTTCTAAGAGATGATTCGCGTAATTTGAATCTGATTTTTTTGAAAAACTGCGTTTATGTTACGATATTCTAATATTAAAATTCCTATGTGTTCTACCAATGTAGAAATCATCACAGTCATTGCAATTCAATCTATAAACACCTGATTTGGTTTTATTATTATTTTTATATATATATATATATATATATATATATATATATATATATATATATATATATATATATATATATATATATATATATATATATATATATATATATATATATATATATATATATATATATATATATATATATATATATATATATATATATATATATATAAGCAACCCAATAAGCTTTCAATTACTCAAGAACATTTATATTTATATTCTCATTTATATTTTCTGTACATTCATTCGTCTGAAGATGCTACGGTGTAGTAAAACGCGTTACGAATCGCAATTATTAAGTAAAATTCCTTAAAACATAGTACTTGTTTTTTATTATTGATAATAGGATTTTACCAAGTAAAAGCCTCCCAAATTCAAATGTTAAGTGTTTCGATTACAAAGATCATTAGCACTATCGGTACATGTAATTTACAAGTTTTACAGATTTGTTAAGGCATTATAACATTTCATATGGATTGATGAGTTTGAGAAATGTGAGTGAGTCCTTTATATTAACAGAGTTATTTCCAAGTGCTTCTGGTAGTGTTGGTTTGATTTTGGAAGCGAGTCTCTCGTGATCATATTTTGGTCAATCCACAATTATGTGCTTAATGTCTAGTCGCACGTTGCATAGTTGATAGTTGGAAGGAGGCTCCTTCGTTATAAGAAGTTGGTGGGTCAGGAGTCTTGCTATCTTAACCTGATCTTTCCTCTTCTTCAGTATTCTTATAGTTTCAAAGCTCCTTGGTTTTATATGCTTCAAAAATTTTTCTGATTGGGACCACTGAGTTTGCCAGTCTTCTTGGGCCTTTTTCTTGACCATACACTCGAAATTCTTTGGTTCCAGCAACTTGAGATTTGGGGTTCCTATCGAGGCATTTTTTTCGGCTATATCAGCTCCTTTTCCAGAAATTACAACATTAGAGGGTTTGAACATGAACACTAATGACACATTGAGCTGGTGAATTTGATATCTCAGTTGATTTATCTGTTGTACTAAGCTACAGTTTGAATGCATTTCTTTTCTGTTAACTTCTGAATCAAGTTGAGTGAATCCGTGCTGAATGAAGATTTCAGGTAATTGAGAATATATATTAAAGCCTGGTGAACAGATAGTATTTTTCAAGTGAAGACTGTACCATTTGCAAGAGAATAAGTTTGACTTTTTTCCGGTGTGACAACAGCTAGGCCTACCACGCCTATGGATGTATTCGATGATGCATCCTTGTAGATGAATGTGGTCTCTAGATGTTTATACAGTTCTTCTTGAAATAATTTTCTTAGCAGCCCTGGGCGAATCTCCGCTTTTTTGTATTTCACTAGGTTGGTCGTTTTTTCCATTTTGATTATGCATCAAGGAGGTATGGAGGATGAAGGTAGGGATTAGATTAAGTGGGAAGCTTTCGGAATCTGCAGTTCTTGAAGTGTTTTATTCAATCTTTTGTTAAAGGGACGAATTTGGTTCGAGTTTGTGTTTGTATCATTTTGGCGACTAGTGGCATTTCGCCTACTAAACAATTTTTCATGATAGCTTTTTCTAGCTGTCGAATGAGCAATAACTCCATATTCAATTTTAGATCTGATCGAACATCTATATATGTCTAAAAGTATTTTCGGGTCGGCTCCCCAATATTGACTCCCTAGAACCCTGAATAAATTGAGGATTTCACTGCAATCAATCTTGGTTGACTCAATATGTTTCTCCAATTCATTTTTCATCGAACCAATCACCTAGTAGTTTCACATTATTCACATATTTTATATTTTTGCCATTCAAAGAAATGATATGATATGTTTTGTTTCTTGTTGAAAATAGAACGCTACTCAGTTTTTTCTGTTGAGAATTGAAATCCACTGATGTGGCCCCATCCTAATAGGAGATTTATGGTTTTCTGGAGTAGATTGCGCATTGTGTCGATAACTCTAACCTTTCACAAATAATTGAAACTCATCTAAAAGAATTGGGCTTTCACTGGTGCTTGAACATTGTTCAATATGTCATTCATTGCTATTAAGAAAAAAGTAGGACAGTCCCTTGCGGAACTTTAAATATTCTGCTTTCTAGAAAGTTCTGAATAAACGATAACATATTTCCCTTTATTCCCCAACTATTCAATGACACGATGATTTTGTGCCTCCACACCATCTCGAAAGCTCTGTGAATACCGATAAACACTGCTAGAACCATTTGCTTCCGATTGAATCCGTCATGAATTTCTGATTCAAGATTTAGAACAGTGTCTGTCGTGGATTTATTTCGGCGGAAGCCATTTTGTTCAGGAGTTTATTGTTATTTTCCAAAAACCATCGTAATCTATTGATGATTCTCTCAATCAATTTATACATAGTGCAAGTGAGAGATTCAGGTCTTTAGGACTTTGTGTCATTCTATGGCTTATTCGTTTTATGTAGAGTATTTGTGCAAAACTTTTTATTATTTACTATATAATAAGCGTGGTATTCCAATTTTGAGTCGCTAGACTTTAAACATGTTTATCACCGAGTTTGTTAGTCAAACAGAATGACAAAGTATATTGATGTCCAAACATTCCAACAAATTTATTTTCCTTTCTTTGTTACAACTATGAACAATTTTGATATTTTTCAACGTTACTAAATGTTTTGTGGTTTTTATATGTTCACATATTGGAGAATTGATATCAGGGGATAAGTGTTCTTTAGATCTTGCTTGATAGCCAGCTAGACCCGCAATCAATTTATACATAGTGCAAGTGAGACAAACAGGTCTGTAGGACTTTGTGTCATTCTACGGCTTATTCGTTTTATGTAGAGTATTTGTGCAAATTCATCAATTGAAATTCCTGCTTTCATAAAGTTAATTGGAGATGCAGTTTTGAATCCCATGTTTCTCAATTCGACTTCAAGCAGTTGGTGTGGGATTGTTAAGCACACGTTGAGACCGTTAATTTCGATGGAACTTTAATCTGTAATTTCATCAACCAAATTAACGCTGCTTAAATACGCACACATTCGGTTGTTCAATATTCTTGATAGACCTAGAATATTTTTTGGTTCTACTATTTTAGCGATTGCAAATACATAATCGTATATTCAAATCATCATTATGGTTCAATATAATTGCTTGTTCTTTTTTAGGAAAGTTCATAATTTTAACTACTTGCGAGAATTTACGTTCAAGGTTCATTGTACTGGATGTACCCCTGTACTCAGAGGTTGTCTTCGTTAATTTCTCGGAATAAATTCCGATCTAGATCCCTAAATAATTTTTTCAGGTGTGATCAGATAATGAAACAATATCTTGCATTATTTGATAAGATAAAGATGCAGATGTGCTGAAAATTTGAGATACTGCGGGTAAAAGATGGTAAAGTATGGGAAAGGAATAAAGGATTACCTCGTTTTCCGTTGGATTTTCTTCCACCTGCTCAGTCACCGTAGCTATGTATTTCTTGATTCATAGATTGAAGAAAACTTTTTATTATTTACTATATAATAAGCGTGTTATTCCAATTTTAAGTCGCTAGAGTTTAAACATGTTTAACACCGAGTTCGTTAGTCAAACAGAATGATGAAGTTTATTGATGTCCAAACATTCCAACAAATTCATTTTCCTTCCTTTGTCACAACTATGAAGAATTTTGATATTTTTTAACGTTACTAAATGTTTTGTGGTTTTTATATGTTGACATATTGGAGAATTGTTATCATGGGATAAGTGTTCTTTAGATCTTGCTTGATAGCCAGCTAGACATTAATATCTCTCCACTACTCAATTTGAAATTAGGCTAGTGATATAAGTAAGTTCGTTTTCTGTAGTTGACCACTTGAAAAAGACTTGACTGTCGAAACTGGTCGTGTTTGTGATAATGAAATTAGGAAAAGTATAAAATATACTTTACTTCATCTTCGTTGAATTCGTTCATTACCTTGTTTGCTCCTTATTAATTTTGTATCTACCTGTTAATTTATTTATATATTTTCAACTTCAGTCCAGTACTTGTTGCCAGCTGAAGATGGTCGAGAGACCGAAATAGCAATTCTCAATAAATCTATTGAGAAAGTATAATACATAATTTAACTTCTTATTATTATCAAATTGCTGGCATTTTTACACGAATTTGAAAAAATTACTCCACAAACAGCCATTATCAGGAAATAAGAATTGGAATAAATATTCAAGGAAGTGCTTCAAAAGCCTTGATTATATCTAACTCATTTTTGACAGTCCAGATGGATTGAAATGATTACCATTCTTCTTAATAGTTGCGCGAAGGGATCGTACTTTCTTTATTAGATTGGAACTACACTTATTTCAAATAGCAAGTTACGAATAGTTGATTAAAAAGAAAGACGGCATGTCTATTTTTCCGATATTTCTCAAAAAGTAATGCACTGACGAATTTAAAATGTATAATGAATCGATAGATTTTAACACCAACAACTTAAGTTTAACATTTTGATTTTGTAGAAAATTGATTTTCTCAATTTTATGAAATTCATTAGTTATGAGGGATATCAGAGGTCAAGTGAAAACAAAAGTAAGTTTACTCAGAATGTTTCTTTCCATACAACCATGATCTTTGTTTTCTGTTAAGATTTTTGAGGAGCTTTCACACTTACGGACTGAAACCATCGATTTACTAATAGCAAGCAGCAACAGCTAATTACGTTCAAATATTTAAATTTCGAAATCATTAGTACCCTTCGCATGAAAAATTATGACATCTAGACTATCCAATTGGTCGACGGATAGATTTCTGTTTGAATTATGTGTTTCTATTTAACAAACACAATTACTACACGTTTCGATTATATTATCCACGTTGTTCCACAAATCTTGCACCGTAAGATGTATGGTTTGTATGATTGAACCCAGTCATTTCTAGGTTCAAAAATTCACCGAATCAGGTAAACAGGAAATAATTTCTAGGCACGTCTGTTCCGATATTCTACAAGCGAACTGTACACAGACACTTAAGAGATTTATTTTCATCAACTACGTGTGCATTCGACATACCTATAATTCAATGATATTAACAAAAGGTGAGTACTTGTACAGAATGAAAATGTGGACCACGGAGAGTCTGAAAGGAACGGTTTTGTTTTTATTTAATTTATGCCTGCCATCTCACCTACTTCCACGCAAATCTGGGTCATACATCATCTGCTCCGCGGTACTTCTTCTTTCTTCTTCCTATGCTACATATTTAACGTTAAATCTTATTAGCTACCTACCTGACGGGTGATTTTATGTAGAAAGTCCATTTTGCCATTTAGGTACTAAGATTTACAATGAGCTCCTGGGGTACCACGCCTGCTACGTCGCTGGAGGCCTTGAAGAAATTTAATTAACAATATGCAAAGCATTTCAGCATTTATTCACTTACGGCGTTTAATTTTTCCACTCTAATTTGAATTAATTAAGGATGATGAGAACTTATGATTGAACAAGTAATCAAGTTTGAACTTTCCATCTCAAACAGTTTTTGTGACACAGCTGCCTGTACAGGGTGGACCAAGTTCGATGTTTAAGTACGGCGGCTATGTGCTATATTGTAGATAGAGAAAAATGATTCCGCCTCTTTTAAGCTACATTTTCGAGAAAACTCATCTGTTCAGTTTTCGGAATTCTAGATCTTGCGATCGTGACATAACGATATCTAAAATCCTATTGAAGTAAGGCGAAAATATCCTCGTATTTTTTTGCAGGTAGAATGCAGGAACGTATTTGGTGGAGTTTTTGGCCGATCGGTTTCTGAGTTAAGAAGCAAACTTGCGTTTTCCCAAATAAAAAGTTTAAGTGATTTTGATATCAGAAGAGAGGATAAGGTTTTTTCTTTTCAAATATATATCACATGCCTCATTCACTTCTTTAATATCAGCCTCTCTCTTTAAAAAATCGAAAATTCATATCTATCCACACGCTATATAACCATAGTAAGAGTTGTTTGCCCTTTTTAGGTAGAATAAAGAGACGTATTCGAAAACAATATTTGCCGATCGGATTCTGAGTTATGAAGCAAACATATGTTTTTTCAATTACGAAATTTAGGTGATTTATTTCACTGAAGGTGAATGAGTGTTTCAAATATATATCAGTTGCCGCATTAATTTCTTCGACATTAGCCTCTCTCATTAAGGAATCGAAAATTTATATCTATCCACTCAGAATATCGCAGTTATTAACACTATAGTAGAAGGGGTTTGTATATGTGCGTCAAAGATACATTCATTCATTTCTGTGTTTGAAACAATATAGTTCTTCCCTTAGAACATTGATTCACCTTGCTTTATAATACTATTTCAACAGAAATAGTTGCAATACTCAATCAATAGCAATGCTTCTGTGAAAACACTCATTATAATAATAATAATAATTTGATTGAGGAGGTTGTTACTTGATGAAAATCGATATACATATTTTCAATGAAATAAAACTATGCCATTTAGATTTTCACTATATTAACAAAACTATGACCGGTTTCATCACACTGTGGCTTCATCAGATAAATACAAACTAATGAACAGAGTTATTCCTCATATATTGGTCTTATTTCCTACTTAATATTACAATAGGTACAAGTACAAGGGTATGTTGGAAAACCCATCGGAGTTTTTATGAATTGAAAAGATTGAGTAAAGGAGAAGGATTTAGATCGAATTGACTATTAAGTAACCTACCTGAATTTTTTTCTTTGTTGATCTCTAAAATTTCCAATAGATTGAGTTTTTGTCTATTATTTTCATTGTGTAAAATTTTGAAATTATCATTAAAGTTATGATTTTTTCGAGTAAGTATTTAGAATAATGGGAATCTGATTTATGATAATTAAAACTACGTTTGTGCTCGGATAATCTAACTTTGAAATTTCTGAAAGTTCTACCAATATAAATTGTATTACAATCCCCGCAAGACAGTTTGTGAACACCAGATTTATTACCTTTATCAATTTTAGATTTGCAGTTTTTGATATGTCGGCCTAAAGAATTATCAGTTCGGAATGCTATATTGAAATTATAATGCGAGAGGAATGAATTCAATTTTATTATTTTGTGTTAGAACTTTTTATACTTGGAAATACTTCCTGGATTGCTTTTTGAAAATTTTTCCGTGAAATCATGTTCTCAATCATAGTTGGACTGTAACCTTTATTGACTGCTATTTGTTTAATTCATCAGTTTATATCTATCTGACGAAACCACAGTGTGAAACCGGTCATAGTTTTGTTAATATAGGGAAAATCTAAATACTTTAGTTTTATTTCATTGAAAATATGTATATTGATTTTCATCAAGTAACGACTTCCTCAATCAAATTATTGTATATTGTGGTTTTCCTTGAATGGAATGTGCAATCGGCAACTACCCTAATTTATAAACACATAAACAACTCCGTTTGGGCAAATCTATGAATGAATGCCATTTATTACAAACGTAGTTTCGTATTCTCATTGTAGCCACTGAATCAGGTACATCTTTACAAACTACAAAATCATATTCTTCATCGAAATATTTCAGGAAATTCTGTTCTCTGGTTCGGTGATAAGAAACTTTTGTTCCTTCAGTTACTAACTTCCTTTTTTAGTCCTAGAAGCCTGGATATCTGATCAAGTCGCGATTTCAGATCACATTCAAAATCACTATTACTATGATGATGAAAAGAAATTGAACTATGTATTATACTCAATAAAGAGTTTAGTGGTTCACTTCAATTGCTCAATTAGGAATGGTAGGTAGTGGAACCGGTGGTGTTTAAAGAAAAGCAATACTTGAAATTGGAATTAAACATTGGAAACCTTCCAATGTTTTGTGCAGTGAGATTGAACACATTCGAATTTCATTTTCTGAAAAAGGTGTTGATAAAAATTGAACGATGACATTGTCGAAAAGTTTGTTGACTCGAGAGGAACTGAAGTGAAAGAGCTCTGAAGATGGAAAAGTAATTGTCCGAAACGTCGGCAATTTCAAGGTTTGTTTTTCTTTAAACACAACCGATTCCACTACCTACCATTCCCAATTATGTATTCTATATCACAAGAGATTTTATTGAAAATCAAGATTGCAATTTCGGTCTTTCGACCATCTTCAGCTGACAACTAGTACTGAACTAAAGTGGATTATACATACATATATAAATCGGTATCTACAAAAGTAGTGAGGGTGCGAACAAGAGACGATATCATGATTATGATAGGTACTATTAAAAGATTTCAAACAGAGACCAATAAACCGGGCAATACTGGTCGTTCAGAAGATAATCACTATGGGGGGTTTGTTGCAGATTGCAGATTTCGATTGATTTCAAGAAATCTAACTTTCATCCTTTAGGTATTTTTTCTTCTCTGGTTATTGTAATCTGTCTGATGCTCCTTATATCTCGTTTTGAATGACCTAAACACCTCAAAACAGTCTAGGGAACACTTCTGAATATCGATATATCGTATCCAGAATGATCAATATGGATGATTTGTTTTAAGAAATGAACACCTGCATCAATTTCTCACCAAATTATGTAGAGTGCCGCAACAGATTTTAGTTTTTTTCATAAAAAACTAAAAATGCAGCAGATGCGACGCTGCTTCATAATCATTTCATGTATTCAGTGTTTGAAATCAGTTAGTTGGCACTTTGTTTCTGCTGTAAGCACAAATTAGAGATTCAAGTTTTGTGATTCGACCATGGAAAGACGACATTTGATTAGAGAAGATATGTTACGAGCCGTTGGCATGCTCCAAGCTGGGAGCTCACAACGGGAAGTATCCAGGATTCTGGGAAGTAGCCCAAGTGTCATAAACCGTTTATGGTCGCGTTTCAATAAAACAGGTAGCCTAGAAGAACGCCATACAGGTCGTTCAGAATTACTACAGTCGCCCAAGACCGATATTTGGTTTTACAAGCCAGAAGAGATCGTACTACCACAGCATCTGAATTAGCTCAAGAGCTATCACGAGTTCATAATGTACAAATTTTCGACCAATTTGTGAGAAATCGACTGCACGAAGGTCAACTCCACTCCAGACGTCCTTTAAGAGTTCCACAACTGATCCATGGAAATTGCGCTGCTCGTTTAGCTTGGTGCCAAGAACACGTAAACTGGGATCAAGAGAGCCACCTCTCCACAGTTCTCTTCAGTGATGAATCTAGATTTAGTTATTATCCCGATTCGGGAAGAATTCGAATATGGAGGGAACCTGGAAAGCAAAACCGTCTCCAGCATGCTCGAGAAATTAACAGACAGGGAGGCGGATCAGTGATGTTTGGGGGAGGTATACGCCTTGGTGGAAAAACTGACCTCTTTTTCATACAGAACAACCTCACGGAAATGCTAACGCAGATGAGATAGTTTTACCTGTAGTGGTACCGTATCTCCAAACAATGGGTCAAAATCCACTCTTCCAACAAGATAATGCCCCTGCCCATCGTGCAAGAGTTGTCTTTAACGTTCTTGAAGAGAATGATATCGATCTTCTACCGTGGTTATCCTGCTCCCCAGATCTGAATCCCATCGAGCATGTGTGGGACATGGGACATGGGAAATCTCCTGCCTCAAAACGTCTTCCATCATGAACAGGAGCTTCGATTAGCAGTTCAGGGGGCTTGGAATGACTTAGGCCAAAATGTAATAGACAATTTAATATTGAGCATGCCGCGACGATGCCAAAATGTCATTAGTAACAGAAGTTGACCTTCTGGGTTCTGAAAAATATAAGTGCTTCCATATCGTTTGGAAAATATTAGTTTAGGATTTTTGTTTTGTTTTACCAAATTTCGTCATTTTGAAATTTCAAATTTTTTAATATAATAGGTGCTTTGGAGAAGTCAAATATTATTTTGTTTTCTTGAGAATACATTATATACAATACATCCTAACAAAACCGAAAGATTTCTATAAATTCGAATTATCAAATTCATATTTTAAAGACATTGGTAAGTGTTCCTAGACTTTTTGAGGTGTTTATATAGACGCCTACACAATCCGAACAGAACAACTTATAAACTCCAGTATTATCAAATTTATCAGTTTTATCTTTACTATTGAAAAATTTCTGGGAGAGTTTCTTGTGGGTTTTGAAAGCCGCTTTTTTATTCTTCAATAGTTGACACTTCCCTGGACATATTTTCTTCGGATGATGGCAGAAAGCCATATGAATCATTGAATTAAATGCAGCGTATTTATGAGATGTTGGGTGCGTTGATACATATGGGTTGCAAGTATCAATAAAGCTGGGTTTTCGATATATATCAATATTAGTGTGTTATTTATGTGAGTGATTGTTAGGCCTCAAAAGTAAATCTGATTATCTATTTTGAATTTAATTGAGTGCTATTGATGTAAACTGAAAATTGATCTAGTTGTCTAGCGGTTCCTATGAAATATCCAAGTATATCGTCTACTCATCTATACCAAAATTTTACTTATTTTGATTTGGAGGAATTAAGTATGATTTCTTCAATATATGCCATGAAAATGTCAGCTAGTAAAGGGCTCAATAGTAATCCCATCGGTAGACCGTGAGGTTGTTCATAAAATTCATTATTGAATTTGAAATAATTCTGTTGTAGGCACAATTTCAGCAAAAACATGAAATCATCATGAAAAATTGGATTAACGTGTGATTTCTTTAGAATGTCTGAGCCGATGCAATGCATTCGTCTCCTGGGATGTTAGAAAACATGTTATCTACATCCAAACTGATTAAATATAATTTGATTGGGGTTTGAACCTGTTTCAATTTTTGTGTATCAATCGAAATTTTCAAACTGCAACAACCCCCTCATAGGAATAAAATCTTCTGAACAACCAGTATGACCCGGCTTATTCGTCTCTATTTGAAATCTTTGAAAAATACCTGATTTTATCATAATTATTTTATTGCCTTTTGTTTGCACCCTTATTTATTTCGTACCTAAAGACTCATATACAGGATGTTACATATTAGTATGTCACAACTTGAGGAAGTGTATCTATGTGCAATTTTAAGAAAAAAAGTTCATTAAAACATAGGTCCGCAAAAGCTTCGTTACGGAGCTACAGGGTGTTAAAATTTCCGGAAAAATTGTTTTTTTTCCTCAAAACTCCTGCAGTTTTTGAGATATTCAGCCCAAATTTGAAATGCACGCTATTTTCTACAGTCTCCATCATAACACGTTCTAAATTTCAAGTAGAATCTACAAGATGTTTTCTTTTCCGGAGCCATGTATCCTTTTGCCTTTTCAAATTTTTGCCGTAAGTCACTGATCAGCGTACAATCAATTTTCGTCATCTTCGTTCAATTTAGAAACTTTTTTGACACCTGTATTTTTTTCGTATCTCCAACCGTTCTCGAGCAAAATAATTTATTAAACGATTGTATGCATTCGTTGAATTGAAAGCACTTCTAATTGAAAAAATGACTAGTAGGCTTTGATTTTTTTCATTTATTCATTTATTTTGACAGTTGCTAAAGTTGAACTAGTGTCTGCTCGAATTGTTCATTGAATTAACGATTAGTGTTAAGACTTGAAGTTATTTCTGTAAGAAAAAAATTGGTAATTTTACTAACTCCGTATTGGCTGATATCCATTACATGTAGGGTCTGGCTGACGGAAACACAACAGAAGCTAGGTGATTATATCAGGAGGCGTATGGGGTATGATGCTCGTCTCCTACGCAGAGTTATCTGGGTTCAATCCCGACAAAGTCGGTGTGATTTTTCGGATTCTGGTAATTGCTTGAGTGTCCATCTTTCGGAGGAGTTGTAAGGATGTCGGTCCTGTCTAACAGAGATGTGTTGGACATTAAAGATCCCTTCCCTCGTCACGAGAGGGTTCGGCAAAATTCCCGGGTTAGTGAGGTGTGCCATTAGCCGAAAGGAAGAAATAGAGCACGTTAAAGGAAAAACAAACAAAATATCAGGTGCGCTTCCCAAATCGAGTAATACCAGACAGGCGAACATTTTCAAATATCCACAGAAGGTTGAGGCAAACTGGTACTTTTACTGCAAATAATCATTTAAAACGCAAACTATGAGAACTCCAGATATTGAGGAAACAGTTTTGAATCGTATTGATTTGAATCCTCATGTGAGTACAAAAAAAATTGGAGGATTCTCCACGACTTTTTATTGCACCCGTTTCATATTCAACGCGTTCAAACTCTACTTCCTCAAGATTTTCCTTCAAGACTGAATTTCTGCCGATGGTTCTTAGATAAAATGAGAAAAAAGCTCATTTTGATAGTGAAATAATGTTCACAGATGAAGCTAACTTTTCGAGAACTGCTATCACAAATTTTCACAATAATCATTATTGGGCCGAGGAAAACCTCATTTGATTGAAGAATCTCATCATCAAGAACAATTCTCACTAAATGTCTGGGTCAGAATAATTGTAAATTATTGGATAGGCCCATTTTTTTGCCTAACAGACTAAACGCTTATCGGCAATTTCTTGAGGAGAAGTTACCTTTATTGCTCGAGGATGTGGCACTTTTGGTGAGAAGCATAATGTGGTTCATGCATGACGGGGCAACAGCACATTTTAGTGGTGAAGCAGGAGGTTTTTGAATAATACATTCAACAACCAATTGATAGGTCGGGGTTAGATTAGGTTAGAACCATGGCCTCCTAGGTCCCCACACTTAAATAGTTTAGACTTGTTCTTATGGGGATATCTCAAAAGTTTAGTCTATACCCCTCCAGTGAACACTGTAGAAGAATTGAGAAATCGAATAATAACCTCTTGTGACACGATAAGAAATACCCCAGAAATATTTCAAAGAGTGCGTGATAATATGCGAAGAAAGACAGAGGTCTGTATTCTTGCCGGTGGAGGACACTTCCAGCAATTTATTTAGTTTTTAATTGTTCTCTTTTTAGTTTGATATTGAATAAGTATAAGTTGAGTCTTAGAAGACGAGCTATGGAAATGAAAGCAAATTTTGGGCATACCTATCTAGTATTTCTATTATTTCTTTTATTTATCGAATAACATCCAATTCAAATAATTCAAATTCAATAATCTTTCAGTCGAAAACGGTTGGAGATACGAAAAAATTACAAGTGTCAAAAATGTTTCTAAATTGAACGAAGATGACGACAATTCATTGTACGCTGATCGGTGGCGTACTGCAAACAAGTTTGAAAGGACAAAATGAGACATGGCTTTGGAAAAGAAAACATCTTGTGAATTTCAGTTAAATTCTAGGACGTGTAATGATGGAGCCTGTAAAAGATAGCTTGCATTCCAAATTTGGGCTGAGTATCTCAAAAATTGCAGGAGTGAAGAGGAAAAAAATCAATTTTTTCCGGAAATTTCAACACCCTGTAGCTCCGTAGCTTTTGCGGACCTTCATTTATATAAACTTTTTTTCCTAAAATTGCACGTAGATTTACCCCCTCAAGTTGTGACATACTATTATATAACACCCTGTATGTATAAATTTTCAACTAAAGTTCCATACTTGTTGTCAGCTGAAGATGGTCGAGAGACATTGCGAACCTGATTTTCAATAAAATCTCTTGTGATAGTATAATGCATAGTTCAATTTTTAGCATCATCATGAGCAACTATCATGTAATAACGGCATAATCAATTCACTATCACTACTGTCAGTTCTCATTTCACTGTCAATTAACTTCTGCTGTGAAACATTACCTCGAAGTACAGGGGAAGTTCTAGGGCTCAGAATTCATCTATGTCCGATTATATGGAAGGATATTACTCTTGCCCATTAACGTAGAAACTCTACGCATCTTTCACAGTTATTTTGAGGAATCCAAGGCTCATCATGCATTTTCAGCGGATACCCGAAGTAATTTTTATAAGCATCACTTACAAACTCCACCACATTTGAACGGTATTGTTCAAATATTTACGTTCACACAAACTTTATCTGACAGTCCATATCAAAGTATAGCAAGTCAATCGATATTTTTTTTTAACACTTGCAAATTATTTCGATAGTTAAGAGGTTTTTCAATAAAGTCTATAACTCGTAAGAGTTATAAAACAAATGAGGATATATTTAGAATCAGCAAGGTCAAATTAGTAAACATCAAGTGTCATTCGTCTGACAAAAAAGTTTTTTGTGGTCCAGTGTAATCATCTCGAATTTAACATTTATCGAAAACCATCGTTCACTGATAACTTAATCCATAAAAGGTTAATTGGTCTAATTGACGAGCAAGGAGCCAATATTTCATAATAAATTTACAACCTTTCAGAACATTGTATAAACAATAATCGTTTTTCAGATTTCACAGAAGCCTTAATTTCACATTCGGGCCACAAAGGCAAAAGAATTCGTAAAAACTTTATCAGCTCACAAACGTAATTCGACAATAAATAAAGACCAGCTTCATTTCTCCCATCTATTTGAGGTTGGGTTATTTGTAATATGTTGAACATTTTTTATTAATTTTGGCGTAGTGTTTTATTCATCAATTGTGTAATTTTTTCAGTAAATTATCTGGGAAAAAATGAAAAATAACTAGTCCCATATTCCAGTTCTCTAGCCCTTAATATTGAATTTGACTTTGAGAGATACTATAGTTCAGCACAAAGCTCGGAGATACATGTTGCAATTAGTCATCAAAAGACGATTCAATTTGAAGGAATTTGTTGCAGTTTAATTTTGGCAATAGCTTATGTTCAGCAAATAAGGCTATTTAAATTTGTAGCTTTAAATTCCTAAGTAAATAAGTGTGGTGTGTTTTCCCCCCATTCTGAATTATGTTTTGGTTATTAGGTTTCTTGTTTCACACAGAATTGACTGCAGCATTCATGATGTTGACTCGTTCACGTCTGTGAAAACATGATAGTGTTTCTGCCAGAATTCAGAATTACTTATGGGTACTTGATTAAATTGGATTGATTGAATTTCAACGTAGTACTTCACATTCTGAATGTTTATACGACTTTTATCAAGATATTATTCATATTTAATTCAATCAATACTGTCCACAGCAACTAATTCTTTAAGTAAGGTAGACGGGATATTGTAAGTTTCTTATTATGTGATATTATGAACATGTACATGGCATTCAAAATTGATGTAGAATATGATTTTGCTATGTTGAACACAAGATATTTTGTTTTTACGAAGAGTCAAAATATTTATCATTTATCATTGTGACGAACGTGGGAATGTTAGAAGAGAACGAGAGCTGCGTAAGGAGGACCAGGAAAAATAATGTGATTTAAATGTTTCCAAATTTTGACAATGTAAAATGAACACTCTGTATAATTTCACTATGATTTCTTCTGCTTACAAAAGCTGTGTTCTTTGAGAAAGTTTTGCTATTTCGATGGAAACTTTCTAACAATCCTGAAAAGAACAGAAACAGATATCGAATAGTTCAAAAACTGTTGGGCTTAGGTTTAGGAAATCTGACCTAACCTCACATTAGTTCAGTATGAGAAAGACGAAAATGATGCGCATGAAATGGGCATTCTTTTCAAAATAGGTAACTTTGATATAAATCTCTGGAATGGAACACCCTGTTTATGCAAAAATAAATTTGAAATATCTGTAATTTGAAATTGATTTGAATTATATGTTATCTTTCAATAATTTGATTGAGGAGGTCGTTACTTGATGAAAATCGATATACATATTTTCAATGAAATAAAACTAAAGTGTTTAGATTTTCACTATATTAACAAAACTTTGACCGGTTTCACCACACTGAGGCTTCATCAGATAGATACAAACTAATGAACAGAGTTATTCCTTATATGTTAGTCTTATTTCCTACTAAATATTACAATAGGTACAAGAGGTATGTTGGAAAACCCATCGGAGTTGCTTACTTTATGAATTGAAAAGATTGAGTAAAGGAGAAGGATTTAGATCTAATTGACTATTAAGTAACCTACCTGAACTCTCCTCTTTGTTAATCTCTAAATTTCCAATAGATTGAGATTTTGTCTGTTATTTTCATTGTGTAAAATTTTGAAATTATCATTAAAATGATGGTTTTCTTCGAGTAAGTGATTAGATTAATGGGAATCTCATTTATGATAATTAAAACTACGTTTGTGCTCGGATAATCTAACTTTGAAATTTCTGAAAGTTCTACCAATATAAATTTTATTACAATCCCCGCAAGACAGTTTATAAACACCGGATTTATTACTTTTATCAATTTTAGATTTGCTGTTTTTTATATGTCGGCCTAAAGAATTATCAGTTCGGAATGCTATATTGAAATTATAATACGAGAGGAATAATTTTAATTTTAGACTAGGATTACCAATATAAGTTAAGCTGTTGTATTTTGTGTTAGATCATTTTATACTAAGAAATACTTCCTGGATTGCTTTTTGAAATTTTTTTTGCATAAAATTATGTTCTCAATCATAGTTGGACTGTAACCGTTATTGACTGCTATTTGTTTAATTATATTTAGCTCTTTTATGAAATTATTTTGTGACATTGGGATATTAATGAGTCTTTGTACCATACTATTGTAAGCTGCTAATTTATGTGGATAAGGATGTGTAGATGAGCTTATAGTCTGTATGCGGTGGCTTATGAAAAATAGAAAAATATCATGTTTGCCGTTAATTTTAGTAATAGTTAAATCCAGAAAGGCAATGGAGTTTTCTATTTCTATCTTTAACGTGAATTTAATATTATCGTGAATTTTGTTAATGAATGTTTTGAATGACTCTAATTGCCTGTTTGTGCCAGTGAAACAACAAATGATATCGTCGACATATCTAAACCAATAAATAAATTGTTTGAATAACGGATGTTCTTGGATAGTTTTTTCAATATTATCCATGAAAATTTCAGTGAGCAGAGGGCTCAGATGATTACCCATGATTAAACCTTTTTCACTATTATATAATACTCCATTGAAGTTAAAATAATTTTGTTCTAAACAAATTTTCTAAAAGGTGTAAGATTTCTGATTGAACTATCGGATTGACTTTATTAATTTGAAGGGCGTTCTTGATGAGTTTCACTGTATCACTAGGTGGAACACTAGGAAGAGATTTACTACATACCATGACATAAGTTTAGCGATCGGTGATAGTATAGTGTGCTGAAATTTATGTGCGACCAACACACAGAATATCTGGTTCCTATCCAGTTGTTTAAAGAACGAAGTATTTCCGAAATATCAGCCCCGCAGCCCAGAAGGGAGTACTACAAGACAAAAAGAAATGGTTGAAGTTAGACATCAAGTTTCAAAACAGCCAACGAGACAATTACAACATCCTTTTAAAGGTAATCCATTCGGAGTTGTTTCATAGATTGCATTCAGTAGAATTTGACATTTTAGATTCCGGAACAAGATCCAAAGTTCATTCATTAATTCAAAAGAAGAGTAAAATTCAGTTGCGAAAATTGAATAAATTATTGGGTAATAGACCTGAAACTTCAAAAATCAAGTCCAAATTTTCCGATCACCAATTTTATGATAGGTTCAGTAATCTTTCAGATGCTAATTTTTACAAAGATGAAGTTTCACTTCTAGAAAAAGGCTTTAAACACAATTAAGGGTCAAATAACGCTCGTCTCCATTTTGATCTGCTAGGAATTGAAACCGAAATAGCCCTAAATTATTCACCACAAGCCAAACCCCTAAAACACTCTTCAGCGTTACTACTTCAAAAAGAGTTCAATAGTTTTCAACCTAAGAAATTCGAAAATACAACTTGAAAGTCCATTAAATCTATGTCCGCATCTGAATATATCATATACACCAAAGCAGACAAAGGTCATACAGTCATAGCCTTAAATAAAACAGATTATTTATTGAAAACCCAAAATTTCATTGAATCAGGTTGTTATGGAGAAATTGATAAAGATTTGAATTGTGGAGGCCGTTACTTGATGTAGATCCATGATATAAATGAGATAAAAACACAAGGTTTAACTTTAATCTACACTTTATTTGAAAAAATTCGACGACGTTTCGCTGACACAGCAGCTTTATCAAGATTTCATTCATTTCATTCATTCTTGATAAAGCTGCTGTGTCAGCGAAACGTCGTCGAATTTTTTCAAATAAAGTGTAGATTAAAGTTAAACCTTGTGTTTTTATCTCATTTATAAATTGATGAAGGTCCAACTAATAAATTTCAATCCATAGTAAAAAACGCTTTAAAGTATGCCAAGTCTATAATACCTATCAACCAAAAATATATATTTTCATTGACAACCCGCAATCACCAAAACTTTACTCCCTCGTCAAACTCCATAAAACAGGGTATCCCATTAGACCAGTAGTTTCATATTTTCAAGCTCCAGCTGCAAAATTTTCACGCTTTCTCAAAAACATCATTCGACAGTACGCTAATTTTGAACCTAAATTCTCAATAAAAAACTCTTCAGTCCTAGTAACTAAAATTCAGCACACGATACTACCACCGAACGCTTAACTTATGTCATGGGATGTAGTAAATCTCTTCCCTAGTGTTCCACCTAGTGTTACAGTGAAACTCATCAAGAACGCCCTTCAAATTAATAAAGTCAATCCGATAATTTAATCAGAAATCTTACACCTTTTAGAAATTTGTTTAAACAAAATTATTTTAACTTGAATGGAGTATTATATAATGGCGAAAAAGGTTTAATCAAGGGTAATCCTCGGAGCCCTCTGATCGCTGAAATTTTCATGGATAATTTTGAAAAAACTATCCAAGAACATCCGTTATTTAAACACTTCATTTATTGGTTTAGATATGTCGACGATATCATTTGTTGTTTCACTGGCACAAACAGGCAATTAGGGTCATTCAAAACATTCATTAACAAAATTCACGATAATATTAAATTCACGTTAGAGATAGAAACAGAAAAGTCCATTAACTTTCTGGATTTAACTATTACTAATATTAACGGCAAACATGATTTTTCTATTTTTCATAAGCCATCGCATACAGATATTACTATTCACAGCTCATCTACACATCTTTATCCACATAAATTAGCAGCTTACAATAGTATTATACATAGAGTCATTAATATCCCAATGTCACAAAATAATTTCATAAAAGAGGTAAATATAATTAAACAAATAGCAGTCAATAACGGTTACACTCCAACTATGATTGAGAACATGATTTCACGCAAGAAATTTCAAAAAGCAATCAAAGTATTTCCAAGTATAAAAAGTTCTAACAGCTTAACTTATATTGGTAATCCTAGTCTAAAATTAAAATCATTCCTCTCGCATTATAATTTCAATATAGCATTCCGAACTGATGATTCTTTAGGCCGACATATCAAAAACTGCAAATCTAAAATTGATAAAAAGTAATAAATCCGGTGTTTATAAACTGTCTTGGGAGGATTGTAATAAAATTTATAGTGGTAGAACTTTCAGAAATTTCAAAGTTAGATTATCCGAGCACAAACGTAGTTTTAGTTATCATAAATGAGATTCCCATTATTTTAATCACTTACTCGAAGAAAACCATCATTTTAATGATAATTTCAAAATTTTACACTATGAAAATAACAGACAAAAACTCAATCTATTAGAAATTTTAGAGATTAACAAAGAGAAGAGTTGAGGTAGGTTACTTAATAGTCGATCTTTTCAATTCATAAAGTAAGCAACTCCGATGGGTTTTCCAACATACCTTTTGTACCTATTGTAATATTAAGTAGGAAATAAGACCATTATATAAGGAATAACTCTGTTCATCAAATTGTATCTATCTGATTAAGCCACAGTGTGGTGAAACCGGTCATAGTTTTGTTAATATAGTGAAAATCTAAATACTTTAGTTTTATTTCATTGAAAGTATATTATCTTTCAAGTACTAATTCCATTTTTGTAAAGGGCCCATCACAAAGCAAGTTACAAAGGTAGTCCTATAAATAAAAATCAAGGGGATTCAAGTGAGGAGACCCAGGTGACCATCTGATGGGACTTCCCCTACCTATCGATCAGGATAGGCCGTATCGATATGCTCTCTAACCCTTACGCAAGCATGCGGTGAGCTCCATCGTGCATAAACCACATCATTTAGAGTTGCCGAGGAAGATCTTCCCGAAATTCTAGAAAGTAGTTTTGCAAAGTTTTCAAATAGTTCTCATTTAACGCTTTTCACTTTTCATCATACAATCATCTGTAGATCCCAATTCAATATTCGATATAGAATAACGAAAAGATTTCATTTAATTTTTCAGTTCATCGTGGTAACTCTGTTTTTTTGTTTATTTTTCGAGGGGCACTTAAAAAACGGAATAATTGGTTTATCACACAACTGGACGTCAGATATTTATTTCAGTATTTTACTTACAAAGAAGGGGTATTAAACTTACAAATTTCAAAATTCCAAATTGTGCATTTATAATGTCGACGGTGATTTGAATACACCTAAAACTTTATGATTATGCTACATTAATTCATTTATATTTTCAATTTCATTCATGACTAATACTTCTTCCTATAATATAAAAATTTTAATGATAAAAAGGGTAACCACAACAGTAAAATACATGCAAATTTTTGGGTATTACCCTAATAGGGTTGAATAATATGTAATTTTTTCCCAATACAAAATTTTCTACATAATTTCGCATATTAACTTCCTCATATTAATTGACTTCGATACTACATGTTCAAATTTATATTTGATTTGGGTGGATTTTGCAAAATTTGTACTTCTGTTACATCTGATAAGATTTAAGACCTAAGATTTCATGTCTCAAACTTTGAAACTGAGGGAAATTCCACGCAAATATTCTGATTTCTATCTCGTATCCTTCTGGAGAAAGTACTTAGATTTCTAGCTTTTCAATTAGGATCTAAAATACAAATCTTCATGTGATCCACTTTTTAATTCAGCGAATTTTGGAAAAACTGCAAATTATGTTTTCGTGGAAACAAAGAGTGGTTTTTTAGAGATATACCTAGAACCTGATGTTTAAACTTTTTTTTTAAATATTGCATTAAAACGTAGGCAAGAATGCTTTAACTGAGTCCGTCGCTGAATCAATATTTATCTTCATTACCAGCAAATAAATTATATTGATAGATCACTGTTACCGAGGTTTCGTACTATGGTTCATCATCGGACAGTATGAAATTAAATATAAAGTGGCATAAAAGTAATAAATAAGTAAGTGGCATTTGGAACAACCAGATATTAGGTATATTGTTCACAAACTACTGAAAGGGAGTTTTTAAGTGTATACATCGAAAATTTGGGATACTATATACATCATCAGTATTTTGTCATATTTTTCGAATAACTGTCAACATTTTTCGCAAATTTTTCTTAAAATTGAACAAGTTCCACGAAGAAATAATATATGGGCGATGTCAACCCAGATTATTGGGTCCATAATGATTCTAAAACATCTATAGATCATAATTGGCATCACTTGGAAGACTGAACCTGGCCATCGGGGCTCTCTCGGTCAAACAAAGATGGAATTTGAGGAAATGAGGAAATATCGCAGGTTATGAATTTTTTTTTATCTCCTCAGTCCTTTTTATGACCTTGCTTGCTATGTAAAATCTTTTCTTAGAATTGTTTAGACATATGAGAAGTATGATTGTTGCAATATTTTTCTGCTGAATTTCTTTTTCCACTGTTACAGATTCCTTTCCCAAACCCCCTTCCTTTCACCCTTGTCTTCGTTTGGAAATCATGGAATGCGAGAGAGAATGAAGCAGCTAAGCAGAAAAATCTTTGGTACTCTTTATGTACACACGACACTAACACAACATGAACAGACAAGCTATTGCTAGTGCAATAGCGACAGGGAAACGAGTTTTTTCACTCGTTTATTGAATCATATGCAAGATAGTATGGTTCCCCTGTTACATTTTCCTGAGCTCACACTTGTGTTTCTTCTGACACACACCAAAATTATAGGTATAAGCATTTATTGTAAATACAATTGTTCAAATTTTTATAAATTATCTTTTATATATATATATATATATATATATATATATATATATATATATATATATATATATATAGTTTTCTTTTTTCGAGCAATGTGTTGAATATTCAAATTATCAACACTAGCAAAAGTTTGTCCATTTTGGATGCCGTGGTTAGCTAATGTTGAATCTTGTTTATTTTCAATGGATGAAGTTTCATGTTCTCTATATCTTATTTGAAGAAACAACCATTTTGATCTATGTATGAAATTTTACATCAAGAAAAGATAACTCTGAAACTCCTGATTTATTTAAATATTACCACTCAAATAGGAGAATTAACTTTCATATCTTCAGAAAACCAACTAGCACGGAAAAATGTATTCCCGAGGGTTTCAAAGAACCACATTCATATAAAATTTCCGCATACAATTGAATATTCTACAGAGCATTTCAATTTCATGTATCAGCTCCAAGGACAGCCTACTTGAGGGGCCCTGTTGGTACACGGATGGCTCAAAAACTGAAAAAGGTGTTGGAGCTGGTGTCTACGGTCGAGGTGCCGCCAAGGAACAGTCGATCAGCCTCCCAGGTCTGAGACATGATCGACATGCCATCAGTGGACCTTCCACTGCAAAAGTCAAGGCCTGGCTTAAACTCTCTAGGTTGGAACTGAGAGTTTTAAGTGCCATACTAACGGGGCACTGTCGCTTCAGGAATCTCCAAAATAAATTAGGATTGATTGAGGATCCTTCATGTAGGCTATGTGAAGAAGATATAGAATAAATGGAACATGTTATATGCGAGAGACCAGCTGGGGACAGGGTCAGGATGGAAGAACTTGGATCATGCAAACTGAAGCTAACTGAGCTTATTAAGCTCTCACCCAAGAAACTCGTATCTTTTACGAGAAGGATGGAGCTCGTGGATGAAATTTAGGACAGAGTGTTCCACAATAGATCACTGGGTCGTAGTGGCCGGGCTGCTAGGCAGCCCTCACTCAAATAATAATATCTATCTAAGTTATCTTATGTCTAAACTACAATAATCTCTACATATGTCAAACTGGTAGTCAGATATAAACAACATCAAACTTCATTCATTAAAAGTAAATGAGATTGAACATTAACTAACCATTACATCAAAAATGGCCAGTCTATTCCAAGTATTGATAATTTGAAAACTGTTATCCGCAATTTCCCAAGAAGTAGAAAATAACCCAGAATTATTTGAAATTTTCGAATCACTTTTCATTGTCAACTTACAGATAGTAAACGAAAAGACTGATTTATGTGAATCTCAAATTTTCGGTATTATAACTCCCTTTCAATACTGTATGAACTACTTGCTTACAATCTGGTTTTTCCAAATCCAAATGAAGAGCAATTAAATTTATAAAACACTTCGAAACCGCAATAACAGTAATCTATGAATTTAATTTATTCCATTGTAGTCAATACCTGGTAGAAAATACCGTATTTTAAATGAACCATAGATTTGTATAACTTATAACATACTAAGGATATGGCTATATTTCTATATTAGCCCACAGAGTTAGATTGTTAAGAATTGAATTAATGATTTATGAGAGTCAGGTAGTACGAATTTCCTTATTAAGTTCAAGAACTGTCGAATTCAATTTAGAAAAAAGTATTGAAAATTCCAAAACTCTCATAAAAACAATTGGGAGCATCCGTTTTTGCATTAAAAGAAACCAGTGCACTCAATAATCAGTTTCTAATCGACTGTGTAATTAAGAAACATCAAAAGCTTCTCAGAATTAACGAGAACTAGTCATAGATCGAAATGAATGAGAACTATGATGATCATATAATGATAAATAATACATTCATTCTCAATAAATAAATTCAGGTTATAAACCATTTCAGTGTGCCTCTTTCGAACATATCGCGTATGCACGATTATTGAGGAACAATCGAAATTATGTTTTATATTTTGTATTGAGAAATTTGTGTTGAGATCTATATAACTTACCCGAATACCCGAACAATGAAAAATTCGAACTTAAGAGGTATCACATATTTTACAATGTTTTGATGTTAAAATATCACCTGAAAAGTAATATTGAAAATATGATGATCAACACTTGTTAAACGAGAGTAATATATCCTACTATAAAATGTAATGACATTCATGGAATAAAATGGATTTATCCTACATTCTGCCACCCAACTACGAGACATGTACCCTACAAATTAACCTCATCATCAATAACGACAATAAAAATCAATTATACTTGATATTTCTCAATATTCAACTTCTCAAATATTTTTTTATATATAGGGTGTCCCCTTTTGAATTCGAAGGAATTCTGTTTGAAAAATTGATTCTCAAGGGTTCTGAAATCATATTTTTAATCAACGAAACGGTTCTGTAGTATTATCATAGATGAAATGACATACATAACTTGTTGTAGATAACTTGACCTAGCCTAATCACGGTAAAAAAAGTATCAAGAATGTTGAGTTACTTTTGATTGATAAATCTTTCTTCGAAAGATAATATTGTTTGGAAACCTTAAATTTCACGCATTAATAATATATCTAACCTAATGGAGAATATGCAGATATGATCTATCTTATGATTTTTTCGATGGAAATGCATGATAAGCTGCTAGAGAAGAACATCGAAGGTTTCCTGGAAGATAGTCTCCTGTTCGCCACGACCTATCGTGCAGCGGAAGGAACTTCACTCTTATCATCAAGAGGTTGTATTGATATGGAATGCAAGGGACGAGAAGCATCGAGTCACATAGTGCCGTAGGAACCTGCAGCAACATGCTTAGATCCAGGTTTCAATTCTTACATTTTATGGTCTGTATGAATCATGCTTCACAAAAGATGGAATGAATAATTTCCTATATGAACATATAGAAACCAGATCCGCTTAGGAATAAACGTTTCTGAAGAGGTTCAGTATCAATGTTTGAGGTGGCGTCTTGACCATCCATATTTTAAATAACATTAAAATAGGTAGGGAGGTCCAACTATTCCGCCACCACGATCACCAGATCTCAACCCGTTGAACTTTTTATATGGAAAATATGAAACAACTCGTTTATAGTGTGAAAATTACAAATTTTTTGCAGTTACAAGAACGGATAAACAATGCAGCCAAAAGAGGTAGTACTGGCAATGTCGATCATTCATGATTCAAGTTGGAGGCGTTCATCTTGACCAACTCTTGTAATGGTTAATATGATTTCATTTATTCATTATTTTCTTTGATAAATATTTATAATTTGAATTGTGGAGGCCGTTACTTGATGTAGATCCATGATATAAATGAGATAAAAAACACAAGGTTTAACTTTAATCTACACTTTATTTGAAAAAATTCGACGACGTTTCGCTGACACAGCAGCTTTATCAAGAATGAAAAACAGAATGAAGAGTATGGTATTATAAACAAATCGTAGAACAAGTTGGATGAATAACAGGAAAATCCACACCGAGCCATTGTACAGTTAGTATGAAAGGTAATAAAAACTAATTAAACAAGTTAAGTAGGGGTGAGTACTTCACATCTACCTGTTCATTCAAAAGCTTGTCCGAATGTTTGTATCTATTTATTTCTAATGCTTCTAGGAGATCTAATTTTGAACTTTTTGATTTTATATGTAATATGTCAAAGTTTTTATTGAATGAATGGTTTTCTTTTATTAGGTGATTTGAATAATTTGAATCAGATTTATTTTTATCGAAGCTACGTTTATGTTCAGATGTTCTTATGCCAAAACTCCTATATGTCCTACCGATATAAATTTTATCACAAGAACCGCAATTGAAATTATAGATTCATGATTTACTTGATTTTTCAACACGAGATTCATTATTTTTAATATGTTTACCTAAGTTATTAGAAGTTTTGAAAGTTATATTAAGATTTTGTTTGACGAGAAAGGATTTAATATTTGTACTTGCAGAACCGCAGAATGTTAAACTCTTGAATATTTTATAGTCTTTATGAATAGGATATCGTGAATTTAATGTTCAAATGGATTTCTTAATTTCATTAATTCCATCCATTTGAACATTAAATTCACGATAGAAATTGAACAGAACGATTCCATTAATTTTTGGACTTAAAATCACTAAACAAAATAATAATCATGTTTTTCGCTCTTTCGTAAACCAACACATACTGATACAATTATACATAACTACTCATTACATCCAATTCAACACAAAGTTGCAGCTTTAAACAGCATGGTACATCGGTTACTCAATTTACCTTTATCAGTAGAAGATTATAATAAAGAGTTAAACATCATCAAACAGATAGCCATTAATAATTCATATAATCCGGATATGATAGATCTAATCATTCGTAAAAAAACTGTATCAGAAAGCAATAAATGAAGTATATCCTATTCATAAAGACTATAAAATATTCAACAGTTTAACATTCTGCGGTTCTGCAAGTACAAATATCAAATCTTTCTCGTCAAACAAAATCTTAATATAACTTTCAAAACTTCTAATAACTTAGGTAAACATATTAAAAATAATAAATCTCGTGTTGAAAACTCAAGTAAATCAGGAATCTATAAACTCAATTGCGGTTCTTGTGATAAAACTTATATCGGTAGGACCTTTTGGCATAAGAACATCTGAACATAAACGTAGCTTCGATAAAAATAAATCTGATTCAAATTATTCAAACCACCTAATAAAAGAAAACCATTCATTCAATAAAAACTTTGACATATTACATATAAAATCAAAAAGTTCAAAATTAGATCTCCTAGAAGCATTAGAAATGAATGGATACAAACATTCGGACAAGCTTTTGAATAAACAGGTAGATGTGAATTACTCACTACTCAACTTGTTTAATTAGTTTTTATTACCTTTCATACTAACTGTACAATGGCTCGGTGTGGATTTTTCTGTTATTCATCCAACTTGTTCTACGATTTGTTTATAATACCATACTCTTCATTCTGTTTTTCATTCTTGATAAAGCTGCTGTGTCAGCGAAACGTCGTCGAATTTTTTCAAATAAAGTGTAGATTAAAGTTAAACCTTGTGTTTTTTATCTCAAATATTTATAACTTTGATTCAATTCAAAATTATTTTTCGACCTTTTGATCTGAATAAATTTATCAGATATGTATTTCATCATCACAGAATAGCTCTTGAATCTTCATCACAAATCATAAACATACATCATATATTCATATTCTTCAATAACGATGCAATGCATTTTCAATTCGAAATATTCGAGGTTTCAAAACAATAATTATCTATCGAAAAAGATAAACTGAGGTACATATATCAAAAGTAACTTAACATCCATGAGGATTCCATGCGTTTATCGCTAATTCGTCGAGATAGGCCGAGAACAATATATTATGTCAGAAACTTCTTCACACTTCATTTACATGTTGGTTGTCACTAACAAGCCAAAAGTTTCTATCGGAACTTTTTTGAAAAATTTTGTATCAATGAAATAGAAATTTTGGTGTTGAAATTTCATTTCAAAATTAAATTAGGTTTATGATTTTTGCAGCAGTAGTGACTCGCTTCACTACACAATAGCTCCATTAGATATTCAGTGTGCAAAATTATTGGTAAATTATTCGTCGAACAGAAACTACAAATAGAAATTTGAAAAATTAGCTTTTCATGTCAAGTAAATCTATTGCAAATGGATTGTAAAAATTCTTGTCTTGCTTATTTAATAATAATTGTGTCCATGTTTCGAATAATGAAATTGTTTATGCTCATTAATCCTACAGAAATTTTTTCCCGTATTTACTATTTCTATGCGAAACTTTGAATTCTCAGTTGAAAATACGATTATATTGCAAAAAATTTGAATCCGATTTCTTAATTAAAATTCTCTTAGACTAGAAATGAAACTTGGGTCCTACTAATATAAAATGAATTGCAATCGCTGCAATTTAACATTTATACATGGACATATTTCAAAACTCTTCATAGAACTTATTTTTATTGAAGAAGGGTTGAAAGTTCCACTTGTACGGCATATGTAGATTGATTTTCAAATAAAATGAAACATTTTCGTCTGATTTCCACTTTGTTCATTTTTGAGATATAGACCAGTTTGGATAGTTGTAACGATATACAATCGTCTCTGAAGCCGACTCTGTCACCGCTCGGCGGACTGACGAGTACAGGGTACTTTCGGGAGACTTCGAAAAAGATTTAAAGGTTTCAGCGCGCTGTATTACGAAGAAATCAGTGTTGCCGTTTCCGGAGGGTTCTCGAACGAAGATCTGGAAAACAACCCAAGTTACGCAAATGTTTTAGAACAATTCGTACTTGTATATTAGAAGAGAGCGCGAAACGCAGAGGATGTAGTTTGAATACAGAGCGCAAATATATGGACAAAGTGTTAGAGATAAATTGAGCAGTATCAATTGTGTTATATAAATTAGTCACTTAGTTTAGTGCTATAATTGTTCAGTCTACGTGTAAATAAACTAGTTAGAGTTTGTAACATTGAAGTGTTTGATTTGAACCCACAAATAATTTCAAGAACTAAGAAACGTTACATTATTATAAATGTTAAGCAGGGGAGAGTGATGCAATCCTAGTCAACTGTTGAAAGTGGTGAATTGGTGGTTAATCTCCAATTTTTCTAACGGATTCATTATCATCTTTTATTGCATTTGAGGAAATTTCAACATAATTATATGATTTGTATAATCAATATGTATATACGAGACTGTTTGAATTTATTAGTTTTTGTTTGGCTATGAATTGTACTTTGCTTATATTTGGACCACTAGAGAAATAGGTCATTAAATTGAATTTGGAAAGATAATTGCTGATGTTATTTAGTGGGACAATGTAAGTAAGACATAGGAAAATATATTCTGCTTTTTCTATTATAGAATATAGCAATTGAGAAATTCGTTTTTGTTCTTTATGGGAGACTTGAATATTATTATCAGATGCAATTCTTTTAATGATATTAATTTCGGTATAAAAGTCAGTTAAGAATAGGAGAATGGACAAGGCTCTATAAATCATTGAATTATAAGCGGCTAATTTAGGTGAAATATGGCTAGAAGAATCCGTTAAAATTGTTGAGTCTGCAAATGTTTCTTTTCTAGATAAGTTATAGATGAGATTATTATAGAGTTTAGTGATCATCGTTATCGACAGATTTGAAGAAACTGTTTCTTTAGATATCAAATTCGAAGATTTTGAACATATTAAATCTACAAATCACATCATTCCATTAGATAATTTGAAAATTCTCCACAAATGCAATGAAGGCATGACAATGAGTCTGTTGGAAATAGTAAACTAGAATTGAATCACTCCCCACTAATTAGGATACAAAATAGGTATAGTAAGCATATTCATAACTGTTAGTTCTAGATACTTGAAAATGACAACTGTCGAAACGTGTCGTGTGTATTGAAAATGAAAATTGCAGAAATCCGACAAAAATGTTTCATTTTACTTATATTGAAATGAATTTCCATAAAATAAACCCATCAATAATATCATTGACTCTTCTCTTGATTTTAGAATAGGGTTCAATTATAATTCGCGTATTCTGTTTGCAATTTCAAAATATTAAAATCCTAAGCTTTGATACCATGTTTTTGGGTTAAAGCTTTCAAGTAGATGTTCTCAAGGTTCTATTTTAAATGAATCTCTTTATACGTAAATAGTGATAGTAATCCCACTAGCCACTCCAATTTCAGTTGTTGTGAAATTAACCCCTCATTTATTTTCCTTGAGCATTATAAATTATTTAATTCCATGGTGAAAGCTATTAGCTGAAAATTATTGGTACTAATTAGTGACAATTCAACAGGTTTTGAAATTTTTTAATGAACTGAAATATGGATTTTACACAGATGTCATATGTTCTTAATTGTTTATTAGATATTATCAGGTTATTTTGAATGAATGATTGTATGAAACATGAAACGGTTTGTTATCTGTTTTCTGCATTATAAATTGAAAATTTGACACAGCAATCCATAAATTTTATTCATTTTCGTAGATCATTGATAACAGCTTATTGTGACAATGAATCAGCTTTAGTTATTTTTATTTCTGACCAATGAAATGGGAGAAATTACGCCGTACAGTGAAAATTTGATACACAATTCCTATTTTGAAGGGACGGCGAATGAGTTCAAAATAAATTACATTATTACAAAAGAATTGAATAGATAGTGAAATTAAATTTGGTGAATGAAATAACGCGCAACATGAAAGCAGTATAATTCTAGCCATCAAGAAAAGCAAAACATTCCTAATTCGAAATTTTCTAATAACGAATTAGCTCAGCAAGGTGAGCAAGGAACCATGTTTTTAGAAGAAATCTAATATACAAATATTTAGGGGATGCACCATATTTTTTAAACAGAGTGAAGGAAAAGCTCCGAAAACAAAAGTATCTTTTGTGAATTAGAATATTTGAGTACAGAATGATATTTTAAATATAGCGATGTGTAAGAAATGATTATTTTCTTAATTTTTGTACAACAAAATAATATTTGATGATAATAGTTTTAAAAAAAGTTATTTGTGTGCTGGTTAAAGAATATTCTTCAGAGCATAAATAACAAAAATCATTGTAAATGACATTTAGTTCTGCCAAATAAATTATGCATGTAATGAATTAATTTGAAGGATCATAACACAAAAGAGATACTGGCATACTCTAAACTATATCGTAATTATTAAAGAGTGGATTATACGAAAATTACATATTTTTATATATTTTACTTATTTTCAGCAAATTCGAAGAAAGATCCATATTCCACAGTATTTTACATATTTTCGTCATTAACCTAGATTCCATAGATCATGTTCTTTCCAAGGGTTCTGAATCAAACAATTGAATATTTGTGTCGTGAATACAATGATTGTTAAACTATAATAATTCAATTAACTGCCATATCATTTTATTGAATTCAAATGACTTGATAGGTTAGCGGAAAATGTAATCTGTTTCTAATTTTCACAAGTATTTGAATGAATTCGAATCATTCCGTGTTGGAATTTGATAGTATGAAGACAGTTTGAAAATGCCGAAAGTGAATTTTAACGCGAAATGGATCAAACCATATTCAGAGATGACCAAGGATGGAGAAAGTTTATTTTGCAAAGCATGGTTCGAAAATCGTACAGCGTATTCATGAAAATATTTTTCATTTTATCCATATATAAGTTGGGTAAAAGAATATTCTTCATTATATCTTTCTTCTTTCTTTGTATGTTTTCCTCAATTGTGGAAGTGAAAAGACCATGATTGCAACGGTTAGTTTTCAATCGTTGCCAAGTGTATCGGAATATTTAAGAATTAAGAGAAATATCCAGTGAAATTTTTGTAGTTGGTGAAAAAGGCCTTCAAATAATTTCTATTTATTTGTTCCAAATAAAGCTGATACCAAATATCAGGCTGACCATCATGTCAAAACAACCAGCAATGTTCCGAGTATTGCAAGATTAATGAACTCTTTTTCTTAATCTAGCAATTCTCAATCTCTCAAACAATTTGTTTCTCATGACACGAATTATAAGAAACAGTTCAATGAAGATTTGTGTAGAGCGTTGTCCGCTTCTCATATTCCATTGGAAAAGTTGAATGACAATAACCTTAAGTCTTTCTTGGAAAGATATTGTGAAACCACTTTTACGTTATTGTGGACGAAACAACAGAAGCTTGTTGAAGATACATACTTCATTTGCTGATTGGAGCACTGGAAGAAATATTCCAGGGCATTAACTCCTAAAAGTGTTCAAGAATCTTGAAAAAGCGAATAATGTAACTCTTACAAGATTCATACAAGATGCATTGACAAATTTCTTACCAAATGCAGATCCAATAAACAAATTTATTATTTTTTCATCAGATGCTTAACCTTATATGGTAAAGACAGAACAGAATTCAAAAAATATGTGAATGTAGTTCACATCACATGCTTGGCTCATGGAGGTAACAGAGTAGCAGAAATTATTCCAGAAAGGTGACATAAGCAAAGTAAAAAAAGTTTTTCCTAAAGACCCCTTCGAATACAGTTATAGAGAGAAAGATTGCCTAATTTGTAGCTATCACCACAACCAGTATTGACCCGATGGGGTCAGTGCGGCAGTTTTTACGCTAAAAATTTCGAAGGCATCAAAAAATTCATCAAGATTCTTCCTCCTCTGTAGTATCATCGAACACTTTATTACGAAATAAAGAAGTGCATAGAAGTCTAGTATTCATCAAATAAATTTATAGTTTCATTCCTTCGTTCAATTTTATCTTTGCTCTAACTGATTCTATAGAAACAATTGAAAATGTTGAAAATGAATGTGAAAAAGTTAGATGTGAAATTGGCAAAGTGTCATAATTTCATTTCAGAAAATTTTGGAAACCATTTAGTTATTAATTCGCTTTATAATAAAGAATAGAATAATTGTTGATGAATACATTCTTAGTTAAGATCTTGTGTGATTATTGTTGTGCTTAAAAGCCCTTTAAATGACATTTATAATTTACATATTTTTCAAATTATTATTACATATACACTGTAACAAACCAGTATCCGGAAATTTTCATTTCAATTGCCTGCGTAGAGTATTTTTAAGTATTTTAAGTCTGTATGTTGGTTGGACTGTCCTCAATTACTATGCCAAACATGAGTGCGATCTGTCGACTAGGTTTTTTTAAGACAGCTGTTGAAACCAGCCATCCTCAGTGTTACTCTGCGATTTTTACAACGGAAAAACATATTGAACAAAGAGTTTGTCTCAAATTCCATGTTTTGAACGAAATTCTGTGTGCTGAATCGTTGAGAATGCTGGTGAAGGCGTATGGAGACTCAGTCTTATCGAAAACCGAAGATTTCCTCGTTCCGGACGACCTTCAACCTCTTCCACCGACGACAATATCCAAACTATCAAGGAAATGGTGCTCGAAAGTCGTCATGCCAGTGTTAGAGAGATAGCTCGTGATCTCAACGTTTCTCGTGAAACCGCTTGTTTGATTGTGCTGAACCAATTGAACATGCGGCGCGTCGCCGCTCAGCTCGGTCCGATAGAGCTGAATTTTCTTCAAAAATAGTACCGGATACAAGTAGCTGCAGACATGCTGAATCGTGCGAATTTTGATCCCACGTTCATGGAACGGATCATAACTGGTGACGAGACATGGGTCTATGAATACGACACACTAACGAGCCAACAATCATCGGAATGTGTGGGAAAAATGGAGCTAAAACCGAAAATACCACGCCAAAGTCGTTCGAAAATCAAGACAATGACAATCATGAATTCGTTCCGCAAGGTCAAACGGCAACGAGGATTTCTATTCAACCGTTTTTAGTTCATCGAGCCACGGTGATTAGCAACTTCAAGACCAAACACTCGACAAATACCAGCGTACAGCCGCCTTATTCGCCTAATCTAGCTCCGTGTGACTTTATTTTCTCCAGACTAAAATTGCCGCTCCGGGGTACCAGATTAGATTCCATAGACGTCACAAAAGAAAATTCGCAGAAGTAGCCATTCCTGAAAGCACCTATTAAAAATGTTTCGATGATTGGAAGAGACGTTGGCTTCTGTAAATCGCTTCAAAGGTAGTATATTTTGAAGGAGATTTAATAACTATTGAAGTAGATCAAGATTTTTACGTTTCATTTCAAATTTACGGATACTTTTTTGTTACAGTGTACATGTAGATATTTTCACTTTTCGGCCTTACTTACAATCCGCTCTTTAGCTAATTATTATTATCAATACTTTTTTTACGAATGAACATCTTTAATAATCCAGTCAAAATAGACTAAATTATGATTCCTGTTTGCATTAATTCCCTTCAAGCCGGATTTTTATGCAGGCCTTGGATGCGTCATTACAAATGACATGTCAAAAGTCCCCATCGATCCCGCTTGTGCGCTGTTTTTTATTCGAGGTCAAAAGTCACAAATTTGAGTTTTTTGCGTATAATCTCTGAAACAATCAGAGCTACCGAAAAATAGTGCAAACAATGTTTGTATATCGTAAAATTGTCTACGAAAAAAGTCTCAACAATTTTTCTTCTTTGGTGCATTGTTCTCGAATTATGGCAATCTTAAACATAGAAAATACGAATATGACTCATACATGCATCATTGGGTTAACCATTTGAACAAAAAATATTAGCACATAGTTTTATTTGCCCTATGCACACAAGTACGTAAAGAATATACAATTCTGAGTGAGTCACTAATTCTATTGGGCAGTTGGCCTTGAGAAATATGCCTGCGACACTCCATTTTTCGGGTCGAAACCAGTGTATACCTGCTTTTCTCGAAGTACATAGCTCTAGTAGATGCAGTCAGTTTAGAACGGTTTTCCGTAGAGAATAGACATGTTTGTGAATTATATTCTTTTCAAACAGTACCGTTACAAAATTTTGTAAAAATGTCAGAAGTTTGGTTTATTTGCAATGAATCTTCGACTGAAAGTGAAATTGTGGTTGTTGATCGTGGGCAAAAGACTTTAATGGATTCAAGTACTGAAAGGGGTGATGGCTCCGATGAATATCTGAAGGACAAAACATCTGAAACGATACATAAGCTGTGTCGTAAGGCATACACCCGGAACAGCAGCATCGCTGCAGATAAAAGACAGCATAAAGCGGAGATAGCTACCACATCTGGGATTAGTCCTCCTCGTACAAGAGCACGAGGTAATGGATCGTCTTTTTTTTTCAAGAAATACTGTTTATTCTATGGCAATTAAGTAGATAAAACGGCTGAAATGAAAAAAGCGCAGCATCTTCAACGAAGAGTGTCTCAAGTTTCAACCCTCGACTTCAAGAAAACCATCTTGAAGGAAGCTCAGACTCGTTCTGTTGAGCTAGCAAGAAGTGTCATTGCTCGCATTCAGTATGAATATGACTTAGTTGCTGCTGAGGCTAAGTACTACAGTGATTGTTCCACTCCGTTTATGAACCCCATTAGTGGAGGTAAAATCGGTCGTCCCGAAAGTAATTTCATTACTTGAGATGGAAGAAATATTTGCATTGGTTGAAAATCATGATGATTGTCAATTTTCAATACAAGAATTGAAAGATATTTCAAAGAACCATCGATCGATATAGAAAAATTAAGTCAAAACTCAAGTTAAAGTATGTTAATAGAATCATTATAACTGAGAAATTGGGAAGTTCAACATTCCTTTGCTCCATCGACAATCAGCATGACGTCCTCAGCAAAGCTTGGCATGAGAATAAAAAGCAAAATGAGGAAGAAGACAGTGGAGAGGAAAAACGAGTGACTATGAAGAATTTGATGATGAATGATGCTGTAATTGCAGTTAAAATTTTCATCAAATTTAAATATAAAAAAATTTCATCAATAAAATAGTGGGCCATTACATTCTCTCGATCAAAATATATTGTAAAAAATTCCTACTGGGGAAAACACGTTGAAAAAAAAGCGCCGTGTACACTACCTCAGAGGTGGTGCGGAAATGTATGAATATAGTCGAAAATACGACTTTCCTGCGGTCTAAAGTCACGCGATGCTTTGTAGAAGAAAAGTTTACGATCTACAAACTTTGTCTGAACCATTTCGATAGCTCTCGTTGTTTCAGAGATATACGCAAAAAAACCCAAAATTGTGACCTTTGACCTCGAATAAAAAACTATGCATAAGAGGGATCGATGGGGACTTTTGACATATCATTTGTAATGGCCTGCACAAAAATCCAGCTTGTTCGGAATTAATGCAAACTGGAATGTCTATTTTGACTGGACATTAATGCGCCGTAGGTCTTTCTTCCCGATAAAATATTGCTACACGTCAAGAAGTTTAAGATACTGGAGAAGAATTTGGGAAGATATGGAACCTTCGAAAACCCAACTGACATTTTTACATTTTCTTGTACATGAAAAAGCATATCCGTCTCTTTATCTCCATCGAATTCACGTTTCGAAATTTTTTGGATTTTCAAAGGATCTATAAGTTCTTCTTCCTTCCCATTTTCAATCTTTATGACTTGTTGCGATAATATTGTATCATGTCTATATTTTCGTTATCATTTTTCCTATTTCGATACTTCGAACGATTCTATAAGCTAATAGATATCAATATTGAGTATGAAATAAAAATTATATTTATAATAATTTATTGTTATCTATGCTCTGATTAAAATATTTGTAATCTACTTCACCCTTTAGAAAAACTGAATTTCAATGAAAATTTTCGGTGTATAAAATTGGAAAACTTTTTAACAAGGCTATATAAACATGAGTAAACTATATCAAACAAAAAAGAATAGAAATAATTTTATTCCATTAACGGGGGTTTTCTTTACTCAATGAAGAAATGTAGTGCACCCATTTAATGGCCCTCGAAAAACCCTTTCACCATGTGTTTGAATTTCTCCAATCGGATGATAAACGGATGAGTTATTGCAATTAGAGTATTTTAGGAAACACCATGTATATTATATGTACAAAAAAATTCCATCAATCTTTGCTAGTCCCAACATCTTTCGTAGAATTAAACAAAAAGTGTTTGCCTAATGTGCCTTATAGCGACTCAGCTTCCAGAAAGAAAACAAATTAACTTCAAAAGTACTTTTCAAATGATATTTCATTTCTTTTCCATCGAAAAATTTCTGTGATTCCTTGACTAATAACATAATAAAAGCTTGTATCCTATAGCATACAAAACTGAAATTATCTTGGCACTTTATAAACCAACAAACCAATATCCTATCAACTACATACTCGTATAAACATCAATGGAAGTTGATATAATTGAAAATACACATAGAGATTAAATTGGATTATCATTCAACAATACTGATATTTTCACATCGAATAATTAGATATGGATTTTTTAACACCCTCTTTTTAAAAACGCTAATCTCTGTCTGTTACGCCAATAAAGCCTATGCAAGGCACAAAATAATTTGGTCAATTACCTAGATTATTTTCTAGCGTCATTACATGTTCCCTAAGGATTGTCAAAGTTACTGAAAATTATGAACATTCATAATGGAAATCAAAAGCCGAAACCAAATCGTTTCAAAATCTAATTGGTATGAAAACCTTCACAAAATGAAATCTGAAGCTGGCAGTCTCCTCTAATTTGTTTTCAAGAGAGGATATTATAATTTTCAATCATTTGCCAAATTAGAAGTCTAAAAACGAATATTCTTTGCATTCAGAAACTCTGACAACCCCCATTCGATCACGATTACAAAATATACATCTACTCTACATTGAATTAACTTTGCCGAACTAAGAGCCAGTTCCTGCTTAGTAATATTCGAAATACCATACACTAATATACAAATTCTACATTTAGTAATTAATGCTGTGAATTGCAAACATATGGACCCATTTAACATGAAAAAAATTGAATTGTACTACAGAAACTAAATACCGCCTAAACATCCTAGATCTTCGAATTGTTTCAACAACGATCAAAAATCTCTTGGTGTTTTTTTGTTAGTGGACCCATTACTGATTTCTGATTGATCTTTTTTGTGGAGATATGTGTTAAATGGGAATGATTTCTTCAGTAGTTTTGGCTTATGGAAATAACTAATATATTCTGTATTTCCTAAATCTACATTCTCAGAAAGCGAAATCAGTCTTACTAAACGTTGAAAATATTTTTATATTCTCTCTTCGTATCACTGTAGATCAACAAAATATTTCGTAAAGCTCAACCACGGAATGTAGAATTGCATTTCCTTCATTTATAATTAAACTACAAATATCAAATTGAGTGATGACGATTAAAGCTAAGAGCAGTTCAGTTTTTGGTATGGAAGGAATTTCAAAAAAATGTCGGGATATAACTTCTCTGCTAGAAAGAATCTGCGTGAATCTTTTTGATGAAACAGCAAATGAAAAGTACACGATTGAATTGAAAAAGATCTGGAGAATATAAGTGTCTGAATTTAATGAAAATCCAACATCAGGAATACTCAAAAAATAGGGTCATCTTATGTTATGACGCGTCACGAAATGTTTTTTTTCAAGTTGTAAGCATTTAAAGAACAGACAGAAGCAGTCATCCTTTCTATAATAAATACTTACAAATTATTTGATCTGGGTAGAAGATATCAAATTTATCGTTTTCTTTAGAAAGAGTATATTCCTATTGATTTCACCATCAAGTTCTGTGAACACTTGCTAAAGTTTTATGAATTCTCATGAATTGGTGAAAAAATATAAAAATATGATTCAGAAAATTCATACCACTATTTTGTCACATTAAAGTGTCATTTCCTACTAAATATGCATGTTTTGAAATTGTTGGAATATACAAATCATGATAAGAAATCAAATTTTGTATTATACTATCACAAGATTTTATTGAATTTGAGGTTTGCACTTTCGGTCTCTCGACTATCTTCAGCTAACAACAAGTACTGAACCAAACTTGAAATATATACATATACAAAGAGGTAGATACAAAATTTATAAGGGGACAAACAAGATGTAATGAACGAATTATGCTGAAAAAGGTATTATTTATAGAATTCATACATGGATGAATAAACCGGACCACTTTGGCCGAACAGAAGATTATCTTTATGGAGAATTTGTTGCAGTTTGAAAATTTCGATGGGTTCTAAAATTCTAACTTTCATTCTTTAGGTATTCTGTGAATAATTTGAAGTTGATCTATGGTTGGAAATTGATGGCCATTTTCGATACAATGTGAAGCGAAAGTATATTCGTCGATTCTCTGGTAATAGTAATCTGATTGATGCTAATAGTATCTAGTTTTAAATGAACAACTTGTGAACTCCAGTATTGTCGAATCTAACAGTGTTATCATTATTTATATATTTTTCATTGAAAATTTCTTGGAAAATTTTCATATGGGTTGTGAAATCTCTTTTATGCTGTTTAGAAATGACATTTGCAATATTTTCGAGGATAGGGCCAAAATATGTTAAAGAAATGTATTTCTTAGTTGAATCTATACGTTGGTAAATATTAAGATATGCTATTTGTTGTTGTTCGTTCCTTCCTGATAATTCCGTTTATTTTATTTGAGCGATTACTATTGTTTTTAGATATTTCCTTCATAGAAGACAGTCCCCTGGACATATTTTCTTCTGATAATGGCAGAGAGAAAGCCCTATAGATCATCGAATTGAACGCAGCATATTTATGAGATTTTGGGTTGTTGCGTCATGAGGGATGCAAATATCAGTAGAGGTGGGCTTTTGATATACATATATCAAAATATAGTGTGTTATTTTTATGAGTGATTGTTAGGTCTAAAAAATGAATGATTATCGACTTCCCCCTCTATTCTGAATTTAATTTTAGGATGGTTTTTATTGATGTAAGTTTTGCTTCTATATCGTCTACATTTCTTTACATAAAATGTTCTCATCTTGATTTGGAGGAATCGAATATGATATCTTTAATATATGCAATGAGAATGTCAGCTAGCAAAGGGCTCAATGGAGATCCCATCGGTAGACTGTGATATTGTGCATAAAATTTGTTATCGAATTTAAAATAATTCTGTTGTAGGCATAACTTCAGCAAATATGATCTACATCCAAACTAATTGAATATGATTTGCTAAGAGTTTGAACCTATTTGCATTTTTGTGTTAATTGAATAAAGTTTTTCATTGAATGCTTAGGTGTGAAATTTGTTAAATTTTTGAATATAAGATTTAACTTAGGCAATGATTAGTTGGCTATTTTTCTTATAAGTTATTTCGAATTGGTGGAATTAAGCCAGTTTTTTCCAATGATCTTTATTTTTACATTCAGTCGACGTTTCGGCTCAATATTTTGCCTTCTTCAGGACTCTAAAATAAATTTTACTATCAGAAAATAAATTTTTCTTCTTCAAGAAAAGTAAAGCAACAGAACATATATGTGTATAAACTAAAAGACTCTCCTCTATCAAAACCGAATTGTTAGACATTACATGAAACATTCACAAGCTCCAACAAATTGAAAACACTATGAAATGTATATATAAACTGCCATGAAATACAATGAATAAATAAATAGGATAAAATTTTCTTTTAGATATAAAAAAAAACTAGGTACTCACAAGGTATATACAGATCTCCTACGTAATAATGAAACGAAAGATACATATCTAGATAATTCAAGGGCTGCTTAGTCTTACTGAGAGATTTCAAAATTTCAATTCACATCACTCTTTCAATATTATAAATATTATAAATAATCTAAAACACAGGATCCTCAATTTGTCTGATACCGTTTTTCATGAAAAAAAATATAATTCTCATTAAGTCGTATTGCGTGAAAAATGGTTATCCAGTAAAACTTATGAATAAATTACTTAGGAGAGCAAATGAAACTGACAGCACAAACTTATGTCAGAACAAGAGGATATATTGCAAAATTCCGTATGTACAGAATTTATCTGAGAAAATTGCGAAGATCTTAAATTCATTTGACGTTACTATCGCTTTTAAAAATCAAAACATGTTACATAAGTATTTCACTAGTTAGAAGAAAAGAACCCCACCATATTTAGAAAGTAACGTAATATATAGGATTCCATGCGAACAATGTGAGGGAGTTTATATAGGGCAAACGGGAAGATATCTAAGTACAAGAATTTCAGAACACAAACGAAGAATAAATTCAGCAAACCGTGGAAATTCAACAGGTAAAACCGCTCTGGCAGAGCATGCGATATCTATGAACCATGCATTCGATTTTGAAAATGCAATGGTTCTGGATAGAGAATCTCATAATAAGAGAAATCTCATAAAGGAAATAATACACATACAAAAACATACAAACAGTGTCAAGAGAAAACAGGATACAGAAGGTCCTAGTAATTCATATTTCAAACTTATAAGGAGAATCAATTCTTGAAGTTGAAACCACCATTATTCGTTTTGAAATGCCGTGTATATCAATCGTTTCCTCAGTAGATTATGACAACGTAAAAATAATAATAATGACAGACCGCACATATTCGATGATTTGCCAACTGCTCCCGAATATCAGTTCGATTTCGAGAGTGAAGAACGCATCTTCTTAGTGTTCTTTGTTACCGTTCAGTAAGACTAAGCAGCCCTTGAATTATCTAGATATGTGTCTTTCGTTTTATTATTACGTAGGAGATCTGTATATACCTTTTGAGTACCTAGTTTTTTTTTATTTATTTATTGTATTTTATGGCAGTTTTTATATAAACATTTCATAGTGTTTTCAATTTGTTCGAGCTTGAGAGTGTTTCGTGTAATGTCTAACAATTCGGTTTTTGATAGAGAAGAGTCTGTTTAATATATACACATATATGTTCTGTTGCTTCACTTTTCTTAGAGAAGAATATTATTTTCTGATAGTAAAATTCATTTTAGAGTCCTGAAGAAGGCAAAATATTGTGCCGAAACGTCGACTGAATGTAAAAATGAAGATCTTTGGAAAAAACTGGCTTCCACCAATTCGAAATAAGATTTAACTTTTCTGCCAATTTATATATTGGGCTGTTCATGAATGACACTACAGAACGTATTGGAACATTGTGTTGGTGATTTTTTACGGCCTAATTAAATCACAATGATCAGAAAAAACAATCACGAATAGCATATCATAATATCTAACCCAACTAATACAGATAAATACGTTTCATTAACATATTTTGGCCCTACTAGCGAAAACATTACAAATGTCATTTGAAAACAGCATAAAATAGTAGCTTTCAAAACCTACATGAAACTCTTCCAAGAAATTCTCAAAAGTAAAGATAAAACTAATAGATTCGACAATACTGGAGCTCACAAGTTGTCCTGTATGGATTTTGAACGAGTTTATATAGGTCAGGTTAGGTTAGGTTTATTCAAAACTGGTCGTTTATTCAAAACTAGATACAAAGAACATCAATTAGGTTACAAAAACGAGAGAATCGACGAATATACTTTCGCTTCACCCATAGATCAACTTCAAATTATTCACAGAATACCTTGAGGACGTGAATTACATTTATTAAAACCCATCTATTTTCAAACTCCAACGAACTCCCTATAGAAATCTTCTGAATGACTAGAATGGCCGAGCTTATTCGTCCTTATTTGATATCGTTAATACTAGATTGCCTAAGCAAATCACTTTGACTGCTTTTGAATTATTCATTGTTGTTGTCCCCCTCCTTCACTTCCGATATATATATATATATATATATATATATATATATATATATATATATATATATATATATATATATATATATATATATATATATATATATATATATATATATATATATATGTGTATATATATATATATTGCCGAAAAGCAGTCGTTTTAACTGCTTGGAAAATACCCTGATAAATTGTCGATTTCGACATATACTTGATAAGTTGCAGTTGTTCAATAACTAAAGATATTGTTACACGGCTATGCACGTATCAATCAGTCCTGCTTTACGTACTGTCACTGAAAAATGTTACTAGATTCAATTCAGTTTTATAATAAAACAAAATTTGGCGTTGAGATGACCGATCAAATGGCCAGCAAATATACGGTGAAATCTAGTTTTGTAGATTGCCCCTCCAAATATTTTTTAACATTTCAGATTTGGCTGCAATTAATGCTTGGATCCTTTATAAAGAAGTAACCGAAATACAAGTAGAGCGAAAACAATTCCTGTTTCAATTAGCCAAAGCTTTCCGTTGATCACACAACTGAGAGAGAGAAACATTCATACCAAAAGGAAGACCCACAAGTACCAACTGCAACATCTTCAGATACAACAGATTCTAACAAAATTTGTCAAACACGAGTTTGCCACAATAGCAAAACGAATAATATTTGTGAAAAATGTAAAAAGTATGTTTGCGGAAGATGTACATCCAAAAAGATTTGTACTTTCATTTGCTTAAAATATCCAGATAAAGTATAAATTATTTTTTTCGAACTGAAATATATTTTTTATTGTTAATACTTATTAATAACTTATTATATGACTGCAAGGGATATAAAGTATATTAAAATTACTGATGGACAAATTTCTTTGAGCATTAGTTATTTTTTTACATTGCAGTCATTTTGAATGCTTTCAGGCAATATAGGTATATACTGAGCTCCCGATACAATTATTGGAAAGCAAATATGTTGCACTCCTCATTTCAATTGAAAAATTAGAAAACTTCCTGAGAAAGTAATGGCATCGAGAATCAAGAATGTTGATCAATTTTACTTAGTGATATGATTGAAGGAAATACATTTCTCGATCAAGCTTCATAATTATTTTGCAGATACAGTTCTTCAATCCTCCAACCACGATATTAGTTTTGGTATCAGTACGCTTGTTAGTGATTTGAGAATGTTAAATGAATAATAGAAAACTAAAAAAGATTATATATTAAAAATACAAAACCTTGAATATATAAAACTGTTCAAGTATATGAATAATACTTACATAAGTTCATAACTGAAAATATTCAAAATATATTCAATAATACTAAATTTCATTAACAAAGTATAACAAAAATCACAATTGATATATTTAATGTATATAAACCCTCATCTTACCTAGAAAGAATAACATACTTTTATGGACTGAAAACCGACTGACGTTTTCATGGAACATGACATATTTGAATCCTCAATTCTATTTCAGTACTACTTAAAGTTGTTGAAAACTTATAATCTAAACTGTTTTATTGCTTATACTTAATAAATAGATATATATATTAACACATTCAAGAAATGATACATCCCTACATTTCAGATATGGGCGATGAATAAATACATTTCTCAACTCAATATTTTAAACCACATTTTAAATCTTCTCTTAACAATTTTGGCTATATTATTATTTATGTATAACCTCATGTTGAAAGAAAACGCGTTAAGTTCAAAATTAGCCGAATGCCACTAGTCGAAAAAAAATTGGATAGGCAGTAGTCGACTACTTCAAAGTATAGAGTTATTCTAGTTGAAGACTTTTCACATTCAGCTGGCGTTTTAGACACTTCTTTATTAAGAAAAATCAAACAATAAATACAAAGGATGGCTTCAATATGTTCAGTTAACAAAACTTAACATTGAATATGAATGATAATTGAAATAAGTATTTCTATTTCAACCAAAACACTCAATTCTAACGAAATTAGAAATCAGTCATTTTATGAAACCGAGGGATAGAATGAGAGTCATCCAGTATTTCCTATATTATATTAAGATTAAAAAATTGAGCCCTATATAGTGTATTTGAGTAAACATTCAAGCCAGCTGATCAGAACATCTCCTCTCATTCGAACATAATTTATGAAGGTTTCAATAATAAAAATCTTGAATAGGGTTTCTAAGTGGACAGAATATTTGAGGCATCGTGCATTCAAGATAAATAACTCTCCAAACCTAATATTTAAAAGATAGAATAAGTACAAACATATCACAAATTATCTTCATTGACCCAATCTGAATAATGCAACCAGTCCTTAAAATACGTTAAGACAGATTCAATTTAAAGAACATGCAGATTTTCACAAGATTTTGATTTACTATCTCTAGCCCAAACTTTTCCCAGTAAACTCCTAACCTTCAAACTTGCTGACGTTCTAGATCCCCTATATTTTTTCGGCGAATTATGTACACTTCCAACGGGTGTTCCGGTACCAGAAGCAGGTGACTTATTCCTATTCAGATTCTTCTTGGAGTTACTTCTCTTTCTGAATATATCGCGTGACCTCTCGGGATTCTCCAGCTTCAGACGGATTTGCGTCAAGATTCCTACCAGTAGTTCATCTACATTATGATTTATGCCAACAGATGTCTCTATGTACTTGCAATCGTACGCAGTGGCGATCGATTTGCCTTCTGTAAAGAAAGTGAAAATATAGAAAACTTCCTCAATATAATGATTATATAACTAATTGTATGGGTCAAAATAGCCTGATAATAAAAATCAATTCCCGTAAGCTCGATTTCGTTTTCTATATCTTGTAAATCTTAATGACCTGCGGTTATTCGCCGAATCTATTCATAATTCTCAAAAGAAGGCGAAATAGATATAAGTAAACATTACAGGGATAGATACACAGTGATGCAATAAAGTTTATATTCTCATTTCTAGCACCATTAAAATATGGTATATTTGGTATTTCCTAACAATTCTAAAAGTGAGCAAGGTGGTTATGAACAGATGGCTTTGATTAATATTGCTACTGATTTATCATAGTTTTCACAAGTGGAAACATTAGAAAGGTTGAGCATCTGTCCGTAATGTGTTTTTCTTTCTTTTCACCAACAATCGCTAGTAGTTTCAAACTAGTATCAGAGATAAAACTAATATTACGATTACTAATCGATAATTTTGACTACATATTTCATGTTTTATGAAGCAAAGAGAACAGGGATATAGATAAATGAAATATATAAAGATCCTACAAGGAATCATTTGTTTAGTCATACAGTAAAACAAGAAAATCCAGGAAACCAAATGATATGGTCACTCACTCATATATATATTATATCCTGATATATATATATATATATATATATATATATATATATATATATATATATATATATATATATATATATATATATGATATAACGTGCGACTTGAAAAACTAGATTAATATGGTTTATTATCCTGATTACTTTCAGCTCATTCAGTTTTATAGAGATAATTGCATTTCACAAATCAACCAATTACCTATCCTTTCAAGAAAACTAAGAAGTAGTTTATGCACTTTTGCCGAAAAACTACAACTTGTAGAATGATTAAATATCAACAGTCATATAGTCACATATCACCTTGTAAATAATGAAAAGAATTATATTCAGACACTCGAATTTAGTGAAGAAACTTGGCACAGTAATCGTACCCCTCTTAAATGAATACCAACAGAAATAAAAGTAACTCACCTCAATTATTGACCTGCAGATTCGACACGTAGGTTTCTATTGTTGAACTAATTCACGGATACATTATTACAAATGGATAAAATTTAGTTCGAAGAGAAATGACGATGATTTGATTTAGGAGGTCGTTACTTAATGGAAATTGATATACATTTCTTAATGGAATGAAATTATAATGTTCAAATTTTCTCTACATTAACAGAATTTTGACGCGTCGCACCACACTATGGTAACTGTATTAGTTATTTCAACATTTTCTTCGTTACTAATTTAATTATTCTGGACAAGGCGTGATTAAGATGTTAGCATCTTCTATCATATGCCTGTTCGATAAGATAAACATTTAACTGCTTGAGAACTGCATGTGTGTTAATTGCAAATAATTTTAATTTTATTAAATCAATCAATGATTTTCAAAATTTCGCTATATTGATAAACTTACGACGTGATTCACCAGTCTGTGCATAAGGTAATTAGCAAATTCATAAGGATGATATGCCTTATATATGACATTGGTAAAAGCAGGTACTTAGCTCAATAGGGCAAGAATCCAAACAAGATTGTTTCTTTTAAGAACTGCAAGAATTAAGTGATGGTGACGAATGTAGATCTAATTGACTGATGAGTTAATTTCCGCAATTATTCTAATAGGCGCACTTTCAGTATATAAGCTTCATTATGTAAAATACCCAAATTATTATTAAAAGTATGATTTTCTCCTAGCAGATGAATTGCATAGTACGAATAAAAGTTTTATTTGTCAAAATTGCGTTTATGCTCGGATAAATGATGAAATCTAATCTGATTTTAAAATTCATACCGATATAAATTCTATAACAACTTTCAACTTGGGTTTATAAATACCGAATTTGAGTCCTTTATGAATGTTTGATTTACAGTTTTTAATATATCTGCAAGAGTTATGCTTTCAGAAAGATATATTCGAATTAATAGATGAGAAGAACTATTTAGACTGAGGTTTTCAATATAAGTTGATGATATTATAGTTTTGATTGGTCTCTTTAACACTAGAAAAATCTCATGGATTGAATGTTGAATTTGTTTATGCGAAAGCATACTTTTAATCATACTAGAAACATAACAATTACTGACAGCTATTTGTTTCATAATATTGAAACTTTCAGGAAATTATTTTCTGACAGTGGTTATTATCAGCTACTTTATGCTAATGTATTAATGTGGAAGAATTTTGATGTGGAATATCTATATGGGGAGATTTATGGAAAATGGAAAAATCATGTCTATGGTCAATTTTCGTTATAGTTAAATCTGAAAAGTTTGGAATTTTCATTTTCAAAGTAAACTTTAAATTAATTGAATTTATGAAGATGCTGAATGAATCTTATTGTCTAATTGTATCTGTGAAACAACAGATTATGTCATCCACATATCTAATCTAATTAATACAGTATTTTGATAGATGATGATTATCTCAATGTTATTTATTGAAAATTCTGCTAGTAAAGGACTGGGAGGATTACCCATTATAGACCCGTTGCTGCTCATGCGAATTTCATCGTTGAAGTTGAAATAATTTTAAATCTACCTTGATCATAACTAGAACAGTATGACCTAGTAGTATTTACCTAGACAGCTGAAGGTCATATAGTTATAGCTTTCAACAAGGCAGATTGTAAAGCTTCGGCGCAAATATGAGCATTATTAGCAGCTTTCGTGGATCCATCGTTATGTTTTCAAATCACTTCATCTCACTATAAATATAACCTGATACTTTCTGGACCTCCACGATATTTTCGCTGCAGTAAATGAGTGATATGAAATTTGAGAAACAATTTCCTGATACTAGAAAACGTAGCTGAATTGAATAGGGTTATGATTGGCAATCCTTGCGCGGAGATTGATTCTTCTTCTTTTCTACAGTACTCGTTTTAATTAAATTTCGCCATCTCAATGCATTAATGAACTAATCGAGTTTCTTTTTTTGCGTTACGCTCCTTAAAGTTTCGCCTGGAAATGGATAACACGCCGTGATATAATATTCGACAGTGGATGGAAATAATGAAGGAAATTAATGGAAGATAATTCGATGTTCCAGCTATTTCCTGAAAGAGGAGGTGGTGGAGATGATAGCGGATGTTAATTGAGTTTTCGACGCGACTGTAACATTGGAATTTCTTCATGATGTCATTTCTGATTAGACAACAGTCTGTCGGTTATTCGCTCCAATGTACTTTTATGAGTTTTCACCACCTAATTAAAATTTCTTTCAAAGAGTTATTTACTTTTCCAACCTTTCTGTGATTTAAATCAGAAATGTATTTTACTTTTTACAAGTTTCGTCTTTGTCCGTTACGTATTTGTATCATCACACCTGAAAATACAGTTTTTGAATGAGAATAAAGAAATATATCCACCAGTTTATTTCCATTTTGAACCTTACAATTAGAAATCCTATCATCGAACCAACGATATTTATCTTCATTTAGAATTCTGAAATATTCTTGCTTCTCACAGCCATGGTTGAATTTTAAAATGACACACATGTCAATAATCTACGAATATGCAATTTTTGCACAGTTTTCAGGAGTATATTCCAAACTTAATTGTTCTTGGTTCATAGTTATACTATTACGAAGACGTAGATGAAAAATAAACTGGATGTTTGTCATATCTCAATATCCGATGACACGCGAATTTCTTCACCATACATGGAAACATTATGGAGACTATTCTTCAGGCAGCAATATTCAACCGTCCTCAGAATATTAAATATGCCTCCCAGAAGAAGCTGGTTTTTCGTGTCTCTATAATCATCGTCAACAAGAGTCTCATAGTAGTGGTAATCTAATTAAATGTCATGAATTGGAGCGACAGACTGCAGTTTCGGTCTCGTTTCACTCCGTCAGTGTTACATAATCATTCATAACATCAAGCCAGACTACCACATACTCGTATTAATTCGTTGGAACGTACCAGGTATTACATATACCTGAGTATACATAGGGTTACATTAAGTCAAGTAGGTTGAAAAGTTTTAAGAGAGCTAGATTTGACTTGATTTTCGGGCTTCTGAAAAATCAAAGGTAGGACTTGACTTGATTTTGCTACCGAAAAACTCGACTTCAAGCTTGAAATCTAGCTTTTTCAAGGCGCTGGAAAGCTTGGTACTTTTAAGAGCATACAGTTGAGTTCACTTAGTCATCACTTGTTGCTGTACCCTTACAGGTGCAAGAGAAGTAGGTAGTATTTCTAGTCATACAGAATTGTTTGATTGGCTGCGATACTCTGGGGTTTTGAAACTTAGTACGCTCGATCTAGTCAATTCTTTTCGCATCGCAACGAAAAATGCGACGCGAGGGCATTTTGGAGAAAGAGGAAGAAATCAACTAGCAGTAATTTCATAAATGTGAAGGATTTTTGTATTCAACAACAAAACAGCAAAATATTGTTGTCGCCTACAATCTATAATAGACTTCTATATAATACAGGGTGTTATATATTAATATGTCACAACTTGAATGGGTGAATCTATGTGCAATTTTAAGAAAAAAAGTTGTTATAAACATAGGTCTGCAAAGGTTTCGTTACGTAGCTACAGGGTGTTGAAATTTCCGGAAGAAATTGGTTTTTCTTCAAAACTCCTGCAGTTTTTGATATATTCAGACCAAATTTGGAATGCAAGCTATTTTTACAGCCTCCATCAATACACGTCCTAGATTTTAACTGAATTTCTTAAGGTGTTTCTTTTCCCAGGCCATGTCTCCTTTTGCCCTTTCAAACTTTTTTGCACTATGTCACTGACCAGCGTACAATCAATTTTCGCCATCTTCGTTCAATTTAGAAACTTATTTCGACACTTGTAATTTTTTCGTTTCTCCAACTGTTTTCGAGTGAAAAATTATTGAATTTGAATTATTTGAATTGTATAAAAATAATAAAAATAGTCGATAAGTATGCCCTAAATTTGCTTTTGTTTTGATAGCTCGCTTTCTGAGACTCAACTTATACTTATTCAAAATAAAACTAGAGAAACGAACAATCGAAAACTAAATAGATTGCTCGAAGTGTCCTCCACCTGCAGGAATACAGTCCACTGTCGTTTTCCGTATATTTACACGAACTCTTTGAAATATTCCTGGGGTATTTCTTATCGTGCCACAAGAGGTTATTATTCGATTTCTCAATTCTTCTACAGTGTTCACTGGAGTGGTATAAACTAAACTTTTGAGATATTCCCATAAGAAAAAGTCTTAACTATTTCAGTCTGGGGACATAGGAGGCCACGGTTCTGGATCACTCCGACCTATCCATCGGTTGTTGAATGTGTTATTCAAGAATTCCCTAGCTTCTTCACTGAAATTTGCTGATGCCCCATCATGCATGAACCACATTATGTTTCTGTCCAAAAGTGGCACATCCTCGAGCAATAAAGGTAACTACTCCTCAAGAAATTGCCGATAAACGGAAACGTTTAGTCTGTTAAGCAAAAAAAAATGGCCCAATCAAATAATTTTCAATTATTCGGACCCAGACATTCAGTGAGAATTGTTATTGATGATGAGATTCTTCAATGAAATGGGTTTTTCCGCAGCCCAATAATGATTATGGTGAAAATTTGTGATAGCAGTTCTCGAAAAGTAAGCATCACTATCAAAATGAGCATTTTCTCTGATTTTATATGAGAACCATCGGCAGAAATTCAGTCTTGAAGGAAAATCACGAGGAAGTAGAGTTTGGACGCGTTGAATAAGAAACGGGTACAATAGAAAGTCGTGGAGAATCCTCCAAACTGTGAAATATTCAACTGATTTCCAGTGTTTTTTTGTACTCACATGAGGATTCAAATCAATACAATTCAAAACTGCTTCATCAATATCATAGTTTGAGTTGCACCTTTTAAATGATCATTTGCAGTAAAAGTACCAGTTTCGTTCAACTTTCTGTAGATATTTGAAAATGTTCGCCTGTTACTCGATTTGGAAGGCGCACCTAATATAATCGCCTAGCTTCTGTTGTGTTTCCGATAGCCAGACATGTAATGGATGTCAGTCTATTCGGCGTTGTAAAATTAGCCATTTATTCTTCAGCAATAACTTCAAAAGTCTTAAAACTAATTGTTAATTTAATAAACAATTCGAGCAGACACTGGTTCAACTTCAGCAACTGTCAAATAAATAAATAAATGAAAAATCAAAGCCTACTAGTCATTTATTTAATTAGAAGTGAATAATATTTGCTCGAGAACGGTTGGAGATACGAAAAATTACATGTGTCAAAAAGTTTCTAAATTGAACGAAGATGACGGAAATTGATTGTACGCTGATCAATGGCATACTGCAAAAAAGTTTGAAAGGGCAAAAGATGACATGGCTCCGGAAAGGAAAACACCTTGTAGATTCTAGTTGAAATTTAGGACTTATAATGATGGAGGCTGTGAAAAAAGCTTTTCATTTCAAATTTGGGCTGAATATCTCAAAAATTTTTGAAGATAAAACCAATTTTTCCGGAAATTTCAACACCCTGTAACCCCGTAACGAAGCTTTTCCGGACCTATGTTTATATGAACTTTGTTTCTTAAAATTGCACATAGATTTACCCCTTAAGTTGTCACATACTATTAAGTAACACCCTGTAGAATGATTCAAATGAAATGACTCTTACAGAGTTTTTCTTCGTATAATTAGTTAAAAACACAAAATTGCTTGTAATAATATACAAAAGGAAAGAAATTAATGTAGTATCATCAACAAGCGGCCAGAAGTGTAAGTAAAATAATCTATCGCTTAAGGTCCACTGCATAAGCCGATATTCACAACCCTTCCCCGAGAAGCGAGCCGGGGAGTCAGGACTTTCCTGAAACTCGTATATAAAAGGAATGCTTTCCTTCTTTTACACCCTTTCTTGCGAATATAGTATTATTGTTATACCATTATCATTACACCAGTATGGCAGAGAACACTCAGAGAGAAAACTAGGAAAGTAAAATACACGTTTAGTGTTGAAAATGTTCAGCGCATATACAGAAGCAGTTCGCAAGTACGGCCTTAACTATTACCAAGTCTCGAAACCGTTTGAGTCACAAATCAGTTAGAAAGTTCATGTGTCTCAATTCTTGGTTCAAAAACAGCGAACTATCAACTATCTGATGAAGCGGGAATGTAGTTTCGCTTATTCTCATTGTTTTGGACTCAAGTTTCAATGTAGGTTTTTCTTTAATTTTCAGAAGTATCATTCTGTTGTTTTTATTTCCACAGAATGTTTTTCAATTTTTTTATATTAAATTTATTCATGTAGTTTTGTGATGCTATGACTGTATTTGATCTGAAAATATATTTCACTTTCACTAATGTTCTTGTTCTCTATCTGTGTTTTCTTGAAGGAAATTATGAATTCACTTCTGATTCTTACGTTGAATTTCATTTTAATATTTCCCGATCAAATATTGAGTATTATTTAAACCCTTATTCTCCCTCTTATTGAATATAAGACAAGGTTCAATGTTTTGGTGCAATTGAGTTCTGATTCAAGCTTTCAAGTTTCGCTATTCAAGAAACTGGAATTTTCAAGCTTTTGCAGAAAAGAGTTAGATTTGAATTTGGGAGGCTTTTACTTGGTAAAATTCCATTATCAATAATAAAAACAAGTACTGTGTTTTAAGGAATTTTACTTAATATATTAAGTAAAATTCCTTAAAACACAGTACTTGTTTTTTATTATTGAAAAGAGTTAGACTTGAACTGTAAAAACAAAAATTGATTTGAGCTTGACTTGATTTCAGGTCACGTCCAGTGAAGCAGCTTGATTTTGAAGTCAAGCTATGAACCCCTTTGAATACTTATACAATTGGTGCCCCCCACGAACTGACACAAAAACTACTAGAGTGTCCAGAAAAGAATGAAGACAAAGAGAAGATCAAACGAAGAAATCTTTTCTTTCAGAAGCTTAGTATGACTGTGTATTGCATTGCTGCACTGTACTGGCAGTAGTCAAAATAAGCTAACGCTCCAGTACTTGATTGGCTGTTAAACCATGCGTACATCATATCTCAATCTCTGATAACACGCAAACTTCATTGCTGTATGTGTAAACAATATTGAAGACTTTCATTCTGGGAGTAATATTTAACTTTCCGTAGAATGTTAAATTTTCCATTCTTGGAGAAGATGGTTTTCTGATCCACTTTTCTAGCTCCTTAAGGTTTTTTTAGTTTGATCTACCCTTCTTCTTCGTGGTTTCCGGTGGTTCTGGTAGTCCTCTGTGTTCTTTAGAAGGCCGCTAATTCTATATTCAAACATTTTACTTGATACGTTCCAAAGAACTGAGACGAGTAGGTGGTAGCCTGGCTGAATGTTGTGAATGGGTATAGAACACTGAGATTTGTTAAAAGGTACTTGGTTTTCACAAAACTATGACTTATTAGCAGAAATTATTATTTATATTAATTTAATTAAAACTGAAACGTATAATGTATATTTTTCATTTGTCATTTGTACGTTGAACATAAATAAACCAATTTGCATCATACGGCTTATTTATTCCTATATCTCAAAATATTCAGCGTAGTCATTGTATCATACGAACGCCATGGTACTCAGTTCTGAAGCTTTCCAATCAATCAACTTATATAGACGGCCAGTCTTCAGAATAAAAATTGTTAGTTTCAAACTTTTCCACATTAACTTCCCAAATATAGTGAGAAATATTTGAGTTCTTGAAATTTTCTTGAATGATAAGAACATTAACATAAATCAACTGGAAAAAAACATTTTCTGGTGCAACAATTATTTGAATAATTTTTAACATCACGCTAAAAACATTTAATCACATTCTGAATTTCACATAATAAGAGAAAGTTCTATGTGTATATACAGATAACGCCCTACAAATCTGTGGAACTTGTGCCTGTGATTTTGTTGGGTAACATAAGTGTATTTGGTTAGATACTGCGTGAAATCGAATATCTTTAGGCTCCTTCAATCCCACATACATCGCCTATAGTAACTTCACCCAGATCATGCAAGATTGTATCATTAAGATCGCACTAAAGGTTCCACAATACGGTTTTCATCAAAGAGGCTCTTGAGGTATGATTACCTTTGTGAGGTTTCGCGGTTTTGTTCCGAACTAGAGTGAAAGCTCATATTGTAACGCAATATCGTCCCCTAATTTAGAATGGGACTTTCAGAAATCACAGTTTCCACTCACTTATCTCTCGTCGAAACTTACTTCGAATTTCATCCCAAAGTTTAATAACTGTAAGTGGATTCTTAAAAAGAAAAAAATTGTTAACTGCTAACCTAGATAGATGTTTTAATGTTCTGTAGGTTATTAATGAAATCATATTTTCGTTGAAGGTACTCTTCATTTATTCGGAGTTTCTTAATTTCAATTTGTTATAGAATATGTATTGTCGTAGATGACATTGTTTCAGATGCCTCAATCCTTGACCGCCGCCATCCATTAAGAAACTTTGATCACTTTCATCTCACCGTGATTATGGCTGACCATCTGAGGTGAATCATACCTTCGTGTCTCTTCCATTTGCTATGCGCGCCCGTACCACCCTAACCTTCATGACTTATTAAACTTCACAAATTCATGTGACCAACCACACATAAAGGGGAGGTGACTGATTTCACGGAAAATATTTTTCCCTTTCTTTGAATTTATTGAATACTTTTTTCAGGTATACAGGATGTCACCCAAGCTCTATGCCAAACTTTGAGAGGTGATTCATGAAGCAGTTCTTCGACAAATTAGTGGGAAATAGTCCTAGTCCTAGTATCTCCAAATTCGAACACCAAATCCTCACTGGTACTCTACGTACGAGAGCAATCAGTGGTAGATATAATGAAATACATATCTTTATGTACAGAAATTGACATTCGTAACCATGGGAAAATGAACATAAGGAAAGATGATTTACTTTGGATACATAAATGTCAGAATATCTTTTTCAATAAATAATTAATGTTTTGAAATCACAAATTCCTCAAATTGAAAATGTATTCCTTCAGTAATGAAGAATATACAGATATGATCTCCGTTTATAGGTGCTAGAGAATGCCATCGAAGATTTCTTCAAAGACATCCTCCTGTTCGTATAGTTTTACTTCCATGTCCAAGTCTCAGACAAATGGAAACACTTGAGCCCAAACATGTAAGACCTTGTCCAGTCAATATACAAAATGATGAGAACATTATAGACTGTGTTGAAGATAATCCGTCGAAAAGTTTTAGCGCATTGCAAATCAGTTGCAGAGGTTCCGAAGTTGGCTTGTTTTGAAAGTAAAGGAACTGCAATCTTATCAGGCATTGAATGCAGGACGCGCTGCATCGACTAATATTTTGTCGCTGGATTCTGCAGCAACATACTGAAGATGAAATTTAATTTCCAGCATATTATGGTCTGAGGAATCATGCTTCCCAAGAACGTACATTGTTCAATTTAACTGATGATGTCCTGCTAAATTTTGTTCGGAATATGTGTTATCGACGTGCTGTAGCATCTCCACACCAGGGAAGAATTATTGCTGAATGGCTCAATGATTGGCAGGGAAGGTTCGATTGCTTGGCTACCATGATCACCCGATCTCAACCCGTTGGACTTCTATATATGGGGATACATGAAACAACTCGATAAGAGTGTAAAAAATAACAAATTTTGAGCATTTTCAATGGCAATGTCCATCATATTGTGCTGCAGTTATTTCTTCGTAGATGATTTTGAGCAACTTTAATAATGATTGATGTGATTTCATTCATATTCTTTTATTCTTTCTAATCAATTATTTTTCTACTCTTTTTGATTGCGATAATTATAATTAATATATATTGCATCGTTCTTGAATATTCAGTGGTATTCTATCTCAGCTTGTCGTATGTTTTCATCGATAGAATCATAAACATAAATTACCTGCATATGATTCATTACATACAGAGACGTATTTTTAATTAGAAAAATATAAGGTTTCAAAACACTATCAAATGTAACTCAACATTCTTGATAATCATTTTACTATGGTTACGACTTTCCGTCAACAGATTAATTTAATTTAATCTATAGCAACACCACAGAATCGCTCTAGTATTAGTGCAGGCGCTGTAGGTATTTGAGTTTGCAAAATACGAGGAGCGAGATCTGTTGACTAATTTTTATACCTGTGATCCTAAGGAACCCAAAAGCACATATTGCCACGCTCAGAGGTGCCTATACTGTTTCCCCTTCCCGCTCCATTCTCAGCTGTTACTACGGACGATTACGACACGTCCAGACCCGCCAGTACTGAACATCACGCTATAGTGGAGTGAGCTTTTTCTGTTATTCATATAAGTTTTGTATTTTGGCTAATATTTTAATTGTTAATGTACTTTTCTTTGCTATAAAAAGTGAAAAATGCATTACAAATTGAAAATTCAAAGAGAAAACGGCCAAATGAGCTATTGTGTTTTTTTTGTGATTTATCCTGTGGTTTAGTGAGAAATCCCATAGTGCAATCGTCTTTTACGATTAAAAACGCTGCAGAGAGACGAAAAGATGAATTACTAGAAAAGTTTGTGAAACTGTACATTACGGATTCTACGACACAATGCTTTTAGTGGCATAGAACATGTATGGCCAGCTAAATCAGTGAATAAAAAATTAGGCGTCCAGAAATTGAATTAACAAAATTTATGGAATAATCTGATTTTTCTTCTGAATTTGACATTTCAGGCAGTGATAATACTCGTCATTCTAGAATGACTTCTACACAAACTGGAGTACAATAGAGATGTTGGATATGTAATAACATAACTAAAACAACAGCGAAGAGCTTCATTTATGCTCTGAATTATCTGCGGCGGCAAAAAATTTCAACACTGAACGTTAAAACCAGATAATGTGATTACAGAAATAAGTATCTATGAAAAACCTGAAGACCTATTTGCTCTAGAATTCAGATACCACTTGGATTGTTATCGCTCATACACAAGATCACCAAGAACCTCTTCTAATAAAGCAGGTCGACCTTCCAATACAATACCTGAAGAAATCTTACAGAAAAGTTTTGAGAAGCTATTGAGAGAAACTTAGGCAAATTGAAGATGCTGTAGTTGAAAATCGAGTTATTAAATCACTTTTCATTGATGAATACGAAGAAAAAGTATTATTTTCTTATCCAAAAGATAGGTCGCAATCTTCCATGATATTCATGAACAACATACCATTGACTGAAGTGGTTGAACGTTTCATATATTTCATGCAGTTAAAAATCAATGTCCTGAAACCATCATTATAAGCTCCGATACAGACATTTTTATTCTTGGGATTTATTTTTGGTCTAAGCTCGCAAATATTAATTATCAAAAAGTATGGTTCGATGGTTCACATAAAAAGAAGAACGTGCTTGGTTGTCATGTGGCGGCACCAACCCTTGGCGAAAAAATCTGTAGTATTTTGCCAGCATTGCATGCTTTAACTGGCTGCCACACCACTAGTCGACTAGACAGTAAAAAAAATTGTCTATCATCACTAGATTTTATTCAAGAAATACTTTCGCCTTTTGTTAATGAATTTTTGGATAGGCAAAGGTTCAAAGATATAAAAAACTTTGCATCTACCTATATAATAAACAATGTCAGTGGATGAACTTAGATACAAGTTACTTTCTCGAAATATTAGATTTAAATTAAATTTACTAAGTCATATGCAGTTCTGATGCATTATACCAGGCTGTTCAGAAAGTTTTGTCGTTCGATAAGAGAGGGCCTTGTTACTAGTCCAAATTTGTTTTTGTTTTGTAGGTACACTCTTCATATGAACGTATGTGAAGCTTCATTTCAATCTGTTTATTCTTTCTTTGTCTACAAGCCATTAAGTATCACCGTGTCACAGTATTTTTGTACAATGAAAAAATTGGATATCGTGAAGTGATAAATTTCTTATTTTTGGAAGGTGTAGCACCAAAAGAAATTCACGAACGAATGTTGAGAGTGTATAATGATTGTTCACCTACAATTAGAACAGTAGAAAGATGGGTTGCTGAATTTAAACGTGGTCGTACAAGCCTTGAAGACGATCCACGTGAAAGACGTCCAAAAAACGCATCAACACCAGAAATCATAGCCAAAATACAGGATATGGATTTGGAAGATCGTCGATTGACTGAGAGGGATTTAGTGGAGGCTCTACACATCTCATTAGGCAGTGTGAGCTATATTTTTAGCGAAATTTTGGGTTTTAGAAAGCTGGGTGCACAATGGGTGCCGCATTCGCTAACAATGGAACAAAAACACATTCGAATGCAACTTTCTCAGCAACATTTGGAGCGTTTTAAAAAGGACAAAGCGGATTTTGTGCGTCGATTCATTCCTATGGATAAGACTTGGGTCTATCATCATGATCCTAAATCCAAACAAGAAGCTAAAGAGTGGTGTGAACCTGGTTGTTCGGCTTCGAAACGAGTTCGAGTCCGGAAATTGGCCAAGAAGGTTATGACATCAGTTTTTTGGCATGCGAAAGAGATTTTGTTTGTGGATTACTTGCAAACTGGTGAAACAATCAATTCTGAATAATATTGCAACTTTTTGGAACAGTTGAAGGAAAAAATTCGTGAGAAAAGACCCGGTTTGCAGAAGAAAAAATCCTTTTTCATCAGGACAATGCATCGTGTCACAAGAGCAATTTGTCAATGGCTAGAATGCATGAATTTAAGTTCGAATTGTTGAAGCATCCACCGTATTTACCAGATTTGGCCCCCAGCGACTTTCATTTGTTTCCAGGTCTCCAAAAATTTATGCGTGGCAAGCGTTTTTCATCAAATGAAGAGGTCATAACGGTTGTTGAAGCGTATTTTGCAGACCTTCCAGATTCTCACTGCAGGGATAGGATCCACAGGTTGGAGGATCGTTGGAGCAAGTGTATTAATGTTCAGGGAGATTATACTGAATGATGAAGTGTATTTTGAACCATAACATTGTGTTTTTCTTATCGAACGACAAAACTTATTGAACAACCTGGTACCTACACTGCTTGAGAGCTTCAGCTCAAACATACATCTGGAGAAATTCGTCAGAACCGCTACTTGAGCCTATTGACTTTATTCAATATGGGTTTGAATTGAAGGAATCATTCTTGTACCCTAAACGAATGACCAAAGAATCTCTGCCGGAAACTCTAATTAAACCGTGTAAATGTAAATAAGAAGAAGAAATCTGGTGTTATTTGTATTCCTTTGTGTAAACGTGTTTTGAACAATTGCAAAAACGCATTACTATAATTTTATTTTTCTGTAATTTTATTTTTCTATAACATCATTTTTGAGTCAGTCGAATTTTGGAGTTTTTGTCTTGATAAACAATAGTTCTTTAACTTTTTTTGTTATTGTTTAATTTAATCACTTCTTCTCATCAATTATTATCCTTTCAACCTATAATATAACCCTCAAAATTAACATTTAAACGCTTTGCAGCTACTGGTGTATAATTTCTTATGGTAAAATGCACGTTAAAATTTGAAAAAATTATTGCGGCATTAAACCAACTGACAACATCCATAATATTGTAATTTAAGAATTCATATCCGTCAGATGTGATCACAGATTCTGCTATTCGATTTCAGCATACTCATATCAGGTCGAATGACTGAAATCAGATCAGATAATCGCCGACGTTTCGATTTATTTGAAATCTTCTTCAAGGCTCTAAGAATGAAAAAGAATTCATAAAAAATTTAAAATTGTACACCTCGAAACAATTTAAAGAATATAAGCAATGTGAGGGATATTGAATTTTTTGAAAATATTTGAAAACTAATTTTCTCTAGAACTTTCAAGAGAACCAGAGAACAGTCTAAAAATCATGTAAATCATACATAAAAATGACTGATAGATGTATAAATAAAAATTCATTAAAATCATTTATGATTGACGATGACAGTTACTAATTATAAGGATTTGAAAAGCAGAGTTACTTACATAACAAGTTTTATGAGTCACCATTAATAATAAAAGAACGAACGCACGGTGCATTTACTCTATTCTACCATACACTGCATGATACAGACTGAATTATCATGCCGCCCGTCTGCAGGGGAAGGCTACGTATCGCGTCGACAAGACAATTAATGATTGAATAAAAACGTGACAATAACAATTAATTTCAGACCAGAACTAGAATCTACAAGGTTTTTTCTTTTCCGGAGCCATGTTTTTTTTGCCTTTTCAAACTTTTTTGCAGTAAGCCACTGATCAGGGTACAATAAGTTTTCGTCATCCATGTTCAATTTAGAAACTTTTTTGACACCTGTAATTTTTTCGTATCTCCAACCGTTCTCGAGTAAAAAATTATTACACGATTGTATGCATTCGCTGAATTGAAAGCACTTCTAATTAAAAAAATGACTAGTAGGCTTTGATGATTTTCATTTATTCATTTCGACAGTTGCTAAAGTTGAACCAGAGTCTGCTCGAATTGTTTATTAAATTAACGAGTAGCCTTAAGCCTTCTGAAATTATTGCTGTAAGAAAAAAATGGCTGATTTTACTAACGTCGAATTTGCTGATATCCGTTACATGCACGGTTTGGCTAACGGAAACACAACAGAAGCTAGGCGATTGTATCAGATGCGCTTTTCAGATCGAGTAACACCAGACAGGCGAACATTTTCAAATATCCATATGAGGTTGGGGGAAACTGGTACTTTTACTGCAAATAATCATCTGAAAGGGCAACTCAATTTATGAGAACTCCAGATATTGAGGAAGCTTTGAGGAAGTTTTGAATTGTATTGATTTGAATCCTCATGTGAGTACAAAGAAAAACTGGAAATCAGGTGAATATTTCACAGTTTGGAGGATTCTTCACCACTTTTTATTGTACCCGTTTCATATTCAACGCGTCCAAACTCTACTTCCTCGAGATTTTCCTTAAAGACTGTATTTCTACCGATGGTTCCTAGATAAAATTAAAGAAAATGCTCATTTTGATAGTGAAATAATGTTCACAGCCGAAGCTAAGTTTTCGAGAGCTGCTATCACAAATTTTCACATTAATCATTATTGGGCTGACGAAAACCCTCATTTGATTGAAGAATCTCATCATCAAGAACAATTCTCACTAAATGTCTGGGTCGGAATAATTGGAAAATATTTGATTGGGACTTTTTTTCGCCTAATAGACTAAACGGTCTCGCTTATCGGCAATTTATTGAATGGGAGTTACTTTTATTGCTCGAACATGCCACTTTGGTGGGAACGTACTATGGAGAAGCTAGGGAATTTTTGAATAATACATTCAACAACCGATGGATAGGCCGGAGTGGGCCAGAACTATGGCCTCCAAGGTCCCTAGACTTAAATAGCTTAGACTTTTTCTTATGGGGATATCTCAAAAGTTTAGTTTATACCACTCCAGTGAACACTGTAGAAGAATTGAGAAATCGAATAATAACCTCTTGTGACACGATAAGCAATACCCCAGAAATATTTCAATGAGTGCTTGATAATATGCGACGAAGAACAGAGGCCTGTATTCTTGCAGGTGGAGGACACTTCCAGCAAGTTATTCAGGTTTTAATTGTTCTTTTTTTTAGTTTGATATTGAATAAGAATAAGTTGAATCTCAGAAGACGAGCTATCAAAATAAAAGAAAATTTTCGGCATACATATCGAGTATTTTTATTATTTATTTTTATTTTGATTTTATTTCAATAATTTTTCACTCGAAGACGATTGGAGATACGAAAAAACTAAAGGTGCCAGAAAAGTTTCTAAATTAAACGAAGATGACGAAAATTGATTCTACGCTGATCAGTGGCATACTGCAAAAAAGTTGGAGAGGGCAAAATGAGACATGGCCTTCGAAAAGAAAACACCTTGTGAATTTCAGTTAAAATCTAGGATGTGTAATAATGAAGGCTGTAAAAAATAGCTTTCATTCCAAATTTTGGCTGAATATCTCAAAAACTGCAGGAATTTCGAACAAAAACAACAATTTCAACACCCTGCAGCTACATAACGAAGCTTTTGCGGACCTATGTTTATATAAACAATTTTTTTGTTAAACTTGCACGTAGATTTACCCCCTCAAATTGTAACATACTATTATATAACACCCTGTATGTTGAAAATTATGATTTCAGGTTCATCGACGATCCAATTTTTGGAGTTGAATATCTCCGACAAGACAAGATTTGGTCCATGCTGTTCTCTTTAATTTATCTTAGATTTTTATTTTAGGGGACACCTAAATCCTTTGCAAATTATATTTTTCAAGTATGTGACCTCCAAATAATAATCCAATAACAAAATCTTATCATATTTATAGTGGAGCGTGTTTTTTCCCGATGAACCAGTTTTCAATTACTCAATGCAGAATGAATGGAATTCTTCAAAAAACTATTTAGCAGCTACTTCAACTTGTAGGTGGAACAAAAAATTATATAAACTAGAGATTTATTGTATATTATTATATTAAGGAATGGGACCCTTGTTTTGTCATACCATACTACATTATTTCTAGAAGCGATTAATTGAGTGACAGTGGAAAGAAAGTTGTTCGTTCGATATTTGTTCAACTAAGAGGAATATTCTAGGATGAAATCTAAACAAAATGAAACTCTTAACTAGTCATGAAAGTATGTATTAGGTCTATCTTTTCAAACCAACGATTTCTCACTCGAAACCATTAAATATGAAACGCCTATTTGAAATTTATACTTTTTGCCTCAAAAGATTGAAATAAAGCTACAAACTTTATTAAGATTACATTTTGGGCATTACATTCATATCTCATCAGGACTAATAGGATACGATACGATTATTTATTATAATTCTTATCGCCCCGAATTTGTCATATCAATTCAACCCACGCATCGAGTCAGCTCTATCAATATTGAAATATTAAGTTAAGCTCTAATCAAAATGGGTCGAAAATCCACATTATCCTTTAAATATGCGGATTAGCGGATGAACTTTTTCCGTTTAAAGCGGAGCTTGTACGATCACCTAGTGAATTTGTGGACTTTTGTCCACAGCAGGAAGCCTGCTCAAAAAAATAAGATGCAAGAATAGGATCTATGGTTATCATCTATGAATCTGATACTGCAGACATCTTATTGAGTTAGCAATGTATGCTATGCTACAGCGTTCTCAATCAAATAAATACGAGGCCTCAGGAATTCAATGGGAAAACCGAAAATTATTCAGATGACTTTTATATATGTTGAAGAAACATTCTTCCAGTAATCTACCAGCACTAAAGAATGCTTGAGAACAATCGGAACAAAAATGGTACTCATTAAAATTTGAATAACAGAGGTAAAACTTCAGGAAAGAATTATGCTTGTGCCTAATGCCTGGTAGTAGCAAACCATTTTTGCAATCAGGAAATCCTTGAATAACGGTCATGGATTGCCGTTGTTGCTCGAGGTCGTTTTTGCCCAGGTCTCTTTTCATGACAATCAGTATCCTGTATCGTCCGATACTTCTCGAAACTGTTGAATTGGACATCCCCGCCTTTGACCTATTCTTGTATGAGTGCAATCTAAGTCGTCTGCTAAAAATTCAGCACATTCTGCCGGGGTCCAATTTCGTGACTTCCGTTAGATTATTACCCTAATAAATTAAAATTACTGGAACAAATGTTACTCGCAGAAATTCATCAGAAACTGTTGTCATCACTATGCGGTGGTTTCTCACCAAAGCTCAATTTTTTGCTATTTTATTTATCAAAGAAATTCGAAATAATGAAGTTGTGCATTAACTTCTTGGCGTAGTGTTTATTGTATTTTTTGAGTAAACTCTTAGGTCAGATTGTGATTGTTAAATATAATTTACTTTAAATCATACTAGACACGAATACGAAATTAACGATAGAAATTGAATGAAAAATAAGATGTCAATATCAATAAATTTTCTCGAAATGTGCACAGGGACGAAAGTGAGTACACGAAGGGCAAATCTCCAAGTTTAAGTACGGAAGCTAAGTGATTAACAAGCGACTCTGTCGATCTCTCCTACAGAAATTAGTTTAGTAAAATTTTTTCGATATTCCCTTCTTGTCATTCGCGCAGATCTCAGCTAATATGAAATATATGAAAATGAATTCAATTATCATCATGCACATCTCTGAATAACGTTTTCGAGTTATAATGCAAACATGATTTTTTTGTTATAAAAGCCAAGCACTTTTACTTTTAGTCCATTAAAATAAAACTATGTTTTTATTTCCAAAATGTATAGCATATGTAGTCAATTTTAGTATTCAATAAAATTTTTCTGAAAAAACCTGAAATTGCCTCAATTTCATCAATTCGGTGTATACTCATCAACGATTCATGTGTCATACTGTCCAAGAAAATGTTATTTCTATGGTTTGAGTTAGAGTCTTCAGTCTAGAGTATAGTAACTTATCTTTGGATTTAGTGGATACTGTCTGAACAGATATAGGAAAGTCTTGGACTGAATATTATATAGATCCCTCAGTAATTGGGACTACCTGAAGAATTCCACTTGAATGACAAAATAATTAAAACGCTTATGACTTGTTTTCAAACGATTTACGGTACATCAAGAATTTCTCCTGAATGCTGAAAAACAAGTACTGTGCTTTAAGGAATTTTACTTAATAATTGCGATTCGTAACGCGTTTTACTACACCGTAGCTTCTTCAGACGAATGAATGTACAATTATTAAGTAAAACTCCTTAAAACACAGTACTTGTTTTTATTATTGATGATGTAATTTTACCAAGTAAAAGCCTCCCAACTTCAAATGTTAAAGAAAGCTGATACTGGCTTTTTGGCTTTGTGGTATTTCAAAATACTACTAAGATGTGCAGTTCATACTCAGAATATATGGTTCTACTCAATGTGCTTGAAAAACAGATTGACTCCCAATTACATACGGTTGAAGACACATAACAACAGTGGACCAGCAAGAAGAGCAATCGAGAAAGGCCAACGAAAGGCTCAAAGAGGATATGAAGATCCAGTACAACAGGAGGGACGCTGCGAACATATATTTGAAGGTAATCCATACATAATTATTGTTTAGATTGCACCCTGTTGAGTTTGATATTTTAAACTCTGAATCCAGATACGATGTCGAAATTTTAATGCATAAAAAGTTTCAGCAACAACAGAAAAAGTTGAATTCACTCAAATTCAAAACTTCTCCACTCAAACCTTCAACTGATAAATTTTCAGACCATAAATTTTTTGACAGATTCACTAATTTAACTGATACCGATTTTACACAACCACAAAAAGATCTATTAGAAAAAGGATTTAAACATAATTTACATCTAAAACATAATAGAACTAATTTTGAACAGTTAGGCATAGACTCCGAAATCATTCTCAAAAACTCCAAAGATAATATTTTAGCCAAACATCAAACAGCAAAAATCATCAAATAAGAGTTTTCGAAATTATCACCTCATTGCAATTCCAATTATAAGATAATAAAAACAATTCGTGAAAATAGTACCAAGAAGTTGATAAAACTTCATAAACCTAATTACCCTATTAGACCTGTTGTTTCTTATGTAACGGCACCTTCTTTCAAACTTTCAAAATTCCTCAACGACTTGCTGATAAAACATTGCAATTTTAAATCTACATTTTCGGTCAAAAATTCATACGAACTGATTGCCAACATCAAAGATACCATTATACCACCTAATTCCAAACTCATTTCTTCGATGTTAAGAATCTATTTAACAACATTCCTCCGAAAGGTACGTATTACTCAGTTGAAAAATTATTAGAAAAGAATCATGTAAATACTATCATTAAATCAGATATCCTTTCATTATTACAAATTTGTTTAGATCAAAATTATTTCCATTTCAATAACAAATATTATACTATTGAAGACGGCTTGATTATGGGCAATCCGTTAAGTCCTTTGTTAGCAGAAATATTCATGAATAACTTGGAGAAATTAATTCATAATCATCCACTTAGTAAATATTGTTTATACTGGTATTGCTATGTAGACGATATCATTATTTGCTTCACAGGAACAGATAGACAGTTAAAAATTTTCGAAAATCATATAAATTCATTACATCCAAAAATTGGATTCACAATCGAAATAGAAAGCAATAATTCGATAAATTTCTTAAACGTAACAATTTCGAATGAAAATGGAAAACATGTTTTCGCAATTTACCATAAGCCGTCACTTACAGATATTATAAAACATAACTCGTGGTGTCATCCATATCAACATAAAATGTCAGCATTCAATAGTTTTATTCATAGATTGATTAACATCCCGTTATCACCAGAGAGTTTCAACAAAGAATTAAATTTGATTAAACTAGTAGCCAAAAATAATGGTTACAATCTCAAACTAATAAATAATATTTTAAATAAAAACAACGTAGAATCGCATTGAATGAAGTTTACCCTGTCGATAAATTGAAACAAAAATTCAACACCTTAACCTACGCTGGCATTACAAGTGAGAAACTGAAATCATTCTTGAGTAGCAATAATTTCAACATAGCTTTCCAATCTAATAATAATTTAGGCAAATATATAAAAATAATAAAACCAAACCAGGTAAAAACAATAAATCAGGTGTTTATAGATTGAATTGCAATGACTGTGATAATTTCTACATTGGTAGAACACATAGAAATTCGAATATTAGAATATCGGAACATAAACGCAGTTTTTCAAATAAAAAATCAGATTCAAATTACGCGAATCATCTCTTAGAAAATAATCACTCTTTCGACCCACAGTTTGAAAATTTGCATACAGATAATAAATATTGAAAGGTAGATCTTTGGGAAACTTTAGAAATCAATAAATACAAACACTCAGGTAGACTCATCAATGAACAAGTCGATTTAAGCCCTTCACCCCTATTGAATCTCTTCGGGGAGCAATCTATTCCCTAATTTTATTGGATATACCTGTCATAAATAACCACTTAAGAGGAAGCAACCCAATAAGCTTTTAATTAGTCAAGAACATTTATATTTATATTTTCTGTACATTCATTCGTCTGAAGAAGCTACGGTGGAGTGAAACGCGTTTCGAATCGCAATTATTAAGTAAGATTCCTTAAAACGCAGTACTTGTTTTTTATTATTGATAATGGAATTTAACCAAGTAAAAGCCTCCAAAATTCAAATTTCTTCTGAGACTTGAACCAAACATATTTTGAATTTTTTTAACCCAAAAACAATTTTCATCCATTCAAGATTTCAATGGGCTAAAGCAACGCAAAGAGTACGATTCCGAGTATCTAGTGGTTTTGGTGGCTAATGCCTACATATTTTTCTTCTCGAAAAATATTAATTTACGGAAAAAACACAAGAAATATAGAAAAGTTTCTCATCGAAACAGAGTTGAAAAAATAAGTATTTCAGGTTTGGATTCTACTTTCTAAAAAATTCTAATAAAGAACGAGACGGGGTTGCGGATTTGTTCTACATCCTGAAATGGCGAGTGAACGAAAAAAATAATGACATAAAGCATCCGCCCTATGAAAAAGAAATATCTGACAAATATTCCTCGTCGCAGTTGAGGAATTACGCTCTGAAATAGGTCCTCGTACTTCCCATTAATGAATACCACTCTCCGACGCCGTTTTGATGCAAAATATATTTGCAGCAGAAACGAGTCTATTGAAAGCAGATGCAAAAATTATATAATTTATTCATTCTGACCTTCCTTCTATCCCATTATCCTACCTTAACTCGGATAAAAATAGGAAAAAAAAATAATCTCCAGAAAATGTCAACGGCAACAACTGGAAAAACCACGAGGGCGTCTACCAGTAATGTTTTTCACTTCATCATGCTCTACAGTGACAAAACGATGGGGAGAACTTCCATTTAGCTTGAATGAAGACACAATTAGGAAAACTCGTTTTTCCGAAATCACTGCGATTTGTAACAGAACAGTTTGACGATGTCTCGGCTGTACGAACCTTGATTTTATACATATTGAAAAGAATTGACATTAAGTTCACAACCTTTCAATAATACACACTATCAGTTATAGAAAAATAAAAATCACAAATAATACAGGCACACAGTGTTAGATTTCAAAGGTATTTTAATTCTTTTTCTATCACCTACGAAAAATATAACAAATAGAGTTCCCTGTTTATAAAGATTCTTCAATATCGAATATCAGGCTGTGATTATGTTTTAGGAATTTTAATTAATAATTGTGATTCGTAAAGCATTTCATTACACCGTAGCTTCTTCAGACGGATAAATGTACAGAATATATGACAACTATATTCAAATAAGAATGAGAATATAAATACAAATTTTCTTAAGTAATTAAAAGCTTATAGGGTTGCTCCTTCTTAAGTGGTTATCCAATAAAATTAAGGAAAAGATTGCTCCCTGAACAGATTCAATAGAGGTGAAGGGCTTAAATCGACTTGTTCATTGTCTACCTGAGTGTCTGTGTTTGTTGATTTCTAAGGTTTCCCAAAGATCTACCTTCCAATATTTATTATCTGTATGCGAAATTTCAACTGTGGGTCGAAAGAGTGACTATTTTCAAGGAGATGATTCGCCTAATTTGAATCTGATTCTTTATTTGAAAAACTGCGGTTATGTTCTGATATTCTAATATCAAAATTTCTGTGTTCTACCAATGTAGAAATTAATACAGTCATTGCAATTCAATCCATGAACACCTGATTCATTATTTTTATCTGATTTGGTTTCATTATTTTTATATATTTGCCTAAGCTATTATTAGTTTGGAAAGCTATGTTGAAATTATTGCTAATCAAGAATGATTTCAGTTTCTCACTTGTAATGCCAACGTAATGTTTAATCGAATTAAATTTGATTGAACAAATAGCTAAAAACTATAGTTACAATCCCAAAATAATAAATAATATTTCAAATAAAAAACAAAGAAGAATCGCATTGAATGAAGTTAAACCTGTTGAGAAATTGACACCTAAGTTATCAATAAACAACACAATCCCAACCGAGTTGTGCATGACGAAGGAATCGGTTTGACACAATCTGCAAGGAAATTTTTGCAAATATCTGGAGTATGCCAGACAAATATTTTCTGAATTCTGCATAAGTACAAATTACATCCATATAAGATTAGGCTCGTACACGAGCTTAACGAATTTGATTTTCATCGTCGTCCAGAGTGAGCGGATCAATAACAATGCAAATTTGCTTCAATTCTCTGAAGTGACACTAATCTCTAATTAAAGATGGAAATCATACCCAAATATCCGGGAATTTTGTGTATTTGTACAGGAAAAGTTGAACGACGAAACCTAATTAAACATGCGTGATAATCAGATTGATTCTCTAATAACAGTTATAATCGCTGTAGATCCAAATTTATCTAAACATAAATTTATGTATCATCATTATGCAACATCATTCCACTCTGCTACCGCTGTGCGGGTCGATATATTTCAGAGTCGTTAAATAGGAAGGAGAGGCGCTATGGAATGGCCGGCTAGATCACCGGATCTAGCATCTCTCAATTTCTTTTATGGGGCTATCTTGAGTCTGTAATCTATGTTACGCCATCTGAATCGTTGGGAGAACTACGAGACTGAATTGCTTAGGTATGTCAGCACATAACACCACAAGTGTTGCCAAATGTTAGGCAATTCGACTCCTGATTGTACCAATGCATAGAATTTAATAGTAACCATGATTATAAAACTGAAAACTAAATGAGATGTTTCATTTCGTAATGGATTTTCATGAAAATCATAGAAGTCCAAGTGGTGTTACTCTTTTACCTATGGTATTTTGAAAAGCAGTACTGAGGATCCAACAATATTTCTGAAGAGTTATCACACAATCCCTTTCTCGTTATAAGAATTTTCGAGGTGGTAGTTGATAGGGGTTAGGGAGAGGACATGCAAAGGTTTAAATAAGTAACGAGAATTTTTCCGATTCAGCCAAATCGATTTTGATCGAATTGTTTCCTCGAACGGATTCATGACAACCTGGTGTTTGTCCCGAGAATTCTCGATTTCAATTCATTACATGCTATCTTAGAAATAAAATAATTACGTGTTCGTATGGAGAATGGAATCACATTTTCAGAAAGGTATCACACCAACCTGTTTCCGTATTAAAAAATTTGGGACGTGTAACAAATTCACGGAAAAATCAAACCAAACGAGTTATTCAGGGAGCGCACTGTAGTTGTAGAAAATAGGACTTTTAAAAGTGGTGGAAGGTAAGGGCTATATTTTATGATAAATCAATAGTTAAGGAATTGGAAGAAAACACTTCCGCAAAAAGTTTTCAAGAAAATTATTTCTAATAGAGTGAGTTGACATTCGGTTATTTTTGTGTCGGAGCATGTGAAATCAACCCCCTACCCTCAGTAGCTCCTATGTTGAAAGTTAATATTGGGAAAGTGGATCAAATGACATATCTTCGGAAATGTCCTTCAATTTCGTATTCAATATATATATATATATATATATATATATATATATATATATATATATATATATATATATATATATATATATATATATATATATATATATATATATAATATTCTTTTGAAAAGAGAGGACTAACAAAAATTTGAATTATTTTATTTACAATAAACGCTTATATCTATAATTTTGGTGTGTTCAGAAAGAACACAAGTGTGAGCTCAGGAAAATGTAACAGGGGAACCATACTATCTTGCGTATGATTCAATAAACGAGTGAAAAAACCTGAGGAAAAAACTCGTTTCCCTGTTGCTTTGAGCTAGCAATAGCTTGTCTGTTTATGTTGTGTTAATGTCGTGTGTACATGACGAGTACCAAAGATTTTTCTGCTTAGTAGCTCCAATTCTCATCTTTCCATGATTTTCAGTCGAAGACAAGGGTGAAAGGAAGGGGGTTTGGGACAGGAATCTGTAACAATGGAAAAAGAAAACCAGCAGAAAAATATTTCAACAATCATACCTGACTCTCATCTGTCTAAATACACTTGAATTTAAAAAAACATTTTACATAGCAAGCAAGGCCATAAAAAGGACTAAGGAGATAATAAAAAAGTACATAACCTGCGATATTTCCTCTTTCACAAAGATGTTCTTCCGTGGAAGTGTGAGTCTCCTGAAACATAATCACTTGCTTGTTCTTGCCAATTTTGAAGTATAATCTATAGAAATCCCTTCAATATTCAAACTCAACAAAACAATGCCCTCTCTGTTTGACCGAGAGAGCCCCGATGGCTAGGTTCGGTCTTCTAAGTGATGCTGATTATAAACCACAGATGTTCTAGAATCATTATGAACCCAATAATTTGGGTTGACATCTCCCATATATTATTTCTTCGTGGTTCTCGTTTAATTTAAGGAAAAAATTTGCGAAAAAGATAAAGATACCATTTTTGAATAAATAATTGAAAGATCTTTCCAGGTAATATGTAGCTCAACCCACTCTCGCCATAATGAATTTCGACTTAGATTCTGCTGAGGGTAGGGAGTTAATTTATATGAACCGAACCAACTTATAAATTGGTACCCTTTCAATCAAACACTGACGTATCTCAGCATTTTCTGGCAGAATTATTCCATCTTGAGATATAGGAGGTGGCAATTTTTCGTTGGAACACACTGTACAACCGACATATGTATGATTTTTACTGTTGTGAAATGGGTAGACATTCTTGAATGGTAAATTCAAATCAAACAAAAATTATTGACCCTTGTATGAATTGGACCTAGAAGTGTTTCCGAGTAATGATAAATCCTCAACGACCGATAAACACAATTCGATTTCATGAACTTGATAGAAATTAATGTGCTGATTATTTGGAATGGTTTCAATTAGGTTAAGGGGGTGGCAACAATTCATGTTGAAATATTGATCCTATGTAGTAAACATAAGTTATCCAGAGAATTAACCTATGATCGGTTATAATGAATCTGACTTTACGCTTGTGCTGCAGCTTCCAGGACAATGAAGTGATATCGTTCGAGTATGTCAATGATTAAGTATAGATTGAACGAACTATGGTGGTGAATTAAATGGTATTATGAACGTAGGAGTATTCTGATTACAAAATTTATTGTATTCGATTGAAGTATGGGAAAGATATTGGATAAATAGGATATAACTTTACTTCATAAAGTGAGAATTTTAAATGGAGGACAATATAAAATAGTAGAAATGAGAAAAATTATAGGATAATGTCATTTAGGTTTAGGAGAAATATGAACATCACCATTTTTACCTATGGGAAGGTATTGAATTGCGTCAATTCACAATCATGAAAATACTCACAGAAATATAGATTCGAAACCTGGAAATATTTTCTTCTTCAACAGCCCTGCTAATATTAAAACTGTAGCTTTCGTACTAACAATAACATTTTTAGTAATTGAAGGGCAACTATACAGGGTGCTTCAACGAAAATTAAACAGAGGCCATATCTACCAAGATATTCATTATTTCTGTTCAAAACGCAAAAACAGGTCAATTTTCTGTTTCAAGGGGGACATCTTTTGGGGTACAAAACTTGCCTGAAATATGAAACCCCTAAGCGGGGGTTGCAATCCTTGAACATTTTGAATAGGGAAGATGGATCGAGTGATGACTCAAAGGAAAGATGGTATCTTTGTCTACATTGCTCTGAACGAATTTCTATTTTTATTTGAAAACTGTAAAAGATACAGGGTGAGCAACTGAAAGATAGGGAAGATTATTTCCCTGAGACTATTCAAGTTTCAGTGAGGTAAAATGGAACAGATTCATGCTAATCAATGGCAGTCATCATCAAGTACTATCCTCATCTCGAATTTCAACCCCTGGAGCACAACCCTTGAAAATTTGAAAGAGGGTAGATGGGTCGACTGTAACTCGAAAGAAAGGTATTATCTTTGTCAGCATTCTCGTGAAAGAATTTTCATTTTTGATTGAAAACTGTAGAAGATACAGAGTGAGCCACTGAAAAATAGAGAAGACTATCGCCCCAAGACTATTGGATTATTAGTGCGAAAGACTGGAATAGATTCATTTAGATCAAAGATGACAACCTTTGATCTGGAATGAATCTGTTCCATTTTTTTGCACTAATACTTGAATAGCTCAGGGCGATCGATAGTGTCCTCTATTTTTCAGTAGCTCACTCTGTATCTTCTACAGTTTTCAATCAGAAATTCGTTCACGGGGATGCAGACAAAGATAATACTTTTTTTTCGAGGTATTACTTGACCCATCTACCCTCTTCCGAATTTTCAAGGAAGGTCACCCCTGCTCTAGGAATGAAATTCGAGATGAGGATGGTAGTTGATGATGATAGCCATTGATCAGCATTGATCTGTTCCATTTACTTCACTGAAACTCGAATAGTCTCAGGGAAATAGTTTTCGCTATCTTTCAGTTGCTCACCCTGTATCTTTTACAGTTTTCATTTAAAAATGGAAATTCGTTCAAGGCGATGTAGACAAAGATGCCACCTTTCTTTTGAATTATCACTCGACCCATTTTCCCTATTCAAAATGTTCAAGGATTGCAACCCCCGCTTAGGGGGTTGATATTTCAGGCAATTCTTGTACTCCAAAAGATGTCCCCCTTGAAACAAAAATTGACCTATTTTTGCGTTTTGATCAGAAATGAATATTTTGGTAGATATAGCCTTTGTTTAGTTTTCGTTGAAGCACCCTATATAAACAGAATAACAAACGTATTGGATATCGAGAAGAGTGAAAGTAATTGTTTATCGAAACAAAGCAATGAGGATTTGACAGTTACTTCGACTATTTGAATTTAAGCAGACTTAATCTTTGTCAACAACTTATTGTAACTTATTATGTGAACAATGGAAAGAGTGAAATAGAATAGTTTCCTAAACTATGTTTTATGCTATCATAAGAGATTCAGTGAAAATTGGGATTGCAGTTTCGGTCTCTTGACCATCTTCTGCTGACAATAATAACTGAACTAAAGTTTATAATACATAAATGCATAAGCAGGTAGATACAAAATAAAAAAGCGTAGCAATAAGAGGTAATAAATGAATGTTGATAAAAGAAGGTACTTTTTAAGGATATTAAATATGGATGAATAAGCCGGGCCATACTGGTCATTCAGAATATTATCTCTATGAGGAGTCTGTTGGAGTTTGAAAATTTTGGTGGATTCTAAGAAATCAAACTTTCGTCTTTCAGGTATTCTGTCAATAATTTGAAGTTGTTCTATGGGTGGAAAATGAAGGCCAATTTCGATACAATGTAAAGCAGAAGTATATTTGTCGGTTCTCTGGTTATTATAATTTAATCGATGCTCTATGTATCTAGTTTTGAATGAACGACCAGTCTGACATATATAGACTTCTTCGCAATTCCATATGGGACAACAAGAGAGTCTTATGTGGGTTTTGAAAGCTACTTTTTCATGTTTTAAAATGACATTCGCAATCTTTTCGCTGATAGGGCTGAAATATGTTAATGAAAGGTATTTATATATATTAGTTGACTCCAAACGTGGGTAAATATCATGATATGCTATTTGTGTTTGTTTCTCTTCAATCATTCCGTTTATCATATTTGAAAAAAAAACATTATTCTTAGCTATTTATTCAATAGTTGACACTTTCCTGGACATATTTTCATCGGATAATGTCAGAAAGAGAGATATGAATCATAAAATTAAACGTAGTTATGAGATTTTGAGTATGTTGAGTCATGAGGGATGCAAACATCAGTAGGGGTGGGCTTTTGATCTATCCAGTAAAGTGTCAACTTTCAAAGGAATTGCTGAGAAGAATGGTTATTCCTCAAATATAATAAACGGAATGATCAGAAATAATAGTATATTATAATATGTTCCCACGCATAGAATCAATTAATACAGATACATAGATTTCATAACATATTTTGGCCCTTTCAGCAAAAAAAGATTGCAAATATCATTTCAAAACAGCATCAAAAATTAGCTTTCAAAACCCACACGGAACTCCTCCAAGAATTTTTCAAAGACAGAGATAAAACTGATAGATTTGACAATACATGAGTTAACAAGTTGTCCTGTATGGATTGGGAAGGGTCTATATAGGTCAAACTGGTCGTTAATTCAGAACTATATACAAAGGTCATCAATCACATTACAATAACCAGAGAACCGACGAATCTATTTTCGCTTTAGACGGTGTCGGAAATTGCCACTAATTTCCACCTATAGATCAACTTCAAAGTTGTCACAGAATACCAAAAGGACGAAAGTTAGATTTAAATGAGATAAAAACACAAGGTTCAACTTTAATCTACACTTTATTTGAAAAAATTCGACGACGTTTCGCTGACACAGCAGCTTTATCAAGAAGTCAGCGAAACGTCGTCGAATTTTTTCAAATAAAGTGTAGATTAAAGTTAAACCTTGTGTTTTTATCTCATTTATATCATGGATCTACATCAAGTAACGGCCTCCACAATTCAAAAGTTAGATTTTTTTATTATCTCTTGTTTGCTCTCTTATTAATCTTGTATCTACCTATTTATGAATTTACGTATTTTCAACTTCAGTACAAGACTTGTTGTCAGCTGAAGATGATCGAGAGACCGAAATTGCAATCCTGATTTTCTATAAATCTATTGTGATAATATAATACATAATTCCATTCCTTATTTGCATCATGATTAATTATCACGTACAATAGGTATTAGTAAATGCGGAATCAATTAACTATTAGAGTAATTTCTCTATGTATTCTGAACGCGTACATACTGTTACCGTGTCCACCACGGTATCTCATCATAGATCGCTCTACGCCCCTCCGAATAAGCGTGTTACCGTGTTAACCACGCTTCCTTAATCACAGGTCGCCTAGTTAGCGTATTGATACGAGAATCTAAGTGAAGAATTCCGCTACTTCCACACACGAGGTGAATCCGACGCACGTGGTAGGACCAACGCGAACAATAGCAACGACGCACGTGGATAATATTCGTCTAATTCATCTACCGCAGAATAAATCCACCACAGCAGCAGCCTTGAATGAAGCATCCGGTTCTTGGACCGAAGACAACACCAAGTGGCGCCCAAAGACGAGTGTGTGAGTGTAGTGTTGTAAGACGACCAGTGCGCTAGTGAATCTAGAATCTACTCGCAGTCACAGTTGTTCAACGTATGATAAACTCATCATGTGTCCTATGTGTCTTAGGTTAGTAAATTGTTTCAGCACTATTTTTCTCCTTTTCATGTACTTTTAATATCTAAGTTTTATGTGTGATTGACAAATAAAGATACGAAGTAGATGCGTTTCAACCTCCCCCCCCCTCAGATTTGTTATTGTACATATCTTAGATTTAAATAATTTAAATAGGACCTTGCGCCACGCTCTCATAATGTAAGTAGCTAGACCATAAGACTCGCTTACGGGAGACATGGTTTTCTGTGGTTTCCCTTGTCATCATCGCGTTGATGCCAAATGGTGCGTAAGATAGTGAGACGGCCACAGACGCATTGCACACAGAGTCGTATTAGATTTAAGAAGGATAACCTGATAAAACATATTCTTTTCTTTTTTGATTTTCAATGATATGATGTACACGTATGCACATGTCTTTAATGAAGATACAACATGGTTTTATTACCCGGTATGGCAATATGGAGGCGCCTAACCGCGATCTTCAGAGGGGGGCCGTGTTACCGTGTCCACCACGGTATCTCACCATAGATCGCTCTACGCCCCTCCGAATGGGCGTGTTACCGTATTAACCACGCTTCTTCAATCACAGATCACCTAGTAAGCCCTAAGCACACAGCGTACTCTGGGCCTACCTGGACCTAGGGTTTAAATAGCCGTGCATTTCGGAGACTCCTGGTCTTTCTCTTCAACGACCTCTTCGAATTCACTCTGTCTTAGAAAACCAGCTGCAGCACGCGTTGCCACGAGCCGGCTTTCCGTACCCACGCCACCGACCATATTGCCGAATCGCCGTTGTTTACCAACGAACCATGTGTTTTTATTTCATTTTAAATTAACGTTTACAAAGAGTGTTTGTATTAACCATCAGTGTTTCCATCGTGTGTGTGACCCCATCCCGGTAGCATTACTACCTAAGTTGAGTAGATGACCCATTTACAGGTAGCAAGTGAGACAGATTGGTGAATATTGGAAATCCCTAAACTCAAAAACTGATTGCTGAATTTCATAGATTTCATATTAAAAATGAAGATATTCAACAATAACAGACACTTTTTGTAGGCCAAAATTTAAACTAAAAGTTTCAAAACTCCTAAAATAAAAATTGAATTTAACTATCTATATGACAATTAATTTTTATATACAGTGCTATTTAATGAAAACGAACCACCATGAATAACTCAGCTCGTGAGATTTTCCCGTGATTTTCCCGAAGCATGTCGATCGAGAAATCTGGAATAACAAAACAAGAGAAGATTCACTAATGAATTTTCTTCGAAAATTGAAGGCGGAGATATTGGTAGTTTTTCTATTTGCAGTATTTCACATAGCTGTCGTACAGAAACATCGAAAATGGGTGACCCTGTACATACAAAATTCTACTTCATCCTATACATTTTGTTTCTGTCAAACAGATTCGTGATCTATCTCATAAAGTATGATTTTGAGGTCATTCAAGGACTAATGAATAGTACTTGATGAAGTTGAAAAAAACTCGTTTGGTTAGGTTAGGTTAGGTTAGATAAAACGGACAAACGTTTTAAGCATTAAATAAATACTAGAAAGCATCATTCTCCTCACGAACATCTAATATAGCATATATACTTCACATATTATATTACAGAATATTATTTCAAGATTTGAACATCTATGCATTCATTAAACCTCTAGAGTTCAGAAAGTCAAACATGAATATATATGCATTTTTCTTGTTACGTTATTTCAAAGTTTCGTCCTACATCCTTCCTTCAGGATATTTTCCCATAATTTCTCTCTTCCCTCGTTTTATTTCTCGAGAATGTGAAGTTTAAGTCAGAATTATCACAAGGAATTCGTAGGAAAACAAGGGAAATATGCAATTCTTGGCAGCACTACAGGCTTATGAGTCTATAAAAAATAATATTCTTACTCAAGGTACACTGATGCTGCAGTGAAATTTCTATGTTATAGTAGGTAGGTGAGAAGACTGGTTGCTCGAGAAGCCACTACAAGTTTTAACGTTGGAATATTTAAACTATAGAGGTCGTTGAAATATAACAAGGAAAACAGTTTGATATCTGCAGCCATTCGTTTTTTAATTTGAAAAATTATTGCACCGTTTGAATGAAGAGTTGTAATAACTTTCAATGTAGAATAGTCAAAATATCAAAGATAACGACCACACAGATTACCGTGGCACACGAAAACCGACGTGACGAAAATCAGATGCTGCTGAACTCACCAATCATCCACATCCTTTCTGAGACTATAGAGCAGGGGTGCTCAAACGGTCGATCGCGATCGACTGGTCGATTGCTTTTTGAGTAGATCTCGAGACGAAAAAAATCTTCAATAAGTAGGTAATTAAACTACAAAAATGTATTACGTAATAAAATAACACTCTGCTAGTGGCAAAAGGCGACTTTATCAAAGGAACGCGCAGTACTTGTCAAAGAAAAGCCGCGTTTTTTATTCTTGCTGCTTTTCTAGGAATTTCCGGCGGTGCGTTTGACGGGAACATTCGAGACTTTCGTTCATGGTGATATAAATGTTGCGCTTGCAGGAAGTGGAGACATTCTGAAATCTTCATCAGCTCGACACAATGCCACAAACCCGTTTGTAGTTTCAGTCTTATCAGGTGCACCATCGGTTGTAATTCACACTAATTTATATATTGGTAGCTTGTAGTTTTTTACAAAATTGAAGAAAATGTCATATATATCTTCGCCACGGGTCTTTCCTTTCAGAGGAATGATTGTCGAAAATTCTTCCTTAGCCAACTTGTCATTGATTACCATCTGAATAAAAATATACCGCTGGGAGTGTCTGTTATATGCCTGGATTCATCGAACTGTAAAGAAAAATATGTACATTTTATGATATGTTTTAGTTTATCTGCATTGTCCTGACTCATGACTTCAATACGCCTTGTGACAGTCGGACGAGAGAACTGAAGTTCTCTAATAGAAGACATAATTTCTGTTTTATTTTTGAAACCTTCAAATAGTCTCACCCTCTTCAATGAATGTTTCCCTCACAACCGATCCATCTTTGAATGGTTTCTTGTGTTTCGCCAATATATGAGATATTTTAAATGACGCGATCGTAGCAGCTTTTGATTGTTTGGCTGGTCTTGTGAATATGGTTTGTTCTTTTTTCAAACAAGATATCAGATCACGTACTTAAGTTTTCTTTATTCACTCTGTGGCGGGAAATCCTTTTCATAGTTTTAATGAACCGTTTTATGATGACTCTCTAAGTTACCACGCTTAGGTATTGCAACTGACGCACGACAAATAAGACAAATGCCATTATCTTTCACCATACAAAAGAAAAATTCTTCCTCTCAATCGTTATTGACATGATACGTTTTTGGTTTCTTCGCTGCACTCATTTTGTACTATCTAATAATAAACTCAGTATCGACGTAGTATTGCCTTCAAATTACAATTCAGAATGACTCCAATTCCTGCAGGCGCTACATCTATATCAGCTCAAACGAAAGTCTCGAATGTTCCTGTCAAACGCGCCACCCGAAATCTCTAGAAAACGGCAAGAATAAGAAACACGGCTTTCCTTTGAAAAGTATGCTCGTTCCTCTTATAGCCTTTTGTCGCTACCAGAGTGTTATTTTATAACGTAATTAATTTTTGTAGTTTAGTTACCTACTTTTTAAAAATTTTTTCTATTCGAGATCTACTCAAAAGGCGCTCGCGATCGATCGTTTGAGCACCCCTGTTCTAGAGTAGTTGCATATGCAGACACTGCTATAATAGGAAGATATCCAGAAGAACTGGCAAACTTAGTAGCTGATAGAGGATACAAACCTGAGCAAATATTGCCAAACGTATCATTCATTAGCAAAAGCCTAAAGTCTTCCCCTGTATTTGAGGCAGCAAAGGATAGAGTTACACTGCTGCTATGTTTTAATGCTTCTGGAGATTGTGTCATTGAACCATTGATCGTTAAATCTTAGTGCATTGAAAAATCAAGACAGCAACGACCAACCAGTGTTTTGGCGTGTTGATGAAAAAGCGTAGGTTACAAGTATTATGTTATGTGACTGGTTTCATTAAAACTGATTAAAACAGAAGAGAATTTAGTATTCGTTCTAGTTTTGGACAATACACCTATAAATTTGAATCATCAAATCCATATTTTAAAGATATTGGTAAGTGTTCCTAGATTTTTTGAGGTTCTCATTTGCTTCAACCTATGGACCAAGAAATAATCTAGGTCTTTAGGCTCTATTACATTTAACGAACCTTTACAATCATATTGGAAAATATAGAATGTGATCCTAATATAAATGCTGTGGAATGCTGCAAGAACCTTGACATAGCAAAATATATCTTAAATATGAAAGAATCAGTGAAACAACTGAACTCATTCACATCGAGATGCAAACTTTAACGGCAAACATTGACGAGATTTCAAAAAGCATAGGGTACGTAACCTTTAATTTGAAAAGTCTTAGTGAAGGTTTAATAATGGCAATTGAGCTCTGTGATTTCTTTATGAAAAATGATCCGTGTATATGGAACGAAGTCTTATTTGCAAGAGGCAGATTGCTAATCCCACTGCTGAATATCAGTCTGAATTGAATGAGCTTTCAAAAACTACCAAGCAAGAAAGAATTGCTAAATTCTTCAAACCAATATCCAAGCCTGTAGATAATAACACTGTGCTAGTTCAAAATTCTAACACGCGGGAGACATACCTAGTAAACCTATATCGGGTACGTTGAATCCAGTGGTAACCACCGTTTTTGAAAGTTAGCTCTTGTTTAGGAGATATTCGACTTTAAAGTTAGCTGATTTTAGTAGGGTTCGTCGCTTATGACTTCTGTGCATTATATGCTGTAATTCCTAAACCGTTCGGAATATCGCTTTACTGTCTTTGGCAAGGTTTTAGCTATTGTCATGGCCAACAACTTTGCTGAATATACCAATATAGAAAAACCTCATTCAAACACCGTTTCTCAACAAAATGTCCAAAAAACTCCATTTCTCTGCCATTTTTTCGTTAATTTTCGTCTGAATAATAGAAAAATCAAGGGAATTTCGCTTGAAAATCTTGAAATAAGAAAAGAAAACACACTTCCTATAGTTAAAACAAAAATTTAAGCGCAAAATCATGATTTTAACTCAAATTTTTTTCCAATTCAACAATTTTCAACAAATAAACATATAAATTCATATAAATGAGATAAAAACACAAGGTTTAACTTTAATCTACACTTTATTCAAAAAATTCGACGACGTTTCGCTGACACAGCAGCTTTATCAAGAATGACAAACAGAATGAAGAGTATGGTATTATAAACAAATCATAGAACAAGTTGGATGAATAACAGGAAATATTAAATCCTTTCTCGTCAAACAAAATCTTAATATAACTTTCGAAACTTAGAATAACTTAGGTAAACATATTAAAAATAATAAATCTCGTGTTGAAAAATCAAGTAAATCAGGAATCTATAAACTCAATTGCGGTTCTTGTGATAAAATTTATATCGGTAGGACCTATAGGAGTTTTGGAATAAGAACATCTGAACATAAACATAGTTTCGATAAAAATAAATCTGATTCAAACCACTTAATAAAAGAAAACCATTCATTCAATGAAAACTGTGATATATTACATATAAAATCAAAAAGTTTAAAATTAGATCTCCTAGAAGCATTAGAAATAAATAGATACAAACACATTCGGACAAGCTTTTGAATGAGCAGGTAGATGTGAATTATTCACCCCTACTTAACTTGTTTAATTAGTTTTTAATTACCTTTCATACTAACTGTACAATGGCTCGGTGTGGGTTTTTCCTGTTATTCATCCAACTTGTTCTATGATTTGTTTATAATACCATACTCTTCATTCTGTTTGTCATTCTTGATAAAGCTGCAGTGTCAGCGAAACGTCGTCGAATTTTTTCAAATAAAGTGTGGATTAAAGTTAAACCTTGTGTTTTTCATCTCATTTATATCATGGATCTACATCAAGTAACGGCCTCCACAATTCAAATATAAATTCATGTTCATTCTTCTTCTTTTCCATCTTCATCTTGCTGTGAATTCCAGCAAATGTCTCTCAATAGAGAATTAAGTTTTTTTCCACTATACCAGTGCTCAAGCCTAGCCGTCACCTGATGAAACCGTTCATTGCTCATCTGATTCACATGGTGATTGTTCGGCAAACTTGTCTGCATGGTAATGTAAAAAATGAATTTTCAGAGACATTTTTACACCGATGTTACGGAAAGCAACGAGCATATTTTCAACGTGTATGCGCCAGTTTTCGTCACGATGAATTCCAAGTACATTTTCGATGACTCCTTTGACGCAATCCCAAGCAACGAGCTGCAAATTCGACAAACTGTTTTTAAATTGTTGGTCTCTCATCAAGCGTCGAATATCAGGTCCATTGAGTATGCCTGTAATAAAATAATTCGAAAAAATATGTGTTCAATATTAAATAAGTTGGGTTGATTGGTACGTATATAGTTTCTCACAAACTTTCTTTTATTTTCATTCCACTCAATCTTGGGAAAATTCGCTTCAACTCATTGAATGCATTGCCTTCAGGATCTAGGGACTCGATGAAATTTTTAACAATCCCAAGCTTGATATGCAGAGGTGGAAGCATCACTTTTTCGATTGGCACAAGTGGAATTTCAACGACGTTTTCTCGACGCAATCTGAACCCCTGTCTCATAGGCCGGATCTTTTAAGAAAATTCGGCATTATTACATTGTGGAGATACATTTGATGGTACATAAACCGATGCAGACATTTCGCCAATAGTATCAAAAGTAGATGGAATGTACACTTCTGTCGGACTGGGTCTTTTCGGTATTGGAATAGATTCCGAATGTGGTAACGGCAACTGAACAAACCGAGTTCCTCTGAGTTCAACTTTACGTTTTTTAGCTCTGGAATGCAACTGGAATGCCAAAAGGTATAGATTGAAATTCACCTATAATAAGAATATCTTCAATTGATATAATTTTGAAAAAAATGATAAATCATTTCATTTTACCTCTTTTCCATTCACTCAATCTTATGACACAACTAGTACAAACGATTTTTGGAGCCCAGTTCACATTTTTGATTACAGTTTTGTTGAAATATTGTGTGTATAGTAAACTTTCCACAAATGTAGCAAAATTTATTAAATTTACTGCACGAATTCATTTTGATATTTTAACCAAATATATAACTTATGTAAACAAAGAAACTTCAACAAGAAATGTCAAATTGAGAAATATCAGAACTAAGACTATGAAAATGGAACATAAATACATAGCAAAATACGTAGTAACATCGGTGACAATACTAATAAATACGTATTAACAGTGACATCTGTGAGAAATTCGAGTTAAAATCATGATTGTGCGTTTAAATTTTTGATTTAACTATAGCAAATGTGTTTTCTTCTTATTTCAAGATTTTAAAGCGAAATTCCCTTGATTTTTCTATTATTTAGACGAAAATTAACGAAAAATGACAAAGAAATGGAGTTTTTTTGGAAATTTTGTTAAGAAACGGTGTTTGAATGAGGGTTTTTATGTTGGTATATTCAAAAAAGTTGTTGGCCATGACAACAGCTAAAACTTTGCTGAAGACAGAAAAGCGATATTCCGAACGGTTTGGGAATTACAAGCATATAATGTACTGAAGTCATAAGCGACGAACCCTACTAAAATCAGCTAACTTCAAAGGCGTATATCTCCTAGACAAGAGCTAACTTTCAAAAACGGTGGTTACCACTGGATTCAGCGTACCCGATATAGGTTTACTAGGTATGTCTCCCGCGTGTTAGAATTTTGAACTAGCACACGCACTGTGTAATTAATCAATATGGTCCAAAACTCCCAATTAAATTGATTTCATTGTATATATTTTTTCATTCTTTCAGCTAGGAACGTATCCCCTATAATCCCATATAAATTACCATTCTATATTCGTGGATTCTGTATTACCGGCATATTTGCGGAACATATACCGCACGAATAAAGAACATATCTTTTCAACAGTATATAAGATGTCAACTCGAAATACACAACAATATTTTACACTATAGCATGGTTGGAAACCCTAAAGTACCAGAGATATTGCTTGTTCAAGAATGTGTGCCACTTTTAGTGGAAATTTTCCTCGAGTGATAACGATACTCGAAATATGGTTTAATGCGACGCTGCATGGAATGTCTGTCAACATAGGTCATTGCACCCGAACGACAATGTCCAGGATAGCAGAGTCTGCGCTTCCCTGATGCGGACTACCCGTTGGCTGGAAAATAGAGAAGCAAGGCGAGGACCCCTCTGATTGAAACTATTCCAGGATTCTTAATACAATGTAGATCGAGGGAAATATTCGTTCCAATTTCTTTAGGGGGATGAGCTTGCAGATCGGTTCTTTTATTGCGGAAAAACTATAATTTGAGATTCCAGTTTTAGTTCATTCTTCTGATCAAGACTGGAATGATTAAGGAATTATTTAGCACGATATTTCGGGCGTGAAATATTCTCGTGATGGATAGAATTCTGTTCAATATGCACTGAATATGTAGGATAAAACGATTATATTTGATTTTTTCATGAATGAATATGTGATTCTTACTGGAATTACGAATTTGCTCTTAAGAAAAAATTTTTGAAATATTTTCATCAAGTTTGGTATAGAAAAAGAACACAAGAAATAGGAATTTCAAGTAAAAATTCTTTATCAATCGGTTATGTGAACCGATGGGTATAGAAAATAGATCAAGAAAAATTGACCAATATTTAATTAATCATTTACATTTTGTAGAACTGATTGTCCAAAAGTTAATATACAGGGATATCCACCGGGACCGTCCGTAAAAAAACTTTTTAGTTCCAATTACAATATCAAGCTGAAATTTTATACGCGATTTCCAATTGAAGTGAAATATTTTCAAAGTGATACCATTTCCAGTTATACCGGAAGTGGGTCATCACTTTGTTATTTCAAATGGCAATCTACCTTTTTTATTATACATCTAGAACCGACATTTGAGCAAGGCATAAAATACCCAAGTTGTTGGCACTTATTTGTCAAAACTTTTGATAGATTTAATTATTTTTGTTATAAACTAGATTTTTGAAGAACATTTAAAAAAATTGTAGCTTGTAGATCTTTTGCACTACAGACACAATTTTTGCTTGGGTGAATAGAAGAAGGATCAAGGATTTTTTTAAGGAATCTACACAAGTCAAATGTTTATTTCGATGTTTTGTATGATTTTTTCAATTTGGCCTTTTTCAAACATATACTATACTCATCTCTTATAGTACAGAAATAATTTGGGAATATATTGAATTTTGATAATTTTGCTAGAACTAACAGAGAATGCTTTGAAATATTTGAATCAAGTAGCTGAACTGGCTACGCTCACCTGATAGGTGCCTAAAATTAATGTACTTGTCACTTCGTTCATTCGAATTTGTTATTTCAACGAGAATTGTCGTTATTTCAGATTGAAAATATCCAAAAATACAAAACATTTGGAATAAAACCACTGGTTATTGAAACGAAAATATATTTAATCTTTTTTTAATTCATTTTAGAATGTCAAGAAGTAGATGGTAGAAATTGCAGGCAATTCAATAACCAATTTTCAAATTTACCGTCTATGAGTAGAATAAAATTTCGAAGCATTAGCAGCAATTTTCTACAATTCGGATGAATAAAAATTTTAGGAACTAAGCGAAAACCAATCATCGAAGATAATTACATTAATACGAATAAATGCTAGCAAACATCATAGGAGAGAACTAATTTACGATCTGAATAAATGTTCAATATAGGCGCCATTTTGCTCGATACACTTGACAGCTCGTATACGAACATGATGAGTTGCCCTCCTAGTTTCCTCATGATCAATATTACGAAAAGCATTACGAATGCGCTCTAGTAAGTCTTCTTTACTTCTTGCAGGAATAAGATACACTTCACTCTTGATTTTGCCCCATAAATAAAAATCAGGTCCGGAGAACGCGGAGGCCATAAATTTGGTCCTTGATTACCCCTATCCTCGAATATTTCTGTTAGCTGCCGATCTACAGCTCGTGTTTTATGTGCAGGTGCACCATCCATTTGGTAAAAGCAATCCCTCAGAATGTTAGGGGCTATTCCATCTGAAAAATTTGCTAATGTTCCTCTCAAAATTTCCAGGTATTTTTGTCCATTAAGATTTTCCTCATAAATATGATAAGCTAACAAACCATTTTGGAAATCAATAACCTCAATGAAATGTGAATTTTCTGAGGCCCAAAAATGTCGATTTCTCCTGTTGGTTATTCCACTTTCATTGAACTTGGCTTCATCAGACCATATAATTGTTTGCAGACTGTCTCATCTTCTTGAAGCCGAATTATTAAATTTTCACAGAAATTTAGCCGCTTGGGATGGTCAGTTGGTTTCAATTTTTGTAGTCTGATGAAAGAATGCGGGTGCATGTTATGTTTCTTAAGGATCCTTTGAATGGAAGTATAACTCAATCCAATATCCATTGATGCTGACTTAATGGACGCATGTGGATTGGCAGGAAAATATGCTAGCGTATTGATTTGATTGTCGTCGTCCTTGAGAATTGGTTTTCTTCTAGGTTCTATGTATTTTGTTCCTCCAAATTGCAGAAAATTGCTTCTAATCCTTCGAAATTTTGTTTTACTCATAGGCGCCAAATATGGTAATTGGTTATTGAATCGCCTGCAAGTTCTATCCACCACTTTATGACATTCGCCAGGAATCAAAAAGAGATTAAACATATCCTCGTTTGAATAATCAGCCATTTTATTATCAATCTGGTGTTTTTCAGAAATTTTCACTTCAAATTACCAACAATTCTTGTTGAAATATCAAATTTGAATGAACGAAGTGACAAGTACATTAATTTTAGGCACCTGTCAGGTGAGCGTAGCTTGTTCAGCTACTTGATTCGAAAATTTCAAAGCATTCTCTGTTAGTTCTTGCAAAATCATCAAAATTCAATATATTCCCAAATTATTTCGGAACTATAAGAGATGGGTATAGTACATGCTGATACAATTCCATCTGAAATTTGACGCTTCATCTGATGGCGATATAAAAATTGGCACGTACCATTTGAAAAAATTGAGTCATTGCTGTTTGAAAAAGGTCAAATTGAAAAAATCATACAAAACAACGCAATAAACATTTGACATGTGTAGATTGCTTAAAAAAATTCCTTGATTCTTCTTCTATCCACCCAAGCATAAATTTTGACAGATAAGTTCCAACAACTTGGGTATTTTATGCCTTACTAAAATTTCGGTTCTATTTGGATGATAAAAAAGGTAGATTGCCTTTTGAAATAACAAAGTGATGACCCACTTCCGGTATAACCGGAAATTGTATCACTTTGAAAATATTTCACTTCAATTGGAAATTGCTAGTTATGGCCGCTTATAAAATTTCAGCTTGATATTGTAATTGGAACTCAAAAAGTTTTTAACGGACGAGAATCATGTCTTATTAATTTGATGAATTCCTTCATTCACTAACATTATTTGTAATTTCCCTTTGAATGCCACGGCAAGACTATTCTCATACTTGATGACAATCGAGCCCGGGTAAAATGGAATGAAAGTGCAGAAGTACTGCACCATTGGGGGTACCGGAATATGGCTGCGGTAGTTTCTATAGAAGCTTCCGCACAGTTTTGAATAGAACATGACAAAAAATTACTTCAAACGTCAATTCTCTACAACAGAAGCTTGAAAAAACTGGGGATAAGGCCTTTGAAGAAGCTTACTCCTAATCTGCTCTCCAGGGTAGAAAGGAAATAAGGAACCTGTTGGTTCACTTAAAATACTTGAAACGTTTGTCTCCATGGAATTGTAATCCATTTGTATAACTGACTATGTCGATGGTGTGACACGTAGGACGAAACAAAGAAACGTGGTTTATTCGAGCGAGAAAACCTGGCATGCAAAAACCTCTGGACTCTAGGCTGGTACAAAGAAGAAAAACATTAGAAAAGAACTCATCTAAACATCGCAACAGTGGCTTCAGAAAGATGTTACATCTGATCATATCTCTTCATTGGACGAATTTAAACTTGAAACTGATTTAGAAGTTGTTTATGAACTGACCGAATAAAGGCACATCTGGTACCATTCCCCTCTTGAAACTTCTTTTACACGGAGAAATTCAGACATTGTTTCATCGATTGAGAAACACTTAAGCTTCCAAGAATGTGTGTAACTATACCCATGTCGATATTTAAGGCTGAGAAGAGAATAAGGAATAGAAACCTTTTTGTAGAACACAATGAAAAAGGTGTGATTGAGAGCAATGGCGTAGACTAATCTACTTTGATAGCACACCTTAAGCATCGTTTTATGAAGTGCGCGTGTTTTTTGATTGTTTATTGTTTCTTGTTCATTGTTTCGAGAAAAAAAACAGGTTCAAACCCATAAAACAGTATTCACTAAGTACAATTCAAGAAAGAGATTAGGCATCAAGTAAATAGAAATAGAAAATGAATAATTGAAAAAAAAAAAAAAGTACAAAAGAAAAAACGACATCAAGAACAAGTCTCTTGAATATTTTTAGCTCTTACGATGTTATTTGAAAAAATATCAACAGACTGATTAAATTCATTGCCCATGCGTAGCATTCTCGTTAAGGGCGCGTGCCTGGAATAGTTATTTCATTTGAAAAGAATGTAGAACAACTCATGTTTCTTCAAGTGAAAATTAGTAGAGTTGAAGAATATATTTTCCAGAACAGTTAGTGTACTAACCTCCGCAGCCGATACCTTCTGAAGAGTTAGGATCTCATTCATATTTCTTCTGTCCTCAAGTGAAATCAAGTGAAATTGTTTTCTTGCTTCCGCATGAAAGTCAACCCCCTCCGCCACCGTGAAATTACACAATTAAGCCAGATATTTTAAAAGTATATTCTGAATTTTTTCAATTCGCGAGATGTAAACTTTATACTGAGGATTCCATATAACGGAGGCAAAGTTGAGTTTGCTGAATACGTAGGCATAGTAAATATTGAGAACAGAACTAGGATTTTTGAATATACGACACTGGCGGAGAGTGTAACCAAGCACTCTACTTGAAGAGCTGACTATGCAATCAATGTGTTGATCGAAAACCAACTTCGAATCCAGGATGACTCCAAGATCTCGAATTTGTGACACTTTCATTCAAATATTGCTATGTAGTTGATTATAAAAATTGAAAGATTTCGTATTTCGAGTGAACGTGATAGTTTGACATTTTTTCAAATTCAGGAAAAGACTATTCGTTTTGCAATACTCTGAAAAAAGCGAGAGCTCTTCCTGTGAAACAAGACAGTCAGACAAGCTCCTGATGGTATAATAGAATTTGAGTTCATCAGCGTATAGTAAAGTTACAATTTTTAAAAATATATCTTTTATTATTTACATATATGAGAAACAGGAAGGGACCAAGGTGTGATCCTTGGGGGACCCCAGATGTACAGCAATATGTCTCCGATCTATGCCCACCACCAATAGCAACGTACTGTCGTCGATTTCACACATAAGAGTCGACCCATCGCAAAAGTGAACCACCCACACCAACCTCCTCGACCCGACAACCAAGAATATTATGACAAATTCTGTCAAAGGCCTTTCCGAAGTCAGTGTAGACGGTATCCACTTGCAAGCCTTCATCCATAGCACTCAAAATATGTTCGACAAATGTCGATTGACCTGTTTTTGAGGAATCCATGCTGTTCAGGCATAGTTTGAAATTTGACGAGAAAAAAAATATATTTGTAGATCAATGATTCTAACAGTTTGGCGAAGATACATAACTTGCTAATGGGCCTGTAATGTTCGACATTGCTTTTGTCTCCACCTTTGAAAAAAGAAGTCTATCTTGCTAATTGTGTGATTAATCCTACGAAGATTGAATCGTGGAATTTCAGGAGCTTAGTAAGACAAAACACGATTCATCCTTTTTGGATAATTTCCAAAGCCTTAAATTTGGAAATGACATAGTCAGCGGTGCCTCCGCAATTTCATTCACTATCTTCCTTACTACGGGTCAATAACATTGATCGTATATACAGGTTTTCAATTACCAATTTCCTCAAAGTTTTAGTGAAATGAGTTTTACATTCAATGAATATGAATATTCACTCTATTCTTCGCAAAAGCAATAGCACTATCAAGTTTTCTTGAGCGTTCTCATTTATTTCATGAGAACATATCCCTGAAGAGTCGTGTATCTGGAAATTCATTCGAACTTTCTTGCAACCAAAATAGTCATCCCACTAAAAACGAAAGCACAAAATCTTCGTACGCATATTTCCGAACGAAAATATATTTTTTTCCTGCAAAAAAGATCATTTATTTCGCTATCAATCAAATCACCTGCTCGAACAGGGAGAATATTTAAATTACACTCCGGTTCAGTCATCGCGAACAAATCGAAGTCAATCAGCATTATTCAGAATTTACAGACCTCGGATTCAGGTATTTTTAGCCTGAGGAATTCTACAGCATACTCTGCCTCTTTCATGAGTAAATTGAATATCGAGTCAGTTTTATCGGGGGATTTCGAGGATGGTGTCTTGATTTCGAGTTTATTTCGAAGAACGTATATATGAATTGGATATTCTATCGACGCAAAGTGAAGTCAGGTATTATCTATCGACAGATCTTAGTTCAGAAAGAATTTTGACCACTTCCTGAAAAGATTCCTATCTGGCATGTGCTACTTTCCAGAATAATTTGTGGTTGCTTCTTACTGATATCACAATCAAAATTTTACTGTCAAATGTTCTTGGGTAGTCCATATAATTATTCTTAGACGAGAAAGAACGAATTTCATATCTATACAAGTTTATGCACATTAGCCTCCAATAAACTTTTCGATAGATCCATATTCTTGAAAGTTCGTGTTTTATTAACCTGATGTGAAAAACAGGGCTAGTGAACTGTGGAACTCGCTTCCATTGAACATGTTTCTGATAACTCACAGTATGACAGGGAGCGAACATGCATATTAAATCATCTTGGGCGGCCACATATGTGTCATGACATGCATCGCCTCCTCTCAGCAGTTGGAAATAAAAGAACATCAAGCGTCTCGCAAAGCATTCTTTTCTCTGCAAAACCTGTTATTTCAATCAGTATCTATGAAACTATTCATTCATTAATTTTGTAATATGACATTCATAACAAGAGTGTCAAATTGAGACATCATTATTTCCATAATGCATATAATAACCTAGCAATCGCACGGTAGCTTCATTCACTATTCCAAATTTTACATTCTTGAAAAGTATTTAACCCTACTTGCATGTATTCATATTGTTGTTATGTTGCCATGCGATTGTCGAGTTATTATATTCATCATTGAAATAAAGTAGTGTAGTTTTGACAAGGTCACTGTAAATATTAGAATGTAACAAATTATATAACAATGTTTGACAAAGTTATTGAATAGGTTTTATCATAGATACTAATAAAATTAACTGACTTGGTTTCATACGACATCTCATAACTTTTATCGTTGAAAGGACTGTTGTTGTGATGAGACTTGGCATTTTCTATAGTTTGTTTTGATTGGTATCTGTTATTTTACTAAACTTCTAATAGGTCGCACCGATTTTGAAGGTTTTCATGCATGCTTTAGTGAGTCCAGGGTGACTTTGACTCATAATTGGATCAAGTAGGTGGCGCTGCGAGAAAGTTGAGGAAATATTCATTTTTATATTTGGAGTATATCTTAATATTCTTCATATTATTAAAATATGAATTGTAATTACAATTGTTCACTAACCATTCTAACCAAAATAATCGAAAAATCTTAGATTCAAGAATAAAAATCACTGAATCTGAGAATACCAAAGAAGCCAATGTTCAAGCACGACATCTACCAGGCCGCTAGTAGTAAATACATTACACATATACACGCACCAAAAAAATTGTCGCATCACCTGGTATTCTGAATTCCACAATCGATTAAGCAGTTCGATCGCAGTTTTTTTGTCAACATATGTTTTTGGACATATGAGGGTTAAAAATTTTATTTATGTAGTAACATTTGTTTTCATTTGATCTCAAACACGTCTGAAACAAGAATGAGTTTATTTGACTATCAGTATTCATTCAATCTCTCTTTAGTTTTCACGATAAATTAATGGAAGTTTTCTGTGTTTCTTGTTGATCTTTGAATCTATTGTAATGGCTGCTGAACGTCCTGAAAGCTATTTGAGTGATCATGAAGTGGTGAGAATTGTAACACTTCTCGAGGAGGGGCGAAGCCAACGTTACGTGGCTAACTTGTTGAATGTTAACCAAAGCACTATTTCAAGAGCAATTAATCAGTACCACAAAACAGGGGAATATGGAAGAAGGGCTGGACAGGGAAGAAATCGGATAACAACACCAGTTGATGATCGTTGGCTTCGTTTAACTGCACTGAGTATTCGGCACTGTACGGCTAGAATGCTACAAAATGAGCTTGCACTTTCTGAAAGGTGCATATTTCATTGCAAACTGTAAGGAACACGCTCAAAGAAGACGATATCAAACCAAGGGTGGCTTCTACCGGCCCGCGTCCCACCAGAGAGCATCGAGTTGCAAGACTTCAGTTTGCGAGGGAACATGTAAATTGGGGTATTTCAGAATGGTCGAATGTTCTCTTTTCCGACGAGTCCAGGTTCTCTCTAGTATCAAATGATATACGCATGCGAGTATACAGTCGATCTGGGGAACGGTATTAACCAGCAATATCCGGCAAACCGAAAATTTTGGAGGGGGCTCAGTAATGATGTGGGAAGGTATTTCTTTCCATGGTCGAACTGAGTTAGTCCTAAGGAACAATGGAAGAATGACAACGGCCAGATACATCGCAGATATCCTTGAACCCAATGTTGTATCCTTTGGCCTATTGATTGGCGAAAACTTCATTTATATGCATGATGATGCTCGGCCTCATGCAGCTAGAGTAGTGACAGAATTTCTGCAAAATACCGAAATTGATATTTTAAGATGGCCAGCCATAGAACATGTTTGGGACAACATGGGGTGGCAAATTCAGCAACGTAGCATGCCTTGTTGAACACTCCAACAACTAGAAAATCTGCTTCCTGAAATTTGGAACTCAGTGACTCGAGAGTACATCCAAAATTTGTTTGAGGGGTTTCCGAGACGTATAATGGCAGTAATTAGGGCCCGAGGAGGAAACACTCGATGTTGAAAATGATTAGAGTAACCATTCGATGCTAGTTGACTAGTCTCTTCGCGAATGTTTGAAGATGGTAGAATTTTTCAACTTTTCATTAACTCGAAAATTGTTGATATTTTCCATTATAAACTCATCTCTTTTGAATGATATCTTCTTATTTTACACTTCTGAAAGTTAGCAACCTAAAAGTTTATATAGTATTGTCTTAAAAGTAGGGTGATGCGACAATTTTTGTGGGGAGTGTATTAAATATCTCCAGAATATGATTGATATCACACATATGCATGTCTAGTAAATCTAGTTTTTTGAAACAATTGTCAATTTTGTTAGAGAGTGGCGATGACCACAATCGTTTGAAAGAAAACCATATCTTGATGCCACAGAACCAGAATCCTCATTTGTCAGACTATTGCTCGGATTGAAAATAATTTTGCTATCCACTAACAATGTTTAAAACTCCACCCTGTTTCCACATTTACGAGAACAACTATATAATGTGAACGATAGATTGGAATTGAATTGCAATAAAAATTACTCGACAGTTAATATTTCGCGAAAACTATTTTCCTATAGTGGCAACATTCAACGTCGTTCTACATCTTTCTCCTCTATTTTTTACCTTTTCAGCGAAATTACCAAAGCGAGAATCTTTCAATTGAGTTTCAGTGAAGTGTTAATTACTTAGTTTCATTATCAGCGGTATCTTTCCCTAAAAGGCTTCATTCAAAACTGATAATGTGCTCTTAAAATTCAAGCACATCAGCTCAACATTTAAGTATTGAGGGCTGCTAAGTTGTATCTCTTATTTCGCTGAATTAGCAGAACATTGAAACTACCTGAAAGTTCCACGAATATTACATCAGAAAGTAATTTCCTTGAATAATGGTGTTCATACAAGCGTGCTCCGTTCTCTTGTTATTTTCTAAAATAGGCTTAGTGAAAATTATTTCATTTAGAATCTCTTCTATGATCTTCCGGAGCAATTTAAATGACAGTGAAAAACAGAATCAACATCTTGTTTTCAGAGAAGGAGCCAGCTTCAAATATCACTCCAGACCAAATCGATAAAATTGTCTGGTGCAATTTCCAGTCGAAGTAGGAAGAAACTTCGATATAGTTCGAAAGGCCAATAAACTTACCTCATTTTACCTAAAATCCACAAAAAATAGTTTTCAACAGGATGAAGCTTTTTTATTGAAAATATTCATGTTCATATGTTTTCAGTTCAAATGAAACTACTATTCTCTTTTTTCACATTATTTCTGATTACACGGATTGTGGTCGATTGTGGTTTTTATATTGATAACTATACGCTATGAGCTACATAAGATGTTATATTATTGATATAATTGTAAGACTCCAGGGAATTACAAATCTACGGTTTCGTGTTCCCGAGGTCTTAACGATTTGTCCACTTTCTCGTATATAGTTTAGGTTAGGGCATTTCAACAAATTCAAATTTATATACGTATATTTCTTGTATAAAATTTTACAGTAGTGGATTTTAGTGAATAGTTTAGTTTGTTGATACTTCAAGCACTGCACATAATTCTAATAATTTCATAACATTTAATTGACGAGGCTTTTACATAATAAAAATTCATTTTCAAATACAAGTCAACTATGATTTCTACTTAAAATACTGGGTGATTTACCAGTGGCGCGGTGCTCTGTAGCTCGTACACTCTTGAGGATTTCATTTTTGTTCGAACGGTATTGTATTTAGAAAGTAAGAAATTACTTCACCAATTCATTTTGCAGTAAACAGAGTGTCCCAATTTTCGATGAAAAAATCTTGGGTGGTTTTTCAGATTGGAAGACCACTTTTTTGTTCAAGATTCAGGAGCGGCCTAAACTCTGCTATAATGTAAGTAATAAGTTTTTTCTGGGAGTACTTTCGTCACAATATTTTTTTTCCGTAAAAATTCATGAAAATAGGCTCTCACATCATCGCATGCTCCTTCGGCCAGAGAGAATGAATACTTTTTTCCTTTCGCTTCCTTATTGCTCAAGGATAGCTTTATTGATGAATTGAAATAGATTATCCTAATTTCTTACAGGAGTGACTCAAAAAATTATTGATTATTGTAATTTTGAAAATATCATATTTTGATTTTTCGAATGGAACACACTGTATTTTGTTATTCATGTCAACGTATAAAATATTGTGCTATATTTTTGCAGAAGTAACCTTATCTTCATCTTGGATCATTATCGAAATATTCGATTACTTGTAAAAATTTTCAATGAAAATTCTACAAACCGTATCAAACTCATTAACATGCATCATTATTCGCATAGAAGTTTTTTTCTGTAATGATTCAAGTAGTAAAAATTAAACCTAGACAAGGTGATTCTTTTAAGGAATGATAAAATCAAGATGATTAAAACGTAAATCGAATTTTGCGTTGACCTTTTTTTCTACTTGTGCTTTCTGTCAGGTATCCGGACATATCATATTCTGCATTTTACATGGTGAACTTATCAATGTTTCGTTATTAAACATCGTTAAAGTGTGGTTCGAAGCCAATTTTCTCAATTGACTGCCAAGTTCCAAAGAAGAAATGGTTGATATGATATTTATTTTGGGTCAGTGTGATAGACATTTTTTGTTGGAGAGTAAAGTTTATGTACAACGGTTTCCTGATAAGAGGCATCCTGATGCAAGATGCTTTGAAAAACTTCTAATTAGATTTATCGAAATGAGTAATATCGCTTAAAAAAAACATGAAAAACCAAAAACTGCTACAGCTGAAGACAACCAGTTATCAGTTTTGTTGACAGTACAGAGGACCCATATTAAAGCCAAAGAGATTTCTCAGTTTACAGATATAAGTCAAACTTCCGTCCAGAGAATCATGAGAGTGAATAAATTTCATGCATATCATGTTCAGCTGCACCGGGAACTGAACAATCAAGACTATGAAAATCAAATCAATTTTTGCAATTGGGCAAGTGACAAAGTAGCTGAAAATCCAAATATGTTTAGCAGAGTTTTTTCTCGGCCAAGGCAACTTTCCACAAGAATGGGCTTCTCAACAGGCACAACTTTCATTATTACGCCACAGAAAATCCACATCTCATGAGACTAATAGATCACCAGAATCGTTGGTCCTTGAATGTATGGGCCGCTATAGTATATGTATACCTAATTGGGCCGCACTTTTTCGACGGGCACCTCAATAATGAAATGTATTTGGATTTTCTGCAAATTCGTCTACCAATGTACCAGAGCATATAAGACAAGATTTGTGGTTTCAACAGGATGGAGCACCGGCACATTACTCACATCAGGTTAAGGAGCATTTCAATCATGTATTTCCAAACAAGTGCATATGACGTGGTGGTCCTGTTAAATGGCCAGCTATGTCTTGGACGTTATAAGTCTAGATTTTTCTTATGGGGTTCGCTTACCACATTCCTTCTACAAAACAGTTGGATCTGAGACAGAGAATAGTCGACGCCTTTCAGTCAGCTAAACCACAAATGTTGTGGAGAGTTCAACGGTCTTTCGTAAGACGGATTGAATTGTGTCTACAAAGAAACAGGCAACATTTCGAACACTTATTGAAATAGTTCAACACCTTGTAGATCACCCCACCAAAAACCAATCTTTTACGTATTTCATACACGACTACCTTAAAATATCTCCATTTCTCCTTATGATATGTACTAATAAATTCTTCTTTCGCAACCTCTGATTTTATTATTTTAGTTTTTTTTTTATTTCGAAAATGGTCGAAGATAAAGATAAGGTTACTTCCGCAGAAATATGGCACAATATTTTATGCGTTGACATGAATAATAAAATACAGTATTATTTGTAAGTAAATTACAACTTATGGTAGATCAACTGAGAAGAAAGGATCTGAAACATTTTCCGTCTTTGGCAAAGATTCCTCAGTTGAATTATGATACGTATGAGGCTGAATTATCAAATATTTTGGGACAATTCGAAATGCGTATTTCTGATTGCAGTAAATTGGCAACTATAACATCATTAATGACTCGTTATTTTTCATGTAAAAACATTTAGGAACTAGTTACTGAAATATCTAGTCAGTTTAATATAAACTCATGTTCTGTTGAAAATGAGTTGGTGACTCCTCAAAGCTACAGCATTTGATACTTTCTGGTGTTATATATTTGGAGATAAATATCTGAATCTAAGGCAAATCGCCCTTCAATGTACGGCAATGCTTGGGTCAACTTACTTGTGCGAGACTACGTTTTCTGAAATGAAGATAATTGAGTCAAAATACCGCAATCGACTAACTGACGATCATATATCATCATGCTTGCGATAAGCAGTCAGTGGTTACGTACGTACTTATGAAAAATATGCTGAGGATGCAGTGCCACGCTTCAACATCCAAAGTCATCCCTTAGTCAAGTTTTACACCATATCTAGTTGTTTTGTAACAACCAATAAATTCGCAATTTTGAATAACTATGAGTTTTTTCATCGATTTTATAGAGGACAACTTAACTGAACCCAACCCAAATCTTGACTTAAATAATGTATATTGTGCGGAAAGCCCATCTAACATATATATGCTACGGTGCAACCTACCTAGGTAGATAGGTAGGCAGGTAGGGTGTATCGGGTATGTGAGACAACCCTGCATTACACATACTTGCAGCCTCTAAGAGTCGATTGTAGTAAGTAGTTTAAAAATATTGAGTTAGATTACCTACAGTTCAAGTTTGAGCACCCCCGCATTAGAGGATAGCATTAATGACGAAATTTACTTACCGTGAAGTGTTAACCAATAAGGAAAGTAGGTTTTAATCAACTATCATTCAAAAGCCATTCTCTGTAAACTACAACAACCACAAGAAGATTTTCTTTTATTTGAAATGCAATTATTTTGTCTTTTAATAAGGAAACATTCTCCCAAGTTAAGTATGAGGTAAGAAAATATAAATGAAATCAGTCGTTTTGACTCAATTTTTAGTTGTACATCTGATAATGAAGTTGTTCGAACCTTCGACGCATTGTAAATGAATCATTGAGTTACTACTGTGCCGATGGTGAAATTTTCGAAATTATTATGGTTTATATATTGTGAGAACGTGTTGAGCTGGTAACCTTCATTACCAGAGTCAGAATTGTACCCGAGAGTCAACAGAGATATTTAATTAAAACCATCTTGAACGTAACGGTTGTCATTGATAAGTTATGGAAATGATATAAAAATTTATTGGGTCGGGTTTAGTAATGGAAGCAATGGGCTCTTTCGGAATTGGAAATGATGAAGCAGCATCTTATGCCAATTATGAAATCTGTACAACAAATTTCTACAGATCTTGGTGTAGGCCAATCTAACGATTTTAGATTGTATATAAATACACGTTCCATTTAAAATGAAATCAATCCATGAATTGAATCAAGATAATTTGGAATTAAGGCAAGAGCTTTCCGGAATAACGGCAAAGCGTTTTAACAATGACACGAATTTCCTGTACATCTTTTACTTCTCTAACACTATTTCACATCACGATTAGTTTATATGTTATAAGAGTAGATACCACTTCTCATGTATTTCGAGAAACCACCAATCGATATCCGGAAAAGCTGAATGTTTGGGAAGGAATTTTGGGAGGCTACTTAATTGAACCTCCATCTATTTTTTCATTTGGAAGGCTTTTACTTGATAGAATTTTATTATCGATAATGAAAACAAGTAATGTGTTTCAAAGAATTTTACTTGATAATTGTGATTCGTAACGCGTTTCACTACACCGTAGCTTCTTCAGACGAATGAATGTACAGAAAATAAGAATGAGAATATAAATACAAATGTTCTTAAGTATTTGAAAGCTTATTGGGTAGCTCCTTGCTTGATTATGGGCAATCCGTTAAGTCCTTTGTTAGCAGAAATATTCATGAATAATTTAGAGAAATCAATACATAATCATCTACTATCGCTATGTAGACGATATCATTATTTGCTTCACAGGAACAGATAGACAGTTAAAAATTTTCGAAAATCATATAAATTCATTACATCCAAAAATTGGATTCACAACCGAAATAGAAAGCAATAATTCGATAAATTTCTTGGACGTAACAATTTCGAATGAAAATGGAAAACATGTTTTCGCAATTAACCATAATATTCATGAATAATTTAGAGAAATCAATTCGTAATCATCCACTATCGCTATGTAGATGATATCATTATTTGCTTCACAGGAACAGATAGACAGTTGAGAATTTTCGAAAATCATATAAATTCATTACATCCAAAATTTGGATTCACAACCGAAATAGAAAGCAATAATTCAATAAATTTCTCAGAAGTAACAATTTCGAATGAAAATGGAAAACAAGTTTTCGCAATTAACCATAAGACGTCACATACAGATATTATAATACACAACTCGTCATGTCATCCGTATCAACATAAAATCTCAGCATTCAACAGTTTTATTTATAGATTGATTAACAACCCGTTATCACCAGAAAATTCCAACAAAGAATTAAATTTGATCAAACAAAGAGCTAAAAATAATGGTTACAGTCCCAAACTAATACATAATATTTTAAATAAAGAACAAATAGAATCGTATTGAATGAAGTTTACCCTGTCGATAAATTGAAACAAAAATTCGACACCTTAACCTACGTTGGCATTACAAGTGAGAAACTGAAATCATTCATGAGTAGCAATAATTTCAACATAGCTTTCCAAACTAATAATAGTTTAGGCCAATATATGGAAAACAATAAAACCAAATCAGATAAAAACAAAAATTAGGTGTTTATAGATTGAATTGCAATGACTGTAATAATTTCTACATTGGTAGAACACATAGAAATTTTAATATTAGAATATCGGAACATAAACGCAGTGAAATAAAAAATTAGATCCAAATTACGCGAATCATCTCCTAGTAAATAGTCACTCTTTCGACCCACAGTTTGAAATTTTGCATACAGATAATGAATATTGGAAGGTAGATCTTTGGGAAACACTAGAAATCAACAAACACAAACACTCAGGTAGGCTTATCAATAAACAAGTCGATTCAAGCTCTTTACCTCAATTGAATATCTTCGGGGAGCTATCTATTCCTTAATTTTATTGGATATACCTGTCATCAATAACCACTTAAGAAGGAGCAACCCAATAAGCTTTCAATTTTTTAAGAACATTTGTATTTATATTCTCAATCTTAATTTCTGTACATTCATTCGTCTGAAGAAGCTACGATGTAGTGAAACGAGTTACGAATCACAATTATTAAGTGAAATTCCTAAAAACACATTACTTGTTTTTATTATCTCCATATATTTCATCGGCGACATTAATCTTGATATGGTGGAGAATGCGATTGGTTCACTGATATCAGAAAAACTAGGGAATGAAACCTGACACTTGAACAACACTTGCATGTCCATCAGCTCTTTTTGTCTTTCAGTCTGCCAATATAGCAGTTATTAATATCCTAGGTATGCTGAATTCTAAGAAGAGTTCCAATAGAGTGGTCAGCCCATCCAAAATTTCTGTCAATTTTGTCAATCAACTTCAAATATGCAGATCCATGATTCGGTTTTCAGTCAAGATTGTATTATTGTATGGAGATAAATAGCGAACAATTTCAAATTTGAATTGAAGTTATTGAATTTCATATTGAAAAGACATCACAATTAAACCTACTCACCTTTTATAAAACCTTAAGTGACTTTACAGGTTAGCACACACAGGTTCTCACTATCCTCCAAAGATTTCCTTCCATACAAAAATTAATTTGGTTTTCCTCTTCTCAATAATCTTGAAAATAGCCAAAATATTCAAGGTGCCTCGATGGAGATAAGAAATGATTTCTTGCGATAAATATTCGCCGAAATTATTTTTTTCGTAAACCATTGTTTAATCAAATGGGGTATTGCTTGATCGCTTTGTCCTATTCAATTTCGAGGGGATAAAACGCCTTGCAAAAAAATTATTCGACGTGTTTCGGAAAATTTTTACAATCTTTTCGGGATAAGAAATATAAAGAAAGGCTCGTTAGAAATGGAACGGCCAGTATATATAGTATACATATATCGTTGAACCGATTGACTTAAATAGGTTCGGGAATAATTCTGAAGTCCCTAGATTTACATGGGGATTGGGCAAGACACTACAACAAAAGCTAGTTTGTTATCCCATTTGATTGCTGCTTCCGGGAGAATCGTGTTTGAAGTACATTGTTTATACAGCGTTCGTTTTGAAGTATAATTAATCTGAATATTCATCACAAAATCTGAATACATTCGCATGAGACCTATATTCCTTTGATTGGAATTGACGAACTAACCAACTGATTTCACTCAACAAAAGTATAGTAATATGCAAACCACTAATGACCTACAGCAACATTGATAATCTTCAGTTCAAATCATCATCAATGTCTGGCGTATTTATCGCGATTTAATTATTCTGATCTGTCTCACAAACAAGGAAAACAAAAGTCCTCGTAAAATAACTGATCCCTTTTGGGAATAAGTTTGGGCATCATCATTTTACATTGTTACGTTATATGGCGTGTGTAATAACGATTATTGAATTTCAGCTCAGTGTGCCAACCAGTGCCATGATAATCACGGTGTTCCAAGATATGACCTGCCTCTTGAACTCAGGAAAAAGTTATACTGACAGGAAACGTTGATCTGGAAATCGTGATATGGAAAATGGGTCTCGTGGCACTTAATTGATATTATTTGATTCAATTTTTCACTTCAATATATTATTTTTGAAAAGTCTAGTTATTATAGAAGGTGTCTCATCAAGCCGACAACTATAATTCATTAAACTCGAAATATACACTTTTCGATAATCTAAGAATATTTTATTTACGGGCCGTTTTCAGCTGTATGTTCCAGATCTAAGTTGCAGATAATGGTTATATGGATAGCTCAGGTGCTAAAAAACATCATTTTAGATTTTTTAATATATTGTCACAAAAATGTAGATGAAAAAGAAATACAGAAAACGATAGGTCATTTCCAATTTTTCTCAATTCTCATTTTGTGACTAGAGTGAACAAATATTCATTTTGTTGGTATTGTAACGAGTGTTTTAGAGTTTTTGAACTTTTTCGGGCGCCAAAGGTACGAAAATGATAAACCACAGACAATTGGAATGTTCCAAGTAGACTTTTTTCAATCCCGGATGACCGAAGCTATAGGAACTACTAAAATTGTCAATTTGTATAGTGAGAGGAAGATATGTATAACGACCAGGTTTCAAAACATCTACCATAGATCCTTTTTTTATATCCTTTGATGTCATATTTTTGAAACGCAAAAGATTTTTTTGCAAATTTTTCTTTAAATTAAAAAGATCCACGAAGAAATAATATATGGGAGATGTCAACCTAAATTATTGGGTTCATAATGATTCTGAACATCTATAGATCATAATCGGCATTGAACCTGGCCTTTGGGGCTCTCTCGGTCAAACAGAGAGGGAATTGTTTTGTTGAACTTGAATATTGAAGGGATTTTGCGATTATACTTCAAAATTAGCAAGCAAGGACAAGGAAGTGATTATGTTTCAGGAGACTCACACTGCGACGGAAGAACATCTCCGCGAAAGAGGAAATATCGCAGGTTATGTACTTTTTGATTATCTCCTTAGTCCTTTTTATGGCCTTCCTTGCTATGTAAAATCTTTTCTTAGATTCAAGTGAGTATAGACATATAAGAGTAAAGCATGATTGTTGAAATATTTTTCTGCTCTGTTTTCTTTTTCTATTGTTACAGATTCCTTTCCCAAATCCCCTTCCTTTCACATTTGTCCTCGTCTGGAAACCATGGAGTGCAAGATGAGAATGATAGAATGAAGCTGCTACGCAGAAAAATCTTTGCTACTCTTTATGTACACACGACACTAACATTACATAAACAAACAAGCTATTACTAGTGCAATAGCGACGGGGAAACGAGTTTTTTCCTCAGGTTTTTCTACTTGTTTATTGAATCATACGCAAGATAGTATGGTTCTCTTGTAACATTTCTTGAGCTCACTCTTGTGTTTTTCTGACACACAACAAAATTATAGATATAAGCATTTATTGTAAATATAATTATTCGAATGTTTGCTATATATTTATAGAGATATTCATAGAGGGCGACTCTCGTACGTATGTACGAGGTGCGTCCTTTCTGGAATTGATAGGGTACCCCGATGTAGCTTGGTAGGATGCTGAGAAGCGATATGCGACACTGATGAGCTCCTAATAAGGGCGAAACTGCAGTCTGCCGCTTCGTTTCTCGGCATCCTGCTTGGTTGCACTATTGTGGCGCTTGAGAGCTGCGTGCATGGCGGGCAGATTTGGAAACTAGCTCTTGTCAGGAGGGATTATTCATTGATCTACGGATTTTTGAATAATTCGTCTTGTCTCAGATTCACATACATATACTCCACGCGAAGTTTATCGCGGAAGATATCTGACTATATATATATATATATATATATATATATATATATATATATATATATATATATATATATATATATATATATATATATATATATATATATATATATATATATATATATATATATATATATATATATATATATATATATATATATATATATATATATATATATATATATATATGAGTATATATGTGAATCTTCTTTTTCTAAGGTGAACAGTGAGCTAATCTGCTCTTTACTGAAGAATCATAAGAAATGGTAATATTTGCCGAAAAATCAGGTTCTAACATTTTCAATTTAGTGATGTGCATTTTCCGCAACTTGTTCGCTGTATAAAAAAATGTTAAATTCAGATTAACACCACGTTGGCTACAATTTCACTGGCGGAGCTTTTTCTATTGTTTTCATTTCACAATCATCAACCTTTTTTCCATGTGCGTTTAATATTCGCGATCCAATAATTGATTCTGTTCGAAAATGGATCAATTCGATACCTCACAGACTTTGCAATAAAGGAACGACCAGAATGTTGAGAGTAAGTGATTCAGAAAGACCGTTTAGAATGAAACGAGGCAAATGAAGTGCCAGAGGTGGGTTCTTTCAGTTGGAAAATATTACTTTAATCAAAAGATTATCTCGTGTGATTTGCGTATGAGCTACAATAACTCCACAGGATGGTCAACCATCACGAATTCCACACATTTATATTGGTATTATTTTTCAAATTAAACGATTGATGATGATTGCATTCAAATTTGTGAAAGTTAACCTCAAAATCTGGATTTTCTGAATAACATATATTCTACAGACTAGAATATCCTCATGCTCAATGATGAAGTAAATAGCCATAATTATCGATATTGAAATATCCAGAACTCCCATAAGTTCAGAGAGGCTAACACACAAACACCACAAAAATTAATAATTTGGTCGTTCGACAGCCATATTATGGAGTCTTTCTTTATAGAAGAAAATCTCAATGGAAAAGTTATTAGCAGTTGTTGGAAGAACTCATAAACAGCAGGATTACTCGTATATTGGATTACGATGAAACGCTTTCTGGGAAATGCGTTCTCACCAATATGGTGCCCCCAGTACGATAAAGGATATTTCTATAAAAGTTAAGATCGAGTGATCATCTTAACAGTCTCAGGGCAGAACTGTTGATGTTTTCTTTCTGCTGAAAAGAAATGGTTTCAGATTCAAGACGAATAACGTACTGTAGAGGAAAAAGGCTGTGGATTAAGCATAGTTAACTGAATTTTAGCAAAAAATTTGCGATCAGCAACTTCGGAAACCCTAGCATAAATTTTCTTACCAGCTTGCGGTTGAAAATGTATGTAAATAGGATATTTCGTCATCTATTGACAGCGTATTTGACAGCTGCAATGTGTCAAAACTAATTTTTGACATTAAATTAGGAATCAGCGACCTCAAAAACTCTGATAAATACATTTCTACGACAAAATATTGAAAATTCAAACTATTTGTTATAATGTATACTGAAAACGCGTAAATTAAAAAAATCAATTTTATTCCAATTCAATTTTTTGACGCTAGAGACAACAAAATCATGTCCACTTAGCAGCATTTTAAAGAGGAAGAGTGTATCTTTAAATGCTATTCAGATGTTTTTTTTAAACCTAACCCAAAATCTCATAGAGTTAAAAATGGAAAATAACGATTTTTTTATATTTAACCTCGTTTTTTCGTGAAAAAACCTTGAAGAAAAAATCTGAAAAAATTCTGGTAGTATTTCTGAACCCTAAACAAATTTTAAGTATCGTTGGACTTGCTAAAATATCAAAATTTATCGTTAAAAAACGCAATTTCCACGTTTATGGGGTTTCCATGGGGGCTGGTAGGGTAAAAAAATTAGAAAAATTTTTTTTGCCCTTTAAGATTTGCAGGTCAATTGTATTTAAATCGGTGAGGGCAGCCAGACCCTTCTTAACCGGCTACCCCTTTTAGTTTTAACAACGGATTCAATAGTGCGAGGACCAAAGATTTTGGAATATTTTTTCGGTAATGATTCGCTCAAATTAACAGATGTTCATCAGTGGCTAAATGTTTTAATAATGGTCGAGAATCCATCCAGTATGAAGAATGTAGTGGCACGCCTCTGAAACCAAAAACTGGCGGAAACACCGAAGCAGTTAAAGAACGTTTGGTCAATACGGCAAATATACTTTCCGTTAGATAGTGGAGGACATGAAAAAATACTATGTTGACATCGCTAAAGACATTTGACTGAACCCGATTCAAGATTTATCAAACGCATCGTTACCGAGAATGAGACGTGGGTGTATGACCACGATACGCAATACAGAATCAGGCGAGATAATGGCTTGCACCAATTGTATCAAAGCAAAAATAACCGCGTCATTTTAAGTAGAAGAAAGGCAATGCTCACAGCTTTCATGGATTACAAGAGACTTTTGCTAATAGAAAATCGCCTACAAATAAAAGATTTGTAGGAAAGCAAACCAATTCGTCGTTTTGCACCAGGATAACGCACTGTTACACAATGCCACCGTTATCCGTGAGTTTTTGAGCAAAAACAAAACGAATTCTAACAGCAATCGAATTTAATTGCCTTGCCTTTCTGTGACTTCTGTTCGTTCGAATCTCTGAACGGAATTCAGCAACCTAAATGAGATAATGAAAAAATCGAAGCCAACTCTCCTGACCATACTGGTAAAAATAATTTCAAAGATGATTCGAAGATTCGATTGAAAGTTGTCACAAGTGTGGTTTGATCAATGTGGAGTACTTTCAATAAGACTTTTTGATGCATAATGTTGTATTTTGATATTTATGAATAGATTCCGGAACAAGATGGTTTCGTATTACTCGGTAGCATTTTTGCAATAACAGTTATTTTCACTGCGGCTTCACCGCAAATACATCGTTAAGTTGTCTTCCTATCAATATGACCCAATTAACACGCAGTACTACTGAAATAAAATAAACTATAAAACAGTGGACTATATCACTTATAATTGAAAAACAATTTCATTCGAATGTCGCAATAGTAATTATTCAGAGAAATCAAAGTAATTTTGGCGAAAGCAAAATCCTACACGACGTTCAATTATATTGATTCCATTAGGCAAAGGTCAACTGTGAACTCAATTTAATGAACTGACTTTTTACTTAACGAAGGAAAGTTTTCATTCATGAAAAGAGCGAATTGTATGAAGAATCGTCCGGCGGGAAGGTCCCTTAGGATCCGAAGGAATTAAGAGCAAACACCATATATTTGAAATGAAATAGATTGTTAGCTTAACCTTACTTTAAGAAACTTTTTATTCGCAAACGTAGGAAACGAGATCACAAAGAAAATGAAATTTTTTTCGAAATTTATGTTGTAGAAGTTTTATCCATTTCCGGTTACTAGGAAGCATTTTCTGAAGTCATATAGGAGATAGATCATCAAATTCCTTTTCATCCTATGAAAAGTTATTAAAGTCGTCCTTCCATTGTGCACCCAAGCATCAGGAAAAGAAAGATGTCATGGATTAAACGTTCGTCGATAACGGAATATAACGGACAAAATTGAGATTTAAGGCAAAGTATTAGCATAGACTAATTTCCACGAGAGGTATAGCCCGAATTCTGGGCATTTTCGTCTGATTACATTCAGAATACGGCATATTATTTTACGAATTGATTCCGTTCGACTTCATCTGAATGAATTAACATTGGATTTGATATAATACTTAGGAGGTTTGTTCATGAGGTGAATTCAATTTGAATATTTTCCGTTCTATTCGGCTCTGATAGTCAGAATTAATGTTAAGTTGGTACACATTTTCCAATCGTATCTATAAAGATGCTGCTTCTTAGAAGGAAAGGTATTTATTGAAAGGTTGAATGAAAAAAATGAAAGAAAAAAGGCGAATGATGTTTGTATTCCTTTCTTAAAGAATAGATAGAAAATTTTCCCGAAAATGAGAATATGATTATTATCAATCTTGAAAATGAACTTTTCATTTCATGTAATATTTCAATTAATAACATTCTTCCTGAAATAGATATGTCAATGATCTATTTTGTATTAGAACAAGTACTGATAGATTTGAATCTCTTTCTGAAATTGTTAAATTCATTTCACAATACGATCGAATTCACTATAGAATTTGAGAGTAGGCATAAAACTATTAATGCTGCGTTATATAAAGGAATATTAAGTTCTATGGCCATTACGAATACGTTCTACCAGGACAAAGACAGAAGAAAGAAAGAATGGGGATCAAGAAGGTTAATTGAGATATAAAACGATGAGAGTATACAAGTCGAATGAGCCAAATATTGCAGCAAAATACAAAGAGGGCGTATTTAGAAGATTGAGAAACCTAGAATATGTATGGAAAAGAGGTGCCATTGAAGAAATGTGGGTAGCATTCAAAGAGGATTTACACAACTCTGTAAAGCAAGTATGTGGTATAATAAGGTCTGACAACACCAGAAAACGAAGAGCTTGGTGGAACAAGGAGTTAAAACAACTAAAAACTAGTGATAAAATCGAAACAGATGTCAATGGCGGATTTCGGAAACCGCATGGAAAATGCGAGGGTGGGAAACCAGAAATTATTCTTCAGAATGCTCAAAACGCTCAAAGGAGATAAAAAAGATATTACTATAGATATTAGTAATAAACAAGGAAGAAGAAAATGATATCAGATGGTGGGAATATTTTGAATTTTTTCGCTCATCTCCATATTGTGATAAAAATAGTTTGTTATTTTATTGAGTAAAGCTTAGTTTCTGACTAGATTACCATAGAAGTTAAAGTTTTGCTGTACTATTTCAACCTTCATAAGGTCTTTAATTTCACAAATGTTGCCGTTTTTAGGTCAAATCTGACCCAAGTAATAAAATTATATTGAAAAATGAACAAGAAATGAAGATAAATTGTTTAATGGATTTATCTGACATATATATTTATTTCTACAGAATTACTATTGAATTTTTTAAAATTATAATTTTATACATCTAATATAAAAAGAATATACTATGTTGTTAGATATTATTAAGAAAAGCGACTGAGCAGTAATTAAAAGAGAAATGTAAATGAAATTTTATCTAATTACACTGGTTACATAGAACAACTGAGATAGAATGTTTTTTACATACGAATTTCTTACAATCTCTACAGATCAAAGGTGTTTTATTGTGAGTTTTAACACATAGTTGGTAGCGACTTCTTTTGGGAGCCTTATTAGCTCTATAAGTGTTGATTTTCACTTGTTGTGTGGAAGTTGATGGATTTGTACATTGTCACTAGATTGACGGAGCTCTTTTGCAATTTCTATTGGAAAAGGTGCCCTCGGTAATGACTTTCGGTTTTTTATATACGGTGTAACCAAAAATTGAGATTCAAGGCAAAGCATAGACTAATTTCCACGAGAGGTGTAGCCCGAATTCTGTGCATTTTCGTCTGATTACATTCAGAATACGGCATATTATTTTACGAATTGATTCCGTTCGACTTCATCTGAATGAATTAACATTGGATTTGATATAATACTTAGGAGGTTTGTTCATGAGGTGAATTCAATTTGAATATTTTCCGTTCTATTCGGCTCTGATGGTCAGAATTAATGTTAAGTTGGTACACATTTTCCAATCGTATCTATAAAGATGCTGCTTCTTAGAAGGAAGGGTATTTATTGAAAGTTTGAATGAAAAAAATGAAAGAAAAAAGGCGAATGATGTATGTGTTCCTTTCTTGAAGAATAGATAGAAAATTTTCCCGAAAATGACAATATGATTATTATCAATCTTGAAAATGAACTTTTCATTTCATGTAATATTTCAATTAATAACATTCTACCCTGAAATAGATATGTCAATGATCTATTTTGTATTAGAACAAGTACCGATAGACAATTGAATCTCTTTCGGAAATTGTTAAATTCATTTCACAATACAATCGAATTCACTATAGAATTTGAGAGTAGGCATAAAACTATTAATGCTGCGTTATATGAAGGAATATTAAGTTCTATGGCCATTACGAATACGTTCTACCAGGACAAAGACAGAAGAAAGAAAGAATGGGGATTGAGAAGGTAAATTGAGATATGAAACGATGAGAGTATATAAGTTGAATGTGCCAAATATTGCAGCAAAATACAAAGAGAGCGTGGATAGAAGATTGAGAAACCTAGAATATGTATGGAAAAGAGGAGCCATTGAAGAAATGTGGATAGCATTCAAAGAGGATTTACACAACTCTGCAAAGCAAGTATGTGGTATAATGAGGTCTGACAACACCAGAAAACAAAGAGCTTGGTGGAACAAGGAGTTAAAACAACAAGTGAAAATGAACAAAACGGCATGGAGAAAATACTTGAGTCTGAGAACACTTGAGGCACATGAAGAATATAAGATACAAAGGAAGAAAGTGAAAGAACTAGTGATAAAATCGAAACAGATGTCATGGGAGGATTTCGGAAACCGCATGGAAACCAGAAATTATTTTTCAGAATTCTCAAAACGCTCAAAGGTGATAAAAAAGATATTACTATAGACATTAATGATAAACAAGGAAGACGAAAATTATATCAGATGGTGGGAATATTTTGAATTTTTTCGCCCATCTCCGTATTGTGATAAAAATAGTTTGTTATTTTATTGAGTGAAGCTTAGTTTGTGACTAGATTCCCATAGAAGTTAAAGTATTGCTGTACTATTTCAACCGTCATAAGGTCTTTAATTTTACAAACGTTGCCGTGTTTTGGGTCAAATCTGACCCAAGTAGTAAAATTATATTGAAAAATGAACAAGAAATGAAGATAAATTGTTTAATGGATTTATTTGACATATATATTTATTTCTACAGAATTACTATTTAATTTTTCCAAAATTATAATTTTATACATCTAATATAAAAAGAATATAGAGAGACTGAGCAGTAATTAAAAGAGAAATGTAAATGAAATTTTATCGAATTACACTGGTTACATAAAACAACTGTATTAGAATGTTTTTTACATACGAGTTTCTTACAATTTCTACAGATCAAAGTGTTTTATTGTCAGTTTTAACACATAGTTGGCAGCGACTTCTTCTGGGAGCCCTATAGCTGTATAAGGGTTGGTTTTCACTTGCTGGGTGGAAGTTGATCGAATTTGTACATTGTCAATAGATTGACGGAGCTTTTTTGCAATTTCTATTGGAAAAGGTGCCCTCAGTAATGACCTCCGGTTTTTTATATACGGTGCAACCAATTGCATACCTAAATTTTCCAAATAGTGTCGCCGTTTTACTAGGCAGCCTTCCTTCCAGCTGCTATTGGCAACCGTGAATAATATGAAAGCATTGTAGGCTGATATGTCTACCATTTAACTTATTACCAGTTGAGGCTAACGTTTTGTTTTTCTTTTGTAACTGTAACAGAAGACAGCTTTATCCAGTGTATGCATGCCACCCTTACATTTGTTTTTATTTTTTTTATTTAGAATTTGTGTGGCTCGACATCGAAGGTCATTGACACTTCTAGTGTGTTACAACATTATAATTTACAAAGTTACTTAGATTATAGCTGATTATATAGCTGGGATGCTTGGAGAAATTCGATGATGTTCTTGAAATTTTGAGTGTTACTCAGTAACTCTGATATGGGTCCTTTGATGTTGTATAGGAGCCGTTTTTCCTGGTATTTACAGCAATCAGTGAGGATGTGCTTCACGGTGATGTGGGTTCCTGGGCATGTTTCACATTCGGGTTGGGGTTTTGAGGTAATGAGATGTTCGTGTGTTAGTTTAGTATGTCCGGTTCTTAATCGTCTTATGACTATTTTATCTTTTCTAGTCATGTTTACTGGAAATTTTATGGAAGTCACTCTGGGCTGTATTTCATGCAGCTTGTTCCGTGATGAGTCCCAGGCTTGTTGCCATTTCTGTTGAATCATTTTCTTTGCCACATTTTTGCCTCGCTTCGCAGAAAAATTTCTTCAATTGCCATCTCTGTTACTGTAGCATTTTTGCTGCTCTGTCTGCGGCCTCATTTCCAGTGATGGCTACATGAGATGGTAACCATATTAGGGTAACAGATGTGCCTTGCATATTGAGACTTCTATGAATTGCATGTATTTCTTGTACGAGGGATGGTGTGTGAAAGTGTCTCTTATAGAATGTATCGATGCCAATGAGTCTGTGCATATTGCTGCTTTTTGTCTGCAGCTGTTAGGATTTTGAAGGCTTGCAGAATTGCGAATAGTTCTCCTGTATGAATGCAACTTGTGTGAGGCAGCAAGTGGGTTTTGAGTGTGTCTATGGTTGTTGTGACTGAAGTACCTACGTAAGCGCTGGCTTTTGAGGCGTCGGTATAAAGGACTTTGTCCAAGTTACTTTTTGAAATGAGTTCTAGAAAAGATTGTCTGAAGAAGAGGGGCGTGGTTTCTGCTTTGTTGAATTTACAGAGGCTTGTGTCGATCTTTGGAGGTGTTAAAGACCACGGAAGAGAAGAAGGAAGAATGTTGGGGGTGATTTTCGTGATGCAAATATTATCAGCTATTGGGAGTAGGAGTTCGAAGCTAGGTCTCAGGCGTTTGGAAGAATCTTACATTTGTTGTAGTCTAATATTATCACAGGCTTTTTATCTGCGCGATTACTGACTTCTGAGTTGTGATGCAAAGGGCTGAGAAGATTCTCCGAATTAGTTTTTTTGGGTATTTAAGAAACAAGTGTAATATTTCTGGTGAAAGCAGAACATTATGAAAACAACGGTCTTGCCCTTGTTGTTACTATTTCTGGAGGCATTCCGGTTTACTCTTACGTATAGTCTCTATTACAGTGATCTGTTTTTCTAATAGTTTCTGTTCAAGTTGATGTGATGTAAAATAATTTGCCACCGTAAGATTATGCCCTCTAAGGCCGTGAGTCAAATCAAGGACTACGCATGCCTTGGTCTTTTTCAGGAAAACCTCCTATTTCTTTGCCCGTGTGTTTGGATATTCCAAACGTAACTTGTGGCAGAATTACATAGATCCCAAAATTAGATGACATATTAAGCTGGTTTCGATGCAATTCATCCTCTGAATGCTACAAGCTGCTCATTTACTGTAACGTTTTCAGACGGATTATAAAATTTTGGCAATAGGTCAACCCATTGATTCCACAGATCTTAAATTGGAGTAAATTTATCCAGCAGTTGGCGTTCGGATCGAATTTCTCTATTGTCAAATCTAATCAAACCTTGGCAATTTTTTGAGAGTTTTAAGTGGCATGACTGCCCCAAAACTAGGTCTGCCTTTTTTACTATTACATAAACTTTCGGTACTTTTATTATTGAATGAAATACACCAGATAGTAATAGTAGTCCAATGTATGCGAACAGTCAATATCGTAAATGTGATTCCAATCATCAACGAAAACACGCTCACCTTCCAAATTTGTAAATTTCAATATGGTGTGTATCAAAGGAGGAGGAAAAATATTTCAAAATTTGATTTTTTTTCTAAGGTAAACCTTGAGCAAGAATATCGTGTCAAACCTATATGACGGGGTTTCTGGAATATGTTATTTGTTCATTTTTTGACGTCATTGTTGGCGTAAGCACTAATTCGTTCAGCTTCTTCGATATAATCTTTTGTTTCAGAACAAGATTCATTACTATCCCACATTTCATCTAATAACGCCGCTTCGATTTGATTAATTTTTTATAATAACGTTTTTACCACTGTAATCTTGGGTACGTGTTGTTCGATTGATGTTATAATATAACACTAAAACTTGTGTAGGTAGAACGAAAGAACGTTTCATTCAAAAATTTATACGATATAAAACAATTGGGACGATACCAGATGCGCTGTGCGTTTGTTATTAAATTAGTTATGGTCAATTTTGACCCGAATACTGTTAGAGTAAAAAAAATCATATGTGGAATATTTCAATCATTTTTGATAAACTTATTCCAATAATAAGTAAATTGATGCAATTAATTAAAAGTTATAGAATATGAAACTTCTTGAACGCCTATTTTCTGTGAAAATTAAGTTTTATCTAAAAACAGGTCAAAATTAACCCAAAGACCTTATGAAGGTTAAGAGTAGTTTATTGAATTACAGCAGTTGTACAAGGAGATAAATTACTTTCGAATGAATGAATATATTACAGTTATTTCTCGAATCATTTTATACTCGTATCAAGTTGAAATGATAAGGATTAAACCACAGATATTATAAAGGGAAAGTCGTTATAGCAATCCCAATGAATATCAGTGACTTTCCCTACAATACTCTGGCCTTCCAATTCCTTTCTGAACCGAACCCACTCGAACGGCAAATCGAAGCTTTCAGGGATATTTAGGAACGGAATAGGTATAAAGAAAAGCTAAAGAGGCCTCGTTTCCAATCCGCAATAGGTTTTTCTCTACTGAACCAAGGCATTGCTTGTACGCTTTATATTGTGCATATAAACTACCAATCCGATAGGATTCAGGGGATATTGTCGAGTTTGTGAAAAGAACATCGCAAAGGTTAAGAATAAACTAAAGTTCCACGTTAGAAATGTTGATCCCAACGGCTTTCAGATCAATTGTGGAAATTGCAGCATTTACGCTTGGATTTTCAATTTTTCGTTTCGCTTTTTTTTGTGGGGATAAAGCGACGGAATATGAAATTTCTTGGAAATGTTGTGAGACAGGATATGAATTAAACTGAGAATGAAGAACGCATTGAATACATATTCATTTGGCACTACATGGATCTTTCTTCTCACCTAGAGACTTAACAAAATGAATTTGGAACCAATTGGTGAGATAATAGGAAGCATTTCTCAATCAATTTTATATTATAAATAATATAAATAATAATAAATTCAATTCATGAGCAATTCATTTAGCGGAAACAACTAAAACTTTGAGAGTTCCCTCTTCCTGTTATTGCGTTGAAGTTTCAGGAAATGTACGTTTGTATTTGAAGTCAACATTCGCAACACCCTTGTTTCAATAATGTGGTCAAGTCTAGCGGAACACAAAATATTTATTCTTCATCCAAATTTATTGCATCGCCCTCAAAGTATACCCCTCCCTAAATAATACATTGACGCCAACGAGTCATCCAATCATCATTTTTCAAACGGTTTTCACGGAATCGGCTCCAGTTCTCCCCGCGAATTTTCCTTTATGTCTTCCATCGATTTGAAAGGGGTACCTCCAAGTGGTATTTTGAGTTTTGGAGAAAAATATCGTCTGAAGCCGTAATAGGTTAATACGAGTTTTTGGTCACAAATTCAGTCACAACGATGGCTTCGTGATATGGTGCAGATTAATTTAATTAATTAAATTACTATTTCCTCTACTTTATCGATGTTAACTACAGTTGAAGATGTTGATAGCCGACCAGAGCGAGGCAAATCTTCCACCATATCTTAGCTGCTGTTGAATGCACTGCACCACTCATATGCACATTTTTTTGATGAAGTTGATTCACCGTAAGCCGTAAGTAACATTTTCAATGATTCGGCCCACGAAAATCCATTCACAATGAAAATTTGAGACAAATTCTTGTTCGATATTGTATACATTGTAAAAATCGCAAAACACACTTGCGAAAACTGATAAAATCGAGCACTGTGAAAAAACTAAATGACCGACCGCGTTCAATTTTCGTGTCAGTATGTTTTCAGCCATCGTTACGCGATTCGATGTTTACAGAAAATTCACGTGATATGCAACTAGTCGAGCGGCAATGCGTTTCATGCCCGAACAATCGTTTGAAAAGGTACGAATTGATTCTTGGGAGATAGAAAGTTCATTGTCTGTCTCTCTCAAACTTTCTTGACGATTTCGACTTTCAATTACCATTTCTTTCTTCAGTTGAAGAAGTTGATGGACGACCAGAGCGAGACATCACCAGCAATGACTGGAAACAAAAATGGTTTTGTAGTATGGTGTCGAGCTAATGAAGATTTCCCCTTTTTTTTTATTCCATTGCATTATACTTCAACAAGTTTTGTGTTCAATAGTTTTATACACGGAGGAAATTATGGGCATAGCAACAAAAATTGTGAATAACATTAATGCACGTAGCTTGCAACGGCGGCTCTTCAAGTTGCAGTTGGAAGATAGTGAGTCAGTTGAACACACTTATTTAGTCCTTCACAAGGACGTCAGATGGTACAGTTTCGGAAAATTCCTAGAAAGGTTTCCCGAAATAACAGCTTTTCTAGACGAAAGAAGTGTTGGCACTCTGATGTTGAAAAACGAAAAATGGCTGACAAATTTGTTATTTTTGACTGACATCACAATGCACTTAAACACCATTAATTTGGAGCTTCAAAGTGAAGGAAAACTGTTGTTGAGATACAACGGCGCAGTATACGTATTCAAAAGTAAATTGTAACGTAAGGTACAACTGAAAAGGAAGGATCTGAATCATTTTCCGTCTTTGAAAGCAAGGATTCCTCAGTTAAATAGTTGAACTATGATCCATATGAGGCTGAATTATAAAATATTTTGGGACAATTAGAAATGCATTTTTATGGCAAATATAGCCATTTATGAGTTATCCCTTTTCATTAATTTGATTGAGGAGGTCGTTACTTGATGAAAATTGATATACATATTTTCAATGAAATAAAACTAAAGTATTCAGATTTTCACTATATTAATTTATGAACTTATCAATTCATAAAGTAAGCAACTCCGATGTTTTCCAACATACCTCTTGTACCTATTGTAATATTAAATAGGACAGAAGATTAATATTGATGGAATAACTTTGTTCATTAGTTTGTATCTATCTGATGAAGCCACAGTGTGGTGAAACCGGTCATAGTTTTGTCAATATAGTGAAAATCTAAATACTTTAGTTTTATTTCATTGAAAATATATATATCCCTTTTCATGTAAAAACATCGAGGAATTAGCTACCGAAACAGCAAGTCAGTTCAATATGAACTCATGTCCTGTTGAAAATGAGTTGGTGCAGATTATATCAGATATACATCTCAAAGCTACAGCATCTGATGAGATTTGTGTTTTAAATATGAAGATAAATATGCGAATCTAAGGCAAATCGCCCGTCAACTGACGGCAATGTTTGGGTCAACTTACTTGTGCGAGTCTGCATTTTCTGAAATGAAGGTAATTAAGTCAAAATATCGTAATCGGTTCACTGACGATCATATGTCATTATGCTTGCAATTAGTATTCAGTGGTTACGTACCATCTTCTGGAAAGTAGGCTGAGGACATGCAGTGCCATGCTTCAACATCCAAAGTCACTCCTTACTTTAACACACTATGTAACTCTTTTGTTTTGTAACAATCAATAAACTTGCAATTTTGAATAACTATGACATGTTTCATTAATGATATAGAGAAGAACTTAACTAAGCCTAACCCAAACCTTGACTTAAATAATGTATATTGTGCTGAAAGCTAATATCTATATATGCTACTGTACACTCTACCTAGGTAGATAGGTAGGGTATATTGTGTATGTACGACAACCCTGAATCACACATACTTGCAGCCTCTCAGAGTCGATCCTAATTAGTCTAAAAACATTGTGATAGATCGCCAGCAGTTCAAGTTCGAGCACCCCTGGTATAGAAGATAAAATTATTTTAAGTGAGAGCATTTTTTTTCAATGGATTCTCAATGCCTCTTTTACCTAAGAAATTCGCAAAATTGGAAAAAACGATTCATCGCAAATTAAGACAAATGAAAACTTTGTGAAAGCAAAAGTTGAACATTTGAATCTAACCTAACCTAACCTAAGAAATTCGCAAAGTTTGAAAAAACGATTCATCGCAAATTAAGACAAATGAAAACTTTGTGAATGCAAAAGTTAAACATTTGAATTTTGGAGGCTATTACTTGGTAAAATTCCATTATCAATAATAAAATACAAGTATTGTGTTTTAAGGAATTTTACTTAATAATTGCGATTCGCAACGCATTTCACTATACCGTAGCTTCTTCAGACGAATGAATATATATATTCATATATTATCATATATTTATTCGTCTGAAGAAGCTACGGTGTAGTGAAACGCGTTACGAATCGCAATTATTAAGTAAAATTCCTTAAAACACAGTACTTGTTTTTATTATTGCAAAAGTTTAAATTGAAAGATGGAGGTGTTGAAAACATCGAAATATTAAATCGATTTTCTTGTTTTATGCTAGTCGAGGAAAATTCAAAGAAGAAGTTTTTCTAATTCATTCTCGTTTTTCGAAAAGGTTCTTCGAATATCAGTTCTTAAATCATCAAATCGTGTATTTACATTATTTGTGTATTCAGTAGCAATTTGAACAAAAATTTTTGACGTTGATGATATTTCCTTATGTTCATTACTGTCAAGAATTTTTGTTCACTTATTTTAATGTAGAAATCTCTATCTCTATCTCTATGGATCCACCAATGTAAAATTCATTGCAGATGAATAATACATTGATGCTTTTCAACTTGCTCTTACTCAACACATTATTTTTGATGTATTTGCTCTGACCATAATTTGTTTGAAAAGATTCAATTCAATCCTTTTTTTTGGAAATCTTTTCACTGGTATCGCCAATATATTCAATTATTGAATATGCCTCCTGAATTTAGAATAGTATTAATTTCATTCAAAGTTGTTTCAGTTAGTTTAGTCTTCAAGATTTCATACAAGATTGTAACAATGACTGAAAACCATCTCCTTAATTATATTCAATGACTCATTAAATAATAAAATAATGCAACTATTTCAAAACATGAGTTTCAATCGAACACAAATGAAAATTAGCCCTCGGCTACTCGCTTCTTCTTTTCGAACGTATTTACTTTCATGGTCTATGGATGTAGACCATTTTCATTTTGACTTAAAAAATATTATCATCCATTTTAATACGTATTTGAAATGAAATAGTTCCTCTGATCATTTGTGATTGAAGTTGTTTCAGTTCTGATGAAAAATATTCAGGCTTGGGGAAGTTTTTCTCTGTTTTATTATTTTGTCTTTTTCTAGGTATTAAGAGGACGCACGGCTTGAACTAGAATCATTTTCTATATCGGAAGGTTCTTCATCCTCTACTACATCTTGCTCTGAATCTTTGTCATGGCTGCTCTTCGCATCAACATCTTGTTCTATATTATCATCTTTTTTTACCATAGTTTTCATCATAGGAGTTTTCAAAATCACAAGGAAGTTCACTGAACCACTATATACATAATTCTGGATCTTTGCTGGACTGTACACGTCGTCTTTTGGGTTTAGACATACTTCTTTATTTTCAAGGTAGCAAGAATTGAACTGAGCTGACTCGAAACATAAAGTGAAACGTGAATGCAAATATCTTCAAAAACCAATTGCTAACACTGTCAAAAATATACGTAAGTTTTCTACAGTTACTGAAGATTAGGCGCGAGAAATAAAAATAGTCTATTAAAGAACGTCATTCAAAATGGCGTGGTCTACGATCGTATACCACGCGAGTAACGGAGGGTTAATAATGATTGAATAAGCAATGGGAGAATGTAAAATCTCCCGACAAATGTGAATGACATATGAGTATGAAATCAGTATCAGGCAGTAAATACAGCAAACCGATTTCACATAGACTAATCGAGGCTTAACGCTGTTTGTTTTTTCGCAGATTCAAGGGATTGTAGACTTGAGTAACTGGTATCAATCTCAACTCGATACATTCATGCATTTCTTAAAAAACGCGAATGAGTTCATTATAGCAAAAAACAAAACATTTTCCCGATGAAACAACAAATTTACAAACTTAGGATTTTTCCCTTCATAACGCGTGCAAGTAAGAGGTTGAAAATGCTACAGAATACGTTTATGTTACATACATTTTGACAACAAAAACAAAAGTTTCTTCTGCTATAATTATGTTATAAGGAACCTTCAGAGCGCCGTTCCCACTGATATTTGGCGGATTTTTCCTTTTGACATACGGGATTCCAATAATGATTATTTCTTCGAATTCAACTTTCTGAAGTAGTTACTCTTTTATGGAAATATTGAAAGTCCGTCAAATAATATTCAATAACGAGTTTTGAATGCGTATTCTCGGTAAATTATCCGGCGATCGATAGTATCAAACTCGGAAATTCGAGAGAAGAGGAGAACCTTCAGCATAAAAATGTCATTGTGCTAGAGGCTCGAAACTTTTCAGGAATTTCCTAATTAGCAGTCGAAAAAATCATGAAGCCAATTAAACGCAAACGGCCGTGGGGAAGAAGTTGAAACTTTTTAACTGCTCCAGCCAACAAATTCATGAGTATCAGGATGGAATCTCGTTAGCTAAATGGAAATTTCGCTCCGAACATTTGGTGCTCCCATCAGTTGACATGGCAAATGTTATGATATAACATGTTTTCGAAATATTAAGGAAAGTGAGATAAAGCTTGTGACCTCAAGGAGATGGATTGGTCACAAGAATCAACTTCGACTCGAACTCGAGACGCCCTGTTGTTTTATCACATTTTTGTTATTATACAGGGTGCTTCAACAAAAACTAAAGACAGGCTATATTTACCAAGATATTCATTTCTGATCAAAACGCAAAAATAGGTCAATTTTTGTTTCAAGGGGGACATCTTCTGGGGTACAATTCTGAAATATTAACCCCTTAAGCGAGGTTTGCAATCCTTGAATATTTTGAATAGGGAAGACGGGTTGAGTGATGACTCAAAAGAAAGGTGGTATGTCTGTCTACATCGCCTTGAACGAATTTCCATTTTTAATTGAAGACTGTAAAAGATACAAGGTGAGCAACTGAAAGATAGGGAAGACTATTTCCCTGAGACTATTCAAGTTTCAGTGAGGTAAAATAGAACAGATCCATGCTGAACAATGACAGTCATCATCAAGTACCATCCTCATTTCGAATTTCAACCCCTGGAGCAGGAGTGACAACCCTTGAAATTTGGAAGAGGGTAAATGGGTCGAGTGATAATTCGAAAGAAAGGTATTATCTTTTTCTGCATTCCCGTGAAATAATTTTCATTTTTGATTGAAAACTGTAGAAGATACAGAGTGAGCCACTGAAAAATAGAGAAGATAATATATAAAAACTGTTTATGAGAAAGAAAAACATCTGAGACAAGAAATATCTATATTTTGCTTGATGCTGTGTTTTCTATAATTTTCTGTGAAAACAACATGATATTAGATCTCAAGCGCAAAGCAGAATGTTTCAGCAAACAAGATTATATCAGATGTGATTTCATTAATATAATCATTGTTAAATTATTTAGTGTGCTTTCCGTGTAATCACTTCTGCATCCAACTTTCTTTTTAGATTTATTATCCAATACGTTAAAATCAACCTGTTGCATCGTCAAATTCAAAAGTGTAAGATTTAAATCTAACGCAACAACGATATCAATGAAATTCATATGTTCTCGGTTTAATATGAAAATGTTCATTATGAAGATTGTTCAAATTAGTTAATCCATGACGTTCAAGATGTCTAGGTAGTGTAACTCGCTGAATTGCTAATTTTCAGTGGTGCTTATGATATTTACGAAGCATTCTCCTTATTTTACATTGTAATTCATTCAGGTCTGTTTTAGACCATTTAATAATTCTGAAAGAATATTTTAGATGGAAACCGCATAAGAATTTATAGCCCTGAAAATGTTTTTACTAGTTGAATAACTCTTGATGATAATTCTTAGTAAATTATAATATACATTTCTGAAATTTTCTTCAGTGCTACTATAATTAATTCTCTTTTCTTGCACAAATCCTAGATACTTATATGTATCTACTTGATATATGGCTCAATTTCTATGAAAGAAACCTTTATCTGATCAGAGGTGATCATCTCTTCTTTAATAGAAAGATTTTTCCTCTGCAAAAGTTGACAGTAATCTCAAATACAATTGTAAATACTATCAAGGTTTCTTTGACATTGAATGGCAGCTAAAATAATTTTTGCTGCGGTTGCAATTTTCAAACTAAATTCAATTTATTATTTGAAACACTTTTTTTCGCCCCTGCAGTCAAACTTTCCCGTTTTCCTATAAATATCATCAGATATCATTCAAATTCAATGCGAAATTGTTAAATAAGAATTCATTAGAACTAAAAGAAGAAATTCAACATACTATGCTACCATATAATGCTAAACTTTTGTCCTGGGATGTAGTTGATAAATAAAATTTAATTCAAACATTGCAACCGAAACAAAATTAATCTTTCTTCTATTCATGGCCAAAAACAATATATTCAAATAGGAGTTTATCAGTTAATTTGTTCACATTTCAATATCGATCATATAGTTCTGACTGGTCAATCCTTCAGAAATAGATATAAAGAATATTATATCACTTCTATCAAAAATAAACCGTATTCATCTATTTCTAATCATTGTATTCATAAAATGAATAATTTTCTAGTATCGTTAATTCGAACATCCCACACCTGGATCCAGATTGTAGAAAACTCAGTTACTTGAAATCTAATAAAATCTTCAAAATTCTCAGTGAAGACAATCACCTCATTTCGAACGACCCTACTGACTTATAAAGATCAAAATATTCCTTGTTCCCGAATAGCTTTCCATTGAATATCTGTTTTCCTTTGCTGTTACAAGCCTTATAAATGCTTATGTACTTTCTTCATCTGCCTGGCGATGAACGTGCATAGCTGCAGTCGTGGAGTTAAAATTATGGAAATTTTGGTAGTAGGCCATAGTTAAGCCCAATATTGGTGTTCCAATTACTATTTTATTTTAAATTCGAGTGTTTGAACAGTGAGCTGATAATGCAACATGTCAAAGACGGTTAGTGCAAAGATTAACTATCAACGCTGTTATGCGAATATTTTTCCAAAGTGCTTCTTGAACGACATACTCCCAATTTACTAACTGAAAATTATGATTATGATAATAGAAACAAAAAGAAGATGAAAACAATCGAACAAGAGGTACTTTTTTCTGTTAAGAGCCCCTAGGAAACCAATGCTTTTGATTTCATAGAAAACTTGTAAATAAGGTTATCTATGTTGGCAAGCATATGGTAGCGTCGCTTTCTTGGAAAGTCTCAGCTCAAGATAAGTAAGGTCAACGTAATCGAGCTCATTATCATGACGTTTCATATTATAGTTGAACACTAATCGTGTTTCGAACGCACTTGTTGAAATTCGTCATTCCGTAGGTTTAGTACTCGCGAATGAAATGAATAGGGTTTAACACAAATGCAGTATGGTTTCCTTATCATACTTTATCCCCCTTGAACGAAATCGACAGCTGACAAAGGAATACAAAGCAATCTGCACAAATGAATGAAAAGCACTCAATTTGATACCTTGGTATTGGGAACTACTAAATTTTCTGACCATCAATTTTTGATAGATTCGGCGCTGGGCGGGATACGGCCAGTTCTATTTTCTAACATAAGTCTAAGCATAAGTAAATCTCCGAATGGATGTTTTTAAAAAAATGGAATTCCCTCTTTAACATGTGGTAGTATCGGATACGAATCTTAATCAGGTATTCAGCCTGGAAAATTACCGAACCTTTCATATGAATTTTGGGTACTTGGCATTTTAGAATAAATGAAAAGTATATAAATGATTGGTTTATCGCTTGCAAAGGTTTCACAAATATTCATTAAAAATACTCGACATATATTTCGGGTTGTTAGCACATTATCAAGAGTAATACAATACTAAATTCAAAATGATTTCCCTATGTATAACGACATTCAAAACTTGAACTTCATTCTCAAAATCGACAGCTGACAAAGGAATACAAAGCAATCTGCACAAATGAATGAAAAGCACTCAATTTGATACCTTGGTATTGGGAACTACTGTTATGAATCAGGGTATCCGAATAGGTTGGTTTTCTGTATATTTTAAAGGCGAGTGAGTCATGAGCCTACTATTCGATAAGTCCAAGAAGTTCAAAGATTTTTCATTATTTTCATTTTTTATTGTGAATTGAATCGATCGATGGAAAGAATCTGAAAACTGTAAGAAACTACTGAGTTGTCTGTCAGTGCCAAACTAAATACAGAAGATAACATCTACATATCTTTTCCATAAAAATACATTCTTAATTCGGATGTTGGAGAATGAAGTTCAAGTTTTAAAATTGTATATTTGATAAGACAAAAACGATATGAACTTTTATTGTTGAGCATTTATCCGTTGCGTACTGAGAAATCTAACAGACAATTTCCAATTAACTATGTTCCTAATATTAGCAACAAGATATTTTACAGATAACACATAAATAATTATAACATCATCAGCACTAATAAAAAAAATTTGGGTTCATTGTTGGTTAATTATAAAGATAAAACAAAATTATTGGATAAAAGCTGAGTATATAAAATACACTGCAGTGAATGTGTGACATTCATATAGGCAAAACCGGAAGATGCATCGAGAAAAGAGTTGAAGAACATAAAAGATCTATTCCCCAAAATATAAATTCTGCGGGTTTTTCGGACCACTGCATCAACAAAAATCATTTCATAGATTTAGAGAATATCGAACTCATGCATCCAGGTAATAAAGGAAAAAAGGATGGACATCTTGTAGATTATTGAAATTACCACCGCTCATAGGAAAAGCCAGCCAATTTGCAACGACCAACTAGACTTCAATTTACTTCCTGTTGTGAATGCCGTTATACATAAGTGAAATCACTCATTTTGAATTTAGTATTGTATTACTCTTGATAATGGGCTAACCACCCGAAACAAATGTCCAGTATTTTTAATAAGTATTTGTGAAACTTTTGCCAAGTGATAAACCAATCATTTATTCATTATGTTTCACCGAGTGTTAATCGAGAATTCCATACATATTATCGAAAAGTATATACGAAAAAAATTCTGAATAATGAAACCCTTTGCACTATAAAATTTACTGGTTTCGAATTTCTATTCTTGAACTTTTTTATACATTAGTTGCGCGACACAAAAGTGTCAAGCGCGTTCTTACATCATGTTCGATTCAAAAAGAATCAACCCGCATATAAGTCGATTCTATATTTCTAAAATTACCTTTTTCCCGTCCATAAGACATGGCAGTTATTTGAGCTTCATATAAACTTATTGTTCTCTCGTATCATTCGTTGAAAAAATTCAATTAATACTTATATATCTCTTGTACCTTTCGTTCGGAAAATTCAATTTGTATTGTTCGTTCGTGAACAGCAAAGCTTGTACTTTATTCGCTTTAGCGTCCTTCTTCTAATGAAAAAATGATTGCCTTTTAAAACTATCAATAACTCACCTTCCGTAGAGACGACCTTCGATCTCACTAAATCAGCCTTGTTAGCCACGAGGATGACGGCCTTCGTGCTGATTGTGTCCAAGGTCCATAGGGTTTGGAGAATGCTTTCCGCACAGTTCAGGGACGCTCGGTCTGCGCTGGAAAATACGACGCAGTAGGCGTGCGGATCCGAGTATTTTGCGATACACTGACCCGGCTGAAAATAGTTTGAAAGTTGTAATGGAACAAAATGAAAACTTAAACCTAAAAATAAAATATCTATCAAACGATTTATACGGTGTCCCTGAATGAGGAACAATCTCCTAGAATCTGATCGAACTCGTCAAAATAATGATTAAATATTTTCTGTTTCTGAGTTTTCATCCCCAAAGTTTAATGAGACATGAAGACAGCATTTTACATCTCTCAGTGCCATAGGGGAGAACAACACCGAACACATATTACCCTTTAATCTTGAAGAGGGTGAAATTTTAGCAAATCTTGTTGAAATTATTAAATTCCTAGATCCATGAGATTTTCATTTTAAATGTCGGAAGAATAGAGCAACAAAAAAGAAAACGAATTGAAATAGCAGGTTTCATCAAAAGGCAAAAACTGAAGGAGGATAAGGAGATATTTGGGTATCATTGAAATTTTTGAGTGCGCAGAGATTTTGTACTTTTATTTATATCTGACTGGATTTTCGAAGCTCTTCTTCCGAAGAATAAACAGAGATGCGATGGTTGATTAAACTAGCAACTGGTAATGCTTTTCATGTTAGAAGATTTCTTTCGGAGTAATGTTCAAATAGAATAATACTTCGTCGGTATACCTGTGCGCATGTAGATCGCCAATTAGGAGCATCTGGTAGATGATGTTTTTACAGGATATTTCAACTAATTTCATTTTTAGAAATATTTTAGGAACAGTTATGGAAATACACTAACTTAGGTCTTTGTAGAATTGCGCGTTATGTTGTTCTAGATGAAGACATTCCTAAGGCGTTTGCAGAAAAACCTCAAACCAAACTTGAATGTTTTCTATACGATTCAGTTTATGTATGTTCACAGATTTATAACGGAACAGATTTTTCACAATAACCTACCACGTGCAAGTTTTCTTCTGCTGAAGATTGCCTCTCAAGGGTCCATTTTTCGAATTGGAATTTTCGGAGATATTTCGTAGATACAAATTCTGCTGATTTACATTTTTGGGCAGATGAAGCCACTCATGCAATATTGCAAGCTGGACACCAGAAACAGTTCCAATTCAAAAACCCGGCCAGATATGTTGGTCATCGTTTCGTTGAGCCATTAGTGTTACCACGTCGTTTGAATGGTGGAGGTTTTTCGAAATTTCTTAAAAATACTTTGCCAAAACTTTTGGCGTAGGTTTCACTAGCAACTGAGTTGGAGTTAGAGTACAAACAACCAAATTGATATGGAATCACTGGGTATTTCACATTATTGATTGTTTTTAACCATGGATCTTTGACTACTCGTGAAAAATGAAGTTTTTTGTTGTAAAAAACTGGATAGTATGATAAGAGATGTTGAATTATCACCACATGTTAGGGATACTCAGTCGTTCTGTGAATTTCAAAATATAAAAAGCCTATAATTGTAATGGAAAATGCCTCACGTTCGATTATCGAATGTGCAGAGGGGTCGAATAATTGCTTTCGTTGAAGAAGGGGGACAAATAGGGGTAAAGCGGCCACAATGGGGGTATCTCAGAGGGTGATTTCAAAAACCTACGCCCGATACGTGGAGCTACAATCTCTGCAAAATGGGATTAGGAGAAGTCGTAGGAAGAAGACTTCTGCAGAACAAGACCGCTTTTAGTGCCAAATTGCAAGAAGAGACCCTAGTGCGTCGCACCCCATACTCCAAAGGCAATTTCTGGAAGCAGCAGGCATCAGTGTATCAGTCGAACCGATACGTCAAAGAATTCATTCAAGAGATTTATACAGCAGAAGGCCCATAAGAGTTTCAGAGCTAACCAGACAACAAAAAATTAACAGACTTAATTGGTGTATCGAGCACCAAAATTGGAATATTGAGAATTGACGAAATGTTCTTTTTTCGGATGAGACCATAATTGGTGTTCGATCAGATTACCGCCGGATTCGGGTTTTAAGGGATCGTGGATGACAAGTTAGACTCCGAGCAGCAAGACCAATTCCGAAATGCCAAGGGGGCAGTGTGATGTTTTGGGGGTGACATTGTGCTGGTATGCTGTGAGGCAAAACAGATTTGATTTCGTTTCCTGCGAGTGTAACGGCTCTAAATCACGTGGACCAAGTGCAGGAGCCCATAGAGAAATTTTGGCGAGGTGCCCACGGTGAAAATTTCATTTTTATGCAAGATAATGTTCCTCGGCATACAAGCAACCCCGCGCGACTTTATCTTGAAACAGAGGAAATCGCTATTTTGGACTGGCCAGCTTGTTCTCCACACCTGAATCCGATTGAACATTTATAACTCAAAAGAAAAATTAAATCGCGCCAGGATAATCCAAGAACCTCACAACAGCTCATCCAAGCCGCCACAGAAGAGTGGCAGACTTCCAGAGGAAGTCCAAAAACTAATCTAAAGCATAGCTAGACAGATTCAGGGCAAGAGAAGGTGAAACAAGCTACTGAGGTCGAGAAAAAAACATCTACTCTATGAGAAAACAATTTTAAATTTTTGTACTACATACGGAAAGAGTCTCTCATTTTCTTTTATTTGTTTCTTCCTTAAAATAAACCTTTATTTATTTATTTTTTCATTTGAAATATCTCAAAAAGGGTAAATTCTAACAATTTTTCGAAATTTCCGAACATCTTGAGGTAATATTCAAAATATCGGGTGATTGCTTATAAATTTGGTTGTGTGTATATCTTAGCATGACCTACCCACATCGACAGATATGTTGAAGAGGAACTTTTGTGTCGTAAAAAACTTAAATCATCTCAATTTTCATGTTTGGGGGATCCAGTGAGCCAAGTTTATGCTGTTTCCATTACGAAGATATTACTCGAAAAAATAATGTATTACTCCTTGTAATAAAGAACAACCACCAAACTTTCAGAATGAAATGATTCCAAATATGCACTAGAATTGGAGGCTCTTGCCTTGGAAAACTAAGGTAAATAAACTGTTTATTCGTGACAACGAAATCAATCGACATTTCATCTCTCTTGACAGGTGATAAAATATAACTTTATGAATATACTCTTTTCCTCGGGAAGAAAGTGAGTACTTTTTCATCTCTGTTATACCAGTTCTGAAAAATAAGCCAATAACACAGTCTCCGTTGATCAACAACATATTTTTTGCATTTTTTACTGCATAAATCTTGAAGAAATTATTTTTCAAGAGGTAAAATTCAATCTTCCGTAGAATATTAAATATCCTCCCTTGAAGGGGCTAGTTTTTCGTCTACACATTGCGAAATCTCGCATATAGTAACTTTTTATTTTGAGATGTTTACCATAAATCTTGAGTACGCGGTTTCGGTAATTGTCGGTGATTTAGCTGGCAATAATTTTTGTGACGCTACTTCCACTGCTTCTAAAATCTTCGGTGGAATAAGATAAGATAACACTAAATTTACACTGAGATCGCAATTTTTAAATTGATTGTCGAAATTAAACAAATATTTGATTACTCCAAAGATTTTCTCAGCAACGCTGGTCTAATTACTGCTATAAGCACAAAAACCTACCATTTCATAACTCGTTGAATTTATTAATTCATTTATCTTTTCAAATTAACGTGTCTCACCATCATTGGTACAAGTAAGAGTAGATTATAACAAATTATAAAGCAATGTACATTTCAAGAATTGCATAAGGTTCGATATTGTTCTTCATTGAAAAATATGTAGTTTAGGATGCTCTTCAACTCCTTCTTTCCGCGCTAAATTTTGCGGTAGTCTATTCGAAATGGGGCCTCTACGTCATACATTTTGGAGATAATTCCATTTCAATGTACTCCCATTTCATCTGTGGGCTTTGTTTCAGATGCGCTATCAAGTTCTCCTTCGGAAAGAGGAGAACTATGGGTTGATCTCACTTCAGCGCTTCCTTAGCTGCCAAATCGGTTGCTTCGTTCTCTCGAATACCAACGTGGCATGGGACTCAAGTTATCGATAGAGAAATCCCCGACTTTGAAGTCGAATGCATAAATTATGTATGTGGGTTTTTATGACAAATATGGATGATAAGAAGTCAAAACACATAGCAATTCTTCGAAAAGTACCCTCATAATTGCATATACGTTTTCTATGAATATGCTACAGTCGTATCGTATCTGGTTACGCAGCAGCTTACTGCGTCCGGAATTTTTCAACCATGAAAAGAGATGTGTTCAGAAGATGGGGCGTTTTCAACTACAGAAAAGTTTTGAGTATGCAATTGGTTTGGGTTCTGATATGTCAACATTTCTGGGAAACGTTTTTTATATATTGACAGTATAGATTGAAGGTTCCTGGGTTTATTGCAGGGGTGTGGAAGTCGTTAATCTAGAAGTTTTGATATTAGGTTATGTGGATTGTCAGAGAACCTTGAAAAGTACAGGACTAGAAGATAGTTTCTCCTTAGGCTCAGTTGGGGATGTTTGATTCATAAAACAGTAGGATTGGAGCGTAAAGGGCAAAGAAATATGCTATGTGATGAGTTCTGAACAACGTTCACAGATTTTATAACAGATGATGGAACCGACATGTAGAAAATACTTCCTTAATTAGGTTTGGTTCTCATAAGTACCCTATATACGAGGAGTAAAATTTCATTTTTTACGTCCCACTGATAAAGAAGCGTATTCTAGATGCTTTCAAAACATTTTCTTTTGAAATCTACACGTTCCATATCTGTTGTCTGTCAGTGACCATTTTAAGAATCAACAACTCTGAGGCGGTTCCATTTAGTAAAATGAAGATATCCTGATAGCAGCTCGATCTTCTACTTCACTTTATAATTTATTTGGCGAAAAGTTGAGCCTATTCATCCTTGACCAATCGGTGAGGGAATTGATAGCCTATTGTGTTAAATTACCCGTACTTTTCGTAATTTTACCATAACAGAAAAGGATAAGATCATCATCATATAGTGCGTATTTCACTGGTGAAAGGAATGAGTCATTATGAGCTAGTAACGTATGTCACAAAAGTCTTGGGAAAAAATTCGAATAGATAAATTAATTACTGAAAAAAATTTCATTGAAGTTATTATATCATTAGGATTTCACCTCATATCTAAACTCTATAAAATCGTATTCGAAGGATTGATAGGGCTCAAAGGCGCGCAATTTTCTCCGAACACCTCCCATCAGTCTTTGGACGACATCGACATCGATTTCTCGTATCTTCTGAAAGATTCTCAGTCTCAAACCTTCTCCGTTTTGGGCTTCCCATCCATTGTCATAGACTTTCCTTGTCAGTAAACTCCAAAAATTTTCGATTGGTCTTGCTTGTGGAACGTTTGGGGGGTTATCTCCGCGAGGTATAAATGGGATGTTATTAGCCTCTAACTAATCTCTCGTAACTCGCGCATACTGGGAAGACGCCAAGCCTGGCCAAAACCTTATTTCGTCATCCGCGTGATAGGTATTGATGAAATCTAACAATTTTAGAAGACACCTTCCGGTATATAGGTTTGCATCAACAGCTTCGTCTCTCACATGACCTACATGTGATCTTGAAATCCGAGCTTCAGAAATAGCACACCAAACCAAAACCTTGTCTTCAAATTTTTTCTTTATGTTGAATTTTACTTCTTTTGGACAGTCTTCTGTGTTATTTGTATAGAAACCAGCATTACAGTTGATTTCAGAATGGGATAATGTAAAATATTTTTCATCGTCCAAAGTTATGGTCATTTGCGAAGTGAATTCTTCTTAAGGCGCGGCAACATCCGGAGATATTTTCTAATTGATTCTAGGTGTTTTTTGGACACTTACGCCTTCTACGATATTCACATCCCGCATTCAGTAATTCTCGCCTTATTGTCTCATGAGAAGTACGAAACCCTCTGGGTAATTTTCGTGATGATGTTCCTACTGTGTCTCTTGCTCTTTCTAAGATCCTGTTTCTAAGGATTTCATTCAGAGCCTTTGGTCGACCACTTTTTGGCAAATTCAGGCATTGTATTCCTTGCTCACATTCACTTATCACCCGATAAACAGTTGTCTTAGAAACATTCTGACCACGAAAGATGTTGATGATTTCACGCAAAGTAACTGGACCAACTAAATTGAAAATATTTTTTCGAAGTTCCAATTTGTAAGCCATTTTAGCGACCTTATTCAGACTTTTGGCAGAAGGAATACTCACTATAAACAATAATGACATCTGTTGATCACCTTAACTAGATCTTCCACGAATTGCGGGAACTATGCATGAAAAAACTTTTTCCCAAAATGTGACGTTAGGAAGAGAAATGGGCTCAGAATGGTGCCTCGAGGTAGTCCATTATCGATCGTGTACGTGTCAGACAATTCTCCGTTACTTCCCACTCATATTGTTCTGTTTATTGGAAAGTTGTCTATAAAGTGATTATGAATCTGACATCGATAACTTTATGACCTTAAATGTTGTAACAATACAATATGATTTTCATTATTAAATATACGAAATCCTACTTGTTTCTGTCACAGAAATTGTGACGAGGTTAACTATTAAATTTCAGCTCTCGGTTACAACATCCTGGAAAAATCAATTCTTTTCTTCTTTCCTTGTATGAAACGATAACTTTTATTGGTAATTATGTTCAAAACCTCAAACCTTAAAGAATATTTCCAATAAAAATATTCTTCTTTGTAAGAGGGTTGAAATATTAGTGAAGTGGAGATAGATTCTCATTCGATCACGCAATTCATAATTTGAGCATTTTTCAATTGCAAATAATTTCTTTCATTCAATCAGTATTTGACTTTGCATCATTCACAATTCCACTTTAGACTTTTATTTCAATTGCAGTATACTCATTCTTTTATCATTTAAGTAAAATACATTCTTATTGAAAGGAATGAGTAATTTTATTAGCTTTTCGAAAATTTCCTCCTAGTTTTGATTATTTTTTCTTCAATTTTGGGGGAGAGAGGTGCAGTTGGAAATGGCCATAGAAAAAATATAAGATGAAGATGTGATATCATTTAATACGAGCTATTTCAGATTTCTACCAAGAATTTTATCTTATTTAGGGACATTCTATATTATACAGCACGATTATTCAGCTAAGCATTTCATGGCAAAGAAAGAGATTGATGAATTATATCATCAGTTTCCATGAAAGTGATAATTTGGGGCACAAGTCAAAATTATCGCTTGTATACTCCCTATCCTATTTATTTAATGCCTATGCATGAAGTCCCTTAATTATAGATCTAGAGCATCATATGCTGATGCCAACAAAGTTATTAACTATTTGTCGTCAATAACACACCATGTGTTGAGCGTTGATTATGGTGCTTTAAATTTCAGTCGTCAAAGTGAAAATTCTGTGAAAGCAATAAAACAGACTTTTGTATATTATTTTCATATGCATGTAATTCACTAAATTGTGTATAAATATATTTAGCACATATAATAGCTTCTCGCCATTGAAATTCTAGTGCCTGAACCTATAATCACTACACTCGGGTGCATCACAAACGTTTGCTCACTGACGCCATATTTCAAATTTCTCTTTTGGTAGGCAACTCATTATCAACACAAGTTGTTTATCGCATATGTCCGGACATATGCCAACAAAACTTGATGTTTTTTCTTGGAGCACATGTTCCTCTCATAAAAAATAACGAAAAAGAAAAAAAAAATTGAGAACTTGAGATCACACTAGAAACCACCACATATTATAAACAGCAGTTGTTGATCGATCTATGCGAGTAACATTTGATCTTCTTGGAAATTTCAATTATTGTTAGAATGTGCTGAAACAGTTGTATTAGATGATCTAGGTTGGATTTATACAAGAATAGGCTAAAGGCTTGGGATATCCCATTGAACTGTTTTCAGAATGATCAGTAGGTACAGAAAGACTAGTGGTCTTGAAAGAAGGCCTGGGAAAAAACGATCTTGAGCAACAAAGGCGATTCATGACATTCAAGATTATTCTCGTTGTGACAACGGCTCGCTAGTGCTATGCACCTTCAAATGCAACTTTGGCAGAACAGTGGAGTGAAAATTAGCACTGAAACGATAAGAAAACATCTCAGAGAATTTAATTTGAGGCTTCGTGTTGCAGCTCAAGGCTCAGCTTTAACCGCAACACATCCAAGGTGGCAGGTGGTCTCACCCCCGTCACCCAGTGTGATACCACCACATCCAGCTATAGGTCCCGTAAATTGGTTACCAGTATGATTAAGATTCAGGATCTGCGGATGATCCGGTTTCCAGGGTGGGAAGCATTGGCAACGAAGCATGATGAGCTCTTCTGGGACAAAATCATCCGGAGTTAAAATAGTCTTCCATTCGGATCTCCGGGGGGGGGGGGGGACTGCCTCGAGGAGTTCATGGTGCGGGTAAGTTGAGCCCTCCTCCGGCGAATTCACCAATTCATTCACGTTCTAGAAAAGAAAGCAAACTTTTGATAGAGTTCTGCGATATCAGAGGACTGGAGCACAACAATGTGAATTTCGATGCAATCCACCAGCATCTGCAAAACGCACAACCCCATGTGATGGCCCTAACCGACACCCAAATAAGTCAAACAACCCACACAACGTATAAACGTTTTAATGGGTACGAGTTACATACGAGATTTAGGTTTAAGGGGGCCTCTGTGTTTTGGCCAGATCGGATGTTGCATGTCAGAGAGAAGACACGATGGAGGATGACGTTTACGACTTTGCGTGGTTCAAAACCTGTTTGAAGGATAAAACACTGTTTTTATGCTGTCTATATCGCTCGCCAAACGATATCTACTTCCCTAGACTCTTTCAGTATCTAGGTGATAAGGTGGATTGAATTCAGGCACATCATCCGGTAGCTGAGATCATTATTACTAGGTGACTTCAACGTTCATAATACCAACAGGCTCCGCCACTCCAATCGAACTGATGAATCGGGAAGATAGGCTGAAACTTTCGAAATCAGCCATAATCTAACGCAGCTAGTCGACGAACCGTCAAAAATACCTGATCACCCAACCGAATTTCCGAACACCTTGGATCTCTTTTTGATTTCAGATCCAGATGAATTTGGAGTGGAAGTCTCAGCACCACTAGGCAACTCAGACCACAACTTTATATCTGCTACTGGAACTATTATGCTATCGCCAAAACCACCCAGATGCATTTGACACTATAACCGTGCTAATTGGGATGAACTGCGTGAATTTTTTCTTGTTTTCCATTCAGTGACGTTTGCCTTTCAAATCCTGACATCAATGTGTTCAATGAATCTGTTACAGAAAACATTCATGAAGAAATCGATCTCTACGTCCCTCATTCCCTGAAAGGAACAACGGCACAAAAGCTATAGTTCAACTAAGATTGCGAAAGAGCCTCTGCAGCCAAGAGGGGAGCTTACTACTCATGGAAGATGAATCCAACAGAGGAAACAAGAACAACCTTCATACGAATACGTATGCAACCTGACAACTACAAGAGCAAAGGCCTATTTCAACGAAGGGGTAACTAATAAACTCCTTGAACAGGCAAGTGGGATTAGACAATTCTGGTCTATGGCGAAGACTGTCAGTGCCAATTTCTGCAATTCTGCGTTTCCTCGTTAGAGAATACGGAAGTATAGCATCATATCCGAGAGAGAGAACCAATCTTTTGCTCTCTTCTCTGTCAAATAATTCTGTGCTGGATTCATCTAACACAATACCACCGAACACCACATACAAATTCCTCCATGGCAGAAATCGAGTTCAGAGTTCGCACTGTGAGACGGGTTCTCAAGCAGCTGAACTGCAAGAAGGCAGTAGATGGAATACCGCCAGTCGTCCTGAGAAAGTGTGCTCCTAAACTGGCACCAATTCTTAACCGTCTGTTTCAGATTTGGATTCATCTAACACAATACCACCGAACACCACCTACAAATTCCTCCATGGCAGAAATCGAGTTCAGAGTTCGCACTGTGAGACGGGCTCTCGAGCAGCTGAACTGCAAGAAGGCAGTAGATGGAATACCGCCAATCGTCCTGAGAAAGTGTGCTCTTGAACTGGCACCCGTTCTTAACCGTCTGTTTCAGATTACTTATGAAAGCCAAGCTTTTTCCAGCAGCTGGAAAATAGCGAGAATTCTACCGATCCCAAAGAAAGAGAAGAAATTTTACCCCAAAACTCCTGCCTAGTTGCACTTCTTCCCAGTATGTTCAAAGTGATGGAGAGAGTCATAAATGATGAACTCATCAAATATCTTGAGTTGCAGGGAATTATTAACGACCATCAGTATGGTTTTCGCAGGCGAAGATCGACAGGAGATCTGCTCGTCTACGTCACTCATATTTGTACATCAACGATGGAAAAACATGGGGAATCTAGAGCAATGCATGCAGCCTTGTTGATCATCTGATTGTTTCCAGTTGCAAACAGGAGTACCTCACGGATCTATTCCTTCGCCAACCTGGTTTCTGTTGCATAAAAACGATCTTCTGTCATCTACAGAGAACAAGATCTTCGGTTGTGCAGATGATTGTACCCTGGTTCAGTAGTCTGCGGCCGATTAAGGCTGCGGAATCTCAGCGTTAGAGATGTCAATAAATTAATAACTTAAACTCTGACTTCCAGAGGATATCTGAGTGGGATCTGTTAAACTTGGTGAGCTTCAATGCTAGCAAGACGCGAACAACTACGTTTCCTAGAGAGGTCCCAACTGGAGAATCTCCTCTTATAATACAAAGCCAACAAATTGCATCCAATGATTCGATGCACCTTCTCAGAATAACGGTCAACTCCAAGTTTTGTTGACATGAACATGTACCAGCAATAGCTGAGTCGGCATCAGCTAAACTTAGTTTTCTTTTTAGAACCGAGCTATACTTCACGTCGTCGTAGCTGTTGCTTCTATATAAGGCGCAGAATCGACCTGCTTTGGAATATTGTTCCCATGTATGGGGATTTGAGCCCAAACATTCGTTGAGGATGTTGGATAGTGTACAAAAACGGGATGTGCGCCTCATCGTTCACCCGAAGTCTCAGAAAACAAGTTGCTGATCTTTTACTGTTTCACAGATACTTCAACAGAAGATGCTGCAAGTAGCTGAAAGATCTTGTTCCGGGAAAACTCATGTTTTGCCTCAACCCTAGGCTAGCAAGGAGTTCTCATCATATAGCGGCACATTTATCGACCCCTCGAACCTCTCTCTATGAGGATTCATCGTTTACAGGACCGGTAAGCTGTGGAACTCCGTCCAACATCTTCCCAACATCCTACAATTTGGCCCTCTTCAAGAAGCGAGTGAACAGACAACTCAATTCTTCCCAGGCGCCTAAAATGTGGTGTAACAGGTTCGCCTATTCCTAAAAAGCGCGCATAAAAAAAATAAATAAAAGACTGGACTATTACGTCTTTTTCATGTATTCTCATTCTATAACTATATACGTTATGAATATTCCGTAATTTAATCAAGCACCATCGATTGCTATGAATTTCAAAACAGTGGCAGTGTCACATGTAAATGTCATTATCATAATAATTATTTTCGAAAAATTAATGTTAAATGAGATCATGAGTAGAAAATCGACTGCATTAGACTTGAAAATATTCCACCTGAAATTGAAAATTATGCAAATAATATAATCGAGAACTTGCTGCCTCAAAATCAAAATATGAACAGCAAAAGTCTTATGCACTGTTCAGAGATTGGCAACAAGAAAAAGAAACGAACTTCTATTCTGAAAAAGATTCAGTTACATTTATTCGCTATTTATAATGAAATGGAAATCCTCAAATATGAAAAATTAATTCAATCCTCAACGCAACAATAAATGTGCGACACAATATCGACATTTCAAAATATGAAGAATTGAAATCTTCTTTAAACCAATCTTGTGACAATTATTTGGCTTAAAAATCGAAGATTTCACAAAAGACAATATCAAACAATATTTAAAAAATGCTCCAGATGAGATATATTTGAAACTAAGAAACCAAGACACTTTACAATCACGGATGATTTTTAAAATATAGTAAAGGAATATTGAATATCTGTGATCTTGTAATACTCTCTTATATTATATGACATTTGCCATATTTTTAAAAGGACTGTCAAAATTATTTTCTATAAATTAAATAAGAACCACGAAGAAATAATATATGGGAGATGTCAAATCAAATTATGGTTTTATAATGATTCTAGAACATCTATAAATCATAATCGGCCTCACTTAGAAGACTGAACCTAGCCATCAGGGCCCTCTCGGTCAAACAGAGAGTTGAATTTGAATATTGTAGGGACTTTGCGTTTAAACTTCAAAATTGGCAAGCAAGAACAAGGAACTGATTATGTTTCAGGAGACTCACACTGCGGCGGAAGAACATCTCCGCGAAAGAGGAAATACTAATTCACGATCTGAATAAATGTTCAATAAGGGCCCCATTTTGCTCGATACACTCGACAGCTCGTATACGAACATGTTGAGTTGCCCTCGTAGTTTCCTCAGGATCAATATTACGAAAAGCATGATGAATGCGCTCTAGTAACTCTTCTCTACTTCTTACAGGAATAACTTTCTAAGTTCCAATATCAATATCAAGCTGAAATTTTATAGCAATTTCCAATTGGAGTGAAATATTTTCGAACTGATACCATTTCCGGTTATACCGGAAGTGGGTCATCACTTTGTTATTTCAAATAGCAATCTACCTTTTTATTATACATCTAGAACCGACATTTGAGCTGAGCATAAAATACCCAAGTTGTTGGCACTTATCTGTCAAAACTTTTGACAGATTTAATCATGTTTGTTATAAACTCGATTTTTGAGGATCAGTTAAAGAAATTGTAGCTCGTAGATCTTTTACACTACAGACACAATTTTTGCTTGGGCGGATAAGAGAAGGATCAAGGAATTTTTTAAGCAATCTACACATGCCAAATGTTCATTGCGTTGTTTCGTATGATTTTTTCAATTTGGCCTTTTTCAAACAGCAATAACTCAATTTTTTCAAATTGCACGTGCCAATTTTTATATCGCCATCAGATGAAGCGTCAAATTTCAGATGGAATTGTATAAGCATGTACTATACCCAGCTCTTATAATTCCGATATAATTTGGGAATACATTGAATTTTGATGATTTTGCAAGAACTAGCAGAGAATAATTTGATACACTTCACTCTTGATTTTTCCCAATAAATACAGGAATGAGATACAAATCAAGGGTGTCAGGTCCGGAGAACGCGGAGGCCATAAATTTGGTCCTTGATTAATTACCTCGAACATTTCTATTAGCTGCCGATCTACAGCTCGTGTTTTATGTGCTGGTGCACCATCCATTTGGTAATAGCAATCCCCCAAAATGTTAAGGGTTCTCCATATGAAAAATTTGCTAATGTTCCTCTCAAAATTGCCAGGTATCTTTGTCCATTAAGATTTTCCTCATAAATGTGATAAGCCAACAAATCATTCATTAAAATTGCAAAAACATTCACGCTGAATTTATTTTGCAAATTATAACCTCAATGACATGTGGATTTTCTGTGGCCCAAAAATGTCGATTTCTCCTGTTGGTTATTACACTTTTATTGAACTTGGCTTCATCAGACCATAAAATTTTTTGCAGAATTGTCTGATCTTCTTGAAGCCGAATTAATAAATTTTCACAGAAATGTAGCCATGGGAAGGTCAGTTAGTTTCAATTTTTGTAGTCTGATAAAAGAATACGGGTGCATGTTATGTTTCTTAAGGATCCTTTGAATGAAAGTAAAACTCAATCCAATATCCATTGATGCTAACTTAATGGACGCATGTGGATTGCCACGAAAATACGCTAGCGTATGAATTTGAATGTCGTCGTCCTCGAGAGTGCGTTTTCCTCTAGTTTCTATGTATTTTGTTCCTCCAAATTGCAGAAAATTGCTTCTAATCCTTCGAAATTTTGTTTTACTCATAAGCACCAAATTTAGAAATTGGTTATTGATTGCCTGCAAGTTCTATCCACCACTTTTTGACATTCACCATGAATTGAAAAGAGATTAAACATATCCTCGTTTGAATAATGAGCCATTTCATTATCAATCTGGTGTTTTTCGAAAAATTTCACTTGAAATTACCAACAATTCTTGTTGAACTATCCAATTTGTATGAACGAAGTGACAAGTACATTAATTTTAGGCACCTGTCAGGTGAGTGTAGCCAGTTCAGCTACTTGACTCAAATATTTCAAAGCATTCTCTGTTAGTTCTTGCAAAATCATCAAAATTCAATATATTCCCCAATTATTTCGGAACTATAAGAGATGGGTATAGTACATGCTGATACAATTTCATCTGAAATTTTACGCTTCATCTGATGGCGATATAAAAATTGGCATAAGCCATTTGAAAGAATTGAGTTATTACTGTTTGATAAAGGCCAAGTTGAAAAAATCATACAAAACAACGCAATGAACATTTAACATGTGTAGACTGCTCAAAAATTTCTTGATCCTTCTTCTATCCGCCCAAGCAAAAATTGTGTCTGTAGTGCAAAAGATCAACGAGCTACATTTTTTTTAATTGTTCCTCAAAAATGGAGTTTATAACAAAAATAATTAAATCTGTCGAAAGTTTTGACAGATAAGTGTCAACAACTTGGGTAGTTTTTGCCTTGCTTAAATTTCGGTTCTAGATGTATAATAAAAAAGGTAGATTGCCATTTGAAATAACAAAGTGATGACCCACTTCCGGTAAAACCGAAAATGGTATCACTTTGAAAATATTTTACTTCAATGAAGTTGAATTCCTGGAAATCCCAAATACTAAATGAAATAGGAAATCGCTAGTTATGGCCGTTGGAAAGGTACGTATAAAATTTCATCTCGATATTGTAATTGGAACTCAGAAAGTTTTTAACGGACGGTGAACGTTCGGGCAGGAATTTTGGCAATCATCTAGTTGGGCCTTTCTTTATTGAGGGTAATCTGAATGGAAATGGCTACCTACAGTTGTTAGAGGAACACATACATCCGGTGGATATCCCTGTATATATTTGTAAGCATTGTATTGATTCAATAAAAGCTATTTGTTATCAATAGAATTAACTCGTTTCGAAACAAAAATCGTCGTGTCTTGGTGTTTTCCGCTAATGTTATTTTTCTTCAGAACCATTTTATTAGATTTTGATTTACACTTTGCGTTCGTGGAGAAAATACAGTCTGATACTCGGTAAGAATGAAAAATTCCATACTCGTGGTTCGCTCGGAATTTTCCGTTCGTATCGAAAGATTTCATTCTAACCTAGTAACAAAATATACTATTATACCACCCAACTGGTTCCTGATAAAGAGATCGATATAGGTGGGGAATATTTTTCTGTAACTGTAATATTTAACTTAGTTGTCCTACTAACACTTTGAAATGTGTCCACCTGTACAATAAACCTTGTCGATATTACATTCATCACGTTAGAAAAATTCATAACTAACAGTATTTCATTCATCAGTTATAATGTTTTATTACGTTACAGTTCATTTCATTCGAGGGATTCAATTATTCTATTTCATTCTTGACGTTTTATTGGCAGTGATGTATAGCGTTCGAGTTTGTTCATGTTCTAATCAAATATCTTCAATCAATTCAAAGGCCAAGTACAAAAATATAACTCATCCACTCAGCAACTCATTCACAAACACCAAAATTAAATTAAGACTTACCGATAAATCTGTAGTAGAGAAATCTATAAAAGTAAGCTCTGATTCTTCACCAGCCAATAAAACCGAAACTGATTTCTCACCACTTTCGTCATCTGAAAAGAAGAAAATAATGACACCTTTTTTATTCTGTGGCACGTAACCGTAGCAACCTTGAATAAAAATACAACTTAATTTATTCGGAGAGTTAAGATGAAATGATTTCCACAAGAAATGAAAACAACTACCATTAAAATTTATTAGTTTCTTGAATATGCAAACATAAAGAGAAGAACAATATAGAAAAGCGAATGAAGGAAAATTTGCTCGTAAAATGTTATCTCAAAGGCGCATAAGAAGGTATAAGAGGTGAAAATCCATTACTTTAACTCATGATTCGATCTGCATTCGAGCAAAAACTAATGAAAAGATGGAAGACAAATAACTTTGAAGTTATCTTCCCAAACATCGAGTGGGAGATCCTTTGAATGTCTGAAACATCCAGACTTGTATTCTTCCCATTTAGTGTTTCATTTCCGATTATCAGAAGCTATATAGTAAACCACTGTTGGTGATATTGATCTAAAAAAAACTTCCACAGACACTTTGCAATTTGCCTCCGTAAAGAATTTTCTGGATGTACTATGAATATCACGATTTCTTGTGTGAATTTGTATTAATTAACTTGTTGATAACATCTGAATACAGGGTGGTTCTCAAGGTTTCGATTGGTTTTCTTTTTCTTTCCTTTACATTTTTGACAATAGTACGTTGAAAGTACTTGTCAATATTTTTTGTCAGCTCTCAAGAATTATTTCGGATTAGTTATTCTGCTTCACAATAGTTTCGGTATCAGTTTACCAGTTTGACTCTTTCACATATTTTCTTGATTGCATCCCATGTTTTTCTGCAAGTTTCTGTAGATCGTTTATTCAATTTCATCTTTAATTGCTCGACTCAACCATTTGGATAAACAGATGTGTACTAATTCAATTTAACTGTGATCTAAGTGGCATATTCATTCACAATATATCATTGTGTCGTAATGACAACTAATCATGTTCAAATCAACTTTCAAGTGTGGCTATTAGAAACCAGGCTGACTAAAAACTTTTTATTTTGATTTTGCACATATAAACTTATCATCACTTTCAAAGTACCTCAATTGTTGATTTCCTTTTCCGGTTTTAACTTTGTAGTCGTTTCTTACAAGATCACTTGCTTCAACCCAACGTTTTGGCAGTTATCCTTCTGCGAATATCAAGACGTATAGATTAATATACTATAAACAAGCGAGAACCGGATATGGAGTAACATCTACTCAGGTCAGACTAAGTGGTTTTTCCTCAGACATATCTTTTTTCACGTGGTCTAAAGTCCAATGAGACTGAAGGTGTAGCCCCGTCCATCTGCTTCATATTGTCGGTGGGGTATGAAGAAGATTGGTTCGCTTAATGATAATCATTTGAATTTCTTACTTTGTAGTAGTAGTTAACTATTTTGTTCTTGTGAACAAAATAGTTAACTTATAGCAGAGGGTTCATCAATATCTGGACCCAAAGCTCTTTGTGTCAGCCTTCCGTATAATAACATGTCCTGCTGGATCCTTGTAAAAAGTTGTCAAATAGAGCTAAAGAAAATCTTTGGCAGATCACTCACTTCCAACACTTTCACGCCCAATTGGTTACCACTAGACGGATCCATGTGGAGCACCTGATGATGAAATGAATTGGTGTTTCGATCCCAATTTCACACCATCTTATATCTTTCGTTGACATGTCCCGTCAACATTTGTGCCAGTTGTCAGTTTGACTACCTTCAAGTGTCAACCTTGTCCAGGTTTTACTAGGTGATGTACCCAAGCATTGCCTTGGACTGGTGGCAATCTCGAATTTTCAACCAGCTGTCCTTATATTATCCGCTAGCCATTCCCAAGCTTCGCCTTAACAGCACAGGCTGACATTCCGAGCGCGGGTCCAGGACCTATTATAGTATTCTCAACCCTAGACAGGCCAGCCTAGCCACAATTTCATTTGTTCTGACCGGTGTTACCCGAAATATATACCAACCAAAAATATCGTTGATTACCACCAGATGTTCCACTGTCTGAACGCAGTACTAGATCACCTTAGAAGTAACCCTATGTGCTCCTAGGCCTCCCAGAGCATCCTGACTGTCGGAGCACAGTCCAGTATCGCCATGATCTCCGACTGAAAAACTGTTGAATGCTTATCTAATGGAATCACCTTGATCTTATGCGTGGTTCTATCCGATTTCATTCAGAGGAGGTGGTAGCTGGTGATAGCTTCAGGAAATAGGGCATGTCCTACACTGATCACTAGCATGCCCCCGGTCCTTAACCCATAAGCAGTCAACACTGCCCTGCTAATAATTATGAGGTTAAGTGGTTCGACCCCCAACAATACACCTAACGCCGCGGTAGAGGTGTTTCTTCGAGAACCCACCACATTTCTCATCTCAGTGCTCTAAGCCTCTCTAGATCCAGTTTATTTGTTTATCATTGTGTATCGAAAATAACGATAATAATTCATCAGGAAACTATTGAGTACAGTACTCGCGAATTATTCGATGTTATTAGATTTCTATATTCGCCATTTTTGATGAGGTAAAATTAATTTCATGTTATCAGATTGAACAATACACTATATCATATACATATGGAAAGAGAGAAATAGGAAAAAAAGGATAGGAACAGGGAAAGTAAACATATACGTCTATTCATGCAATGAATTTTTTGCATGAAAATATATGAATCCGTATTTCACAGTACATTCGGATAAATAGATGTAATCTGAAAATATACAGATGAAGTACTGCTATAGGATTGCTTGGAATATACCAAATAGAAATAAATTCATGAAAATCATTATCTTTGATGAATTTAACTTCTGTAGATAATATTCTAGATTAAAATTAGATCTTTTGAAGAAAACCACATGAAATCTTCCTATGATTTCAATAATTTCGTTTTCAAGAGTAACACTATTTTTTGAAAGTAGCAATTTGTATCACCACCCGGTAATTAATACCATTGCCAGGCAATGATTATAATTAAAACATATCCTGGAGTAATTATATATTAGGATAACGTTAAATGTTATGAGAATATATCAATCTACTAGAATATATACATACTATAGCATCATCAGACAATGATATCAATGTACCAACGAGTAGTGTCAGAGGCTTTCTCCCGGAAAAATCCAGTGTACGGACCTTAGTCAAGTAACACTGAATGTTACTCATTAATAGTTTCCTTTGTGTGAAGTGGTGAACGATCGAATAGAATACTGCTCTGAATATAAATATGACAAAATTGTCAGTTAATTATATTACATTTATATAAACAAATAAATAAAATATGAAATGAGATTCTGAGCAGTATAAACTAAAGAGAAAACCTATGACTCTACCTCATTATTATTTTCGGAAAGAAACCTACGAAGAATATTACAAGATTTGATGACTGTTATCTTTTGTAACTGTTCAAACAAATTTTCTTCAGACCCAAAATCTCAATACTTTTGTGAAGATTTCTAGGAATAACGCCTGTTGTAGAAATAATAATCGGTAGAATAAATATTTTCTTCATTTTCCACATTTTTTAATCTCGTCGCCAAGCATCATATATTTAGAAATTTTTCATTGTATTTATTTTGTATATTATGTGTGTCGGGTATAGCAATATCAATTATATATGTTATTTGATTCTGTTTATCATTAAGAACGATATCTGGTCAATTGTGTTTTACAGCTCTGTTGCACAGAATTGTTTTATCAAAATAAAGTTTATATTTGTCATTTTCACAAATAATCTCAGGTTCATATTTTTGAAATTTTTTTCTTTTGGGAATTAGGTCATGTTTAATTCCTAGATTGAAGTGAATAATATTAGCGACGGCATTATGTCTTTCTAAATAATCTTTTGAAGCAAGGACTGAGCAAGATGATAATATATGAAAAACTGTTTCTGAAGAACAGAAACATCTACGGCAAGAATCATCTATATTTTGTTTGATGATATGTTTTCTATAATTCCTTGTTAAAACAACCTGGTCCTGGATCGCAATTGCCAAGCCTTCTGTTTCAGCAAACAATTCTCCAGATACTAACCATTTATTCGATGCAATTTCATCAATATAATCATTTTTCAATTCTTTAGGTGCTTTCCGTGTAATTCCTTCTGCATCCAACGTTCTCTTTTAGAATTATCATCAAATATATCAAAATCTACCTTTTGCATTGTCAAGTTCAGAGGTGTAAGATTATAATCTGAAGCAACAACAATATCATGTAATTTAGACGTTCTCTGTTTATCATGAAAATGGGAACGTAGATGAAAAATCTGTTTACTATGAAGATTATTCAAATCAATTAATCCAAGACCTCCAAGATGTCTAGGTAGTGTAACTCTCTGAACAGCTGACTTTGGGTGGTGCTTATGATATTTACAGAGCATTTTCCTCGTTTGACATTGTAATTCATTTAGATCAGTTTTAGACCATTTAATAATTCCAAAAGAAGATGTAAGAATAGGAACAGCATAGGAGTTGATAGCTCTGAAAAGGTTTTTACTAGTTAAATAACTCTTGATGATAATTCTTAGTCTTTTGTAATATGAACTTCTAATAATTTCTTTAGTGCTGCTATGGTTAATTGTCTTCTCTTGACAAAATCCAAGATATTTATATGTATCTCCTTGATGCATTGGCTCGATTTCGATATTGGAAATCTTTATATAATTAGAGGTGATCTTTCCTTTTCAATAGAAAGATTTTTACATTTTGGAAGCCCAAATTTCATATGAACATCATTGGAATAGTTGAAAGTAATCTCAAGTAGACTTTTTAAATGAGATCTGGTTCCGGCATATAATTTAATATCATCTAAATAAATTAAGTGACTTAATTTGAATTCAGTTAATAAACTCTTTATTTTGAAGCCGAAACTAGTAGCATTTAATTCATGAGATAATGGATTGAGGCAAAGACAAAACCAAAGAGCACTTAAAGAATCACCTTGAAAAATGCCTCTTTTGATTGGAATTACTTCTGATTTTAACGATTGTTTTGAAATATTTAAATGAAGATTGGTTCTCCAATTTTTCATTACGAATTCAAGAAAATGACGAATCTAACCTAACCAAATTCCTCATAATCAATTTCACTTAGGTACTGCTGAGTCTAGATGTAGGGGGATGATTTTACATGATCCGAAGCAACTCAAAAATTGGTTTTCGTATATATACTTACAGTAAAAAATCAAGATCAAATTGAAGAATATTCAAGTAAGATATTCAATAATAACTTCAATAATTTTTCCTGAAATAGGAAAAAAACCTATGCGAACTCTAAATTACATTAAAACATTAGTTTGAGTTACTTATTCACAAGTATATTTGTCAAAAATCATTTGTTGATACGATTTTGATAAAACTTTCAATTTCTCACAAAAACGTATTGGTGATCTGAGCCGTCCGTTTAAGATCAAGAATTCTGAAGATTAAAATAATTCTTTGTTATTCAGATGAAACATCGAAATTCCGTGACTAAACTCTAAATATCAGTATGGAGAGCTTTAATTTCTATATGTTTCTGTTCTCACTTCCATGAATCAAAAGGATTTTGAATTAAAATTGTTGGTCTAAATCTAAATCAGCTTAATACTACTGTAGACGAAAATAATTTCCCTTGAATTAGAAATATTACCGCACGTGAATGAGAATATATAATATATAAAAATTTTCCTCAACACAAAAATATATCATAAAAACAACTCTGTTGATGACTGGCTTCTTAATATTACAAATAATTTCAGAATTTGAACTAGAATTTGAGAATGTTTTCACATTGATTCTGATGTTCTGCAATCCGAGATCAAAAATTATATAAATAAATGCAAATAGTTAAGAAAATATGTTATAGGAAAAGTACTTCCTCAATACAATCAAATACAACACAGCTACACATTGATCAGAACATTTATATTTTCCTTATTAGCATTATGTATGAAAATTTAGTATCCTGAATTAGGAATTGCCTCTGAAAAGAAACAAATTAAGAGTTGAATGATTAATACATAGTCCTGAATATCGATAAAAATCATACTGTAATTGTAATGAGAACGTAATAATAAATAAATATTTCTAATTATGTGACCACATGTGGATGTTGTAAACATGTCCATGGTATTCGAAACCAATCAACAAATGCATTACGTCCCATATAAATCTCATTTTGATCATCTCGAATTTGAGCATATCAAATTTTGTAGAGTTCAAGCCATCTCGATCTGAAATCCTATTTATTTTGAGGGAAATATTCTATTCATGCCTCGCTAAAGCACACCTTTCAGAGTCTAACTGTCCGTTGGATCACACAATGTTGAATATCCTCATGCTTAAATTGTGTTGAGAGTGTGTTGAGTAGAGCCTGCAAAGATTATACAATAAATGCAGCAGCAAGATTCATACGCGCTATTAGTAGAAGTACCACTCTCACTACAGACCGTTACTAAAGGCAACAATAAATGGTATTTTTTGAACTTATGCATCAATATTACCTTTAGAAATGTAGTAAATGTAATATTTAACCAAAAAGAGAGAGAAGGACTTCATGAGGCTACTTTAAGGAGTGGAGGATGAGTCCAGCATACGCAGTTACGTTGCAGCATCGTATATATCGACGACAGTGGACCGAAAACATCTGAACTGGCCATATTTGAATGGAAAGCTTACCTTTTAGGTAGTTCGACATGTAATGACAATTATACTTGTATCATTCCGATGGATGTAAACAGGTTAGGGAATGATGACTCTGTTATATGAAATAATTTGTTGACTGATCCTTTCATCTTTGGGGAGGAATTGGTTTACGTTACCGCGAAAACCTGATTGTTCTGCAGAATTCAATAATCCAATTATGCGATATCGCAATGTGGTCATTGAACCAATAATTGTAACGTTTCGTGATGTTGTTGGCGAGAATTTCTGTTCAGTCAATAATAATGCCCTACTGTAGCTAGGGGTTCATAGAATTATATCATTTTCGTCGCGAAGAAAGAAGTATTTTATTCTATAGATTGATCAAGAACACATCAGAACCTATAAGTTTGTGTGTATTATTGTGGAAAGAAGTCGAAACAATTTCGAAGTATTTAGGAATATTCGCTCAAGGAAACGAGAAACTTGAATAATTTCGTCACATATCAAGTGTTTTCTAATAAAGTGTATGCTCATTAGAATTAAATAATCGATACTTTCTTGATCAATTGTATTTCATTCCTTCACGAATGCATGGAATCATAGGTTTATAGGTTTCATGTTTGAAAGATTTATTAAGATTCTTATTCCAAGCTTGTATCACACTGGCTCAATTGGATTAAGGTTTAGTGATCGGGAAAGCCAATCTAAAATATATTTTCTACAAAATACTGTACCGTTTACAGACTTGTTTGGTTCATTACCATACCGCTGTCAATTTCTTGCGCAGTTCTTAGTCTACTCGTTTCTAGGCTGTCTTGATACAGGAGTCCTTCTCGTATCTCTACGTAAGCCAAATCTAGATTCATCACTGAATACTACGAGACCTATTGATCAGCATCCAATTCAAGGTGATTCCTAACCCCGGACACACGCGATTTCCTCTGGATAATGGACGAACTCTTAATGATCATCGGGCATGTAAATTGAATCCATGTAGCCTATTTCTGACAGTTTGATTACTCATATGTACATTTCTAGTATTCCTGAGTTTCATGCTAAGTTGATCGTTCGTCCACCCCTGCTTCAGATGTACTGATTGCTCGTGACTGTCTTCTTCCTTGATGATGTCGCTCCATAATTAAGAAATTTCAAATTAATACTTTTACCCCATCGCAACTGAATTGCTTGGCTGAAGAAATAATTGAAACGTACGCAAACATAAGGTCTGCAATCGATGAAATAGGTCAAAACATCGGTGAGAAAACTAACTTAGACACATGCTATATCGATCAAAAGATTTCATAGAGGTACTATGACTCTTGACTTTCAACAATGTCATAAAACTTGCGTGACCCTAAGATCTTTTCGATGAATGTACTTGCTTCTTATCAATTGTTGAAGATAGTTTTCATATTGTTATTATTTATATTAGTCAGATTAGTTAGATTTGATGAATTTAAAAATTATTCTTCAACTATTTTTTGTATAATTTCAAAATCAATTTATGCAAAACACCATTTGTTTCTTCCAATTGTTTTCGAGACAAATGCAACTCAACAATATTGCACCAAAAGTGGTTGTCAATGACTCGATCAATTTTTCTACTAACAACGAATGTAGTAAAATTGGAAGTACTATAAATAAGTTTTGCAAGTAATGGCCACTTATTCAGTAACACTCTATGTACATATTACTCGTAAACTAAGGGTTTAGACAAAAACTATTAGACAAGCATGATATATGTATCGAACAATGAAATAAGCTTTATTCAATAGTATAAAAGAATTAGAAGAAGAAATGAATGAGAGCGTTCAAACAGAAACATCGATTCACTATGACATAAAGAAAGATCTAAATTGCCGTTTAAAATGACGAAGGTGAGAAGGCACTAACTCACCATCATAATGCATTCCTGGAGATTTGTTTCTACCTCCTCTTCTTGGTAGTGCTATAAAATATGCCAAATATTTAAAATTTTCTACAAAACTGTTTGATAATTCTTCATTCGATGAAATGTAATAAATGTTCTTAATATAAAAAAATAACATTGGAAAAATAGATCATATTGATACAGCGTGTGAAAGGAATGAATTCTGTCGAACGTTAAAGTCCGATCAATCAAGACTTCTGAAGATGCATTAGTTTACATCCAGCTTGGAATGAGCGAAATAGTATGAAACATGAAAAATTTACTTGAGGTCGAAGGTTAAAAATATAGGTTTTTGGCTATTTTTACCAAAAGGTAAGTTTTATCGTGAAATTACTTCTGATAAAAATTTCAAACCATGAAAGTATCTATAAAGAAGGTATCAATATTTTTTTGCCTAAGAGCCATCATTTCGTGATGGCACTGGTAAGTATGGAAAGAAAATCTCATATATTAGCTTTTCGTTTTGAGTATCATATCAAGTAAGAGCTTTAAGTTATTGGAGCGCAGATACCCTGCACTACCAAAACAGTAATGATACAATAGAATTATAACTAGTGAGCCCATTAAGATCGCCTCATATACAAAAACGCCTAATAGACTAAACGCCTAATATACAAAAACTCCTAATATACAAAAACGTCTAATATACAAAAACGCCTAATATACAAAAACGCCTAATATACAGAAACGCCTAATATACAAAAACGCCTAGTAAACTAAACGAGTAATGTACTAAAACCAAATATACTGAACGCCTTTTCATATCCAAATTCATTCATATGGAAAACCTATACATATACATATATATATATATATATATATATATATATATATATATATATATATATATATTTTCGCCACTGTTCCTATATTAATCATTTATTTTTTGAATTGTGGAGGTCGTTACTTGATGTAGATCCATGATATAAATGAGATAAAAAACACAAGGTTTAACTTTGATCTACACTTTATTTGAAAAAATTCGACGACGTTTCGCTGACACAGCAGCTTTATCAAGAATGACAAACAGAATGAAGAGTATGGTATTGAAAACAAATCGTAGAACAAGTTGGAGGAATAACAGGAAAAACCCACACCGAGCCATTGTACAGTTAGTATGAAAGGTAATTAAAATCTAATTAAACAAGTTAAGTAGGGGTGAATAATTCACATCTACCTGCTCATTCAAAAGCTTGTCCGAATATTTGTATCTATTTATTTCTAATGCTTCTAGGAGATCTAAACTTTTTGATTTTATATGTAATATGTCAAAGTTTTTATTGAATGAATGGTTTTTTTTATCAAGTGGTTTGAATAATTTGAATGAGATTTATTTTTATCGAAGCTAAGTTTATGTTCAGATGTTATTATGCCATAACTCCTATAGGTCCTACCGATATAAATTTTATCACAAGAACCGCAATTGAGTTTATAGATTCCTGATTTACTTGATTTTTCAACACGAGATTTATCATTTTAATATGTTTACCTAGGTTATTAGAAGTTTTGAAAGTTATATTAAGATTTTGTTTGACGAGAAAGGATTTAATATTTGTACTTGCAGAACCGCAGAATGTTAAACTATTGAATTTTTATAGTCTTTATGAATAGGATATACTTCATTTATTGCTTTCTGATACAGTTTTTTACGAAAAAATGTAGTACAATGTACAATGGCTCGGTGTGGGTTTTTCCTGTCATTCATCCTACTTGTTCTACGATTTGTTTATAATACCATACTCTTCATTCTGTTTGTCATTCTTGATAAAGCTGCTGTGTCAGCGAAACGTCGTCGAATTTTTTCAAATAAAGTGTAGATTAAAGTTAAACCTTGTGTTTTTTATCTCATTAATCATTTATGTGAATAATAGTTTATTGAAACGTAACGTCTACTATGAATACTTATAAATACGAGGACTATCCGAAAACTATCCGATCTATCTCTATACCCCCACGCCAGAACATAGGGTAACCTGGGTACGATTATGACAGGGTACGGTAGTGACAGTCGCTATAACAGCGAAACTATACGGATCGCGGGGAGAGGTGCAAGAGGAAAGACAAGCGGCATGCAAGTCTAAACGCGTGTCCCAGTGTTGCGTCAGCCGACGTGCGACGGTAACGTAAGCAGGAGCCCACATTGATTTTCACCAGTCCAAAGTAAGTTTTTTGTTCGATTTCTTTTTGTAATTACGGTTATTTGTACACAGATAGATTGTCTTTTTTTTGTTATAACTTGAACATTGGCAGTAACTTACGAGTAATTACTTTTAATGCAGATCTTTTTGCTCAGTCATGGTTATTTTTTGTTTTCAAAAGTATGCGTTGGGTACGGTTGTGACATTACTTTTTTTGTTTTGTTTTATTTAAGATGCCTAGGAAACGCGTGCGGAAGACCGAGAGAGGCCTGTCTGATATTAGTAAATATGAAAATGCTTACAAAGAGGTGAAACGCGGTACTTCATTACGGAGAGCTGCGGAAATACACGAAATTAATCGCATGTCGCTTTTGCGATACCTACTCAAACGCGACAAAGCCGGCGATAATGAAGATGAAGGCTCCATTAGCATGGGGTATGTTGCTCATAATAAGGTATTTTCTGTCGAGCAAGAACAGCAGCTGTCAAAATATATTACTCGTTGCGCAGACATTTTGGCCTTTCTACGAAAGAAGTACGGAAGCTGGTATTTGAACTAACAACTAAATACAACATAAAGCGACCTGCTATTGGGTTGAGAAGAAGATGGCTGGTGAAGAATGGTTTAGTTCATTCATGAATAGAAACCCGTCACTGTCTGTACGCGTAGCTCAGGCTACAAGCCTTTCAAGAGCTACCTGTTTCAACAAAACAAATGTGGAAGCTTTTTATAATAATTTACAAACTGTGTTGAACAGACACGCATATGAGCCACAGGATATATATATATATATATATATATATATATATATATATATATATATATATATATATATATATATATATTATTGACAAGACAGGTGTCACTACTGTTCAAAGACCTGATGAAGTAGTGGCAAGACGTGGTATACGGCAAGTTGGAGCTGTTACTTCAGCGGAGCGTGGCACATCAGTCACAGTTGCTTGTGCAGTCAATGCCTTGGGAAACAGCATTCCTCCTTTTTTTATATTTCCGAGGGTTCGTTATCATGATCATTTTGTTAGGGACGGTCCAGTGTGATCGATTGGAACTGCAAATTCCTCAAGCTGGATGCAGGATGTTTCATTCTTGGTATTTCTCGAACACTTCAAGAAATTCACTGATGCTTCTCCAACACATAAAGTCTTATTAGTGCTGGACAATCATTCCTCTCATGTCTATATCAATACCTTGGATTTTTGCAAAAAGAATGGCATTACTCTGCCTTCATTTCCTCCGTATTGTTCGCACGAGCTGCAGCCATTAGACCGTCTGTCTTTGGACCATTCAAAAAGGCTATAAATGCTGCTTGTGACGGATGGATGCGAAGTCACCCTGGTAAGACCATGACTATATACGACATACCAGCTGTTGTCAAGACTGCTATGCCTCAGGCATTTACACAATCAAACATTCAGGCAGGTTTCATCAAAACTGGTATTTATCCATTAAATCATAATTTATTCGGAGAAATTGACTTTGCGCCATCTTTTGTAATGGATCGACCAAACCCTGACACTGAGGATAACGTTTCTGCAGGACCATCTAGTGCGTTCCTAATTCTGTTAATATTAGTCCTGGACTCAACAATCAAATGTTGCTACCTACGAATTCTATATCGGGAGAATCTTCAACTCCATTTACTGACCAAATTCAGATAAGTGAAACAACCTTAGTCACGCCATCTGCTTCTTTGCCTGGAATAGTCCGGGTTCCACAGACTGCTTCAATCTCAGACCCGCCACCTGCTTCTTTGCCTGAAATTGTCCGGGCTCAGCAGACTGCATCATCCTCAGACACACCGTCTGCTCTTTCGCCCGAAATTGTTCGACCTCTTCCGAAAGCTGCTCAAAGAAAAACAAGAGGTGCTAGAACAAAAAAGTCAACCATTTACACAGATACACCCGAGAAAGAGGCAGTTAGGAAAGAACATCAAGAAAAAAAAAAACGTTTGAAGGCTAAGCATGTCAAGAAAAACCTAACTGAACCAAACTCAAATAATAAAGGGAAAGGTAAAGGAAAAACCAATGGCAAGAAAAAAAAGACTTCACAGCAGTCATCCGATGAACAGGATTATTTCTTTCTGGTTTGTGTAACCGCATATTTGAAAGTAGGGCTGGCGAAAAATGGATCAAGTGCCAAGGGACATGTGGCCTCTGGTCTCACGTGGAGTGCGCAGGTAATAGTCCCCATTATATTTGTCACAACTGTGATTAATCTGACTAGATCTCAGTATGTTGATTGATACAATTATAAATGTTTAATTTTCTTTGTTGTGTTATAGTTCTGTAAAAATATTGTTGATCTTTTTCCAGTTCGCTACAGTAATTTTAAGTTAGGTAAACAATTTGACTGATTTTAAGGAAGATTGTTATATGGTACAGTGCTTTATTAGTTTTAGGCTCTAGTCTCGCATAGAGTGCATAGGTGATAGTCCCCATCACATTTGTCACATGTTGAATTTGACTCGGTATTTTAATTGGTACATTTATAAATGTTTATTTTTTCTTTGTTGTGTTACAGTTTTGTTAAAATTTTGTAGTAGTTAAGCTAACATTTTGACTGATTATAGAGAAGGCTGTTATATGTTACAGTGCCTTATCAGTTTTAAGAAGAGAAGTGATCACAGATTTTCGCTTTTTTGCCATAAAGTGATTGTTAACTTTGTTTAGAAGAAGATTATGTTGTGTTCAGTTAATTATTTGTAACAATAAAAGTCATTAGAACTATTTGGATGTATTTTGTGTACCTGTCACTACCGACCCCAACCACTGTCAATAATAAAAAACAAGTACTGTGTTTTAAGGAATTTTACTTAATAATTGCGATTCGTAACGCGTTTCACTACACCGTAGCTTCTTCAGACGAATCTTGCGATTCGTAACGCGTTTCACTACACCGTAGCTTCTTCAAAACCTTAATTTTTTGATAATCCTGTATTTATCACGTTAGAAGTTGAAAACATATATAACATCTTCGATCTGACTTAAAAATATTGGAGCATTACAGACTTTTCCGTCTACCACAGTCACTGACAAATTATAATCAACAGTAATCTCTGTATTTTCCACAACTTCTCTACTAGGTTCTAGTGACTCTATATGCTAATTAATTGTATTTGTTTCGGTAATATTCAAATATATGGTTTCTCTGGAGAACATAAACTTTAACGGCCTACAGTTTCGACCATATTAGGAAGAGGATTGCTCCAAATCGAATTCTCTATTCTGCCTTACTCGTGCACCTTTAGAAGGAAAAATGAAAAACAAACAAAAGTGCGACATCGGCATCCTGGTGTTCAAATTTTCACTTGAGCATTGCTACCATCAGAACCCCATCTACATAACACAGCAAATGTTGTTTCGGAGATATAATCTAGAAAAATTTTGGATTTCTTATTTGAAATAGGAAAATAACACTAATTTGTTGTTATAACAGTCATAACAGTTCTTCGATAACTTGCAGTCAATGGAAATTGCTTGTACTGCTCTATCAGCAAAGGATCAGGTTTCATTCAATTAACTATTTCCAAGCTTGTTTGTTTGTGTAATTGATGTCTGAAGACGAATGAACTACTTCTCTTATGATGTTAACTGCATTGCGTTTTTCCCATAGTCACTTCTGGAGCGAACACTGTTTCAAATATTAGGTAAGTATATATTGGACTTCAGAAAAGAAAGATTTGAGATTCTCTTCCTGTCACATACGTATGGAAATGAGTTTCTTGGCATCTTACTTTGATTTGTATCAACAGTCTTATTATTCAATTTTTCCAATAAATATTGTTAAATATTTTCAATAGCAAATTCACGCAGAATGATCACAATTATTGTCTTCATGTCTGGATATCCTTACCAAAATCAGAAATATCTCGTCTCGTGATAGATATTGCTTTTTCTGAAACTTGTTATTTCTAACAACGTTAGCAAATATTAAAAATTTTATTTATCATGAAATATAATCTATAATTTTTGATTCAAAAAGAGTAAAACATTTCAAACAGGTTCCAAAGACTACACATCCTCAACGTTGTCTGTGTAACTAAGAAACCGCTGAAGTAGCCTATTTTTTCAACTGTTTATATTCTAAGTACAGGGGTTAAATCGAAAATACCTATCTATATGGGAAAAAATGAACCTTTTTTATAAAACCACAGAAATATTCAGTTTCCCTGAATATATTTTAATTGGATCGTTCACCTGGCTCACCGTGTCAAGATGAAAAAATATGCAGTGATTCGTAATTCAAGTGAGAAATGGAGTTTGAATTTGGGTACCGGTTAATTGGCAGGTAATGAAAAGTTAGGGTGATGATATGTAGAAACACGACTAAAGCGTAGAAGATAATTCAACAAACAAAAGTTCGACATCGGCATCCTGGTGTTCAAATTTTCACTTGTGCACTGCTACCATCAGAACCCCATCTACATATCACAGCAACTGTAGTTTCGGAGATATAATCTTGAAAAACTTTACTGCGGGCAAGTACAAAGTTTCTTATTTGAGATAGGAAAATAAAACTAATTTGTTGTTTTTACTGATCGATAATAAGATGGATATATATTATGATTGCAAATAAATGCTTCTGAAGTAACTTATAACAGTTCTTCGATAACTTGCAGTCAATGGAAATTGCTTATACTGCCCCATCAGCAAAGGATCAGGTTTCATTCAGTTTACTAATTCCAAGCTTGTTTGTGCAATTGATGTCTGAAGACGAATGAACTACTTCTCTTATGATGTTAACTGCATTGCGTTTTTCCATAGTGACTTCTGGAGCGAACACTGTTTCAATTATTAGGTAAGTATATATTGAACTTCAGAAAAGAAAGATTTGAGATTCTCTTCATGTCACATACGTATGGAAATGAGTTTCTTGGCATCTTACTTTGATTTGTATCAACAGTCTTATTATTCATTTTTTCCAATAAATATTGTTAAATATTTTCAATAGCAAATTACGCAGAACGATCACAATTCTTGTCTTCATGTCTGGATATCCTTACCAAAAACAAAAATATCTCGTCTCGTGATAGATATTGCTTTTCTGAAACTTGTTATTTCTAACAACGTTAGCAAATATTAAAATTTTATATATCATGAAATATAATCTATAATTTACTGATTCAAAAGAGCAAAACATTTCAAACAGGTTCCATAGACTACACAACTTCAAAGTTTTCTGTGTAACTAAGGAACCGCTGAATTAGTCTTTTTTTTTATTTTTTATATTCTTAGTATGGGGGTTACTTCGACAATACCTATCTATATTGGACAAATGAACATTTCTTATAGAACCACAGAGATATTCAGTTTCCTTGAATATATTTCAACTGTGTCAAGAAGATATTCAGTGATTCGTGATTCAAGGGAGAAATGAAGTTCAGACTTGGGTACCGGTTTGTTGGCAGTTAATAAAGAGTTAGGGTGATGATATATAGAAACACTACTAAAGCGTTAGCCGGCTCGGTGGCGTGTGGGATATGATGCTCGTCTCGTACGCAGAGTTACCTGGGTTCAATCCCCACAAAGTCGGTGCGATTTTTCGGATTCTGGGAATCGCTTGAGTGTCCATCTTTCGGAGGAGATGTAAAGCTGTCGGCCCTGTCTAACAGAGATGTGTTGGACATTAAAGATCCCTTCCTCGACACGAGAGGGGTTCGGCAAAATTCCCGGGTTAGTGAGGTGACAGAATTCTCCGGCGTGTCATTAGCCGAAAGGCAGAAACAGAGCACGTTAAAGGAAAAACAAACAAACAAACTACTAAAGCGTAGAAGATAATTCAGATCTTATAATAATTTTAATCATAATAATTTACGAGACTTTCAAATATTCATTCGCGTTATTAGCACGAGATAACCGTCAATTCAAACGTCTTTGTGATGATTTGAGCTGATCAAATTTAATTCTTATCTGCTTGCTCTTCAGGAATTCTGAAATTAATAATAGTTTACTGTTCAGGTGATATTCCCTAGAGACGGAGTTGGCGAGGACATTTCAATGTCGTTACGCGAATCAAACAGAACCTTGACAGTATCATTATTAATAATGCATTGATAATTTCCTACTCCAATTCTCTACACAAAGATCTCTGCGACAGAGAGTTTCACCGATGACAACGCAACCTTCCGCTTTCTCGAAGCGTAAAATTGATTCGCCCAACCTTTCATCTTCAGAATTCTCTTATTTCGTAGGAATGACACAGTCACTTAAACTGAAAAAGAGTTCCAGTTGGTTTCGGTTTGACTTGAAAGATTATCAAAGGTTGCCGTAATGTATTCCCTGAGCAAAGAGAAGTCATTACCTTTGGAGATGGAAGTGATAGATTTTTGCGGAAAACAGTATGGTAATCAGATGGTAATTTTATCTTCGTGTGCCTTTTAAGACTCTCAGAGACATCTTCTACAAAACGTATTTGTTCAGGTGGTTTGTCACTCGGCAAAGGTTATTGCATACTTTATGCCACGTTTCCACAATTTTCAATGAGAAGTATGTATTTCGTAGCATTATTAGGCGGATGCGCATTGAGCTATTGGTTTTTAAGCCGAAGAATTCCCTAATGCAATCACTAAGTTTACGTTCACAAATGTTAGTCGAATATTGTCATCTACAATTTAATAAAGCCTGAGTTGCAACCTAAGGATTATGATGATCTTCAAAACACATTACAATAGGCACTGACAAAGACAGTGTGTCTTTTTCAGTACATCAAGAAGTATTGTGGAGTATATACTCCTAAAATACGAAGTGGATGTTCAACAAAACGAGCAGGTTGAGAAGATTTCAGCAAAGTAAAACGACAAATATAATAAAGGTGTTTGTTATGAATTGACAAATTTATACCTTGGAATTTTCATCCTCAAGAGTGATGCAACTCCCCCAAATATGTAAGAATGTAGAATTTCCACTCCTTGATAGGATACTTCTAGCTACTCTTATTAGCTTTTCAGGTAAAAGCTAACCGAAATAATCCAGCTACTTCTAGCTTATAGCACCCACAAATTCACCTATATCCTCAGAACATTCTCTTTTCACGACTTCGCTTAAAGTTGAAGTCTTTTGAAAAATTAGGCAAAATCAAATATGCAATATTTGCAGCAGTTTAAATTTACGAACTGAAAATTTTATCACCAGTAACTGAGTAGAATTTTACGTTTGCTGAAAACTATCATGCAGATATCAATGCTATTTTTATTCTTAAGAGAAACCTTTTGAGGAAAGTTTGCTCTTTAGTATATTTACCAGTAAACTCATTCACCTTGAGAATTTAGACAAGGAAACTTGATTTCGATGTTATGTCTTTCGAAATCATGAGAGGTTTCATTGTTTTATTTGAATTTCAATTTTTCTCATTCATAAAAAAGTTTGAATAAAGGAAATTGATGTAATACTTTATGGTGACTGAATGTTTTATCCTTAGAAGAAGTGTTTCCGAGGAATATCTTCTATTATTTGCATTCTGGGACATACAGAACCCCATAAATAAACTGGCAGAACTAGAATGAACCTCTATGATTTTCTAATATAAATTCGAAAAAAAAAACAAACTGTTACGTGAAACAGAAATTGGGTATTGGACTCCCAAGATCCATTGTATGATGGGCCCAATGGTTCCTATTAAGTTACTTGTGTAGATGGGAAACCTCCTAAGCATATGGTTGAAAGAAGAGAAAAAGTTCAGTTCTATGTGTGCTTCATTTTAGCCACAATAAACTGTCATAGTTGGCAAGTTAGGTCAGATTAGAAAAATGGAATTAAATCGTGATTATTTGTTGCTTTCTGTTTTCGGCGTTGAAGTACGGCACGAGTCAACAGTTGTCCGTTGATATAGAGAATGTAGACTCAAAAGGGTTAGGCTTAGCGAAGATTCAAAGACAGGTGCACCAAAAACCGAGGTCACTCAAGAAAGTAAGAATGCTGCGTTAAGGATTATCCTGGAGATCGGCATGCAACATATCGAGAGATTGAGGCATTATCTCTGATTGCAAAGACCTCAATATAAAAAATTTTGCACGAAGAATTGCTTGTGGAAAATTGGTTTCCTATTGGATACCACATCTCTTAACCGAAGTACAGAAAATTGCAATGGTGAATTGGTCTAAAAAAATACTAGAGTGTTTTAACTTATAAAGTTTAAGAGCGTTCACAACCTTATTCTTTGTGATGAATCCTGTATTTATTCATACGAGCCAGAAAATAAGCGGCAAACTTCTGTTTGGGTAGTCTAAGGGGAAGAAATTCCGACAAAAGTCATCTTTTGCCAAAGTGTCTCCAAAAAGATGGTTGCAACGTTTGTTTCAAAAACAGATAATATAACAACCAGTCCTTTATAATATCACAATTACAGTATGGTATGTAACAAATTCTTCACCCTAAATCGTGAGTAGGCTTCGAGAAACTAACCTCGAGCGGCGAATTATCCTTCACCAAGACAATGCAAGTTTGCACATTACATGGAGAACAATCAAATAACTCAAGAAAACATCGAATTGTTACATAACACTACGTACAGTCTGGAAGATTTTCTTATTCTTCCCAAAATCAAGAACGGTCTGCGTGGTCAAAGATATCCGTGTTTAGAAGACGATGTTGATCAAAGGCCGTTCTGAATGTAGCAGCAAACGATTGGAACTGCTCCAAGAATTAGTTCGAACAAATTCAGAAGTGTAATAAAGTTCACATAGAATACTTCAAAAAGGAATGAAATCTTTCAAAGTTCTCAATTGTTTCATTCTAGATCTATATGCAGAACTTAGAAAATATCACCAGATAATACGTTTGTTTCATCACTCGATGCATTGTAAGTATATCATTGAATTTCTACTTTGCTCATATGGTTATAGTTTTGAAAATAACTATGCATTGCTAGAACGTGTACAGCTGGTAAGCTTTATTATAGAAATCAAAATAATGCCTGTAGCTGCAAGAATATTTAATGAAAACCATCTTGATCGTAATGTTTGCCAAACAAACTAATGCACTCGATATCGAAACTTGGTGAGACGGTTTCAATAATGGATAAAAAAGAGCGCTCAAAGAAGTTATGAATGATAAAGCAGCAGCTGTGGGGGTATTGGGAGATGTTCAAGTTATCCACGAAATATGTACGAAGAATCGTTATCAGAATTTCAAATAAATACAACTTCCGTCCATTCAAAATTAAATTAATTCACTCAATATCCAGAGGAGCTAAATGCTCTTCTGAATTTTGGGTGGCTACCTAATTGGTCCAGTATTTATAATTGGAAATTTAAACAGTGAAAATTATTTATTAATTGATAATAGAAAAACTAGAAAACGATCTCCGACTACTTGAACAACAATTCCATTTTCAACAAAACCTCACTAGGCCGCATCAAATTGTCAACATCCTGGTCGATGGATTCGAAGAAGTATTTCTATTGAGTGACCTGCTTGATCTCCTATCCTGAACCACCTAGACATTTCCTGTGAGGACATCTTTAATCCAAAATTTTTGTGCCTCAGTATGAGAATTTGGAGGATATACGCTAGCGAATTGTGAATGAGTGTTGTCAAATAATTCCACATATGCTGAACCATTATAAATATAGACGGTTTTCAAGATTGTAAATGGAGGAGAATTTTAAAGATTCGATTCAAAGCCATTGAATTTCCTTTCTTCTTTATTGCTATCTGATGGAACCATTTTTTAAATTGTTGTAGATTGTCAAAAGGGTGGTGGTGAAACCACGTATCACATACGGTTGCATTGCTTGATGCAGCCTTCAAATGCAATCAAACTCAAGCCCTTTAAATTACAGAAAAAGCGTAAATAATGATTACTGGAGCTTGTCGCTCTGTTCATACTGCGGCCATGAACCTGATGCTGAGCATTACCGTTCTTCACCTGACGATTACGCGATCAGCTAGAATAGACGCCTATAGATTTCATTCCCTTTTCGAAATGGAACAAGTATATTCAGTTTCATGCCAGGCGCTTTACAGTTTGAAATCGAGGACAACGAGATGCTGAGTATGAAGTCTGATATTTCAATACCCAAAGCTAACATGGAGCTGCCATTCCAAGCATCATTTCTAGTAGACTGAAATGGACTAGCTCCAAAGACCGTCTACTTGAGGGTCCTTGTTGGTACACAGACGGCTACAAAACGTCTCAAAGTGTTGGAGGTGGTGTATATGATTGAGGAGCTGCCAAGAAACAGTCCATCTGTCTTGGCGGGCTTGCAACTGTTTTACAAGCAAGAATATTTGCCATTGCTCACCTCTTGCTTGCCATTGTGGTAACCTCATGTCTGCAGGAGGATTAAGAGGTAGGTCAATAAGAGTATCATCATCGATAGCCAAGCTTCACTGAAGGCATTGGCATCCGACAACTGCACGTCATTTATAGTGCAGGAATGTCGTTGCATCTTCGCCAAACTAGGAGAAAATATCACCAGATAATACGTTTGTTTCATCACTCGATGCATTGTAAGTATATCATTGAATTTCTACTTTGCTCATATGGTTATAGTTTTGAAAATAACTATGCATTGCTAGAACGTGTAGAGCTGGTAAGCTTTATTATAGAAATCAAAATAATGCCTGTAGCTGCAAGAATATTTAATGAAAACCATCTTGATCGTAATGTTTGCCAAACAAACTAATGCACTCGATATCGAAACTTGGTGAGACGGTTTCAATAATGGATAAAAAGAGCGCTCAAAGAAGTTATGAATGATAAAGCAGCAGCTGTGGGGGTATTGGGAGATGTTCAAGTTATCCACGAAATATGTACGAAGAATCGTTATCAGAATTTCAAATAAATACAACTTCCGTCCATTCAAAATTAAATTAATTCACTCAATATCCAGAGGAGCTAAATGCTCTTCTGAATTTTGGGTGGCTACCTAATTGGTCCAGTATTTATAATTGGAAATTTAAACAGTGAAAATTATTTATTAATTGATAATAGAAAAACTAGAAAACGATCTCCGACTACTTGAACAACAATTCCATTTTCAACAAAACCTCACTAGGCCGCATCAAATTGTCAACATCCTGGTCGATGGATTGGAAGAAGTATTTCTATTGAGTGACCTGCTTGATCTCCTGTCCTGAACCACCTAGACATTTCCTGTGAGGACATCTTTAATCCAAAATTTTTGTGCCTCAGTCTGAGAATTTGGACGATATACGCTAGCGAATTGTGAATGAGTGTTGTCAAATAATTCCACATATGCTGAACCATTATAAATATAGACGGTTTTCAAGATTGTAAATGGAGGAGAATTTTAAAGATTCGATTCAAAACCATTGAATTTCCTTTCTTCTCTATTGTTATATGATGAAACCATTTTTTTTTAGATTGTTGTAGATTGTCAAAAGGGTGGTGGTGAAACCACGTATCACATACGGTTGCATTGCTTGATGAGAGTGCAGCCTTCAAATGCAATCAAACTCAAGCCCTCTGAATTGCAGAAGAAGGCGTAAATAATGATTACTGGAGCTTGTCGCTCTGTTCATACTGCGGCCATGAACCTGATGCTGAGAATTGCCGTTCTTCACCTGATGATTACGTGATCAGCTAGAATAGACGCCTATAGATTTCATTCCCTTTTCGAAATGGAACAAGTATATTCAGTTTCATGCCAGGCGCTTTACAGTTTGAAATCGAGGACAACGAGATGCTGAGTATGAAGTCTGATATTTCAATACCCAAAGCCAACATGGAGCTGCCATTCCAAGCATCATTTCTAGTAGACTGAAATGGACTAGCTCCAAAGACCGTCTACTTGAGGGTCCTTGTTGGTACACAGACGGCTACAAAACGTCTCAAAGTGTTGGAGGTGGTGTATATGATTGAGGAGCTGCCAAGAAACAGTCCATCTGTCTTGGCGGGCTTGCAACTGTTTTACAAGCAAGAATATTTGCCATTGCTCACCTCTTGCTTGCCATTGTGGTAACCTCATGTCTGCAGGAGGATTAAGAGGTAGGTCAATAAGAGTATCATCATCGATAGCCAAGCTTCACTGAAGGCATTGGCATCCGACAACTGCACGTCATTTATAGTGCAGGAATGTCGTTGCATCTTCGCCAAACTAGGAGAACGGATCATGAACCGTCTGGTGCGGGTACCTGGACACTTTGGCATTGAGAGCAATATTAAGGCAGATTCATTGGTCGCTCGAAGAACAGGCTTGGGACAGACTCGGAATTCCTCTGGATACTGCAATGATGAAAAATAACCGGTGGTTGGACCAGAAGGTAAAGAGCATGGGCTTAGTCTGTCCGGTGTTAGACACTCTCGACTTGCCATCAGTGCGAAGCTTGGCTTGAACTCTCTAGGCTGAATCTGAGAGTTCTATAACCATACTAAAAGGCAGTGTCGTCGCCTTAAAAATCACTTCAACAATTAAGGATTATTTGGGGATCCTTAATGTAGAATACGTGAAGAAGAGATAGGATGGAATACGTTACGTGCGAATACCCAGCTGGGGACAGAGTCAGGCTGTAGTGAAGTTGACTGAGCTCATTAAGCTCTCACTCATAAAGCTTCCAGAAGAAGGATGGAGCTTGTAGGTGAAATGTTGGATAGAGTGTGCCTTGAAAGACCACCGGCTCGCAGTGGCTCGGCTGTTAGGCCTTCCTTAACAAAATTTTCAATATCTATCTATTTATAATTCATATTTGTTAACTTTCATAAAATTTCTCAACCATTTTTATGAATGTCAGCAAACATTTTCAAATTTACGAATTTCTCTCCCCATTTGAGGCACTTTTTTATGAGCTTATGGAAGAGGCATAGGAAAACGTTGGACGTTCCATTCATATTGAGTATTTATAAGCCTTGAGTCGATTTCATTCATCGCCAAAGTAGTTTTCCATAGATTATACTGAAATTCTGACAGATCCACGTAGTACATTCAATTGAAAGGTGTAAACGTGAAAATTATGGTTGCATTCATAATTTCTCGGCACAAAGTTGTGAAGTTAACAATTCGAGTTATATATTTTATTTGATAAAGCACGGGGTATTATAACATCTAATATTTTTCATCACAGTCCTTCTTTTCTTCAAACTTAAATTCGGGCAGATCCGCTTTCCGCACTGCTGAACACGCAATGTTGGGACAATAGATATTTCATGTTTCATTGTTTAGGCATACAATAGTTACACAAGGTTTATTATCTCGTTCATTTCCATGCCATATTCTACCCGAATAACATTCCGTGTATTTCCATGAAAGGAAAACTGTTGTGACATATTCAGAAAAGATATATCATACTCCCAATTGAGAGGGATATCATGATTGCGGTTTGGGTCTGACTATTCATCCATCTTTTATTGTCAAGAATTTCATAAATCAAATCTTTTCTTGTATTTCGATATAACTGGATGTCAGGATTATAACTGGTTGATATTTTTAGAAACAGTAAAATACGGCCGAAATTAGCACAAGCTTGCACATTTAGGTTTCCGTTTTAAAACATAGTTTTTACTACTGTGGTAACGTTTCTATTTCGTTTGGTACAAATGGGTCAGATTTATTATATTCGAGTTTATCCAGCACTCATATCATGAAATCCATTTACACGCGGAGAAAGAACAGATGCATTAACATTTAATAAGGGTAAGTTGAATGAAAATTAATTAAGTAATTAGGTCAATGATTCATTTTGAACTTTGTATATATTTTACATAGCAAAACAATTTGATCGCGTGTCATGGATAAAATTTCTATCTATAAAAGAAAATTAAAATTGAAAAATTCATAATAGAATGCAGCTCTTGAGATTGCCTGAAATAAGTGATATAATTGTTAGGTTCTTTACACCAAATAACTAATATCTTACACGATCACATCTATGTATAGTCTGTTCACGTTAAGTTGAAAGAGACGTCATAGCTAGGGATGTCTGGTTGGAAAAGATGGCAATGAATAAGAACAAAATAACTAGTCTCGCGCAAAGGAACTACTATTGACATATGGTGACATTTGGTTATGACAGTTGGCATTGAAATGCGGTGTTGACGTAATTTAATTGCTTATTTTAGTTCGCTTTCTTGTGCTGATTCAGATTGAAATATTTTCCTCGAAGTTTTGATAATATTTGAATCATTATTCTGAAATCAGTTCTTTTCAGAATTCAGTGTTTCGAATATTTATTCTATATGAATAGTGAAAATGCCAAGAGCTTTCACGAGTCAAGCCCAGAACATGATTGCATTATTATGGAATTATTTCCAACAAGAACATCATAATGGGGGCCCGTTCTCTCCCTTACAGCTGTAAGAGATGTAAGTACCACTAAAATCAATAACAGAAAGGGCCTTCCACCCTTAAAAAATAAATACTATGATACAACTTAACTTGTTCATCTGTTGGTTTCCAAATTGTCTACACATCTACATACTATGAATTTTTTTGCTTACAGAGGGTAGCGAGTGCTTTACAAGTAAGCATTTCATTCATTAACAGTATTATGGCAAAGACAAAGAGTGATGATCCATTGAGAAGTCCAAGAAAAAAGAAATCGTGAGAAAGTTCCAGAACAGTAAGTATTCATTAAAACCTTTGTCTAAATCAAGTTTAATATTATATTCTTTGTAGAGGAACATATTACGTTGTATGCATTAAAAGAGAAACTCCACGAAAGAGATATTTTCAATGGGTGTGAGACATCTCTGTGGAAAATTGTACAAAACAGTGGATTCAAGTATTCCAAAGACAATCCAAGAAGAGGTTTGATGGTACTACCTCATATTGCATTGAAGCGTATCCATTTTCTGCAATCATATATTCGTATAAGAAATGAAGGATTACGTGTATTTATATATCTTGACGAAACATGTATTTTCAAGGATGGTACTATCGGTCGATCGTGGCAAGATGACAATATCAAAAGTGTGAAGAAAACAAAAGTTGGTGAAACCAGATGAGGTTGTCAATTATTGTTTGTACTATTTCAATATATTCTAAATTTGATACGCGTTTCAGATTCATTGTACTCCATGCAGGCAACAGACATGGTTTCATTCCTGGTGCAGAACTTGTTTTTTCTCAAAAACTTTGGACAGTGATTACCACGGGGAAATGAATCAAGAAAACTTTAAGCATTGATTTGTACACCAACTATTGTTGAATTTGAAAAAGCCTTCAACAATTATACGCGATAATGCAAGTTATCATACAACTATTTTGAACAAACCACAACAGCAACTAAAAAGGTTGAGTTTCAAGAATGTTTAAGAAGCAATAATATTGCTTATAAAGAAAGTGTTTTGAAACCACAATTATTGAGTCTAGTTGTAAGTACTGAATTCAAATAGGATTGTATTTCAAGGAGTTGGAGTGTTTTCAATTTGAATATTTTCTCAGGAATAAGCCAAAACCAATATATGAGATTGATAATCTAGCTGAAGAATATGGACACGAAGTGTTACGTCTTCCTCCTCACTATTGCATTTTCAACCCAATTAAAAATATTTGGGGTATAACCAACAACTATTATCGGGACCATGTAGGGAAGGAAGGGGGTACCGCTGAACAATCTCTTTTAGTAAAGAAAGAAGCTCTTGACAAGATTACTCTAGAGGTATGGAGTAAAACTATTGAACATACAGAAAAGAAATTAAATATTGATGGGAACGCGAACTTCATTTTGATCTTGAAGATGTTCCCCCTTTGATAATAATTATGAACGAGAATGACAGTGACATTGAAATATTTTTAGACGAACCTTCAGAATAAAATGAAGTATTTATTTTTCAATTAATTTTAACTTTTCAACCTTTTTTTCGTAAAATTATCATTAAATGAATTATTTTGTTGATTTCTGTTATTGCATAGTTTTACCTGTGCTCCTTATTTGAATCTGAAAGTGCCAAGTAGACTAAATTCTAGTTTCTGTTAAAAGATATTTCGAAAATGATTATTTCATGGCCTAATGAAAATAGTTTTTATCAGTCGAAAAGTAACGTCTTTATTTGAATCTTGGACATATTCAAAAACCTGATTTTCTCTAAAACCTTATTCATTTCCATTGTACTTCAAATTCAATTAGATGGCCAATGCTCAAAACCTTTATTGAACAAACTGCATAATGAAAATTTCTTCTTTTTCCTGTTTTCATATTAAAAAAAGGCAAATACAATTGAATTGAATTATGCCTCATGTATTGCATTTACAGGTAAGTACTAGTATTCTGAATATCCATCATGATCATCAGGTCGATTTTCATCTTCAACTCGAAATTTTTTGGCCGAAAAAAATTTTTTCTTCTTACGTTCTTTGAAAGATACAGAGATTATATTTCTGAATGTTTTGATACCCCACACTGGGAGTCTGAGATGCGTAGTTTTCGATATCCAGGATGCTCCGTTCAAGAGGTATCGATATGAATGATTATTGAAAAATTTTATTTTCAGGAAAAGAAGTTTTCTCAAGAAAAAGGTTGAAGTAACCATCGAATTTATTCTGAGAAAAATTCATACCATTACTTCTTGAATGAACCAGCCTGTATTTCACAAAATACGCATCTCAGACCTCTACTATGGGTATCAAAACACTTTTTTTATTTATGTAGAATAATGATGAAAAAATATGGGTTGTAATTTCGAAAAAATGGTCGATGACGTCATATCTTGCGAATTGCAAAAAAAAAATTTTTTCTTCCAACTAATTTCGAGTTGAATATAAAAATTGACCTGTCTGAGCGTTTTGCTCGAAAATCAAAAAATAAAGAAATTATGAATTTTATTCCATTCTCTACAATCGCAAAGAATAGGAATTTTGGGAAACATTGGCAACATCCGAGAAAACTGGTTGATGACGTCACTTTGAACTTAACGTGAACAGACTATATAAGTTTGTCTACTCGTCTGTCTGTGTGTTAAGATAGAAATTCACACATCGAATTCAAAATCGAACCTGGGAGCTCATATCGGTAGTCTATTGGTGCTGTGAAAAGATCGACTCTTAATCAACTCAATTCTTAGGCATGATTGGCATATTTTAACAACCTCGAGAATATCCAAACCTATAGGGTTCTTCTCAGTGACTTTGAAACATGAAACTAGGCAAGACTCAGTATCTTATAGCACTGTTACAGGACAAAAACAAAGGTTGTAAATTTCCAATTGAATGTGATGTTTTTTTGCAATATTGAACTTGAATGTGGTGGCGATGTAATCTTTGTGAGGAAATTATGGCTTAACGGCAGTGTTTTTGATCACGAAATTGTGGATGATCTTTTTATCAACTCACAGACCGCGAGTCAAGTGCGTCGATAAAATAGACGGGGCTGGGTGTTCATTGCGATCCGAAAAGATTTCAAAGCTCAGTTGGTTTCCCACTTTTTCGTGACGCTGAAGATCTATGAATAAAAATTAGTATGTAACAAGAAGATTTATATTTATGTTGTGTTTATTTTCACTCAGAGGACGAAATCGCAGTTGCGTCATTCTTAAATGAGCTAGAGTTTAACAAAAAGAAGATAGGAGATAGATGTGTACTGATATGCAGGGACTATATATTTAATATGATCTCTTATTTAGTTTCAATATAGAAAGTGCAACACTTAAAAATCACCTTCATCTTAAAGTCTCACTTCATAAGAGTAAAATTTCACCAAATAGAATATTTTCCTTTGAAAAATTAGGAACAATTTGAAGAAAATTTTCCGGATCCGCAATTCACATGTTCGTTCAGAAATTCAATTATTGGATTATAATTCTGGGGTAGCCGCGTCGAAATGCAACGCCTACGCTTGTTAGGTATTGTCCGACAAGATTCGAACTATAAAACTATTGAACTGCAGAGTACTTCCTGAAATCAAATTAATTTACGCGGCCTGCCAATCACGTAGCCATTTATAAAAATTTTCTCAACCAGATTACCATGCCTAATGATTTCAGTCATATATCACACTGTTAATGAAAAAATTCTGAAAGATTTGGTGTTAGTGTAAATATTGTTGACTCAATATTTTACATTTTCTTTGAAATTGTTGAATTACTGATTCATCGAGAAGTTATTAACCTATTGGTTAATCTTGGCAATGTATCCCACAGGATGAGCACTGTATAATTTTTATTTCAAAAAACCATCAGAAACTAGAAATCTTCTATTAGCCCCTTGGGTGTGGTAACCTATGATTATTGTTTACAGTTTATAACGTAAAGAGGGAGCCATTCATCATCTCAACGAAAATAATGGAAACATAGGTTAGTTAGTTCAAGATGGCCGCAAGGAGAGCTACATGTTTGGCATCAGCGATAAGTTTTGCATGTTTTTCATAGGCTTGTATCAGTTTTTTGCATGATTGAATCCATAAGTTAGAAAGAACTATTGTCATTGATCCACTTTTATTGTTTATATTTATATATTTGCTTTATCCAAAAATTATTTAGGCTGGTTACATAATGTCGTATCTTGAGGGATACGTCGCTATGTAGGCAGTGACTGGGGATGTATCTCTCGATATGAATTGACAGCTCTCGGGTCTTAATTGTTTCGTTTCTGAGAAACTATCCTGCCCAGTTCGTAGAATTATGATAACGTATCTATTCAGATACGCTGCTATATATACAATTAGCATCATTAAATTCAAATAATTTTCAGAGTTTGATGATGTCCAGCACTACGAAGAAAATCTTCGCTAATCTCATGCTAGAAGATTAAGAAACTGATGAAGTTCTGATTATTCCCCAAAAAAACGCTAGCTCAGATACTAAGTCTGAATTCGAGATTGACAGTGAGGATGAATTTACTTCTTTTGGTTTGCAGAGCGAATCTGAAGCTTTAAATAGTGCCAACTTACAGACACTACAGAACGCTGAATTTGAAGAAAACAGAAATTTCGATTTCGAACCATCAGCGCTTGGTAATGGATTATTTGACGAAGTAAATGAAGACTCAAACGATCAAGAAAATTATGATGAAATTGACATCAATAGTGATAAAGACGAAAATGCAGATGGAAATACACCCCTGAATATTTCTTTCCAGAGAGGTCGGAAAAGGTTACCTGAATGTCAAGCCAAATGTAAATCAAAGGTTGAAAGGAGCAAACCGACAAGAATGGAATTCGATTGGAAGAGCGAAAAGTTTGAATCTCGGGTATCACCCCATGCAAATGCATTTACAGTGCCAACAGAGCTTTTACAGCCAATAGATTATTTCAAAATATTCTTTGATGAAAGTATTTTCGAACTCATAGTGCGAGAAACAATCAGTGTACACATGTATCTCAAAAGATTTAATTGCAATTGAGATTCTCATGGGTCTAGTTTCCATGAAAGCCTATACTGACTATTGGAGCTTAAATTTGATGTGCGATCCTATAGCGAATGTGAATCCCCTGAAGAGATATCACCTGCTGAGAAGGAATCACCAATTTGTCGACAATGAACAAAACAGCAATGACCGCTATTTCAAAATAAGACCTTGACTAGAAAAAGTACGAGACAACTGTCTACGAATTGAAGAAGAGAAACAATTTTCGATCGACGAAATTATGACACCCTATAAGGGAACTAAATCTGGTAATAGACAGGTAATAGACGGCAATATATGCAGGTATAAAAACATATGAAGATACTTTTACGGTGGTTGAATTTTATAATATCGAAGTGTCATTCGGAGTGGTAAACCTGTCATTGCGTTAACAACAACAATAAAAAAACCTTCCTGTTCCGATATATTTTTCGACAATTTTTTCTGCTCTCCAGATTTACTTCACTACTTGAGAACTGAAAAAGGAATTTTTTCTTAAGGAACTCTCAGGGCCAATAGGGTAATGGCTTGTTCGTTGAAGAGCGACAAATAGCTTGCAAGAGAAGGAAGGGTTCATTCGATCAGAAAGTGGACAATAATGAGAAAGTGGTTATTGTGAAGTGGCATGAAAATAAAGCTGTTTTATTGTGTAGTTCATCCACCGATGTCTATCCCATTTCTCAATTCAAGAGATTTGTGAAAGGTTATCCTCAAAAAATGTATCTGTCATGTTCACATATAGTGAAGAAATATAATGCTCACATCGGGGAGTGGATTTGGTTGACATGCTTGTGGCATTGTATAGAATGGGCTCCACAAGCCATCGATGGTATCTTGTACTGTTCTCGCAATCATTAGATATATGCGTAAATAATGCATGGATTTCGTACCGGCGAAATTCTTCACTCCTGAATAATGAAACAAAACATGAAATCCTTCTGAAGGCTTTCCGTTTCAAAGTAGCTGAAGATTTACTCTTAAAGGGCAAAAAAAGAGGAAGACCTTCACCAAAGCATCCGATCAATGTGCCAAAACAAAGAATTCGAAACCTTCTCAAGCATGTTGTCAATCAGAAAGTGTTAGATAGGTTAGAGATCATTGGAGAATGGATATTATCTATTCCCGATGCGAAGTTATTGTGGGAGCGTAAAGCAACCAATGATTTCTCCAATGAAAATAGATGTGATGGAAAATCTTCTGCGTCCGGAACCTCTTCACTGAAAGAAAACGGCTGATCCACGTAGGGAGGAGCGAGAGAATTTGAAAACTCTTCGGACCAGATGTCGAATTTGCTAGGGGGTGTGGAATTTGTTTTTTTGAGAGATTTTATCTTTCTCCAAATATCTTTAATAGGGATTGTTTCGTTCATACTATCACAGTATTCTTTCCAGCTATTTCGACGGGTGAAATTCTTAGTTTTCTTAACAAGAGCATCAGATTCCTTGTATGCAATGAAATTTTCTGAAGTTGGTGATGTTTTGTAACGTTCCATTTTCATTTTTCGATTGATCTGCATTTTTGAATTTCGGTTTCTTCCATTAATTCCGTGCTTTTTCTTGTCATAAAATTAATTGTTTCAGAATAGCAAGTTTTTATTTGCATGGAGAATATATTCAGCTCAGTCGTTTCATCCTAATTTGCAGCCATAAATCCGAAAACTAAATTCATCGTTAGTGACAATATTTAGTTCAATTGAATAATACGATAAATCTGTTATTGTTTAGTTAATAGCTCAGAGGCTTGTCCATTTGCGGATGGTTAATTTAATCCATGTCCATTTACAAGATTGAATTTCAATAAACAATATATAACCAGAGGGGTACTCGAAATTTCGAAATTTGTGTATTCATGATTCAGAATTTAGTTTATGGTAACTATTGTTTGAGAGTAACTGAATATACGTTATATGAGGTTACTGACAACATAAGGTGAAAGTTATCTAAATTCTAAACTATTTTCGATACAACAGTAATGGAGCTTAGCTCTTGCATTTCGATGGAATCTAAAATTAAACTATCGGAATTGTTATGATAGTCCTGAGCTATGTTTTCCCGCTATTCACATTATCGTGGAAATACTGAAGATGTGAAAAAAAAGCAAGTTATACATGCTCGAAAAAATTTGGTAAATGCACTAATAAATTTTTATAAAATCATGAACCATGTTAACAGTCACAAATATTTTAACATGCAAAAAAAAGAAATAATATCTTCTGAAAAAATTTGATATTACCTAATGTCAGAAATAACTTTAATTGTACCGAATAACACGATATGAAAAAACTCTGGCGAAAGAAATATTAAAATTGAAGAGTTCAAAGAATGGGAAAAAACAAATTTTTATCATTTTTAATAATTTTTCATCGGCTTTATTCTGATACTGTATTCAACTATGACAATTTGAACTATATACAGGGTTGGGAAAATCAGTTTTATTTCATTGTATACTACTATGTGGTATACATTTCTCTGTAGCATACGTTTCTCTCAAGCCCATCCTAAGTCAATTTTCTGAATTTTCTGCGATTTGAGGTGAGGGCCAGTACAAAACAGATTTTGAGTATCAAATCAGGTGACTGAGTAGGACATAATTCAGGTGACTGCGGAGAACATTCACATTCACACATTAATTCCATAATATAGCGCTCATATAATTTTCACATCTTCCTGTATTTGGTTCTTATGCTTTAGGATCTTATTTGGTTTAATTCCTGAATATTGTGCTCCTTTTTTCCATTCAATTTTGTTCCTTGGATTACGATTTTCTTCGGTGTAAGTCTCCATCTTTTTAGTTTATTTTCAAAATGTACTGCTCCTGTTCATATTTACTTTTATTCCCCATTTTCAAAAGTGAATTCTTACCTCGTCTATGTCGTGCTATGAACTTTTTGATGAAACCTGATTATTTTAATTGAACACAAGGTAGGATAACGTTGAATGTTATGAGAATATATCAATCTACCAGAATATATACAAACTATAGCATCATCAGACAATGACATCAATGTACCAACGAGTACTGTCAGAGGATTTCTTCCCGGAAAAATCCAGTGTACGAACCTTAGTCAAGTAACACTGAATGTTAATCATTTCTTTGTGTGAAGTGATCAACGATCGAATAGAATAATACTTTGAATATAAATATGAGCACTATAAACTGAAGAGAAAACCTATGACTCTACGTCATTATTTTTTTCGGAAAGGAACCTACGAAGAATATAACAAGATTTGATAACTGTAATCTTCTGTAACTGTTCAAATAAATTTTTCTTCAGATCTGAAATCTCAATATTTTTGTGAAGATCCCTAGGAATAACACCTGTTGTAGAAATAATAATCGGTAGAATAAATATTTTCTTCATTTTCCAAATTTTTAATCTAGTCGGCAAGCATCATATATTTAGAAAATTTTTCATTGTATTTATTTTGCATATTGTGTGTCGCGTATAGCAATATCAGTGTTATTCGATTCTGTTTATCAGTAAGAATGATATCTGGTCTATTGTGTTTTACAGCTCTGTTGCAAAGAATTGTTTTATCAAAATGAAGTTTATATTTCTCGTTTTCACAAATAATCTCAGGTTCGTATTTTTATCATTTTCTTCTTTTGGGAATGAGGTCATGTTAAATTCCTAGATTAAAATGGGTAATATCAGCGACGGCATTATGTCTTTCTGAATAATCTGTTGCCGCAAGGATTGAGCAAGATGATAATATATGAAAATCTGTTTCTGAAGAACAAAAATAATCTACGGCAAGAATTTTGCTTGATGATGTTATTTCTATAATTCCTCATGAAAAGAACCTGATCCTGGATCGCAATTGCCAAGCCTTCTGTTTCAGCGAACAATTATCCAGATACTAACCATCTTTTTAATGCGATTTCATCAATACGATCATTCTTCAATTCTTAAGGATGCGTTCCGTGTAATTTCTTCTGCATCCATCTTTCTCTTTCAGAATTATTATCAAATATATCAAAATCTACCTTTCGCATTGTCAAGTTCAGAGGTGTGAGATTATAATCTGAAGCAACAACAATATCATGTAATTTAGACGTTCTCTGTTTATCATGAAAATGGGAACGTAGATGAAAAATCTGTTTACTATGAAGAGTGTTCAAATCAGTTAAGCCACGACCTCCAAGATGTCTAGGTAGTGTATTTCTTTGAATAGCCGACTTTGGGTGGTGTTTATGATATTTACAAAGCATTTTCCTCGTTTGACATTTTAATTCATTTATATCAGTTTTAGACAATTTAATAATTTCAACAGAAGATGTAAGAATAGGAACTGCATAAGAGTTGATAGCTCTGAAAACCTCGTTTGACATTTTAATTCATTTATATCAGTTTTAGACAATTTAATAATTTCAACAGAAGATGTAAGAATAGGAACTGCATAAGAGTTGATAGCTCTGAAAAGGTTATTACCAGTTAAACGACTCTTGATGATAATTCTGTCTGTTGTAATATAAACTTCTAATATTTTCTTTAGTGCTGCTTAATTTTCTTCTTTTGAACAAATCCAAAATATTTATATGTATCTCATTGATGCATTGGCTCGATTTCGATATTGAAAATCTTAGTTTGATCAGAGGTGATCTTTCCTTTTAATAGAAATATTTTTACATTTTCATATGAATAACATTGGAATAGTTGAAAGTAGTCTCAAGTACACTTTTCAAATGTGATCTAGTTCCGGCATATAATCTAATATCATCTAAATAAATTAAGTGACACAATTTGAATATATATATATATATATATATATATATATATATATATATATATATATATATATATATATATATATATATATATATATATATATATATAAATTACAGTGCTTTAGGTGATACTTTTTGCCAGAAAGTTTGCAAAATTGAATGAGTAAGCAAACATTGAAAATATGGGTTTCCATTTGAGAAGTCCGAGTCAATATGTATGTCTCGAGATGACATTGAAGATATTTCTATTGGAATATCATTCAAGATGCAATTTGGTTTTCATTTCATTGTAAACGATCATCAATTGTAGGAGCAATATAAAAGAATAATTCTGATATTCAATTGGTGGTTTCAAAGTGTTCAACTTCTTTATTGAAATGGAGTTTTTTTCGTTTATTGGAAAACCTCGAAAACTTGAATTAGTTCAACGAATTCTTGCTGTTAGTATTATTTATTGAATATTGCCACCATGAGGTCACCACAGATTCAGTACGAAGTGGCGCGATTGTGGAAGTTGTCAGTCTAGCATATTATTGGAAAAGTTTCACTGTTTTCACAAACTCTCGGAAACAATCTATCGATTAGCTTGCATGACTTCTAGAAAAGCAACGCCTTTGGCCAGCCATGCTCTCAGTGCCAACTTCCTCCCGCAAATCTATTGTAAAATAATTTTTTCATTTATAGGAACTCATAATCAGGATAGAAGAAACAAATTGAAAATATTCCGAATTTTCAATCCTCAAACTTTCATTTGAAGTTTTGACTGAGCAATTAGATTTCGTAATAAAATATTCAGATAATTCATTGAAATAACTTTGTAACAAATTGATTCACATAATAAATTTTCGAAGAAGAAAATATTCTTCTACTCAAGAAATATCATTTATGTGCATAAAGAATGATGACGTTGAGTATTTTGACAATATAAAAATGAAAATTCATCTCTTACCTATACTAGTATCATATGCATGTAGGTACTCTGACGTCATAAACTGTGATACAAGGGAAGACTTTCCAACTGCTGGCCCTCCTAACATAAGCACTCTATACGGCGTAGGACCTGGTGCACTTGTAGATGATTCCCTTGATGAAGCAAGACTGCAAGAGGCTGATGTTCTTGCTGAACCCGCAGCGGATGTAGCACCAGGAAGCTGTTCCGTGCTGTAATGAAAATAAAACTCAGAAAAACTAGAAAGTTTAATTTTAAACAATCGAACTATATTTATACAGGGTGTTACATAATAGTATGTCACAACTTGAGGGGGTAAATATACGTGAAATTTTAAGAAAAAAAGTTTACAAAAACTTAGGTCCGCAGAAGCTTGATTATGGAGCTATAGAGTGTTGAAATTTCCAGAAAAATTTGTTTTTTCTTCAAAACTCCAGCAGTTTTCGAGATATTCGAACCAAATTTGGAATGCGAACTATATTTTCCAGCCTCTATCATTAAACGTCCTAAATTTTAACTAGAATCTACAACGTGTTTCCTCTTACGGAGTCATATCTTATTTTGTCCTTTCAACCTTTTTTGCAGTACGCCACTGCAGCGTACAATAGATTATCGTCATCTTTGTTCAATTTAGAAATTTTTTTCACACTTGTAAATTCTTCGTATCTGCAACTGTTCTGGATCAAAAAATTATTAAACGATTGCATGCATTCGCTGAATTGAAAGCTGAAATGACTAGTAGGCTTTGATTTTTTTTAATTTTTCATTTATTTTGACAGTTGCTAAAGTTAAACTAGTGACTGCTCAAATTGTTTATTGAATTAACGATTAGTTTTAAGACTTTTCAAGTTATTGCTGTAAGAAGAAATGACTAATTTTACTATCGCCGAATTGGCTGATATCCATTATATGTACGGTCTGGCTGATGGAAATACAACGGAAACAAGGCGATTGTATCAGGTGCGTTTTCTAAATCGACTAAAACCAAGACAGGCGAACATTTTCAAATAACCATAAAAGGTTGAGGGAAACTGGTACTTTAACTGCGAACAATCATTTAAAACTCAAACTATGAGAACTGCAGATATTGAGGAAGCAGTTTTGAATTTTATCGACTTGAATCCTCATGTGAGTACAAAAAAAATTGGAAATTAGTTGAATATTTCACATGTTCTAGGTTGGAGGATTCTCCACGACTTTTTATTGTACCCGTTTCATATACAACGCGTCGAACTCTACTTCTCGCGATTCTCTTTTAAGAATGAATTTCTGCCGATGGTTCATAGACAAAATTAGGAAAAATGCTCATTTTGATAGTGACATAATGTTCATAGATGACTTCTCGAGTACTGCTATCACAAACTTTCACAATAATCATTATTTGGCTGAGGAAAACCCCCATTTGAATGAGGAATCACATCATCAAGAACAATTCTCACTAAATGTCTGGGTCGGAATAATTGGAAATTATTTGATTGGTCCCGCTTCTCGGCAATTTCTAGAGGAGGATTTACCTTTATTGCTCGAGGATGTTCCACTCTTGGAGAGAAACATAATGTAGTTCATGCTTGACGGGCACCAACACATTTTAGTGGAGAAGCTAGGAAATTCTTGAATAATACATTCAACAACCGATCGATAGGTCGAGGTGAACCAGAGCCATGGTCTCCTAGGTCCCCAGACTTAAATAGTTTAGAATATTTCTTATGGGGATATCTCAAAAGTTTAATTTATATCACTCCAGTGAACAGTGTAGAAGAATTGAGAAATCGAATAATAATCTCTTGTGGCACGATAAGGAATACCCCAGGAATATTTCAAAGAGTGCGTGATATATGCGAAGAAGGACAAAGGCCTGCATTCTTGCAGGTGGAAGACACTGTCAGCAATTTATTTAGTTTTCAATTGTTTTTTTAGTTTGATATTGAATAAGTACAAGTTGGGTCTCAGAAGACGAGCTACCAAATTAAAAGCAGATATTGGGCATACCTATCGAATATTTCTACTATTTTTTTTATTCAGAAAATAACATACAATTCAGATAATTCAATTTCAATAATTTTTCACTCGAAAACGGTTGGAGATATGAATAATTTAAAATGTAAAAAAAGTTTCTAAATTGAACGAAGATGACGACAATTGATTGTACGCTGAGCAGTGGCTCATTGCAAAAGGAGACATGGCCGCGAAAAAGAAAACACCTTGTGAATTTCAGGTAAAATCTAGGACGTGTAATGATGGAGGCTGTGAAAAATAGCTTGCATTCCAAATTTGGGCTGAATATGCCAAAAAATGCAGGAGGCTTAAAGAAACCACCCAATTTTTTCGGAAATTTCAACACCCTGTAACTCCGTTACGAAGCTTTTGCGGACCTATGTTTCTCTAAACTTTTTCTTTAATTGTATGTAGATTTAGCCCTCAAGTTGTGAGATACTATTATGTAACACCCTGTGTAGATAAGGAACTGAATTCAATAAGAAAATATAATTTATTATTCTGAAATTTTTGTAGTGCATCTACTCGGTTTCCAATTTCGTTACTTTGTGTTATAATGTGGTATCATTTGAAGTTTTCAGTATACCTCATTTATATTTGAATGTTGAATAATCTTTGTTGACTATTAGAATGATATCAGAACATCTCGTCGAAAGCTAAATGAGACTGCAAGCATCGTCATATTCAAATGATGACAAAGATAGTTACAAGGTTTAACTTTAATCTACACTTTATTTGAAAAAATTCGACGACGTTTCGCTGACACAGCAGCTTTATCAAGAATGAAAAATAGAATGAAGAGTATGGTATTATAAACAAATCGTAGAACAAGTTGGATGAATAACAGGAAAATCCACACCGAGCCATTGTACAGTTAGTATGAAAGGTAATAAAAACTAATTAAACAAGTTAAGTAGGGGTGAGTAATTCAAATCTACCTGTTCATTCAAAAGCTTGTCCGAATGTTTGTATCTATTTATTTCTAATGCTTCTAGGAGATCTAATTTTGAACTTTTTGTTTTTATAGGTAATATGTCAAAGTTTTTATTGAATGAATGGTTTTCTTTTATTAGGTGGTTTGAATAATTTGAATCAGATTTATTTTTATCGAAGCTATGTTTATGTTCAGATGTTCTTATGCCAAAACTCCTATAGGTCCTACCGATATAAATTTTATCACAAGAACCGCAATTGAGTTTATAGATTCCTGATTTACTTGATTTTTCAACACGAGATTTATTATTTTTAATATGTTTACCTAAGTTATTAGAAGTTTTGAAAGCTATATTAAGATTTTGTTTGACGAGAAAGGATTTAATATTTGTACTTGCAGAACCGCAGAATGTTAAACTGTTGAATATTTTATAGTCTTTATGAATAGGATATACTTCATTTATTGCTTTCTGATAGAGTTTTTACGAATGATTAGATCTATCATATCCGGATTATATGAATTATTAATGGTTATCTGTTTGATGATGTTTAACTCTTTATTATAATCTTCTACTGATAAAGGTAAATTGAGTAACCGATGTACCATGCTGTTTAAAGCTGCAACTTTGTGTTGAATTGGATGTAATGAGTAGTTATGTATAATTGTATCAGTATGTGTTGGCTTACGAAAGACCGAAAAAACATGATTATTATTTTGTTTAGTGATTTTTAAGTCCAAAAAATTTATGGAATCGTTCTGTTCAATTTCTATCGTGAATTTAATGTTCAAATGGATGGAATTAATGAAATTAACAAATAAGTCTAATTGACGAGTAGTTCCAATGAAACACACTAAGATGTCGTCAACATATCTATACCAATAAAGAAATTTGGAAATGAGTGGATGTGTATGAATTTTCTGTTCAATATTATTCATAAAAATCTCTGCTAAAAGTGGACTCAAAGGATTTCCCATGATCAAACCATTTTCACTACTGTAATAGATGTTGTTGAAAGAAAAATAATTTTGTTCAATGCAAACGTCCAACAGATTCAATATCTCTGATTTGATTATGTGGTAAAACATGATTCGAATTCAACATGTTTTCGATTAATATTTTGACATCACCTGGAGGGACACTTGGGTATAAATTCTCAACATCAAACGAAATAAGTTTTGCGTTAGGTGGTAGGTTAACGTTTTTTATGTTATTTATCAATTCGAAAGAATTTTTTATAGAAAATTTTGATTTGAATGAACCATAATTTTCAATGATATCTATAAGGTAGTGCGACAATTTCACGGCTGGGGCTGTAACGTAAGATACGACTGGTCTAACGGGGTTATTTACTTTGTGCAATTTAATGAGTGAATACAGTTGAGGTGGTTGAGGGTTTGGTAAAATTAATTTGTATTTATCTATTGTTTTAATTAAAGATTTTGCGTCATTTATTGCAATTTTAATATTTTCTGGAATTTAATAGTTGGATCTTTGTTTAAAATTGTATAGTTTCCGGACGAAATGAAATTTAGAGTTTTAAATAGGTAGTCATTTTTATTTAACGCAATAACAGTATTACCCTTATCTGCTTTTGTAAAAATAACTTCATTTAGTTGAGATTTTTGTTCCATGGCCTTTAAAATATTTTGTTCTTTACTCGGTTTAAAGTCAGCTAATGATTCATTTTTATAATGTTAGATGCTAAATATTTAAGGTGAGTGTTATTAGGAATATTTTTCAGAGAAATTTCAGTATCTATGCCAAGTTCCTCTAAATCAGATTTTATCTTGTTTGATTTAATATTGTGTTTGAAACCTTTCTCCAAGAGATTTGTTTCATCAGTTGTGAAATTAGTATCAGAAAGGTTAACGAATTTATCAATAAAGTGATGGTCAGAAAATTTAGTTTTAAGTGGAGTAGGTTTCGGTTTTCGTGACACGAGAAACTTTAATTTGCGGTATTGGATGGTATATTTATTATGTATTATTGATCTAATTTTGAATCTATTATTGTAATCTAATGAATCGAATTCGAGTAGATGAAGTCTGTACAATAACTCGGTATGAATTACCTTGAGATAAATATTGTAGATGTCTCGCTTGTGGAACAAAATCTTGCATTTTGATTTGATCCATATCTTCTGTCCAGAGATAACTGCTCTTCGAGCTGCATAACTGTTGTTGTTGGTCTTGAGTTTGATGTATTTAGGACACACTTCACTACCATGAATGGTTGATAGTTTGGCGATACTCTTAAAACTCTTGTCCGAAATATTATATTTTAGAATCTTATATTCAAGGGACTTGCTTAGTAATAAAGAAAATTTCAGCTAGTTAAATCTAACCTACAAATGAAAAACACTACTTCCATCAGAAAGTTATCACTTGTGATCTTCAATTGTCTACAGGATCATGAAACATCACCAATTTCATCCTTATGAAGTGAACTAGTTCATGAAATAAACGAATAAGATCCTGATTGCCGTTTGCAATTCTGTGAAATTTCAAGTGAAAATATTAACAATAAACCACACATTATATATAATACCTGTTTTTTCGACGAGAGTAACTGAACTCTCAATGGTGCTGTGAATACGCATAATCGTCGATATTGGGATACCCAGAATCCCCATAGGCATATACACAAACGACTGAGAAATTGAATGTTGGTCTTGAATTTATGAAAACCAGATTGTAGGACTTCGTCGAAGGTTCTTTCAGTGGAGACACTTATTTGCAGTTGTTGAAAGAATTAATGAATCCCATGCTGACTTAACTCCGTTAAATGATGAAACTCTCTCAGAGGAGGATTGTACTCCTACATATTTCGATATTCGTGTGCGACAATATTTGGATATTTCCTTTTTGTTATGGGTAGGATGGCGAGGTGGATAATTAAACTCCAGGTTCATATACTCCCTAACCAATTTCCTCTGTTGAAAATCGTAGGAAGTAAAATAATGATATAATTTAATTATCCATCTGTTTGATGAGTATATTTATCTATGAATTGATGTCACATTTGTTTTGTGAATTTTAATAGTAGAACTAACAAGATGCAATTGATTGTTCTAAAAAACAATCGTTCATATTTATTACGTGTGAATTAAGAGGGCGCACTGGATGTTTGAGTATTTCCGTACTTTTCAGAGGATTTCTTTCGGAAGCAACTAATACGATCACCCCTATATTGAATATATCTGAAAATAGTAGGTGAAAATGCGATTAAATCAAAGAGAACAATTTTCATACTTTCAAATGGATAGAAACGTCTGAAAAATATCAAAATTAAAAACTTTTAGTTCACGACCTCGGCAAACCAGAGTAAGGTTTCAAATTGGTTATAAAAGCTCAGACGATAAAAAAATCTCAACTGCCAACAGTCCAAGCTCCTGCGGAGACGTAGAAAATCTTGAGCTTATACCAATCTTTCAGGTCCTCAATGTGAACATTCCACTTCAGTTTTCGAGTCAAAATCTCACGTGTTCCTTTTTTCATATTAACCGATATGGTTAAATTTCAGCTGAATAAAAGTTAGTCAGACGTATTTATTTAATTATTATACGAGAATAATCATTATCAAATGCGCCAACTAATCTTAATAAATATCTGTCACTGTTTTGGGATATGTGGTCGTTTGATATACCCATATCATGGGAATTTTTTCAGCTTACATGCATTTATTGAATTATTCCTTCAATAAGATATTTTTTACCTCGGTCGAATTTGATTAATTTCGATTGCTTAAAATTGGTTGCCGTAATATTTCCACTCATTGGTCCCAGTAGCTTGACGATTTGGTAATTAACGAGATAGCAACATTAAATCTAACCTAACACCCTGAATCAAATCCATGAAAACAGCTTCCTTAGTAAAGACAATTTTCGTAGTTGCGTTTAGCTGACGATCATTTTTGCAGGTTACCACCATTCTCTACTTGTGAAAGGAAAATTATCATTTGTGTATTGATTATTTATAATATGTCTTGCTTCAAATAATCAAGAAACATACAAACTGTACAAGTAAGTCTCATAAAAACACTGTATTCTGTTCTATTATGTAAGTTTTCATGAATAAGTAGAAAAGTTTATATGACTCTGATGTTACTGTGAAGTTGAATTGAAGTCAGTAATATTTTGAGTGTTTGTTCCATACAAATCATAATGAATTCAGAAAAATACAAAAATAATTGGAAAATGATTGAATCTTATGCTTCAGGTGAATATTGTTATGCTAACTTATTACTCAAAGACATTATAGCAGAGTTTAGGATGCTCTGGAATCTTAAACAAAACAGTGGTCTTCAATCTGCAAAAACCTCCCAAGATTTTTTTATAGAAAATTGGGACACCCTGTTTACTTCAAAATAAATTGCTGAAGTAGATATTCACTTTTTAAATAGAATACCGTTCGAACAAAAATAAAATCTTCAAGAGTGTACGAGCTACAGAGCACCGCGCCACTGGTGAATCACCCAGTATATTTTTATTTCAAATTATATCAAAGAACGCCATGAACGGGGGCGATCCCCATCTTCTATGTGTCGTTATGTCATTGAGATATGTTAAACCTTCAAGTTCATAATTTTCTAAGAAAAATTTCCACTCTCTTTGAGACTGATGTTTAGATTATGAAATGTTGATGAAATCTTGAAATTCAAACTTCTGATATGACATGGTCCAACTCGAATTTGGAATTAATCTTATCGTTCTCGGTTATTTGTTCTACTTATTTCACTTTGGCTGCTGACAACAGGCAGAATAATTTTCTGACGATTTTTCCTATGCACGAAGAATTATATATAAATAGTTGATTTGAATTATAATTATAATTATCTCGATAGTTGAATTTCTATGCCTAAGGCGTGATTGAACGATTCGTTGTTGAATATATGTTTTACCTCTCTAATTTTATCCTATAACAGCTCAATTAGAAAGAAGTTGAGATTTTGAAATTGAATGTATTTCTTCGAATCGCCAGTAGTGAATAGTGTTAAAATTCTTATTGAACATAAGCCAGTATCTATAACTCGAAGCAGCCTTCCTTACCATAAGATTGTGTTAGGTGATATATCAGGGGATTCAATATAACATGAAGAGCAATTAAATCTTAATGCCAGTGAAAATGAGGCGTTCTATATAGATTGATATGGAAGGGCATTCAGTATATTAGGCTTTTAGTAGATTGGGTATTTATTGTATTAGGCGTTCAGTTTATCAGGCGATTTTAAGCTATGACCTAGTAAATAACTAAAGTCATTCACAAACTCCGTTGATATTATTTAATAATATTTGTAAATCTTCCAGTTATTTGGCAATAATGCGTGAGTTACGAACATATTTCTCATATTAATTATACGTCAAGATCAATTTTGATTTACTTAATTCAAACAGTTAATGTATCTTGAGAGGAAGTCTCAGAGTAGATGTTGAAGGGCACTGATGCAGGTATTAATTATGTGCGACATCTTTCCTCATTCATATTTTATTACAATTTTTATCTTCAACTTTCAGCATTGCCATTTGTTGTCAGTAACACTTTTCTTCAATTCTGTTATCGGGATCTATTATCAAGACTAATTTATTGATGTTGACATATTGGAGAATACTATTTTGCAATGGCAGGAGCTCCTTGGTAGAATGATCATGTCCTGTTACAGGTACGAATATTTTGAATCAATACTTGCACGGAAAACAGGGCTTTTCTGTACCCATTTCACTTCAGCAACGTCAACAAGTACTGGGATCACTCAAATGGAATCAGAGTTAGAATAGAAAAAGGACTGCGTTCAACACCAAGCAAAAAGTGTTTTAAGCCCATGATAAGACATCAAGGTAGAAATACAGCAGAGAATTAAATGAAACCTAGAATTGAAGAACAAATCATAAACTCCATATCTGGGCAATATGATGAGCAACGAGAAAATATATATATTATCGAGAAGGACTTGCAAGGAAAAGTCTACGACACCTGATTTTAAGGTAGCAGAAAAATATCATAGCTATGGAATCTTAGAACTTAGTATGGACAAACAACGACCCAACAAGATTCACAAGGCATTTTGAGAACTGTCTGGAACAGATTGGTTCTGAAGTTTGTTGAACTCGATTTTGTAATAATTTCAAGAGTGTAAGTTTTAAGACTGCTAAATAGATAGTTGATGAAAGACACGGGAATCTGTTTGTTAGAAGAAGAATACAGGAGGAGAACTTGATGCAGTGTAAAGTTAATTCTTCTTTCATTCACTAATTTTAGCAATTTCGATGTGCTTTCACATATTTCATTAACATTTTTGACTAGTGTGAGTGCTTTTGAGGTGACTGTACCAGGCATCGAAAAGTCAGCGTTAAAATCTGAACTGTCGAATGTTTGTTGAGAGAATTTCTTTTATAGTAGTGTTTCATCAACTACCTTTATGTATTTAAGTTGGTCTTTTGATATAGTAGCAGCCTGTTTCAATAATTGACATCAGTGAAGTTTATCATTTTGGGATCGTAGGTTCTCAGTTTGTATATATCAAGCATTCATTCATATTCCTTCTTCAATCGTATTTTTAACTGATATATTTTCTTTACTTTATTAAATTCTTTGCTGTTTCTAAGTTTTACGCGATCAATTTGTTGCAATATATCTTTTGTCAAACTTTTGGTTAGTCTAATTTTGTGCTATTTCTTTAGTTTCTTCAGGTGTTTCTTCAATGAATATTTCCCAAGCAAAATCTGAAAACATTTATGATTTAGTTGTTCCAATTTTCTGCTGAGAGTGTATGTATTCTATCTTTTAAAAGGACTCTAATAAGTATCGATTTCTCCATGTGGCTGATTTCATTGCTCTTTGTCATATTTCTACGTTTACAGTTACATGATAATATTACTTGATGTCTGCAGGTTGATATGTTTGCTGAACTTCAGTAGATAGTGTATTTTTTATGATTCATCTGCCACGAGTCTTACATTTACCATCATTTTCCTACTTAGTGAGTTTTTCAATGACCAACTTCTTCCGTCAGACGCGTTATCAACGGCTATGCCTCTACCAAAGTTGATACAGACGATCAATGTATGTAAACTTGCAACGAGGAGATATATGAAATACGCATGAACCAAGCAGAATGATCCTGAGATCATCCCACCTGAGGAGCTTGTTTCTGAAGCTGCACACGAACACGAAGCCTGTCGCTAACAAAGGCTACAACGTGAGTTGTCGGCATGCTTGGTTTGTCGGTTTTTCCTGTGAGGTTATCACATAATAAAAGGTTTATTGAATATTTTCCTCATTACACGGTTATTTGTTGTTTTTCTTGTGTCAAATTGATATATATATATATATATATATATATATATATATATATATATATATATATATATATATATATATATATATATATATATATATATATTATATATATATATATATATATATATATATATATATATATATATATATATATATATATATATATATATATATATATATATATTACAATAGTGAACTCAACGTAAAATGCATGATATGGAGAAATGAAACAAACAATGAATAAAATCACAATGAACCTAAAGACAATAACCATATTAGATTACTGGGAAAATAGAAAATTGAATCACAGTATTCAGGAAACGTCAAATAATCAAGTACAGCCAGAAAACATTTCCCATTCATGAAACTGAAATCACATTTTATAGAAATATAGCAACGAGAAGAATTTTGATCATATAGAAAAGCAAAAGAATGACACCTTACCTCTTTAGCAATTTCAGAATATTGCAATCTGATTGATAGTTCCATTTCGCGTACAGTAAACAAGAAGATTCGGTTGAGCTGGATCGAAGAAAAACTTCAACGTGATAATTGAACTCAAAGGTATTTGAGCACATTATACGTGACAGAAAGTGAGGATTGTATGAACTAAAGACTATCTAAAATTTGTATCAAATAATTTTTTGGCCAATCTGAACCAAGAAAAAGAATAATAAGATAATGAACTTACATTATGTTTTGAATTTGTCAGGGTTTGCAAATATTCTCATCAACTATCAGCTAGTTTATAATAAAAACGAAGAACAAAGAAACTGGACGCCCACTATGAACAATCGACTCACCGTAAAAATCTCACGCTCTGTCTAGAGGAACGCCTCCGCATGTTCCCTCAAACTAATAAATATTTCTAGGCACAATCAGCGAATCAACTTGAAACGCGCTGTTCAATACACTGAAAGAGTACAGTTTCGGCGTAATGTTTGAGTAGGCATTTGTAGATGCGCATATTGAGGACGCAAATATTCCTCAGCTAACGTAATCTTTCTCGATGCAAGCGTACCCGTTGTGTAGGTTAATGAAATCTCGTTCCTTTGATCTGAAATATGTGTCAGCTCATCGAAGCTCGCACCGATTGGATCTTTGAATAATTTTCACAGGCTTGATAAGGATTCGATATTAATGCGTCTCTGCTCATTTGTGTTCAAGCGAACGCAGCCATGTGTGATGCGACAAACAAATGTAGAATCCTTTGAGTTCAGTTTGCTTATATCATAAATATTTTAGGCCAAGTTGAATGTGCAGTTATGTAGAAAATAACATTTACCTTCTAACAGTTGTTATTTTTCGGAAAGCTTTCAATCGAGCTCCGTCTCTTCAAATATATCTTTACTTCTTGAGTAGCCAGACTATTCAAACTTGTTGATATAACGAGTTCAAAAGATTCAATTTATATTTATTTTTTCGTGAAAAAAAATCTTTATGCTCGATTTGAAGGAATGAATTTATTTATACGAGTATATATAGATTGGAAAAAAGTATTATGTAATCCTCTAGTTATATGGATTACGATCGTTTAGGTTGAGTTTTTTCTCATGTTCTGATATAATTGATTTCTTATTGGTAGCTGTCAAAAATATGACGTCAGCAACATTTTCTTCAAATGACACGTACATACATGCAATATGAATCCTGATATTAGATATTAGCTCGATACAGCCCTTTCACAATAACCACCGTTCAATTGAAAGAAATATTCGGGATGAGTCTCAGCAAAGGAAGTACTATTTCTTGTTTGTTAGTAGACAAAATACGAAATATAGTTTCATTTCAAGGAACGTATAGAATCAAGTGAAATAAATCGACAGTCGCCAATTTGAGCATTTAATGAGACGATTTTTTCCATTTTACTGGTATACAGTCAACTCATCATTCATTTCTTCTCGAGCTATACTTTTTTCTCAATAATGATAACATTTAAAGTAAAGCGTTTCATTCGTGAAGACACTGAAGACTTTTCTTTAGAAATCTTCCATAGAATGTTACGTTTACCTCCATGAAGGAACTCCTATTCTCCAAAATCACCGTAAACTAGGGCTTTCCAGTAGTGGTACAGTACAGTCGAATTAAACTGCTTTTTACTCGTTTCAATACGTTAGAGTGCATTTAGTACATATGTATGTATACATATCCAATTGGCGCTTTTTAACGAACTGACACAGAGGCCAGTCCCCGTAAAGCTAGAAATATGAATGGATGTGCAACACTGGCGAGGTCAAGCGAGACCAAAACTGCAGTATTTTGCTCCTATTCATGATATCCAACCGAAATGTTTCATTATTGTGTGGCCCTGGTTGATGGTGATAATGAAGAGAGGATGAATTTTTTAATACTTTTTGGGTTTATCGTAATCTCATCATATTGATTTCAATACTGCCTATTTAAGGTCATCTCAAAGTGATTCTTTTTTAGTTATACATCAGGGATAATATTTCTGAGATTGATTTTTCTAATTTAATAAACCTCACGAAACTCCTTGCATGATTTTATCGAGATCTGATGACTACCGAATTGTTAGTGCTCGCTGCGCTCATACTTTTCCACACTGCATGGTTATAAAACCCAAAAAATCAGTTGTTCATTGAAAACTTCGTTGCTATTGCTTGAGTTGTAAAAAGGAAATTCAGGAACCTGCGATACTTGGTCTACGCGATTCATAATATCCAAAAAAAAATTTCTACATGTAGCTTCAGAATTCCATCAAGGACATCTACTTGGATCTCTTTATTCAGTCCGATCAATAGTTAACGACCAGATATATAATTTCTCATATATGATTGTCTTAATACAAAACATATACAATGGAAGAAAAAATTTTTAAAAATAAATACTGATATTTGTTTGATTCGGTCGTCCCTTTCCGAAATGACGACCGTTCAGTTCAAAAAATTACCTTCGATTCAGTCTTAGCAAAAGAAATGTTTAATATTATTTATTTGAAAAAAAAATCATCAAAATAAAGATTAACAAACACGATTTGAATTGAGTAAACAGAATGACAACCTTCAATTTAAACATTTTTGAGATGTTTTTTTTTCTGGTTCATCGCCAACTGATCACACTGATTGCGTCACTTCTTATTTTTAGTTAAAGTTTTTATTCTTCCATCTTTGAATGTTTGGCGGAAGAGAAATTCATTTCAACGATCAGGAAAAAAGGCTATTTCCTCAAATAATTGACAAACACTCCAATTATATTTTAATCAATCAGAATCGATATATTTAACCATCAAGGGAGGAAGTATTCTACAAAATCTTCTATTCAGTATTCTTTATAGAAAATTGTCGTCATAGCTGAAATCTTATTAGTTGTTTGATTTGCGAAAAGAAAGGTAAGATTGCCTTAGTGAAATGAAAAGGTTTGTAATATCTTATCTACGAGATCTATTGAATTCAAAAAGAATGGAGGATTCTTGAGCAATTCCTATTTTCTGACAGTTTTCGATCTTCTTCAATTAGCATTATAATTTTATTCAGGGTATCAGCTTGGATGTAATAAAAAGCTTTCTCTAATCAGTCCAATGAATATGTAACGTCCAGATATATAAACCCTTAAATACAATTATATAAACAGAAAACAAAGAATACAAATCTATGGTTCAGAAGAAACAAGTTCGAAAATTTTTCAACTTTAACACCCTGTATCTGGCATTTGGTTTTCCAGTGGATTTTAATGTACTTCAATATTCAAAATATTCATTTAATAGAAATTGTCGGTTCTTCGCAAATAATAAAAGCAATTGATTAGTTTAATCTCAATGAACCCACACGAGTACTCAAGTCCGAAGAATATTATTTATTTGAAAAAAACTCATCAAAATAAAGATCAACAAACACGATTTGAATTGAGTAAACAAAATGACAACCTTCAATTTAAACATTTTTGAGATGTTTTTTTTCTGGTTCATCGCCAACTGATCACACTGATTGCGTTACTTCTTATTTTCAGTTAAAGTTTTATTTTTCCATCTTTGAATGATTGGCGGAAGAGAAATTAATTTCAACGATCAGAAAAAAAGGCTATTTCCTCAGATAATTTACAAACACTCCAATTATATTTCAATCAATCAGAATCGATATATTTAACCATCAAGGAGGAAGTATTCTACAAAATCTTCTATTCAGTATTCTTTATGAAGAATTGTCGTCAAAGCTAAAATCTTATTAGTTGTTTGATTTGCGAAAAAAAACGTAAGATTTACTCAGTAAAATGAAAAGGTTTGTAATATCTTATCTACGAGATCTATTGAATTCAAAAAGAATGGGGATTCTTGAGCAATTCCTATTTTCTGACAGTTTTCAATCTTCTTCAATTAGCTTTATAATTTTATTCAGGGTATCAGCTTGGATGTAATAAAAAGCTTTCTCTAATCAGTCCAATAAATAGGTAACGTCTAGATATATAAACTCTTATATACAATTATATAAACAGAAAACAAAGAATACCAATTTATGGTTCAGAAGAAACAAGTTCTGATTTTCCAGCGGATTTCTAATGTACTTCAATATTCAAAATATTCATTTAATTGAAATTGTCGGTTCTTCGCAAATAATAAAAGCAACTGATTAGTTTAATCTCAATGAACCCACACGAGTACTCAAGTCCGAAGAATATTGAAATATTTCTATATGGTGAAAATAAATTTTTATTTCAGAGAACTAATGCTATATATCCTGTTATATTTTATTACCTTATTTGGTATTTATATGTTCATGTAGTAGCTTAGAAAATTTGCGTGTGTATTTTTCAGATATATAATTGACTGAGAAATTAGAATGAGAATCATAGGAAAGGGTTAGTATGGGTGTCGAAAAAAAAACATAAACAAAATGGCGAGTGCGCGATAACAATCGGGGTACCCTATCGATTCCAGAAAGTACGCATCTCGTACATACGTACGAGAGTCGTCCTCTATGGACCGAGACGGTGAACCCGATATCGGACTTCGTGAAAGATACGAACAATAACAAAGAGATTTGGGAACTTGCTCTCGTCAGGATATATATATATATATATATATATATATATATATATATATATATATATATATATATATATATATATATATATATATATCTTGCTCAGTCCTTGCTTCAACAGAATATTCAGAAAGACATAATGCCGTCGCTAATATTATTCATTTTAATCTAGGAATTAAACATGACCTAATTCCCAAAGAAAAAAATTTCACAAATATGAACCTGAGATTATTTGTGAAAATGACAAATATAAACTTTATTTTGATAAAACAATTCTTTGCAACAGAGCTGTAAAACACAATAGACCAGATATCGTTCTTAATGATAAACAGAATCAAATAACATATATAATTGATATTGCTATACCCGACACACATAATATACAAAATAAATACAATGAAAAAATTTCTAAATATATGATGCTTGGCGACGAGATTAAAAAATGTGGAAAATGAAGAAAATATTTATTCTACCGATTATTATTTCTACAACAGGCGTTATTCCTAGAAATCTTCACAAAAGTATTGAGATTTTGGGTCTGAAGAAAATTTGTTTGAACAGTTACAAAAGATAACAGTCATCAAATCTTGTAATATTCTTCGTAGGTTTCTTTCCGAAAATAATAATGAGGTAGAGTCATAGGTTTTCTCTTTAGTTTATACTGCTCAGAATCTCATTTCATATTTTATTCATTTGTTTATATAAATGTAATATAATTAACTGACAATTTTGTCATATTTATATTCAGAGCAGTATTCTATTCGATCGTTCACCACTTCACACAAAGGAAACTATTAATGAGTAACATTCAGTGTTACTTGACTAAGGTCCGTACACTGGATTTTTCCGGAAGAAAGCCTCTGACACTACTCGTTGTTACATTGATATCATTGTCTGATGATGCTATAGTATGTGTATATTCTGGTAGATTGATATATTCTCATAACATTTAACGTTATCCTAATATATAATTACTCCAGGATATGTTTTGATTATAATCATTGCCTGGCAATGGTATTAATTACCGGGTGGTGGATTTATATTTTTCATGAAATCAGTTTGATTGCATGAACAGATATATGGGCAACTCGTCGGGGTAAAACCCCTATATATATATATATATATATATATATATATATATATATATATATATATATATATATATATATATATATATATATATATATATATATATATATATATATATATATATATATATATATATATATATATATATATATATATATATATAAGGTCCATTTTGATTCTGGCGGCGTTGCGACAAACTGTCCTTGTTATCTTCGGTAGACAATGTCTCGAACGTAACTGATAGCAGTTAGTCGGTGGTTCTCCTTTATGTCATCATTGTGGGCGTCTGTGGACCTGGTGGTGGGGATGCTTTCAATATTATCTGTTGATGATGCCGGTTTCCTAGGTGGTAAAATAAAACGTCTTATCAGAGAAGCAGTGGAAATTGAAATGAGGAACAATGAACAAAAGAGACGAAACCCCCAACCTATCGAAGACTTGGAAGATTATTTTACCACCTAGGATACCGGCATCATCAACAGATAATAATTAAAGCATTCCCACCACCAGGTCCTCCGACGCCCACAACGATGACATAAAATTATAATAATTATAATTATTTGCTAACCCTTTCTTCAAAAGTAAACAATGTTTCTACTGGGGAATCGGGGTTGAGAGAACGAAAAGTGTTTGAGGTTACGCGTTTCGGCACAGGGCCATCATCAGAAAATATTCATCTCTGCACAATTATTATCTTACATTCTCTCTTGATATCACGATCAGTGAAGATAATGATATAATATATTTAATTATATATAATTGATTAGAAGAGACCTCGTCAGGATGATACAATTGAACCCATTAATTTTGAGCTGATTGCAAATATTTTTCAAAATATTTTTTCATTTATACATAGCCAAAACTGTGAAACGTTACATAAAATTCTGGGGATTTATGTGTTTTTGTACATATTGACTAAAATGGAATCGGGAAACCATGAAAATTCAGCGTTCCATCTTCCACATTTCAAATGACTATAGTGTATATTTAGAATTTCGGAATTAAAATGACAATTAATCTGGTTTTCACATCCATCGTCAATCCGGACACCAATGACTATAAAAATATTTACATTGTACATTTAGTAATAAAAACCAAATATAAATAGCTACAGCATAATGGTGACACAAACTCATAAAATCCAAAATACTCGACCCAATAGTTGGTCGTGCAGGCGTAGCATGTCATACTTATGTCAAATATATCGGGCGTTCCATGAAAAATGCTACTCCTACAATTGTTGATTGATTTTAATGAAACAACAGCTGTACTGCATTTTGAGTACCATCTGCTGAAACAGTAACACATAAAACGCTGATTTTTCAAAACAAATTAAATTATATACAGGAATTTTGGAATTCAACTCATCAATGTAATTTGTGAAATGAGATTGTGAGTTTGTGATTTTTATATCCTAGAAATTTTTGTGATTGTTTCAGTAACAATAACATTGTTTTCGTGAAAGAAAGTAATTCAAAACATATCAGAGGATTCGAATGCATCTTGGAGTAAACTCTGTAGCTCGAGGACCATGAAAAAACACAGAGCACTCTTCATGTAGTTATAAAAGATTCGCAATTATAAACCAGGAATTATGACTAGTTTCGAGTATTTTAACGGAAAGTAAAATGAGTGTGAAAGACGAAAATCACTGAATACAGATAATATACAAGTTCATTATACATTTAATGAAAATTGTGTTCAAGCATTTCGACGTTATCTGAAACCATTTCCAGATCGTGAATCATCAAAGCGTTGCAAGTACATACGATACTCGAAGAAACTCAAGAAAGTGGAAATACCATTTCGATGAACCGAAAACATCGAAATAATAGAACTCAATTTTTATCAAAAATTCATCAAAATAGTTGAAAATGCCGTCCATGCTGATTAATACACAATTGGAATCTCCTGAGTACGGTACGTGCTGCCTCTAGAAGATATACGGTCTTTATTATTTCCTTCAACTCATACAAATTTTCTGGTAAAGTGCGGTAACTTCATCCTGCAGGCAACTTCGGAGCCAATAACGAGGAGGGGTCATATCTGGAGAACGGGCTGGCTACCTAACAGGACCACATATTCCTATCTATTGATCACTATTTGTTCAGCAGTGTTGAGTGATTTTCTCAACGAAAAGTGAATGGTGAAAAATGAAGAGAGCTCGATGGAGCAGTACAGAATTCATTACTGAAGAGCGCTATACACACTCATAAATAATAGCATCTACTTCTTGGATAATGGCTATATACAAAATGGAATTGAATTTTTCTGCGTTAAAAATTACTATGTTGATGAGTATTAAACTACTAAACAGAAAGAAGGTTCATATTATTACTCTAATACTCTTGGGACAAAACGAACCTGAAAAAACTCTGAATTGCTGACGTTGGTTGGTGTTCATGATATTTACAAAGTATTTTCCTCGTTTGACATTGTAATTCATCTAGATCAGTTTTAGACCATTAAATAATTCCAAAAGAAGATGTAAGAATAGGAACTGCATAGGAGTTGATAGCTCTGAAAAGGTTTTTACTCGTTAAATGACTCTTGATAATAATTCTGAGTCTGTTATAATATAAACTTCTAATATTTTCTTTAGTGTTGCTAAGGTTACTTTTTCAAGGAGATTCTTTAAGTGCTCTTTGGTTGGTAATCTCATCAATGAAATGCTACTAATTCTGGCTTTAAATTGAAAAGTCTATCAACAACGCACCAAAATATGTAAATATTATTGCGCTCTCTAACGAACCGACACAGAGGCCACTCACCATCACCACCAGGAAAGCATCAAAACAGAGAGAAGATATCAAACAAAAAAACTCAGAAGTCACACTAGTTCGATTATTTACAGCAACGCTACACACTGTGCCTGCAAGGAAGCGATTGTCGAAAGACTAACGCTTCTTATTCTTGTCTGGCTGTCAATCGGTAACATGCGAAAGAAGAATTTTATTCGAGGAACAATATTCTTACTTCATTGGAATACATTCAACGAAAGGTTGAATATTGTTCCTTGAATGAAATTCTTCAATGTGTACATATAGCGATAATTTCGCATGTCATCATTGTTGAGATATTTTATGTCCAATCCTATGTAATCAATAGCCTTTCTTAGAAAGAGTACAATAAAGATACTGAGCTAGCAATAAAATATTCGATTAACATATTCAATACTATCCACAAGATGTTGAGCAGATTTATTACAATTCTCAACAGCCAGCATGTTCACATACGAAGCTTTGTTGTGAGAAGGCGTTGGCAGAAAAATTTTCTTCGTTCTTCTTATAGTCGAATGAGAGTTTCATTATAATAAGTCTCATTCAAGTTTCCCTCAATGAAGATTAGTTCTATCAAGCGATTTGAATAAATTGCAAACCAGATGTTCATACTAAATCATTTCTATTTAAATGACGAGTGTTGAAAAAAAACAATAATCACACAGAATGATTGTTCGGAAAAAAGAATAATTTGCACCATTTGTAAAACATTTGAAAACACGAGAAATCTTACACTGTCATGTCCATCGAGAGCTTGAACTTTTTGAAAACCATAAGGCTTGTAATTATGTTTGCTTGAAACAGAGTGAACAGTCGTCGCTGACGTACCGATTGCTGCAGAAATTTATCGATGAGATGTTTTCGAGTCAGCTTTCCCGATAGAATCAAACACTTGAGCACTTTATCTAGTAGATTGTGAAAGGGTTCTATAATCTGTATATTTGATTGATTTTCGTCTTCCATACTCTTTCGTTCTTCATAAGAAGAGCGAAAACGAAACAATAACAAGACCTAAAAGTTCAATTGACGAGGCTTTTACGTGATAGAAATCCATTTTCACAAATACAAATACACGATGATTTCTACTAAAATATATTATTAAATGCTCGACGCGTTTCGATACACAGTATCTTTATCAAGAGAGAATGAATACTACAGATATATCTTACTAACAAATTTTTATATATACTGAAGAGGCAATCCACTCAGGGCAATCCGTACTTGAACTAATGTTCAGGAAATAAATTTAATAAGGGTGAGTTATTTATGTCTACCTGATCATTAAGAACTTCCGGTGTATACCTAAATCTGTTATTTTCAAGTATTTCCAGAAGGTTGAGTTTTATACCTCTATTCTCAGAACGTACGATTTTGAATTCTGAATTGAAAGAGTGACCATTTTCCCTAGGATGATTTGAATAATTTGAATTGGTTTTTCCATTGATGAAACTGCGTTTATGTTCAGAGATTCTAGCATTGAAATTTCTTCCTGTTCTATCTATATAAAAACAATTGCAATCTGCACAATCCAATCTATAAACACCTGATTTATTTTCTTTATTAATTGGAGACTTATAATTCCTGATAAATGAACCCAAATTTGTTGATGATTTGAACGCTATATTTGAATTTGAATTTTAAAAAGGATTTCACATTATTGCTAATATTGCCCATATATGTTAAACTATTGAATTTCTTGTCGTGGTGTTCACCGATTGGATATATATGTTGTAAAGCTAATTTTTGTTTTTCTTATGTAATATGCTGCTAACTAAATTTGCATCATAACCATTATTTATTGCGATCTGTTTCATCAAATTTAATTCTTTGAAATAATTATCATTAGACATCGGTGCGTTCAAGAGTCTATGTATATAGCTATTAAATGTTGCAACTTTATGTTGGTGAGGATGTGCTGATGTATAATGAATTGTGATATCTGTATGAGAAGGCTTATGATAAATTGAAACCTGGTATTTATTATTTGATCTATTGTTAGGTCTAGGAAATTGACCGAATTGTTCTGTTCTATTTCAGAAGTAAATTTTATTCTTGGGTCCAGGTTGTTGATAAAATTTTTGAATACAGTGAACTGTCTGTTTGTTCCTGTGAAACACACAATAATGTCATCGACATGGCGATACCAATATAGGAAATGTTTAATAAGCGGGCGTTTATGAATAGTTTTTTCTATGTTATCCATGAAGATTTCAGCTGAAAGTGGGCTTAAGGAGTTTCCCATTATAAGTCTCTGTGATGAGGGACTTTTAATGAGAAACCCCTTAACATATATAGGCAATATTAGCAATAATGTGTAATCCCTTCTCATGAATTCAAATTTATATATAGCGTCCAAAACATCAACAAATTTAGGTTCATTTATCAGTAATGATAAATCTCCAATTAATGAAGAAAATAAATCAGGTGTTTATAGATTGGATTGTGCAGATTGCAACTGTTTTTATATAGGTAGAACAGGAAGAAATTTTAATGTTAAAGTCTCTGAACATAAACGCAGTTTCATCATTGGAAAAACCGATTCAAATTATTCAAATTATCTTAGGAAAAATGGTCACTCTTTCAATTCAGAATTTAAAATTCTACATTCTGAGAATAGAGGTATAAAAATCAACCTTCTGGAAGTACTTGAAATTAACAGATTTAGGTATACACGGGAAATTCTTAATGATCCGGTAGACATAAATAGCCCACCCGTATTAAATTTATTTTCTAAACATTAGTTCAGGCCCGGATAGCTCTGAATGGATTGCCTCTTTAGTATATATAAAAAGTAGTAGTAAGATATATTTGTAGTATTCATTCGCTCTTGATAAGGATACTATGTATCGAAACGCGTCGAGCATTTAATAATATATTTTAGTAGAAATCATCATTTACATGTGTTTGTAAGAATTAATAGATTGGTATCTAATCCGTAGTAGCCTCTCGATAGTAATTATGATTGTCATTAACAGAGCTCACTTCTCGATTCATTAGAATCTTTTGTCACGTTTTAAGTCACTATTTACTTAAATGTCGAAATGAAGTGTTATCGGGCCTAGAATAATGGCCAGAATACTTTCTGCGACAGAAAACTTTCATCACAAACTCAATTTGCAGCCTATTCTATCAATTACATCATAAATTGTAATAGAGTAATAGAAAATAAAATGAGAATATCTTTAAAAGTCCAAATGAAGGTTAAATTTCGGTATTTATGGAAGAGAGACCTATAGTAGGGTGTGAGAATATCAGGCTATTAGAATATCATTAAAGATGCAATCAGGATTTTGTTACATGGTAGTCATTGTTGTAGCTATAACTTGTCCGATTTTCAACGGAGCACCCAATATCCATTCCAAATTGTATAGCGAAAGTTTTAGAGATCAATAGAGAATCGTAAAATAATATGCTATATATTCTATATTCGAGAAATGCTTCGTTGACAAAATACATGGTATTCAATTTGGATAAAAAAATCAAAATTAACTATTTCCAAACGATTGCAGATATTTTAATGAAATTTTGTGGGCGTTGACTGCCTTCCAATAAGATGTCTGCAATGAAAATATTATTTTTGATTTTTTCAGTGATGTCTGTACTAATGCTGAGTCGTTCAGAAAAATCAAAGTGCTTCTATTTTTCAAATTGAATGAAAAATCCAAAACCGATATTTATTTCGTGAAAAGAGAGTGGCGTACTAATTTTTTCTTCAAAAGTATTCAGTTAAGTGTTAAGAATATATTTTATACAACAAAATCAGATATAAAAACTAGACCACCTTGTACGAAGACAAATTTTACAATTGCATTATGGGGAAAGAATAAGGTTGCTTCAAAAAAAATAAATCTGAATGAGATAATAATTCGTAAAGTAATATAGTCTTAATTCTAAGAATTTCCAAGAAAAACCCTACAAACCTAAGATAGAATTTTTATGTTGATTGAATTGACTTTTCAATTTAATTGAAAATGTCACTCAAATCACAATTACTGATTACAACGCAACACAAATATGTCATCAAGACCACTACTATAATACTAATGAATAGTTGAAATGTTTTTGTGTTGATGGCATTGAGGAAGAAAGTTCGAAAAGTAATAATGACAATGGCGCATGAAAATGAATCGAGGAACTTCGGATATACTCCTGTCATCTATTTTTTCCACTCAAATTGTATCAAGTGCATAATGTTCGAAATCGGAGAAACATTGAAGCTCTTGCTTGATTTGAATAAATAATGACGATTGTGTAGCTTCAGTGTAATTATTGCGAAATATAAACCAATATAACACCATATTGCGCTAGTGAGAAGAGTATGAGTAATTAGACAAGGGTTTGTATTAAGCTTGAAAGCGTTTTAGTATACAGTCGAACCCCGTTATTGAAATAGCCATCGTGCCAAGTAAAATTATATTAATAACCAAGTTATGACATTAACCGAACGTTGCGTAGTGAGCATAATCATTTTTTACGTAAATTGATTGCATAACATTAATTTACCGTAGGTGCTCTCTTTTTATTTTCTTTGTTCTAAGACAATGCTACAACTAGTACAGTTTTTACTAAGATAAAAAAATACGCGAATTTATTATAAATAATTTATGTTTTTGGACGAAAATCATTATAATTGATTAGTTTTCCATTATACATAATATATTATGCTATTCATTGAAATTCGATTTGTTGATATGAAAGGATGGTCAGACAGAAATTCCACAGAATCAAGGCCCTTGCTCATTAATTTCTTTTCTGTCTATGGTATCATCAAATGTAGTTAAGACTTTATTCTTCAAATTATTGTTTTCATTTTTTTGAAAAACACATATGCTACTGTTTGAAGGTAACAAATCTGGAAAACCATTCGTCATAACCAAGTGCATCTAATTTTTCCATAGCAGATGATATAATGTATGCGAATTTTGAAAATTTGCACTTTCTGAATAGCGAAAAGAACAAAAATTGTTTTCGAGGTTCTATCTGAAGTAACGTAAGTATCCAAATTGGCCGAATAAGTGAACATGTTTGGTTCAAGAAACTGACAAATATCAACAAATAACAAAGTTTTCGTTCTCTATCATTATGCTTTTCCTAGAATAGAATTTGAGCCATCCAGAAATTCGTTGAAATGAACATCTATGGATTCATATGGAATCACTCGGTATTTCACTCGGTTTTTGACTTACTATAAAGAATGAAGTTTTTTGTTGTAAAAAAACTGGATAGTATGATAAGAAATGTTGAAAATGTTGAATCATCACCACATATTCGGGATATTGTACTCAGTCGTCATTGAGATTTAAAACTGTGAATATCAAAATTTAAAGAAGCCTATAATCATAATTGAAAATGCTTTACGTTGAATTGTCCGATGTGCAGAGGGGTCGAATAATTGCTCCCGTTGAAGAAGGGGTGCATAAAGAGATATAGCGGCCATAATGGAAGTATCACAGGAGGTGATTTCAAAAACCACCTGATACGTGGAGTCACAATCTCTACAAAATAGGCCTAGAAGAAGTCTTAGGAAGATCACATCTGTTGAACAATATCTTTTCTTTGTGCCAAATTGATAGAAGAGATCCTAGTGCGTCGCACTCCATATACCAGAAGCAATTTCTGGAAGCAACAGGCATCAGTACATCAGTCGAAACGATACGTCAAATATTTCGTTCAAGGGGTTTATACAGAAGAAGGCCCTTAAACGTTTCAGAGCTAACCAGACAAGTGAAAATTAACAGACTTAGTTGGTGTATCGAGCACCAAAATTGGAATATTGAGAATTTGCGAAATGTTATTTTTTTGAATGAGACAAGAATTGGTGTTCGATCAGATGACCGCCGTATTAGGGTTTAAGAGGGTCATGGAAGATAAGCTAAACTTCGAGCAGCAATACAAATTCCGAAATATCAAGGGGGCAGTGAGATGTTTTCGGGTGGCATTATGCTGGGAGGCAAAATAGATTTGATTTCGTTTTCTGCGAGTGTAACGGCTAGAAATTACGTGGACCTAGTGCTGGAGCTCATAGTAAGAAGCTGGTGAGGTGCCACGGTGAGAATTTTGCTTTTATGCAAGATAATGCTCCTCCGCGCAACCTCGCGCGTTTCTTGAAGCAGAGGGGATCGTTATTTTGGACTGGCCAGCTTGCTTTCTAGACCTAAATCATATGGAACACTTATGGGATAATCTCAAAAGGAAAATTGGATCGCGCCAGGATAATCAAAGAAACCCACAACAGCTCATCCAATCCGCCACAGAAGAGTGGCAGAATATCACCCCAGAGGAGGTCGAAAACTTAATCCAAAGCATACCTAGATGCCTATCAGGACAAGAGGAGGTAATACAAGCTACTGATGCTGAGACAAAACTCCTACTCTGTGAGAAAACAATTTTCAATATTTTACTACATGATGAACGAGTCTCTTATTTTCCTTTCTTTCTTAAAATGAACCTTAAATTATCTCTTTTTCAATTGAAATATCTTGAAAGGATCAATTCTATTAATCTCTCGAAATTTTAAAAGTCTTTTGAGTTTTTATTGAAAAATATTTCAGAAAAAATGACTTCGCTAATTTGAAGTAGCTAAGACTTTTCAATTCAATTCAATAACGAGAAAAGAAGGCTTATTACATACTCCTTCTCAGCTCTTCAGCGATATAGTCTCCTCGAGAAAGAAAAGTGCTATCTAGAGTAGCATGAAAGCGGAGCATGTTTTCACCTCAACAAGCTGGTTCATAATGTTCAATTAACGTAGGTGACAATTCCTTTACCCACACATTGGTATCCCTAGAGATTTACATTCTTGAAAGTTATTTGTTCCCAATAATTGGATTATTTATGGAAATATTTCGTGCATTTTTTTCAGTTGATCTTTCAGCCAATGCATTCTCGATATCTGTATCTTTTCCACTAAGCTTTTGTTTTTCACTCGAAGTGGTGGAAACCCGAAAATTCCAAATATTAGTATTTTGATTGCTCAAAATTTCGAGTTTGTCAAATCTGAAAATTTTTCACGACTTGAATTACTACCGATTGTCCAGCGTATATGATTGAATTCAATGTTTCCTTTGAGTATTTGGACGTAATGTTGAACTGGCAAACACAACCTCAAACAACACCACTAATAAGGTGTTTCAGAAAAATTTTCAAACGAAATTTAACTACTATTACCTACCTCACATTTGACACGTTATCCAACATAAAGTTTGCTCTGTGAACAATTATGATCATTGGATGTTCCTTGATCCTAATTGCCTCGTGGGAAGATAAAAATCTTGTGATTATCATATTCCGATTGTTGAAAAAATTCACGAAAAGTATTTTGCAAACGCTTTGAAACTGTATATTATTTTTTATATGAGATAATGACTCCTGAACATGGTCAATAATTGCTTTTTATAGAAGAAAAACATGAGTCATACATGCTGCATCTCCAGAAGAGTTACGTCAGCGCATTAGCCAGTGTATTCCCGATCACATCAACTGCATGCCATCGGTTCATGCAGCATTAGCAGTGGTTAACAAGATTATAGTTCGGAACACACTCTTATGTTATTAAGTTTGAAGTTTGGTTTCTTGCTCTCTAGAAACCCGGCGCATTCGCCATTTTACAAAATAGTCAACATATCTATGGTGAAATTAGTGATGAGAGGAAAGCTAGAGTACAGAATGAAGTTTTGAAAGGAGCAGCTAACGTTTGTAGCACGAGATTATACAGAGATGAAGGTGTAAATTAAGATACATAAACTACTGACTCCCACTAATAGACAATGCATTTATTGAAGCCACATAGTAATTAGTATACTGCGTGTTCCAACGAAAATTTGCCCTCCTCTCTATCTCAAGATGGACTGTTTTTGGAGGAGAAAGCTGAGATACGTCAATTTCTGATTAAGGGGCACCAATTTCTGAGTTGGTTTGGAGTATTTGAAATCAACTTCCTACCCTCAGCAGCACCTAAATGAAAATTCATTATAGAGAATGTGGGTTGAGTTATATATCGTTCGAAAGGTATTTTCATTGTCTATTCAAAGGAAGTATCCTTATGAACATGTTATATCATGCAGACAGTTCAAACAGAACAAAGGTTTGTATTTTAATGAAAAAACAATGCCTAAAATCAAATTATATGCTCAAAATAACCTTCTCGTGCATCCATACAATATTACGATTCTCAAATTCTCTTCTAACATTTTGAAGAACTTCTGGTATCAAAGGTCTATATTCGGTGACGATTCTTTTTCACAGCTCTTCCAAGTTTTCAGGTTTTTAGCATAAACTCTCGCTTTAAGATAAATCCTTAAGAAGAAATCTGAAGGACTAAAATCCGGTGACCTGGCTGGCCACTCAACTAATCGTCTTCTGTCAATTCACCGATCTGAGGAATTTGCTTCCAAATATTGTCGCACACGAACATCGAAATGTGCAGGAGCACCATCTTGCTGAAAACCTTTCCCATTCTTCGAAAGAGTTTCATTCATTTTTCAAAATTTCTGTGAGCCAAAGATTCATTAATTCTTTCAAAAACTGTGTCCCCATTGAGATTATCTACGATGAAGAAAAGTCCTACAATATGGTTTCCATAAATTCCAGCCCAAACAACCAATTTCTCTATCCAGTAGACTGTTGACACACCAGACACACTCGATAATTTTCTGATGGAAGTAGAGGTTCCAATTTTTGGTGGCTCAAAATGTTTTTTGTTAGTTGCCGAACCCGTAGTGAAAAATTTATTCATCAAATAAAATCGGAAGTAAGGCATTTTCGGATACGAAAATCTTTGCTAATAATTACGATTTTCAGCAGAACTATTTTCAGTTACAAGGAAGGAGAGTTAATCCCAGAAACCCTGAATTTTCTTATCAATTTCAATACCATTTTTATTTACTAGATGTATCGGGTATTACAATATCAGCAATATACACTGCGCCAAGAGATTAACGTACAAAATCGAGACCTCAAATTTATTCAGAAGAATCCACCGGCATTGCTAGAAGAGAATCGAAATAAAAATGGTAGAAGGTCCAGAAAATTCTGTTAATACCAACTGTTTCAACCTTTGGCGAAATTAACTGCATGACATTTATGATCTATATTCAAAATCAATGCTTTATTTTTGATCCATTTCGTTCCGAATTTCATTTCGATCAGTCTGTTCCGAACCTCATCCATGGTAGCTGACTATTTTGCTGGCTTCTCAATCTTCTATTGAGAATGTCTCAGACATGTTCGATGAGATGGGGCCTGGACTTCACCAGGATTTATCGATTTTCGCCTAGCTTTAATAGTTTCGCAAATACAACTTTTTTGTGAGAAGACTCTGTTCCGACGTTTGCTCGTTTTCAATGAAATGGTAGATGTTAGACAAAAACGGACACCTGATGTAGTGACTACGGCCCAAAAAGACCCCGTAGGACAAAATTTTCAGAAATTCCAACGAGAAATTTTTTCTCTGAAAATGTGCTTCAAATTCCACAAAAATTTCATGTAACCAAGTTAGAATAATTTGTACAATTGTGCTCTCGAGGTCGAATATGGAATAAATGTTTGCCTAGCTTGAATGGCTTCACAGAAATGATTTTATTTTTTAGAAGAGTGCGTCCTGATGGTTGGATTTATTCTATCGACGCAATTTTGACAAAGTATAGACTAATAGATTGGTTTCGTAAAACCCTATTATATTTTAACATCGTTCTACCTACCTCCTTGCATCTGGATTTCAAGATTTCATTGCTGTTTACACAACAACCTCACTTAAAGTTTTCACAATACGAGTTCGAATCGCAGAAATACACCGCCCAAGAAAATAACACACAGAATTGAAAATGCAAAAGTTCAGATCGAAACTTTTGAAAATTCGTTTTTCCGGCAATCCGCCAGCACTAGGAAATGCTTAAGAACAATCTAAATAAAATGGTACTCATAGAAATTGAACTAAAACTAATAATGAAAATGTTGAACTTTTGGAAAATTCAAAATAGCCAAAAACCTGTTAACACCGGATATTTTCATCCATGCATGAATTACTGTATGACATCCACGATTCATACTAAAAATTATTTAACTTTTTGCATTCTGATCCATTCTGTTCCAAATTTCGATCAGTCCGTTCTGAACCTCATTAACAGTAACTGGTTTTTAATCTGAGTATGTCGATGAGATTGAGGTTTGGACTTCATGCAGGCTACTCCACTGAAGTGATTCCGTGGTATTGATAATAGTTCCTGATGAAATGGGCTTGTTCATACATAAGCAAAAAGTTTTTACCTATGTTTTCCGCAATTGGTACAATCGTTTCTCAGTCAGATTCTAACCAATTGTCATGTTTCCTGATAAAACTTGATGTGCTGCAGTAAGACCTGGGCCTCAATGTACAAGAAGAGGCCTTAAACCAAATTCCCTGAGAAGTTTCAGAGCTCCACTGTTCTGTCGAAGATGTATTTGAAGATTTCTTGCAGTAACTCCTTACCCAAGTCTCCTTTCATGACTACCAGTGTAAATCATCCTGAAAACCATTGAGTAGGACACCCTTAGCCTTTGGCCTATTATTGCATAGGTCTAATATAGATCACCACTGCTTCTGCATATTCTTCCATGTCAAATTTCGTGATTCGCATTATTAGTGAAAACTTAAATTTCCAAGAACAAACGTTATTCGCAAAGATTGATCGATAAATGTTGTCATCAAAATTTTCAACGAAGTGTGTTTTCTTGAGAAATTTATTCCTTCAGAGTGGAACATGTTTGCCAAGAGAGATCATCGAATGTTTTCGGCATATGTCCGTGCATATCAAAAGAAAACATGTAAAAATAACTAGTTGGCTACTAAAAATGAAATTCGAAATATTGGAATTAAGCGTTAATTTCTTGGCGCAGTGTATATTATTTGTTTTATCATGTATGTTTATCAATATGTATGATGCATGGTATATTGTGATATACTGCTACTTTGCAAAGAATTGTTATATGTGAAATTTGTTATAAATCATTTCACGAACTTTATCAGGTTCATGTTCGTAATTATTCAGGTCAAATTTGATTGCCAAATTCGAGTAGATAATATTTTTGATGGCCATTGCTTAGCCAAATAATCTATAGACGATTACGTTGGACGAGACAATTATATACGATTAAATGTTCTGAAGATGAAAACCGCTTACGCCAAGAATCGGCTATATTTTCTTCGATGACGTAATATTTCATAGTTATTCTTTGATTTTCGGTATCAATGATCAGGCCTTCAGCTTTGGGTAACCATTGTCCTGATATTAACAATTTAGTAGGAGCAATTTCACTTTTGAGATCGTGTAGTAATTTATTGTGTATTATTCTATCGGCATGCAGTTTAGGTTTCAGATCGTCCAAGAAATTGAAATGAACCTGTTGTTTCATCAAATTCAGTGATATCAGATGAAAATCTGTACCATGTAATTCCTATATGTTGAGTTTTTAATGGAAATGAAATCGTAGAATTATGATATATTTATAGACTGTACAAGTAGTTTAGTTGAAGATGTTTAAGTAGTGATTATCTGAATGTTGAATATTGAAATATGTCTACAAAATTATAAAATATATATTAGGATGGAATATATTATAATATATAAAATATATAGGCCATATTGTTATTATCTGTTAACAAAATCACTGTAGCAATGTTTAAGATTTCATCCCGGTAAGTACATATTAAAGACATATAATACAGAATCCCATTTCAACCGATCATATATATAGCTCAAAAATGCATCACTTGATAAATTCAAATGATAGCAAATATTGAAAATATTCGAATTAGCTTTGCCAGATTTTCTAATCGGGATAATTTAGACTTAGATTTCACGAATGAAATGTTCTTGCCAGCATTTTGTTGATGGCGTAATTTTAACAACTCTCGTAAAATCTATATATGTAACAATGACGTCATTCTGAATGTTATTAACCGGTTACTTTCATTACTGAAGTTGCATAAATCAAAAGTTACGTGCCACAACATAGAATGATTCATGTGAAGCGATCTATTTGAATTTAAATTGATAATAATTCACAGCATTCTATCTGGCCATACAAAAACTGGAAAATGAAATAATTCACCGAATGTGACATATAAAATTCATGTCAATTAATAGAATCATAATCTCATTTTGTGAACACTGTTAAGCAATATGTTTTCATCAGCGAACGCATATGAAGCTCAAATAAAATGTATCTGTATTATTTCCGTTCAAAACAAATTATATTTAATGATTCATGATAAAATATTTCTTGAAGTCGGATATCAATTCTGCTATTGCTCCATTGGTAGATCTAAACTGAATAAGAAAAATAAATATATCTCTAGGTATAATACCATAAAGTTTAGGAAGTTGGTGTATTTAAATTTCAGTTGTATAACCTTTCGAAAATCGGAGAAAGTTCTAAAGAGATGTTGTCATATTTCAATATCATAAATTCTGAAATTTTATCGCTTTAAGTATAAACAGATTGGAGACTTGTACACTGAATGTGTCTTCAATGTGTTTACATATGTATATAGCTATAAAATTGTCGTATTTGTCGGATATTGAGACATGATGTGAAGCTGTTACACCTGGTTTAACAGCTAATCAAGTAGCTGAGAACTATAAGTAGCTATACACTGTGGGTGTACAACATCTTATTCAGCAAACAAACCCTGCCTTCTAACGATAAAAATGAACATAATTTAAAATTTCAAGATAGAATACTAAAGTATGGACGAAAATAGAAACTAAAAATTTGGAACGAGGTTTCAAATATTGCCCATACATTTAAATAAAATGATCAGAAAAAAACTGTAGCTGAGAACTATAAGTAGCAGGTACACTGTGGGTATACAACACTGACGCAGACAAACGAGACCGAAACTGCAGTCTGTTGCTCCTATTCATGTCATGAGACTAGACTGTATCACTACTATGTGGCTCTAGTTGACGGTGATTATGAAGGGTGGATCGAAAAACCAGCTTCTTCAGGGAGGGATATTCAACAGTTCACGGAAAATTGAATTTGCTGCCTTAATGTAAGTCTTTATTTCAAAATATGACTTGGGATCCGCCAACTGAGTTGACATCATTTAGGGGTATTTAACATTCTACAAAAGTTGAATATTGCCCCCTGAATGAAATAGTTCAATTGAAAATGAGTAAATGAAGCTGATCAAGTGACATCAGTGAACCAAGCGGTATGGTTTCTGATTGTAATGATCTGTACTTCTAGTTAAATCGGTGTATGAAGAAAATAGCCTTATCAGAAAACATATTATGCTTGAACATGTGATGATTAGGACGACTGGGTAACAGGAAAATTAATCGAATTATACGATCACATTTCAGATGTTAAGCCTTCGAGGGGCAATCAAGTGAATGTACAATTTCTAGAGAAACGGTATAGATATCCTACACCTTTTCAGCTTCCTCGTGATACACCCATCAAATAGCAAAACACAGAATAAACAGTAAAAAACAGTCTGAAATTCTATATGGTGAAGGTAGACTAAACTTTTTCCACTGACTAGGTAGGAACAGAACAAGATATCTAGCATCTTATGAAAAAGGAACCAAAGACGTTCGCATATTCCAGCGAAGAATTTTGTTTACTTTGGGATAGTTGTAAAACTTTCAAAGATTCGTCGATTTTTGTGTAGAATAACTTCAATCTCTGCAAAATAGGTCTAAAAGAAGTGGTAGAAAGATCACTTAAGAAGAACAAGACCGCTTCTCGTGCCAAATTGCAAGAAGAGACCCTAGTGCATTTCCCCAATACTCCAAAGGCAATTTCTGGAAGGAACAGGCATCAGTGTGTCAGTCAAAACAATACGTCAAAGACTTCGATCAAGGAGTTTGTACAGCAGGAGGCCCTTAAGAGTTAACCAGACAATAGAAAATTTTTACAAAATTGAAAGAAATAATAAGCAATAAATTATATTTTCTTGTTGATTTCAACGATACATTTCTCAACAAATTCGTATCACCAGTTTTTCAAATATAGGGCGTCAAAAAAAAACAATTATATATATATATATATATATATATATATATATATATATATATATATATATATATATATATATATATATATATATATATATATTTGAGAAACTGATTATACAAATTTGTTGAGAAAAGTATCGTTGAAATCAACAAGTAAAAAAAATCTAATTAGAGTTTAAAGCTTTAAAGCAAAGGATCAACAAACAGAAGAATATTGGAAATAAAACCTACAGCATTCGATATTCGAGACATACTTCACGACTGAAAAATAATGATTCATTCCACTAACTAAGATAGCTAGCACCGTTAAAGAACCAAAACTCACACTAGAATAAAATCATGAAAATAGAAAGATATGGAGAGAATACGTGATGAGCGCATACATATTTATCACGTGTTTCTTTGTTTACTTTCCCTTTCTTTGGCGGTTTTCTTCTTCATGATTTCACGTATGGTTCAGAGAACTTGAATAGCAGTTTGAAACAAACTGAAAGAAATACAATACGAGAATGAAAATTTTCGTTTGGTTGTAACTGATATCTCGTTTGAACCAGACGAAACATTAAGTTTGGATCTTATTCACCTTCGGAATGAAAGTGAAATATTCCTTCAACAAAAAAAAGTAACTGGAGCATTCTCACCTCAATAACTTATAAGTGGGCACGCAAGTTTCTGCTCCAACTAAAACTGACAATTTAAAGTATTATGTTAAGAAAGATGAAATTAGGAACAGCTTAACGTACAGATTAGTTGAGAAAGAATTCTTCTAGTTGGTATTTGAAGGAAGATGAATGAGAAAAGGTATTCGGTATGTTTATTCTATAAAGATTGAATTACAGATACTCTGTATAAATTAATAACTATACGTTTCAGGTTTTGATATTGAATATTCATAATTTATGGAACGGAAAATTCGAAATTGTACCTATTTCTTATAAATAAATAAACACAGAGATCAGTGCTTCAGAATCCTCATATTTTGAAGGGAGAAAACTTGGGGAGAACTCGTAATTGAGTATCGGCTTGAAATTGAAACTACAAAATTGAAATCTTTTATCCTGCCAGCATTAGGCAACTACACTACGCCTGGAAATAACACACACATGCACAATTTCAATATTTAAAATTTCTTATTTGGTGGGCAACTAATTATCAACACAACCGGCTTGGTGGCGTAGAGGATACGATGCTCGTCTCCTGCGCATCTTTTGGAGGAGATGTAAAGCCGTCGGTCCTGTCTAACAGAGATGTTTTGGACATTGAAGATCCCTTCCCTCGACACGAGAGGGGTTCGGCAAAAGTCCCGGGTTAGTGAGGTGACAGAATTCCCCGGTCTATCATTGGCCGAAAGACGGAAATAGAGCACGTTAAAGGAAAATCAAACAAACAAACAATTATCCACACATGTTTTTTTTGATATGTTTGGACATATCCAAACAAAGTTTGATGTTTTTTCATGGCGCAAATGTTCCTCTCTGGAGAACTAAATGGAAGAAATAAATTTTAATTCTGCAAGAATCTAGCAAATATGTATAACAGCAGCTGTGGATCAATTTTTGCGAGTGATGTTTGTTATTCTTGAAAATCTTAATTTTCGGTAATAGTGCAACGAGAATCACGAAATTTCACCACTGCAGAAAGTGCTGAATCAGTGGTGTTTAATGACCTATGTTGGACTTATCCAAGAAAAGGCTGAGGTGAGTCCCATTTAACTGTTCACAAAATGATCCACAGGTATAGAGAGAACGATAGCCATGAAAAGAGACCCGGCAAGGACGACCTCGAGTAATCCATGACCGTTTTATAAAATCTTCCTCGTTGAGACAACGGTTCCTTACTGCTAGGCACCTTCAAATACAGTTTCTACAGAAGAGTGGAGTGCAGATTAGAAATTAAAAGATACAACAACGACTCAGAGATTTTGGTTTGATGCCTCGTATCGCAGCTCGAGGCCCAGCTCTAAGTGCAACACATCGAAGAGTCCGATTTAATTTCGCCAGTCAATTACCACTTGGTTAAAACCTTACTGGAAGTTCCTAATGTTTCCAGATCAGTCCAGATTTTGTCTTCTTCATTACGATTGATGTACAGACGGCGGAATAAGAGATATACCCAGTGCAACTTCTTACCTACGTAAGGTCTCGGAAAGGTTCAAGAATGGTGTGAGGAAGAGTTTCCTTGAACTCCCCTACTTATCAGGTCATTGTTGATACTCTGAATGCACAGAGGTACGTTACAGATATTTTAGAAGAACATGTTGTACCATTTGTCGCAAACTAAGGTGAAAATGTTTGTTGCATGATAACTAATGACTTCACCGAGCTTATATCGTTAGAAAATACCCTCAAGATCACGAAATCTCTTCAATGGAGTTGCCTGCAAGAAGTCTAGGTCTCAAATCCATTGGATAAATTTGGGAAATAACAAAAATATATAATCTTGTGTGAATTATTTGAATTTTTTGGTCTACCAAAGAAGAAAAAAACTTCTCAAAGAAAAGTCTTTTGAGATAATTCTCCTAGAAATAATATGAAACCTACATAGGAATTTCTTGGTTATTACAAGAGATATTGCGATTTTTGAGTTAAAAGTTTAATCAGAAAATTTTATAGTCAGAAGTTTTTGATGAAAAGGATAGTATGAAAATCTCTTGAGATCATTTTGGCTATCATCAGAGATATGGTGATTTCAACATCCCCTGTTTTCCGTATAAGAATAATTTGCCTAAGGATAGTAAATATGAAAACTAGATAAGTTTATCTTCATTATTACCGGAGATATGGCGATGTGAAAAATTCCAACTCCTTCTCGATTCGGAAGTAGTGGTCCGTATCGTAAAATTTCTTGAACAAAAAACTTTGATAATAATATTTCTAAGGATAATTTGAAAACCGCATAGATGTATTTTGGTTATTGTCCTAGATATGACATTCTTTTATTTGTGCTTTCGAACCTATCAAGGTTTATTAAGATTGAAAATTTATAAGTGAATATAATGAAAAAGTTTCAAATTAGATAATACAAACCCACAAGATTCGAAAAATTGAGGAAAATGATAAAAATTATTACACTATGGATTATTTCTATAACTGGAGTTATTCCAAGAATCCTTCACGAAAATATGGAGATTTTAGATGTGAAGAAAAATTTATTCGAGCAGTGGTAGAAGATAAGAGTGATTGTTGTAACTTTTATCATTGGTTCCTTTCGGAAGAAAATTATGAAGTAGAGTCATAAGTTTTCATTTTAGTTAAAACAGTTCAGAATCTTATTTCGTCATTTATTTTTCTCACATAGAACAATCTATTTCTTTATTCGGAGCATTGGATCTTTCTGGAATTTTGTGGTTAATATATAAGTGGTGTTAACGAACGAAATCAATTCTTGAGCTTGCTCTTGAGTAAGTAAGCTCATGTAAGATTCGCTTTTTTCCTAAACTACGACGGAAATAATTTGATACTTGCAAAGTTTTCACAGAATGGAATAGATTCTGAATTTTTATAATGTTCTCAACCTTTCTCCCCTGAATGTCAGTACATTTGTCGAAATATTGAAAGATGATTACTGGTATTTACTCCGTGAATTGCTGAAAACAATGTTGCAAATTTCGAATAGTTTGGAAAATACTTGAAACTTTCCATAGCTTTGTTTCTGTTTTATTCCATAAGGAATCCAAAGATTATCAGGTAGACTTCTGCATAGCTGTTTTATGAAAATCTTAATGTATTGCAGTATCATATTAGTCTATCTAATTATCTTCAGCTGTAAAAATATAATCATAATATCAATAACGATGCACATTGGAAACCCATTTCGTTCACCATACAGACACAACATCTCTATCATGTATCGTAAAACCCGCATAACCCAAAGCTTTAACAGGTTTTATAGATTTAATGTTACCCCTGATATAAAATTCCAAGTTTTATGAACCAACCCCAATAAGCCGGCTGATGTGATCCACTGATTGAATTATAACATAATTATTACTATTAGTCAGATTAATGTGACAGTTTTACGGTTATGTGCATGTTGTTAGGTTTCACTTGTTAGGATATTAGTGACCTTTCGACTAATAGCTGAATTTTGTAGCTTCTAGTGAAAAATTTGGTATTGAATTCTGATTTAGATATCCTTGTCCTGCTTTATATATATATATATATATATATATATATATATATATATATATATATATATATATATATATATATATATATATATATATATAAACTTGAGACAAGAAGTATTATTCAAAAAATCCGTAGATCAATGAATAATTCTTTCTTACAAGAGCTAGTTCCCAAATCTACCTGCCATGCACGCAGCCCCCAAGAGCCACAATAGTGGAACTAAGCAGGATGCCCAGAAATGAAGCAGCAGACTGCAGTTTTGCCCTTATTAGGGGCTCATCAGTGTCGCATATCGCTTCTCAGCGTCCTATCAAGCTACATCGGAGTACCCTATCGATTCCAGAAAGGACGTACCCCCTACATACGTACGAGAGTCGCCCTCTTTGGACCGACACTGCGAACCCGCTACCGGACCTCGAGAAAGATACGAACAATAACAAACAGATGTGGAAACGTTAAAATTCCAACATTTGGGAGACATCTTTCGCCGTTCCGTGAATCACATCAACGGTAAAAACGAGCGAAATAATCCCGCTGGAATAGTGCTCTGAGCCTCTGTTTCCGAGATAAAATCTCCCTTCGGTAAATATTTCATGGGACAAATATCTTCCGCAATAAGCTTCGCGGAACTAGCTCTTGTCAGGAAGGATTATTCATTGATCTACGGATTTTTGAATAATTCTTCTTCTCCCTAGTTTACATATCATTTGTTCCGTTTCTGAGGAACAAATCTAAGTTATATTTTTTTAAATAGAACACTCTATATATTTTGATGATTTTAGCTTTGTGAGATCAAATAAGGTGACTTTGTTCGACATTCCCTTTCAATGGTTTTCGAAATATTTCAGATTTTTCGAAATTTGATGACTTTTGAAATTTATTTTTTCTTTTCTCGTTATGACTTTGCAAGAATTATGTTACTAATACTGCATTTCTGAGTAACCATTGTTGGGAAACTCCGAAATTGATACAGGGTGCCTTATTTTTTCAACTTTTTTCAAATGACACACCCTGTATCATATACTCTGTAATGATCGGTTATTCTTATACCTATCGAAGATACCCATGTTCTCTATACCTATCTTCAATGGTTTCCGAGATTTCTCGAATTTTCCGATACTTTGTGTCACAATATTCATCTCGAAATGTTTTCCTTCGTTTCTGAAGAGGGGTGCATGTCACTTGAAAAAAAAACAGGAGTTGGTACGATGTTCTACTCAAAACACCAGTGTCAAGACAATAAGTCGAAAATGATCGGTCTGCATGGATCGATGTGAAGGCGATGAAAATGAATATTTTATGGAATTCAGGCTTAAAAATGGCTTAAAAATGTTATTGCGTTAAATAAAAATGACTACCTATTTAAAACTCTAAATTTCATTTCGTCCGGAAACTATACAATTTTAAACAAAGATCCAACTATTAAATTCCAGAAAAATATTAAAATTGCAATAAATGACGCAAAATCTTTAATTAAAGCAATAGATAAATACAAATTAATTTTACCAAACCCTCAACCACCTCAACTGTATTCACTCATTAAATTGCATAAAGTAAATAACCCCGTTAGACCAGTCGTATCTTACGTTACAGCCCCAGCCGTGAAATTGTCGCACTACCTTATAGATATTATTAAAATTATTGTTCATTCAAATCAAAATTTTCTATAAAAATTCATTCGAATTGATAAATAACATAAAAACGTTAACCTACCACCTAACGCAAAACTTATTTCGTTTGATGTTGAGAATTTATACCGAATTGTTCCTCCAGGTGATGTCAAAATATTAATCGAAAACATGTTGAATTCGAATCATGTTAACCACATAATCAAATTAGAAATATTGAATCTGTTGGACGTTTGCATTGAACAAAATTATTTTTCTTTCAACAACATCTATTACAGTAGTGAAAATGGTTTGATCATGGGAAATCCTTTGAGTCCACTTTTAGCAGAGATTTTTATGAATAATATTGAACAGAAAATTCATACACATCCACTCATTTCCAAATTTCTTTATTGGTATAGATATGTTGACGACATCTTAGTATGTTTCATTGGAACTACTCGTCAATTAGACTTATTTGTTAATTTCATTAATTCCATCCATTTGAACATTAAATTCACGATAGAAATTGAACAGAACGATTCCATAAATTTTTTGGACTTAAAAATCACTAAACAAAATAATAATCATGTTTTTTCGGTCTTTCGTAAACCAACACATACTGATACAATTATACATAACTACTCATTACATCCCATTCAACACAAAGTTGCAGCTTTAAACAGCATGGTACATCGGTTACTCAATTTACCTTTATCAGTAGAAGATTATAATAAAGAGTTAAACATCATCAAACAGATAGCCATTAATAATTCATATAATCCGGATATGATAGATCTAATCATTCGTAAAAACTCTATCAAAAAGCAATAAATGAAGTATATCCTATTCATAAAGACTATAAAATATTCAACAGTTTAACATTCTGCGGTTCTGCAAGTACAAATATTAAATCCTTTCTCGTCAAACAAAATCTTAATATAGCTTTCAAAACTTCTAATAACTTAGGTAAACATATTAAAATAATAAATCTCGTGTTGAAAAATCAAGTAAATCAGGAATCTATAAACTCAATTGCGGTTCTTGTGATAAAATTTATATCGGTAGGACCTATAGGAGTTTTGGCATAAGAACATCTGAACATAAACGTAGCTTCGACAAAAATAAATCTGATTCAAATTATTCAAACCACCTAATAAAAGAAAACCATTCATTCAATAAAAACTTCGACATATTACATATAAAATCAAAAAGTTCAAAATTAGATCTCCTAGAAGCATTAGAAATAAATAGATACAAACATTCGGACAAGCTTTTGAATGAACAGGTAGATTTGAATTACTCACCCCTACTTAACTTGTTCAATTAGTTTTTATTACCTTTCATACTAACTGTACAATGGAACGGTGTTTCATCCAACTTGTTCTACGATTTGTTTATAATACCATACTCTTCATTCTATTTTTCATTCTTGATAAAGCTGCTGTGTCAGCGAAACGTCGTCGAATTTTTTCAAATAAAGTGTAGATCAAAGTTAAACCTTGTGTTTTTATCTCATTTATATCATGGATCTACATCAAGTAACGGCCTCCACAATTCAAATCTTAAAAGTGGCAGTGTTCGGAGCAGTTGATAATTGTTCAATTCGAGCCTATGTCTAATTTTCCTCCTTGTAAACTATTTACCTTTTCCAGTGATAGGTATTCATAAGATTTTTTTCTTTTGTTTGCTCATATAACTATTTTTCGAGAAACATAAATTATTTGAATGGAAATAAATATGCTTTGAATGAGTGAAAAAATTTGGCAATGGCGAATATTACTACAAAATCACGGAAGAGAAAAGATTGCATGAATAATTGAAGAAATATATAGAAATGGTACAGAAGATGTTCAAAATGGCCTCCATTCTGCTCTATGTATAAATGTATTCTCCTTTCTGTGAACCCTCACTGTGAAAACTGTGGTCATTCTTGACTTGTGTGTTCTTGAATTCATTAGTGTTGACAAAGAAGAAGGAAGAAAGCTCTTAGAAAATGGAGTATTCTCGGGAAGAACGAGTCGATATGATTCTGACCATTGGAGAAGCTGAAAACTGTTTGTCAGCTGAAAGACTCTACGCAGCAAAATATCCGGACCGAAGAATCCGAGAAATGGCAACTACAATTCAAAGCCACTGGTGGTGTGTTCGATGAAAAACACCACCGACCAAAACCAATTGTTGGAAATGAAGAAAATGAACTTACTGTTCTAGCATCTGAGATAGAACAAGTCAACGGAACATTGCTCAAGAAATAAGTTTGAGTAGACAAAGTGTGGGAAGAATATTGAAAAATCATGATTTTCATGCATATCTCGTTGGAACCCATCAAGAACTGTCACAAAGAGATCATGAACGACGACTCAATTTTCGTATGTGGGTGTTAGAAATGGTCGCAGAAAATGAGGATTGACCGAATTCAATTCTATTTTCTGATGGAAACATTCCAGAATAATGTTTCAGTAAACAGACACAATTATGGTCATTACTCTGACATTAATCCACATAATTTTCGTCAATCCTACACCCAACACAGATGGTCGGTCTATATATGGGGAGCAATTATAGGACCTCATGTAGTAGGTCCTTTTTTTTTCGATGGAAACCTGAATGGACTGATGTACCTCAATTTCCTGGTCAACGATTTACCAGAGCTGTTGGAAAATGTGGCACCTAACATGTGACAACAAATGTGGTTCCAACAGGATGGAGTCCCTGCGCACTACAGCAAACAAGTGAGAGATCATGTGAATGAGAATTTTCCAGAAAAATGTAACGGAAGAGGAGGACCCTGGAATTGGCCAGCGAGATCGCCAGATTTAACGTCCCTCGATTTCTTCCTGTGGGGACATGTTAAAGAGTTTGTTTATCGTACGCCGCCAACTACACTGGAAGATATGAAAAATAGGATTGGGGAAGCTTTCCAGACAGTTACTCCTGAAATGCTGTTAGGAGCAAGGGCATCTTTCGTAAGGAGAATACATTGATGTATAGAGTAAAACTGAGGCCATTTTGAACATCTTTTGTAACATTTCTATTGCTTCAATTATTCATGAAATCTTTTCTTTTCTGTAATTTGTAGTAATATTCTCCGTTGTCAAACATTTTCACTCATTCAAAGCATATTTTTTCCATTAAAATTATTCCAAGATATGTATATATATATATATATATATATATATATATATATATATATATATATATATATATATATATCCCCAAAGCCCCGAATATTTTCCAATTTAGGATGCTAAATTGCGTTGACGTCGTTTTTGATTAATATTGGATTCAAAGTACGAGAGAATGAGACGCGAGCCCAATAAGGGCATAGGATCAATTGTTGGGAGCGTTCTCGGGAAACGATACCGTAAACGAATTATCGATTCGATTCTCTACAAAACGCCGAAAACCGCTACGAGATGTAAGCTCTATTATACGAGTATCAAAGTGACAGCGTTATAATTAACAACGTGCCTTGCGAACAGATTGAGAATATTCATTTTGAAGGACCATAAAATATTATCGGATCATCGGGAGTCGAAATTTCCCGATAGGTCGACTCTTTTTTATAATGGACATCTTTTCCTGTCACTTTCAGATCCCTACAAATCCCGATGCTTACGCAACCAAGTTTCTATTATGGCCTACCAGAAACGTAAAAATTTGCTGCAGAATTTATTATAATGAAAGGGCTATAAATTTTCGTACTCCGAAAATCGCTTAAAGGGTACTCCGAAGGCCACTTGATTCTCTAGAATTAAGTGGTAATAAATTGAAACAATCCACCTTATGTCTGATGCATATTCATGAAAACAATTATGCAGAAAACTATTTTCATCTTTATGTGTGCAAACAAGGATTCAGACCTCTGAAGTAAGCAAAATTTCTAATTAGGTAAGCATCTTGTTACGGACTGGGTGCTTTGGACGAATGCATGCAACGAATTTTAGTATAACATCTACAGAAACTCATATAATTACGTTTACTGCAACGCATCAGCCAGTTGGTAATACAGATGCAGTCACTTTCTGCGACATATTGGTTAACGAAATGAGAGTTAACAGTTCCGCATCGTAGATATCGGACGTTTCGTTTCCAACGGATCGATGTGTAAACAGCACGTCCACTGTATCCTCAGTAATTGAAATACCGACGTAATTACCAACTATTTTTACTTGTCGTAGTGCATAGATGAGAAAGTTATCTGTTCATTTTGAGAAAGTGCTCCTTCGAGCTACTGCCAATCGATGGATGCTGTTATATGAGTGTTTATATGAAGCATACTAAATCCATTGCATGTGATGAGTCCGAAGAGATAGTGTAAATTACATTAACTCGTCCATATCGGCAGTTTGATAGCTAGAGATATCAGATACAATGATACTACTACCTACAAATAGATCCGATCGATGCGGTTTTTCCGATGCGTACTGTGGACACTAACCTTCAAACACCAAAGTTTTCAAGCTTAGTGATAATCAGCTTATACATCTTTCAGGTTTCATAGAATGTATATTTTCATCAGCAACTCTAACTCTATTGGGAATTGTACGAAATAAAAATCAATCTAAATTAGTCATTGAATTTTTCAAGAGCACTGAAAGATCTTGGAACTACACACAATCAAATTTATATGGAATCACCCGATATTTTGGAAATTTCGAAGGATTGTTAGAATTGATCCGTTTTGAGATAATTAAATTGAAAAAAGAAATAAATTAAGGTTAAGAAAATAACAAATAAAAGAAAATAAGAGACACTTTCCGCATGTAGTAAAAGAATTGAAAATTGTTTTCTCACAGAGAAGGTGTTTTTTTTCTCGACCTCAGTAGCTTTCATTACCTCCTCTACTTAGGTACAAGCCAAAATCCGTCTAGACATGCTTTGGATTAGGTTTTCAACCTACTCTGGGGTGATATCCCGCCCGTCTTCTGTGGCGGCTTGGATGAGCTGTTCATGGAATATCCTGGCGCAATCTAATTTTTCTTTTGAGATTATGCCATAAATGTTCAATAGATTTAGGACTGGAGAGCAAGCTGGCCAATCTAATATAGCTATTCCCTCTGTTTCAATATTATGTCGCCCGAGGTTGCTTGTAGGCGGAGGGGCATTATCTTGCATAAAAATGAAATTTTCACCGTGGGGACCTCGCCAGAGTCTCACTATGGGCTTTAGCACTATATCCACGTAATTTCTAGCCGTTTCACTCGCAGGAAACGAAATCTAATCTGTTTTGCCTCCCAGCATAATGCCACCCCCTTGGTAATTCAGGATTTGTCTTGCTGCTCAGAGTCTAGAGAGTTTTCCACGTCCCCTTAACACCCGAATCTGGTGGTCATCTTATCGAACATAAATTATGGTCTCATTCGAAATGAGGACATTTCTCAATATTCCAATTTTGGTACTCGATACACCAATTAAGTCTGTTAATTTTTTTGTTGTCAGTTTAGCTCTGGAACTCTTAAGAGCCTTCGGCTGTATAAACCCCTCGAACGAAGTCTTTGACGTATCGTTTCGACTGATACACTGATGCCTGTTGCTTCCTGAAATTGCCTTTCGAGTATGGGTGCGACGCTCGGGCATTGAGGGAAATGAGGGGGACTTATTGGATGTTCGAGAAACTAACCTGGAGTTCATAGGACCGGAGCCTAAGCTCGGAATTCCCCTGAAAACTGCAAGGATGGAAAACAACCGATGGCTGGACTTGAGGGTTCGTGAGCATTGGATGAGCCTTCCTGGACTCAGACACGCTCGACGTGCCATCAAAGGAACCTTCCACTGCAAAAGCCAAGGCCTGGCTTAAACTCTCTAGGTTGGAACTGATAGTTTTAACTGCTATATTGACGGGGCACTGTTGCCTCAGGAAACACCTAAATAAATTAGGATTGGTTGGTAATCCTTCATGTAGGCTATGTGAAGAAGATATAGAATCAATGGAACATGTTATGTGTGAGTGCCCAGCAGGGGACAGGGTAAGGATGGAAGAACTTGGATCTTGCAAACTGAAGCTGACTGAGCTCATTAAGCTCTCACCCACGATTTTCGTACCCTTTACGAGAAGGATGGAGCTCGTGGATGAAATTTAGGACAGAATGTGCCACAATAGAACACTGGGTCGCAGTGGCCAGGCTGCTAGGCAGCCCCCACTCAAAGATAATATCTAATCTAAATGGGGTTCGACGCACTATGGTCTCTACTTGCCATTTGGCACATTTTTGAAATCACCCCTGTGATACCCCCATTGTGGCAGCTATATTCCTCTGTATCACCCCTTCTACAACGAGAGCAATTATTCGACCCCTCTGCACATCGGACAATCCAACGTAAGGCATTTTCAATTGTGATTATAGGTTTTTTTAAATTTTGAAAGTTTCCAATCTTAGTGACTCAGTGAATACAATATTCCGAACATGTGGTGATAATTCAACATTTCTCATCATACTATCCAGTTTTTTACAACGAAAAACTTCATTTTTCACAAATAGTCAAAGATCCATGGTTAAAAACAATCAATAATGTGAAGTACCGAATGATTCCATATAAATTTGGTTGTGTGTAATTAAGATATACCCTCATTTATGAAGACATGTGCTGCGATATAATTTTCAGGTATTCAAGTTCTCTTTTCAATTTCCAAATGATCTTTAGTAGGAACGTGGTTTTTTAATTTAGGTAGGCGTGATTTAATAGAATTCGTTTGAAACGGAACATTATTAATGCGTCCCATGCGATAATATAATATACAGAACTGCGAGTATCTAAATCATGATTCTACCAAAATTTCAAAACAAAGCTCAAGCCTATTTTTATAATCGATTCAATATGTGGATATTATGATGAAATATAAGTATTTTTTGTGGATGGCATTACATATTGCAACGATACCATATTCGTATAAATGTTACAGTATATCAAAATTCTGCAATTACCTCATTATATGTTAAACGATGCTGATGTTGTACTTCCAGCTTTTGATAGAAAATTGAATCATAAGACTGAGCATTTTCAACGGACTTCAAAAAAAGTAAAACGAATTTCGAAATTATTTTCATATTTGAAAGTACTCTGCAGATGACTCACTATCACCAAGTTATGATCAAATGATGGTATCCCAAGAATATCGAGAGCAACTCTCAAATTTCATAGGAATTCATAACGGCCTTCATTTTCTGAAGCTATTCTCTTGTTGCTAAACTGATGGAGGAAGTAACCTAATCGGTTACGAGTTAGAAGATTCTTATACTAGGAAGATATACTCATTGAAATCGGTTTGATTTCTAAAGAAAAGGTACCTTTTACTTATTTGTTAGTAGTAGATAACTATGAGAACATATTAAGAATGTTCATGACCTAAACCAAGTTTTCTTAAGTTTTCACTCAATTCAGTTGGACATCAAATAATAGGGAAACACTTGAAGCACTCACATTCTTTCTAACTGATTATTTTAAATTTCAGTATTTATAATAATCCTGTGCAGTATTCGACATGATGCTTCAGCTCAGTGTTTTAGATACTTAGAAAAAATTGAATCTAGAATTTCTGTATCCCAATATACAATCCCTAATAATTGAAAGGGATTCATCAGTGAAATATTTTCAATGATGTTGCGATTGATTTCAACGCAAAAGGTGATCACCTTCTCTGAGAAGAAAAACGTTAAATTCAAAATCTTTTCAACGAAAAAAATTATTCATCAACTGCCTTAGTTCTTTGAAGTACTAATATCTACTGAGAAATGTACAAGATTCATACCTGGTTTTGCACGAATTAGATCTATGATATTATGGGGAGTACTTGACCATATCTGTAGCAGGGGCTTCTGCAAGCTCTTGGTAGATTTCAGGAGATGTTTAAGGAATGATGTACTGCGTCGATATCTCAGCCCGAAGTTTATATCTACATTCTTAAAATTCCGTGTGAATTGAACTAATCATTCACAAGATCCAGTGTAGCTCTGCTGGTTCTAATGCGTTCGAGGTATAATGATAAATATTTCCTTCGGAATGAAGAAACCAAATTTTGAAACAAAATAATTCAAACTCAACAAATTTCTGTTTCTCCAAAACAGAACGAGGCTTCAACTATTTCTATATGGTAGCAGAAAACACATTGACAAAAGACCTATCACAACAATATTAGTTTCAATTACCGTGGTCATGTATACAGTAACAATATCAGCTCATGATAAAAAATAATAATTCATTTCCATCTTTACCCTACTAATGGTAGTGTAACATAATATCTTAATTTTCTTTTTTGAAATTAATTTGTTCTCATTAATCAACAAAGTTTACGTCCGAATGTAAGTCGGGTTGCCTGATATCCCTTAAGAAGTTTTATTTATCGACTAAGAGGCAAGACCGAATGCGTACATCTGTTTGATTTTTTTCAACTATTATTGATTCTTCATGTCCACTTTCCATTCAGCCTCATTTGTAAAAGTTTGATTCGATTTTGATTCAATTGCTACGTAAATTTCTTTAACCTCTCGAGGAGAAACTCAGATTTTCCTTTGGAAAATACGAAGTCGTCTCTTGTTTCAGGTAAATGATTCATTTGAATTTCAATCTGTTCTTTGTATCACTATAATATCCCTTATTCGAGATTTTTATAATAAACATTTTTGCTTCTGTGATAAAATATCCATCTCGCCGCAAATCCGCTTGTGTTCTCAAGAACCCCAAACCACTACAGTAGATAGAGGATACCAAGAGATGGTTCTCCAGAACTTAGACATCATCATGGTTTCCAAAGATGCAGGCTGTTTCATGAGTGTTTTGTTCACCATAAATTTCTAACCTAGCATTGGATTTGTGTCAAATGTCTATTGCAGATACACCGAAAATGTTCTCGAGGATGAATATACTTTTCCAAAGATGGTCTGATAAAAAGCTTTTATTGGCCGGAGACAATAATGTTCCAATTCATGACTTGATTGGAAACTGAATTGGAATAGTGATTCGCAAGGAGGCGCGAAAGTAGAATATCTTGGTAGGAAATTATTAGTATAAGAATCGAAAACCATGAAATAAACTATATTAGGAAACAATTCAGATTAACGGTTGTATACGAATATTCGTTGTGCTTTGCTTTTAATTGATAGATAGATATTCGCAGGGAGCACGACGAAAGCGACATCTGATGGTAGCGTAAAATCATGCTCGGCAATGGTATGACATGTGAAAGATCCGTATAAATAAGAGTGAATTGTTTCAAAAAATGAATTTAAAAATAAATATGTGTTATAAAAATCTGTAATCGTGTTTTTCAAATTGAAAAATTCATTACGATGGAAAAAGTGTGAATAAAAAATTAAGGAAAAAATTCTTTGAAACAAGCTTTTATTTAAATGCGCTAAAAGTCATTTCAAATTCAACACATTTGACAAAATTTATATGTTATAATATAAAAGCTTGTCGCGAGATATAAGTACTCGTATTTACTTCAGTTTGAAATATTAACAGGTAGGCATAACATATAAATTGTGTCAAATGTGTTAAATTTGAAATGACGTTATAAGTTAACAGTAAAAGATTTAGTGTGAAAGTTAATTTTTTTTTCTATTTAGCGAATTTAAATAAAAGGTTGTTTTCAAAGAATGTTTGCTGAACCTAATTTCATTTTTTAGTTATTCTTGGCAATCTTTCATTTGGTACCCATATTGTAGGAACGAATAAAAGAAAATTATCCGCCATTTCGTTTTGCATTAAGAATAATTGGTCCACCGCCTTGTTGGATTTATAATGACGTCACATAGTTAATCATGCATTGTCATCCAAACTCAACGTGTATACAAAATTTCAGCTCAGTTGGTTGAGATCAAGTGCCTTAAAATTGAGTTGTAAGATTTCACCCGAACATTCAAACATACATACATTGCAAGTTAAATAAAAGCTTGTAAATATGTTTATAAATAACTAAAAGGAGTTTTGGAATCCCATGAAGTTAACCTGTGAAATGTAAACAAATTTAATACATGACAACTGCAATAATGAAAATTACAAAAAGTGTTGATTGTTAATATGATTTTCAGAAATAAAATGGAAAATTAATGGCAATGTAATTGCAAATCGTAATTTGAACATACATTACCCTAGTTGCATTGTTACTAAATAATGTTACACACTACTTTGATTTTTCTTTTATCATCATTTATCCATTCATTTTCTTTATCCATTCATTTCTTCCATCCATTTATTTCCACTTGGCCACTGGAAATGTGTAAAATTTACATTTTCTGTTTCTAGCTGTATTTTTGCAATCAACAACACAACAACTATTATGGATCATTCTTTATTTAATGTTAACGTGTTTATTTATGATAAAAGCATGATTTAACGATAATTTGACCACATCGAGCGCTGTGATCGATTCAGCTGTCCCCACTATACACTCCGCTCCCTGCCAATAGATAATGTAAAAGGCCATAGTGTGGCACAGTTTGTCCTAAATTTCACCCACAAGCTCCATGCCTCTTGTAAAGGATATGAACTTTTTGGATGAGAGCTTTATGAGCCCAGTCAGTTAGATCAAAGTTCCTCATGCCTCACTCTCTGCCCTGATAGATACTCACACATGACGTGTTCCATTGATTCTATCTCCTCAATCAATCCAAACCTAATTAGGTGATTTCTGAGGCAGTAAGAACTCTCAGGTCTAACCTGAAGACTTCATGCCAGGCCTTGGATATCTCAGTAGTACGTCAATTGATGGCAATTCGAGAGTGTCTGAGGCCTGTGGACCTTAGCCAGTGTTCTCGTACACTCATGTCTAATCACTTTTTTTCATCGGTGTCTACAGGGGAATTCCAAGTCTAAGTTCGAGTCTAGTGAATCCCAAGCTTGTTCTTCGGGGGCCATGAAGTCCATCTTCTCATTGCCTACAATGCTCAAGTCTCCAGAAACCGATTTCTTTTGACCTACTTGTCAATTCGAGTAGAGTCTGTGAACCAACAGGGCACCTCTAGAGGGCGGTCCTTGGAGCTTGACCATTTCTGTCTGCTAATAATGATGATCTAGAATGGTAGCTCTATATTGGTTTTGGGTAAAGCTTTATTAAGCTTCATACTCAGCATATCGTTGTCCTCGGTTCCCAAAGCGACGGGAACGAAGCTGAACATACTTGTCCCTCATCGAGAAATGTGATGGAATAAATAGGTGGTCATTCTAGCTGCTCCTCTAATCACCAGTAGGTGTAGAGCAAAAAGCTTCAGTAATCATCATGCAGACCGTTCTCTGCAAATTAGAGAGCTTGAGTTGGGATTTCTTCTCAAGGGATCAATCCCACCAGACAATGCAGCCATATGTGATACGTGGTCTCACCACTATCACATATAGCCACTGAAGATGCTTTGGGGCAAGAGCCCATTTATTTCCACAGGTCATTTGGACCTATGAGAAATGTGTAGCCTTGTGTATCTTTTACTATCCACAGCAACCCCCAGATATTTTGCTTCCGTTGCAACGCAGATAAACACTCCGATATGATCGGAGGTAAAACAAATATCCCTCTTTCCTGGTGAATGGTAACATAAGGGTTTTGTGGAAGAATTATTAAGTTTCTCACCCTGGCACCATTACTGGATAGCTGAAATAGCCTTCTGCAGTCTGCGGAGACATCAGCGTCATCTCTGGTAGCCAGAATGACTATAACGTCATCGTATGCTTGTGAATAAACATCCAGAGCACCGATTATTGCCAGAAAATCATTAACCAACAGGAATCACAAAAAAAGGAATGATATTCTTCTTTAAGGGAAGCTCCACCAGTCACAAAGTTGACTACCTCCCTTTTCAGGGAACTACCGATCATTCCACAATAATATTTGGTACTCCTCTGGCTTCCGCTGCACCGCATACTGAACTTGTGAGGGTCTCCTCTATGTCCATGATGGCTGCAGCTGCATTCTCCTTGGAGTACAGATCACTCAGTAAGGTTGTTTAATACTTGCTAGATCTTACGGAATTTCATAATTTTTTTTTCTTTGGTGATTTCCTTTTCGGATAATTATTTTTCTCTAAATGATGAAAGCATCGATCATCTTCATTACAGTAATATTATATTAGAATTTCAAGAATATAATTCAAGAAAGCCAGTTCCTGACAGTTTTTCTTACACTGGTAGACCTTGACGATATAAATGGGCCTTGACAAGAAAATTGGTATAGTATTTCGATTCCCCATAATTGGTGTACCAGTTGAGCGAATTTATTCGATAAATAGATACTTTTTTTGAGGTTATGCGATTTCAAGATACATATTCTGCTCAGCATATAACTTGCTGAAGCATTGTGAATTGAAATGGTATTTTCTCCTTTGATTGGAGTATGTTTTTATGGAGAGTCCAGAATCAAAATACATTAAAATGAAGCTTACGTGAAACTACAAATTCTTGTTTAAATCATGAATTTTAATGGATCGTTCCATAAGCAGACACAATTATTACGTTGGAATGATTCGTTGCTCAAATGAATATAGTAGCACCGAAAAATTTTGATTAATTGGCATAAGCCCTTCATCAAAAACATCAGGTTGGAGCATACATGAAATTAAAAAAAATAATGAAAAAACTGGTTACATTCCTACATGATTTCTGTTTCAATAATGAATTTTATTGGATCGTTATATAAGCAGGCAAAATTGTTATATTGGGTGCTCAACTGGATATTGTAACACCGAGTAATTTTGATTAACTTGCATAGTCTGATATTGTTTGAAATCTGGAAGCGGAATTGAAATTCAAAATCCACTCAAAGAAAATTTCGATTTGAATTCAAATGACGTTTAATCCCAAGGCTCCCTTACTTCTTGCAGCTCTTACCCGAACCCGCTCAAGAGCGGGCAACTAATGGATCTAGATGTTCAAGTAGTTTCTACTGGAATTGCAGAAACGTTTGTAATTATGGAGTTATTATTGATTCGATAGTTTTAGGAGTGTTGTATTCTTTGAGTATCACTTTACTTAACTTAATATGGAATATTCTCGCGCGATGGCTACACAGTTTTTGATTACTTTTAGGTCTTCAGCAATAATTATTTATATTGTATAGATGAGTTAATTGAATAATATTGGAATAGTCTTTCAAAAATATGGGATAAAACTTTTATTGGATGTTTTGAATCTTTTCGCACTGATTCTTTAGGCAATTTCAAGAATCAAACTTCCAACGAATATGAACAATAAGTCAGGAGTTACTGCGGTTCTGAGAAACATAGATTTGTAGTGTTTGAAAGAATTTTATCATTTATAAATATCGTTAAGATCCTGGAAACCGAATTGTTTGAAATTTATACAAATATTCATCGTGATGAAGGAGTTATTTAGCACTAACGAGATTGAAATTATTATCACCAGAGGCATTCGTGGGGACTCCTCATCGCTACGAAAAAAAAGTATGCCACTTTCTTTCTGTTAGTTTTTAAATTTTTTTCTTCATTCTGGCCAAAGAAGAATACAACTTTCTGAACTCTTGTGTTGTCTTCAAATCTGTTTGCGTCACGAGAAAAAAACAGAAACCAGGCTAGTATTTCGTGAGGATGGAAACAAATCGATGTTTTAATATCGAAAATGCATCTCGTTCATTATTCGAAGAGCTAGATTTGACTTCATTCATTTAGAGGTTTCTTGGAGGAAAATAAGATAGATTTTGTATTATCACTAGTTTTAATATGTTTATAATGCTTTTTCATATTCAGAAGCTCTTCTCAACTTCTATGAATTTTATTTTCATATAAGTAGTTTCAGCTCACAAGAATATATCAACTAGCAGATATTTCATTATGAATAACTTTACCCATTCTGAAGTAACTGACCCACAATTCTTCTATGAACTGGAAGAAGAAAATGGGAAAAAGCTTGAAGCATTCACTAGGATAGATATCCTACCAGAGTTATTTCATGTGCGGGACATTCTCAATTGAAGATTAAGAAGCCAGCAATACCAAATAATTGTGAATGGGGTAAGACCTTCGCATACTGGCTGATTTGGAAGGCAATGGATCAGAATGCGATAAGGTCGTCAATTTTGAGTTTGAATCGTAGATGTCATGTAGTAATTCTCACCAACGGTGAAAATATCCTGTATTTAAAATATTTTGGGGACTTTGATGTTTCCAACAGTGTTACATTTTTTGTTATTAGTTTCATTTCAATTTCTATGAGTATCACTTCAATTTCGATTGTTTTCAAGCATTTCTTGGTGCTGATGGATAAACCAAGAAATCTAATTATTTTTCATAACTGGATTCTGTGCGGTCATCTATCATCTTTCACGCAGCTTGATTCGAGTAGTTGTACTAAAACATTCATAAACGGCGAGCAATGCTCATTACAATTAAGATTTGGCAATATCATGAGTAAATAGTATTTTGGTATTGTAGACATCCTCTGCAGTATTTAGAGTCTTCAGGAGTAAATCGCTAGTTAAATGCATTTTCTAGTCATTCTATGTGGTGGCTCAGATCTAATGATGGAATTAAGTGAGGACATTCATGTTTTTATATAAAGATTATCTGGCCATCTATGGGAAAAATATGAAACTAAAAGATTTCATTCATAAAGTCCTCTCAATATTCAAAGTAAAACGAAATGGGACACTTTTGTCACTCTTCCACAATTTATTCAATAATTACGACCGGTTTCGACCCTACTTTCATTTTCAAGTGAATAATAATATAATACATGAGTAAGAAAGTACAAGTACAGAATGAAATTTATCCTAAATATTGAGTAGTGGGGATCCACTATGCTCTAGTTGGCTTTTGGGGGTAGTAAATTGTGGATTTTTACATAGTTTGTTAATCTCTGAACTTTCCAACAAATTCATCTCTCTCCCTTTGTTAAATTTATGAAGGATTTTAAGATTGTTCAATGATATTGAGTGGTTAGTTTATTTTATGTGTTCAAATATTGGCGAGTTTTTATCTGAGGAAATATGTTCCTTGAGTCTAGCTTCAAAACTTCTCCCTGTTTGTCCGACATAGGCTACCTGATATTCATTGCATTTGATTTGATAGATTACTGATTGCTATGAATTTCGTTCTTTTGTTTGGCATTGAATGATAATCTGCTTGAGTTGGGGCCGCATCAGAATGAAGTAGTTATGGTCAATTTAGAAAAGTAGTTGCTGATTTTGTTAGAGAGTTCGCCGATTGTTACAGATATCTTATCCGAGTCTAATACACCACTAATGAATTTAGCAATCTTCTTCAAATGTGCCTATCTTACTACTTACTTTCAATTTCAATTCAAATTCTTCAAACAAAATTCAGCTCTTCCAATGGGTTCACCTCTTTGCCTCTACTAGCTGACATTTTCATGAATAATTTAGGGACAAACTCAATACTAAACACAGATTTCGCTATAAAATACATTACATTACATGTAGATGATATTTAAGTTGGTTTTCGTGGTTCAAACAGACAAATTCAGCATTTTTGAGATTTCCTGAATAAAATACATTGCCGCATCAGCTTCACTTCTGAATTAGAAAATAAAAACTCAATTAATTTCCACGACTTAACCTATACAAATTCAAATAATCAACTCACATATAAAATTTACAGAAAGGAAACATTCACAGACGCATCGATTCCAATGGACTCGTTCAGTCATTTAAGTCACAAACAAGCTGCATATAACTCCATGATTCATAGAGCTTGCTCTGTTCCCTTTCGAAAGAAAACTTTCAAACTTAACTTGATATCATCAGAAAAATTGCCTCAAATAATATCATACACAACATTTTCTGAATACAATCATTAAACGCAAAGAACAACGTATTACCTCCAAATCACTATATAGCATCGTAGAAACCCCAGAAAAAAGATACACTAGTCTCAGATACACCGATGAACTCTCTAACAAGATCAGTAACTACTTTTCTAAATTGAACATAACTACTTCATTCTCAAGCGGCCCCAACGTAAGCAGATTATTATTCAATGTCAAAGAAAAGAACGATAAATTCATAGCAATCAGGAATTTATCAAATCAAATGCAATGAATGTCAGGTAGCCTATGTCGGACAAACAGGGAGAAGTTTTGATGCTAGATTCAAAGAACATATTTCCTCAGATGAAAATTCGCCAATATCTGAACACATAAAATCAACTAACCACTTGATATCATTGAACAATCTTAAAATCCTTCATAAATGTAACAAAGGGAGAGAGATGAATTTGTTGGAAAATTTGGAGACTAACAAACTATGTAAAAACCCACAATTTACTACCCTCAACAGCCAACTACAGCATAATGGATCCCCACTACTCAATATTTGGGATAAATTTCATTCTGTACTTGTACTTGCCCACTCATGTATTATATTGTTATTCACTATAAAATGACCGTAAGGTCGAGACCAGTCGTGATTTTGAATAAATTGTGGAAAAGTGTCCCATTTCGTTTTCTTTAAAAATGAATTTCCATAAAATAAATAAATCATCAATACTATCAACTCTTAATATTTTCTCTTCAGGGATATAAACGTACCTATCAATAGGTGTATTGTAGATAGCCGACTCTAGAAAATATAAGTTCGAAGAATTGAAGATTTAAGATTTGATAATTAAAGATATCAGCATATATTCTAAGAAGTAGTGAAAATTTAAATAATTTTTCATACCTTATAATCCTTTTAATGCATGTACCGAATGTCATATATCCTTTTGTTTTGAACAGAAAATTCTGTTTGAGCATATGAATTTTCTATAAGCTTACTTTTGATTCCTTCAATATAGTTAAAATAACTGTATCATCTCTGAACTACAGTCTAAGAATTTTAATGTTATAAAAAGGAGATATAGCATGAGAACAACGAAGCTGAGTAAATTCGGTTTAGTTTCCAACTAAGGTGCCGCAACTAACGATTTTGCTTCTAAAACGCTTATGACTCCGAAGACTCTAATTACTTCGTATAACTAGTACGAGTGTCAAGCATTTATAAGTTCCTTTTGCAGCCAAAACCGTCGAGATTGTCCTCTCTGTACTTATGCATAATAATATTATTCGCTGTTCTTCTCCATGCGAAGCAGTCCGTAATAACCAAATGTTCGTCAAATTTCATTCTTTCATGTTGTTTTTTAAAGGTTATTTAAATGTTTCAATGTATTTTCATATATATTGTTATGTCCACTCTGATGGAAAGTGTGTAAATATAGAAAACTCTACTGCATTCAAAATAGGTACAGGGTTATGATTATAGTAGTTTCTTCATTGAATCTGTGTGTTGAAATGGATTCAGTGTTTGCATCGTATAAAGAGTTTGGATTGAAACAAATATTTTTATTGCTCATTCAGAGATCTAGCTTCACTTTAAATCTGTTCACCTGTACAAGGAATTCTTTTCAAACTCTGATAATCCCAAAATCACCCATAACGTAAAAGCTCTGGAAAATAACCAAAAACGGGTGAACCATAGGTAATTTTTCTTATGATTAGAGAGAAAGGAGATAAAAAACTGAAGGAAAACAAATGGAGTATTATATAATAGTAAAAAAGGTTTAATCATGGGTAATCCTCTGAGCCCTCTGCTCGCTGAAATTTTCATGGATAATATTGAAAAAACCATCCAAGAACATCCATTATTCAAACACTCTATTTATTGGTTTAGATATGTTGACGATATCATTTGTTGTTTCACTGGCACAAACAGACAATTAGAGTCATTCAAAACATTCATTAACAAAATTCATGATAATATTAAATTCAAGTTAGAGATAGAAACAGAAAACTCCATTGCCTTTCTGGATTTAACTATCACTAAAATTAACGGCAAACATGATTTTTCTATTTTTCGTAAGCCATCCCATACAGATATTACTATTCACAGCTCATCTACACATCTTTATCCACATAAATTAGCATCTTACAATAGTATGGCACATAGACTCATTAATATCCCAATGCCACAAAATAATTTCATAAAAGGGATAAATATAATTAAACAAATTGCAGTCAATAACGGTTACATTCCAACTATGATTGAGAACATGATTTCACGCAAAAATTTCAAAAAGCAATCCAGAAGGTATTTCCAAGTATAAAAGTTCTAACACAAAATACAACAGCTTAACTTATATTGGTAATCCTACTATAAAGTTAAAATCATTTCTTTTGCATTATAATTTCAATCTAGCATTCCAAATTAATATTTATTTAGGCCGACATATCAAAAACTGCAAATCTATAATAGATAAAAGTAATAAATCCGGTGTTTATAAACTGTCTTGCGGGGATTGTAATAAAATTTATATTGGTAGAACTTTCAGAAATTTCAAAGTTAGATTATCCGAGCACAAATGTAGTTTTAATTATCGTAAATCAGATTCCCATTATTCTAATCACTTACTCGAAGAAAACCATAACTTTAATGATAGTTTCAAAATTTTATACAATTAAAATAACAGACAAAAACTCAATCTATTGGAAATTTTGGAGATCAACAAAGAAAAGAATTCGGGTAGGTTACTTAATAGTCAATAAGATCTAAATCCTTCTCCTTTACTCAATCTTTTGAATTTATAAAGTAAACAACTCCGAAGGGTTTTCCAACATACCTCTTGTACCTATTGTAATATTAAGTAGGAAATAAGACTAATATATAAGAAATAACTCTGTTCATTAGTTTGTATCTATCTGATGAAGCCACGGTGTGATGAAACCGGTCATAGTTTTGTTAATATATTGAAAAAAATCATTTTCAATTGGGATATACAAACATGGAACTGAGGTTGATGTTATAAAAACAAATTTTATTTCTTGAAATAAATAAAAGGAAAACATGAAAAACGATTCTTTATTCTAGAAATTTTGTTTTCATCTCATATTGGAAAGTCAATTTTCGATTAAAATGATTGTTTGCAAGACTATATACAGGATGCCACTTACAGAGTGATATGATAAATGGTTTTCACAATGAAGTCGGAAGATGTTAATTTTTTATTAAACAGACAAGTTAAATTTTGTTTTTTTTTTCGTTTTTGCAAATATCTCTTCAACTTTTCAATTTGTTTCGCTCGAACTTATAATGTAGGTAATTCATAAAGATTTGGTCTACCAGTTTGTCCAAAAAGTACATAGGACAATTGTTTTAAAAACAAATTTTCCTTTTTGAAATAAATAAAAGGAAAACATGAAAAAACGATTCTTTATTCTAGAAATTTTGTTTTCATCTCATATTGGAAAGTCAATTTTCGATTAAAATGATTGTTTGCAAGACTATATACAGGATGCCACCTCAGAGTGATATGATAAATGGTTCTCACAATGAAGTCGGAAGATGTTAATTTTTTATTAAACAGACAAGTGAAATTTTGTTTTTTTTTCGTTTTTGCAAATATCTCTTCAACTTCTCAATTTGTTTCGCTTGAACTTAAGATGTAGGTGATTCATAAAGATTTGGTCTACGAATTTGTCCAAAAAGTACATAGGACAATTGTTTCCTCGGATCCTTACCCCATTTTCTCGAGTGAACGTTTTCGCATTACTTCCTGTATCATTTTTATCACGGTGATAATTGAAAATACATGAAGTAAAATCGAAAATGGGGAACGCAGAATGCCAAGTGACTTTTTTTAAACGGTTTTATTTAGCTCACCCCGTTTGTTTTATTTATTCTTGGGTCAAATTTAGTAATTCAAATTTCACCCTCTTCCTGTCAACCGATTAATCTGAAATTTTGTATACACTTTGGATTTTGGTGACAATACAATTATATTTATTCATTATCATTATAAATACAAGATGGCCGCCGCTACAAAATGGCGAATAATTTATGTTTTATTAATCCCATCAATATGGGTATCAAATGAAAGGGCTCAACAATCAGAATACAATATACTATAAAAAATTGAAATCCAAGATGGCGGCCGCTACAAAATGGCGGATAACGTAGGTTTTATCAATCCTATCAATATGGGTATCAAATGAAAGTGCTTAACCAGTAGAATACAATTTATCCAGCCTGAATTCACCACCCAAGTCAAGATTTTGTATCGTGTTGAGGTTAGGGTGGCTAAAAATGATACGTCGTTAGCGGTACACCACCCAAGTTAAGGTGAAAGGTTAAAACGCGCCGAGAACTGTATGGCATTAGGGTGGATAAAAATGATTTGTCGTTAGCTACAATAATACCAGCTGATATCAACAAAACTGAGGGTTTACCAGCGGAACTGGAAATATTTGTGGGGGCAAAAGTCATGCTATGGTCCAATATTGACGTTTCAAAGGGATTAGTAAATGGCGCTAAAGGCTACATCACCGAAATCGTTTGGCCTCAATTTCGTCGAACTCAGATGTATGCAACAGATGTACCTTCCGTCCGAATTGATTTCGCAAGAGACGGAGTACATCTTATACACCCGAAAGCCATACAGTTTCCAGCTAAGTACAATTATGGGACAGCTGAAAGAAGAATGTTGCCTTTAATACTATCATGGGCTTCTACAATACATGAAATGCAGGGCAGCACTGTGGATCGCGCAGTCGTATACTTAGGTGCGAAACTGTTTGAAGACGGTCAAGCCTACGTGGCTCTTAGTAGAGTAAGATCTTTGCAGGACTACGTATAGAGGAGTTGGATTGCAATAAACTAACGGGCAAGAAACCTTGCAATAATGAAGCACTAAATGAATTAAAAGGAATGCGAAATAAAACTAAAACTAGAAAATAAAAATAGGTAAAAAATTTTTAAGTTAAACGGTTTTATGTTAACCATACATTGCACTGTTTAAGATAAATGTACTAAAACCAAAAATAATAAAATAGATACAGTCGTGGGAATTATAAACATATGCATAGACTAGACTAAAATAAAACCGTGGGGCACGTCAATTGTCTACAATCGTTGATTAAAATGTTTGTTTTGTAATGTTACACTATAATTATTAGGCAGTTGTGCAACCGACAACGATGGACGTGTGATAAGTAGGGCTAGAATGTGGAAACAAGCTAGCAAGCTCGATTATAAGCGAGTTTTAGGGTTTCATAGTGGTGAGCGAGTAGTACTTTTGTCATATGTTTTGTCGATTAAAGACAAACAACAAGCAGTGAAATGATTCCTCGCCAGCCAGCAGTGTGAATGTCCAACGATAAACTAGTTAAAACATCTCTTTATTTACATGGAGTGTATAACTATTAGAATTTCCATAAGCAAGAAAATAGTAAATAATTTCTCACCGTCTGCGGGCCAATTGCCTAACGACGAATTAAACGATTCTTCTATCGCACATTAAGTCGATAATTTGTAGACAATTGACGTGCCCCACGGTTTTATTTTAGTCTAGTCTAAGCATATGTTTATAATTCCACGACTGTATCTATTTTATTATTTTTGGTTTTAGTACATTTATCTTAAACAGTGCAATGTATGTTTAACATAAAACCGTTTAACTTAAAAAGTTTTTTACCTATTTTTATTATGTACTCAATATGTTCAGAAAAATACTTCCTAGGAAATTATAATTCTACTCGAAACTAGACGTTTCAACAAAATCTTCCAACAGAAAATGAAAAAACAGCGACGAAATAATAAGAAAGTAATGTGATGGATTTCAGCGTTTGTTACTAGTATCACTCTTTGCAGAGTTGAATGGAAGTTACAGATTTTTATTGGAACACAGTGTATATCTCTGTCATTTGATATCTATATATAAATCAAAACGAGATTGGCTTGTGGTGTTGTGGGCGAGTCATTTAATACTACGATATCGTATTCAGCAAATATTGATCGGCTTGCCTGAATTTGTATATACTCAAAATTGAGTTCACGATCCTGGAAAGAACATATACGTCAACCGGTATCTAGCTGCGTCAGCTCTACCCTTTTGTTTCACGGTAGAAAACACACGATTGCGCTTTAAAAATAGGATGCTGAGACCCTTCGTTATCACCTGGGAAGAGTGAAGGAGGTGGGGACGGATCGAATGCTTCAATAGTCCAACTATCGGCGTGACTTTGTGAAAGAAAATCTGGGAAGTGATGTCCATACATAAAATGAGAAATAATGCTTGCTCAACGTCTTTCTCACATCTAAATGAAATTGGCATGGTATGGGAAAATCCTGTGTTACAAATTTTAGTGGGTAGCTAAAACGAAAGATTATTATACTGAAAAAGGGGCCTGAACATAATGAATATCCATATTTAAATGAAATCTTTTGAATTTTGGAGGCTTTTACTTGGTAAAATTCCATAATCAATAAATCAATAATAAAAAACAAGTACTATGTTTTAAGGAATTTTAAATGATAATTGCGATTCGTAACGTGTTTCACTACACCGTAGCTTCTTCAGATGAATGAATGTATAGAAAATAAGAATGAGAATATAAATACAAATGTTTCTAAGTAATTAAAAGCTTATTGGGTTGCTCCTTCTTAGTGGTTATTGATGACAGGTATATCCAATAAAAAGAAGGAATAGATTGCTCCCTGAAAAGATTCAATAGAGGTGAAAGGCTAAAATCGACTTGTTCATTGATGACTCTACCTGAGTGTTTCTGTTTGTTGATTTCTAAAGTTTCCCAAAGATCTACCTTCCAATATTTATTATCTGTATGCAAAATTTCAAACTGTGAGTCGAAAGAGTGACTACTTACTAGGAGATAACCCATAATCAAGCCGTCTTCACTAGTATAATATTTGTTATTGAAATGGAAATAATTTTGATCTAACCATTCTTTCATTATTACAAATTTGTTCAGATCAAAATTATTTAGTAAAATCATATAAATTCATTACATCCAAAAATTGGATTCACAACCGAAATTGAAAGCAATAATTCAATAAATTTCCTAGCCGTAACAATTTCGAATGAAAATGGAAAACATGTTTTCGCAGTTTACCATAAGCCGTTACATACAGATATTATAATACATAACTCGCCATGTCATCCGCATCAACATAAAATGTCAGCATTCAACAGTTTTATTCATAGATTGATTAACATCCCGTTATCACCGGAAAATTTCAACAAATAATTAAATTTGATTAAACAAATTGCCAAAAATAATGGTAACAATCCCAAACTAATTAATAATTTTTGAATAAAAACAAAGTAGAATCGCATTGGATGAAGTTTACCCTATCGATAAATTGAAACAAAAATTCAACACCTTAACCTACGATGGCATTACAAATGAGAAACTGAAATCATTTTTGAGTAGCCATAATTTCAACATAGCTTTCCAAACTAATAATAGTTTAGGCTAATATATAAAAATAATAAAACCAAATCAGATGAAAACAATAAATCAGGTGTTTATAGATTGAATTGCAATGACTGTGATAATTTCTACATTGGTAGAACACATAGAAATCTTAATATCAGAATATCGGAACATAAACGCAGTTTTTCAAATAAAAAATCAGATTCAAATTACGCGAATCATTTCCTAGAAAAAAGTCCTTCTTTCGACCCACAGTTTGAAATTTTGCATGCAGATAATAAATATTGGAAGGTAGATCTCTGGGAAACCTTAGAAATCAACAAACACAAACACTCAGCAAGACTCATCAATGAACAAGTCGATTTAAGCCCTTCACCTCTATTGAATCTCTTCAGGGAGCAATCTATTCCTTAATTTTATTGGATATACCTGTCATTAATAACCACTTAAGAAGGAGCTACCCAATAAGCTTTTAATTACTTAGGAACATTTGTATTTATATTCTCATTCTTATTTTCTGTACATTCATTATTCTGAAGAAGCTACGGTGTAGTGAATCACGTTACGAATCGCAATTATTAAGTAAAATTCCTTAAAACACAGTACTTGATTTTTATCATTATATGGAATCAAAACTATGAGAAAACATTGGCAGTATGGAAGAACTCCTACTTATTGCGAATCGTACACATTCTACTATTTCCAAATGCTACTAGAAATTCTATTCACAAAGTGCATGGATATTTTGCGATAGAAAGAGCAATCAAGAGAAATCAATTCTGGAGTATTCTCTAGTTTTCTATGTTAGCTATTTACGTCACATCATTTCTTTAAAGTGTTCCTCCGTTACTTCGAATCTATGAATTCTTAAAATAAAATTGAATGCAATTGTTCGAAAAAATTGTATTTGTTTATGAAAAAAAACACGCAATAAAATTTAATTTGTTTTTGTGGCCGTTCTAATCGATCGATTAGTGGCCATTTCTATGTATTTAATTTCTTAAATCATTCCTTTTGATGCAAAAATTAGAAAATTAGCATTTTCGAATTGCAAAATTATAATCATATTTCCTTAACCAAAATATCAAACTCCTCGAATCAGTCTGAGGAATCTTGAATGTTAATGAAAAGAGTAAGGTTTTCGGTTTCTTTTCTATATATTGTTGTTATTTTCAAGAATTGAAAATTTTAACCTATTCTATCTTGGCAAAAATTCAAATTCACTTTTCTTTCCAATATTCCTACAAAATTTTCACTTCAAATGTTATAAGCGAATGAAAGGAAAAATAGTGATTTTTTTCAGATTTTTTCGCATTTTCCTTACCTGTTTGTGACTTAATTATTGTTTTATAGCGTATTCTGAAGTGATCTGAGTCTCAATTCCGCCTCTTACATCCACATAAGGCCCTGGTCTGATACTGTTTCTTATTGCATTTTGACATTTTCATCGAATTTTCTGTAACTGTGTCTCATTCGATCAAACAAATAAATCTCGTTATACTACAGTATTCATCAACGAAATAAGGGGAGGGATTAGAACTCATGTATTGAATGAATAATTGAGATTAATTAAGTTTCGACTTTCAATTGGAAAGATTTGGCGATCCTCGTTTCGTATGAATGGTATGTCAGAAGAAGAATATGATTTTGAATATAGTTGCCAATTACTCTAATGAGGTATGGAAACACAGTTTTTTCAATTCACTTAACCTGGAGAATGTACTTGCATTAAAATGTTATAACTTATAGTTACCTAGCTTATTTGTACCTGCGTTCTGCGTTATTCAGTTATGTTTTAATATTTGGAAGACTACTTGGTGGGGATTCGATTTAATTTCAATTCTTAATGAAGTTTTCACATTCTACTTTTTTAATTAGTAGTAGATACGATAGGGTTTTTCATTCAACACCTACTTATTGAGGCTATTTTCAAGAGCCTTTTTACGATATGTCTGCTGTTATCATTGATGCTAAACTATTCGCTTAAAAATGCCACAGCAATGTCAAATCAATTGGATTTATGAAAACTGGTGGGACTCTCTTACCATGTATTAATTGAGCTGATAATTTTCCAATACCTCTATAGGCAAATTAACCATTCCGATTAAATCAGCTTTGAAGCCTCTAAACTGCATCAAATCAATACATTAATTGAGGAGCTACGACACTACACAAAAACACAGATACACATATTCAAACTGCAAACTTATACTATAATATTTCTTACCGATATTGACGTATGCGTAGTAAGCTTAATATTGAGGTGACAAAACGTACATCTGCATTGTACACATATTGGATGAGTGAGAGCAGCGAATATTCAAAATATGGAAATGTCATACAAACGCAAACGAGACATATGCTGGAAAATTAATATCGTTCCGACTAAAGTACTCAATTTAAAAGGGTACAGAAGTGAAATAAATAATTTCTACTAAAAAAGGGTGCGAAATCGAGAACCAGTGCTACAACATATTTGCAATGCATTAGATGTTCGGAAAAGATGCCTAATGTTGTCCATGAAAGCGTTATGGTTAATGATCATCATTATTGTGATGATCTGTTAGACCATGAAACCTAAAGGAATTGTTTTCTCAAGCTTCACCTTATATTTAAGGTAATTTTATATTAGCAGTTGAGTAATTTGTAATATTCCATGAAAATAGTTTCGGAAAACCAATACCTCTGAAGTATGCAAAACAAATATTGATTTGACTGAATATAATTTTTCATAGAGTAAAAAATGTAGAATTTATTCTTTCCATAACAAGAATATCAACGCTGGCAGCCCCCAATTTGAATTGTCAGGAAGTTGTTAATTGAATTAAATGATAAAAGCACTTTTCTTAAAAGTTTCCAAACTGAAAATTTGCATTTGTGTTACAAAGAGATCTTTGCACTTTACCGAAATGCTTTGTTCCTCAGGTTTTATCTGGCAGGATTTCTATCCGTATGAGGCCCCAGATGTAGTCGTTTGGGTTCGATATAATGCACCAACGAGTTCTAACGATTGAAAAATTATAGATGTACCTTTGCATGACATTCGACTGAATTGTTCCACTGCTGATCCTTGTTAACAATGATGAACAGATCGAATAACTAGTCCTTTCAACGAGAGAATATTGCTATTTCAAATAGTTGTCCTGGTATACATTTGAAATAATTCTTCTGTCTGACACATTTATTCTCACCCAATACTTAATATGCATTCAGTGAAACCAACGAGAATATTCTCTAACTAGTTAAATCAAACAAAATTAAGCAATGCTTTCAAGTCCGATTTGAAGAAAGGAAACTTCAGCGAAATATTTCAAAATTCTATTTATCTAATGCGTCTAGAATGACTATTTTGTTTAACATTGAAAAATTTTAAAACCACCATTCATGAACATTAACCGAGTTTCATAATTAAATGAATGAATTCAAGTTTGAATTCAAATTTTCAAAGACTCTCACATATCACAGGATAGATTTTGGGGTTCCAATGAATTTTTATGAAAAGCACAAGATTAGCTAATGTGAAAATCTTCATGAAGTGAAGGCAAAATCAGTTCCAGTTTATAAGTGAAACTTCACAATTTTTAGCCACTCAAACTTCTATATTTAACTGGTACGTTTAAGAAGAAACGATTTTAACCAATAATTAGTTTAATACATGTTGTGATTACTGTTATCTGAAATTGTTACACCAACTCTCAACATGGAAAGGGTGAAATTATTTACCTACTCAGACGAGACGCAATTGAAAAGGGTATAATATGTTTTCAAATCTCTCATATATTTACCTACTCATGACCAATGTTTTTTTTTAAACAACTTGAAAATACCGTATAAAATTGAATTTATTTGCGGAAACGAGAAACAATTTTAAATTATACAGAAGCCTTATAGTTCAATACAGATTTGGCCTTCAGGAAAAAGATGAGGGTGAAATCTTACAACGATACTTTCGTCTCTTTTTTTACTGTTACCTTATTTTCTGACCTTTCTCGGTTTACAATATACTGCGAAACAATGTTTAAGGCATTTGCCACAAATCTGAAGTGATACACTCTATTGACGATTAGTATTAAATTGACAAAAGAAAGAGAAATATAAATAAAATAAATATGTTACAGCTACTATACAATCATTATGAATAAATTACAAATGATAAATACAACCTAAAATTTCTTCATCCATTCATTCCATTTCTTCATTCAGCTTTCATTTGAGAATCAGAATTTTCACCAAGAGTAAATAAATTATACACAAAATGAAGTTTGTTAAAGCATGGTGTATGACCGTTCTGATGATTTGTGATGTCTGTATATCCTCTCTTTTCAAAACAATATATATATATATATATATATATATATATATATATATATATATATATATATATATATATATATATATATATATATATATATATATTCCAAAGGAAAATGGTCATAGTTAATATTGGCACACAAAAGTGCCCAAGTTATTTTACCCAGTTTTTGAAATTATCATTCTGTCCAATTGTCTTCCTTTCTGGGTATGTACATGATATAAGCTTTGATAAAAGAAGTTCATTTAATTTAATATGAATCACTCTGGTTCTATTAATATAAAATAGGACTAGCAATATCCCAAAAAAATATTTGCTTTCATTTACTCTATTTGACTGATTCAGGTGAAAATAACGTTTCCTTCTCAAATTTCTCAGATGATTAGATGAACCAGTAACACTGGAATGTTGATAATATTCTAGTTCTCGAGAACTTTCTCGAAAACCGTCCTATTCAAATTGTCACAGCGGGATAACCTACATCGCTAAGCTGTTGCTATTCATATGGAGCAAAAAATATAAAAATCTGAAATTATACCCTTCCGACTAGACGAGGATGGTCTGAAACGTTTCCGATGCGAAGATGGCAGCGCTCGTGAATAAAAGCTTGAGAATTTCAATATTTATCAGTATCGAGTTGTCATTGAATATATATATTTTTGAGAGGTAATACATCTTTACCAATTGAAGATAAGTTGGTTCTGTGCAAAGGGACTCTGCACCAACATTTTCCACAGTGAAATTTTGGGCACTTGAATTTAAACATGGCCGAAAGAGCTTAGGGGACGATGAATGTTCGGGAAGCCCAAAAACTGCAAATATCGACGATATCTTTTCCAAAGTTAACCAAATGGTGTCAGATGACCGCCGAAATGAAGTATGAGAGATAACAGAAGTTATGAGTATGTCAAAAGAACGTACTTTTCACATACTGAATCAACATTTACAGACCTATTGGGTGTCGCGATGGCTTTCGTTAGACCAAGAACCTGTTTGAATGAACGTTTCTAATGCTTCGTTGGCACAGTTTGGGCGCACGAACTTCAAGTTTTAGCACCTATTGATTACTGAAGTTGAAACTTCTATACGACATTATTCGCCAGAAACAAAAATACAGTGTGAACATTGGACTGCAAAGGAACAAGTTCCAAAACACGCAGAAACTATCTTTTAGGCTGGAAAGTAATGGCGACTGTTTTTGAGTATAGTAATAGGGAGTTATTTCAATAGATTCTCTTCAGAGAGAAAAAATCATGACAAGGGTATACTAAGCATTATTACTGGACAAGCTAAAAACAGAATATGAGGAAAAACGATCACATTTACAGAAGGAGAAAATCCTGTTTCATGAAAAAATTCAGTTTTCCATATATCAGTGGTTGCAATGGCAACTACTTGAATATCGCCCTACTCACCAAATCTAGTCCCAAGCAACTTCTTTCTGTCTCCTCATCTAAAAATTGCGCTCGGAGGATAGAGAGTACAGAAATATGAATATTGCTGGGAAAAGTGCTCTGAATTACAAGGAGACTACGTTGAAAAATGAAAAAAAATTTTAGAGAAAATTTCTTGTATCTTTGTTAGGTACGAAAATTTTCAAACCACCCTCGTAGCTATACTCAGTAGGAAAAGTACCAAATGCTTCAACATATGGATCTATATGAAAATTTAAAAGAGGAAGTGTGAAGTTGGGCTTGTCAACCCAGCAGTGTAACAGTTTTATGCTGGTGTTAGGTTAGATTTCAAGAGGAGGATTAATTCATTTCTTCAACACGGGAGGAGAGAACTATAATATTAAGAGGTAATGAAAAATTTCTTACTAAATAACCGTCTTGCGTTATGAACTGAACTATTTCACAGCTGGAGAGAAATGTTCTGTTATGACATATTCACATAAATTGCTCATTTCTGATATCCTAAACGCCATCTAGCAGGTTCAAGTATCCTCCAGAATAGGTGGGGATTACTGAAAATGATACGATGTTCCTCCAATTCAGGTAGTCATAGCAGAGCCGAAACTCAGTTTGCTAACGTAAGTATCTCGGAAACGTGTGCCATTTATGTGTTCTAGTCTGTGGCCTTGCATTGTTCCGGGACTGGCTTTATTCTCCCCTTAATTGAATCCAACGTCCGCAGGGAGTCCCCTTTATGCTGACACAGTTTCATTATCGTTACTGAACGGTTTGTTCTCCATGTCGAATTATACCTAGATTGAAACGTGGTTGCTGAAGTTTCTAATATTCTCCTACAAGCGATCGGGAAAACATTTATTTAGTACTAAAATTTCTACATCCCCTCTTAATTATTTAATATCACGTCGGAGATGTTTATTCATAGTTGTAATAGATTTGAGAGTTCGAATGGTGAAACTATAAAATTATTAAAAGATTTTTCCCTGAAGAGATTCAATAGGGTTGAAGGATTAAGTTCATTGATGATATTACCAAGTGCTCGTGTTTAGTAATCTCTAAAATTTCCCAAAAATATTTTTGCGAATATCTATCATCTGTGTGTAAGCTTTCGAATTAAGGATGGAAAACCGATTATATTCTAAGAGATGATTTGTGTTGGGTGAATCCGATTTTGGATTTTAAGAACGTCGTTGTATATTGAATTATTTCAGTAGCTGTAACTTGAAAACACATTCATTTATTTATTTATTCAAGTACAATATAAGGAATGTCCACAGCCGAAGCCAAAATGACATTCACTAGATGAATATTAGTTACATAGAATCTAGTATTCCAAAAAAAAAGTATTATATAAGACTTTAATAGTGAGTTGTATTCACAGAAAGAATGAAAAAAGAAATACAAAATGAATATTACAAAAACGAACGTTCGAATGAATTTGATGTTAGTCAGTAAAGAACAAGCGTAATGTTCTCTTCAAAGAGGCCAATGTGATCCCAAACAAATTGATACTCCTATGCGTAGTGCAGACACGTAGCTTCCTATCGATAGGGGAGTTCTGTGCACTATTCGTTTTTCTAAAAGTTATAGAGAAGAGATCGTGGTGCCTCAAAGATTTCATAGGAACATTAAAAGTAACCATGTGCAAGATCTCAGGTACCTGAAGTACGCAGTTCGATATTTTAAACAAAACCAAAATATCAGATATAGTTCTACGATTTTCAAGTGACAATAAATTGAAATATTTACGGGCAGGGGCGTAGTCATGATTTAGGATATCAAAGTTAGTTCTGAAGCATATGAACCGTATGAATCTGTTCTGAATTCGTTCAAGTCGGTTGGAATAAGAATCATAACGAGGGTTCCAAATCCATGAGGCAAAATTTAATTTACTGTAGATGTAAGCATAATACAAAGTGATAAGTAAAAACACAAGGTTTAACTTTAATCTACACTTTATTTGAAAAAATTCGACGACGTTTCGCTGACACAGCAGCTTTATCAAGAATGAAAAATAGAATGAAGAGTATGGTATTATAAACAAATCGTAGAACAAGTTGGATGAATAACAGGAAAATCCACACCGAGCCATTGTACAGTTAGTATGAAAGGTAATAAAACTAATTAAACAAGTTAAGTAGGGGTGAGTAATTCAAATCTACCTGTTCATTCAAAAGCTTGTCCGAATGTTTGTATCTATTTATTTCTAATGCTTCTAGGAGATCTAATTTTGAACTTTTGATTTTATATGTAATATGTCAAAGTTTTTATTGAATGAATGGTTTTCTTTTATTAGGTGGTTTGAATAATTTGAATAGATTTATTTTTATCGAAGCTACGTTTATGTTCAGATGTTCTTATGCCAAAACTCCTATAGGTCCTACCGATATAAATTTTATCACAAGAACCGCAATTGAGTTTATAGATTCCTGATTTACTTGATTTTTCAACACGAGATTTATTATTTTAATATGTTTACCTAAGTTATTAGAAGTTTTGAAAGCTATATTAAGATTTTGTTTGACGAGAAAGGATTTAATATTTGCAGAACCGCAGAATGTTAAACTGTTGAATATTTTATAGTCTTTATGAATAGGATATACTTCATTTATTGCTTTCTGATAGAGTTTTTACGAATGATTAGATCTATCATATCCGGATTATATGAATTATTAATGGCTATCTGTTTGATGATGTTTAACTCTTTATTATAAATCATTAAAAATTATTGTTCATTCAAATCAAAATTTTCTATAAAAATTCTTTCGAATTGATAAATAACATAAAAACGTTAACCTACCACCTAACGCAAAACTTATTTCGTTTGATGTTGAGAATTTATACCCAAGTGTTCCTCCAGGTGATGTCAAAATATTAATCGAAAACATGTTGAATTCGAATCATGTTAACCACATAATCAAATCAGAAATATTGAATTATTTTTCTTTCAACAACATCTATTACAGTAGTGAAAATGGTTTGATCATGGGAAATCCTTTGAGTCCACTTTTAGCAGAGATTTTTATGAATAATATTGAACAGAAAATTCATACATATCCTTTCATTTCCAAATTTCTTTATTGGTATAGATATGTTGACGACATCTTAGTATGTTTCATTGGAACTACTCGTCAATTAGACTAATTTGTTAATTTCATTAATTCCATCCATTTGAACATTAAATTCACGATAGAAATTGAACAGAACGATTCCATAAATTTTTGAACTGAAAAATCACTAAACAAAATATTAATCATGTTTTTGGGCCTTTCGTAAACCAACACATACTGATACAATTATACATAACTACTCATTACATCCAATTCAACACAAAGTTGCAGCTTTAAACAGCATGGTACATCGGTTACTCAATTTACCTTTATCAGTAGAAGATTATAATAAAGAGTTAAACATCATCAAACAGATAGCCATTAATAATTCATATAATCCGGATATGATAGATCTAATCATTCGTAAAAACTCTATCAGAAAGCAATAAATGAAGTATATCCTATTCATAAAGACTATAAAATATTCAACAGTTTAACATTCTGCGGTTCTGCAAGTACAAATATTAAATCCTTTCTCGTCAAACAAAATCTTAATATAGCTTTCAAAACTTCTAATAACTTAGGTAAACATATTAAAAATAATAAATCTCGTGTTGAAAAATCAAGTAAATCAGAATCTATAAACTCAATTGCGGTTCTTGTGATAAAATTTATATCGGTAGGACCTATAGGAGTTTTGGCATAAGAACATCTGAACATAAACGTAGCTTCGATAAAAATAGATCTGATTCAAATTATTCAAACCGATTTTACATATTTAAATTCCTTACTTTTCCTGAAAATATAACCCATCATTCGACTTGAACTATTTGCTATGTGATCTATGTGTGCATCGAAGAGCAACTTCGAATCGAAAGTGACACCCAGATCAAAAGCCGTGGACACATGTCGCAACAATGAATTTCCAATTGAGTACTGAAAAGTGATAGGGGAATGGTTTCTAGTAAAAGTTATCGTTAAACATTTATTCAAATTCAAAAATAATTGGTTTTCTCTACAGTACTCAACCAAGTTATTCAAATCTAGTTGAAGATCAAGGCAGTCCCTTAATCATCTGATAGATCTAAAAACTTTCAGATCGTCTGCATAGAGCAAGAATCTGGAATGCCGGAAACATTTATCTATGTCATTTATATAAATTAAGAAAAGGAGAGGACCGAGATGAGTTTCCTGCGGTACCCCAGAAGTACTAATGAAAGATTCAGATTTAAAACCATTCAAACTAACGAAATGGGACTTATTCAGAAGATACGATTGGATCCACTCAAGCAACCCACCATTTACACCTGCTTCGGCAAGTCTAAAAATGAGAATATCGAAACTTATTCTGTCGAAGGCTTTAGAAAAACCTATGTAAGTAGCATCAGTCTGAATTTGAGAATCCACTCTGCACTCTGCAGGTACTCACTATAAACGATCAAATTAGTTTCCAGAGTCCTATCCTTAAAACATCCGTGCTGTTGTGGGATAATGAAATTTTTCACATGAGAGAAAAGATACATATAAATTATACGTTCAAATATTTTAGTAATGATCGAAATCTTGTTAATAGGTCTATAATTAGAAATATCATTTTCATCTCCACTTTTGAAAATTGGGACAACGGCGGACTCCTTCCACTTTTTTTGAAATACACCATTAATCACAGACTGATTGAACAAAATATGCAGTGGTTTACTTAATTTGTGAGCGCAATTTTTGAAAAAAATTAGTGGAAATCTGTCTGGACCTGAACCCTTCGACACGTCAAGGGATAAGAGAACCTCTCGGACCTCTTCTTCTTCTATGTGAATATTTGATAGTACATCATTATTGTAGTTTTTAACAGTTACACTACGACTACGCTGCTGACTTACAGGAACATATACACTCTCGAAATAAAAGGCACAAGTATGCATATCTCTTTTCCATCTGATGAAGAAATATCCCCATACCTCATTTCATTAGTTAACTTAGAGCCGCTCCGCCAACTGTTCGTTGGCAGTTCCCGCTCAATGTTAGAGGTGAATTTATTCAAATCAAGTTCAATAAGTTCCTTCGAGCACGAAGCTGTTTGAATATATTGAGATCATTGACATTTTTACTAATTTTCTATATTTCATGAAATTTTGCTTTTCTCTAATTGTGGCAATAAATTGTACATGATTTATTATTTTTGTCTGATTAGTTTCTTCGTTTTTGATATATTTGGTCAAATAGTCATTGATTCGGAAAACAATATTGAAATCTTTCACAAATATGAAATACTTTTTCATGTTATACATTTTCTCACTTGTGCTGCCGATATAAGTTATAATATTAAATTATTTCCTGATTTCACACTAAGAAAAACTCAATTTCGAGCGGCTTCAATTAATTTTTTCCTCAAAATACCATTCACTATAGGCTTGCAGCAATTTCTCAAAGCTGTTTGTTCTATTATATTTAATTCCTTAGTAGAATTTTTAGCAAGTAAACGTATGCCTAAATTTTGTATTGTTAAGGACTCAATTAAGGAAGCTTGTTCATGATATTCCTTGCTAGAACAAGAAGCTGATTGGAAAATCCTGTTGTTTTTCAGTGGAAAATTCGATAAGGTGTAATAAATTGTTGTTTTCTTCTGAAACTCTCCACTGTCTTTTGATTATGTGAAACGTACTGGGATATCGTCCATGTAACGGTAACAGTACTTGTGTGTGAGTATATGTAATAGATAACGTTGATCATACTGTCAATGAAGTGAACTGCCCTTATGTTTTGAATGTTTTGACGTCGTATAAGTCTAGAATAAGTTATGAATAGTACAACTGGTAGATTATTGAATATTGCACATTGAAATGTTAGATCTCTCACAGCTCACTTCGATATATTCAGAGAATTAATTCTGTCGGATGGCTAAGATGTATGTGTTTAGGAAACTAGGCTTAACGAGAATACACCTTTGAATTCTTTGCAAATTGATGGTTATTAATTGTTTTGTCAGAATAGACATGCCATGGATGGAGGTGGAGTGGCGATTTATTTTAGCGAACATCTTAATGTCAAGAGAGTTTTTTTGGATTTCGACAGTATACGTCTGGTAGGACATAATTTCATAGATTTGAAATTGGGTTAGATATCCTCATCGCTGCCATTTACAGAACACCGAAATCGACTGCTGACTTTCCTAATCCTCTTGGCGGTTCCATAGATTACTTCGATGATGTTCTTTCTCTCATATCACCCCAATATTCTAATATTTTTTTACTTGGTGATTTCAACGTAGAGCGGCTGAATGAAAATAACTCATCTAAGTGCGCGGATTCTTATTGTTTTGAACAACTGGTGACTGAGCCCACTAGAATAACTGAAACCTCCGAATCGACAGTTGATTTAATTGTCACGAATGTTCCTTATCGCGTGGTTGTTTCGGGAGTACTCGACAATCCCACTTCGGACCATGGGTTGGTTTTGTACAGTCAATCTCGTTACGCCTCGTATGAAACCTCGAATTGTTACCTATCGCGATTTCAAGAGCCACCAAAGCCAATGTCAGCTCTTCAACGTTGCCTGGATTCCGTTGTCGAACCCTTCTTCCAAGAATGTCCCAAACGTGTTCGATCGGGTTTAAATCCGGTGACCACGACGGCCAGTCCATTCGTGTGATACCAACTTCATTGAGATATTCTATCACTATGCGCGCAGTATGAGGGCGCGCGTTATCGTGCATAAAAAGGAAATTTTCCCCTATGTAAGGAGCAAAAGGCACAACATGGGGCTCCAAGATTTCTGTTATATACCGATGGGCATAAAGTAATCCATTGCCAAATCTCCAGTTCTGTTCGTACTCTCAAGCATATGCCACCCCATATCATAACTGACCCTCCACCGTATTGCTCAGTTCCTGCGAAGTTCGCTTGATTGTACCGTTCCCCTCGATGCCTCCATATTCTATCTCTACCATCCACGAAATTCACACAATTTCGGCTCTCATCACTAAATAAAACTCGTCTCCACTGATTGATTGTCCATGCTACATGCTCCCTAGCAAACGCCAATCTTGCTACCCGATGGGCTCTATCGAGTCTTGGTGCTCTTGCTTGCGCGTATGATCTCAGACCAACTTCGTTTAATCGTCTTCTGACTGTCCTCACACTGACGTTAATGTTATCCACTTCTTGTAAAAGGTTACGTGCCTGAACAGCAGTAAGACGAGGATTTCTTATGGTTTGATTGACGATGAAACGGTCATGTATAGCGCGGGTTGCCCGATTTTTCCTTGTCCTCGCCTCCTCACGTACAATCCAGTTTCCTTGTAACGTCGGTAGATTCGATGGATAACCGACGTCGAGACACCCAACATGGTATCGACTGAGCGGTAGGTGCGCATCTAGATATGAATGGTTTCAACCAAGACTTGCATAGTATGCCTTGGGATGAGATTCTGTGTATGGAAAGTATTGATGCTAAGTTAGAATTTTTTCAATGAAATGATTTGGTCTCGGTTGTGTATTTCAATACCTACCGACTCTTATCTCCTATGTTCCTAATTTTCACCAAATTAACAGAATTGTCATCGATAACTAATGCAATTCGAATATAAAAATCGCAATCGACAATTTCTACACGCCTGAGTGATAATAAGAAAATTCCAAATTGATAGACGAATTTTAATGACAATTTCTTGATTCAATGGAATTTCTCCGAATTAGTGATTTTCCACTCGAAATTAAATATATTTTGCAAAAATAGAGATAAACGCATGAAACAAGAAGGGCGTTACTTTAAGAAGATGTTGACAGACCATCATATTGTACGTTTCAACTCGGACCACGAAATTCCACAGGGTATTACGAATTTTGACAAAAAAACACTTTTAGTTTTGCCCCGTATGAAATTATTTCAAATTTTCGATCCCTAGATGCTGGACTCTCGACAGTCTTAGTGTTGCTGGATTATTCGAAGGCATTCGATATAATCGATCAAAGGTTTTATGTGCAAAGCTACATTATTATGGTTTTGATGATCTAGCGGTTGGATTTTTTCGGTCCTACTTAAGCCAGCGTCAATAGTTAATGTGGATAGAAGAAAAATTATCAGCCACCAGTGTTGTGACCTCTAGGGTTCCTCAGGTGTCCGTACTGGGGCCGGGTTTTTCTGATATACACTGCAAGTATATATGATCAATTGCAGCAGTTGCAGCAATCACAACGTGCACTATTCTTCCAATCACAAATTAAAGCTGAATCCCAATAAATGTAACTTGATAACTTTAAGTTCGAAGTCGAAGGAGAATATAACTAATCAAAATCTCGAAATAACAGTGTGTTTTAACAAGTTTTCTATCTCTATGTTATTTCCATTCACTCCTTGTTTTTATCTGTGCGGTCAACAATTACGAAATATTGCTCTGACTAATGCCAAAACTGCAATTTTATTCGTTAATGACTTTGCTTTCTGTATTGATGTTGATCTTGTTTCACAAATCTCTGACAATAACGGCAGTACATAGAACAACTATATTTTCACTGTGGATTTAGATTCTGCAAAAACGAACTAATGGTAGTAGACATTTGAAATAGAGAGATTTAAATGCACTACTGATGATTTTTGTCCTTTTTTTGTGCGTATCATTCATTTGTTATCCTATGCAGATCCTCAACCTTGTTCAAACCTTCATTTTAAATTGAGGTGCACTCGGATAAGAAGAGTAATAAATATTAGTATCTTTCGACATTCATTTTTCTCTCTTACTCCCGTATCTTGAGAGAAAGGTGGGAAAGTCACAAAAGTATGTATAGCATAGAACAGAGAAAAACATCACATGAATATTTTCTTTCATTCAATCTCAGGATCAGTAATTTGGGTATGTAGTTTTCGAAATAAAGTTAGGATTGATAAGAAATAATAAATGTACATTCTGCTGCAAATATTGAATTAAACTTCCATTTGTTGAAAATTTCATAAATTGATAGCAATAAATACCTATTGCAAGATCTTATTTCAATAAGGAGTGTGTACTCCATTCCAAGATAGGGAAATAATTTCAACGAGTTGTAGTAAATTGTCGAAAGAACTCATGATTCCATCTAAAGCTCTGCATGTTTTAATGCCGCTTAAAGAATTTTCATTGAAAGTGAAGGGTATGATTTCAATCACTGCATAAACGCGCTTCTATCCTAGAGAATTTGGAAGGTTGTAGATATTTCATGAAAGGGGTATTTATTCTAATCCTTTCATCTCTGCAAAAACTTATAATCCATACATTAGCAGAATTTTGTCTTATCCTCTTATTCGGAGACTTAGATACGTAAGCCCCACCTAACTCTTTGAGTAACTAACATCCTATATTAATCCTTACATTGTATCAGCAAGTTTAGACTAGAAAATTGTAGCTTTTGCCAGAAAAATTAAGCTCTGAATTCGATGTGTTCTCGATAATACTGAGCATACCGATGAGGGTCTGGTAAATATTAGAAAGATAAACTCAAGAATGTGTGTTCGGTAAAGACATCGAAGTTGACATCTATGCAACTTTCTTTAGGATTTCCGATGGAAGTTCGGAATTGCCGTATTTCCGTTGGAAAATTTTGAATTTTCCAAAATATCAAGTATTGCTTATAATAGTTACATATTTCAAGTTGCTATTTTAAAAGGAAGTATGTACTTCATTGAATCAAGTGTTTTCTAAATGTGATAGTTATCAATGAAATGTTAGAAATTGTTGAAAGAACTAAAAATTTTTTCCAGAGCACTATACGTTCTATGAATCGAAGTAGAATGCTGACTTCCTAATTCGGATTGAAAAATTTTCATAGAAATAAAGGGGATGATTTCAATTACTGCATGAACGCGCTTCTATCCTAGAGAATTTGGAAGGTTGTAGATATTTCAAGAGTGGGTTATTTATTATAATCCTTTAATCTCTGCGAAAACTTATAATCCATACATTAGCAGAATTTTGCCTAATCCTCTTCTTCGGGGACTTAGATACATAAGCCCCATCTAACTCTTCTCGTAAGTAACATCCTTTGTTAATCCTTTCATTGTATCAGCAAGTTCAGACTAGAAATTGTAGCTTTTGCCAGAAAAATTATAAAGTTCTGAATGCGGAATTTGATATGCTCTCGATAATACAGAGCATACCGATGAGGGTTCGGTAAATATTAGAAGGATAAACTCAAGAAACTGTGCTGGGTTAAGAAATCGTTGTTGACATCTATGCAACTTCGTTCACGATTTCCGATGGAAGTTCGGAATTGCCGTATTTCCGTTGGGAAGTTATTCTGTTAGCTGAATATTTTGTTTCGGAGTATGTCAGAGGAAAACAGTAGGAATTTCAGTATTTGCCAATCCAGATATAAAACAAGGGAATATTTATTATAATCGTTTTAATAAAAGATGGATTTTCCTATTTTCTGTAACTAAAATGAGCACTTCCGAATTGCGTAAAATAAAGGATAGTTTCCGAAATGTGAATAATCTTTTCCAAATATCGCTACAATTTTTGCGTGTACGGAGTGACCCAAATTTTATCCGGGAATTACAGTTCGTTAAGCATAAAATCTTGAAAAGTAAGTAGTTGTTACCGTGTCCACTACGGTTTTTCACCATAGATCGCTCTAGGCCCCTTCGAATAAGCGTGTTACCGTGTTAGCTACGCTTTCTTAATCACAGATCGCCTAGTAGGCCCCTCAACCAGGCTAGGCACAGAACGTACTCTGGGCCTATCTGGACCGAGGGTTTAAATATCCGTGCATTTCGGAGACTCCCTCTCTTTCTTCTCAATGACCTCTTCGAATTCACACTGTCTTAGAAAATCGGATGCAGCACGCGTTGCCACGAGCCGGCTCTCCGTACCCACGCCCCGACCATATTGCAAAACCGCCGTTGTTTACCAAGGAACCACGTGTTTTTATTTCATTGTAAATTTACGTTTACAAAGAGTGTTTGTGTTAACCTTCAGTGTTTCCATCGTGTGTGTGACCCCATCCCGGTAGCATAGTGTTTGCGGTAACCTGTTATTTAGTTTTCCACTATTGAATAATTAAATGTATTTAGTCCGTGAACGATTTGATTGTTTTTATTAATATTTTAGTATCAGTTAGTTAACGTGAGTGATTTTGAATCACATTTTCAGACAGTAGTACAAATGTCAACTTATTAACATAGAAAATATAACATTATGTCACAGAATTAACTATAGAACTAGTATTGACAAATACAAAATTGTACATATGCTATGCATACATATTTTAACACCTTCTCCCAATTTTGTAGTCAAATTAATAAAACAAGTAGACCAAAACTAGATAAAGAGGAACCAAAGAAACTAAAATATTACATTTTACTCATGAATTGCTCTTTGAGAAATTAATTTTATATTCCCAAGAGGTTTGGTTAATATGTCAGCAACTTGGTCCTCGGTTGGACAGTGTTTTATATTCATAACACCTGCATGAACTGTCCATTTCTAATTACACTTATTGCACTTTGATTATCCACAAATAAGTCTATTTTAATGTCACCACCTTTAAGTTCATCGATCAATGATTTGAGATAAATCAGTTCTTTCACGCACTCAGCAGCTGCTATATATTCTGATTTCGTACTAGAGAGGAAAACTATCGGTTGCTTTCTAGCACACCAGGATACTGGTCCGCCCCAAAAGAATATGATGTAGCCTATAGTGCTTATACGTGTGTCTGTATCTCCCACAAAATCAGAACCACAGTAAGCAATTTATTTTTCATTTTGTAGCTTATTCCTTCACCTTTTGTAGCTACTAGATAACGAAACACTCGTTTTATATTTATAATATCTTGCTTACTTGGATTTTCCATTTTTCTACTCAAGTAATTTACGGAGAATGAGATATCTGGTCTCGTGTTATTAGTTGAATGAAAAAAACTTCCTATAGCTTCTCTGGGAGGAAAGTCTATATTTGGAGTTCAAGTTCCATCACTAATATCACAGACACCATTGGAGTGAAAACAGGTTTTACCTCATGCCTTTTAAATTTTTTCAGAATTGTTTCAGCATAATTTTCTTGTTTTAAGCAAATTTTATCAGCCTTCTTTGTAATTTGAATTCCTAAAAATGAATCTGGATTTTCACAAATTACCACTTCGAATTCATCTTGCAAGTTTTTCAATAATTTTGACACTATTTCTCTTGATTTACTTATAACCATTCCATCGTCAACATAAATGGCCAAAAATAAGGTTCTCTCTTCATTGGTAAATATACACTGATCACTTGTTGAGGATATTAAGCCATTTGATTTCAAGAATGCTGAATCTTTCATTTCATTTTAGAGGAGCTTGTTTAAGCCCATACAAAGATTTTTGTAGGAAACAAACTTAATTTTTATTATTTTCTGACTCAAATCCTTCTGGAATGTGCATAAAAATTTCTTCTTTCGAGTGGCCATAAGGAAAAGCTGTTTTAATATCAAATTTTGTTATTTTCATATCATTTTCAATAGCTAAGGCAAACAAAACTCGAATTGAAATGACTCCTACGACAGGGCTGAATGTTTCAGTATAATCTATACCGTTCCTTTGCTGACAACTCCTAATCACCAATCTGGCTTTATAGGTTCCATCATCTTTTATTCGAAATAACCTTTTACTTGTTAAGATTCGCTTACCCTTTACTTGTTCCTTTGCCACGTATGTCCATGTTTCATTTTTCTTCGGAGATTGTTTCTCGTCCCTGATTGCATTTTTCCACAGATCCTTTCCTGTCTCATTAATAGCTTCACTGTAGGTCAATAAGGCTTCATCTTCAAGATTCACCATGTATTCTGTGAATTTTTCAGGTAATTTCACTTGTCTTCCTCTTCTTGTTACTTGGCCTTCTCCTAATTTTCCAGCCTCATTATTTTCAGGAAATTCTTGACCACTCATTTATTTTTCTTCATCTGTATTTTCCACATCTGGAACATCTGGTGGTTCATTGATTTCAAGTACTTGTAATTCTGGTTGCTCATTTACATTTTCTTATTCCAACTTAATTTTCACTTTGTTTTGTGTCATTACTTTATCAGTTTTAATTTCATCGTCAAAAACATGAACAATGATTTTGTATCACTGTCCCAAAATCGGTAGCCATTAAAAGAGTACCCAAGAAATATTTACTTACTTCTTGTTTCAAGTTTCTTCAAGTAGCCAAGTACTTTGGCATGAGCTTTACATCCAAAAATATGTAAATTGGATGAATCATGTTTCCTGTTAGTCCATTTTTCAGCTGGTGTTACATCTAATGATTCAATAGGGCTTCTATTTAGCAGATACGCAGCACATCTAATTGCTTTTCCGAAAATACTTTATCAAGGCAAGATTCGAATATGAATGCTCTTGATTTTCCCATCACACTTCAGTTTAATATCTCGGCTTCACCATTCAGCTGAGCAGAATGGGGCATTGTAGTATCCATAATAATTCTCTTTTTTTATACCAGTTTTTTAGATCTGCATTGATGTATTCACCTCCATTATCACTTCTGATTTTGATACTTTTATATTATCATAATTTTCGACTTCTTCGACATATTGTTCCATATATTCTGGAACCTCAAACTTGTTTTCTAGCAAATAAACCATTGTGGAGTGGGTATAATCATTCAATAAGTTTGAAACATATTTCTTTTCATCCCACGTAATAGGATCAATCGGTCCACATAAGCCTGCATGTACTATTTGAAGAGGTCTATATTTGTCCTGATTTCATTGAATGAAAGTCTTGTTTGCTCTGCTTCCAGACAAGTTTAACATAGTTTCTTTTTGAGTTCATCACATTCAGTTTTTTAATGTTGATGCCAGTTGAGATATCAAGCAGTTTTTTAATATTATTTATACCGAGATGGCCTGATTTTCTGTGCCAAACTTCTACATTTTCTACTTTTTTCTCTGTTAAAAAGCTATCAACTTTAGCATCCAGTTGTATCACATATAACCCGTTAGGTTTCTTTTCACCTTGTAGTATTTTAGTATTGTCATTGTATATTGATACTTCATCTTTTCGAAAATTATTTTTCCTTCCTTTTCAGTGATTGAAATTAGATTTCTGCTGAGATCAGGAATATAGAGAACGTCTGTCACAACACAATTGCTGCCATCAATGGAGCCAACTCCTTAATTTTTCATATTTAGACCCTTTTTAGCAACTGATATATTGGAAGTAACCTTCTACAAATTTTAAAATTTTTTTATTTTATTAGACATGTCAGCAAATGCTCCTGAGTCTATAACAAAGTTACTCTCTTCTTTATTAGCTTCTGAGTTGGTTTCGACCAGAAATGTCTCTTTTGGTTCGTCATTTCTTCTCTCAAATCAACTTGTTGATTTTCTTCGCAAGAACTGGCAACATGTCCAAATCGAGAACATTTAAAACATTTCATCTTTACCTTTTACTTTTTGATTTTGATACTTTGATCTTTCTTTCCTTTCTTCGCTTGTCTTAAATGCTATTACTTCTTCTGCTATCTTTGATTCTGGATTCCTCCATAGTGAGTCCTGCGATCAACTTTGTTAATGTTTTCTCTGCTTTTGCCGTAGAATCCCATGCAGTATTGAAGTTATTACATTGTTCTGGCAGGGTTGACAAAATTTTTGACTTTATCATTTCATCATTGATATCTTGGCTTAAATTTTTCAAACGATGAACTTAAATTTCAATCTTACTTATGTGAAGAGACATATCAGTCCTTTTTGGTAGGAAAATTGAAAAATTCTTTCAACAAAATTGTTAGGTTATACTTCAATTTTTGTTGATGTTTTAGGTTTTAGCTTTCGCGTTTTTATGATCTTTTTGCATCCGCATGTCACCAAATAGGAGTCCCCATTGACAATTTTCATCCCAGGATCCATGACCTGAACGATTTGATTGTTCTTTTATATATTATTTTAGTTTTAGTTTTGAACCATTTGATTGAATTAAATCAATTTTAAATTAACTTTTGTAATTTATTTTATAGTAAAACGTGAGTGAGTTGGAATGACATTTTTGACAGTAGTACGAATGTCAACTTATTAACATAGAAAATATAACATTATGTTACAGAATTAACCATAGAACTAGTATTGACAAATACAAAATTATACATATGCTATGCCTACATACTTTAACAGTCCGTAGATTCTCAAGAATATTTCGAATCTAGTTCAATCTGAATTTTGGTGCTGTCTGTCATCATATGTAGAAGTGAATTTTACTTTATTTCTCTCTCTTATGTTTTTCACATTTTTACTAAGAGCATATCATTTTATACTTATAATTTGTTGCTCGCCGAAAATTTTTTAGTAATCGAAAAAATCAAGAGATCGTATAGAGTGCGCGCTTTAAATGAAATATATACAATAAAACTTCACACAATATCTCACGAAGTAGTTCAATATAAGTCAATTTTTACAGGTTATTTCGAGTAGGAACAGCAAGGTTTGTCCATAAAAAGGTCTCTCAGAAAAAAATGTAAGGAAATAATTATTCTCAACATTCCTTCACAACGTTCCATTTCCATATAAATAGTTGCTGAAATCAATTGAAAATTAACGTACAAAAGGAATTTAGTTTTCTCGTAGAAGGCTTACAGCCCGAGGTTCCTTTTAAATAGAGTAATATGCACCCGTTTTTGTTAAACATTTGGCTCAGCCCTTTATGGTACAACAAGTAGTGGACGATAATTATATTTTATATAATATGACCGTGTTTGGAATCAATGCTCTTGACATCCATATTGTCAAAGGATTACGAAATTGCTCAGGAAAATGTTTCTTGAAAAGTTGGTTCAAGAGCTTACTCTTCCAGAATTGCAGATGAGGGACCAAAAGATACAAGAAAATACATAACAGCTCAAAATTCTCCTTAGAAAGTTTATCCGAGCCACAAACCAATCCGGATGTAATATAAAGGAATATTTATTGTGATCGTTTTTATGAACGCTTATTTTTCTTATTTTCTCTTACTAAAATAATAACTTCCCAATAGCTAGAAATCAAGGATAATTTCTGAAATGTGAATAATCTTAATGAAATATCGCTACAATTTTTTTCATGTACTGTTCGGCCCAAATTTATCAGGGACTTAAAGTAAATAGTGATTGCCGTAACCGGTGTTTTAGTTTTCCACTATTGAATAATCAAATCTATTTACTCCATAGATTCTTGAGAATATTTCAAAGCTAGCTCAATGTGAATTTCGGTGCAGTCATTATATGTAGAAGTAAAAATAACGACAAATTATACTATCTTTTCCTTTCCTTCTTTATTATAATAGCTTAACCTTTTTCTTAAGAGAAGGACCATTTTATACTTGTTGCAAGCAAAAATTTTCAATCCATAGAATTAGAGTATGCCCTTCAAACGGAATAAATTCAGTAAAACTAAACAAATATTTGACAAGATATTTCAATTTGGCAAGATAGGTAAATATTTATTTTCAGTTTACTGTTTAAGTTCTGCAAGTAATTTCATTTTTCTTGGATCAAGCAAGTAGGAACAACTTCATGAAAACAAATGTAAGGGAATAATCAATCTCCATATTCCGTCACAACTTTTCTCTTAGTTCCATATAAATAGATATTGAAATAAAATTAAAATTCACATACAAAATGAATTAAGTTTCCTTGTAGATGGCTTTCTACACGTAACATGCTGCCCGACTTATTTAAACCTATGTTTTAGCAGGTTTTGGGAAATTGACTGAACATTACAGCCAATCTGCTGAAAACGTAATAAGAAGAACGCAGTAGGAGCAGTATGCTCGGTTTCGACTGTGGAAAAGTTCCCTTGGAACATGGGTGTATAGAAGTTTGATTCTTGTTTCTTTTCTCCACAATAATAATGCCATCGATACTTCATCTACATAGAATTGGAAACCAAAAATGATCACATTTTAGAATTTCATCAAAAGTGTTGTGGATACCACATATTAATTTTGTTCAACCTATAATGGATGCAGGAACAACAAGCAGTGTATCTACATTCTGCAATAAATGTAAATTGTATTTCTTCCAATATCTTCTAAGGAAATGAAATACAGCGAATCAGAGATGAACTGAGTTTGATACAATCAAGTTAAACAGGCTATGTAGTACTTTGTGTTCATTTCACTTTTTGAGTCTCCCTTCAGTCCACATCTTCAATTGGATATATTGGATAGGTAAAAAATATAGAATACTTTGAATATTGACTTTCTTGGAATTGATTTCTTTCAGATTTTTATTCAATTTATTCATTACCTGAGTTAGATTCTGAATAAATTCAAATCAAAGATATTCCCTCCATATTCAGTATATATTGAATATTGAAATAGCAATATAAAATTGTGTACTTTTTTGATATATTGCGACCGAACAGAAACATTGAATTGTAGCGACTGACGGAGAATTAAATTTTACACCACTGGGTTAAATGAACGAAGCTACGCTCTCAAGTTATTCATCTGTATTGAAAAACTTCATACATGTCGATAAAAGTAATAAAAGAAATTCTTTCAAATCATAACTCAATACAGATAAAAATCGACGAGTCTTGTCAAATTTCACAGAAGATATTGCCTGACGTTTTATTGAATTTATCCTACTGAAATTCTGCACTAAGCATAGATCACATACCCTTTCGCATAAAAAACAGTATCTGCTCATTTTTCCATTCTCGATGAAAAACTTTCAAAATGTGTAATGGTAAGGAACATGATATCCACCAATACCGATTACAATTATGTTGGCACGTTCGCTACTTACGAATTGAGCTTGACTCCAATAAATAGGTAACGCCTAACGCAAAATTTTGCAAAATTCACGAGAAAATATGTGCTTATCCAAAAAATACAGAATTCTGTAAAATAAATCACAATTGTCGTACGGTACCCAAAACCCCACCTCGCCCCCCTAACCCTAATCAATGACTCTGGCAGAATAACCCATTTCGGCCCAGAGTTCAACAGAATAAAGGGTAAGGGATAATTTCCCCCTACTTCGATCATTATTTTCTCACTAACTTACTGTTCGTTGGTAGCTTATGAATATAATAGAAACTGCAAAATGAAAATTTTCGAGAATAATAGGGCTACAAGTTTGGGGGAAATACTCAGTCAAAAGTCAAAGAGGAAAAATTCCTATTAACAAGTGTTTTAAATATAAAAAACAAAATTGTAAATTTGCATCAAGAAACTAAATCGAGGTGAAATAAAGATAGATGTCCATCATTTCCTCCAATATTTAGTGAATCTGGGAGCTGTGTTTCAATTAAATCGAATAAAACAATAGCCACCATCCAGAAGAGCTCTACTGTTGATTGAAAGATATGGCAAGATGTATGTGAGAATAATCAGACAAGAAATGTGCCAAACTGATGCTGACCTCACATGTTTAAGGAAGAATAATCTAATTGATCGATGAAGCCTGAACTACGTGATAGTTGATATTCATAATGAATAATAAAATAAAACAAGTTACTATCACTAATTTATTGATGTAACTAATGACAAAATTTTATATTGGTTGGACCGGTTTCGGACATACGTCCATCATCAACAAGCTAATGAAAACTGAATACTCATGTACAATACAGGAATTACCATCAATAAAATGCTAGTAGAGGTCACAGTACCTTGAATAATGGTGATTGGTAGGTAATTAAGTCTACCTGGTCGTTAGGAGCTTAACCCTTTCTACCCTAGATGCCTTGAAAATTTCCATCGATTCAAAGAAATTGAGTTTATATTATATTGTTTATATATTTATCACAGGAATGAAGAATTTTTATCTGTTGATGTTCTGGAAAAGGATGACATTCATTCAGACAATGTTCAGCTAAAGCTGAATCATATTTTTGATGAAGGAATGGCTGGAAATGTTCTTTGTATCTAGCTTTGAAAGAGCGTCCTGTTTGACCTATATAAAAGGAATTGCACTCAGAACATGAACACCAATTAACATGTAACAGGGAAATCATACTGTCTTGTATATGATTCAATAGACGAGTGAAAAAACCTGAGGAAAAACACTCGTTTCCCTGTCACTATGGCACTAGCAATAGCTTGTCTGTTTATGTTGTGTAAGTGTCGTGTGTACATAAAGAGAACCAAAGATTTTTCTGCTTAGCCGCTTCATTCTCTCTTGCATTCTATGATTTCCTAACGAAGACAAGGGTGAGAGGAAGGGGGGTTAGGACAGGAATCTGTATGGAAAAAGAAAAAAACCAGCAGAAAAATATTTCAACAATAATACTTCCTATATGTCTAAACAAATCTAAGAAAAGATTTCACATAGCAAGCAAGGTCATAAAAAGGACTAAGGAGATAAAAGAAAAATATATAACCTGCGATATTTCCTCAAATTCAAATAAGTATACTATCGAGTTCAAGTGTGGCTTGGTTATCAGCAAGACCCAAGAAACTAGGATTGGAAGTTGATCCACCGCATATTGCAACCAATTAAGACTCTACTCCCACCTGCGCCGGAGAAGCTGCTGAACACAATCCTTTTCTATTGAAGGAACAGGCCCGCCGTAAGCGGGCGTGCAAGGCGTGCAATGCACGCGGGCGGCGCATTCAGGGGGGCGGCAAATCAGACAATCATCGACTAAAATTCAGACATTGTCACCTCACAATACTAAAAAGATTATCCTTATAAAAATAATATGATGAACGGCGCCCTAATATTTCTTTTATATCGTAGCATTACATAGCGCCATCTATTGAAATTCATGAAAACAAAGTTAATCCGTATCGTGCTCTATGCGAAATAGGGAAATCTCACAGATATCAGGGGAAATCCCCCTAAAACTATATACTCATTTCTTTGTTTTTATTCATTTAACACAAATGCGAAAGTGATGTGAGTGAACAACAAACTTCAATTATTTGGTTATAGCCCTAATGTGAGATCCGGAAACGGTCCAGGGTACTTAAAATTAATAATATTCTGTATATTTTTGTGCGAAGTGTGACTATAAAAATAATTTAGAAAATTATTTATATTATCCGTCGGCGCAAAAAATCATAATTATGGTAAGTGTCTTTGTTTAATTAATCAGCATATGGGCGCATTCATATAAACAGCAGGTATTCATGTAAAATTTAAAATTTATTTTACTGAAAAACTTAAATTTATTAAAAAATGTATTAAAATTAATACAGAGTGTAACAAAAGTAACTTAAGTAACGAAAGGGGACATTCCATCTAATCAATACGAACAACTTTTACTATGGGGTCAACTCTGAAGTCGCGAAAAAAAATTAGTTATTCCATTACATTTGTGTGCAGTAGGTATGAACATTTTTTTCGCAGTAGTATTGTGATTATTATTGTGATTTAAAGGGTATTTTTTCTGTTATACAACTTAAGAGTGAAGATTTATAAAAAATATTTAAATTATACCTATACAGGGTGTAACAAAAGTAACTTAAATCCCGAAAGGAGTCATTCTACATAAATACGAACAACTTTTACTATAGGGTCAACGGTGAAATCGCGAAAAAATAACTATTCCATACAAAATGTATGGAAAAGCTGATTTTTTCGCGATTTCAGTTTTGACCCCTAGTAAAGGTTGTTCGCAATAATGGGTGGAATGATCGACCCCTTTGGGATTTAAGTTACTTTTGTACAACCGTATACTAAACTTTTTCAAAAAAATTCCAGGAACCGCAAAAAGAAAAAAATTTCAGGAGCTCAATTTCGACGGCAAAAACGAGAAAAAGATACAGAGAAAAAAAACTAGCGGGATCTCTTGAGAAATTTTTTAGCAAACTAGAAAATAGGGACTCTGAATGTCAAGAGAATGTTGACGTAGATGTAGCTTCAACAAGCGCAGCTTTAAATCTAGAAGTTATGGAGGTATCTGAACAGAAAAATGTTAGTCCTTCAGAAGGAGACTCCAGTGAAACTAAAAAAAGAGAAAGTAGTGCTAAAGAACCTGTGAGCAATTTATCGTCATCAAGTAGCTGTTTAGATTGTGGTGATGATTCCGGTTCGTGGCCCGCCAGTATGACTAATGATATTGTTAATGTTTTGGTTAGCCGTGGTCCCGTGCAGCTGTTTAACCACAATTTTCCTGCTAATATCGATGGAAGAAAATTTGCAAACAGTTATTACTCTAGAAATCTTCCTAATGGAGAAAAAATTAACAGAGAATGGCTTGTTTACTCTACGTCAAAAGATTCAGTCTATTGTTTTTGTTGTAAAATATTCAGTAAAACTGTAAGTAGTCTGTCAGCTCCAAGCGGTTTTTCCGATTGGCAACATCTGTCATCTACCTTAAAACGACACGAAACAAGCATTTCCCATAGCGAAAATTTAAAATGTTGGGTCCAACTAAATCATATGTTAAAAAATAAAACTACTGTAAATCAAATGCAACTGAGACTATTAGAATCTGAAAAAAAACAATGGTGTGATGTATTGGAAAGGATCACAGCTGTTATAAAATTTTTATCTCAGCAATGTCTGGCGTTTAGGGGCTCGTCCAAAATATTATATGAGCATGATAATGGTAATTTTCTCAAAGCAATAGAAATGATAGCATCCTTTGATTCAGTTATGCGGGAACATATTCACAGAATTCAAGCCTCCAAATTCGATTCAACTCGCATGACTCACTATTTAGGAGATCAGATTCAGAATGAAATCATTGATTTACTCGGCACGACCATAAAAAATTATATCCTGAACAAAGTCAGAGAATCAAAATATTTCTCTATCATATTAGATTGCACACCAGATGTAAGTCACACAGAACAAATTACAGTTATACTAAGGTATGTTGTTTTAAACAGTGAAACAAAAAATGTTACAATATGCGAAAGTTTTATGGGCATCTGTCCGATAACCAGCTCCACAGGTGAAGGACTATTAAATTTTGTTTTAGATTTATTCTCGCAATTAAACCTTGATATTGAAAACTTACGTGGCCAAGGTTATGACAATGGTTCTAATATGCGTGGAAAACACAATGGATTACAAAAAAAAATATTGGAAATGAATAATCGTGCATTTTACGTTCCATGCTCGGCGCATAGTCTCAATTTGGTCGTTAACGATGCGGCAAATATAACGCACGACACGGTCAACTTTTTCAACTTAATTCAAGAAATTTACGTTTTCTTTTCGTCTTCTACCAAAAGGTGGTCCATAATTTGCAAGCATTTACCTGATTCAAAACTAAAGGCATTAAGTGCCACGCGATGGTCTAGCAGAATCGATGCAGTCAAACCTTTACGGTATCACCTCGAAAAATATTTGACGCTTTACTTGAAATATCAGATAACAATTCGTCGGAATGGGATTGTACAACAACTCACAAAGCACATTCGCTTGCTTTGAATATTCAAAATTATAGATTTATTTGCTTAGTTGTAATTTGGTTTGATATTTTAAACGAAATTAATGCTATTAGCAAAATGATGCAAAACCCCACAATAAATACTCAAATCTGCATAAATTTGTTAAATAAATTGATTCATAAATTCACCGAATATCGCACAGATGAGCATTTCGAAAGGGTGTTAGAAGAAGCTACCACTGTGGCTCGGGAACTTAATGTAGATGCAGATTTTCCGCCTATAGATACCGTTCGTCCACGAAGAAAACCAACTCAATTTCAGTATGAATAGAGTGATGAAGTCTTACTAGACCCTGAAACAAAATACAAGGTAGATGTTTTTTTAGGATCCTGGACCAAACCTTAACTTCTTTAAAACGTAGATTCGATGAGTTGTAAACTTTCACCGACGTTTTTGGCTTTTTCACCAATAATAACTTGTTTAGTTACTCCAAAGATGATTTAATGAAACATTGTAAAGATTTGAATGTGAAGCTAAAAGATAGTTCAAGTAGTGACGCAGATATTGACGGTATAGATATGTTTGATGAAATCAATGCTTTAAAGTTGCATTTAACTGAAAACCAGTCTAATGATCCACAAACCCTATTGCAATACATTTTTGCTAATGAATTAATGTCAACATTTCCGAATACAGCAATAGCGCTAAGGATACTACTTACATTGCCGGTTTCAGTTGCATCTGGTGAAAGGTCATTTTCAAAGTTAAAATAATAAAAACTATTTGAGATCAACTATGCACCAGCAAAGACTAAGTAATTTAGCAATAATTTCAATTGAACATGAGATTCTAAATAGACTAGACACCAAAAAATTATAGCTGATTTTGCCAACATGAAGGCAAGAAAGGTGCAGTTTCTGTAAAATAACTTAATACCTATACATACCTACATAATATGTATAAACTGCACCTTTCTTGCCTTCATTTTTTCATTTAATGTCGTATTAGTGTATCTATCTTGTATAAAATAACCTAATATAACATAGTTTTTCACTGTACAGCATTTTTTTTCACATTTTTATAAACACCTAGGTTTTGTAGTTAGATATGGGCGGCACGATAGGAATTGCACACCGGCGTTCAAACCGCTAGAGGCGGGCCTGTGAAGGAAAGGTTGCAGTGCTAAATGTGGTTGCAAAAAAGTTGGACTGTTTTTTTCTCAGAAATGTACACATTATCAACGCCGATCTTGTTTTAATATTGAGCCACCAACGGCAGAAGATTCATTTGATATCAAGAGAGACATGCGATACATCGCTTTTAACACAATATGATTATATTAAGAATGAAGGGGAACATCTACAAAAAGAAGATCAATGAGAAGTATGTGACGAGTATGAATCAGATGAATAAATATCAGTACTTATTTGTAAATTTACATCACATATATGTTATTATCATGCAATAGTTTTAAATTGAAAAAAATCAAAACAGCTCTGTCCAATAGTCCTACTGGGGAAGCCACGATGAAAAAATAACGTGCTAAGTACACTACCTCAGACGTCGAGTAGAAATGTGTGCAGATAATAACGATTATTTTTTGAATCGTGTCTCAGAAATGGTGCCTCTCAGGAAAAAACGTATAGATATCTTATTTATAGATGATTCTATAAAAAAGTCTATGATTTTCGTTCAAAGTAATTTTACGTTACAACCTACCATTTTGGTAAAATTCGCGAAAAATCAATTTTCTTGTCCTATGACAAAAAGTAATTTTTTTTCGAGGACCGGAACGATAGTGAATTTAGAAAAATTGTTTTAAATCATGTCTTGAACTGTTCGATTCATTTATGGATGTAAATTAATGCATCTTTGAAAGTCTAGATTGACCGGACTAGGAATAAATCAAGTATGGCATGCATATTATACACCTGGAATATATTTGGGGCCCAGATGGGGTTTTTTTAAATTCTTATACTTGGGTTCTTGACCGAGATGAGCAGTAGCTCAATTGTCTTTCAAGACATGTATTGAAAAAATCTGTTGGGTCAGTTTTTTAAGAGTCGGTGTATCATTTATGGAGGTATCAGAAAAATTGGGTTTTCTTTCTTTCGCATTATTGTTTCGTATATTGTTATTGGCTGCAACAATAACGGCAAAGCGCAAAACAGCTCCTTTTAAATTAAAAGTAACCCGAAATTATTGGCTGCAACAATAACGGCAAAGCGCAAAATAGCTCCTTTTAAATTAAAAGTAACCCGAAATGATTCGCGATATTTCTATTTTTCGAAAGAAAATATGATTTCGAAAATCGCTAAGAACATATATGTTTAAATTTATTTCTTCACGACTACCTATCGGAAAATGACAACTGAGTTTCGAAAACATCTATAGGATAAATTGATATATATCAAAACAACTTCGAGTTCTTTTATATCCGAAATTATGTACTTTTTTAATTTTCCCGGTCACATTTACAGCAAGTAGTAAGTTGCGAAATGTCACTTCAACCTTGTAGTTTAGTACTTTTTTCTCCGAGGTAATGCATCCAAAACTTGCGAAAGCTCAGTTTCATACAGTTCCTTAATTTTCTAGGTTATGATAGACATCATTGATCCCCAGGGAAAATATCTTTCAATTTTATGATCTTTCGAACATTGAAGAACTCTTATACTCTTTTTTTTATATAAATTGATCTAGCATTCCATAATCTATCTTTTCATTTCCTCCTTATCATGGTCAAAACAAACTCTTGGAAACTACGATATCTTAACTAAAGTAAACTCGATTCTAATAACTTCCTCAACTCGAATTTTCAATTTCCAATGCCTTAGTTCCCCAATATTCACGAGCAATTAAATCGAAAATGCGGAAATATAAGTGTTTTCCGCAAATATTTTAATTGGATATCGCCGAAAGCTCATGCGGGTCACGGATTTCATTTTCCACTCGATTCAAATTTCTGATTTTATTTTAATAATTTACAGTCCCAGAGTTCCTGCAAACTTGAGAAAAACGATCAATATTCTGAATCCGTTTCTGCTTTCTTCAACAATTACCACCGGCGCGATCCTAGCTGAAAACTTACAATCACGTGCAGAGTGTTTTCTCTACAGTTTATAAGGGACGTTAATTTGAAACTCGCGATTTACATTTCAACCCTTCGTTACATTTGCAAATTCTTGGAGGAACAGTGGATGCTGTTTTCGGCATCTTGCGAATTTTCTAGATTCTTCCATCGTGGAACTTCAGAATAAGAAAAGTATGAGGTATTTTCGTTTTCACAATAAAGTTAAGATTGAAAAATTTTCACAGATGCACAAAATCATTTGTAGAATCTCATTATTCTTTTATTGATTCCAATTTGATAACGTGTGATTATAAACAATGGGAAAAGAAAATTGCTAACCCAAATTCAGATGGTTCATTGATTTTACTAACAGATGAATTGAATTAATAGATCACTGTTGTCACGATTTCTAACAATCCTTCATGGTCGGACAGTACGAAAACCAACAACGTATAGACACAAAATATATATGAACGGGTCGGTATATCGTTTTGGAAAAAACATATATTCCGTGTAATTAACAACTATTGAAAGGGAGTTATAATTTATATACATCGAAAATTTCGGATTTACATAGATCAGACTGGTCGCTCATTGTAGGGAGGATTCAAAATTTCCACTGACTCTAGGTGATTAAGTTTTTTACCCTTTGAGATAATGAACTAACTTTAAATCAATTACTACTAGGAAAAGAGTGGTCATTTGGAATACGGTATTGCTAATGTTGAATCTTCTTTTTTTAGGGAATGACGTTTGATGTTCTTTATTTCTGATTTCGAAGGAACGACCAGTCTGAGCTATTTAGAAATTATTGCAGTCCGGACGAGATAACTCATAAACTTCTGATTTATCTCAATTCTCTATAGGATTTTCAGCATTAAATGAGAGTGATGACAATTCATTTTGAGGTCTGAATGTAATTTCAGTTTTCAATTTGGAATGGCTATTCACAAAATTTTCACTTACCCTTCCAAAATATGTTGAAGGGATGAATTTTTCGTATTTGTTAGTATTTATAATTAGACATATTTGGCTAATAACTATATGAATTCTTTTTGCCCCACTATTTCGTCATTTAAGCGGAGATGAAAACCGTTATTGTGGGCTGGAATCGTAATAGTTTAAAGTTTTTTTTCAAGATTTTCTAACGATAAAGGTAATGAAACTTTAAGTGAATATAAGTGTTTGAAATCCCTAGGAAAACATAAAACTATGCAAGTAAGGGTTCTGAAAATGTTCAAGTTAATTTCGATATTTGAGAGTAAAATTGACAGATCTACAATTGATATCTGATGGTTCTCCTCTTTTTGGAATTTGAATTTTATTTTCGGAAACAGTTCTTTATGAATCCAGTAGATGATCAAATTGTCTAGGTGTACTGTTTAGCCAAATAGGTATGTTATCAAGGTATCTATACCAGAAATGAGTTTTAACAGGCAAGCTAGAATTAAGTACTTTGTTTTCTATATAAGACATCTTCTAGAAGTGGGATTAATGTTGTCCCATCGCAAAACCGCTTGACTACTCATATATCTTTTCATTTAATTGAATATAATTAGGCTATATGTATATCTCCAAAAGTATTTTGGATCCCAAAAGTATCAATGGGTTAAAATTTACACGTTAAATGAAAACTACCAACATTGCAAAAGATAACCTACCACTCAACATCGTGAAATTCATAAGAGAGAAAGTTCGGATCAATGATCTTACGATCACCAAAGCAGATAAATCATACGTCACAGTTTTATTCAAAAATCAGAATACATACACGAAATGAATAATTTTATCGAATCAGAACAATAAAAAAAAATTCTGATGATCACACAACTGAAATTTGAAATCAGTGAAAACCACTAGATAACACAGGATATCTAAGATTTCAACTGAGCCTGCTTATGATAATACTTATGTGAATTCAAGCCCGTCACAACTATATGGTATGATTAAAATCCACAAAGAAACTGCTCCGATCCGCCCATTTGTTGCATTTGTGGATGGTACCATTACAAGGTAAAAAACGAATTGAATGATGAATGACAAAATTCACTCCGACGCATAAATAAAAAATACCAACTGAACTAACACAAAAATTAGAGAACTTCACTTCACCAAACAATTCGTACCTCCTAAGCTTAGATGTAGATACCATGTTTTCAAACATTCCGAGATATGAAAGTAATACCTTAACACCTGATTTTTCAAATTAATCACTTGTCAACCTTCTGATACATTGCGAATTTATAATTCTCTTGCATACAGCTTGAATATCTTCTATTTAATGAAAATATATATGAATAACCAAGCGGTCTTGCGATGAGATCACCACTAAGCCCCATCTAGCATAGAAAACAAAGTACTGAATTCTACATTACAATACATGACATTGGAGGGGGTCGTTTGACTCTGCAAGCCTTTCCGAACTGCTGGTTTTTTGTTCGTAACCCTTCTTATTCATTTCCCTGTAGATGTAGTTCTCTTGCAAAATTAGGAATCTCCCTAGGAGCTTTCGCTTTTACTTCGTGCGGCTCTAGTTTGTCGCTACCGAAGTGTATATGACTTCGACGGGCAGTTGCGATGCAACTGCAAGGAATATATTCGGCAGTTTCATGGCCCTCTTTACACATTCTGCATGTTCACAATTCCGATTTGCCCATTTTATTGAGATGGTATCTGAGTGGGCAGTGTCCAGAAAGGAGGCCTGTTATAGTCCTCAGCTTGTCCCTAGAGGGATCGAGATGCTGTTTTGTCTTCTTTGGCGAATAGTCAATGAACTTTTCTGCTTGCCTTTGGCCTAGAGTTTTCCTCCAGTATTCTTTTTTGCTAGGTTCTTCCAACCGTTCCAGTTCCTGTCGTCTGAATTCTAACTTATCTGTTGAAATTAATTTCTTTTAGAGATACCTCGATGACATTCTCATTTGCCTAAATGGTACACTTAGAGAATTTGATCATTCTCTTCAATGATTAACAGGTTTCTGCCCTAAATAAAATTTGAGTTTAAAGAAGAGGAAAACCATCAAATACTATTTTTAGATCCGTTAGTTTCCCACTCTAATAACAAAATTAACTTCAACATCTTTAAAAAACCTACTAGCACAGATATACACACAACCAAATTCATATGGAATCACTCGGTATTTTATATAATTGATTGTTTTCAACCATGGATCTTTGACTACTAGTAGAGAATGAAGTTTCTTGTTGTAAAAAAACGGGATAGTATGATAAGACATGTTGAAGTATCACGTTCGGGATATTCTACTCAGTCGTCAGTGAGATTTGAAACTGTGAATTTCAAAATTTAAAAAAGCCTATAATCATGATTGAGAATGCCTTACTTTGGATTGTCCGATGTGCATAGGGGTCGAATAATTGCTCTCGTTGTAGAAGGGGTGTCACAGAGGGATAAAGCTGCCACAATGGGGATATCACAGGGGGTAATTTCAAAACCACGCCCGATTCGTGGAGCTACAATCTCAGCAAAATAGTCCTAGAAGAAGTCATAGGAAGATCACTTCTGGAGATCAAGACCGCTTTTTGTGCCAAATTGTAAGAAGTGACCCTAGTTTGGAGCACCCCATACTCCAAAGGTTTTTTCTGGAAGCAATAGGTATCAGTGCATCAGTCGAAACGATACGTCAAAGACTTCGTTCAAGGAGTTTATACAGCAGACGGCCCTTAAGAGTTCCAGAGCTAACCAGACAACAAAAAATTAACAGAATTAATTGGTGTATCGAGCACCAAAATTGGAATATTGAGAATCGGCGAAATGTTCTTTTTTCGGATGAGACCAGAATTGGATTTCGATCAGATGACCGCTGAATTCGGATTTTAAGGGGTCGTGGAAGACAAACTAGCCTCCGAGCAGCAAGACAAATTCCGAAATACCAAGAGGGGAGTGTGATGTTTTGGGGTGGCAATATGCTGGGAGGCAAAACAGATTTGATTTCGTTTCCTGTTGGTATAACGACTAGAAATTACTTAGACCTAGTGTTGGAGCCCATAGTAAGACTCTGGCGAGATGCTCACGGTGAGATAATGCTTCTCCGTATACCAGTAACCTCGCGCGACATTATCTTGAACCAGAGGGAATAGCTATTTTGGACTGGCTAGCTTGCTCTCCAGAACTAAATCCTATTGAAAATTTATGGAATATAATAAAAACAAGTACTGTGTTTTAAGGAATTTTACTTAATAATTGCGATTCGTAACGCGTTTAACTACCCGTAGCTTCTTCAGACGAATGAATATACAGAAAAATATAAATGAGAATATAACTATAAATGTTCCTGAGTAATTCAAAGCTTATTGGGTTGCTTATTCTTAAGTGGTTATTTATGACAGGTATATCCAATAAAATTAAGGAATTGATTGCCCCGAAAAGATTCAATAGAGGTGAAGGGCTTAGATCTACTTGTTCATTGATGAGTCTTCCTGAGTGTTTGTCTTTATTGATTTCTTAAGTTTCCAAAGATCTACCTTCCAATATTTATTATCTGTATGCAAAATTTCAAACTGTGGGTCGAAAGAATGATTATTCTCTAAGAGATGATTCGCGTAATTTGAATCTGATTTTTATTTGAAAAACTGCGTTTGTGTTCCGATATTCTAATATTAAAATTTCTGTGTGTTCTACCAATGTAGAAATTATCACAGTCATTGCAATTCAATCGATAAACACCTGATTTATTGTTTTTACCTGGTTTGGTTTTATAATTTTTATATATTTGCCTAAATTATTATTAGTTTGGTAAGCTATGTTGAAATTATTGCTACTTAAAAATGATTTCAGTTTCTCACTTGTAATGCCAACGTAGGTTAAGGTGTTGAATTTTTGTTTCAATTTATCGACAGGGTAAACTTCATTCAATGCGATTCTACTTTGTTTTTATTTAAAATATTATTTATTAGTTTGGGATTGTAACCATTATTTTGGCTATTTGTTTAGTCAAATTTAGTTCTTTGTTGAAATTTTCTGGTGATAACAGGATGTTAATCAATCTATGAATAAAACTATTGAATGCTGACATTTTATGTTGATATGGATGACACGACGAGTTATGTATTATAATATCTGTATGTGACGGCTTATGGTAAATTGCGAAAACATGTTTTCCATTTTCATTCGAAATTGTTACGTCTAAGAAAGTTATTGAATCATTGCTTTCTATTTCGGTTGTGAATGCAATTTTTGGATGTAATGAATTTATATGATTTTCGAAAATTTTCAACTGTCTATCTGTTCCTGTGAAGCAAATAATGATATCGTCTACATAGCGATACCAGTATAAACAATATTTACTGAGTGGATGATTATGAATTAATTTCTCTAAATTATTCATGAATATTTCTGCTAAAGAGGACTTAACGGATTGCCCATAATCAAGCCGTCTTCAATAGTATAATATTTGTTATTGAAATGGAAATAATTTTGATCTGAACAAATTTGTAATAATGAAAGAATATCTGATTTAATGATAGTATTGACATGATTCTTTTCTAATAATTCTTCAACTAAGTAATACGTATCTTTCGGAGGAATGTTGGGAAATAGATTCTTAACATCAAAAGAAATGAGTTTCGAATTAGGAGGTATAGTGGTATCTTTGATATTGGCAATAAGTTCGTATGAATTTTGACCGAAAATATAGATTTAAAATTGCAATGTTTTATTAGCAAGTCGTTGAGGAATTTTGAAAGTTTGAATTTAGGCAAATATATAAAAATAATAAAACCAAACCAGGTAAAAACAATAAATCAGGTATTTATCGATTGAATTGCAATGACTGTGATAATTTCTACATTGGTAGAACACATAGAAATTTTAATATTAGAATATCGGAACACAAACGCAGTTTTTCAAATAAAAATCAGATTCAAATTACGTGAATTATCTCTTAGAAAATAATCATTCTTTCGACCCACAGTTTGAAATTTTGCATACAGATAATAAATATTGGAAGGTAGATCTTTGGGAAACTTTAGAAATCAATAAATACAAACACTCAGGTAGACTCATCAATGAACAAGTAGATTCAAGCCCTTCACCTCTATTGAATCTTTTCGGGGAGCAATCTATTCCTCAATTTTATTGGATATAACTGTCATAAATAACCACTTAAGAATAAGCAACCCAATAAGCTTTTAATTACTCAGGAACATTTATAGTTATATTTTCATTTATATTTTTCTGTATATTCATTCGTCTGAAGAAGCTACGGTGTAGTGAAACGCGTTAAGAATCGCAATTATTAAGTAAAATTCCTTAAAACACAGTACTTGTTTTTTATTATTGATAATGGAATTTTACCAAGTAAAAGCCTCCTAAATTCAAAAATTTATGGAATAATTAGAAAAGAAAGATTAGATCGCGCCACGATAATCCAAGAACTCCACAACAGCTCATCCAGTCCGCCACAGAAGAGCGGCAAAAATCCCAGAGGAGGTCGAAAACCTAATCCTAAACATGCCTAGACGGATTTAGGCTTGTATCAGGGCAAGCGGAGGTATTACAAGCTACTGAGGTCGAGAAAAAAATCACCTACTCCGTGGGAAAACAATTTTCAATTGTTTGTTCTACATGAGAAAAGAGTCTCTGATTTTCTTCTATTTGTTTCTTTCTTAAAATAAACCCTAATTTATTTTTTTTTCAATTGGAGTAACTCGAAAAGGATCAATTCTAACAATTTCTCGAAATTTCCAAAATCACTGAGGTAATATTCCAAATATCGGGTGATTATATTCAGATTTGGTTGTGTGTTTGTTCTACTGAGGAATCCAACCACCCACATTGACATAGAATTTTGGATAACAATCCACCGAACATTTTCGTTACCTTCAATTTAAGAAAGTTTTAAGAAAAAAATTGAAACCATCGAGACTATATCTCACAACAACGATTACATCGTAGCTTAATGGACAAAATACTAAAGCGAGAACAAATACATATGGGTATTTGCTAAATATATCAATTATAAGTACCAACAAATTAAAAAATTCATTCCTTCAAAATATTTTGGACAAATAAGAGACAATGTCGCAAATAATTTTTTCTACTGAAATCACAGTTAGATCCCAAAATAAATTGTCATCACTTTCATTTAATGCTAAAACTTCTAAAGAGAATTCAAAGGCACAGAAGTTTCTAAGTAATCTTCTCCAGAGTAGAATGATTTTTATTTAGGTTATGTTAGATTTTTCGAAAGTAGATAAGAAGAACAATAAACTTCATTCTTTAAAAATAAAGAAGTTTAAATATTACTTAACCATTGAATCTTAAACAGCCACTCTTTTCCTAGTATTGATAAATTAAAAATTCAACACAGTATTCATATCACTCTCCAATAAAAACTTTCAGATGATGAACGACCAGAACGATCTATGTAAATTCCGAATTTTTGATGTATTCAAATAGTAACTCTCTTTCAATAGTTTAACAATACCTAATTTCTGGTTTTTTCAAAAACCAAACAGCGACGAATTCATGAATATTTCATGTCACTTTGAACTTGGTTCTCATACTGTCCAAGTACGAGAGTTCAAAATTGCGGTAACAGTGATCTATTTAACTTACGGCAAAGTCCATACAGTTTCCTATTATTTTTCGAATATCTCAATCGTTTGATATGATATTACAAATATTCGAATTCCTTTGTTTTTCGAAGAGACACTGACATTTCTTTCGAGATTCACTTTTTCGTTTTAAAATTACATTTTTTCCACCTTGAAAATGGTTTATGAACCAGTTATGCCAGCACTTCTCTTACTGACGAGTGAGTGTAAGCTAATTTCTGATGACTGGAATCATTCCGTAATCATCTAAATGTCCACAAAAACATGGCATCCAGTGCATATTCATATTTCAAATCACCAATACTTCGTATAGCCTCACTTGTTCCTTACTGAATGTTTTGAGTGCAGTTTAGGAATAATTCTCAAAATACTTTGTAAGGGTAAGGTTAGATTACAGTTTGAATACGGTATTGTTATACCTATGCGAAAATGGCAGATATGTTGAAGAAATTTTCAAATATTTCTGGTGATGTTTGATAAGTTTGATGAGGAGAATTTGACAAGAACTGTGAATTTTCGTCACGGTGGAAAAATTAAGGGAGCTTCTGAACTCAAGAGGGTCTCGATGGATCATGCATCGAAAGTTGCAGCTTAATAATTTATATTCGAAAGATTGCATGCGTATTATTTCCGAGCTAGATGACGTTCAACCCCTTCTTGTGTGAACCTAAGAGAATTCGAACAGACGAGACTCAATGTTGGCTCAAATTGGAGGACTGACGAATGAGGTAGGTATCTCTTCACTGTAAATCAGAATTCACCTTGCAACATAAATGTAAGATAGCCGACTCTTGTACTGAAGAACTCTATGTGGAGCGAAATATGGACAGTGGGTTAGTACTCGGTAGAGATGGAATTGTGGGTAGGGATACTACAAAAATGAACGAGCGCACAAAGGTACTGAATTTCAGAAATCTGGCAATGACATCATTCATATACAAAAATGTAGTAGTGTAGATTATTGTTTTATCATTCCAACCAAATTGTGGAGCTGGTTTATTTTCAGTACATGGCAATGCTCGTTCTCATTGTGAGATTATTGTTGACACCGTTTTGAATCATATGGTGTTACATACACGTTTGGCCACGTTGATCATCAAATCCCAGTTCGCTGGAGCAGGTTCTATCGGATATGGAAATGTAACCACTGACCTCGGAAAGATAGTTTTCCCGAAGAATGGAACTTGATGTTGCTAGATGTCCCAAAGCTTTGATTAGGCACATCTTTCAAAGCCAAGCTGTCGTGAGAAAATGGTGTCCCACAGGGTACTACAGCACCGTTCATACATTTTGATCACTTTTAGCACAGATGTATAAACCATTTTCTTTTTTGCACCCATTTCGGCACAGTGGATATAGCCATACTGGAGAAAATACTCTTTTACCTCCAAGGTTGAAAAAGCTTCCTGAAGCAATTGGTTTTTGATTCCACTCTTCATAACTGCAGTCTGTTGCTCCTATTTTGGACATCATACCGAATTGAACCACTACTATTAGGCCCTGCTAGACGATCATTATGAAGAGTCGATCGGAAAACTAGCTACTTAAGAAAAATATATTAAACATTCTACGGAATGTTGAATATTGTTTCCTGAATTCAAGTTTTCAATGTATTTTACACATTTAGCTACAAAATTCTCGTGATAGCGTATCTTGGAAAACAATTTAGACCTCGTTTAACAGCCAGGTAAGAACTGGAGCGTTAGCTTATGTCGACAAACTGCATACAGTAGGCACTCTGGCTTATTGAAGTTTTCTATTTCATATATTCTTCATTTCTATCGGTCCCTGTGGTGCTGGTAGTAACCCCTGTGTCAGTTCGTGTGCCTAAATTATATATGTTTCCGTATAGATGTACTCGTATCTCCAAGCTCCAACAGATTGAGACGAGTAGGCGGCAATCTGCCTTGGTGTTGCAGATGAGTGTGCAACACTGACAAGACCAAACGATACCAAGTTGTTCCTCTACTATGCGGCCATGCTTAACGATGCTTATAAAGAGTTGATGGTAGCACCAGCTCCCTGTGAAGGATATTTAACATTCTTCGGAGTGTTAAATATTGTTTCCTAAATAAAACTCTTCAATGAAATATTACCAATAAGAAGAGAAACGATTACTTTCAATATTGGTAATGAAAAATTTGCAAGGAAGAGGAGAAAAAGGAGCACTCAAAGGAAGGTCTTCTAGCTGTTGATAACTTTTTAACGGTATTCACGAAAAATCTTTAGAAATAAATTAGAATATAACATAAGCGTGATATAACGGGTACGACAGTGACATCATAGAGAAATTTGTAGGTGAAAAACATCACGAATTATTATTATCCCCGATTTACCACACCTTTTCGTTAAACGAAACTACAAAATATCTTTGCAATAATTATGTCCCACAAATAAAAACTAAATATTGTTCACTTTTGGTCAAAAGCTAATATTGTCTTGAAACAGGTGAAAACAGCAATGTATATAAATTATATTGTAATGAATACCAGCTCGGTGGCTAAGAGGATATGATGCTCGTCTCCTGCGCAGAGTTACTTGGGTTCAATTCCCACAAATTCGGTGCCATTTTTCGGATTCTGGAAATCGCTTGAGTATCCATCTTTCGGAGGAGATGTCAAACCGTAGGTCCTGTCTAACAGAGATGTGTTGGACATTAAATATTCCTTCCCTCGACACGAGAGGAGTTCGGAAAAATTCCCGGGTTAGTGAGGTGACAGAATTCCCCCGCGTGTCATTGGACGAAAGGCGGAAATAGAGCCAGTTAAAGGAATAACAAACAAACATACATTTTGTAATGATTATCCTGCAGTTAATATAGGTCGAAATGGTCCATCTACATATTATAGTAGATGAGCTTAAAAAATGAATAATTCATATTAAATATATAACTGATTTCTTTTAAATATATCATTAACGAGAATTATATTTCAGATTTCACACAACAGAAATTTTTCATTGAGGTAACAAAATCAAGATTAGATTTATCAGATTTCGTAGAAATTTTATAAGGTCCTAATAATAACTATCTATCCTCATCTCTTTCTAGATTAAAAATGACAACAAATTATTTAAACTTCCTGTTAGATTTTCGAAAATGTGATAGAATCCGAAACAAACGTTAAATATATTTTCATTCATGATATTTTGTGAAACTTTAGCCTAGTGTTTTTCTTCAATTCAAGTAAGAATAATTTACCAAGTGATTAGTGAGCCTTCCATATCGAATATGTCCAATGCGTTTCTAGGTAACTATTTAGACAACAATTTCTGGTATTAAATTCACGACATTGAATTGTATTTCCTCAGATACTCACTGAAATAACTGACTTTGTTTCAAATAGGAGTTCACAAATTAGGACGGTGGAAGTGCAATTTCGAGAATTGACTTCTTTTGATGGGGCCCCATTCAAAGCTTGATAATAAGGTTTCGAAGATGAGATAGGAACTACAAAAAGTTCTTCAGAAATTAGTATTCTGTCTATGAATCTGGTGAATCTTATAAATTGGATCAAACAGAGTTGTCGGGTACAAAAAAGAAACAATTCATTAGCATGGAGGAGCGTACACGATTTGAATGATCTAGTACCGTCACAAAGTAACGTAGATTATGTAAAGACGGTCGGGGACTTCAGCTGCGAAATGAAATATTACCCTGAATAATCTGGTTCTATTGAAAGAATCCGGAAACGAAAATCTGAGAAACACCGCCTGAATGGGAAAGATGGCTTTATTTTATAATAACACAATTAATCTTTTCCACAGTATCATGTAGTAGAAAAGATGTATTAGAATGGCATCACAATGAGTGTTACCTCAGAACTGGACTTTTTGTGATGAGTATGTACAGATTAAGAGGTTCAAGGCTAAATAAGAAAGAGGTAATAAATTGTTAATGATTATAAGATAAATATATTTCCTTCCATATTCTTTAGTTCAGCTACAAGAAAACTTTCATTTTCCTTCAATACTAATCTACTGGAGAAAAATATTCATTTCCTATCATAAAATCAATTATGGCAAAACATACTTTAACAGAACCTATCTATTGCATATTTTTATTCAGGGAGCAATATTGAACTTTCCGTAGAATGATAAATTCCTGAAGAAACTGGTTTTCTGATCAAAATATTTTGTGTTTCATTGACCAATTACAGGTACTTTTTGGCAGAACGTAAAACTGGAACTTTTGTAGTCATAATTGTTAGTTTCATCCTATCTCTTTGCAGTAAATTTGGACATTTTCTAATTAGGGATATTATTCGATTTTCATCTTTATAGTAGGATGAATTCAATCAATTTATCTATAATGAAGAGGCTTCCTGTCTTTTCAATCTACATAACATTTCTCAAGATCGTAATAGTGTTCCTTTTATCATAATACATAATGTTAAGTTCTGGTCATATAGTATTGTTCGTATACATCAAATAATTGCTAATTGTTTATTGATATCAATTCATTTAAATTGATTTATATATTTGATCTAGATGATCAAATGAAATAGTAGTGAAATTTTTTCTGATAGGGTCAAATTGAAATTTCAAGTCACCAATAAAGATTTATTGTTTTCGACGGGATGTCTATCTAATCTATCATAAATGATTAATTAAAAAACTTGTTAAAGGTTTCATAAAAATATATAAGTTGGTTTTACCTACGGAAGTGATTTCCATCATCTCTTAACTATCTAACTTCTTTCCTTTATTATCTGGATATATATGAGTTGAATTCTCTTGAAATCAATGAAACGTTTTTCACCTAAGAAATGGTTGGAAAAACAGTATAACTCTCTTTGAATAATAAATCCTTGATCTTCAACTCATCACGATACATTTCCGGTTTGGCCTATATAAAAAGTCTCGCATTCACTACAGTGAATTATATAAACTTGGTTTTTATCCAATGATTTCATTTGATCTTGAACCCAAATTCGCTTTATTAGTACTGATAGTGTTAATACAATTAATGTTGAATATACACTCATCACAAAAATTGTCACATAACTCTACTTTTACGACAATACTATATAAACTTTTAGGTTGGTCATTCAAGAGTCGCTTGGTAAATTTCAGAAGAGTAAAATAAGAAGATATCATTCAAAAGAGATGAGTTTATGATCGAAAATACCAACAATTCTCGAGTTAATGAAAAATTAAAAAATTCTACCATCTTCAAACTTTTGTGAAGAGACCAATCAACTAGCATCGAATGGTTACTAATCATTTTCACAATCGCGTGCTTCCTCCCCGGGCCCTAATCACTGCCAGTATACTTCTCGGAAGCCAATAAAAACAAATTTTGGATGTACTCTTGAGTCACTGAGTTCCAAATTTTAGGAAGCAGATTTTCTAGTTGTTGGAGTGTTTTACAAGCCATCCTACGTTGCTGAATTTGCCACCCTATGTTGTCCCAAACATGTTCTATGGAAATCAAGTCGGGACTTCTGGTAGGCCATCTTAAAACATCAATTTCGGCATTTTACAGAAATTCTGTAACTACTCTAGCTGCATGAGGCCGAGCATCATCATGCATATAAATGAAATTTTCGCCAATCAATGGGCCAAAGGGTTCGAGGATATCTGCGATGTATTTGGCCGCTGTTATTCTTCCATTATTCACTAGGACTAACTTAGTTTGACCATGGAAAGAAATGAATCCCCACACCATTACTGAGCCCCCTCCGAAGTTTTCGGTTCCCCGGATATTGCATTTCTGATACCGTTCCCCAGGTCGTCTATTTACAGGCAAGCGTCTATCATTTGATACTAAACAGAACCTGGACTCGTCGGAAAAGAGAACATTCGACCATCCTGGAATACCCCATTTTGCATGTTCCTCGCAAAGTGAAGTCTTGCAACTCGATGCTCTCTGGTGAGACGCGGGCCGGTAGATGCCACCCTTGGTCTGATATCGTCTTCTCTGAGCCTGTTGAGTTTGCAATGAAATATGCACATTTCTGGAAAGTGTAAGTTCATTTTGTAGCATTCTAGCTGTACAGTGCCCAACTCTTTGTGTAGTTAAACGAAGCAAACAATCATCAACTGGTGTTGTTATCCGATTTCTTCCCTGTCCGGTTCTTCTTCCATATTCCCCTGTTAATTGCTCTTGAGATAGTGCTTTGGTTAACATTCAACAAGTTAGCCACGTAACGTTGGCTCCGCCCCTCCTCTAGAAGTGTTACAATTCTTACCACTTCATGATCACTCTAATAGCGTCCAGGATGTTCAGCAGCCATTACAAAAAAAAACTGCGATCGAGCTGCTTAATCGATTGTGGAATTCAGAAAACCAGGTGATGCGACAATTTTTGTGGTGTGTGTATAACACAAATCTTGCTGCTAATATTAAGAATATAATCATTTAGAAATTTTCTATTATTTTCTAAGTAAGCAAAGAAAAAAGCTCTGCAGTAAAAATTCATGTTGTTTTTGTTATATTAAGATCAATTCAATTGAATTCATAGTAGTGATTCTTAGTGACTAGTTTTATGATTTGAACTCGAAATCAATAGCTGATAAAGAAACAGAGATTAATCTGTGAACAAATTAATGATGAGTACTCAATTTAATATGATTAGATCGAGAAATTCTAATATGAATTAAGAATAGGTTGGTTTTCTGTATATTTTGGATGCGAATAAGCTGTTTTTATATTCTTTGTGGCACAAGTTCTCGATTTCTTCTCTTAAATGTTGATCAGGAAAGTGTGGAATGAAATCTTTTGAAAAGAAGAGCCAAGTTATCTCTTCAGGTGAATTATTTGCTCATTTATAATGCTATCGATTTCTTGTGTGCTGAGTTTACTGCTGTCTTGCTTCATACGAATTGTGTTTGCAATTAATCTTCATGTACATGTTACGAGTTTAATAATGCATCCATTTTTAACTATCTATTGGAAAAAATGTTTTTTCTTTAGCGAGAAAATAAACATGGATTTACAGATACACCTGATATGTATAGTATATAACGCCCAGATATCGAGACAGGCAATTCATCGCATACGTAGGGCGATAGCATTAACTGCATATCACAAAATTTCTTTTCTCATCCGAGAAAATAACAGCATATCAATTCAGTATCAATTTATAGGTTTCTCATTAAGAAATGTGAAACATCATCAATACAAAATTATTCTGGTCGTGGATTGATAGAGGATCTTCAGTAAGGCCAATGATCAGAATAACTTTCCTGCAAAAATAGGTGATTAATCATTTGCATACAGGATTTTTCGCGTTTATTTCACCCCTCCTCAGTTAAAATAAATTAATGCTTATTCTTCGCCATTATTCAAAACAAAGCAGTCGCTTGTCTGAAACACCCAAGCAATTCGTTTCGAAACTTCTGCTTTCTAAAATTTGCATACCCAGCATATTCGTGAATAAACTGTATACCCCAGTCGGGTATTGCTGTTTCCTTCTTTCTGCTGTAGTATTTACTGTTAATCTTTTGTAAAGTTTCCATCAATGGGAAAAGTTCAACACAGACTGGCTGAATAAAAATTATGCCATAAACTTATGGACCTCTAGGGATACAATATATATCAACTTTTGGAAGTTATGAAAAGAAGCAGTTCCTTTTCGTCCCTTTAATAATACATTTATATAGGAGGTTATATTTATACCATAAAAACTTGTACACAAGAAATTTGAATTTTTATATTATAGTATTCATGAGAATCTTTACAGTGTGTCCAATTTCCGTGCCTCGGTACGGAAGCTGAAATACTGCACATAAAGAAAAACGATCCCTATCTTTGTCCCCGATTTTCTGAGGAAATTCATCGGTGAAAACAGATCACAGCTATCTTCTTTTGCTGTCCAAAAATTCCAGATTTTCTTATGATCCGGAATTTCAGCGTATGCCAATATCTCAGTTGCTATTGAAAGAAGTTAAAAAACTATTTTTATACTATAAGCATTCTTTAGTAGAAGAACTTTTTCTGCAATGGTTTTCGAATTATTATATAAATTTGACTTTTTAAAATATATATCATATGTGAATTTGGATAAAATAGGAAGAGGATTTTTCTCTTTTGAACATAAATAACATTTCTTCAAGAATGGAATTTACCAAAAATGAAAATTCTTCAAACATTTTGTGGTTTCATCCTATATGCTGGTGTGAATTTACACAAAATATCCCAAGTGTTTTCAATTCTTTATTGACAACAAGTAATAACAATGGAGGTATACCATATATTACTCATTAGTAGGTTAACAGCAAAAATCCAACCTTTTCAGCTTTACACAGGTTCTTTCAGGAATGAATGCAATGATTTTTATGGTAGATAGAAGACACCATTTTCTTCCAAGATACAGGTTGTTTTATGAATCTGAGCGAAATCGTTTATTCGCCATAACTGTTGGATCTCGTGATAGATTCTTGTCAGATTTGGTATAAGTGTTAACTAACCTTTCATCAAGAATTGACCCGAAGATTAATTGAATATTACAGAGAAGACTAGGAAAATGTAGTTTTTCATCAAATAATGAATTGTTCACACATAGTTTTGCGGAAATTTTTCATGCTCGCTCAAACAACAAGAAAACTATCCATCTATCAACAGTATTTGCTCAACTGTCGTATGCGAATAGGGAAAGTTATGGCAATTTCAAATACTATCTCATGTATCTTGTCCAAGTGATAAACTGTTTTCAGAGCAGTTTTCAAAGAGCCTACTAAAATCCACCTGCATTCGCTCATCCAAATTTCGAATTTTGGAAACATTTACTTATTTGATTTATATACCACCTTGATCAAAAAGTTCCCGACTTTTATTAATAAAATCAAATATAAAAATTATTCATCAAAATCAATATTGTCTCCTTCAAAGTACTCTCCATCGATCTTCGATTATTCATTATTTCCTTTCGGCTGCTGAAACGCACTCATACTCCGAACAGGAAAAAGCAGAGAGCTTGATCCAATCCTCATTAAACGGCGCACGTGGTTTTGATATTCGGTTTGCAGTATGGCCATTGTTGTTAGTTTGACCTTTTTTCATGGTGCACAGGCCATCTTAATGAATAACATAACAAAGTCGGGAACTTTGTGATCAAGGTGGTATATTATGAATGCTAGTGGTCCCAAGTGAGAACCTTGGGGAAATACTGACGAATTGAAGTATATAGTGGAGCACGTTCCTACTATTCGAACGAATTTTGTTCAAATTCAGATTCAGACCTTCTCAGGAGAACGCCACCGACATCTACCTGTGCAAGTCTCCTATATTTTATTTAGGAATGACGCAACGGCGATTTCATGCCCTGAAGGAAAATAAACACAATATAAATGTACATCGTTAAGTTCCATTTTAAAATTTATGCATAGGTCTTCAGCGTCACTGAAGAAATGACCGAAAGACTAATTTAAAAGCTCTGAGACATTTCTTGTTTGGTGTGGGAGCGCACCGTCATGCTGCAGATACATTAACCTTCTTTGAATCAAAGGAATTGCATCAAAAAAACCCTCAATTAACTCGACTTGGTGTTAAACATTCACTTCACAAAGAGCAGTGACATCGGACTAGTAATTTTTATTATTGCGATTGAATAATCCGTCCTGGTCGCCTTTACTTCTTCGATCAATTTGGTATGACAGAATTCGAGATTTCCTCTTTACTTTCCCTGATACCATCAGCAAAATTCTAGCTCCTAATCCCTTGGCTGCAGAAATTATAGATCCTTATCTTATCTTATCTTAGGTTAGTTTATGAAATTTATCACATTTTTCGAACGACTGTCAACATTTTTTCGCAATGTTTTCTTTAAATTAAACAAGTTCCACGAAGAAATAATATATGGGCGATGTCAACCCAAATTATTGGGTCCATAATGATTCTAAAACATCTATAGATCATAATCGGCATCACTTTGGAAGACTGAACCTAGCCATCGGGGCTCTCTCGGTCAAACAGAGAGGGAATTTGAGGAAATATAGCAGGTTATGTATTTATTTATTATTTCCTTAGTCCTTTTCATGACCTTGCTTGCTATGTAAAATCTTTTCTTGGATTTGTTTAGACATATATGAAGTGTGATTGTTGAAATATTTTTCTGCTGGTTTTCTTTTTCCATTATTACAGATTACTGTCCCAAACCCCTTCCTTTCACTCTTGTCTTCGTTTGGAAATCATGGAATGCAAGAGAGAATGAAGCAGCTAAGCAGAAAAATCTTTGGTACTCTTTATGTACGCACGACACTAACACAACATAAACAGAAAAGTTATTGCTAGTGCAATAGCGACAGGGAAACGAGTTTTTCCTCAGGTTTTTTCACTCGTTTATAGAATCATATACAAGATAGTATGGTTCCCCTGTTACATTTCCTGAGCTCACACTTGTGTTTTTTTTTGACACACACCAAAATTATGGATATAAAGCATTTATTGTAAATACAATTATTCAAATTTTTGTAAATCCTGTCTTTTCATATATATACCTTAGGTTGGAATTTATTTTATCCCAAAATTTTCAAAATCTCAGATTTTTGTATCGTTATCTCTGTTTCAAGTTGCCTACATGGAATTGAGAATTGATTCAATTTGTATCGTATCTTTTTCATTATCTAGTTTATTAGAACTTTTTCTCTGAGTGTTTTGAAACACCTGTATATAAGATTCTGTATCAATATTAGGAATATAGACTTGTGATTGTCTCTTTTCAGGAAAATAAACAGACTCTTTTGTATCAGAATTCATTTGGAAATGGAAAATATTCTGTTTATATTTTATCCAAATTCACTATGATCTATAAAAAACAAAAGGTTGAATCAAAATTCAACTAGGAAAATTTAAACACAACCTTGTTGTTTTATCGAAAAAGTTCTTATAGGATTACAAATTAGTTTTCTCTTCACTTTGATAGTAACCGAGACAGACAAATGGTTAATTGATTTCGCCGTTACAACATGATAGTTAATTACGATGATAAGAAAATTAAACTTTGCATACTATCACAAGAGTTTATTGAATATCCGCACTTTCGGCTGCTCGACCATTTATCTACAAAATTAATGAGGGTGCATATCAGAGGTGATGAAATGAATTATGTTAAAAGCAGGTATTATTTAAAGATATCAAATATGGATTAATGAGCCGGGCCATTATGGCCGATCAGAAGATTACCTTTATAGGGAGTTTGTTGGAGATTAAACATTGCGATAGATTCTAAGAAATCAAACTTTTTTCCTAGTATTCTGTGAATAATTGAAAGTTGTTCTATGTGTTGGGAATGACGACCAGTTTCGATAAAGAGTGAAGCCATACTGGTCGTTCAGAAGATTAGAGAAGTTAATTGGAGTTGGAAAATTAACATTTTTTGGCCTTATCAACGAAAATATTGCAAATGTCATTTCAAAACAGCAAGAAAAAGTAGCTTTCAAACTTTACCAAAAATGTTTTGATAGTAAAGAAGAAATTGATAGATTTGACAATACTGCAGTTTACAAAATGTCTTGTATCGATTGTGAATGCGTTCATATAGGTCAGACTGGTCGTCAATTCAAACATAGATACAAAGAGCATTAATCAGATAACAATAACCAGAGAACCGACGAATCTACTTTCGCTCAACATTGCATCGAAAATGGTCATCATTTTCCACCCATAGATCAACTTCAAATTATTCACAAAATACCTAAGGGACGAAAATAAGATTTTTCAAAATCCAACGAATTCTCCATAGATATAATCTTTTGAACAACAAGTATGTCTCAGCTTATTCGTCCATATTTGATATCTTTAAATAGTACCTGCTTTCAACATAATTCGTTCATTACCTCTTATTGGCCCCTTATTAATTTTGTACCTACCTGTTCAGGTATTTTTAATGTTGTTCAGTACTTGTCAGATGAAGATGGTCGAGAGACCAAAATAAGAATTTTGATAAACTCGAAATATTGGCAAATCAATACAAAATTACCGAAAAATCGAGAAAATCGGAATATTTCGATAAAAAAATGAGGATAGCTGTCACCTGTTCAATTCAAGTCAATTCAATTCAATTGAATCTATTGTTTTCCGGAATTCTACATTTTACATATTTCGAAGAATTGAAGATCACGCTCGACATCTCGCCCTCAGATCTTATCAGTCTGAAGCTATGCTCGCCGATATTGAGGAAAGGGTGTACACTAGACTTTATACGAGAATGACAGAGGACCTTTCGCAGAAGATTAAAAGCCTCAAAACTCTTTACCCCCAAAAAACATCGAGAAGAAAAATAGAAAAATCCTCTTCTAGAAAAGATAGAAGCACCAATGAGCAATAAAACGACATATTCTCGGGTGTTGCCCACATCGTCATCAGGTGGATCTGTCCAGCAGCTGCAAATACCCTCTCCCACAGTATTAGAAACAGGTACACAGACAAAGACAACTCGAACGCTGATGAAAAACAATTTGTGGAGATGAATCGTAGAAAGTCCATTTCAGTTAGAGAAAGTATTAATGATAATACGAATGCAACTCCTGCACTGGAATGCATTCGTCACGAACAACCTAATGTAGCTCTGATTGAAATACAATCGAAGAATGAAATTCAACATAAACAGATTACTTTTCCATTAGAAGTGAATTCGAAAAATGAGATGGAGAATGAACATATAGCAAAAAATGACAACATAAGAATTCAGAATGCAGGGTGGAAGCAAGTGGGACATAAATGTCGAACTGTCATCGGACAGAATAAGGACACTTGTGGAATAAAAACAATTCCGCGTCTAGTATCTCTTCATGTTACTAGTTTCACCCTGACACAAAGGCTGAAGATCTTGAGCTTTACAAGGCTTCATTTTTGGGGAAATGCACAGGAAGCAGAAAGGGTTTTCATCCTTCAAAAGAGATGATTGAGATCTATTTTGAATCTAAAATATCGAGAGAGAATTTTATTGCCAAAAGTGTGCTTTCGCTGCCTAGTCTTTATTTTCACGAGTGTGTCCTTTTTGTAAAACAGAACTCAATTAATTCTTTGACTTGTAATGACTATATCTATGACACAAGACATAAATCCAAGCTGAAAACTTACAAAGACAATTTTACTTACCTTCAAAAACTGTACGTTTCTTATCTATAAGTGTTTTCAACAAAATTCTAGCTAATAGTCGGCAACTTTTCTGAGAATCTTCAAATTTAAAATAAAGAAATTTTTATTGAGGAAAGCCTACCATAGAGTGCAGGAGTTTCTGATGGATAACATTGATATATTGTGATGCTGCATGTATTTCCTTAGAAGTTAGATTGTATTGTTATGTGCTGTACCTACTCAAACTTTTTTGACATGTTCATCACCCATATGGGCTTTTATACTGAACGAATAAACATACTATTATTATTATTATTATTATTATAAACCAATAGTAACAAGAAAAACACACTCTCGGGCTCCAAGAGAAGCCCGCTTGTGTGAAAGTGTACTAAACATGATATAATAATATTATTCCTCTATCAAGAATCACAAAAAAATTATCGATAACCTCAGTAGATGCAATTCAATAAGAGTGTCCTCTACAATCGCCTATAATAATACAACAATTGTACTTACAAAACTTAAACGAATAAAATATAATCGACTGACATACAAAACAACAATTCTGGCAGAGAACTAGATGAACAATGTGAGCACATGTGGCAAAAACTCAAAATGAAAACATAAATATTGTCGGATTTATTCATTTGAACAATATGAATAATCAAAATAATCAAAAGGGTAATTCCATGAACTCCAAGACACCAACAGGGCACATTCATATATTATAAAAGATCTAGTTTTGAGCAGAGTGAGTACGAGCCCACAAAGTCTCCGGACTTGTCAGGCCTCCGAAAAACCTTCCAAAAATCGAACCAGCTCAGAAACATTATTCGCGTCACAAAACTCCCGAATATTTACCCCAATGACGGACATTCAAAAACAAATGATCAGAGTTCTGTTCATGTTACATACCGTGCATATTTCACCGAACGCAATCTTATAATATACTACCCTAGAATATATTCTCAAACATTTTCTGTCGCACAAACAGATTTGGGAAATCATCCTCGTGTAATCAAAGGAACACATAGATTCAAATAAATTTTGACGAAATTGTATAACTGAAACGATTTGCCATCAGTGGATAACCTGAGTTAGTGGCTCGCAAAATGTCTTCATTGAAACATAAATTCCTGAATTTCTCAATGAAAAAATTCGTAGAAGATGCCAGTGTTCTGTCGTTCACACTTTCGAATATATGCAGGCAATCCATGGACTCAAAAGCTCTTTACCTGCACACATCAATTATACCTTGCTTCGATCTTACTATCACTCGAGAGGTGAAGCATTCGCTGAAAGCAGAGCTTTGGGAGTTTGAAGCTTTCCATTGTATGGAGTTTAATTGAAAATTCTAGAGTGTGGACAAATATAGTACTGTGGACCTTTGTTGCACCACATTCCAGACGCACAAAGTAATCCAGGACGTAGTAAATGTAGTAGTATAGAACTGGGTCTGAGCTTTTCAAGAATATCGATGTACCGTTGCGTGAAGTAGAATGCTAAGCAAAATTTAATCAAAACCTGAGCTTTCATGCTCTAATCTGTCTGTTCAGCCCAGACAGAACAGAGATCACCGAACCGATAGCCTGCTTTGCCTTAACCAAAGAACTTTCCGCCATTTCTGGAAATAGCGACGAGGACACGAAAGGAACCCTTGAATAGACATATCTATCAACCACTTCCAACTCTACGCCTGCATAAACAAAGTTGAATTTACATCCCTGACCATTTCTACTGAAACACATCACCTTGGATTCAAAAGTATTCACATAAAGATTAATTTTTGTGTATATTCCTGAAGTATCAAAATACACTTTTGTAAATTCACCTCCGAGTCAGCCAAGAACACCAAATCCTCAGCATATAACAGCATAATGAGATCGTGCAATCTGTCGATATTAACACCCATTACTCCCCTGTTTCGAAAAAACCTCTCGATTGTCCGAAATGAACAAAGCAAACAATAAAGGACTCAGGGTTTCCCCTTGCAGTACTCCTTGAAATTAATCGAAGCTTCGCGTGTAATATCACACGATTCATATAAATTTTTAATGATATTAATTATGTTTGCAGAAATTCCGATGCCATTAAGAACCTGCCATAAAAGAAAATGAGGAACAAGATCGAACGCTCGCTTGAAATCCACAAAAAGTACGAATACTTTCCATTTTTTAAGGCGCAGTTGAAGCTGTATGACAGAAGCTAAAGTGAATATACGTCAGAGCAGCCACGGCTTTTGCGAAAACCATTCTAGTATTTGGGAATAACGGCGTTTTCCTCACACCATGCTTCAAGCCGACCCAATATTATTGTAGTGAATATCTTTACAACAAAGTTGATCAAAGCTATACTTCGGGAATTGTTTGGGTCCTTTGTACTCCCTTCTTATACACCATGATCTTTATCACACTGCCCCATTTTTTTGGGAATTCACTCATATCAATGATTCTATCAAAAAAGGGCATTTAAATACAACACTCAATTATTAGAGATATTTTTGAGAAACTCAAAGGGAGTGCCGTCATGTCCCGGACATTTAGCATTTTCACCTGTTCTCATCAATGAATTTTTCTCGTAAATGGAGGACAAAAATATAGAGTTTTTACATATCCCCAATTCCCTTCATTGTATTCGAATAACCGGCAATATTCCAATATTGATTTGTTCCATGCGTTTTATTTTACTTTATGAATTTCGAGAAGCAATATGATCATTTTCTGAAATCCATGGATCAAGTCTACTAAATAGTCCGATAAACAATACGCTTCATAAAAATCATGTAAGAAATTTTCATGCAATATTGAGGAAAATTTGAAAACATTCATTTTGTAAAAAATTTTAGAAGAATAGGTAGAACTTCTGGTACATAAGGTAACCTCTTTTAAACGGTTTTGAAAGAACTTCTCCGCCACTTATCATTTACATTCAAGATCCTCAATTCCCTTCTGTTCTCGATTCATGAGATTACACATTGCGTGTCCGAAAACATCGACTTCAATGTTGTAATTCTTTGGGCATGATTTAACACCCAACTTCAGCGTGAACATATGCAAATGTGACCTAAGCGCTAACACCAGGCATACGTTTATCTGAAAATACAGGAAAATTTGAATGTAGCAATTTATTAACAAGATTTTACGGAATTTCCCTTATAAATGGATCTAACACTTTCGAAATTCCGGTTGAGAACAGTTGGGCTTGACAACCTATTCACATAAAGGGCTAAAATCGACTGGTTGCATCTCATAATGGATTTTCCTAATTATACGAATGTCCGCCATTCCTCTTTAAATTTTTTCTCTTAATAGATCTGAAACTTGATGAATGAAGTGAATTTTCTACTATACGGAAATGACTTCATGTGCAAATAATTCAGAAAGAGTATATCAAATAATCTATTCACATTTCACGAATATAAACAAAATAATACTGCGACTGTAAATCAATATATTACGTCGATTAATCATATATTTCGTATAAATGTCATGATATTTAAATATTTTCTTTTCCTATATTTATAAATATTTTTCGCAGGAGAGTTTATAGAAGGTTACGACTGTTATTTCGATCAGGATTAGAGATATATTTTCAGAAATACAAACGCGAGTTATGATAGATCATTTCATATCGTTTTTTCTAATATTAAAATAATGTTTGCGTAGGATAGATTTGTGAGGAAGTCTGGAAAATATCCGCAGCCAATTTCGTATCGACTTTTCAATTTGTGATTGCTTTCTCGATTTATTGAATACTTGCATGCTTACATTGATTTTATGTTCTAAATCGGATAGGATATTTGTTAGTTTCTAATTTAAAATGCTTTGGTTTGCCAATGACGACGTTTGTCATTTCGAAAAATAATTATCTTTAAATTGAACGCACTTAATCGTTCCAAGTTTGAACAATGTTTGGAAGAAAATCACAAGATGCTTGCTATGTTGAAAAAAGAGTGAATATTAGGCTTTTAAATTTGGGAGGCTTTTACTTGGTAAAATTTCATTATCAATAATAAAAAACAAGTACTGTGCTCTAAGGAATTTTACTTAATAATTGCGATTCGTAACGCGTTTCACTACACCGTAGCTTCTTCAGACGAATGAATGAGAATGAAAATATAAATATAAATGTTCTTGAGTAATTAAAAGCTTATTGGGTTGCTTCTTCTTAAGTGGTTATTTATGACAGGTATATCCAATAAAATTAAGGAATAGATTTATTTGAAAAACTGAAAACAGTTTCTCAAATAAAAATCAGATTCAAATTACACGGATCATCTCTTAAAAATAATCACTCTTTCGACCCACAGTTTGAAATTTTGCATATAGATAATAAATATTGGAAGGTAGATCTTTGGGAAACTTCAGAGATCAATAAAACAAACCATCAGGTAGACAATGAACAAGTCGATTTAAGCACTTCACCTCTATTGAATCTTTTCGGGGAGCAATCTATTCCTTAATTTTATTGGATATACCTGTCATAAATAATCACTTAAGAAGAAGCAACCCAATAAGCTTTTAATTACTAAAGAAGATTTATATTTATATTCTCATTCTTACTTTCTGTACATTCATTCGTCTGAAGAAGCTACGGTGTAGTGAAACGCGTTACGAATCGCAATTATCAAGTAAAATTCCTTAAAACACAGTACTTGTTTTTTATTATTAAAAATTAGGCACATTATTTTTGGTTCTGCTAATATATTCACGAAGATAAGGGATGCAAATTTCATATTCGCCATAAAGTGAACAATCTTAGATCCTTGGTCAAGGTTCATTTCTATTGCAGAAGTTATGTTGATGAATAATGAATTTCTCGAAATCTTAAAGAAAATTTAACTCCTATTTATAATCTTCAAATGTCTATTATATAGCTTTCTATTTATATAGCTTTCCACTTCCTCCTATATGTAGAATGCTCTAAGAAGAAAGATGTTTCTTTTGTCCCCTCATTTCAAGCCTGAAAATCATCATCCATGGAATTTGAAATAATACAGTAACATTGACCTGAACAATAGGCTCTTTGACCCATATCAAAATATATTATGGTTAGCTATTTCTAATGTATTTTTATTTCCTATTTTATTTCTTATTTGCATGAGAATCCAATATATAGTGATCTATATGAATGAAAGTAAAAGAGAACTGAAAAACAACCAATATTAAAATTTCAATTTTTCTTCTTTCAAGCCTCACAAACGCGCTTCACCATGCGGAAGATGGAAGACACTTTGATATACACATGACGTAACATTATTTACTTGTTGGAAGTTTTAACAACGTAGAACAAGTGCTATATGGGTTGATATAGATAAGCACCACAATTTGAAAAATATCTTTGATCAAACGAAAATCCACCTATTTCTACGCTTCATCAATAAAATATAAGTTTCAAACTTATCCAGTTCATTTGCTTTTCACAGCCACAGCCTTTGTATCGAAATAAAAACCAGGATCAGCTGTCGACGATGACTTGTGGAGAGAAGTTTTATGCAATTAATAATTTCTGCAGGTGATACCTAATCAAAAACATAAAAAGAACCACTCTAAACATATTTCCTAAAGTCCTTCGGTTTCGAGATACAAGGTTTTGAAGTTCAGACTTTTTATTAACGTTTCTTTTGATAATACTCGTAGTTCTCAAAGGATCTAGTTTGCACTAAATGATTTATTTTACTTGTCAATTCATTAGACGTGTCTAGTTGTTGCGAAAATATACAGGGTAATATGTTTGTCAGTGTCATGCTACCCTTGATTCCATCAAAACAATATTGTAGTGCGCCACTCGTAATTTCGAAAATTTCAAAAAGAAACTTCGTAGCCGCTTCCGAGTAAAAACATGATTTATATGAGTTTATACGTTTTTGAATGAACTGAAGTTGTAGCGTGTAGAATGTCACTTTCGATTTAACATTTGAGCAATGCCACTCGGACCATGTAAAACTGGCATTACATGGGGTGTGAATCGTACACTGTGTGTACTTACCGTAGTTCTTTTGGTTTTGTGCTCCGTGCCCCTCCTGCGCATGCTATAGAATCTTTGATTTCGGAACGACTCGACAGCGATTCATTTCTGATTCCTTTCAAAAGCAACTTTTGAGAAGATTTTGAGTTTTATTCCTTTGGGATTATAGTTTTGGGATGTTTTGGACATTTGTAAAACTAAGGGTCGTATTCGCTCAATATATACGAGGTAAGTGTAATTATCATCTGATTTAGTTTCGATGATTTTCGGTTACGGAGATCTTTGCAGATTTGTTGCCGGCTTTTTAGACCAGGAGAATCAAAGGAAGTCTTGTCTATATTTTTTGTGCTTAACTAGTCTGTTTTAGGCTGAGATACCAGACCTAGATTTATTAAGTCTCTCATTGCAACAAATTACATTGATTTATTTTTGATTCTCATATATTTCATTTGCTTACTCTTATTTCTGAATTTTTTTTTCTTTGAAATATTTTTTCTCTTTAAAATGCGTATTAAATTTCTGAATTTTTTCCATGACCGTTGACAATAACAGATGTCAGAAAATTTCGTTGACAATAACAGATGTCAGAAAATTTCGTTGACAGAAAACTTTCACTTCACAACTGTACAAAAATTGTCGCATTCGTTTTTAAAAGAATTGATTCTGTTTCCTATATATAATGATGTAATTTGGGTTATTTGAAATGAATCAGAGAGATCAAAGATATTTAATATATGACTCCTTTATTAGGTAATAATTTATGTGTACTCTTTTAGCATTTTGGAAGAGGCTGTGTTTTAACGACAATTCCACTCATGTGTCAAGATGCACGTTTAAGAACACGAAAATTCGAGTTAGATGTCGGATAAATTGCATAGAAATAGGAAGGAAGGTAGGATATTAATGAATGAATTTGCCCATAGAGAATCCTTGCGTTTCCATAGCAATGCAACATTCACAACAAATAGCACGGTTTCAAAACTGTCAAGAAATTCCATTTTAGTACCTGTTGTGAAGTTTCTGCCGAAATAAATTGAAATGTTTCGTTTTGGAAGCACCCGTGAAGCAGAAATAAATAGTTCTATACAGAATTCTATCCCCAAAAATACAAGAAGAACGCACAGCTCGATTTGGAATGAATTCAGTATATTCTGCAAGGAACGAACGTTCGATTTGGATAAACTGCATTCTATTGAAGATACTGCAGAAATTCTAATGGGGTTTCAATATGAAACAAATTAATGGACAAGATTACAAAGAATACGTTGTCCAAACAATGTGGAATGATGCAGCTTATGTATTTCGAAAAATTCAACATGAATTTCAACCTCTCTACCGATTCAGCCTTTAGAAAGGCTCGTGAAGCTCGCAGTTCTGAAAGGAAGATGTTACGAGGGATCTCGAAAAGTGCGAAGAAAGTTCCGTTGCGTTAACGAGAACTGAAATTGATAGCATGGTTCTGTACTTGGACGAGAATGCCCCGATAGGTATGTTGAAAAATGTTTCCATATTGTTGCTTATGAATTAGCATGGTGTGGCGGTGAAGCAGCAACTTGCAAGGTACACTTTTTCGAAGAGTGAAAATTTAATAACGGAAAAGTGACTGGTCGTATTGAATATAACCCAGAAAACTTGCCAAGGCGGCTCAAAAAATGCTGTGATAGTAAATGGCTTGTAAAAATATGGAAAACCCAGATTTATGTCCTGTGAGGTTATTTCATAAGGTATTGTCGGAAAGACCCGATCATATTACAAGTAATAGATTATTTCTGGCTTCCAATCAAGGGTTGGTACAAAATATTCTCTTGGGAATAAATGAAATATCCAAATGGACAAAAATTTCAGGAGGGAAAGTTGGACTGGATACGAAAATGAAAAGATCACAAATAATTCTCATAGATCCAATGAATCTATCTGAGGCAGGTATCAGTGAACAAGAATTGATCAAACTAACCGGACACTCTACGTCAAGCTCTATCAAGCCCTACCTGCAACTGAACAATGAGCATCATTTGAATCTTGTTTCAAATCTTCGAAAAACTTCTGCGAATGCTGAATCTTCCATAATTCCTCAGGCATCGTCCCATATAAAATCGACCCGGAGTGGAAGAATTGTATAAAGTAATTGCATTTTTAATAACTGCTCATTCCAATAATAACTAAACATGTTTGAATGAATGTTTTATGATTTCCTTGTTGAGTTAGTGTGCATTTCTCAATAAAGTTCATTTTGTACGTTTTAGCATTCGCGGAATTTTCTCAGCAAATACCACTCGAGCTCAGATTTGGCAGGATATTTTTCTAAGCTCGTTTTCTCATACTTACCTTTCGGTAATTCAACTCGACCTGCTCGCCAGAATCACTTGAGCTACGGTCTCGTTATTTTGTCGCCCAGTTCTCGTTCAATTGCCTGCACGTAAGTATTCGAAAACGAGCATAGAAAAATATCCGGCCTAATCTGAGCTCTTGTGGTATTACTTACGATAATACTCTTTGTGTGAGGGACTGTATTTTGAAGAACAAATACTCTTTTTAGGAGAGGCTGTATTTTGGCCTAGAAAAATACTCTTTTTGGGGAAAGCTGTATTTCACCCAAATATACATTTTGAAAGAGGCTGTATTTTAACGAGGAAACTCTCTAGATAAGTGATTCTAAGTATTTTACATGCTTTTTTTGATTGATTTTCAACTTTTAAATTTTTCTGTAAAATAACTTTCTGCCTTAAAAATCATTTTGTACATATATACATATAACATTATAAATTAATCATGTTAAATTGGTTTTAGAGAGTGGACTCGTCAGTTTTTGCTTTAAATTGTAATAAACTTTCATTCAGCTTCTGTGTGAAAGAAATAGATTCAATATATCAATTTAATTTTAGTGTGTTTTCTTGTGAACTTGTTGTCTGCTCTTGAGTGCCAATAAAAGTTCTTTTTCCTGGCAAATTGACCACTTATTAACCTACGACCACCTTTCACCCTCAGCTATTGTAACATGATCTTCGGTTGGTAAAAAAAATCTAGTTAGTAGTATATTGCTACCATACAGGAATTGCTTGCAAGCATTCTGGATGAATATGAGAGAAAAAGAAAATGCGTATTAAAAGACATTCGTCAAATGTGATCTTTTGAAACAAAGTCTCTTTTCTGAAATAAGAATGCGCTGAATTTTGAATTTTTACTTAATTTTCACTAACTAAAATGAACACTCTGTATATTCAAACTCAAAATGAGGAGAAAAATACTTTAAAAAGCAATTTCTTAGTTTTTGTTATTATTAAAAAGTTTGGCTCCTACCTTTGAGTATCTGATTATTTTTTGCATTGATCCTTTAACGTGCTTTATGTCTGCCTTTCGGCAAATGACATGCCAGGAAATTTTGTCATCTCACTAACTCGTGAATTTCACAGAACTCCTCTCGCGTCAAGGGAAGGGATCTTTAATAACCAGCACATCTCTGTCAGAGAGGACCGACGGCTTTACATCTACTCCGAAAGATGGACACCCAAGCGATTCACAGAATCCAAAAAATCGCACCGACTATGTGGGGAGTGAACCCAGTTAACTCTGCGAAGGGGACGAGCGTTATATCCACCACGCCACCAAGGTGACTATTTCTGACTATCGACCCTCACTTCAGTTAATTCAAAAAACGCGTACCTTCTCATGTAGATCATGTTTTTACTCGAAAGCTGTTTCAATTACGGAAAACTTTCGAAAAAAAAATTTAATATTAGAAGATCTTATCACTAAATATATACACTTATATTGTGTGTTGGGTAACTGAAGTGGACTGTTAATTTTGTATAGGCTACACACGTATTCGATTTCTTAGTGGATTGGTTTGACAGGCATTTCCTCTCCACCCCGTGATTATATTCACGAAAAAATTATATTGAATTGAAATATGCTTTCAACTCTGGCAACTTATCTTCCTGCAAGGACAATCATGAGTAAGGGCACCCCGAACTCGTAGTGGGTTCTATATAAATCCCAAAATTAGAGCACAATTTATATAAGTTTCATATGGAAAATCACGAATTCGATCGGTAGTCTCGTTTTTAACTGATCTCCCAAAATTTCCGCTGTTTTCGAGAACTCCTGCTCGAGATCTTGTATGATAAAAAGCATAAAAGAAATTTCTGGAGGCAATTTTTCGATGGACAAGTTTTCATAGTTACACCGTTAGCCGTTCCCGAAACTAATGCGAAAAACCGATTCATTCCACATTTTACTTGTAAATCATTTTCTTCTGCAGAGGTGGTATCAGCAAAAGTTGTTTATATTTCGTTTGAAATAACTTCTATGAATCCTGCATCAAATTTCAGCTCTACGCGAAAGATTGAATTTATGTAGGTACTGTTGGTATGCAAGTTTTTTGCCCTACTTTAAATGGACTAGAAAATGAATAAATATTTCTTTCCTACCTTGAGTTACTTGATGCGACTGAATTATTTGATCTAGATCTTCTACTTTTCAAACTGTCTCCCCTATTAACTATTCCTTTTCCAGTTATGGAGAAATGCCTCAGCCTGTAGTATTCTTCCTCCACTCCTGTGTTTGGCATCGAGGCCACCCTCGATCTTTGTTGTGGAAGACACAGATAATTTGGTCTTCCTGATGACCTACCAGGTGTTTTGACTGATTGAGATCTATTGTGATGAGGACTTCCATATCTGAAAAATAAAAAAAGATATGAATAAAAGACAATTTGATATAATTTGGAGAACTATGCCGCTCAGCATAGTGTAAAACTTTTCAATAATTTTTGTTTGTGAATATCTTCATAAAAAAGTCTTTCTCCTTGAAGCTTTTTCAGTTAATTATACAGCTATAAGCATAGATGTTCTTCTAAGAACATCTGTACAGATTATTGTCTGAGATAGAAGTTATTGAATAATTCTGAAAAAAGAGGTATGTGACTCAATTAACATTCTTAGAGTGTGGTAAATGATTTTGCCATTGTCTCCAGAGCTCCACCAATTGATTTGATTATTCTAAAATTACTGTACTTTAAAACTCGACGCACGGTTCGCCAATAGAACTGACAACGTCACGAGATTATGCTTCGTGGTTTTATCATTTATACTTGATCTATTCCTAGTGCTAAACACGTTCTACGATCCACCGTTCTGATTGGACCAACGCGCTATTAATCGACGTATCTCATGTAACAAACTACAGAGTACACTGAACGGCATCATACCTTCATCCTTGTTTAGTTGATATTCTCATTATATGGATACTTTCCAAAGTGTTTTAGTTGATCATTTAGTTTGTACAACGTACTTCTTCTGATATTCACAATTTTTTCATTCATATAACTCATATTCGACGCATTAGCTTGGTTCTTTGGGTTTCCTAGTAAAGTTTTCAAGCTTGTACTTAATTGGTAGGCTAATTTCATGTTTATATTGCAAAGTTCAAGCGAATCAAAAGGTAAAGAAACCAATTTCATTTACTAGTTAAAGAAGATTGTTATTCAACAACTTCATCTTATATGTGTTACTACTGGTTAACGTATCAATTAAACTATCTTATAACCATTCAATGTAACTATATTTCTTGAGAGAGTTTTTCCATTATAAAACCTTTCTTGATGTGGAGCAAAACTGAAGAATCTGTGAACTAGCCATTTCTTGTTGTTAACAAATGGAAACCAGCAGAGCACCTAACATATATTCAAAAATAGTGACGTAATATATTGAGATAGTGACGAAGACTAAAATGTTGATTAAATATTATATTGAATTTTATTCCTAATTTAGAAGGTGCACACATTTATAATTGATGGGTAAGAAGAAAAGGAGTGATTAAGTATTCAGACTATGATAAGAAGTTTTATATTTAATCGGAAGCTTCATTCTCCAATTCTTTCAGCTTCATTTAAAACCAGTTTTAAAAATTGTAATATTTTTCACATACTAGATTCCGAAAGTCATATGAAGTACTCTAAAGTACAAGGACTATAACCTACGAAACTGAAAAATTACTAAAACTCTAACCCACCAATATTGATTATTAAGTTGAATGTCCTATTGATAATTGTTTTATCATTAATTGAATCTCAAGGGATGTATGTATTGTGAATTATATCATTAACTTCAGAACGCAGAAACTGGGAGTTGAAGTGATATTCATGGGAAAGAAAACTAAATATCGTTTTTGAAAAGCTTTTTTTAGTTGAAGTAATTAATCATCAGCTGGGCGTAATGTTAATAGGATAACATGATATTATATTGTTTTCATTATTTTCCGCATCCGCAGAAGTGGAAAAGCTTAGGTTTCCGCTCTAAAAGGGGCTAAAATATGGGATTATTGGGATACATAAATGAAATCGTAAATAAGAAAATTTTGAGTTAAATGATCTGCAGTTCGCTTTTATGTTTGTAGAATAACATTGTATTAGAGTATTGCCATTGTTTCCCGTAAGCGCCAAAGCGGAAATGATTTTTTTTTGCACTGTATTTCTCAAGTATCTTTCACACCTTTTACGTTTTATAAACTTTTCAGTACTCTTTATTAAATTCAGAATTTAACGTTGTTCTCCTTAGAACCAACCTGATTCGTTTTGTCTTTAGAATCGAAACAAAACCATTACCATGACCTCGATAAGCGACTTGGACTAACGTGCATTTTTATTGAAAGCTGACCCGACCAGAAACAAATTTGGCCATGCAGTTTGGATGAGCACAAAAATTCAATCACTTCATTATTGATTATAATTAGTGAAAAGTCAGAGAAAAATTCAGACACTCACTCTCTTCATAAGCAAATCATATATTAGAGGGCTTTTCACAGACCTTCCCGAGATTTTAAGTTCTTCGGTAAGCTCTAGAATAGTAATCTACGTGTCCAAACGACCAAGTTTGGTCCTGGCTTTGAACTCTATTAGGTTAAAGAACGTCCTGACCAATCAATCGATTTATTTTCACCTTAAAATTGCCCATTTCAATTATTGATAATCTTCAAAGTTACCACGTTATCAACAAACTTCCTTCAGCATTTTTCTCATTTTGAAATTGAGTTCAATGCTAATGAATCCTCACTGCAGCGAAACTCTGAATAGATTTGTCACATTTGGTCTTAACGCATGAGTCTATGGAAGGTACCTACTAGTTGAAATATATGTGGCATAATAAGTAGCTGCTATGATCCCACCTCGTACATGTATTACATTTCACATGGAATCATTCTGATTTCATGAATGAGCTTGTAAAAAATCCAAATTCATGATTAACGAAAATACAAACATCTAACCTCAGCGAGAGATATGAAATGACATAATTCGTTTCCACACTAGGCGCCTCACTACTTCTCCAAGCCCAACTTTGAATTGCAACATATGTTGTTAATATAATGAGCAGGTGCTCTGAAATATACTATTCCGGGAAAGTAAATTAAAAGCCCGCATTAATATATTCTCCTCAAGTGTAGTTAGAAATGAACATAAATGAGGTACTATGTATTTGCAAATGCAAAATGGGAGTCATAAAAAATTACGACGGGACAGTTTAATGTACTCATATTCCAGAGAAACATTCGGTTCACATTTTCATTCGTGCATAACACTGGAATCAGGTTGTTCTCAGTAATTTTCGTGAAATTCCTTATTATATCTCACCACAGGCATCATTTTCTTATTTCCAATATAAATTTTCTATGAATTTTTCATTATTTCATGGAACATCCTAATATATAAATTGGTAAAAGAATTGAATCTTGTATTGGGAAATTCAACAAATTTCACACTTAAATATTCAATTGAAAACTCAATTCAATTAACACGAAGATTGAAACAGGTTCAAACCTCACTCAAATCATATTTAATTAGTTTGGATGCAGATGACATGTTCTCCAACATCCAAGGAGACGAATGCCTTCCATTGATCTCAAACATCTTTGATAAATCAAACGTTAATCTGGTTGTACAAAATTATTTCATGTTTTGCTCGAGTTGTGCCTACAAAAGAATTACTTCAAATTCAATAACACATTTCATGACCGACCTCACGGATTACCGATGGGATATCCTTTGAGCCCTTTACTAGCTGACATTTTCATGGTGTGTATTGAAGATTTTATATTCAATTCCTCCAAATCGAAATAAGTACATTTTTGGTATAGATATGTAGACAATAGACTAATATGTTCTAGAGGAACCAACTAGATTAATTTTTAATCTACATTAATAGCATTCATCCAAAAATTGAATTAAAAATAGAGAGAGAAGTCGATGATCTGATTAATTTTTTAGACCTAACAATCACGCATGAAAATAACACACTAAGTTTTGATATATATCTGATACCCACATTTCATGATATGTTTCCCGTATGACTCGAAACACCCAAAATCTCCTAAATACTCTGCGTTTACTTCAATGATTCATAGGGCTTATCCTCTGCCATTATCCGCAGAAAATATGTCCAGGTAAGTGTAAATTATTGACGAAATAACTTAGAACAATGGGTATCTCCAACTATAATTAATGGAGTGGTCTGACAGAAAATAACAAAAATAGATTATCATAATATTTACCCACGTATAGAATCAACTAATACAAATAAATACATTTCATTAAAATATTTATGCCCTATCAGCGAAAAGATTGCAAATGTCACTTTAAAATAGCATAAAAAGTATCTTGAAGCTCCCCAAGAATTTTTCAATAGTAAAGATAAAGCAGAAAGATTCCACAATGCTGCAGTTTACAAGTTGTCCTGTATGGATTGTTCAGGCGTTTATATAATTCAGACTGGTCGTCTGAATTGTCGTTATTCGAATTTTTGTAAATCGTCTCTTTTTCAAAAGAATATATAAATATATATATATATATATATATATATATATATATATATATATATATATATATATATATATATATAAAAAGTTTCGCACAATTGTCGAAGTTAGGAAATCATAAGATAATCTTTGCTGAAACCCAGTGTTTGTCCAATAATTATGTTTGGTGGGACACTGATTTTTCATAAACATTCATCCTACAAAACTAATTGAAATAATGAGTTTCAGTAATTCTTATTAGTTTTAGAATTATCTCGAAATTTTCTTAATAAGTGCGGATGAATCTACTTCTTCTTGGTCATTCTTCTAATCAATAAATATCTATTCTTTCCATTTGACATGAAAATGTTTGTGTCTTAGGGTTAAATGGTTCGGCTGCATCCTCATTCTTGGCGTCTTGGACTAATTTCTTCAGGTTTTTATGTAATCCAACACGTTTGGATTTCAATTAAATAAACTGCAGGCGAGCAAGTTTTATATTATGAACAATTATTTTCAAAATTGGAGCAAATACATAATTGAACAGTTACTCTCCAAAAATTTTTAAACGCTATTGCAATAATGACGTTTTCATTATTTCCGTATTCTTCAACGTCCGCTTGATGTAAATTGCGCGTCATATTGGGATTCAACGAGACAAAAATAGTTTTTAACTTTGTACAAAGCTCACTTAATTAGAGCGTCATATGTTTTTTGTGAATATCGACTAACAATATAGCCAGAAAAGCTAGTTTCAATACTCCGTCCGTGCGGTACTGGGTCGACAATGGATTTTTAACTAAAAGCGGATTATATGTAAGGCCGAAATATGAAAATATGTACATATAAGTAGAGTATAAATATCATTCGAAGAGGTTTTTGAGCACTGCAATAACAACAAAAGCTCTTAACTATGAAATTATTCCTCAAACTTAACATTATTTCATTCTTTATTATAGAACGAATTAATAACTGAATGTTTTTAACATTTTCTGAAGTGAAATTATGACATTTATCGCTAAACGTATGTACGTATGTATACAGGGTGCTTCAATGAAAACTAAACAGAGGCTATATCTACCAAGATATTCATTTCTGATCAAAACGCAAAAACAGGTCAATTTTTGTTTCAAGAAGGACATCTTTTGGGGTACAAAACTTGCCTGAAATATCAACCCCCTAAGCGGGGATTACAAAGAAAGGCGGCATCTTTGTCTACATTGCCTTGATTTCCATTTTTCAGTGTAAAAGATACAGGATGAGCTACCGAAAGATAGGAAGGCTATTTCCTGAGACTATTTCAGTTTCAGTGAAGTAAAATGGAACAGATCCATGCTGATCAATGGAAGTCATCATCTAGTATCATCCTCATCTCGAATTTTAACCCCTGGAGCAGGGGTGACAACCCTTGAAAATTTGGAAGAAGGTAGATGGGTCAGTGATAACTCGAAAGTAAGGTATTATCTTTGTCTGCTTCCCCGTGAACGAATTTTCATTTTGATTGAAAACTGTAGAAGATACAGAGTGAGCTACTCTTACTCCTATGGAACTCAATGAGAATAGAATTATTGCGAGCAGTCATGAAGACTTGAAAGGTATCATTGGATCGAAATATTACCCCTGCTCTAGGGGTTGAAATTCGAGATAAGGGTGCTTTGGAAGATAACAGCTTTTGATCTTAAATGAATCTATTCCAGTTTTTCGCACTAATACTCCAATAGTCAATTTCATTTCATCTTTGGGAAAAGGTACCTGCCTTTGAGCGATTATTTGGGATTAATTGAACATTTTTAAAATGAATGGGAAAATTTTTATGTGAAATTGGAGAAATTGTGCTTGGCAAATTGAAAACGGTTTTAGGAAATATTGAAAAAAACATTGCAAAATGTCCAAGGAAATTTCAACTTGACAACTTAATTTGAAAACGTGCTCCCAAAATTGAAACAACTCCTATCATCTCACTAGATATAGAAGTCTTTCTTCATATACAGGGTGCTTCAACGAAAACTAAACAGAGGCTATATCTACCAAGATATTCATTTCTGATCAAAACGCAAAAACAGGTCAATTTTTGTTTCAAGGGGGACATCTTTTGGGGTACAAAACTTGCCTCAAATATCCTTGAACATTTTGAATAGGGAAGATGGGTCGGGTGATGACTCAAAAGAAAGGTGGTATCTTTATCTACATAGCCTTGATCGAATTTCCTTTTTCAATTGAAAACTGTGAAAGATACAGGGTGAGCAACTGAAAGATAGGGAATACTATTTTCCTGAGACAATTCAAGTTTCAGTAAAGTAAAATGGAACAGATCCATGCTCATCAAGTACCATCCTCATCTCGAATTTCAACCCCTAGAGCAGGGGTGACCACCCTTGAAAATTTGGAAGAGGGTAGATGGGTTTAGTGATAACTCAAAAAAAATGTATTATCTTTGCCTGCCTTAACGTGAAAGAATTTTCATTTTTGGTTGAAAACTCTAGAAGATACGGAGTGAGCCACTGAAAAATAGTGAAGGCTATCGCCCCAAGACTATTAGAGTATTAGTGCGAAAAACTGCAACAGATTCATTCCAGATCAAAGGCTGTCATCTTTGATTTGCACTAATACTTGAATAGCTCAGGGCGTTAGATAGTCTCCTCTATTTTTCAATAGCTTACTCTGTATCTTCTACAGTCTTCAATCAAATTAAATTACGAATTGAAATTCGTTCACGGCGATGCAGACAAAGATAATACCTTTCTTTCGAGGTATCACTGACCCATCTACCCTCTTCCAAATTTTCAAGGGTGGTCACCCCTGCTCTAGGGTTGAAATTCGTGATGAGGATGGTACTTGATGATGACAACCACTGATCAGCATGGATCTGTTCCATTTTACTTCACTGAAACTTGAATAGTCTCAGGGTAATAGTCTTCCTCATCTTTCAGTTTCTCACCCTGTATCTTTTACAGTTTTCAATTAAAATTGAAATTCGTTCAAGACGATGTGAAAAGATACCACGCTTCTTTGAGTCATCAGTCGACCCATCTTTCTATTCAAAATGTTTAAGATTGCAACCCCGCTTAGGGGGTTGATATTTCAATTTTGTATTCCCTTGAAACAAAAATGGACGTGTTTTTTGCGTTTTGATCAGAAATGAATATCTTGGTAGATATATATATATATATATATATATATATATATATATATATATATATATATATATATATATATATATATATATATATATATATATATATATATATATATAGTGCTTCAACGAAAACTAAACAGAGGCTATATCTACCAAGATATTCATTTCTGATCAAAACGCAAAAACACGTCCATTTTTGTTTCAAGGGGAATACAAAACTGAAATATCAACCCCCTAAGCGGGGGTTGCAATCCTTAAACATTTTGAATAGGAAAGATGGGTCGACTGATGACTCAAAAGAAGCGTGGTATCTTTTTCTACATCGTCTTGAACGAATTTCAATTTTTAATTGAAAACTGTAAAAGATACAGGGTGAGAAACTGAAAGATGAGGAAGACTATTACCCTGAGACTATTCAAGTTTCAGTGAAGTAAAATGGAACAGATCCATGCTGATCAGTGGCTGTCATCATCAAGTACCATCCTCATCTCGAATTTCAACCCCTAGAGCAGGGGTGACCACCCTTGTAAATTTGGAAGAGGGTAGATGGGTCGAGTGATACCTCGAAAGAAAGGTATTATCTTTGTCTGCATCGCCGTGAACGAATTTTAATTCGTAATTTAATTTGATTGAAGACTGTAGAAGATACAGAGTAAGCTATTGAAAAATAGAGGAGACTATCTAACGCCCTGAGCTATTCAAGTATTAGTGCAAATCAAAGATGACAGCCTTTGATCTGGAATGAATCTGTTGCAGTTTTTCGCACTAATACTCTAATAGTCTTGGGGCGATAGCCTTCACTATTTTTCAGTGGCTCACTCCGTATCTTCTAGAGTTTTCAACCAAAAATGAAAATTCTTTCACGTTAAGGCAGGCAAAGATAATTCATTTTTTTGAGTTATCACTAAACCCATCTACCCTCTTCCAAATTTTCAAGGGTGGTCACCCCTGCTCTAGGGGTTGAAATTCGAGATGAGGATGGTATTTGATGAGCATGGATCTGTTCCATTTTACTTTACTGAAACTTGAATTGTCTCAGGAAAATAGTATTCCTATCTTTCAGTTGCTCACCCTGTATCTTTCACAGTTTTCAATTGAAAAGGAAATTCGATCAAGGCTATGTAGATAAAGATACCACCTTTCTTTTGAGTCATCACCGACCCATCTTCCCTATTCAAAATGTTCAAGGATATTTGAGTTTTGTACCCCAAAAGATGTCCCCTTGAAACAAAAATTGACCTGTTTTTGCGTTTTGATCAGAAATGAATATCTTGGTAGATATAGCCTCTGTTTAGTTTTCGTTGAAGCACCCTGTATATGAAGAAAGACTTCTATATCTAGTGAGATGATAGGAGTTGTTTCAATTTTGGGAGCACGTTTTCAAATTAAGTTGTCAAGTTGAAATTTCCTTGGACATTTTGGAATGTTTTTTTCAATATTTTCTAAAACCGTTTTCAATTTGCCAAGCACAATTTCTCCAATTTCACATACAAATTTTTCCCATTCATTTTAAAAATGTTCAATTAATCCCAAATAATCGCTCAAAGGCAGGTACCTTTTCCCAAAGATGAAATGAAATTGACTATTGGAGTATTAGTGCGAAAAACTGGAATAGATTCATTTTAGATCAAAAGCTGTTATCTTCCAAAAGCACCCTTATCTCGAATTTCAACCCCTAGAGCAGGGGTAATATTTCGATCCAATGATACCTTTCAAGTCTTCATGACTGCTCGCAATAATTCTATTCTCATTGAGTTCCATAGGAGTAAGAGTAGCTCACTCTGTATCTTCTACAGTTTTCAATCAAAAATGAAAATTCGTTCACGGGGATGCAGACAAAGATAATACCTTACTTTCAAGTTATCACTCGACCCATCTACCTTCTTCCAAGTTTTCAAGGGTTGTCACCCCTGCTCCAGGGGTTAAAATTCGAGATGAGGATGATACTAGATGATGACTTCCATTGATCAGCATGGATCTGTTCCATTTTACTTCACTGAAACTGAAATAGTCTCAGGGAAATAGCCTTCCCTATCTTTCGGTAGCTCATCCTGTATCTTTTACACTGAAAAATGGAAATCAAGGCAATGTAGACAAAGATGCCGCCTTTCTTTTGTAACCCCCGCTTAGGGGGTTGATATTTCAGGCAAGTTTTGTACCCCAAAAGATGTCCTTCTTGAAACAAAAATTGACCTGTTTTTGCGTTTTGATCAGAAATGAATATCTTGGTAGATATAGCCTCTGTTTAGTTTTCGTTGGAGCACCCTGTATACATACGTACATACGTTTAGCGATAAATGTCATAATTTCACTTCAGAAAATGTTAAAAACATTCAGTTATTAATTCGTTCTATAATAAAGAATGAAATAATGTTAAGTTTGAGGAATAATTTCATAGTTAAGAGCTTTTGTTGTTATTGCAGTGCTCAAAAACCTCTTCGAATGATATTTATACTCTACTTATATGTACATATTTTCATATTTCGGCCTTACATATAATCCGCTTTTTAGTTATAAATCCATTGTCGACCCAGTACCGCACGGACGGAGTATTGAAACTAGCTTTTCTGGCTATATTGTTAGTCGATATTCACAAAAAAACATATGACGCTCTAATTAAGTGAGCTTTGTACAAAGTTAAAAACTATTTTTGTCTCGTTGAATCCCAATATGACGCGCAATTTACATCAAGCGGACGTTGAAGAATACGGAAATAATGAAAACGTCATTATTGCAATAGCGTTTAAAAAATTTTGGAGAGTAACTGTTCAATTATGTATTTGCTCCAATTTCGAAAATAATTGTTCATAATATAAAACTCATATATAAAACTTGCTCGCCTGCAGTTTATTTAATTGAAATCCAAACGTGTTGGATTACATAAAAAACCTGAAGAAATTAGTCCAAGACGCCAAGAATGAGGATGCAGCCGAACCATTTAACCCTAAGACACAAACATTTTCATGTCAAATGGAAAGAATAGATATTTATTGATTAGAAGAATGACCAAGAAGAAGTAGATTCATCCGCACTCATTAAAAAAATTTCGAGATAATTCTAAAACTAATAAGAATTACTGAAACTCATTATTTCAATTAGTTTTGTAGGATGAATGTTTATGAAAAATCAGTGTCCCACCAAACATAATTATTGGACAAACACTGGGTTTCAGCAAAGATTATCTTATGATTTCCTAACTTCGACAATTATGCGAAACTTTTTATTGTGGAAATTGAGAAATAACCTATGGAAAAGAATATCAGTGCATCAGACTCCTCTAATCAGAAATATACAGGGTGTTACATAATAGCATGTCACAACTTGGAGGGGGGGTGGTAAATCTACGTGCAATTTTAAGAAATGAAGTTTATTAAACAGGGTGTTGAAATTTCCAGTAAAAATTGTTTTTTTCTTCAAAACTCCTGCAGTTTTTGAGATATTCAGCCCATATTTGGAATGCAAGCTATTTCTTACAGCCTTCATCATTACACGTCCTAGATTCTAACTGAAATTCACAAGATATTCTCTTTTCCGAAGCCATGTCTCCTTTTGGCCTTACAAACTTTTTTGCAATAATTTTCGTTCAATTTAGAAACTTTTTTGGCACTTGTAATTTTTTCGTATCTCCAAACGTTTTCGAGTGAAAAATTATTGAATATGAATTATTTAAATTGTAAGTTATTCGCTAAATGAAAAGAAATTATAGAAATACTCGATAGGTATGTCCAAAATTTGCTTTATTTTGATAGCTCAACTTTTACTTATTCAATATCAAACTAGAAAAAAGAACAATTAGAAACTAAATAAATTGCTGGAAGTGTCCTCCACCTACAAGAATACAGGCCCCTGTCCTTCCTCGCATATAATCACGCACTCTTTGAAATGTTCCTGGGGTTTTTCTTATAGTGTCACAAGAGGTTATTATTCGATTTCTCAATTTTTCTACAGTGTTCACTGGAGTGGTATAAACTACTCTTTTGAGATATCCACATAAGCAAAAGTCTACAATATTTAAGTCTGGGGACCTAGGAGGCCATGGTTATTGCCATCCCGGCCTACTCATCGGTTGTTGAATGTTGAATTATTCAAGAATTCCCTAGCTTCTCCACTGAAATGTGCTGTTGCCCCGTCATGCATGAACCACATTATGTTTCTCACTAAGAGTGGCACATCCTCGAGCAATAAAGGTAACTCCTCCTCAAGAAATTTCCGATAAGCGGGACCGTTTAGTCTGTTAGGCAAAAAAAATGGCCCAACCAAATACTTTCCAATTATTCCGACCCAGAGATTTAGTGAGAATTGTTCTTGATGATGAGATTCTTCAATCAAATGGGGGCTTTCCTCAGCCCAATAATGATTATTGTGAAAATTTGTGATAGCAGTTCTTGAAAAGTAAGCTTCGTCTGTGAACTTTCTTTCCTTATCGAAATGAGCATTTTCTCTAATTTTATCTGAGAACCATCGGCAGAAATTCAGTCTTGACGGAAAATCTCGAGGAAGTAGAGTTTGGACGCGTTGAATATGGGTACAATAAAAAGTCGTGAAGAATCCTCTAAACTAGAATATGTGAAGTATTCAACTGATTTCCAATTTTTCTTGTACTCACATGAGGATTCAAATCAATACAATTCAAAACTGCTTTCTCAATATTTGGAAATCTCATAGTTTAAGTTGCACCTTGTAAATGATTATGTGCAGTAAAAGTACGAGTTTCCCTCAACCTTCTGTGGATATTTGAAAATGTTCGCCTGTCTGGTATTACTCGCACCTGATATAATCGCCTAGCTTCTGTTGTGTTTCCGTACATGTAATGGATATCAGCTAATTCGACGTTCGTAAAATTAGCCATTTATCTTACAGCAATAACTTCAAAAGTCTTAAAACTAATCGTTAATTTAATAAACAATTCGAGCAGACACTGGTTCAACTTTAGCCACTTCAAAATAAACAAATAAATGAAAACAATCAAAGCCTACAAGTCATTTTTTCAAATAGAAGTACTTTCAATTCAGCGAATGCATACAATAGTTTAATATTTTTTTTTGCTCGAGAACAGTTGGAGATACGAATAAATAGTGTCAAAAAACTTTCTAAATTGAACGAAGATGACGAAAATTGATTGTACGCTTATCAGTGGCGTACTGCAAAAAAGTTTGAAAAGACTAAAGGAGACATGGCCTCGGAAACGAAAACACCTTGTGAATTTCAGTTCAAATCTAGGACGTGTAATGATGGTGGCTGTAAATAATAGCTTGCATTAAAAATTTGGGCGGAATATCTCAAAAACTGCAGGAGTTTTGAAGAAAAAATCAATTTTTTCTGGAAATTTCAACACCCTGTAGCTCCGTAACGAAGCTTTTGCGGACCTATGTTTATATGAGCTTTTTTTCTTAAAATCGTACATAGCATTAATCCCTCAAGTTGTGACATACTATCATGTAACACCCGTATTAGTTCTGATGAACTACAAAACAAAAATGAAATTTGAAAAAAAAAATAGATGCTCAAAATCTAAGAATAGAAAGGTTTTGCTATTGCATTTTGATTTTTAATATCCCTGTTTTGATGATAGTGTTATAAGTGTATCAACTTGAATAAATGACACACTGCAAAGTGAGAGATTAACAAGATTATTCACATGAGATGTGTTATTTGTGACCAATCCAATTTATTCAAGATTATTTTTCTATTCAGAAAAAAGTAGAGGAAGATTTGAAATCAAATAAGGTATTTATAGTAGCTTAACACTGTCGTTCTATGTTCAGGATTGGATGAGTCAGATCTTCTTGGTGAATTGTTACCCAACATAGTTGAAGATCTTGAAATATTTGATCAAGATTTTCTGATTGATCGTGGTTCCGAAGAACCAGCTGAAGCGGTAATATTCTGTTCTTCTAGATAATTTCTTGTAGCTTTTCTTGCATGTGGAGGAGCATCAGTATACATCTGAATCTGTAATATTTGGTAATGCAATAACTTACAATATCCTAACCTCAAAATTCGTGAATGAAAATTAATTCAGCAAAACGACATTAGCGGAATTTATCCTCTGTAACTGTAAACATCCTGAGTATGTTGTATTCAATTTTTTTGTGTCACGAGTTCCTCAATTACCTATTTCTCGAGCTCATAAAAAGATTACAATTAAGAATAGGCTTATTAATTGAATTTTTGACTCGAAAAAATTCTTATGAGAATAGTATGTCGTTTATTCTATCAGTTCAGAATTGAAATATTCAATGCACAACTAAGGACTATTCATTATATTGCCGCAAAACTGCATCACATATGTTTGGAGTTGATTGACCAGTATTTCGAAACAAAAGTTCACTACCCCGATACGTAACTTCGAATTGTGGTTGATATCCCCGTTCATTAACACCAGAAAAGATCAAAGAAGCTCAACTTTTTCGAATAAGGTCGTTGCCTTGAATAGGCCAACAAAGAAAGAAGGTTTCACTTGTCAGTGTATTATAAGGTTTGCTCTGAAATAGGTCCATAGGATCTAATTATAGAAACATGTGTATCTCTTAACATCTATTCAAAGTGGATCGTTAAAAATAGTGCGACTGCAATTATGCCGTTCTATTCTTAGTGATATCAGCTTATTTCGAATGAGGTGTTAACTACCTCGTGGGATTTCCACCGTCTCCTATACGGAGAGACGAGAAGCAGATTTTGTGTTTTGGGAAAATCGGATGTTTCTAACTAAAGATGGTTGAGCAACTTTAATTTTAAATTGAATAAAATTAATGAAGGAAAAAAATATCTGCTCTTGGATATCTTTGTTATTGCATTTTTGAGAAAAATGTTATCGCATAGTTTCTGTTTTTTTTAATTATGAATCCCTGTTCGGTTTCGATGAAACTGTTAGCAGCTTGAATATAATAAGTAAGCATACCATGTATTTATTTCAAACTGTTAAATGTTCAAAACGATTTGAGTATAATTTCCATGATCTGATACAGATTTTTTGATAATTCGACATAATATTTTGAGCTTGCTTCACTTTCCTAATAGAACATCTGACACTGCGAAGTATTATGGTTGAGAGTGTCTTTGTTACGTAAAAATTAATAACTTGTAAAATGATATGTCGAATATTCTGTTTCAGGACAATTTGTGGATGTCAATACGTTTAGATCTAAAATCAATTACAATTCGAAGATGACTTTCCTTACAAGTAACTGATGTAATGGAGAATACCTACTAGAAAAGAAGAAGAACGAGAAATTATAATCAATCCACTTTAAAAGTAATTGATTTCTCACTTTTCCTCTCGGAATTCTGACCAGAACTACTTTGATGAATATTTTGAGATGAACTGAAAATGAAACGAATAACTCGAATATTCAAAAAAAAAGTTGGCAATGAGTTGCAGAACGTCAGTCGTGATTCAAGGAGACCTTGGAGTTGTCAGTCCCTAATAAGATTCAATTGTGCAGCTCAATTTGTAGAGACCCAAAATCATGTTAATGTTTGATGTTTAATTCCTAGACGAATCTCGATTTAGACTGCACTCAGATTCTAGGCGGTTGCCACTGTAGGGAGAACCTTTTTTTTCGGTGAAGGGGAAATCTTCATTTACACCCAACGCTTTGACTCTGTCACGTCGCTAGTGTGGGTCTCCTACCATCAGCATCTGACACAGTTGACCCTAACTGAAACCCCTCCTGTTTTCCAAGATATGCATGGGTAGCGCTTTTGCATTACTTCCATGCATACTTGCCATTACAGTCGTTTGTTCCCTTTTCGCGTCACCTTTCCGTTTCTCTTGTTCCTTTATTTTCATGACTTCTACAGCATATTTATTGACAGCCAGCCAATTCTCCTGTGACGCCAACATACAGTTCACAATGGTGACTTCGGTCACCTCCCTTCCTATTTTCTCGTTCATTTCCCATCAATGTTCTTCCCATCTGAATCACTCGAAAGCAGTATGCTGCGCCAGATCAATCTCTCTACAAATAGCGGCAATAAGCGCTCGCAGCCTAACCTATTCGATGCAGATAAAATTGGAAGCATCCATGTCCCGAGATGAGCCGAGTGATGTGGTAATCTACCTCTCCATGCATCCTGTTGTACCAGGGGACCAGGTTCGGTATCAACCTCCTTGTAAAGGCTCTCTTACTTTCTGGCGACCATTTTTTCTGCCACTTTTCTACTGTAATTATTCTTTCCTTCAACCTGTTTTCTTTACCAATCCCATAAGAGCTGTTCCTCTCCTTTGCTTACAGATCTAAAGGAATCGCTCCTGCTATTACCTTCAGCGCTGTTGTAGAGACAGTCCTGGAGACGAGACTCTCTGAATAATATGTTCTCCAAAGCTCAAATTTCTGTCCAACACCACTCTCAGATATTGAAGTGTTTTCCCTAGAGTTATTATAGCTTTTTCAACCACCATCTCTATAGGTCAACATTTCTTGCTTCCTGATAGAAGTATGGCTTCCGTCTTCTGGGCTGAGACTTTCAGGTCTCTTATTTTCAGGTACGCAATTATTTTCCCTAGGGCTCTGTTAGTTTTTTCCAGCAGTTCTGTCTCTGTCTTTGCCGTTGCCAGTACAGCTCAATAGTCAGCAAAAGCCAGTATTTTCATACCCCTAGGCAGGTTCAGCCCCAAGACCCCGTCGAACAGAATATTCCATGAGAGGTCCAAGAACCGAGTTCGGTGGTACACCACAAGTCATTTCATACTCCACACCCTCATAGTTGACACGTCTCTCTTTCAGGTAACTTATGGCAACATTTAGTAAGTATGGCGACACTCTTCTTTTCTCCATCTCCTCGAGAATTATATGCCAGACTGATGCATTGAATGCATTTTCTTCCATGTTCAGAGTCACCATAAGACAGAACTCTCTTGTTTACCGAGTTTTCCTTCTCTCTCTCTCTCTCTCTCTCTCTCTCTCTCTCTCTCTCTCTCTCTCTCTGTAGTTTCAACAACACACCTCAGAGCATCAACAATCGATCTCCCTTCCACAAAACCGAATTGTGAGAGCGTATCACCTTTATTTTTCAACTCTTTTCTGAGTCTCATTCCAATCAGCTGCTCGTATAATTTTGCCAACGAGTTCAGGAGACTCAGTGGCTTGGGTCATTTTCATCTTGTCCTTTTTTTCTTATGAGGACTAGTTCTGTCGTTTTTCTTATTGAAGGAAATCTCCTCTGCAAAGCAACTCGCTCATCGCTTCAGTGGTTTCTTCTGGGTGATTTTCTGCTACTATCTTTACTACCTCTTAGGTATTTCATCTGGTGCTGGCACCTTGCCATTTTCAGGCTTCTAGCCGCTTCCAAGATTTCCCTTTGTGAGAAGAGTGGAAATATTACAACTTTCTTCGCGTCTGTTTCTCGAATATCCCGAGTGGGGAAAGAGCGTCAACAGTTTTTTCTGCTAGTTTAGCGTGAATCTTAGGTGCTCCACTCGCAAACTCTCTTGTTACAAGCTTATAGCCGTTTCTACATACGTCTTCGTCCACCCCCCTACAGATCTCTCTCCATCACTTTTCTTTCTCTCGTAGGATGGTAAGGGAGAGTTGTCTTTTAGTATATTGGTAGGATGTCTCAAGTTCAATGGGATATCCTGGTTATGTTCAAAGGCATAGAGATAACCAGGATGTATACAGCTACAGAGGGAGCATGTGATGTTTCTGGGTGGTCTCTTACAATCGCAGAAGTTTTGTTCAACTATTCTTTGAAAAGATATTTTTAAAATGATCAGATTCTTCAAGAATCTATCATATGATGTCGCAACTGGAGAAAACGTAATACTCATGCATAATAATAGCTCTCTTCATACTTCAGCTGCTGCAACGAATTTCTCAAATCTGAATGAAATCAATAATTTTCCTTGGCCTGCTTAATCACCTGACCTGAATCTGATTGACCATACTTGGAATGCATTTTAACGAGAGATTTTACAAGATGAATATGTTTTTCAAAATCAAACATTATTGTTTGATTCTCCCCAATTGACTCCCAAGAACTTTTCAATGACAACATCTGATAATGAATATGAAGTGAAGGCCAGATATCAATTCGCCAGGATTTTATTTTATGTACTAAATCTTTCTTTTGATGGGACTCTTTCAATGCTATTTTGAATTAATTTTCATTTTAAGAGACGGAGCTGGCGGGTTTTGTTGCTGTTGTTTCATTTATACATATTATTCTCTTATTTATCGTTATTAATGCATTTCTCATAGATCAATACCCGTAATTCAATAATGTTCTAAAAAATATCAGGAATCCCAAAGTTTCTGCCATGTTAATCTGACTGAAGTAGGAAAGCACAGAGATTTTCAGAGTTATTAATTGAAATGCAAAACTTTGAGCGCTTCCTCAAAACAGAAACAGGAAAGTTCCGTATAAGGAACATACAATAGTCATTCGCAGATTCGAATTCCTTGAGCTATATCAGGAATTTTTGTGTAACATTTCAGAATCTCATTATCATTAGGCCATTCACATTGCACCCATTAATTCGCCCAAAAAGTCGAATACAAATGCGGAATCAAACTATTCCGCAGTGCGTAATGCGCCACCCTTTGTCCATAGCACGCTACTTTATTGAATCAAAGGATTCATCGAAACTTTATTCCACAGGGTTATAGCATTTCGTTGAAAACCTCCGTATTGTGAAATGAAATTAAATTTTGATCTACAGTAAGCATCGGCATAATTTTTGAAATATTGTTCATTTCAAATGAGCGAAGCTATTGCTGAAAATGATAATTATAATGATAACTTTTCAATTTGTATAATCTGAAAAATATAAAAGGGAGTCAAAAATACGAATCTCAAGATAAAAGTATTAAATATTGAAATTCAATTCTTAACTGTATGTTTGTTTGTTTCGTCTTTTAACAATGTGCTCGAGAACTTAGCCCATTTACACAGGTGAATTTACAGCTTATAGTGGATCCCGAACCACTCTCCTAGACCGTGCAATGATATCTGCCTCACTACAAGGATTACAATTTATCTGGTATTCGGAAATTTATGCCTTCTATAGGCGACTCTTTTCAAATATCACTTTTTGTTGTAAGACAACATCATAACTTGAACCTGGATTCGAACCATGTGCCTGAGCTTAGCATTTGCAACATCCTTGCTCACGAACCGTGCAGATACCCAGACAGTTAACCTTTAACTGGTGACATAGAGTCTGGGATACTCAGTTCAATTCTTCGCTATACGTCTCCCCACTACTCTGAACTCCGTAGTTGCCACTTTAATGTCCAACACTTCTGAATTTGAGAATTTGAGAAGTTACTGACTTCCCAGCCTGACCACCACCAATACAGACTATGTCTAGAGAAGGTCCCCTAAAGTGTCAATCCGGAAAAGTTGAAATCCTCGTTTTCCAAAATTCCTATTACGTTCATTTAAGCGCTACAAATTGCAATTGAACTAGTCCATGTAAAAATAACTGATCTACTCATTAGTTATTTAGTTCCAATGCTCAATTACCCACTCAGGAACCATGAGATTGCTTCCCAGAATAATCCACAAATATCGCCTTCTACAGGAATCGTACTATTTTATCGTTTTTCATCTTAGATGCATAAAATTGTGCTCCCCTATCAACATAAAGCGATTCCACATTGGACTCACCACCATTTAAGCACTCTATCAACGGCCAGCTTCTTCCATTTGTATTATGTCAATATAAAATATATTCAACGCACAATCACATTCTGACCATTATATTATACTGAAGACGTTCTAAACTTTAGAATCATTTTATTTCCTATAATTTCGTCATTAGTCAAAAGAAGGCGAAAGAAAAAGATCCAATGTATCATATCTATCATATCTATCGTTTTTCAATCTATATACCTGAAACCACAACGTACTTAACTGTTGGAATATAATTTGGGAAATAAAGTATAAGAGTGTCCTAAATCTCCCCTGAAGTGAGAAATCATCGTTTTTTGTTCAGGGAAAAAATGCCAATTCAAAACGTTAATTGCTGTTTATTACGTTCGTGAGTTATTTTTTGTGTAATATTTCGTATAATCTGTTTTTGAAACGTTTTACGTATTTTATCATTACAAACTAATCTAGCTATTTGGGAGCAAACCATATTGAAAAAATTGATCAGAAAAAAATCAAAATCATTTTTGATTTTTCGAAAAAGCAATGCGCCTTGCGCAATGCGAAAGCCTAACATCTAAGTTTCCAGATTGCTACAGTTCTTTTAAAGTCAGTCTATATGAAAAAAGCCTACTGGCCGGACGGTGCTCTAGTGACTCAGTTTTTTGAGGAAAAAACAACGATGACCGTAACCAAGGTCTGAATAAGGGTATTAATGCACATGACAAGGTAATCAGAAATTCATACCAATGCACAAACTATCAGAAATAAAAGTAATGCTTTTGGGGCATTCCTGCTATGCCTAAATCGCGAATTCGATGTTATTTGTATGACCGAGCATTGGCGTAATGTTAGTGAAATGGCAGATTTTTCATTTCTCGAATGAAAGATTGGTTCATTTTTTGCCAGACCTGTATCACGACATGGTGGTTCTATGATTCTTACCAGGGACCCGGATGTAACATGTCTCAGTGCACTGAGTTATCTGTCTGTGGAAGGTGATAGTGAGATATCGGCCGTTCGGTTGAATAAATTTAAATTGTTCGTAATATGTTTTTATAGACCTCCTTCGGGAGATCTTGATTGTTTGGTAAATATTGCTGAGAATATTTCAAATAGATTTGATTCATCAGATGGGATTTCTGTTTGTCAAGACTTTAACGTTAGATTCAATACAGATGATAAAGAGTGTGCAGCACTCTGTATCTTGTTTAAATCCTTTGGTCTCTTGCAGAAAATATTTGAGCCTTCCCGAGGTAAGAACTGCCTTGATAATATATTTGTCAACTTCTTGAGTAGTCATGAACATGCTTGTGTTGTGAAATCAGCATTTTCTGACCATGATGCACAGGAGTTTATCGTGGATATCTCTGTTGGTGCTCCGAAGTATTCTACGATTAAGCTTAGGCCACCTTCTCAGGCAGGTTTCAATAGCATGCATGTCTTACTGAGTGAAATAAATTGGGATGTTGTCAGGGATGAGAGTCGAAACTGCCACAGTGCATTTAATATTTTTCGAGATAAATTTATTGATTCTTTTTTATCTTCATTCCCTGAGAAAGTCACAAGGGTGAGGGAGAGCTGTGCTGGGGGTGATTGGTTCACTGATTGTCTCCGAGAGATGAGAAATTGGCTACATCTGGTTTCTGACGTGTATGAGATATATAATTCGGAAGATCTTCAGTCATTGCATAATAAGTTGAGGTTCATTTACTGCAACGAGATTAACAAAGGAAAAATTGATTACAATGATCGTTTTATATCTAGCTCATCGAACAAATCGAATGCTTCTTGAAAAATAGTTAATCAACTCAGAAGGAATAATTCGAAGATAGCTTATGCTACACTTGGGCCAGAGAAATTTAGTAAGCGTTTTGCCTCTATTACAGATGTTATTTTTTGGAATATTCCTTATTTTCATAGTGATTTTAAGAACATATTCAAAAGGAGTATTTCTTCAGAGTCCAATTTTGAATTTCCTGAGGTCTCATCCAGGTGAGAGAAGCCATCAAATTTTTTAAAAATGGCTCTGCAACCGATTACTATGGATTATCCGTTAACTCATTGAAGCTCTGTGTTAACCCAATCATTTATCCGTTAACAATATTGAGTAACAATAATTGTATAAGAAGTGGAGTATTTCCGGAATGTTTGAAGGTTTCGAGAGTTCTTCCGACTCACAAGAAGGAAGATGTAGAGAATATTGAAAATTATCGTCCTACATCCCAGTTGTGTGATCAATATTTTGAAAATAAAAATCTCTTCTTACGGAGCCAGTTTGGCTTCAGGCGGAATAGGAGTGCGATTGGGCCCTGGTTGATTTGGTGAGTGGTAACCTTGACGATTTTGTGCAGGGTTTCCATTCTGTAGCGCTGTTTCTGGATTTAACCAGAGATTTTGGTGGTGTCCATCATGATGAGCTGATGTAGAAGTTGGAGAGGTACGGATTGGGTAGAAGGAGTTGTGATCTCATTGAATCATTTTCAACTGATAGATATCAGGTTGTGTTTTCAAATGGTAAATACTCTGATAGAGTGAAGGTCATGACTGGAGTTCCGCAAGGTTCTATCATGGGTCCTAATTCATTTCAAATTTTTTTAATGATTTTATTGATGTTGCGGACAGCATTCTATTTGCTGATGATACAACTCTTTCTACGGGATCTAAAGATATATGGAGTCCGAGGCATTTGTCGAACAGCTTACATGAAAGAGCGTTGGTCTGGTTTTCTGTGAACGGGTTGACAATGAATGGTGTAAGACCCAGAAATTGTTGCTGAGTTTTAGGGATACTTCTGGTCTTGCCACGGATTTTGCTGGAGACAGTAGGGTCTGTTTTTTGGGGGTTAATGTTGATCCGGTTTGGTCGTGGAATGATCATGTTGAGTGTTTGGATTCTGAGATAGGTAAGAATGTACATGTTCTTAGACGTCTGGCTTCATCTATTTTTCTATAATTCTGAGGATGGTTTGTTTTGCGTTGATCGAGTTTTCCCTTAGATATTGTGTGCTGGTTGTTCAGGGCGTGAATTACAGTTTCGTCTCCAGAGGAGGGCTGTTAGGGTGTTGGGGGTCTGGGCTACAGGAATTGCTGTAGGAGCACCTTCAGGCGGCTTGGCATACTTATTTTCCTTCTCTTTATGTAATTGCATGTCTAGTGTATGTCCACAGCAACTCAGAAACTTTTAAAATAAACTCTGATGTTCATTCTCACAACACAAGTAATAAATTTCATAGAAGAAAAGATTTCTTTCGACTTTAAATTTCATGCTGTTGTTTTTTTCAATAGGCTGCCCGATTCCATAATATGTCTCAATTCGGACGGTTTCAAGAAAAAGCTCAGGCAGATTATTGCTCAGGAGGTTTTATACTCGATTGATGAATTTTATTATGTCAACTTTTTGTGAATTTTTTATTGTCAAGGTTTCTATTTCACTTGTATTCAAGTATTTTTATCGTGTATGTGTGCTTATATTCTATTTCAATTCAAGTCATTTTAAATTGATTACATTCATCCCATTACTTTTCGTATTTTATCTGAGGTTTTATTTATACAAATTAAGTTCTTCTTTTTGTCCTTTGATATGTTTTGTAATCAACCCACTGGCCTGTGCAAACACTTTTATATCATGTCTAAGGCATTAATAAATGAATACTGAATACTGAATACTGAGATTTGTGTTAGATGCCATCAAAGGGGCATGGCAGCTTCGAGTAATTCTACCTTCAAAGCAAATAGCAATAGATGTTTCAAAAACTAAGTCATCAGTTTAAGTATGTATTACAAAACACAAATTCAAGATCTTTTTACATTATTATATGCTATTTTTCTCTGAAGCTTTTATCCTTTTTTTTTTCAAAAACAATTTTCTTGAAATTTAAGAATTTCTATACGACGATATTCTTTTGTCGAGTTAAGATATCCATTGAATCGAATATTTCGAATTTTCATTGAATACGATTGCAACATACTCTGTTCGTGTTGTGATTTACTTTTACGAATTCACATTGACATTTCAATACAGTTCTCTTCATTGGCAGTATATAATCATCTCATATTTCTGAGATACTTGGCATGACTTAAGCTTCCTATAGTAAATATAGTAATTTCCTTTGAAAGCTTTCTCTTGTCCTTAGAAGCCGTTGACCTATGAAGAATGTCCTCATTTATTTTTATCTCCAAATTCTTGTGGGAAAGAAGACCATTACTCATCAAGAAAGGGATGGGGATACAAAATTACGGTTGCATCTCCTTTCCTTGCCGCGAATCATTTTCACATATGAGTTATGGGTGTTTCATTTCTGTTCGTATAACTGAATAATATTCGGGGATAATTAGGAAGTAGAGAGTAGTGCTTAATTTATATTGTGCAAAATTTAGCTACACAAGTCATTATTCACACGAGTTTAATCTGGTATCCTTGACCATTAATTTCAATTAAATTATGTTTCAATGACAGAATGAACAATGGCACGAATTGATATATACGAGAACTCTATCAAATTATTTGGTCCTGATCATGAGAAATATTAGGTGCTTCCAGCGGTTGCATTCAATAAACAAAGAGATTATTACGAATATCAGTTATTTCCGTACTGTAATGAAAAAACCTTGAAATGATGGAATGGAATAATCAGAATAACTCAATGAAGTTTTTTGCGTGATTTATAGTAATTATCAATTTTACTGTTAAAGAAGTATCTACCTCACAAAATGTGTCAACCCGAACGAGCAGACATGTGACTGTTGAGAACGGTTGCGTTTATTTTGCAAATTTTATAAAAAAATTCATTCCCTCTCTCCCCGCCGAGTGACATATCATTAAAAATTTCTTTCGAGATGTGATATCTTTTTGTAGTTGAAATACCTGATGAGAAATTCAAGTCTATAGATAATTGAAAGATCTTTCTAACGATATGCCACTCGACTCATATTTCCTATGATGACTTTGAAGGTAGGGGACGACGGGGGTTTGGAGTTAATATAACATGCTCAAAGTTGAGATGCGCTATGGTCTCCCTTAAATCAAAATTCGACTAGTTTCGGGTTTTCTAATGGCATTGCCTTCTTTTGAGTTAGAGGGTGACTAACTTCCATTGTAATACCCTGCATAACCATGTTGTGTACAACTTATGTTTGATGATTTTGTATTGATTGAATTCATTAATGATTTGGTATTGACTGGAATCATTTTTCTGAAGAAAAGTTTGAATCAACGAGCTGCGTTGCTTAGATAATTTTCGAATGAATTTTTACGTAAATCTTTACTCGAACTTCCCAGTACCTTAAGCATGTACACACAACCAAATTTATATGAAATCACTCGGTATTACATATTATTGATTGTTTTCAACCATGGTTCTTTGACTACTTGTGAAGAATTAAGTTTTTCGTTGTAAACAAATGGATAATATGCTAAGAAATGTTGAATTATCACCACATATTCGGGATATTATACTCAGTCGTCAAAGAGATTTGATAGTGTGAATTCAAAAATTTAGAAAAGCCTATAATCATAATTGAAAATGCCTTACGTTGAATTGTCCGATGTGTTGAGGAGTCGAATAATTGCTTTCGTTGAAGGAGGGGTGACACAGAGGAATATAGCGGCCACAATGGGCGTATCTTAGGGGGTGGTTTCAAACCTACGCCCGATACGTGGAACTACAATCTCTGCAAAATAGGCCTAGAAGAAGTCGTAGGAACATCATTTCTGAAGAACAAGACCACATTTTGTGCCAAGTTACAAGAAGAAACCCTAGCGCGTCGCACCCCATATTCCAAAGGCAATTTCTGGAAGCAACATGCATCAGTGCATCAGACGAAACGATACGTCAAAGACTTCGTTCTAATGGGTTTATACAGCGGCTCTAAACAGTTCCAGAGCTTATTAGACAACAAAAAATGGTGTATCGAGCACCAAAATTGGAATATTGTGAATTGGCGAAATGTTTGTTTTGGATGAAACCAGAATTGATGTTCGATAAGATGACCGCCGCATTCGAGTTTTAGAGGTCATGGAAGACAAGCTAGACTACGACCAGCAAAACAAATTCCGAAAGGGGACAGTGTGATGTTTTGGGGTGGCATTATTCTGGGAGGCAAAATAGATTTGATTTCGTTTCCTGCGAGTGTAACGGCTAGAAATTACATGGACCTAGTGAAGGATCCCAATATGAGATTCTGGCTTGATGCCCATGGTGAGAATTTCACTTTTAAGCAAGATAATGCTCCTCCGGATATCAGCAACCTCGAGGGACATTATCTTGAAACAATGGATTCGATTTTGAACTGGCCAGCTTGCTCTCTAGACCTAAATCCTATTGAGCATTTGTGGGATACTCTCAGAAAGGGAATAAGATCGCGCCAAGACAATCCTAGAACCCCACAACAGCTCATCCAAGCCGCCAGTGAAGAGTGGCAGAATATCACCTCAGAGGAGTTCGAAAACCTAATCCAAAGCATGCCTAGATGGATTCAGGCATGTATTAGGACAAAAGGAGGTAATACAAGCTACTGAGATAGAGAAAAAACAATTACTCCGTGAGAAAACAATTTTCAATTTTTTTTACTACATGCAGAAGGAGTCTCTTATTTTCATTTATTTGTTTCTTTCTTAAAGTAAACCTTAACTTATTTCTTTTCGATTGAAATATCTCAAAGAGGATCAATTTTAATAATCTTTCGAACTTTTCAAAATCCCAGAGGTAATATTCAAAATAACGGGTGATTCCATTTAAATTAGGTTGTGTGTAGTTTGAAAGCATATCGCGGAATACAGTTTCCTAAAATGAGTAAACCTCTAGCTCAAGTCCTAGCATGTTACGTCAACATTATGGATAAAACATATAATTCCAAATTCGCGACAAAACATGAAATCGTTCGAGTAATATGTCGAAAGCATTCATGCCTGACATTTTCTCTTGAGAGCTTCTATTAAACTAAGGAGGCCGTTTCATTTTCCAAACCTATTCATTCATCAAAGTATGTCAACCGAAAATGTTGCCAACAAAACGGTAAAGCGACAGTTTACCCTTCAGAATGAAACAATCGAAATTTCTATCGTCTTTGAGGAATGTTTCACGTAATCGATAAAAACTTAACTGACTCACGTTGGAGTTCAGGGACTTGAGGACGTGAAGATGTATTCCTGAAAGTGAATCGTAGACAATAAATACCGAAAGTTTTCCTTTGAGGGAAAGATCCTTTGAGAGCGAAACTCGAATGGGTGAAGTAAATATGTATTGGGAAAACGATTATGATGTAAATGGAACTCTTTAGAGTACCTTCTCAGCTCAGAAAATTTCGACGATGCTTATATTACGGACAGAAAGTAACTCCTAAGATAAAGGTTTATGGATTCTTCCACACTGTTTCATTATGGATAACATATTCAAGCATGATTATACATTAGGATAATATCATTTAGAATTAATCAATATTCTCATTAATTTCATAATGGGATTTGTTTCTTATGAAATCTAGTGCCTCAGTGAGCTGAATTTTCTGATTACGCGAGAAATGAATAATGAAAATGTTTTTTGTGGAATTTTACTGAATAATTGTGATTCGAAACGCGTTTCGCTACACCATAGCTTCTTCAGACGAATGACTGTACAGAAATTATTACCACTATATATGGATAAAAATTCGAATATAAATACAAATGTTTTCAAATTTGAAAGCTTATTGAGTTTCTTCTTCTTAACTGGTTATTGATGAGAGGTATTTCCAATAAAATTCAGGAATGAACAGATTCAATAGAGGTGAAGGGCTTAAATCGACTTATTCATTATTGAGTCTACCTGAGTGTTTGTGTTTGTTGATTTCTAAGGTTTCCCAGAGATCTACTTTCCATTATTTATTATCTGTATGTAAAATTTCAAACTGTGGGTATAAGGAGTGAATATTTTCTAGGAGATGATTCGCGTAATTTAAAACTGATTTTTCATTTGAAAAACTGCGTTTAGGTTCCGATATTCTAATATTGAAATTTTTATGTGTTCTACCAATGTAGAAACTATTGCAGTCATTGCAATTCAATCTATAAACACCTGATTTATTAGTTTCATCTGCTTTAGTTTTATTTTTTTTTATATATTTGCCTAAGCTTTTACTAGTTTGGGAAGCTATGATGATATTATTTCTACTCAAGAATGATTTCAGTTTCTCACTTGGATTATAGCCAATATTTTTAGCTATTTATTTAATTAAATTCAATTCCTTGTAGACATTTTTTGGTGATAACGAGATGTTGATCAATCTATCAATAAAACTGTTGAATGCTAACATTTTATGTTGATACGGATGGCACGACGAGTTATGTATTATAATATCTATATGTGACGGCTTATGGTAAATTGCGAAAACATGTTTCCTATTCTCATTCGAAATTTATTGAGTTATTGCTTTCTATTTCGGTTGTGAATTCAATTTTTGGATGTAATGAGTTTATATAATTTTCGAAAATTTTCAACTGTCTATCTCTTCCTGTGAAGCGAAAATGATATCGTCTACATAGCGATGCCAGTATAAATGATATCCACTAAGTGGATGATTATGGCTTAATTTGTTGAAATTATTCATGAATATTTCTGCTTACAAAGGACTTAAAGGATTGCCCATAATTAAGCCGTCTTCACTAGTTTAATATTTGTTATTGAAATGAAAATAATTTTGATCTAAACAAATTTGTAATAATGAAAGAATATCGGATTTAAAGATCGTATTGACATGATTCTTTTTAATAATTCTTTAACTAAGTAGTACGTATCTTTCGGAGGAATGTTGGAAAATAAATTTTTAAAGTCGAAAGAAATGTGTTTGGAATTAGGTGGTATAATGGTATCTTTGATATTGGCAATTAGTTCGTATGTATATATGACCGAAAATTCAGATTTAAAATTGCAATGTTTTAGTGGCAAGTCGTTAAGGAATTCTGAAAGTTCGAAAAAAAGTGCCGTAACATAGCAACAGGTCTTAAAGAGTAATTAGGTTGATGAAGTTTTATTATCAACGAATATGATTCGGGGGATTGTTGCTTGGAGTTAATGAATTTATATTTTTCGTGGTCTGTAATTACTGATTTTGTTGTCGAAATTACGTTTTTAACTTCTTTCTGAAATTCAGCGATAGGATCCTTAGTTGATGATATAGTTTCCGGCTGTTAAGAATTCTTCAGTTTTTGAAATATAATGGGTTTTACTAATCGCGATGTCGGTGTTACCTTTATGTGTTTTAGTGAATACTATATCGTTCTTGGTACTATTTTCACGAATTTTACTTATTATTTTATAATCGGAATTTTAATGGGGTGATAATTTTGAAGAGTCTTCTTTGATGATTTTCGCTGTTTGGTGTTTGGCTAATATATTATCTTTGGTGTTTTTGAGAATGATTTCGGAGTCAATACCTAACTGTTCAAAATTAGTTTTAGTATGTTTCGGATTTAAACTATGTTTGAATCCTTTTTCTCATAGATCTTTTCGTGGTTGTGAAAAATCGGTATCAGTTTTTCATTTGTAAAACTGCGTTTATGTTTCGAAATTCTAATATTGAAATAACTATGTGTTCTACCTATGCAGAAAATATCACAATCATTGCAATTCAATCTATAAACACCTGATTTATTATTTTTATCTAATTTAGTTTTATTGTTTTTATATATTTGCCTAAGCTTTTATTAGTTTGGAAATTTAGGGGTCGACGGTCATAGCTTCAACCGAATCGAAACTTTTGTAGTCAACGGAGCGCCAACTTATCGAACTAATAGAAGTCATTAAATTTTCAACATATTTGGGGAAAGATAGATTGAACTTAACGGTCTTGTTCTTACCCCTCAAGATTATTCAACGAACTTTATAAATGAATAGATTTATTCGAATTACCCATAGCAATATGTGATGTGTCAATTAGAATCATAAATATTTACGGTCAATACTTGCAGCAGTTTCTATGGAATATACTGGGTGGTCCACGTAGACAGACCACTCTAAATAACTTGAAAACGAAAAAAGAGACTACCCTAAATTTTGGGAAATGAACATCGGAGACTGTATTCTTTCTGATCGACTTTCGGTCACACCACCCTGTAGAGAAATGATCTTTATCGTTTCGTGTTAATCGAACCAGTGCAGTTTCTCCCTCAGTTCAATTCAAATCAACTGCCAAATGACACAATGATAATTAGTTCTCTATCCTCTATGATTTTTCTACAGGGTCTAGAAAAAGAGTATGTCCCAAATTGAAGGGGTGAAATATTAAGGAGAAAGTTCATATAAACTAAGGTCCGCAAAAGCTTCGTCACGGAGCTACAGGGTGTCGAAATTTCCAGAAAAAACCTGCAGTTTTGATATATATATATATATATATATATATATATATATATATATATATATATATATATATATATATATATATATATATATACGATCGATTAGTTTTAGGGCTTTTCAAGTTTTAGCTGTGAGAAAACATGGCTAATTTTACAAACGCCGAATTTACTGATATCCATTACATGTACGGTCTGTCTGGCTGACGTACACACAACAGAAACTAGGCGATTATATCAGGTGCGCTTTCCAAATCGAGTAACTCCAGACAGGCGATTATTCTCAAATATCCACAGAAGGTTGTGGGAAACTGGTACTTTTCTGCAAATAATCTTTTAAAAGGTGCAACTCAAGCTATGAGATCTACAGATATTGAGGAAGCAGTTTTGAATTGTATTGATTTGAATCCTCATGTGAGTACAAGAAAAATTTGAAATCAGTTGAATATTTCACATGTCATCATCAAGAACAATTCTCACAAAGTGTCTGGGTCATTTGCCTAACAGACTAAACAGTCCCGCTTAGTGGCAATTTCTTGAGAAGGAATTACCTTTAGAGCTCGAGGATGTGCCACTTTTGGTGAGAAACATAATATGGTTCATGCATGACGGAGCACCAGCACATTTTAGTGGAGAAGCTAGGGAATTCTTGGTTATTAATACATTCAACAGCCGATGTATAGGTCGGGGTGAGTCAGAACCATGGCCTCCTAGGTCCACAGACTTAAATAGTTTAGACTTTTTCTTATGGGGATATCTCAAAAGTTTAGTTTATATCACTCCAGTGAATACTGTAGACGAATTGAGATATCGAATTATCAACTCTTGTGACACGATGAAAAATACTTCAGGAATATTTCAAAGAGAGCGTGATAATATGCGAAGCACATAGGCCTGTATTCTTGCTGGTAGCGGACACTTAAAGCAATTCATTAAAATTCTAATTGTTCTTCTTTTTAGTTTGATATTGAATAAGTAAAAGTTGAGTCTCAGAAGACGAGGTATCAAAATAAAAGCAAATTTTTGGCATACCTATCGAGTATTTCCATGATTTTTTCTATCTAGCGAATAACATACAATTTAAATAATTCAAATTCAATAATTTTTCATTCGAAAACAGTTGGAGATACGAAAAAATTACAGCCATCAAAAAATTTTCTAAATTGAACGATGATGACGAAAATTGATTGTACTCTGATCAGTGGGGTACTGAAAACATGTTTGAAAGGGTAGAAGAAGACATCGCCTCGGACAAGGAAACACCTTGTGAATTTCTGTTGAAATCTAGGACGTGTAATGATGAAGGCTGTAAAAAAATAGCTTGCATTCCAAATTTGGGCTGAATATCTCAAAAACTGCAGGAGTTTCGAAGTAAAATACAATTCGTTCCGGAAATTTGGATACCCTGTAGTTCCATAACGAAGCTTTTGCAAACCTATGTTTATATGAACTTCTTTCTTAAAATTGCCTCTAGATTTACCCCCTCAAGTTGGGACATACTGTTATCTAACACCCTGCATACTGGAATCGAAGTTGCCTGTGCCAATAATCTTCAGCATCAAGTGTATGTTGAAAGGTTCCAAGAAATGATCTTCAATCACTTAAATTATAATTGAAAGCAAAGCTGGGGTTTTTTCCCTAATATTTTCTACGCATAATTTACTAAGTAAATGAAAGATATGCGTTACAACTTGAAAAAAGTAATTTAGGGTATTTTTTGTTTCGAACTGAAAATGAGAAGGACACCACTCTATCTCAAGGTTTAAGTCTCACAAAATATTGCTCATTATAATAGCCAATCAGACGGTTCTCGAGATGTATCAGTTTCAGGGGATGAAGAACAGGTTGTCCTTCTAATTTACATGGTTCGCAACTATCAGCACCTGCAGAAATTTATTCAGATAATCGGAATCGAGATTTTTTTTATCGCAAATTTTTCTTTAAATTAAACAAGTTCCACGAAGAAATAATATATGGGCGATGTCAACCCAAATTATTGGCTCCATAATGATTCCAAAACATCTATAGATCATAATTGGCATCACTTGGAAGACTTAACCTGGCCATCGAGGCTCTCTCGGTTAAACAGAGAGGGAATTTGAGGAAATATCGCAGGTTATGTATTTTTTTATTATCTCCTTAGTCCTTTTCATGACCTTGCTTGCTATGTAAAATCTTTTCTTAGATTTGTTTAGACATATAAGAAGTATGATTGTTGAAATATTTTTCTGCTAGTTTTCTTTTTCCATTGTTACAGATTCTTGTCCTGAACGGGACAGGAGGAAGAGTCCTTTCACCCTTGTCTTCATTTGAAAGTTTGTAAATCATGGAATGCAAGAGAGAATGAAGCGGCTAAGCAGAAAAATGTGGTACTCTTTATGTACACACGACACTAACACAACATAAACAGACAAGCTATTGCTAGTGCGACAGGGAAACGAGGTTTTTTCCTCGGGTTTTGTTTCTTTCGTTTATTGAATCATATACAAGATAATATGGTTCCCCTGTTACATTTCCTGAGCTCACACTTGTGGTTTTTCTGACACACACCAAAATTATCGATAAAAACATTTATTGTAAATACAATTATTCAAATTTTTGTAAATCCTCTCTTCTCAAAACTATATCTATCGACGTCGAATGTACTGGGAAAAGATTTGAATACGCATTCAACTTTTATATCCAACGCGATTTCAAGAGATAGATTTGAGTATATCATGTCTAATTTTGACATAATCGACAATTATATATCAACACGGTAGACAAATTTGCGACAGTTTGTCCATAATTTCAACATTTGAATAAAATAATCATCGATATGGCTCCCTATTGGAAAAACACAGCGTTGAGAAGAGGGTCTTGTTCGGAAAGTGAGTCACAGTCTCCTCGGTTAGCGACGGAAGCAGCGTGATATCAAGTAGGGATACTGCAACACAAAACCAAGTGGAAATAACATCAACACCTCCCAACCGACTCTTGATGTTTCAACGGCGGCGCAAGCCATTATGCCTACGACCACGAGAGCGGACTCCCTAGGGAAACGCATGAAGTGGACTCCAGAAATGAATACCTTCATTATGCGTTCCTATTACAAGATTACAAACTTGGAATCGAAATGACAGCATACAGATACGCCTTACATCTTGCGTTCATAGAAAAATATCCTGAATTACAGCACATATCCGAGCAGAATTTCGGATCAACGAAGAACAATCGTTAAAAACAGGCTACTTTTTCAGAAACGCTGCAAAGCTTACGAGAAGAGGTCATAATGGAACTAAGAAGCGAAAATGATACTCATAACGGTATACCTACTGGAGTCAATGAAAGTGTTACAGATAACATCGAAGCTACGGAAACGAATATTAACATAGAACGCCCTCCTGAGCTGAATCAGCAGAACGAATATACGTATTTAGCAAGATCAGAACTCAACAGAGCAATAACTGAATTCAGTGGTAGTAACCCAACTAAAAGACCTGAACTGCCCAAACTCAAGACGAACAAGAACACCAATATCATCCTAGCAAGCGTAAACTCAATGTTTGAAGAATATACCGACCAGAACACCTTGGAGAAGATTCACACTTTGATTTACTGTGGAGCAGTAGCGGTTCTTCGACTTCACAAACAACAAATCTCCACAACTCTGATTCAAGCTGAGCTAAAAGCGTCAGAAAACCACCATGGCAAAAACGACTGGAAAAGGATATTCATAATGTTAGAGCAGAAATCGGTCGCCTCACAGAATTCCTGAAACAGAACACCCTCAAGGCGCTTGAAATCACATATACGCAAAATTTATAGGAAAATTGGTACGAACACAAAACACCCTGATCACAAACAACACATCAACGTGTATATGGACACTTTGAAACAGAAACTCAAGCAAAAAGCAAAGAGGCTTTCAAGATACGTCAAGTGTACTGAAAGGAAACACCAAAACCAAAGGTTCCTCCAAAACGCAGCCAATTTTCATAAGGAAATAACAAAACTGCGACCAACAATAACAGAGAAGTACCTGACGCACAGTGCTTGACCGACTATTGGTCATCTCTATGGTCGAACCCCAAAGAACACAATAGAGAAGCGGAATGGATCACGAATGAAAAAGAACGCCTCGATATCAGACATATGGACTTCGATGGAATAACGGAGGAAGAAATCACAACAGTAATTGGAGCGACCAACAATTGGAAGGCCACAGGTACAGATAATATCCACAACTACTGGTACAAGAAGTTTGATAAGCTCCATGGAGCCCTAGCGAAACAGCTCACGTATGTTCTTCAACATCCCAAGAAAACACCCACTTTCCTAACGCAAGGCTTAACATATATGCTACCTAAGAGCGATAGAACACAGGATCCGTCTCAATACAGGCCAATCACTTGCCTGCCAACACTCTACAAAATACTCACCTTATGCATATCCAATCGAATATACCAACACCTTGACGACAACAATATATTAGCAGAGGAGCAGAAAGGATGCAGAAAGAAACACCACGGGTGCAAGGAACAACTCATCATCGATTCTGTGATAATTAAACAGGCACACGTAGGGCATCGCAATGTTCATTCAGCTTTTCTCGATTATCTGAAGGCATTCGATAGTACCGCCCATTCTTGGCTTGTTGAAGTATTGCAGATATACAAAATTCACCCAGCCCTGGTAGAGTTCTTAAAGACAACAATGACACACTGGCGCACGTCTCTGCAGGTCAACATGAACAATAAATCAATTAAAACCGACGAGATACCCATACGTCGTGGAATTTTCAAGGAGACTCTTTGAGTCCACTATGGTTCTGTTTAGCAATGAACCCATTGTCCTCAATGCTCAATAGAACTGGATACGGATTTAGGATAAAAGCAGAAAGGAATTATCATACAATCTCCCACCTGCTGTATATGGATGACATTAAATTATATGCTTCGAACAAGAAGCAATTGGATGATTGCTGAAAACTGTCAGTGAGTTCTCGGCAGATGTTCATATGAAATTCAGGATTGAAAAATGTAAGACCCTGAACATTCAAAGAGGGAAAGTCATAGATGGTGAAACACAACTTCCAAACGGTCATATTATACAGTGCATGAAAGATGGCGAAACATACAAATATCTGGGATACCAACAAGCCAGATTGTTAGACCAAAACAATCAAAGGAGAAGATTCGTTCAGAATACAGTCAGCGTCTGAAGTCTGTGCTGAAATCGATGTTGAACTCGGGGAATCTAATCAAGGCAATTAACACTACGCCATTCCAGTGTTGCTTTACTCATTTGGAATAATCAGATGGACTAAAGACGGAGCTGGATGATATTCAAAGGCAGAACCGAACGATGCTGACAAAGTACAACAATCATCATCCAAAATCGTCTGTGATACGAACAACTTTGAAGCGGAAAGAAGGAGGACGCGGATTAATAGATGTTGTCAATTTACACCGAACAGATAAGAAATCTCAGAGAATTCTTCTCAGCAAAAGCTCTCACTTCTGACCTCCATAGAGTAGTATCGTTGGCTGATAAGGGTATACACCTCTGAATCTTGCTACCAGAGATGACCTGCTGAATCTACCGTTCCTATCAAATACTGAAAAACAAGAGCAATGGTCAAGAAAGGAATTACATGGACGACATCACCATGAGATTAATCAACCACACATCGACAAAAAGCCTCCAACAAATGGTTGATGAAAGGAGAATTATTTGCAGAAACAGAGGATTCATATGGCCATCCAAGACCAAGTGATTGCTACAAACAATTACAAAAATTTATAATGAAGGACGGAACATTACAAACAGATAAGTGCAGAAAATGCCATATAAGATCGGAGACTATACAGCATATTACGTCCGGATGCGAACAACTGGCCAATACGAGTATCTTCACAGGCATAATCAAGTGTGCAACATTATCCACCAGAAACTTGCACAAAGTACGGACTTCTGAACACCTTCCAGCCATATTACAAGTATCAGCCGGCGCCCGTATTGGAAAATGACTCTATCAGATTATACTACGATAGGCCTGTTATCACTGACAGAACGGTGACGAATAATAGGCCGGACATAGTGGTGTATGATAAGAGAGCCAGAACAGCAATGCTGGTGGATGTCGCCATACCGAATAATAACAACGTGCTGAACAAGTTCCAGGAGAAGAAGTCCAAATACACAGACTTGCTATTGAGATCAAGCAGATGTGGCACCTCGATAAAATAGATATTGTTCCTGTCATCGTATCCTCGACTGGTTTAATACCCAAAACTTTGCATGATAGCCTTAAGAAATTAGGAATTGCATAAGAATACCTATATAGAAATGCAAAAAGCTGTAATTCTTTATACATGTAGGATAGTTAGAAAATTCATGTCAAGTATATTGTAATCGAGCCTATTCCCTTTGATTGCTAAATCTGGGAAAGGTAAATTATATCCAGCTAATAACTGAGATAGTGCATAAGTCCACGATAATAAATAATAATAATATAGTTTATTCAGATTTGAAGAATGTATAACAAATAATATGAATTTCTTACCTAATAACTATTATAAGTCTGAATAAACGTTTAATCACAGAGACATTACATAATGTCTGTACGTGAATTGAACTTAAATAAACAATATATTTCTCCCATAAGTACAAAAAAATAAAAATATAAGCAAACAACAAAAAAAACAAAACCAACATTTCTAATTAGTACCATTGAAATTTCATAGTCACCACGAAGAAAGTTACTATCAATGTCCTTGATATATCGGTATCGTTGGGAAAGTCACCATCGGTGTGAAAGTCACTATCGGTGTGAAAAATCACTATGTTGAGTCACTGTCGGTATAATGAAGCTATGGTACCCTATTTCTTTTTAGTTGGGACCTATAATACCATGGCTGCAAGCTGGACATTCGTGGTATGTTTGTATAGAACGTCTATATTGCATTGCATCTGCTACAGAATAATAAAAAAGGAAACAGTTTCGCAACAGGAAAACCAAGAAAAGATGAAAACCTAAGTATTCGTTAAGATAACATTGGTCATTTGGTAGGTCGCCAAGTAAAGCATACCAAATGTCGACATTGTCATTCGAAAACTACTACAAAATGTCTTAAATGTGACTTTGGCTTACATGTCAAATGCTCTTCTATGTTTCTCACCAAACAATTATCGTAGTAGCACATTTTCCTAACAACCTATAGATAGGACGGTATGTTTTATTAGAATTTTGTATTTTTTCTATAAACCTGTACTCCTTTGAGCCAAAATAAATTATTTTTCTAAAATTTATACCGTTATTTGAAAAAACTAGTTGAGGAATAAGTGTGTTAAACTAGCAGCATTTCCGAATGCTATAACTACTATACTATATGTGGTTTTTCGTCCGTATAATATACAACTGATTTGCCTCTCACTTTTATATAATCTATTTCTTTCTTGAAAGATAGATTCAACCCAAAATACTTTTGGTTTTCGATGTTAGATTATATTTTATGTTTCAAAGGACCTCGTTTGCAATACTTCAATCTGAAATTAGCAAAAGTCTATAAAATAATCGCACCCTGCAAAAACTTAATTTGTAGTATGTCCTTATCCTCAAAAATTTGAATATGTGCAGTTATTAGACTGACAGGTGATATCTATTCAAGAATATTAAGATATTCATTTTTATATTTCTAGGAGGGAATCTCAAGGATACCTTCAAGAACACTCTATATCTCCATGACATTAACAATCTCTTATGATATGAGAACATCGAAAACTGTTTATGCGGTGAGGTAAGTGATTATAAAGCTAAACGTCTATGCTGACAATGAATTTCTACCGGCCTAGAAGTTTCAAGTTTTTTTACATTATCAAATTTCATTCCTCGTGACGTTCTGAACTTTTTATTAAAATATTAATCTGCTTCTTCAATATTGATCGCATTATATAAAGAAAGATATAAGAAACTTGATAAATTATTATGATTTTTGTTTTTCGAGAAACTAAATGAGCTATATCAAGTCTATAATTCTCTAAATTAATTTTTCATTATTCGCTGAGAGTTAATTACAATTTCTCTCTTCGTATTTCTCGTTAGACTATAATGAGTTTATAAGATCTACAGTATTCTCTAGTTTGATGTTGTTGGGTGTTGACAAGTAACATGAAAAGATCAAAAGAAGGATGAGGAAAATCAACATGTAAATGAATGTTCTGATGCTTTTTCATTATAAGTTAATGGCCGCTTGATGTTTCATTAATGAAAAATTTGAATAGCACACCCATAATGAGTTAATATTTTCTTCGATATATTTCAGATTCGCTTATATTTTCTTCAACTATGGCTCAGGAGATCCGGTTCTCTAGTTGGGGAAGCTGACAAGCGTTTGCTATTCAAATTAAACGATATACTGCTGCACCAATTCTCATTAGACACAGGTTGCATTATAGTTGGTAGCTAATATTGAATAAGTGGTAAGTTGCACGTCAGTTGCAGGAATGCATGTCTAAGCTAGTTTTGGACACTTATGACTCACGACGAGTTTTATATTATTTTATGAATTTTAAATAGTTTTTTCTGTATTTGGCAACATTTGTTTCAATGAAATAGCTGATACGTATTTCCTATAATTACAGAAACGTCAGAAAACAGGTGACAAGGAAATATTCAATCAGAGATTCACATCTGAAATCAGTACTGGAATATGAGCAAGAAAGTGTACAAGAATGTATTAATAGATAACTACATTGAATTGAGGCTCCTCTAAGGGATAAATGTGGCTCTATTCCATCTTACAGATAGTGAACTCAACTCACAATTAATTTTTAATGGAAAGTTGTGATCATTTCAATTACTGAAAGTTGTTTTTCTTAATCCATGGAAATTTAGAAGAAGTAAGTTTTCATTTGAGCCATCAAATAAATACGATGGTAAATTTTATTGATTTTCTTTTCACGCAAAATGAGTTCAAGATTCTGGATGCATCCCCCTGGGTCTAGGGGCTATATGTATATAATTTTTGGGTATTATTTAGTGCATGTGTTATTATATTATTGATACTTGGTTATTGGAACACTGAAAGCTTTCAATATTCTACAATTTCCATTGCATGTTGGGATGTAAAAATAAATAAAAATCGAAATATTGTCTATTTGACGAGGAATATAATGATACGAAATATATTAACCACGTACTGTGAAAACCTATGAAGAAGATTCTGCAATAGCATAACTGGTTATAATATATATTCATTTTCGACGAATCGATTTAAGTTTTATCTAATTTTATTGATATCCATCGGTTCGTTAAGCAATAACTACTATATCTACTCACTTTTTGAAGACTTCCAGATAAATTTCATCAGTCTGAATTTCCACGCACTCAAATTTCAAAACGTTGTTTATATTTTTATACAAACCCTCCATAATGATCGAATAAAATGAACGATATTGCACAATTATTCAGTCGACTGAAATACATATCAATAAAATGCAAACAAGAGTCATTTTACATATGTCAACAATAATCTTCCATATGGAATGCAAATGCAATTCAAACTGAAGAGAATTTCACCTGAAAATCATCACTAACTACAATAATATTACATCGTGATATACTTGATGGGAAGAAACATCTGATAATCAAATCCTTTTGAATAGGTCATAATTGTCGGTTTCTTCTCCAATCATGTTGCCGAAATGCATAAATATACAAGAATTGAACTTAAAATTACATTCTGAATTCGTGAAGGAAACTTCACTATTCTTTATTTCTCCGTTGTCTGAATGACGAATCAGGTTGTGGAAACCAAACGTAGATGCTTATATCACTCGAAAATATATTTCACGTTTCAGATCTTAAGAATCTAGTTCGTATGTTGAATTCAGTATCAATACCTCATAAAAGTCTAGGAAAATGGGCGTCTAAAAAGACGTAATGGAATACTTTTCAAGCATAGCGAATATTTTGTAATCAACAAATTGAGATGAAACAAAGTATTAATTTTTCTCCAAAAACTAAATTATCTATAAATTGTTAAAATATGAATCAATTATCCAAAAACGAATTGAAACTTCCGAAACTACATGTATGTATATTTGTATGTTCGGGTGAAATCTTACAACTCAGTTTTAAGGCACTTGCCCCCAATTGATTGAGCTGAAATTCTGTATACACGTTTAGTTTGGATGACAATACAGAATTAACTGTGTGACGTCATTATAAATTCAACATGGAGGCGTAACGAAGATGGCGGACCAATTATTTTTAATGCAATCCTACAATATGGGTATCAAATAAAAGGGCTTGCCAAGAATAACTAGAAAAAAAGTGACGTCACTCTTAATCCAATATGGCTGAAAATTCAGAATAGCGGATAATTTTCTTTTATTCGTTACTACAATATGCGTATCAAATGAAAGGTGTTGCCAACTTAGGAAATTATCAGGTGAAAACTAAAAAGTATAAAATGAAACTAAGGGAAAAAAATTCTTCAAAAACAAGCTTTCATTTGAATCACCAAAAAAAAACTGTCACACTAAAACTTTTACTGTCAACTTATAGCGTTATTTCAAATTCAACACATTTGACACAATTTATGTTATAATATGAAAGCTTGTCGACATATATAAGTATCCATATTTACTTGCTGCCTATTGAAATTTTAAAACTAAGAGAGTGAACACGAGTACTTATATCTTCCGACAAGCTTTTATATTACAACATATAAATTGTAACAGTAAAAGTTTTAGTGTAAAAGATTAATTTTCTTCTTTCTTTTAGCGCATTTAAATTAAATCTTGTTTTCAAAGATTTTTCTCACCTCAATTATACACATATATATATATATATATATATATATATATATATATATATATATATATATATATATATATATATATATATATATATATATATATATATATATATATATATATATATATATATATATATATATATATATATATATTAAGGTGAAAAACAAGATTTAATTTAAACGCGTTTAAAAGAACAAAATAATAATATATATATATATATATATATATATATATATATATATATATACAGTGTGTTCCAACGAAAATTTAACCCCCTATAACTCCGAAATGAGTAACATTAGCGAAAAACACCAAGACACGTCGATTTTTGTTTCGAGGGAGCATTTTCGAAATAATTCGAAACTTCTCAGATCAACCCCTACCCCCAGCAACCCTAATTTCGAAATTCATCATAGGGAATAAGGGTCGAGTGGCACCTTACTGTAAAGGTCTGTCAATTCTCCATTCTGATTTGTCATTTTAGAATTTTAAATTAACATACAGGGTGTCCCAACCGAGGGTAAAGTTGAATTCCTGCAAATCCCAAATACTAAATGAAATCGATTTATTTTGGCATAATGCAAGCGCAGGTTTATGCTCGGTCTAGAAAAACGACCTACACTTGTGAATTTGGAGTTGGTGCAATCAACCCCTATTTCCAGCATCCCCAACTCAAAAATCATTCGATCGAAAATAGGTCAAGTGGCACCTCGTTGGAAAGGTATTTCAATTTTCTCTTCGAATTTGGTATTTTCGAAATTCAGAATCAGCATACAGGGTGTCCCGGAGCAGGAACACTGAAAACCCAAATAACTTTTTGAAACTGGTTCATTTCGGTATAATACGAGAACATGTTTATGTTTGATTCGAGAATAAGACTCTCTTGCGTGAATATGGAATTTTTGCAATGAATCTCTTCCATTCAGCATCCCCAACTCAAAAATCATACAAGTGATTACAGGTTGAGTGGCAAAGTTCCAGAAAGATTTTTTATTTTCTGAATCACTGAGGCATTGGTTTCAGTTTGGCAATCGAGGTTTTCTGGCGTGAGGATCAGGATGAGAGGATGATGGAGAAACTGATTGTATGCTCATCTAAACAGGAAAACGAGATTTATTGAACTTGTATTCAATTGAAAACAAAAACTAACTTGATTATTACAACAATTGTTCAAAATGACCTCCGCCCACCTCCATACAGTTATACAGACGATTTTCGAATTCTCTTCACATTAGCGAAAACTTCAGGAGTCGGCATTCTGTGATAATCCTCATCCGCAGCTCCTCCAGGTTTTCTGGTCTTGTGGCATAAACTTTAGATTTTAGATGGCCCCACAAAAAAAAATCTAGGGATTTAAATCTGGTGACCTGGCTGGCCACTCAACAGGTCCTCTTCTACCAATCCACCTTCCTGGGAAATTTTCGTCTAAATATTGGCGCACCCGAGCATCATAATGCGGAGGAGCACCGTCTTGTTGAAAACGCATTTCGTCCTCAGAAAGAGTTGGATCGTTCTGTAAAATTTCTGTCAATCTAGGATGTATGTGTTCCTCTAACAACTGTAGGTAGCCATTTCCATTCAGATTACCTCAATAAAGAAAGGCCCAACTAGATGATTGCCAAAATTCCTGCCCAAACGTTCAACTTCTGAGGCCTTTGCGTGTGGGCCTCTCTAAACCAATGAGGATTCTGTGTGTCCCAATATCGACAATTATGTCTATTCATTTCACCACTGAGCATAAAGGTGCTTTCATCAGAAAACAGATGTTATTCAGAAAATTTGGATTAGCGTTTAGGTTTTCACTTAGATTTTCACAAAACTGTAAACGACGATCTGGATCATCTTCGTTTATTTCATGCACTAATTTTACCTTGTTGGGGTGAAATTTGTGATGTTTCACGATTCTATGGACAGTTGTAGCTGATACACCAGTCAGACGAGATAGTTTTCTGATCGAAGTAGTATTCTCCATTTGTAGATGACCCACTACTGCCACTTCCGTTGCCTCATTTCTGACAGGACATGCCACTTCATGTTTTTGTTTGCCACCGAACCCGTAGCTAGGAATTTGTCAACCAAATATTTAACGTACTGGTGACTGACTCCTTTCTCTTTCAGGATGGTTCCTATCGAATATCCTTGCCGTTTCTTTGGCACAACTGTTATTTCGAAAATACGTCGATACAATTTCGACCCTTTCCTCAGTGGAATAAACCATTTTCAGATTAATTTCAACTGACGAACAACAACAATAATGAGGAACTGTTCTGAATAATAATAATATTTCATTGCAAAATGAGAAATAACAGATGACTGCACGCCAGATGGAAATGAAAAAATGTGAACATTTTCAATGCAGAAATCAGCTTTATTTCTTCGTAATTGATGCTCAACACATCGTACCCCAATACTTTTAACAGTTTCGAATTAATTTTAGTTGATAATTTCAAATGACGATATTGAATTTTTCGAAAGCGACATCCTGTATGGAGAGCCGAACTGAATGAAATGCTTTAATCATTCTGGAATTCAAAAACCTTTCTGAAGATATGCCACTTGAATTATTTGTATGATTTTCAAGTTGGGGATGCTGAATGGAAGGGGTTGATTGCAAAATTCTATAACCACACAAGAAAGTCCTATTCTCGGATCAAACATGTCCTCGTATACCGAAATGAACCAGTTTCAAAACGTTATTTGGATTTTCAATGTTCCTGCTTCGGACACCCTGTATGATGATTCTGAATTTCGAAAATACCAAATTCGAAGAGAAAATTGCAGTACCTTTCCAACGAGGTGCCACTTGACCTATTATCGATCGAATGATTTTTGAGTTGGGGATGCTGGAAATAGGGGTTGATTGCACCAACTCCAAATTCACAAGTGTAGGTCGTTTTCTGGACCGAGCATAAACCTGCGCTTGCATTATGCCAAAATAAATCTATTTCATTTAGTATTTGGGATTTCCAGAATTCAACTTCACCCTTGGTTGGGACACCCTGTATGTTAATTTAAAATTCTAAAATGACAAATCAAGGTGGAGAATTGACATACCTTTTCAGTACGGTGCCACTCGACCCTTATTCCCTATGATGAATTTCAAAGTTAGGGTTGCTGGGGTAGGGGTTGATCTGAGAAGTTTCGAATTATTTCGAAAATGCTCCCCTCGAAACAAAAATCGACGTGTCTTGGTGTTTTCGCTAATGTTACTCATTTCGGAGTTAGAGGGGGTCAAATTTTCGCTGGAACACACTGTATATATATATATATATCTCGGCATCCTGCTTAGTTGCACTATTGTGGCTCTTGGGGCTGCGTGCATGGCGGGAAAATTTGGGAACAAGCTCTAGTCAGGAAGGATTATTCATAGATCTACGGGTTTTGAATTATTCTTTTGTCTCAAGTTTACATATGTAGACTCCTCATGAAAGGTATTTATCCCATCATATATATATATATATATATATATATATATATATATATATATATATATATATATATATATATATATCTATTGTGTAGCGTTAGTGGCTACTACTTTAACTGAATAACCTTTGGATTAATATGGTGCCAGTTTAACACAGTGCGAGTCACTTTGATTCTATGACCATTCATTCCGTGAAGAATTCCCTCCACCATTGGCGACTATCGAAGAATGACAACTGAGAGAACACCGGAGTTCATTCCTTTCTTTGAAGACTTCGTTGAAGCTCCTCGAAATGAATTAATTATAATAAATTGTGAATTGTTTAATAACCCTTTAAAATAAAAGGAGTAATCAATAATCCATTGTCGTTCTTTTTATTTCCTTATTTTCTTTTCAATATTGAGCAAACATTGAATTAATACCTAGATCCCTCGCACAATTAAGTATTTATTTTCAATTTCCATCTTTAAATTAATATATCAATATTCTCAACATGTGCATAGATTTCTGAATATCCATCCTCGATAATCTTATATGCTTTTAGGTCACATTTACTTACAGTATGGATCTATGGTTTTACATTCTTAATTCTTTATTTTCATATAGGAACACTTTACTGCTTTGTTCATTTCCTTTCAGCATTACCCAATATCGCTTTTTATTATTTTTTCATTCTTTTCATATTCATCTTATATTAACTTCAATCATTACTGCTTGACCTCTCTCCGGTTTTATTCGAATGGCCTAGAAAATAAGTGATATTTTTTTGCAATGATATCTAGATTTTCTTTTCATAATTGATTTGTAAGTCAGGTGTGTTTAATCACCATTCTATTATCTTATTGTATGTATATCTATATATTTATGTAGGCTATTTTTCATTTTTAATTTGTTAAGTTCATTCAAAATGTGACGGAATACTCATCTTGATACCTCTTTTCATACACGCGTGAATACTTTTCATTCAAGATCACGGGCTTGACCTTCCAAGAAATAATCTGAATCACACCTTCTCCACTAGAAAAATTTATAATACCTTTTCATAGAATAAATACGTCACAATTCAGCATAAACTACACCGCAATGAAAATATGTAACAAGCTCCCAAAGGAGTATGAGAAAATGAAGACACAACTGTTACAGAAAAACCTTATATCGTATATCGTAACCTACTACACGCTAAATGAATATTTCAATGACAAAAATTTCTAGAAAAACTTATTTAATTATTTATTTAATAGCTGTGTTTGTCAATATGTTAAAATGTGTACCTTTCTTCTATAATTTATTGTCTTTTTGTGACTCCCCATGTAATTTTTTGACGGCTCAAATTGTTCATTAATGTATTTATTGTTGTACTCTAGACTGGATGAACAATAAATGAAATGAAATGAATGAAACGAAATAGTTGCAGTGGAGAGGTCACTTGTACTTATCAGAAGCATATGGCGATAAATGAAAACTTTTACAGTTTTTTGGAGAGGACAAAACAAGAGCCATATTCTTCTGGAGAGGACAAAATACCAGCTATTCTTTTTGGAGAGGACAAGAGTACAGCCATATTTTTCTGAAGAGGACGGGACACCAGCCATGTTTTTTTGGAAAAGACAAATTCAACACCTCTTTTTCGTTTGAATTTGGGAGGCTTTTACTTGGTAAAATTCCATCATCAATAATGAAAAACAAGTACAATAAAATTAAGAAATAGATTGCTCCCCGAAAAGATTCAATAGAGGTGAAGGGCTTGAATCGACTTGTTCATTGATGAGTCTACCTGAGTGTTTGTATTTATTGATTACTAAAGTTTCCCAAATATTTACCTTCCAATATTTATTATCTGTATGCAAAATTTCAAATTGTGGGTCGAAAGAATGATTATTTTCTAATAGATGATTCGCGTAATTTGAATCTGATTTTTATTTGAAGAACTGCGTTTATGTTCCGATATTCTAATATTAAAATTTCTATGTGTTCTACCAATGTAGAAATTATCACAGTCATTGCAATTCAATCTATAAACACCTGATTTATTGTTTTTACCTGGTTTGGTTTTATTATTTTTATATATTTGCCTAAGTTATTATTAGTTTGGAAAGCTATGTTGAAATTATTGCTACTTAAGAATGATTTCAGTTTCTCACTTGTAATGCCAACGTAGGTTAAGGTGTTGAATTTTTGTTTCAATTTATCGACAGGGTAAACTTCATTCAATGCGATTCTACTCTGTTTTTATTTAAAATATTATTTATTAGTTTGGGATTGTAACCATTAGTTCTGGCTATTTGTCTTTTTCGGGCAGGACACAGGAATTCAATCATTTTCTTGGATAGCCACCAAACTCCATTATTTTTAGAGGAGATCCATCTTTTCCTTGGATGGCCACCAACATGCTGAGATACTCTCCATTTTATGTGCTAGCGCATCACTATAAAGATAAGTCCATTTCTTAAATTTTGTGAGGCCTAGATATTTATTAGATAGATGATTTTAATACATTGTGTTCATTTTGTTGGGAAGGAACTGTCAACATTGGATGCTTGAAGGGAACTAAAATCCACCACCCATCCAAAATGACGGAGCAGGGTAAACCACAAAGTGTGAACGTTTTCTAATTGAAGACATCATCATTATTTTACATTCTATTAGTAAAAATTTTTTTTGGTCAAACTATAATATTTTTCCTATCAGCGGTACCAAAACATCCAAATTAGCCCTATTGGATATTTATATATAAATATCTTTACTTATTTCATTTCATATTTAATTTTATTTATACGAATTTCCTACTCCTACAGTTACATCACTTCTCAAAATTGTTTGTTGATAATAAACTGAAATTAATTTGAATAATTTGTTTTGATTCACAGATAGTATGATACAAAGCAATATTATGCATTGAAATGATAAATAAAATATTATTGATTTAACTGTGTTCTTTGTAAAAATGAGAGCACAATATTTTGAGAAGCAGGAGTTTTGAATAATAAATTTGCAGAATATATAAATAGACTGTAAAGCAACGTACAGGGAGTTCGTGGAATACTACTTTTTTTCATCAATATACGATGGAGAAGATAAGTAATGATTCATTTTTGATAGGCACAATTTGCTTCATTATTTTCCAGAGAAAATCAGCGATCTGGCTTTCCTATTACTCTGTAAGTGGATTGTTGGATCATTCTTCATCTTTATGTAAATCCAGTTTCCGAGAATGTCAGTCACCTTTGATTTATGTTCTTGTTGACCATTATGATTAACAGTTCGTTTCTCTGCATAAAGTACTGTAATAGCTTCGTTCGTGTTAACCATATTAATATTCGAGGGGGTTTTGGTTCTATGATATTCTTATGGTAATAATAATATTGAAATCGTAAAGATATATGTCTTATTCTCCTTCTAATGTTTCATAAAGTTCCATTTACAGCAATAAGAGCAAACAAAAATATTGATAATGAATAATAAAATAAAACAAGTTACTATGTTTTAACTATCACTAATTTACTGATGTAAAGAATGACAGAATTTTACATTGGTTGGACCGGTTTCGGGCATACGTCCATTATCAACAACAAGGTAATGAAAACTGAATACTAATGTACAATACAGGAATTACCATCAATAAAATGCTAGTAGAGATCACATTAACTTGAATAATGGTGATTGGTAGGTAATTAAGTCTACCAGGTCGTTAAGTGGCTTAACCCTTTCTAACCTAGATGCCTTGAAAATTTTCATCGATTCAAAGAAGTTGAGTTTATAGGATTTATCACAGGAATGAAGAATTTCTAGCTGTTGAAGTTCTGAAAAATGATGACATTTATTCAGACAATGTGCAGCTGAAGCTGAATCATATTTTTGATGTAGGAATGACTGGAAATGTTCTTTGTATCTAGCCTTGAAAGAGCGTCCTGTTTGACCTATATAAATGGAATTGCACTCAGAACATGTTAATTGGAATACTCCTGATTTTTAGAATTTATCGGTTTTATCTTTTGTGTTGAAAAGCAGGCCTAACAATTTGCTAACTGGTTTGAATGCAATAAGAACTTTCTTGCTATCAGACAAAACTCTAGCAACCTGTTTTGACGTCTTTCCAAAATATGTTAGAGAAATAAATTTTTTATTTCGGACTTTTCTCTCTTGGATTGGGGATATATCATGTTAAATGTATTGTTGCGTATTTTTCGATTAATCAAACTCTCTATTGCTTTCATATCGAAGCCGTTCTTCTCTGCTGAGGGGTGAACCCATAGCTAAACCTCAGTCCCCTTCTATCTGAAATTTTCATGTCTAATTTGGAAAACACTAAAATTGTGACGTCACCTTTGACGAAAATACATATTCTATTTTGGTACCGATATGTTGATGACATTTTAGCCGGTTTCATTGGAATAAATAGACAACTTGAAATTTTCCTGAATTACATTAATAACATTCATCCTAAAATTAAGTTCAAAGTAGAAACAGAACATTTCATCTTGCTACTTACTACAAATGTAGAACAAAGAAATCGAAAAACAAAATTTTCTCTACAGAGTTTTCTTGGAGTTAAATTTTCGCAGACATAAAGTTTTCAAGAGTGAAGTTCTGTAGTGACTACAACTTATTGAACAGTTCTAGAGAAACGCAATTTTTTCTTCAGCGCTCTTCGTGAATATCTGCATTACATTAATAACATTCATCATAAGATTAAGTTCAAAGTAGAAACAGAAGTCGATAGTAAAATCAATTTCTTAGATCTAACAATTACCTGGGAGAATAATAACTGTTTATTAATTAATATCTTCAGATAACCATCTTACATGGATAATGTCATACCCATAGATTCATTTCACCCGTATTCTCAAAAAATAGCAGCCTTCAAATCCATGGTTCACAGAGCGATTTCTTTGCCTTTATCGGGCATGGACCGAAAATCAAAATTTAACACCATTATGTTAATAGCAGAGAACAACGGCTTCGATATAAAAGCAATAAAGAGTTTAATTAATCAAATAATACGCAACAACACATTCAACGTGAAATCCAAAAGAGAAAAGCCCGAAAAAAAAATTCATGTCTCTAATATATTTTGGAAGATGTCAGAACAGGTTGCTAGAGTTTTGTCAGATAGTAGAATAGTTCATACTGCATTCTAACCAGTTAGCAAATTGTCAGGCCTGCTTTTCAACACAAAAGATCATCAGATTAATTCGACAAATCAGGAGTATACCAATTAACATGTTCTGAGTGCAATTCCTTTTATAAAGGTCAAACAGGACGCTCTTTCAAGTCTAGATACAAAGAACATTTCCGGTCATTCCTACATCAGAAATATGATTCAGCTTCAGCTGCACATTGTCTGAATGAATGTCATCATTTTCCAGAACATCATTTTCAACAGCTAAAATTCTTCATTCCTGTGATAAATCTCATAAACTCAATTTCTTTGAATCGATGGAAATTTTCAAGGCATCTAGGGTAGAAAGGGTTGAGCTCCTTAACGCTCCTTAATTACGTACCAATCACCATAATTCAATTTATTGTGATCTCTACTAGCATTTTATTGATGGTAATTCCGGTATTGTACATAAGTATTCAGTATTCATTAGCTTGTTGTTGATAATGGACGTATGTCCGAAACCGCTCCAACCAATGTAAAATTTTGTCATTCTTTACATCAATAAATTAGTGATAGTTAAAACATAGTAACTTGTTTTATTTTATTATTCATTATGAATATCAACTATCACGTAGTTCAGGCTTCATCGATCAATTATTTGAAAATATTGATGGAAAATAGAAAATTATGAAACAAATATCTACTGAAGAGTGTGACGTTTTCGTTGTCTCCACTTCGTTTATAACCTGAGTAATTCGTTACAATGAAAAAAGTGTTTCTCCCCTATAAAACTGAAACAAAAAGTAGCGAGAATAATCTAAATATAATTAAGTTAGTAATGAAAATATCTCTGAATTGGTTTGCCATCGACTGGTGAATTACACCACGACATTTATGAGAAAAACCGTCGAACATCGGCTACATCCTATATCTGTTTTTTCCGTATTTCCTGCAAATCAACATTTCATCTTGCTACTTACTACGAATGTAGCACAAAGAAATCGAAAACAAAATTTTTCTACAGAGTTTTCTTAAAGTTAAATTTTCGCAGACATGAAGTTTTCAAGAGTGAAGTTCTGTAGATTCAGTGACTACAGCTTATTGAACAGTTCTAGAGAAACGCAATTTCGCTAATTATTTTTGAAGAGATTCATTATTATAGAAACAATTTTTAATTTTAAGTATTAAAAATAAATTCAAGAGTTCAAACATTTTTCTTTAGTGCTCATCGTGAAGATCTCCCCAAATTTTCATATTTGGATCCTGTCGTTTTTACTCGAATCAAACAAATGAATATTCTTTCCTTGAGATAATACCAGGTGGCGCATCACATAGCCTATTTTACAGGATGAAGGTTTTAATTAATTCCAAATTCGACGAACAATTTATTTTATTAGCATAAATAAATGAATATCGAAGTGGCGGCCAGCCTTAATCAACGGAAGATCTTCCTGCTTCGCGGATGTTCGCGAATCAGGCAGGTGATTATAGTGTTATTATAAAGTTGATTAACCATTGCCAACACTTTTTTCAAGCTCCATAAATGACGTTTATACACTTGGCGTTCACCTGCTGATCGAGACGGACATATTGTAAGAAATCGAATAGATTACATTCTCGTGAGACACGAATATAAGGCGTTTATTAAATCAGTCAAAACATATCCTGGAGCAGACATCAACAGCGACCACAACCCAGTTGTGATGGACATTAAAATACGCCGCTTTGTCAAATCTAAACTGGCCCCACGACAGAAACTTATTGATATAAGGAAACTCGAGAATCCTGCAGAAAGAACACAAATCAGTCAAAAACTTGAGAACAGGTTGAAAGAAGTTGAGAGGTCTGTAGACAACGACTCGGATGAAGACATTGTGTCTTCATGGGAATTCTGAAGAAAACGTTGACTACGACCCAGGAGAAAATCGAAAATCTCTTTAATTACGTAAGACCAGACTCACCCCCGGATATATACGAAATCAACGAAAGGGCTCCAAAAATTACAGAAGAAGAGGTCAAACATGCAATCAAACTACAAGAGAGCAGAAGAGCAGTTGGTCCTGACAATGCACATGCGGAAACCATTGAACTTGAAGCTGCTGAGGTCATTACTAATGTATTTTACCGGATGTACAGAGTCGGAAAAATACCCACAGACTGGCTGAGATCAACTTTTATTACTTTGCCAAAGGAGAACAAGGCATCATAATGTGACGAATACCGCATGATCAGTTTGATGTCCCACACCTTGAAGATATTCTTGCGGATCATTAATACCCGTATATACTAGGAGTGTGAGTCCGTAATTGATCGTTCGCAATTTGGCCTTAGGAACGGAACGGGTACCCGAGAAGCTCTTTCTTATTTGAATGTGCTAACTAAGAGATGTAGGGACATAAATGTCGTTGTATTCGCACGCTTTATTGATTATAAAAAAGCTATTGATTGTGTGTCACATAAAAAAATGATCAACATCCTAAAATCAACTGTGATTGATGCTCAAGATCTTGATATCATTTGAACCCTATTGACACCAAACAGCAACAGTCAGAAATCAGATCAAGAATTGCGCAAGCACGGAAAACTCTGAATAACATGAGGACACTTCTGGCAAACCGAAACCTCAGGCTAGAACTGCGGATCAGATTACTTCGCTGCTACAATTTTCCTCTTCTTCTATACGGATGTGAGAGCTGGACCGCTGATGAACAGAAAAGAGAATCGATGCGTTCGAAATGTACGCCTACAGGCGAATGCTGCGAATACCTTGGACGCCACATAAGGCAAACATAGAGGTTATGCAGCAAATGGGTAAACATAAACAACTCTTCACGACAATCGAGAAGAGAAAGCTGCAGTACCTAGGACATATCATGAGAGGCGAATGGTATGATATTCTCCGCCTGATAATAGAAGAAAAGATCCAAGGAAAACGATCAGTCAGACGTAGACAAAATTCATGGCTGAGAGACTTACGCAGATGGTTCGGACAGACATCTATAGAGATTTTCAGAGCTGCGATTTCCCGCAAAACAATAGCCAAACCTAAACTACTAGATGAGTGGCGTATGAGATATCTTTTAACACGTTAATTTTGAAAACCCGAGCAAATGCTCCTTTTCATTCTTCAAAAGAAGAACACCTTTTCTTCCTAGTGATTTGAGCGCATGTTCCCACATGTTGCTTGTCCTTTTAACTAATGTATTTAACCGAAAGTACACAGTTGGAAAAATACCCACAGACTGGCTGAGATCCACTTTTATTACTTTGCCAAAGGAGAACAAGGCATCACAATGTGACGAATACCGCATGATCAGTTTGATGTCCCATACCTTGAAGATATACTTGAGGATCATTAATACCCGTATATACAAAAAGTGTGAGTCCGTAATTGATCGATCGCAATTTAGCCACAGGGACGGAACGGGTACCCAAGAAGCTCTTTCCTCTTTGAATGTACTAACTCAGAGATGTAGGGCTATGAATATGATGTATTTGCATTCTTTATTGATTATTAAAAAGCTTTTGATTGTGTGTCACATCAAAAAATGATCAACATCCTAAAATCAACTGGGATCGATGCTCAAGACCTTAATATCATTACTGAACTCTATTGGCACCAAACAGCAACAGTCAGAATCGAAGGGTTCACATCAGAAGAAATAGAAATAAGAAGAGGCGAGCGACGAGGATGGGTACTATCCCCACTACTGTTTGATCTCTATTCTGAAACAATATTCATCGAAGCTCTCGAAAATTCAACTGCAGGCATAAAGATCAATGGAATCAATATAAGTAACCTTCGATACGCAGATGATACTGTCGTGATAGCCAGCAGTATAACAGAATATCAATCACTTATGGACCCTTATTGTGGAGCATGGCGAGAACTTTGGGCTTCATATGAATACATCCAAGACCAAAATACTGGTATTCTCAAAATCACCAAGGCCAATTATTCTAGTGATCAACGGAGAGAATATTGCACAAGTGCCAACCATAAAACACTTGAAACAAGAATTGCGCAAGCATGAAAACTCTAAATAACATGAGGACACTTCTGGCAAACCGAAACCTCAGACTAGAACTCCGGATCAGATTACTTCGCTGCTACATCTTTCCTGTTCTTCTATACGGATATGAGAGCTGGACTGTTGATGCACAGAAAAGAAAATCGATGCGTTCGAAATGTACGCCTACAGGCGAATGCTGCGAATATCTTGAACGCCACATAAGACAAACATAGAGGTTATGCAGCAAATGGGTAAACATAAAGAACTCTTCAAGACAATCGAGGAGAGAAAGCTGCAGTCCTAGGACATATCATGAGAGGCGAACGGTATGAGATTCTCCGCCTGATAATAGAAGGAAAGATTCAAGAAAAACGGTCAGTCGGACGTAGACAAAATTCATGGCTGAGAGACTTACGTAGATGGTTCGGACAGACATCTATATAGATTTTCAGAGCTGCGGTTTTCCGCACAACAATAGCCATTTGGATCGCCAACCTTCGTAGGAAGACGGCGTCCTAAGAAGGAGATAGAGTTACGATAAAAGAAAGAACATAGATATACATATTTTCAAGAACTCCTGGTTCTCCCTCGAAAAATGTTAGAAATATTTTAGGGTAGAGAAGGAAAGGAATATAATTAAATCAAATAGGGACGGAGGTTCTACATACGCCAAACTAACCAAGCGGGTGGAGCACGATAAAGAAATGATGAATCATTTTGGTAAGATCATATTGAATCAGTCACACTTACGGATTACTGCGATGTTCATTAATTTTTTCCTACTTTTTTCTCCACTAATTATCTATACTACGTCCTACCTAGATCCCAAATCTTCGTTAAATTAGAGTTTTTCGTTTCTCACGGAACTTTAAACTGAAAAAAACCTCATCATTCTTTCTCAATTTCAGAAAAAAAATCTAGTCTCTTTCTAGGTTTATTTGTCGAGATGTAACAGTTTCAAGAAAGCCTCTTTCAAAGCATAAAAAAAAGGTTTTTCATTTGCATTCAGAGAAAATACTCGAAAGAAAAAGTCGATTCTCAGCAATTTTCGAGAAGATATGCATCGATCGATATGATTGATACGAATAATACCGAATCGACCTATTTAATACATATTACTTCATAATTGTTGCCTTTTTATTTGCGAATTCAGTCCTTTAATTTTACGACTTTTTCAAAGTGTAATTAACATCAAAGAGCAACTAAAAAACACTATCCCCCTCTAAAATTTTTTATTGTATGCAACCATTTCTTTTGTTTGGAATTGTGGAAATTCAAATAAATAAAAAAGTGTAATGGGAATTTTGCCCAGAATAGTTGAAGGAAAAATGTTTTTTTTTTCAATCAGTATAAGTCTTTGTAGGATTCAAAATAACTTTGAACATGTTCTTTTACTCTTTTTAATTAGGCCAGTAGATTGTATGATAAACGCTCAAAATTCCGATTTCGGTGAAAACGTTAATTAAGTATAGACCGAGGATTAGTATGTAACAAACACCAGCTTAGCTGTAGAAAAGATCTCATAATACAAAGAGAAAACTTTCAAGGCCAGACGTAACGAATTTCTCATAAATTATTCAGTTCGAATCGCAGCAACACAAACTTTTTTCTTCTGAAGTCTCTAGAAAGGTCATCGCGACTTAACTGTAATCCTCTCAACTACGATGCAAAAAATCCTATTCATTAACTTATTTAGTTAATTGAAACATTTCGATGAAAGTTTCTGCGAAGTTTGAGATGAGGCTTTCTTTATATTGGTTCATTTCCAATCAACAAAAAACAGTCTGACAGTGAACGTAATGCTGTATATAATCAAAATGAAAAGTACTATGGAACTCATTCATCGTAATGACATCTAACGGCCGGTCTTATAAAGAGACATTTTAACCTGGTTTATCGCACTTATTGAGCTACACCCTGTATATCTTGTCCACACAAAGCTTAAAAGACCAGTTGATACCTAAATAATCAAAGAATTCGCTTCCTTGATTCAGGATGGCGGAGCATCGCCCGCAGCGGAGGGAGAGGGTACATCTAGTATTTAAACACTGTATGGATTTACCCGTTACTATTTGATATTTAAGCATAATGAAAACACAAATACAACAAACAACCAATACATTGAATTAATAGATCATTGTTACCGATGTTTCGCACTCTGGTTTACCATCGGACAGTATGAAAATCAAGTACAAAGGGATATGAAATATATTTGAATTAGTGTTTTCTTGGATTTAGAAGAACCAGATATTAGCTATGCGGTTCAAGAACTATTGTTAGGGAGTTATAGCTTGAATATATCGGAAATATGGGATTTACATAGATCAGTCTGGTCGTTCATTATGTGAAAGTTGTCATTAAAGAGTGATTTCAAAATTTCAACTGATTCTAGATATCTGAAGTTTTTACTCATTGGAGAAATGTGTAGAACTTTCAATTTATCAATACTAGGAAAGAAGTGACCACTTTCGTAACAATGGTTAGCTAATGTTGAATTTGCAGATTTCTAATTCTCTTGGAGCATATAGATCTTCAAATAAATGAAAAGTTATATAGACAAGCTCAGCGGCCTTGAGATGAGATAAGCAGTAAGCCCCCTTCTAGCGGATATTTTCATGTCTAGCATGTCGATGACATAATTATTCGGCTAAACGGTACACCTAGACAATTTGGTCATTTTATTGACTTCACAAGCAGTACCTATCCGAAGATACACTCCCCACAAAAATTGTCGCATCACCCTACTTTTATGACAATACTATATATATATATATATATATATATATATATATATATATATATATATATATATATATATATATATATATATATATATATATCTTCAAGAACGTTCAAGACAACTCTTGCACGATGAGGTGGGGTATTATCTTGTTGGAAGAGTGGATTTTGACCCATTGTTTGGAGATACGGTACCATTACAGGTAAAACTATATCATTTGCGTAAGAATTTCCCGTGAGGTTGTTCTGTATGAAAACGAGGTCAGTTCTTCTACCAAGGCGTATACCGCCCCAAAACATGACTGATCCGCCTCTCTGTCTAACAACTTCTCGAGCATGCTGGAGACGGTTTTGCTTTCCAGGTTCCCTCCATATTCAAATTCTTCCCGAATCGGGATAATAACTGAATCTAGAATCATCACCGAAGAGAAGTGTGGCCCACCTCTCTTGATCCCAGTTAACGTGTTCTTGGCAGCAAGCTAAACGAGCAGCGCTATTTCCATGGGTCAGTTGTGGAACTCTTAAAGGACGTCTGGAGTGGAGTTGACCTTCGTGCAGTCGATTTCTCACAGTTTGGTCGGAAATTTCTACATTATGAACTCGTGATAGCTCTTGAGCTAATTGAGATGCTGTGGTAGTACGATCTCTTCTGGCTTGTAAAACCAAAAATCGGTCTTGGCTGACTATAGTTATCCTGAAACGACCTGTATGGAGTTCTTCTACGCTACCTGTTTCATTGAAACGCGACCATAAACGGTTTATGACACTTGAGCTACTTACCAGAACCCTGGATACTTCCCGTTGTGAGCTCCCAGCTTGGAGCATGCCAACGGCTCGTAACATCTCTTCTCTAGTCAAATATCGTCTTTCTATGGTCGAATCACAAAACTTGAATTTTTTATTGTGCTTACAATAGAAACAAAGTGCCAAATAACTGATTTCAAACACTGAATACATAAAATGATTATAAAGTAGCGTCGCATCTGCTGCATTTTTAGTTTTTTATAAAAAAAACTGAAATCCGTTGCGGCACTCTACATAATTTGGTGGGAAATTGATGCAGGTGTTCATTTCTCAAAAAAAATCATCCATATTGATCGTTCTAGATACGATATATCGATATTCAGAAGTGCTCCTAGACCTTTTTGAGGTGTTTATACTCTTTGATGCTGCAGATTAATACGGCGCTGGGAATAGATGTCAGATCAAAAATGCTCATTACTGTAGAATCAAACAACTTGGAAGATATAACAAAGGAACTGTTCGATCTTCATATTCGGAAAAAATATACTTCAGTACTAAAATCCTTAGTTGTCAAGCTTAGAATACACATATTCATTTTGTTTTGCACAAAATCTAAGATATCTTTTCAGAAATAGGAAAAACCACATTATCCAACATAACCAAGTAAAATCTCTTGTGACTGGTATTTGAAACAAAATTGCATTATAACTTGTAGGCTATTGGCTTGAATTTCGTAATTCTACACCACTGAATTTCTACACCACTGGATTTTTGATAATTGCTGTGATATCCGTAAAACGGATATGCATCACAAATTGATGCCTGAAATAGAATTTTCATTTTTTGTGGCAATAATATTTAACCAGCTGCCTAACTAATACATGGATATCACCCCACCCTGCAAATATATCAAATGCACAAATAGCAAATATGGCATTTAAATAAGGATGCGTTTAAAAATTGATCATTATTGATATCTTGATACGACTTTGAAAAGACCTCACACAAACATTAATTAATCTTCGAATGTATTTCTTTTTTAACAAGCTACTCAAAATATTGACTCGATTGGTATAAATGCCACTCGTAAAAAGTATACGTTTATTGAACCTAAAATTATCAAATTTGGTGAGTCTGCTATTGGAAACTTAATAATGCTGGTTTTAACAAAATGAATGAAAGGAATTTCACAAATGGAATTTACAAACAAATTTATTTTGCATAAATAAAAAAAATTAGTTGAATTATGGCAATCATGAAACAAAAAGTGTCGAAGCTGTGGTGCGACTGTTTATTTTTCATATGTGACGCTACATCTCTCTGTGGAATTTAGAATAAAATTTTAATGACCAGCAGGTCTCTAATTTATTTCCCTTACTCAACAACGTATTCAGTTGAAAGAATGAAATAAAAAGGTTATTACTCAGTTCCAGCAAATGATCGTCGTCACTCTTTGTTTCCTCTTTTTTATTGAATATTGTATATAGTACATTGTTACTGTTGAGGATCGCAGGAGTATCACAACTTAACCGTTGATTTCCTCTTAAAGCGAATTGAATTGTTTTGTTTTGTATTAATAATATTGCACTTGATTTATTTGAGTAATGGTTGTTTTAATTAAAGTTGAAGCACTGCTGTACTAACTTAATTTATTTTGTTTAGATTTTACACGTTTTATAATATCTTAAAAATGATTCTGCCTGGTCTGGTATACACACATCTATAATGTCTTCCTGAAACTGACTAAGGTTGGACTTAACATTTAGGTAGGGATGCACACGTTTCATTGGTTTGAAAAATAAGAATAAGAATATTTCAGATATATTGCAAACAAATATCAAAATGTGGTACTACGTAACTGGGCAAACCCTAGACTAATAAACCTCTTCCGGCTTATTGTACCAAGCTGTTAAAGGACATTCATTGCATCCCTATGGTGATAAAATAATAAATTTTATGATGGTATTTGAAATAAAATTATGAATTGGGAAATTATCCTCTGGTCATCCCAGCTTAGTAGAGCTTATGTTAATATTTACAATTTGTTTCATTTCTTAAATCTTAGAATATATATACAGGTTCTTTACAGTTACATTGTGACATTTTTCTTTCATGTACCAGTAGTGTCAGCATAAATGTATGGTTAATATATCATCTTTCCAGATTTTCTGTAGGTGCGAAATAAGTCATGTCTATGAAATCATTTCAGAGGTCAAATATCTAATCCACAATTTTACGTAATCTCTTGAAAGTTAACTTTAATTATATATTGGTATACCATCCTATCTTCTGCAAGGAAACATCAGATCGTCATCTGGAAGACCGGACCAGGTCATTAAGTCCTTCCGGTTGAATAGAAAAGAGTTAATGAATGGTAATGAGCTGGTTCATTAGATGTTTTTCCAAGAAGAAGAGCGATATTTATCCTAAATTAGCAAGAACCCATTGTGCGAGAGTATTCATCTTACACAAACTGAGACCGAGATCAACACTGTGAGAGAAAGAGTATCGTAGGTCTTATTATCTCCTATTCTCATTACATTAGGCATTGTTCTTATTACAATATTTAGTTGGTATGAAAGATTTTTGCAAGCAGCAAATGAAGCTTCGACCTATGAGATTCTTACCGAAGAATGTTTCTCATGATAACAGTTTGCTGATCAGGGTTCTTGATAAGTCTATTGAAGAAACTGAAAAGATAAACTTGCTGGGAGTAACGGTCGACCATAAACTCACATGGAATTATTAAATAGAAAAATTCTGTTCGAAAGTGGGCTCAGCAGGTTTTGTTATGAGTGCACTTCGTGATACAATCACAATGGAGGTTCATCGATTGATGTATTTTGGAATTGTACAGTCAAGATTAACATATGGTCTCATATTTTGGGGAGCAGTCGATTGTTCTGGTATCCCATTTCGAACACAAAAACGAATAATTGAAATTATGATATGTTCAAAACCTATGGACCCAAATTCGTGGAACTTGAAATCTTGACTTTCCCTCTCTGTATATCTGGCTACTTTTGTGTTATGTCAAAACTAATCTGGGACATTTCACAAAACATAATTAGATTCATCACCATGATACTAGAAATAATGATAAAATAAGGCCTCCTCTTTTGAGATTGAAAGTAAGTCAAAACTCGCATGTTTACCAGGGTATTCAGTTTCTGAATAAAATATCAGATGTTATTGATACAAATGTGACAATATCAGGACTCGGTCCAGAGAGGGCGACTCTCGTACGCATGTACGAGGTGCGTCATTTCTGGAATCGATAGGGTACCCCGATGTAGCTTGATCTGATGCTGAGAAGCGATATGCGCTACTGATGAGCTCCTAATAAGGGCGAAACTGCAGTCTGCCGCTTCGTTGCACTATTGTGGCTCTTGGGGGCTGCGTGCATGGCGGGCAGATTTGGGAACTAGCTCTTGTCAGGAAGGATTATTCATTGATCTACGGATTTTTGAGTACTTATTTTTGTCCCAAGTTTACATATGTAGACTTCTCGAGAAGTTCGTCGCGGAAGTTATTTGTCTCATCAAATATTTACCTACGCGAGGTTTAATCTCGGAAACAGAGGCCCAGAGCACCTTTTCAACGGTATTATTGCGCTCGTTACCGTTAATGTGATTCACGGACCGGCGAAAGATGTTTTCAAGTGTTGGAATTTCTAACGTTCTCACATCTGTTTGTTATTGTTCGTATCCTTCTCGAAGTCCGGTAGCGGGTTCATCGTCTCGTCGGTCCATATATATATATTAATATATCTATAATAAAGATAATAATATACATATTATATTCGGTTTGTCCGTGAAGCTGCATTCTTGATTCCGCCGAAAGATCCGCGAAAAATCTATGGATCGTTTGGAATTTGAACTCGTCAACGTCTATCATATCAGTGAGTTTGAGATATAATATAGACTCTTCGTTGTTCACAAATTACCAGTTTTATACAATTTTACGAAGTTTTTGAGAAATAGCGAAGTAATGAAACACCAAACATTGAATATTTCCCTTTTTGGTTTTTATAAAATTTTTTAAAACTGGTAATTTGTGAACAACGAAGAGTCTATATTATATCTCAAACTCACCGATAACAAATTCAAAATATTGAATGTTTGGTTTTTCATTACGTTGTTATTTCTATATATATATATATATATATATATATATATATATATATATATATATATATATATATATATATATATATATATATATATATATATATATATATATATATATATATATATATATATATATATATATATATCACATGATTATTTACTTATTGTTGAGAACCCAGTTTCTTCATTAAAACTGATAGTATTTATCTGCTCGACGGAGTCTGATGAAGGGATTTATCCTCTAGTATTGACCAACCTTCAATCAGAATGTGATCTTCTTTGTCTAAGTGACTAAGGACTATTATATTTGAACTGCTGAAAATTGACATCGGATGAGGAAATTGAGGAGATATGCAGTGAGATTTTCTATAAAATTTATGATATCTTGAATGTTTTCTTTCAAGGAGTATACTTCGAGTTGAAAATTCATCATACACAGTGCATTGAAATGAGGTGGTTTCAGCCTGGTCCTCAAAAATTCCAAATAAATCACGTCAATTCTATATTGAAAATATTGATGTGTTTGTCCATAGTTCCTGCTTGTAACTTTAGGATCTCGATTACACTCCGTATCCTGCTTCTACTTTGGCATCTGCTCGTCTTTGTAGATTTTGATTATCCCTTCGGATATGGTCTCATTTCAACGAAGTAACGAAAGATTTGTCGAGGATGAACGCAGGATAGCACTGAGATGCCCATGCAGCAAGCAGGGACCAACAGCATGCTATCCAGTTCAGATCAATTTTCAGTTGATCTTTCTTCATTTTTTCTTTCAATTGGGTCGTCTAAGGTTATCGGCAAAACTCCTTTCGCGTGTATCTTATTTTGTTTTCAAATGAAGTAATGTCGAGAAAATAGATTCATCCGAAACTATGCTCACATTTCCTCTCTAATCATTGTAGGTACATAAATGTAGCAATTCAGGAGAAATTGAAAATCATACGAACCATCAGTGTTCATGAAATTTTCAAGTCGATTTTATTCTAAATTTAATTCAGGAATTAATAGATTTTGGAAAATTAAAGTTTGAGACCCATTTGTACCCCTCAACTTCCGAAAAAACTGAGCACTCAACTTTGACGAATAATAAAAACCTTCATGTGAACTTGACGCAAATGAGTTTATGAGTTGCTCTGAAACATGATTGAATATTCTTGTAGAATATAATTCTGGTTATATTTGGATATATTCCGCGAAAAGTTTCCAGTCTTGATATTATATGTATCCGAGAATAACACGTATTCTGTATATAGATCAATATTTATTTTTCTTGAATATTAATGGACTTTTCATGTATTTTTAATGAAACAGTATTCTCTATATACATGTTTATTGTCTGGTCGAATTTTAAACTAGGAATTGGGTCGATATAAAATTATTTTAGTGTCACGCAAGTTGTTACTCAGATTTAAATGATATTTGCCAATCCAGTTATACAGTAGCGTGCATGAATAATGAAGCAAAATATTATTGTGACGAATATACTAGATTGTTTGATAATCAAAAAGATTCTCCCTTTTTTTCTTCATGATTTAGTCCATATATCCTTAATACTATTTTGGACAACTTGGGTTGAGGAAAACGTAAACACAAACTCAGCAGCTATTTATATCTAATAGTCGTAAGGAATCACCTGAAACTTCCTTATGTGGAACATTTTTATAATCAATTATATACTTTTCGCGATCACCAATTTTTCATTGCTATTTTTCATGATTGCCGAACTTTTACCTTACCCGTTTGGTCTATATTTCAATTCATTTTATCTTGTTGTTTGTTTCTACCACGGGAATGATGAATTTATTTCCAAATGCAGATGAAATGGCAGATACAATATAAGAATTAACCTCGCAAGTCAGTTCCTACTTATAGTCCTCATTCTCGAGCGACTACTGAAACCATCACTCTTGGACCATTCTCCAATGATCCGAAACTATGCTGGAACAAAAATTGAAGGGTTATCGAACCATACATGTTGAAACGCTTTTAGTCAAATACGCTTGTACCGGACAGTTCTCTAATGGATCTATGCTCAGTTGGAACAAACTAGAAGACATGAAATTACTGAACCCGTGCTGCACCGCATGACTGATTTATAATTCCGATACCTATATAATTGAAAAATATTATCCTCATATCATAATAATTGGGATCTCATCTTAGTGTTGTATTGGAGGGATAAGAAATATTGAACATAATATATCACAGGCAAGTGGATTCTTTATCGCTAAATAGTTCGCCCATGTACTTTGTTGTACGATTTCCAAGTCCAAACTGTTCTCATCCATTTTTCTGAAAATTTATCTAGTCTAATTCAATAATCCTTGACTGGATTCAAATTTGCTCGAAGCATCACAACAATACTTTCTTTGAAGGTCAGTTCATGAGATGGTAAGCCAGTCATGTCAAGAATGTTCAAGAATTCAGAGGAGAATTTCAGGAGTTCTATTGCCTCTTCTGTTATGAGTGTATTCACACTTTTATAATGTGTTGTGGGTAGTCCAGGCGGAGGTTTAAAACCATTCTATGGATTCAAGTGAAATGTTCATTTCTTGGCGCTAGTTTTGCACATCTAGCGAAGTATGAATTTTCCTGAGAGTATAATTGATTTTTCCGAATATTTCATTGACAATACAGGCTTCTGAAATAAGAGATGAAGGTAGATGCACCAAACCATCACCATAACAAGTATTGACCTAAGCCAATTTTAAGCAGGAAGTTTGCAACTTCACATCCATTAGCAGTTTGATAATTATGCTTTTTAGCAGCCACACATGCGTGAGGTAAAATAGGCAAAGTTTTCAGAAGTCCCCTCTTAAGACTATGATTTTTTTTCACCAAATGGTACATGATTATCCATTGTATCTTTCAATAATCAATTGAAATATATTAAAGCATGTTTATTTACCATAAGTGTCTCATCCCAGGTAATTGGCTCAGCAGAATTATTTCTTCAATAGTATTTTTCAAACCAGATAGCGAATGCTCCTGAAATTTTAGTGCAAATTTGAATCTACTGTGAAATACACGTATGTGGAAAGTAACATGGAAGCAATTTCAGTCCAGGGTACAAATAAAACTTGGACCGTTGAGTTATGGCAACTTTGAATGAATCAAACATCGATACAAAAATATTTTTCCCGTACCACCTGCTCCACCTTCAAAGCAAGCACTCATAGATGCATCATTTCTGTGGAGTAAATTGAGGAATTCATCAATGACCACACGATCTTCTCCATTTGCCGAACTGATCATCTGCGTTACTTCATCTTCGTTGATCTCGTTTTTTGCCTCCTCGTCAATTTATATTTCATTTCAACTTGGTATTAATATCATCAGAAATGAACTCTACATATGTTCTTCTCTCGAAATTGTATATATAATTCTTTTTTTATCATGTAGTTCACATTCTTCAAGGAATCTATCGAATAAGAACTACACACATGATTGATAGCATAAGATCATAAATTCAACATTTCACTTTGTGATATGTTGTCCCGAATGACGAATAATATATATATATATATATATATATATATATATATATATATATATATATATATATATATATATATATATATATATATATATATATATATATATATATATATATATATATATATATATATATATATATATATATATATATATATATTAAAATATGCTCAAACAACAAAGAAAATGTAGTAAAAAAAACCTTGGTACTAAAGAGCAACTTGTAATTGATTATGTTGCTTTGAATCATGCTCAAACTAAGAAGAGAAATATTCATACAGCCTTCATTGATTACCAAAAGGCTTTTGATAGTTCTCCTCATTCATGGCTTCAAGAAATTTTGGAAATTTATAAAATTGATACGACACTTCAAAACAATCGTTAATATCCGAAGTAATTTCAATCAAAAGAGGCATTTTTCAAGGTGATTCTTTAGGTGCTCTTTGGTTTTGTATTTGCCTTAATCCATTATCCCATAAATTAAATGCTACTACTTTCGGCTTCAAAATGAAAAGTCTATCAACTGAATTCAAAATAAGTCAGTTAATTAATTTAGATGATATTAAATTATATGCCGGAAAAGTCTACTTGAGATTACTTTCAACTATTTCAATGATACTCATATGAAATTTGGGCTTCCAAAACGTGAAAATCTTTCTATTGAAAAGGAAAGATCACCTCTGATTATATAAAGATTTTCAATATCGAAATCGAGCCAATGCATCAAGGAAATACATATAAGTATCTCGAAATTATTAAAGAGAAAATAATGAACCATAGCAGCAGAAAATATTAGTTCATATTACTCTAGAACTATAATTATCATCAAGAGTCATTTAACTAGTAAAAACCTTTTCAGAGCTATCAGCTCCAATGCAGTTCCTATTCTTACATCTACTTTTGGAATTATTAAATGGTCTAAAACTGATCTAAATGAACTACGTCAAACGAGGAAAATGCTTTGTGAATATCATAAGCACCACCCAGATTCAGCTGTTCAGAGAGTTGCACTACCTAGATATCTTGGAGGTCGTGGATTAACTGATTTGAATAATCTTCATAGTAAAGAGATTTTTCATTTGCGTTCCCTTTTTCATGATAAACAGAGAACGTCTAAATTACATGATATTGTTGTTGCTTCAGATTATAATCTTACACCTCTGAACTTGGCAATGCAAAAGATAGATTTTAATATAGTTGATAATAATTGTAGAGAAGAAAGTTGGATGCAGAAGGAATCACACGGAAAGCTCCCTAAAGAATTGAAGAATGATTATATTGATGAAATCATCAAAGCATCAAATAATTGGTTAGTTTCTGGAGAATTGTTTGCTGAAACAGAAGGCTTGGCAATTGCGATTCAGGATCAGGTTGTTTTCACGAGGAATTATAGAAAACACATCATCAAACAAAATATAGATGATTCTTGCCGTAGATGTTTTTGTTCTTTAGAAACAGTTTTTCATATATTATCATCTTGCTCAGTCCTTGCTTCAACAGATTATTTAGAAAGACATAAGGCCGTCGCTGAAAAAATATCACAAATATGAACCTGAGATTATTTGTGAAAATGAGAAATATAAACTTTATTTTGATGAAACAATTCTATGCAACAGAGCTGTAAAATACAATAGCCAGATATCGTTCTTACTGATGAAAAGAATCGAATAACATATATAATTGATATTGCTATACCCGACACACATAATATACAAAATAAATACAATGAAAAATTTCTAAATATTAGATGCTTGGCGACAAGATTTAAAGAATGTGGAAAATTAAAGAAATATTTATTCTACCGATTATTATTTCTACAACAGATGTTATTCCTAGGAATCTTCGCAAAAATATTAAGATTTTGGGTCTGAAGAAAAATTTGTTTGAACAGTTACAGAAGATAACAGTCATCAAATCTTGTAATATTCTTCGTAGGTTTCTTTCCGAGAAAAATATGAGGTAGAGTCATATGTTTTCCTTTAGTTTATACTGCTCAGAATCTCATTTCATATTTCATTTATTTGCATATATAAATGTATTATAATCAGCTGACAATTTTATCATATTTTATAATAAATATTTATTCATATTTATATTCTCTACACAAAGAAAACTATGAATAAGTAACATTCAGTGTTACTTGATTAAGGTCCGTACACTGGATTTTCTCCGGGAGAAAGCCTCTGACACTACTCGTTGTTACATTGATTTTGTTGTTTGATGATGATATAGTTCGTATATATTCTGGTAGATTGATATATTCTCATAACATTTAAAGTTATCCTAATATATATTGATTCCAGGATATATTTTAATCATTATCTGGAAATGGATATTAATTACCGCGTGGTGGATTTATATTTTTCATGAAATCAGTTTGATTGCATGAACAGATATATGGGAAACACTTCGAGGTTAAGCCCCTTATATATAATATGTCTATAAACAGATGAACGTCAACCTTTAATATAAGAAATTCTTCATCACACATAGATGAATCTTTTATAATCCTGTTCGTCATAAAATTATTTCCAATTTGATTCAAAATTCTCAAATAAGTTTTCAAGGCTGAAACAGACAAATAGACCAATTTTATATTTTCGGAAGGTGATTCATAATAAATTCACTGCTGAAATTGAACGAAATAATTCAATAAATTTCTTGGCATAACCAAAACTAAACACAATAATATTTCCACATAGAACATATATCTAAAAGAAAAATTTATAGAATCAACAATCTCAATGGATTCATTAGCCGCAGATCATCCAATGATCCATAGATCCTTTTCCATTTCCCTATCCATAACAGACTTCAATACGTAAAGCAATATCATTAAGGAAGTTAAACCAATTGATCAGATTGCAGTCTACCGCATGAACACAGTATTGAACGCAAAAAACAAAAACATATTCCTCAAGTACTATATGCCATTATGGAAGAACCAGAAAATATTTTCACATGGCTAACTTACATGGCCTCTCTAAAAACATCAACAATTTAATATAACAACCTTCTTTTCCACTGGTCTCAGGTTTTCATAAAATTCCTCAACTACTCGGAGTAATTCATCTCTATTTGTAGTGGTCTGATTATTATTATTCTTGAGTTTTAGTATCTCGTTCTTACTATAAGTAAGTTTTCTTTTCAGGATTTTCAAGCTATTGTTATTCTTAATAGTGTCTTTTATTTGTTCGTTGTAATTTCTTATGTCTCTTCTGATGTTTTTGAGATTTTTTTGCTCCGTTGGTTTATCAGTTGGGTATTAGGAATGTCGTGTTGTTGAAGGTTTCTTCGATCTTCAATCATTTGTCTTGTTTGTTAGCTTATTTTACTTTCTCGTATGTGCTTTGGGCAGCATCTTCTAACTGTTTCTATGACGGATTCTTTTATTTGCCTGTTTAATTTCTCGATGTTTTAATGGCTTGTGTATTTTGATAAGGCTCTGTTGATAGTTTCTTGGTATTTCTCAGCACTTTCTGTATTGCTCCATTTTCGTATGTTCTTTGGCTGAGTCAATCTGTATCTTTCTTTTCCTATATTGATTTGGATTGTGGCTCTCACCATTCTGTGATCACTCCCCACATTGAGTTGGTTCAGCAATGGTACGTCCTGTAGAATGGATTTCTTATCAGTGATTATAAAGTCTCTCATTTCTTGTCTTTTCGTCTGGGCTTAACCATGCCCACCTTCGATGAGGTTTCTTATAGTAACTACTGTTCATCAAGAATAATCCGTTTGCCAACAGGCAAAAGGGCCCTCCGCGTTGGTTTCTTTAACCACTTTCGAAATTTCCCATTGATAAATCTACCTCATTTCATTCAACCGCAAAAGATCTCGAGGTAGCAATTTCTATCGTCGTCGACGAAAATCATAGACAGTTACAATAAGATGTTGTAATTGTCTATGACTTTCGTCGATGACGATTGACATTACGACCTCGTGATCTCATGCGGTTGAATGAAATATTTTTTATAGTTGTTTATAGATTTCTTTTTAAAATTTTAATTACGTATTCTTGAAATCTATCGCCATTTTTCATGAATAAAACTCCTCTTCCACAACTGGCGTTCTATTTGAAATCGTATGTTAGTGTATTTATTCCAATTCCATCCGTTCATTTATCTACGCGGAAATTAATTCCATCACAACACCAACTAAGGCCATATGGCCTGAAATCGATCAGGTGCTTGGCTTCGATTCAAACCTCCAATACGATTCAATAATTCATCACTCTTGATGGCAACTTCATCAACTCTACTCACATCATAATGTTAATCGAGTTTCCCTTGATTATTTTTGAAAGCCAATTGCATACTAAAGAAGCGAATTTTTAACTTCAGCATTTGATTCGAAACTCTTTTTTTTTACATCTGATTTTTGTTGAATGACTCGGACAATTCTCATTACGAATCAAAATCGTAATATGTAACTGTGTTCCATTTTCTCTATGATTCAGTTTGAACTGCGCTCACGGCCATGCCGTAGCCTCATCAGGACGCTAATTTACAAATCTGAAAACAGATAATCATGAAGAGTATAAATCAGTTCTCTGCTTCTCTCATTTACAACAGTTAAACTGAAGTCAGAGAATGAACAGAACAGGAAAAGTGATATATAAATAAGCTGTGGACATTTAACAATTCGTTCTCTGTTCTCACCCTCATTATTTCATTGAAAGAACTTACAGTTCTTTATCCTTCTCGATGTATCGGAACTGTTTTCTTGAATCGTGTAAGGTCGATTGTAAAATCGTATTTCAGCGAGGTTAATTCATTATATGTTTTAAAAATGTTCATTATTAAAATCAGCAATTTTTTCAAAATTTATAGCCATAGAGCTTGGTTAAATAGAGTTGACAATGGAAATGATATACCTCAAAGAAACTAGTTCCGTAAATGAATTTTCCCATATGAAATTATTATATTCATAGTTTTGATGTGGGTCCCCATTCTTTATATTCCTTTAGTTTTTGGTTGAATGCTTTATTTATATTATCATCGTTTTCACTATTATTATATAATATAACAAGCAGTACTGAAGTTCTAATCATATTACACGTCGGACGATGTATACAGACCAACTATGATTGCATATTTATATATTCGATGTTAGACATCGCGATATTTCCAGAATGGTGATTCATAGAAAAAGGACGAGGATAATGTTTGTAAACAACTCAACTATTGTCTATTTTAAGATAACACTAGATGATGAAGAAAACATTTTAATATCTCATCACGTTAAATTTTTCCGTGAGGTTGGAGGGGAGGAGTTTTTAATATTTCATTTCAAATAATTTCAGCTACGTGCGTTTATTTTGACCCGACAATACAGGGTTTCTCAAAATTTGAAGAATAAACGTGGAATTATTTTGTTTGGGGAACATCTTCGATGTATATTTGTAGCTTTAACGAGCAACTCTCTAAGAGGGGGCCCTTCAGTATATTCAAAATTGAATATGGAACCTCATAACAGTGTATGAAAAAAGTAGCTTCGATGAATTTTTTTTTCAAAATATAATTCAGTTAGCAACTGTGTGCATCATCCAGTAAATTCACTAACCTAAATGACAAATGTCATATTTTTCGAACGACAGTCAAAATTTTTCTTAAAATTAAGCAACTTTCACGAAGAAATAATATATGGGCGATGTCAACCCAGATTATTGGGTCCATAATGATTCTAAAACATATATAGATCATAATCGGCATCACTTGGAAGACTGAACCTGGCCATCGGGGACCTCTCGGTCAAACAGAGATGGAATTTGAGGAAGTATCGCAGGTTATGTATTTTTTTTTTAATATCTCCTTAGTCCTTTTTATGACCTTGATTGCTATGTAAAATCTTTTCTTGGATTTGTTTAGACATATAAAAGGTATAATTGTTGAAATATTTGTCTGCTGGTTTTCTTTTTCCATTATTACAGATTCCTGTCCCAAACCCCCTTTCTTTCACCCTTGTCTTCGTTTGGAAATCATGGAATGCAAGAGAGAATGAAGCGGCTATGCAGAAAAATCTTAAGTACTCTTTTTGTACACACGACACTTACACAACATAAACAGACAAGCTATTGCTAGTGCAATAGGGACAGGGAAACGAGTTTTTTCCTCAGGTTTTCTCACTCGTTTATTAAATCATATACAAGAGAGTATGGTTCCCCTGCTACATTTTCTGAGGTTACACTTGTGCTTTTTCTGATACACACCAATATTATAGATACAAGCATTTATTTATTGTAAATACAATTATTCACATTTTGTAAACTCTCTCTTTTCAAAAGAATATATATATATATATATATATATATATATATATATATATATATATATATATATATATATATATATATATATATATATATATATATATATATATATATATATATATATATATATATATATATATATATATATATATATATATATATATATATATATATATATATATATATATATATATATATATATATATATATATATATATATATATATATATATATATATATATATATATATATATATATATATATATATATATATATATATATATATATATATATATATATATATATATATATATATATTTGAATAAATGAGATAAAAACACAAGGTTTAACTTTATTCTACACTTTATTTGAAAAAATTCGACGACGTTTCGCTGACACAGCAGCTTTATCAAGAATGAAAAATAGAATGAAGAGTATGGTATTATAAACAAATCGTAGAACAAGTTGGACGAATAACAGGAAAATCCACACCGAGCCATTGTACAGTTAGTATGAAAGGTAATAAAAACTAATTAAACAAGTTAAGTAGGGGTGAGTAATTCAAATCTACCTGTTCATTCAAAAGCTTGTCCGAATGTTTGTATCAGTTCATTTCTAATGCTTCTAGGAGATCTAATTTTGAACTTTTTGATTTTATATGTAATATGTCAAAGTTTTTATTGAATGAATGGTTTTCTTTTATTAGGTGGTTTGAATAATTTGAATCAGATTTATGTTTATCGAAGCTACGTTTATGTTCAGATGTTCTTATGCCAAAACTCCTTTAGGTCCTACCGATATAAATTTTATCACAAGAACCGCAATTGAGTTTATAGATTCCTGATTTACTTGATTTTTCAACACGAGATTTATTATTTTTAATATGTTTACCTAAGTTATTAGAAGTTTTGAAAGCTATATTAAGATTTTGTTTGACGAGAAAGGATTTAATATTTGTACTTGCAGAACCGCAGAATGTTAAACTGTTGAATATTTTATAGTCTTTATGAATAGGATATACTTCATTTATTGCTTTCTGATAGAGTTTTTACTAATGATTAGATCTATCATATCCGGATTATATGAATTATTAATGGCTATCTGTTTGATGATGTTTAACTCTTTATTATAATCTTCTACTGATAAAGGTAAATTGAGTAACCGATGTACCATGCTGTTTAAAGCTGCAACTTTGTGTTGAATTGGATGTAATGAGTAGTTATGTATAATTGTATCAGTATGTGTTGGTTTACGAAAGACCGAAAAACATGATTATTATTTTGTTTAGTGATTTTTAAGTCCAAAAATTTATGGAATCGTTCTGTTCAATTTCTATCGTGAATTTAATGTTCAAATGGATGGAATTAATGAAATTAACAAATAAGTCTAATTGACGAGTAGTTCCAATGAAACATACTAAGATGTCGTCAACATATCTATACCAATAAAGAAATTTGGAAATGAGTGGATGTGTATGAATTTTCTGTTCAATATTATTCATAAAATTCTCTGCTAAAAGTGGACTCAAAGGATTTCCCATGATCAAACCATTTTCACTACTGTAATAGATGTTGTTGAAAGAAAAATAATTTTGTTCAATGCAAACGTCCAACAGATTCATTATTTCTGATTTCATTATGTGGTTAACATGATTCGAATTCAACATGTTTTCGATTAATATTTTGACATCACCTGGAGGAACACTTGGGTCTAAATTCTCATGTTATGTTTTATGTTAAAAATGTTTCTATTGAAAAGGAAAGATCACCTCTGATTATATAAAGATTTCCAATATCGAAATCGAGCAAATGCATCAAGGAGATACATATAAATATCTTGGATTTTGTCAAGAGAAGACAATTAACCATAGCAGCACTAAAGAAAATATTAGAAGTTCATATTACAAAAGACTTAGAATTATCATCAAGAGTCATTTAACTAGTAAAAACCTTTTCAGAGCTATCAACTCCTATGCAGTTCCTATTCTTACATCTTCTTTTGGAATTATTAAATGGTCTAAAACTGATCTAAATGAATTACAATGTCAAACGAGGAAAATGCTCTGTAAATATCATAAGCACCACCCAAAGTCAGCTGTTCAGAGAGTTACACTACCTAGACATCTTGGAGGTCGTGGATTAACTGATTTGAATAATCTTCATAGTAAACAGATTTTTCATCTACGTTCCCATTTTCATGATAAACAGAGAACGTCTAAATTACATGATATTGTTGTTGCTTCAGATTATAATCTTACACCTCTGAACTTGACAATGCAAAAGGTAGATTTTGATATATTTGATGATAATTCTAAAAGAGAAAGTTGGATGCAGAAGGAATTACACGGAAAGCACCCTAAAGAATTGAAAAATGATTATATTGATGAAATCGCATCGAATAAATGGTTAGTATCTGGAGAATTGTTTGCTGAAACAGAAGGCTTGGCAATTGCGATCCAGGATCAGGTTGTTTTCACGAGGAATTATAGAAAACACATAATCAAACAAAATATAGATGATTCTTGCCGTAGATGTTTCTGTTCTTCAGGAACAGTTTTTCATATATTATCATCTTGCTCAGTCCTTGCTTCAACAGATTATTTAGAGAAACATAATGCCGTCGCTAATATTATTCATTTTAATCTAGGAATTAAACAAGACCTAATTCCCAAAGAAAAAATTTCACAAATATGAACCTGAGATTATTTGTGAAAATGACAAATATATACTTTAGTTTGATAAAACAATTCTTTGCAACAGAGCTGTAAAACAAAATAGACCAGATATCATTCTTAATGATGAAATGAAGAAAATATTTATTCTACCGATTATTTCCACAACAGGTGTTATTCCTAGAAATCTTCACAAAAGTATTGAGGTTTTGGGTCGGAAGAAAATTCGTTTGAAAAGTTACAAAAGATAACAGTCATCAAATCTTGTAATATTCTTCGTAGGTTTCTTTCCGAAAATAATAATGAGGTAGAGTCATAGGTTCTTTTCTTTAGTTTATACTGCTCAGAATCTCATTTCATATTTTATTTATTTGTTTATATAAATGTAATATAATTAACTGACAATTTTGTCATATTTATATTCAGAGCAGTATTCTATTCGATCGTTCACCACTTCACACAAAGGAAACTATTAATGAGTAACATTCAGTGTTACTTGACTAAGGTCCGTACACTGGATTTTTCCGGGAAGAAAGCCTCTGACACTACTCGTTGGTACATTGATATCATTGTCTGATGATGCTATAGTATGTATATATTCTGGTAGATTGATATAATCTCATAACATTTAACGTTATCCTAATATATAATTATTCCAGGATATGTTTTGATTATAATCATTGCCTGGCAATGGTATTAATTACCGGGTGGTGGATTTATATTTTTCATGAAATCAGTTTGATTGCATGAATAGATATATGGCAACTCGTCGGGGTAAAACCCTCTATATATATATATATATATATATATATATATATATATATATATATATATATATATATATATATATATACTAACCTTTTTCTGTCAAGGAAAATAGGTTTTGTTGTGATGCGTTTTGAAAGACCTTTTATCAAACTTCAACTATTTTGAAAAGATTTTTCGTTTTATTTTGCTTTCCATTGAAGGAATGAAATCAATTGGTTTCAAACCTAATATTCAAATTGTTTTTATTTCAATATAACCTCAAGCAGGCAGTTGATTGAATCTTGTATTTTTGTGAAAGTTGAGAATTTGAAGGGGTTTCAAAGAATTATCAATAGGAAATGAAGGAAATGTTCATTGATTAACTGAGTTTAAAATTTGTAAGGTGGATTGCTAAAAATAATACCCAAATGTCTGAAAGTAGAAACGACGCCAACAACACAGTTCTCAACCATATAAGTATAATAGATGTCTTGTTGGAGTGTTGAAGGACAAAAACATCGCCTTAGTTTCACCCCCTGTAGCGTCATAATTATTTTTTTAGGTATGTCGATTGAGAACACCTTATAGATATATATTATCCGAATATCGTGGTAATTCTAATTAAAATTGTTCTAATTTTAATTGAAAATTGGGAGATGGGTGCTTCGCAATATTTCAGGGTACTCGTGACTCTACCGATCAACAGGGACATCTTCTCTTCAAAAAGTTTCTATATTGTTTTAATTTGCTGGCGTAGATCGTCCAAACTCTCAAATGAAGTCACAACAATCTTGGATTTAAGATGTCACAAGAAAAATTCTAGAGGGTTCAGGTCGGGAAATCGAGCAGGCCACTACGGGACCTCCTCTTCCAATCCAAACACCAGGATATTGCAACTTGAGGAATCAGTCACATTTTCCAGCTTATCGAGATAAGTTATGACGTTTTAATTATTAGGAATTCAGAGAATACCAATTGCCTTTTTTCTGGATACTAAGTGTGAGTTTCTCGAAATACATGATAATTTGTATCATTCCAAAATCCTCTCCACAAATTAAAGAAATACATTCCATCGGGAAAACAAATATTATGCAAGAAATACCGGTTATTGTCGATACTCTTTCCTTAGGTCCAAATTGTCGTCATATAGTTCATAAATAAAATTATATTCGTAAGGCTGGAATTCTCTGAAAACGTTACATGATGGCGTGTTTGATGTTTAATAGCTTCGGCTTCATCATTCATCATTCTAATAAGCCCTTCTTTTGTGAAACCAACCCCAACAAATTTTTCAATAATTTCTATTTTGTAGAAAGAAGAGATGATACGTTCAGATGTTTTTGATTTAACTTTCTCAAGCCACTCGGGCGCAAAATTGATTTTAGCAATGAACACAGTCTTGCAATGTGTACACCATAATTAATTTCAAAATTTTATACACATCAGCAATGACTGATATACAATGCAAACATATAATCAGATGAACAGCTTTTCTTTAATAACAGAAAATTAGCGTTAGAATAGATGTTTTCAATTTTTTTCATTTACACATAGTTTTGAATAGTTTTCTACTGAATGAGAAAAAATTACAATTCAAATAAAACTATGAAATCTTTTAAAGGTTGCTTTAGTCTGTAAAAAAGGCATTCAAAACACATTATGATGAAACATACTTTTCTAATTGTCTTAAACCTCAAGGTACGAAAATTTACAGGTTTATGCAGGCGCTAACTACTTTGGAGAGGTTCCACTTCACAACATGAATTGAATTGTTATCATTCCAATAATCTTGAAACTAGCCAAAATATTCAAAGCGGTTACTTTGAGTTCAAAATGATTTTCTGCAAAAATATTCGCCAAAATTACTAAATTACTTTTCTCCTACATCCTTGAAAAGAGACTTAGAAGAACTTGCTAATGAGGTAACGCTCGATCCTGTTACTCTAATTAATTTGAGGGGTTGAAGTACTTCCTAAAAGTTGCTCGTTAGAGAATCAAACATAAGTTAAAAGATGTCTCCCAATCACACCCACTCGTGTATCAGCAAAAATTTCCAATCACTCGTTTGCACAGATTGGAAATAATAGCTTTTCTACAGCACGACTTAATAGATCCCATTATTGATAGTCAAATGTTTTCCGGAGCAGAATTCAATAAAGAATAATTCGTGAAAATTTATTTCCTGCAATAAGCCTCCTATCTTTCAATTATCATGAACTTTATCAATATTATGCTAACCTTTTCAACACATACACGAAAATGTATCATAAAGTACGGACCCTAAATCGTAAAAACCTCTGGGGACGGACGAGGAACTGATAATATAATCCAATTATAACACATCAATACAATTTGAACTGGGCCCAATTGAAGCTTTCACATCGCTAAATGGAAGATAATTGCAACCTAAATTTCAGAATTGTTACTGACTGTTCATAATTTGTGGAATTATAGTTTAATGGAAAACCATTCAACTTTGTTCCAAAACAAACTCGTGCTTCACTCGAGCTTTTACTGTGTGAGTCCATCCTAACACATGTCTACCTATATATAGGCTGTTTTATATGACTGTCAGCACATGCGAAGCTATTAGTTTTTTTCGATTATATAACAAATAAGAACTAGAATTTAAGTGTCCTATTTCCTATATTAAATGGAATCCATTGCGATAAGTTTTACTTTATTATTTCAGTAATACAGTGTTTCTTTCATTTTGGTTTTTGGAAAAAATGCTCAGAATGGTCGATTTTTAGACTTAGCTTGAAATTTTGTGGTTGAGTAAGAACAATTTTTTTATCTTTGATGTGAGATATGATGTCATAGACCATCCTTTGAAATTAGAACCTCTAGTGATTTTGAGTTACACTAAGAGACGCGTACGGTCACACAGACACAAAATAAATAATTTCTTATTGACTCAAATTAAATCTATCTTCCTACAGAATTGTTAAATTTTACAAGAAAGAAATATCATATAAGGTGTAGTAAGCAAAATAATTTTCAAACGATAAGGAAAAAACAAAATTTCGAATATCAAAGAAACATCACGTTTCTCGTATTCCTCAGTTGAACACCGTCTAGAATAGTTAAGTCGGCGAATCTTTGTGCACATTCTCGAAAAAATGGTGAAGTATGTTCGGTGCATATACAGAATGGTCCAACGAAGAACACTTCGATTTTCCGGTTCTAATAAGAATGTGAGGAATCGCTCGGACCCGTCGATTTCTGATCCGATGGGGAACATTTTCTCGGATTTTTCATCCTCGTACCTTCAATTTTTTAACGGGTATTTTGAAGATCTTATCGAGTACTATCTGATCCTAAATTTCCGCTTCAAAATTTTCATCCTTAACGAAATGGTAGCTAAAAAAGTGGAAGACTACCTAATTTTGTGATAAGTTTATTAAGGGCTGAAAATGGGCACCATTCACTTCCATGTAGTAAAGTACGCTAGTTTATGTTAAATTTACCGCGAGGTATGCAAAGGTTTTATTTATTTGTTACTTTTTTGTTCGAAAAAGTAGACAGACCATGTGGTTGATTTACTCTAGTCTCTCGTTTGTCCATCGTAAATTTTCAGAAACGTTGAAACTGTGCCAAAGCGATTGTGAATGTGTAGTGGGATTAAAATGGTGTATTCCGTAGAAGAAAGGGTGGAAATGATAAAATTATTTTTTAGAAATAACGACTCTGCGCGATTAAAAGCCGCTTAATCTAACGAACGACATCCTGAAAAGGATGTATCCGCTGCTCACGTTGTGCAACTGGTTGCTAAATTTGATGCTACTGGTTAAGTCGGTATCAAAAAGGAAGGAGACGAAGCGAGGAAGTAGGACAAGTAGCGATGGATCCGACCCTTAGTACTAGGAAATTGTCCCATTTATCTGGTGTTTCACGCACAACAATCATGAGAATTTCAAGTTTCTTCCTTTCAAGTTACGATTGGTTCAATAACTGAATGAGAATCATTCTGATCGCCGAGTCATGTTTTGTGAAAAGGTCAGTGAAATTATTAACAATAATTCAAAGTACATGTTCAATATCAGCACAGATTTATTCGGAGATGACAGACCTGAAATAGATATGGCAACAATGTCAGAAGGACCGGAAATAGTTGAATCAGAAGTAATGCATGCTCTAGAGTTGGATTAAAATAGAAAAGCAATTGGACCAGACAACATTCCAATGGAGGTCCTGAAATTGATAAATGAAGACAACATAGACCTCATTGTTAAAATTTTCAATACCATCTACGACACAAGCATACTTCCCAATGTTTGGCTAAAATCAACCTTTGTACACATTCCTAAAAAACAATATCCTAAAAATGCAAAGACTACAGGCTGCTAAGTAATACGAGTCACTGGCTGAAAACATTCCTGCGAATAATCCACTCCCGCATCAAATGTGATCAAGACTTACACGACAGCCAATTTGGCTTCAATAGTGGGTTCGGAACACGCGAGGAGTTGTTTGGTATAAATGTACTATTGCAGAAATATCGCGACCAGAGTAAAGACGTATTCGCATGCTCTGTCTACTATGAAAAAGCATTCGACAGAGTACGACGCCAAGACCTCATTGAAATGCTACAGAGAACTGGAGCTGACACCAAGGACATCATATTGGAACCAAAAAGCCAATATTAGAATAGGATGGACTTTCAAGGGATATGGACCTTAACAGAGGAGTCCCCCAGGGGTGTGTACTCTCACCCTTACTTTTCAATCTATATGCAGACCATATTTTCGAGAAAGTCATAGAAGAAACTGAAATAGGAATTAAAGTAATCGGAACACCAATCCACACGATCAAATATGCAGACGATACAGTGTTACTAGCTGAAAAGAGAGAGGACCTCCAAGAACTACTGTACAAGATCAAGAGCATCAGCCAGAAAATGGGTATAAATATAAATGTCAACAAGACCAAATTTATGGTATTCAGCAGACAAAGTCATAATTAAGCAGAATTACGACTGAACGGCAACGGATTTAAATATCTGGGAGCTTATATAACAGAAAAGGTAAATCCAAACATGGAAATAAAGTGCAGAATTGAGAAAGCTGATACCATCTTAACTAAAATGAGAACTTTGTTCTGCAACGACAATTCGAATCTTAAACTAAGACAATGAATGCTTAGATACTATGTCTGGTCAGTACATTTATATGGAGTAGAAGATTGGACTCTGAAGGTCAACACATTGAATAAATTGGAGGCTTTTGAAATATGGGCTCATAGAAAAATGCTCAGAATACCGTGGACAGATAGAAAATCTAGAAAACTAACTAAAAAACACAGAAGTCCTTAGAAGAACAGGATGTGACCGTGAGCTGTTAACAAATATCAAATGTTGGAAGATTAGCTATCTGGACACATATTACGTGGATCTAAGTACAAACTCCTAGAGCTGATAATGAAAGCAAAGATAGAGGGGCCTAGAAGAGTCGGCAGAAAACAGATATCCTGGCTTAAGAACATCCGAGATTGGACGGGAATACGACGGGCGGAACAATTCTTCAGAAAAAACGGAAGATCGGAATGCCTTTGAAGAAGTGATTGCTAACGTCAAGGAGATCAGACACAGTACATGAATGAAGGAGAAGAAGCAGCTGATTTTGAAAATCATTTTCAGGAGGCCCTAACCTAAGCCTTTGTCTGCGCTCGTTCGCAACGACGAAAGATAGCCAGCGGCGACGTCCACTCTTTACCCTATAGGTCTGGATTTATCATTTCGACATGACTCAACATCATAGAATTATATAAACCCTCAAACTCATAGACATATTCAGCACCCATACCTCCCCAGGAATCAAACCGTTAACCGCACTGGTGCTGTTGCAGCTATTCTTTCCACTGAACCACATATTGTGGTCCCTTAGGTGTTTTCTTGATGAAACACTACTTTTTTTGTAATTAAAATTTCAAACACAAATTTTCATTTCTCTAGCGTCAAAGTTGAACGATATGCATACATTTCTAATCGCACCATTTTCATATTGTTATGTAAGTTTCCAAACAACATCTTTTTATGCAGTGAATTTTTGGAGAAAGTAGCCAATGTTCGTCTCTGAAGTATAAGGTTTCTTCATACCAAGATTTATGGAACTATATACTCTCTGAAATTTGTTATTCGATACCTACATAAACGTTAACAATTTTCCGGAATAAATAAAAAGCATTCAAAATTTCAATCAAGGTAAAAACTATGTGCAAAATTTCATTCGAAATTTTCAAATCGTTTTTGATAGCACGACTCAAAAACTACCAAGTTTACAAACTTCTCATCTATGATATTAGTGGGATGTTAAACACCCTCTATAGGATTTTTGGCCGAAGGATCAATTGTCAAAACAGAACACCTCGTATTATGCACCGATTACATATTATCAGTAATGAATGATAAAATAAAACAAGTTACTATGTTTTAACTATCACTAATTCATTGATGAGTGACAAAATTTTTTACATTGGTTGGACCGGTTTTGGACATACGTCCATTATCAACAACAAGCTAATGAAAACTGAATACTCATGTACAATACAGGAATTACCATCAATAAAATGCTAGTAGAGGTCACAGTAACTTGAATAATGGTGATTGGTATGTAATTAAGTCTACCTGGTCGTTAAGGAGCTTAACCCTTTCTACCCTAGATGCCTTGAAAATTTCCATCTATTCAAAGAAATTGAGTTTATAAGATTTATCACAGGAATGAAGAATTTTTAGCTGTTGAAGTTTTCGAAAAGGATGACATTCATTCAGACAATGTGCAGCTAAAGCTGAATTATATTTCTGATGTAGGAATAACCGGAAATGTTCTATGTATCTAGCCTTGAAAGAGCGTCCTGTTTGACCTATATAAAAGGAATTGCACTCAGAACATGTTAATGGGTATACTCCTGATTTTTCGAATTTATCTGTTTTATCTTTAATGTTGAAAAGCAGGCCTGACAATTTGCTATTTGGTTTGAATGCAATGTGAACTTTTTTACTATCAGACAAAACTCTAGCAACCTGTTCTGACGTATTCCCAAAATATGTTAGAGACATAAATTTTTCGGGCTTTTCTCTCTTGGATTGGGAATATATCATGTTGAATGTGTTATTGCGTATTTTTCGATTAGTTAAAATCTCTTTTGTTATTATATCGAAGCCGTTGTTCTCTGCTATTAACATAATGGTGTTAAATTCTGATTTTCGGCCCATGTCCGATAAAGGCAAAAAAATCGCTCTGTGAATCATGGATTTGAAGGCTGCTATTTTTTGAGAATACGGGTGAAATGAATCTATGGGTATGACATTATCCATGAACGATGGTTTTCTGAAGATATTAATTGATGAACGGTTATTATTCTCCCGGGTAATTGTTAGATCTAAGAAATTTATTTCACTATCGACTTCTGTTTCTACTTTGAACTTAATTTTTGGATGAATGTTATTAATGAAATTCAGGAAGATTTATAGTTATCTATTCGTTCCAATTAAACAGGCTAAAATATCATCAACATATCGGTACCAAAATGGAATATGCCTTTCCGTCAAAGGAGACGTCATAATTTTAGTCTTTTCCAAATTAGACATGAAAATTTCAGATAGAAAGGGACTGAGGGGTGAACCCATAGCTAAATCATTATTTTGTAAATATATCTTATTATTGAACTGAAAATAATTTTGGCTCAAGCATAAATCAAACAGAGAAATTAACTCATCTTTACAGACCACGTTGAGATTTCTTGCCTCTAGAATACTTCATATTAAGGGGACACATTCGAAAACATATTATCTACATCTAATGATAATAGTTTTGCGGTTGGTAGCATGAGGAAATTATTTATTTTATTCGATAATTCTAATGAATTTTTACACTATATTGTGAATGATAATCAGAAATTGATTTGAATTTGGTATTTAGTTGCTTAGCAAGTATTTGTGCTGGACTATTGGTATATGACACCACTGGACGAATGGGGTTATTTTCTTTATGTGTTTTAATGAGACCATATAATCTAGGAATTCTAGGATTCATTTGAATCCATCTGTTTCTCTCGAAGCAACTGAAAAGTGATTGCATATCATTAGCGGCTGCTCTAAGTTTCTGTATACGTGGTGTTGGGTCTTTATGAACGAGTGTAAGCGCTTCTTTATCAATGAAATCTTCCATTTTTTCCTCATATTGTACTTTTGGAATAACAATTATAGCATTCGACTTATCTGCTCGCGTGAGTACTAATGAATTTTCAGAAATTTTGCGTTTGATATTTTTGATTGAAATTTTATCTTTTGAGTTGGTTTGATTTTCATGCTTCTTTAAAATTCTCTCGATTTTTGCCTTTTCAAAATTGCCAGTATTTAAGGTTCTCATTGAAATTTCGGATTCAACGGCTTATGTTTCTAAAGAGTTAGTCTGTATTTTAGGAACACATTTAGGACCTTTGGAAAGAAGATCAGATTCTTTTTCGTTGAATTAAACATCAGATAAATTAGTAACCCTTTAACTTCCCGAAGAATTAACTCTATATACATATATATGCGTGACTCAAGTGTGATTGAAAATTTTGATTTGAGTGATTTTAAATTTCTAGACTGTATGAAATATGGAAATAATGATTTCAGATCGAATTGTATCTTCTAAAATATCAAATTCTAAAGAATGTAATTTAAAAACTGAGTTCTGAGTGCAAGAACTTAAGGTAGTGCTGAATGACATACCTTTTATTATAAATAAAATATAATTCTTCTTTTATCCAAATAATCTTCACTGCTTGGACTGCTTTATATAATGATGATGATACACTCTTCGTTTTGATATTCACATATCTCGGTGTAACTTTAAACTTCAGACACTGTTTGTTGAACCACAAGTCCTGTGAACAATTCCTGTACTTCTTCATGAGTTTGGCGTACAGGTTGGCTTGAACTGCTACACAAGCATCTTTCAAATAATTGATCGATGAAGCCTGAACTACGTGATAGTTGATATTCATAATTATCAGTAACATTTCACTACAATTAAATTATGACTCATCTTCCATGTTGCAAACATAATGTCGAAAACGTTATTTGAGATTAAGATTTAACGAAAAATAATGACACAAATATTGAACCTACCAAATTGCCATTCAATTTTGGGAATATTCACCGACACTAATATCATTTTAGTTCAAGTTTTGTTGTAATTGATATAATTTTTTATATCAATGTTTTTTAATTACAGCGTATATAAATTCAAGTGAATTTTTTCTGAAAAGTATTTTGTAAATTTTCAAAAATCAGTAACGACTCACCTCATTTCGAAATCATGTATCTCCTCTAATGTCAGATTGTTGGCAACATCCAACAACTGCTTCATGTTATCTTCCTTCTGTTTCTTGAACTTCCCTGCACTTTCAACGTTCGACACAAAATCACTACCGTTCTTCAACAGAATCGTAGACACATTCGAATGGTCCAGACTTAGGGACGGCTGCTGTACCACGATGGTCGCTTGAGGTGCTTTCCTACCGAAATGTACTGAATTATCCAGTGGATTCGTAGTTACATTTATAGGAGAAGGAGATACTGTTGATGCGTCGAGCTTTGCTCCCACCTCTCTCAAACATTTGTTTAAGCACACGCTGCCTCGTTTTTCTGTGATTACGGGCGCGTGTAGCGCATTGGAGAATCCGTTGCCTTGGCATTTGTCCATCGGTTCGGTGAAGAAATCTATTCGTAAGTCAGGTGGTGTCATTTTCGCTTTATCCCGGTATTTCGCGACCTGTTGTTCGTCATAACTGAATTTGTCATGACACTTCGGAGAATGATGTCTTCGACTCGATTTTTTATGTCTGTGCTTCGGTCTCGGCGAATCTGTCTCGTTCTCTGACGACGAGTGCATGGGAATTTCAGCTCTACGTTTCGGTGATGTTTTCTGCCTATCTTCACTCTCTATTTCCAACTGTTTTCGCCGAAAACTTCTTTTATGTTCTTTTGTGTTCCGTTCCCTCTTAGCAATTTCTTCATCGATCATTACATCGATTCTATCCAGATCATTTTGTGCTGCTTTGTAGCTATTCCTTCTCCTCGCTTCCAATTTGAGAGCTTCTATCTGTTCTTCCATTAATTTATCCACCGTCTTTTTTCCTTCGTTCAGCTCAAAGTCGAACTTTGTTCCATGAATGGTGAATATACTGGGTGTCATATTATTCTTAGGTGTATCACCACAATCCTCTTCTTGGTCTTGTGAAAGTTTCATATTCATGGATGGATCTATTTCGAAAATAAACTTTGATTCGTATTTGGCAGTAGGAGAAGTTTGTTGGCGGGCGGTCATTGGCGTTTTGGGAGTGGCCGGAAGTGGTTGAAGAATTTGGTGAGGGAAATTCGGATTATCCACTATATTTTCCGAATTCAGATAGTCCACTGGTTCTGTAAGATCTAAACTATCCTCTGTGTTGTCTCCATCTGTAGCTGTCATGGTCGTTACAATGGTATTCGAACTATCTGTGCTTGTGTTTATTGTTGTTTCTGATGCTGTGCTTGAACCCATAACTACGACTTTGGGCACAGTGTTATCCTGCAACGAAATGAGATAACAAGTTAGTTAGAATGTCTGAAAGAAGAATTCCATGATGATATCAAATTGTCGCTTAAGAAACTACTTCTAACAGATAGTAAATTTATGTATCGAATATGATCTACCGAAGACTTGAAAATATGACACTAGTACCAGAATTTCAAAGGACATAAAATGATTACTTTAGAGCAGGGGTGCTCAAGCTTAAACTGCTAGCAATCTACCTCAATATTATAGACTACTTACGATCGACTCTGAAAGTCTGCAAGTAGGTGTGATGCAGGGATGTCGTACATACACGATATACCCTAGCTACCTACCTAACCTACCTAGGTAGGGTGTACCGTAGCATATAGAGATACTAGCTTTCCGCACAATATACATTGTTTTCGTCAAGGTTTGGGTTAGGTTCAGTTAAGTTCTCCTCTATAATATCAATAAAAAAACTCATAGTTATTTGAAATTGCAAGTTTATTGGTTGTTACAGAACAAAAGAGTTACATATGGTGTTAAACTTAACTAAGGAGTGACTTTGGATGTTAAAGTGTGGCCCTGCATGTCCTCAGAATACTTTTCATAAGATGGTACGTAACCACTGAGTGCTAATAGCAAGCATGATGATATATGATCGTCAGTTAGTCGATTGCGATATTTTGACTTAATTATCTTCATTTCAGAAAATGCAGACTCGCACAAGTAAGTTGACCCAAACATTGCCGTCAGTTGAAGGGCGATTTGCCTTAAATTCAGATATTTATCTTCAGATATAAAAAACCAGAAATTTGTATCAGATGCTGTAGCTTTGAGATGTATATCTGATATAATCTGCATCAACTCATTTTCAACAGAGCATGAGTTCATATTAAACTGACTTGCTATTTCAGTAGCTAATTCCTCAATGTTTTTACATGAAAAATAAAATAATATAATCTATAAATAATATAATATCATAAATGATGCTATATTTTCCAATCAACTGCAAACATAAAAACGCATTTCGAATTGTCCCAAAGTATTTGATAATTCAGCCTCATACGTATCATAATTCAACTGAGGAATCCTTGCTTTCAAAGACGGAAAATGTTTCAGATCCTTTCTTTTCAGTTGATCTATCATAAGTTGCAACTTACTTCTGAACGCGTCTACTGCGCTAATCATCTCAATGAAAGTTTTTCCTTTACCTTGAAAACTTCCAAGTTAATGGTGTTTAAGTGCATTGTGATGTCAGTCAAAAATACCAAATCAGTCAACCATTTTGCGTTTTTCAACATCTGAGTGTCATCACCTCTTTCGTCTAGAAAAGCTGTTATTTCGGGCAATAATTGTTGAAACATTTTTAGGAATATTCCTTGACTCAACCACCAGACGTCCGTGTTAAGAACTAAATCAGTGTGTTCAGCTGACTCCCTATCTTCCAACTGCAGCTTAAAGAGCCGCCGTTGCAAGCTACGTGCACGGATGGAATTCACAATTTTTGTTGCAATGCCCATAATTTCTTCCGTGTTTAAAACGTTTGAACACAAAACTTGATGATGTATAATGCAATGGAATGAAAAAAATGAAGAGAAATCTGCATTAGCTCGACACAATGCCACAAAACCGTTTTTGTTTCCAATCATTACTGGTACTCCATCTGTTGTAATGCACACTAATTTATATATTAGTAGCTTGTAGTTGTTCACAAAATTGAAGAAAACGTCATATATATCTTCGCCACGGGTTTTCCCATTCAGAGGAATGATTGTCGAAAATTCTTCCTTAGCCAACATGTCATTGAATACCATTCGAATAAAATACACAGCAGGGCAGTGTCTGTCATATCGGTGGATTCGTCGAACTGTAAAGAAAAGTATATACATTTCATGATTTCATGTTTCTGTTTATCTGCCATGTCCTGACTCATGACTTCAATACGCCTTGTGACAGTCGGATGAGATAACTGAAGTTCTCTAATAGCAGACATGATTTCTGTTTTATTTTTGAAATCTAAAATATCTGAATAAAGTCTCACCCGCTTCAATAAATGGTTCCTACAGAACCGATCCATCTTCGAATGGTTTCTTGTGTTTCGCCAATATATAAGATATTTTAAATGACGCGATCGTAGCAGCTTCTGATTGTTAGGCTGGTCTTGTGAACATGGTTTGTTCTTTTTTGAAACAAGATATCAAATCACTTACTTTTTGTTTTTTTAATTCACTCAGTGGCGGAAAATCCTTTTCATAGTTTTAACGAACCGTTTTATGAGGCTTCTCTCAGTTACCATGCTTAGGATTGCAACTGACTCACGACAAATAAGACAAACGCATTTACCCTTCCCAATACAAAAAAAAAATTCTTCTTCCCAATCGTTATTAGAATGATATATTTCAGATTTCTTTGCTGCACTCATTTTGTACTATTTAATGATAAACTTTGTATCGACGTAGTATTGCCTTCAAGTTACAAATCAGAATGACTCCAATTCCTGCAGGCGCAACATTTATATCGGCGTTAACGAAAGTCTCGAATGTTTCCGTCAAGCTCGTCTCCCGAAATTTCTAGAAAAGCGGCAAGAATAAAAAACGCGGCTTTTCTTTGACAAGTACCGCGCGTTCCTTTGATAAATCCGCCTTTTCCGCTAACAGAGTGTAATTTAATTACGTAATAAATTTTCGTAGTTTAGTTATCTACTTATTGAAAATTTTTTTTCTTCTCAAGATCTACTCAAAGAGCACTCGTGATCGACCATTTGAGCACACCTGCCTTAGAGCTTTCTCACATCATACATTCAACATTACTGCTAATAAGGCATGGAAATGGAAAATAAAAAATATTCGTACGTCATAAAACTGAGTTAAGTTTTAATCGAAGGCTTAGCTATATGTTCAACCGATGTACTTACTGATTCTTCTGAAAACAGTCTTAATGTTGTAATCGAATCAAACTAAGAAATATTAAATTCGGTATCTTGGAAAAAGATAAGAAGGCAGAGTTTACAAACTAGATTAAATTCAGCACTATCCCTCCTCTTTGCTTGAAGATTGCTCAATAGTGCTGAAAATAGAAGCTCATATGATATTATACAGGGTGATTCGTGAAAGAAAGATGAAAAAATGATCATAAAAACTGTTTTGAGTAAACCTAGATGAGCCCGAATTGGGACCCAAAAAACTATTTGTTCACGAAACACAGCTGTTTTTATGTATTTGATGGATTATTCCGAAGGCCATAAGTCTTGAACGCATGAATTATTATTTATTATTATCATTATATTTGAAATAAGTGACAGAAGTATGACCATACGTTTGCCTCAAATTAGAAATTATAAGACTGAAATCACAAAAGCAACAGCAAGAAGCAAGACCATTAAAAATCAATAGTATATGCAAAATATTCTAAATTGACAAGGAAGTAGTTATAAAACTAGAAGAATAAGGGTACTTTTAAAATAGAATCTCAGAAGGAGTTACAAATAGTCTTATATAGGAATATACTGAAAGAAAATAAAATTTTCACTCTTACATTAGCTGCAATGAAGACCAGAGATCAAATCGGTTTTCAAGCGCATTGACAGATGACGCGTCATAAATGTCTCACGCCAATTCATTACATAACTCCAAAATCCTATTCGGAAGGGTATACTTCCTCTTGAAATCTTCTCTATATAGATTCAGTCTGAGACCGCGACGTCATCTATTTTGATTCAGATCAAATAACCTGGAGGGATCAAAATTGAACATATTGTGGAGGATTCTGTAGCTGCCTATTAGGTCTTCTCGCAAGCATATGGAGGAGAAGTATGGTAACTCGAAAATATTAAGTCGTTCTTCATAACGGGGACATCTAATGCCATGGGGTATTCTTATTACGCTACGCTGTACGGACTCCAAAAGATCCATGTCGTGTTTTAGGGTAGGATGCCACACTGGACCCGCAAACGTCATGATTAGCCCGGGTAAGGTTTTGTAGATCAGACTGCAAGTTATAGGATGACAGTTTTTGAAAGCTCTGCTGAGCATGGATACACGTTTTGATATTTCATTCATCACATCTTGGATGTGATTGGACCGCGAAAAATCTTCTTCAATCAAGACCCCCAGCTCGTTGTGAAAAGTAGTCCTAACTATAGTCGTGCCTTCAAAAGTATACCGAGTGAGAAGGTTGTTCTCTCCCATGTAAAGAACCGTTCATTTATTCAAATTCATAGGCTAGGTCCAGTCGATACACTTCTGACGGAATTTTTCTGAGAAGAGTATTGTGAAGGTTAGTGTCATCGGCACTCATTGAGCTATTAGACTGAATTGAAACAAGAAGATCGGAAGTATATAGAAGAAAGAGCAGGGCGGAACACCACCAGTGAAAGGTAGCTAAGAAGATCGTGAGTTTCCCCTAAACCTCTGATACCAATATGCTCCAGTTTAGGCAATAAGTGTTTTATACGTACACGATCAAAAGCACGGGAAAAAATCCAACTAAATGTCGTCAAATGGAATCCCTAGAAGCCCTTGACAAGTCACCCATACAAAGGAGAAGATTCGTGAGTAACGATCACACTGCTAGAATACATGTTTCGTTTCAGAAATCAGTTCATTCCGTAAGAGCAAATTTCATGACTGTATTGAAAATGATCTTCTCAAATACTCTTCCTATTATGGAGACCAAACTGATTGGATGGTAATTAAAGGAAAATAATTTATCACCATTTTGGTGAACGGGTGCTTCAGGTGCTTGTGATTAATTGCTTGGAAAGAAGTGAGAACGAATATTTCAGAACCAAAGAACAAAATCCATCAGGTCTTGGTGCACTATTGCCTTTCAACGTACCTATCTGTTTCTCAACAACGTTATGGCTGAAGGCAACATCATTGGGACTGAGAAGACACTGAGAAGTTTTGAACAGGGGGAGAAGAGTTGCAGCTCCTCACAATAGAATGTTCAGAATGTCTCGGCAAGGATTTCAGCAATTTCAAACCCACTCGCACTCCTTCGATCACCAGTATTACATAGAGTGAGGAGTAACACCTTCGTATTCATTGAGGAACGTATTTGAGAGAATTTTCCTGGATTTTGGGCCAACGACTGTAGATTCAAATTGATTCTTTTTATTCCTAATAGTCGGTATCAATGAATTCGAGTGGGCTCATGGTTTCTATAATTCAGCTTGCTCCACGAGCGAAGGTATCTCCACCAGAGGGTTATTATTCAATCTTATCATTCGGCAGTTTTTTCATTGATTGACTGACAGGTGGTATAGTTTTCTCTAGTTAATACCATCCGATCAGCGTTGGGATCATCTTAATCTATCGTTCCAACAAGCTTCGAAGTTGTCGGGCGCACTTCGCTGGCTTTGTTACAAAGACCAAATAATCCGACAGTCCCATAGGCGGTAGATTTTATTGCTGATACAAGGTTACTGTCAATCAGGAGAACCAATTCGAGAAGTGAGGGATTATTATTCATATGATAATGGGTAGGCTTGTCTAGTAGTTGAGATATAGTAGTTTTTGGATCAAGATGAGTGGTTACAAAAAAATTTGAACCAGAATTAGGTGGAAGTGAGGAAGATGCAGAAAATGGTTAGTTTATGTCAGTACAAAATCCCCGAGAAATAATGTGTTCTTTTTTGTCAAATAGAGTTCAGATAGAAGTCCAAAAATAACAGCATCATATGTGAAGGAATTTGAGCGGTATACACAACCCATTGAAGTCATTTTCAATATTCAAGAACAAATTATCGATTCCAGGAGTATTGAGACAGGACACGGTAGTATTGTACACTTCTAAAAGCTTTTGAGATACCAACATATATGCATACCATGAATTGATTCCCTCAAAATATGTCCGGAGAATGAGATCATTGTTAGCGAAGTGATAGAAGGTGAATATTGAATTCGAGAGCCGGACTGAAAATGAGTTTTTATATTGAGAGAATCAAAACAACTCCCTGCACATGACTTTCCCCAAAAATCCTTATACACGATGTGAATGAGAATGAATTCCTATAGAAAATAGGCTAACTGCGAAAAGTGTCATATTCGATTCAAAGTTTTATTCGAAAATGAATTTGAAGACGAATTTTCTAGTTTCAGAAACACTATGCTGCTGCAAAGCACGACGTATCAACCTGTTTCCAATCAGGAATTTAATATTCATCGGTTATTTCTTCTCATGAGTACTTAACCTACTTCTTATAGAATACCAATTTCTTTCAATGAAATAAGTACTGGGTACGCGCAAGTAATCACTCTCACGAAATATTGCAATGCTGAGCGACTCCTTTTTAACAGCTACTGCCATTGCTTTTCCCGCAATAACAGAGCAGTGTTCTCACCATAAAAAAAATTTGCGTCATGCTCCATCTTGATTTCAAAATCGTTCGCCATAGACTCAAGATGCACTGTTTTCATTAAATTTAGAATGAACTCGCATTATGTCGGTACTCATTCGATTTTCATCTTCCATACTCATTAACTGTACATGGAAAAGACTCGAAACGAAACAATAACAGGAATTAGCAGGTAGGTACATAATCGGTCATAATATTATTCATATTCATTATAATGAACATATGAAGATTGCTCTGTGAATTTCATTTTACCACATAGCTAACTTAACGATTCATCAGAATCATCTATTACGTTTCGAGTCCTTTCTTATCGAAAATATGGAATATTGTTAGTTATACGAACTAAAATAATGACCAAAACACTTGGACTGAAAAATTTGATCACCAACTCAAACAAACATTCATCTTATGAATTACATCGATGAATTGTAAACGTGAGTTGTCCCTCGAAATGCTTTGATAATTTAATTTTCGTCTGAAAATACGAAGTTATGAGTAGTACTTAGCAAGAAGTACTGAAAATTGGATGAGTAAATGAAAATTTGGGGTTACTATTTGAAAAGTCAAAGTGTAGATCAACTTTCAGTATTTCTGAAAGTGACAGACCAATAAAAATGTTCAGGCTGTTATGTTAGGTTCGAACACCCGTTATATGACTCATTTCAGGCCACAAAAATTAAGTTCCATTGACAATATTGTACATCATTCTCTGTTGTATAGCAAATAGAAAATTTTCGGAAACAAATCAGCCCAAGCCGAATGCATAATAAAACAAAGACCTGTTAATGAACGTTTTTCACGAATATCTCGTAACTTTACCTTAACATATATAAGCTAATTCAATCTGATATCAAAACAAGTTTCAAAAAGTGTTTCATTGGGATAATAGTTTCAGGAGAAATTCAGTGTGTTGCACTGTCTGAATAATTCCAAGATGACCCGGTATTTCATTAAGTTATGCATAGATGTACGAAATGATAAGATGCTATGCCAGGTGGAAATTCTGTTTCATCTCGAAGAATAGCTCAGCTATTATTGCTTTAGTTTAGAAGAGTTTTATAAACCTAAGTTCCAATAAACTAAAAATAGCTCTACTACATTCATATTCTAGAGCGCAACAACGAAGAAATTCAAAGTAGTGTTTCGTTTCCAAGGTTGAATAATGTGTTGCTTTCATACACACGCAAATAGACGACAATTTTTGGATCGTTTGTTCTCTCATAGTAAAGTTACTAAATAGTTTTGATTTTATTGAAAATTGATTTCTAGAAGCCGTTGCAAATGCTTGTCAAACGATTAAAAAAAATTTGATTCACACTTATAAACTCCACTCATCGCCAAAAAATTTGGTCAAGCATATATTATTCTCTAGATTGAAAATCCATAAATCTCTTATTTATCGTTCGATATCCTTGAATTTCGGACTATTTAACGCAGAGTAACAAATGACATTGATAGGGTCTAATCTAACATCGACGATGCTGGGTTAGGTTAGATTTTGCGGTGGCTTATGCTGACGATCTGGTACTCCTTGTTCATGAAAAAACTGAACCATATGCGGAGTAGCGCAGAATTCTCTGCAAATGAGTAATCAATAATGCAGAGAGAACGACCTGTTCGTTAATCTCAATAAAACAGACATGATCATATTCGCCTTTCCAGTCACCAATTTTATTTAACGATTAACTATTATTAGTAAAACAAATGGAATATTTGGGTGACAGCGAACTAAATTGGGCCAACCATATCGTCAGAGAATGAAGATTTTACCTCCAGATGAGCGTCTCAAAATTTATCAGCCAACTGGTGAGCGTTTCAATCAAAATAATTGGAGGGTCCGTAATGATTTGAGATGATGATGACTGCTGATGAGAATGGACTGACCGACAGGTAGCTCTGATCTCAATCCGATTAGACATCTATAGGGCACGATGGCTGGAAGGTTGAGAAAGCGTATACCTGACTCTAGAATTTGAATGAAGCATGTCAGGCTCTGTTAGACGATTGGGATAGAATAGACCAATAATTCATCCGTAATTTTATCGAAAACATACCAAGACGATTCAAGCAGTGATATGAGCTTGACGGGGGGAAAAAACCCAACTGATTGGGTGATTTAATAACTTTCTGTTAGTATTCATATTCACTTGTTTTCGATTCTAACTTCTCCGTAATCAAAAACTTCTTCTCTACTTACAGGCAATGCCAACGAAGAAAACTCCTGCAAAAAATTCTCTAGCACCATGAATAAAATACTATGTCATTGAGAATGAATGGGTCTTTGTACTGAATTGTATCTAATCTTTGTATAGCGATTCTTAAAAGGCATTTCAACACATTCTTCTTCTTCAGACACGACTCCCTTATGGATTAGCACTCAGGTCCTTGGACGAGTTTTGCACTGTTTGGTTTCCGACAGTCTCATGACGTGTGGATGTTCATTGAGTTGGTGTCCCTTAATAGGCCAACTACCATCTCAATAGACTCTATCTCTCAAGGGACAATAGTTCATGAACCCTGTCCCCTGATTGAGGCCCTTTCATGAATCTCAGGATCGGGATGCCTGCCCAATAGTTCAGGAACTCGGTGATGTTTCAGTATTCGAAGCGTCCATAGTAAAGTCAGATTAGGTCCAGGTTACATCAGCCTAATAACTGTTACCGTTTTGGCAAGCCTATCTGCTTTCTTGTTCCTTTCGACACCCTGACAGGATGGGCACCAGAGTGAGTAGCTCTGTGGTGTTATCGTCGTGATCCTTTGCATTTGTCAACATATTTGGATGTAATGCTTGGATCTTTCGACTACCCCAGATCGTTTTGGTTCGAGTCTTTATAGTTTATATGAAGGTTTTCCTGCATGCATCTAATTATAGCGTATACTTCTGAGTGTATAACGGTGACATGGTCTCCTAGGGCAATTGTAAGGTTTGTCATGGGTCCATGGATGCCGATGCCTTTACACATTCTGGTTTTGGACCCATCTATATGCCAGGTGGGGCCCTGTGGAATGAGTGAAGCATGAGATGTAGACCAAATTTCGTTTGGTCGAATGACGGCCATAAAGGATTCGTCAGAATGGTGAATGGCTCTCATTCGATGCCCTATTGTGAGAAGATCCGATCAAAGCTGTCTATCTTCATTCAAGAATGGGTCCAGAAAATAGATTTCTTGTCTCTCACATGCCACCTTCCCACAGCCTCAATGAGGTCCTCACAAGCGTATAGAGGGGGGAAGGTCCCCCCCCCCTATACTGCTGGACATGCTTACCTTTGACTCTTCCTTATTTTATATTGTTTGGTTTCGCTGTCCCGTGCAGGCCACCATACGATCGCTGCATAGGTCAGGAGCGGTTTTATCACAATCAAATTTAGTTTGAGTCCCCATCTGGGCCCAAATCACTATTTAAGTTCAGAATGTATTTGGCGCTTGTATTTCGATGAGGTTGGCCCAATTTAGTTCGGTGTCACCCAAATATTCCATTTGTTTCACTAGTGATAGCTTATCGTTGAATAAAATTGGTGCTTTGAAAGGCGTAATCTCCTTTTACGGGCGAATATGATCATGTCTGTTCTATTGAGATTAACAGACAGGTCGTTCTCTATGAACCATTTCTCACTCATTTGCTACTTCGGACATGGTTCTGAGTTTTTCGCACGAACGAGAAGTACCAGATTGTCAGCATAACCCACCGCGAAGTGCCCAGCATCGTCGATGTTAGATTAGACATTATCAATGTCATTTGTTACTATGCGATAAATAATCGGTGAAATATGGAATTCAAGGATATCCAACCATAGATCAGAGATTTATGGAGTTTCAATCTAGAGAATAATTTCTGCTTGACCGAAATTTTTGGTGATGAGATTGAAGGCAAAACCTGGATGCGTCAGAGAATCTTAATTTTACTCTTAGTCTCTGATTCAAAAGTATCCCTGGCCACGAACTCCAAAAGCAGATGGCTTTCAGCTATACCTAGGTAATTGTCATCAATAATGATAATGAGAAAATTCAGCCATTCCAGCTAAATACTCACTTTCAATCATTGTAACTACAAATTGAATTAAAAATTTTTCCCCAAATATTGGAAAATATTCTGCAGATCATATCGTGATCATGTGAAAAAGTACGCGATCTACTTTTCGATATGAACTGAAAAATATTTTCAATTTGTTTTAAAATGATTGAAAATGAGTATTCAGCTAAAAAGGCTGAATTTTCTCATTATCATCACTGATGGCAATAACGTAGGTTTAGCTGAAAGTCATTAGATGTTACGTGTTCGTGGCCAGGGAGGCTTTTGATCAAAGAACTCTAAGAACAAAATACTGCAAATATGAACACACTTGACCGAAACCGAATTTTTATGTGTTCTGTGCTTGGTACTTCATGGGGCTTCGTATGAATTTGGGTTTTTTTTGTTACAAATTGAACCATAGCGCATCAATCAAAAACAACGTCATTGAGAATGAATGTGATTTCATAATGACGTCTATCTTCATTACAAATGTCAACTCAGATATTCTATAGGACGATTCGAAAATTGTGAAAGAAAAAAGTATTTTTGGTTTACACTCGTTTATCGTTAGTTAAAATTTCTACACATGAACTACATTAAATATTCTGAAACATTTGGACTATAATTTATTGCTGATGAAATTTTTTGCCACTGAGTGTATCGTTGCAACCCCTTTTAACGACACAGCACCTTCATCAGACAAACACAAAATGAAAACTAATCTAAGGTATAACAGTTCATATATACTGGATAGACTGAGTAGAACTACCAGAGGCAAATTAACAGATTTATTATTCAAATCACTCAGCCAGAAACAAATTAAGTAGAGGAGAATTATTGACCTTGTGCATTCATTAATATGTTGGAAAATTCATATACATTGATTTCGAGGAATTAACGAAAATTGATTCATATTTCTTATTAGATGAATGTAAGATTATAAAATTTTGATTGAAATTATGATTTTCTTCAATAAAATGGTTCGCGTAAATAGAACTAGTTGTCTTATTGATAGAACTACGATAATATTAATTGACTCATATCGAATTTTCACCAATATACATCTTATTAAGACTACCGCCATTGAGTTTGTATTCACCAGATTTGTTTCTCAATTCTGCTTTTTCTCTATTTGATGTGTTAGGATAGGTTATAATTAGTTCAGAATGAGATGTGTAATTGAAAGATTTCCAGTACAAGATTTAAATTATGGCTAAGTGTCCTAGCGCATGTGAGGCTTATATATTATAAGGGTTAAATGTGCGTATAGGCATATTGTTCATCTCATTATATCTTGCCTTGGTTGAAAACGTTGATACTACTTTATATTGGATGAAAAAGAATTTAATATATTTTATACTTTTGTAAAGTCGAGCTGCTAAGCTTCACTTGGTGCCACCGCATCGGCAAACCGGTGCTGCTCGTAGGCCATCCTTAGAGTCACTAATTTTGTATTGGAGTATAGGAAATACTGTGTACTCGTTAGACGTACAAGAAATTTTGTCTTCCTTACCGTGGGGTATACGAAGCTTAGCATGCTGTTTGCTTAAGGCCACTATCCCTTAGGTCACTTACCATCAAATATGCCCCCGCCTAATGAAACCATTTCTACTTGTCATTTCCTTTCCTCTCCTTCGTAGTCCATCCTTCACCATCTCTATGCAGCTAGCGATCGGCTTCAACGACTTGGGGAGCGCTTCTATCGAAAATACTCTCGTTACTGTCCTTAGGAACAAACTATTTTGTTTTTCGTTGCCGAAGTCTTAGTTCAAGAGTAAGGTTGCCTGGTTTGTGTTTTGTTTTGTTTTTGTTTTAATAATATGCTCGGAAACATAGCCCATCCACACAGATGGTCGTACAACTTATAGTGGATTCCGAACCACTCTCCTAGACCGTGCAATGATACGAGAATTACAAGTTATCTGGTCTTCGGAAGTTTATGCCCTCTTTAGGCAACTCTTTCAAATTCAGCACTTTTTTGTTCAAGGACAACATCCATAACTTGAGCCCGGACTCGAACCAGGCACCTGGACTTAGCATATCCTAAATTCTTGCTCAGTAACCGTGCAGCTACCCAGGCAATTATTATCTAGTTTATTTACGAGTTATTTGTTTACGAATGAGTGCGATGTAGTTCTGTGTTCTGTCAGCTGCAGGTGATTTAGACAAGCGCGAGCTAGGCGAAAGTTGTAATTATTCTCGACATCAACCTAAACTGATTGAAGTGGGTTTGAAAAGGTCGTATTAAGGGTATTAAAGAAGGGTTGGAAGATTGCTTAAGAGTAGGTGCAGAAAAGCGCTACTCTATGATCGTAGAGGATTGGTGGGATAGAAGAACCGAACAATTCTGATAGAAAACAATCTTTCTGAACTTTATTCTTCTAACGGTCTTTCTTCATTGCATTCTTGTCGACGATTCCTGAATTATCCTGCTGAATTAGAATTCACGATTCAAAAACTTCTTTTGTGGGATTAAAACTGGGTAACTCAAGAAAATTAAGTTCGTATGTTGATTACATTAATAGTGTGTTGAACAAAGCTGATAACCATAAAGGAATATATTTCGACGAAGAGGAAATATTTATCCACGTGGCCGCCCAATATCTGAGTAGGTCGTTGCACCTTTATTTACCCTGAACATGAAAGTATTCAGGGAAATCTGTTTGTACTTAAGGCCACAAAAGAAGCCACAAATCACTCCACAAGCCAATCGATAAACCAATCCTTGTTTACAAATGAACCATTTTTGGGAGACAGAAAATTTGTCGGAGGTCATCAGTTAGAGCGTGGTGGCAGGATTGATCTACGGCACCTTCATTCTCGTTGTTTGGGAAATTACATTACAGAGTGACAGATGAGCCTCATTTGGTATATAATATTCTTTATCTGATATATCTAGTAAACGCCAGTCATTATTTGTAGTTAGTGAGTGAATTTAGTAATTCCATTGATTTTCTGTTATTCTTTTTTTTTTGTAAACTCACTACCGCTCACCGCTGAGGCTGGTTGATAAGATAAGTGGCGCCCAACGTGGGTTTCTACTTTCCTGTTCGTCAATTTATATCCCTTAATCTTCCCCTTCTGGAATATCAGCTTCGTTCATCACCATACTTATGTCTTTAACAAACGAACTTAATTTTATTGAGTTACCCAGTTTTAATGCCATAACGGTAACTATTAAATCGAGATATCTAATTCAACTGGATAATTAGGGGATCAATGACAAGAATTAAAAGGAAGACCAAACTTTGAAAAGTTCGTTTTCTATCAGAATTGTTCGGTTCTTCTGTCCCACCAATTCTCTGCGACCATAGAGTACCGCTTTTCTGCACCTACTCTTAAGCAATCTTTCAACCCTTCTTTAATACCCTTAATACGACCTTTCTAAATCCACTTCAATCTGTTTAGGTTGACGTCGAGAATAATTACAACTTCCACTTAGCTTGCGCTTGGACAAATAACCTACGGCTGAGACCATCGCAGGTGGAACACAATAGTATATCGTGCTCATTCGTAAACAAATATTTCGTAAGACCGCATCGGTAGCTGCATGGTTGGTACGCTAGCATATTGGAACTGCTTAGTCGAGGCTCCTGGTTCGAATCCAGGGTCAGGTTATGGATGTTGTCATTGAACAAAAAAGTGCTGAATTTGAAAGAGTCGCGTAAAGAGGGCATAATTTTCCGACGACCAGATAACTTGTAATCCTTGTGGTGGCAGTTATCATTGCACGGTCTAGGAGAGTGGTTCGGAATCCACTATAAACTGTAGGTCCAGATGTGTGAATGGGCTAAGTTCCCGAGCGCATTGTTAAAAGATGCAAGCAAGCAAAACTATTCGTAAATAAACCAGGTAACCCTCTTTTCTAAACTAAGAATTTGACGAGAAAAAAACAAAACTGTTTGTTCCTAAGAACAGTAACGAGAGTATTTTCGATAGAAGCACTCACCAGGTTGTCGGAGCCGATCGCCAGCTGCGTAGAGTGAGAAAGGATGGACTTCAAAGTAGATGAGAGGAAAAGACAAGAATAAATGCTATTCTTAAAGGGGCTACATTTTATGGTTAGTCAAAAAATTGGACTCTAGCCAACAGTGATTCAACAACGAATACGAGCTATCTCCAATACTCCAATACAAAATTGGTGACTCTAAGGATGGCCTACGAGCAGTACCGGTTTGCTGATAGGGTGGCACTAAGTCCAGCTCTAATTCTTTCAATATAAGGTAGGATCAACGTTCTCAACTGGAAATACGTATAATAAAAAAAAACAAAATGCCTATACGCAAATTTCACCGTTATAATATCCGCGTTGATCTTTAGATTATGGATACAACAATTCTATTGTCTTGTGTTTTCGTTCCTCATTTAAAACCATTACTAAGAGCTAGTTGTCCAATAAAACCAATATTGAGGTCATTTGAAGGCAAATAAACATTTAATAATCATGATGTGGAAAGCTTTCATTTTATCTTGAACAGTATGAAAACGACGTATTATGAATTTCGATGCTCTTATCTGACGGTTTATGAAAGATAGAGAAATTATATCTATTTTGACGAATGAAGATATAATATATGTTCAATAATCTCAAACTATTTGAATGAACCACATACGTAAGAGGACGAGATCCCAGGAGGGCCAACTGCGTTTGTGAGGCAGGGGCAATATTGTATCGTTTGCTGATATCACCACGAACTTCTGTTCTAACTCACGCTATGTATCCACAAAAGTAATAAGAACTATATGAAAACAGAACGATGCACAGAATATCATATCGAATTCCTTTCATTGTGAAATGCATGGAACTAGCAGGTAACAATGGAGATTTCTACAATTGGCACTATATCGTCTCGTAGTGATCTATCTCCCACCAACGCAGTTTGCTTTCCTGTCCTCTGGACTTGTGCACTCCACAATATATGTGAATATAAGCTAATGTTCCATGCTACATGTTGTTCTGTCATTTCTGTATATGCTTGTATATTTATGAATCTATAGAGACTGTGAAGTATTTGATTGATTATGTGCAACATATTTATAACAACTGACAAAATAAAAACGTGGTAAAACACGTTTCTTTTATATTGAATGTGGTGGGATCTGGCCAGAGTCATCAGCCAAAGTAAGGTGTAAGGAACATGTCCCAAGCAAAGGCTTGAAGAAACAAATTATTCTCACCTGTTTGGTGGAATTTTTAGTGGTGTTGCGGCCAGTCTTGAAGTGGAGACGTCTAAGGGCGGAGGTGGCAGTGGAGATGAGGTCGTCGGGTGGTCGGGGGGAGCGGGGACCCGACTGCGAGTTCACGGTCATTCTAGAGGGGCGCGGACTTGAATTAGTACTGGAACAAGGGCTTGTGACGCCACTGCCGTCAGACGTCACACTCTGTAAAAATAAACGGAACACCGTTAATTGGGAGACATAAAACAAGAAGATTGACATGAACATTCATTCCCAATGAGCTACTAACTCTTAAACCCACAGTATGGGTTGTATGTTTTCAGCACACATCAGTGCTGAATAATATTTTGTGATAATAAAACAGAATTACGCACAATCTATATAACGAACATTACAAATACCTTGTCCTCACATCAAATAAGGGGTGAGAAATCGCAAATATAAATTCGAATACGAGCCAAATATTCACCTAATATTAAAATCTGTGAGAAATAGTGCCAGTTGAAGTCGAATAATCTCGGTTTGTTATTGATTTATAGCCAAGCTTTTGGTATCCTGACTATTCGTTCTAGGCGGTGTACTTAATCATAATATCAAATGATGGATAACTCACGTTTTCACAGCTGTAACCAAATAAGAAGGAACAGCGTGTTTTGAATATAGATCGTAATAATATTATATGTTTTGAAATTCTAATTATTTGAATAAATTAATACGATCATCTTGTCTGAGAATGATGATATTAATTCAAGTGTTTCATTGTCATGCGTTCACAATGACTGTATATTCAAACCAATTTATTGTTTGAGCATTATCATGCTAAAGGGATGTCCACGCTTAAAAGGCCATTCAAAATATGTGAATAAGGACTTCATAGATCAGTTTCAAATTTGCAGTTGTTTTCAGGGCGGTACCACTTCCGTTAGTTTATTCATTGAAAATACAAAAAATTAGTTTGAATAAACAAATAATTGCAGGGACTAATGTCTGTACACGATGTTAATAACCAAAAAGAATTTAATTTCTCATGACCTTAAATTTTAAATATAACTGAATACAAACTTTTCCGCTTTCAATTACACTTTCCGGTTTAGTTTTGTCCATGTTTAGGTGTAATGTCTCATATTTGGGATTGAAGTCTATGTTCGGGGGGGTTGCTGTCGAATTTTGGGTTTTTTTTGTCCATAACCGAGTTTTTGTCAATTATTTCACGTCTTCGTTTAGGTATTTCACTCATTATTTAATAAAATTAAATATGGTCAAATAAACAGATAATGATTCGAACCCAGGCTTCTTACTAAACATTTTCTGGAGCGATGAGACCCAATTTTTGAGAGAATGTATTTTTAATCCACATCAACTGGAGCAAAGTTTCCAACATAGTTTTAGCTTTAATGTATTCAGTTTGATATACAAAATCCAATGGCAATATTCAATTTATGAATAAAACTTAAATGGTATGAAATATTCAGAGATTTTCACTTTATTTCTTTAGGAATTCCTAGACAATCTCCCGTTGAATGAACGTGTTACATGTTGGTACCAATTAGATGTTGCTCCAGTCCATTATACTCCTCAGGTAACGGAGAATCAAAACCAGCTTACTTGACGACAGATGGGTGAGTACACTAGGTTCATGGAATTGGCCTACAAGATCCTTTAGATTTTTATCTATGACGGTAACTAAAGAAGAAAGTTAATAGTTCGCAGATTAATTCAGGAGAGAATCTTGAATTGACAGAGAGACGTGGCTTCAACAGTATCGTTCCCAATAAAGTACAAAAAGCAACAATCAATGAAGTGCGCTCTCAAAATGAAAAATTATAATAAAACAATACTGGACGATTTGATCATTCAATTTGATTTCATTCTTACGTTGTTTAAGTTCACAGCTTTATTTAAATTTTATTATTCATAAATAACAGACAGTCGAGAGATGGCTGATACACTGGCCCAACATTTTCAAGCCAAAACAAGGAATACACACGTACAAAATTAACCTATGAATATTTTGAACAGAAACCAATTAACACATCATGATGACCACCCTATCAACCAACCTTTTTCAATAGAAAAGCTAACTGCTGCCTTATCTACATCTAAAAACTCTGCTGCTGGCCCAGACAATACTCCATTTATTTTTCTGAAAAAATTACACGAAGACACCCTCATTAAACTTTTAGAAATTACAACCAAATTTGGACACCTCAAGACTTTCCTTCCCAATAGCAAAAATCAATCATATTTCCAATTAAAAAGGATTCAGCAAAGGCAGAAATTTCTCCTAACTCTCTGAGACCAATCTTACTAACATGTACTCTATGTAAATTATTTGAAAAAATGATCAATAAATGAATTCTGTGTAACCTAGAAAGCCGAAACATTATATCACCTGCACAATCTGGTTTCAGGCCTAATCGGACAATTTGGTAGTCCTTCAAACTGAGATCGCCAACGCTATTGCCAAAAAACAAGATGTGATTGCGGTTGTCTTCGATATAATAAGTGCTTTTGACACTACTCTGAAAGAAGTCATACTCAATAAACTCGAGGAGATTAACCTAACTGGAAATATCTATGGCTTCATGAGGAACTTTCTCACTGACAGCACAATCCAAGTACGAGTAAATGGAAATATATCCACTTCTTACCCCACTGAAATCGGAGTACCCCAAGGCTCTATTATCAACCCAACGTTATTCATCTTGGCCATAAATGATATTTGTTCCCTCATTGGGGCACCTATCAAATACGCACTTTATACAGATGACCTAATTATATTCCTAAATGGAGTGCCTCTAGATGTAGTAGATCATTTCAAATTTCTAGGACTTATTTGCGATTCCAAACTAACTTGAAAACTTCAGATTCAGGAGATCAAAAAGAATTGGTTAAAAAGACTGAATATTTTGAAAACAATATCACATCATCATTGGGGTTCAGAAGCGAAGATACTTCTAAGAATATACAGGGTGCTTCAACGAAAACAAACAGAGGCAATATGTACCAATATATTAATTTCTGATCAAAACGCAAAAACATTTCAATTTGTTCTCAAGGAGGACATCTTTTGGGGTACAAAACTTGCCTGAAATATTAACCCCTAAGCGGGGATTGCAATCCTTAAACATTTTGAATGGGGAAGATGGGTCGAGTGATGACTCAAAAAAGAGGTGGTATCTTTGTCTACATCGCCTTGAACGAATTTCCATTTTTAATTGAAAACTGTGAAAGATACAGGGTGACAACTGAAAGATAGGTAAGACTATTTCCCTTCAGTAAAGTAAAATGGAACAGATTCATGCTGATCAAAGGCAGTCATCATCAAGTACCATCCTCATCTCGAATTTCAACACCTAGAGCAGGGGTGACCACCCTTGAAAATTTGGAAAAGGGTTGATGGGTCGTGAATACCTCGAAAGAAAGGTATTATCCTTGTCTGCATCCTCGTGAACGAATTTTCATTTTTGATTGAAAACTGTAGAAGATACAGAGTGAGCTACTGAAAGATAGAGGAGAATTTCAACCCTTAGAGCAGGGGTGACCACCCTGTGTTATTTTCGAAGCAGAAGATAGGTCCAGTTATTACCATCTGAGAAAGGATTTTGTTTGTTCCAATAGTCTTGGAGCGATAGTCTTCTCTATTTTTCAGTGTCTCACTCTGTATCTTCTACAGTTTTTAATCAAAAACGGAAATTCTTTTACAGGAATGCAGACAAAGATAATACCTTTCTTTCGAGTTATCACTCGACCCATCTACCCTCTTCCAAATTTTCAAGGGTTGTCACCCCTGCTCCAGGGGTTGAAATTCGAGATGAGCATGGTACTTGATGGGGATGCCATTGATCAGCATGGATCTGTTGCATTTTACCTCACTGAAACTTGAATAGTCTCAGGAAAATAGTCTTCCCTATCTTTCAGTTGCTCACCCTATATCTTCTACAGTTTTCAATTAAAAATAGAAATTCGTTCAAGGCGATGTAGACAAAGATACCGCCCTTCTTTTGAGCCATCACTCGATCCATCTTCGTTATTCAAAATGTTCAAGGATTGCAATCCCCGCTTAGGGGTTAATTTCAGGCAAGTTTTGTACCCCAAAAGATGTCCCCCTTGAAACAAAAATTAACATGGTTCAGCGTTTCGATCAGAAATGAATATCTTGGTAGATATTGCCTTTGTTTAGTTTTCATTGAAGCACCCTGTATAAAGCAATAATTCTTTTAAAAATTGGATATGGAAGCGTAGTTTACATGTCTCCTCAAACACAAATTTGAAATCCTCAAACGTTGTCCACAATACTGCTCTCCGCATATGCCTGGGCGCTTTCTGGTCAAGCCCATCATAAAGTCTTTATTGCAAGTCACATGAGCCCTCACTTCAACAACGAAATTTGACATTGTATGCAACCAGAATTTCAGCGAATCCCACGAATCCAGTTTTCGAGTTGATGAATAACCATGCAGAAACTCCCAATAGACAAAGGAGCCGTGAGAACACTTCAGTTAAATATAGATCTTACCACCACCACACCAAACTCTACTCGAACAAAACCACCTTGGATCAAAATGAGACCATCTGTAAACAAAATCTTGAACAACTGAAACAAAATTGAACCCCCAAGTGTTTTCTTCAAACAGTTATTCTTAGAAATCCTGAATCAGCATCAGTTTGACCAAATTTTTTACACTGATGCATCTAAGGGAGAAGAAACTATTGGTTGCTCCATAACTACTGCAGAAACGACACTAGAAAAATATCAACTCCCTATCGAATGTAGTGTGAACACAGGTGAACTATTTGCTATTTTGAAAGCACTTAAAATGGTTAGACCTAGTCAAAGAAATGTTGCAACTTGCACGGATTCACTGTACTCCACACATGCCATAAAAGATATTTATTCTAAACACTGGATTGTTCAGAACATTCAAGAGACATATCATCCTCTCTCTTCTAACGGAGTATCCATAACTATCATCTGGATCTCGTCCCATCTTGGAATCTCTGGAATGAAAGGGCCGATCGAGCGGCAAAAGAAACGTCCATGTCAGATGAACCCATAATAGATATCCAACTATCCTACGATCTGAAATCAACCATAAAGTATCAAATCCCTAGTGAGTGGCAGAGCCAGTGAAACAGGTCAAACTGAGAACTTCATCCAGTGCAGCCTGTCCTCTAACCCTGTAAACTACCCCCGATGTGCAGAAAGATCTTAAGGAGACTGAGAATAGGCCACAAATATAGAGTTGCCAGATCACAACACAACCTCAGTAGAAACCTTAAAGAATTGCACAACTCCGAATATCAGATTTCTAATTTGTTTGAATTTCTGAAAAACACAAAATTGTATAACCTCATTTGACATGATAATCTTTGCTTTATTTTACTATACTTTTCTATTGTTTCTATATAATTAATTTTACATGAGTGTATAATTTCATCCTGTCAATGACCATAGCCGTTGAGACACGTAAATTTCCTAGATAAATAAATATTATTCATAGATGTAAGAAATTTTGTTTCATGATTCTTGTCGCCAAAACGACATCTGTATCGTTTAAAGTAAGCTAACGATACATTTAACTTTTCTATATTTCAATAGTGATAACATTTTATTGTAATTTTCTGAATTGTTTTCTGCAAAGTGGTTGTAAATTTGGTTACTTTTCCGTTAGACTTTTTATTTGTTGTCGTTGACCATGAATAATGAATAAATTAATAATATTCTCGTTTCATTATTTATTTGCCATTTTGTTTAACAAGAAATAAAAACAAACAAAATTAGATTTCCTGCTATTCTATAATGATTTTCAAACGTCATACTCGGGCCGAAATTCAAAGTAACTTGCGAAGTGCATTGTGGGACATAAAAACTGGCATCGTAATTTTTGTCTATTAATATGCTTTACGGCCTATTGATTCAATTTTCCAAAGGAATTAATGTTTCTTGATAATATCGCGCAATGAGTTGAAAACGAGCTATTTCAGGTATAAAAAGCCCAATACCACTCAATACTAATACAAAAGACGGTTTTAATAAAGTGAAGAAAATAGAAACTCGCATTTGAAAACACCGATATTTCAACATTTTAGTTTCATTGACTTGACAAGTGATATGTGTGCATCTCAAATATAAAATTTCATCGGAAACTACATTGTCCTAAAAAATAACACATTTTTCGTTCAACTAGAAGTGATACTGCTCTGAAGATGAATGCAAATTGTAGGGAATTTTTCTTTTACCCTTTTTTTTTCGTAATTTCACTGACCTTAGTGTAGCAAAAACTATCTAGTCTTATTGAGATTAAAAATATTTTCAGTAAGCGTGTTATCTCTTTCTTTATGTAGGGTGCTTCAACGAGAACTAAACATAGGCTATATCTAACAAGATATTCATTTCTGATCAAAACGCAAAAACAGGTCAATTTTTGTTTCTAGGGGGACATCTTTTGGGGTACAAAATTTGCCTGAAATATCAACCCCCTAAGCGGGGTTCTTGAACATTTTGAATGAGGAAGATGAGTCGGGTGATGACTCAAAAGAAAGGTGGTATTTTTGTCTACATTGCCTTGAACGAATTTCCATTCTTAAATATAAAACTGTAAAAGATACAGGGTGAGCAACTGAAAGGTAGGGAAGACAATTTCCCTGAGACTACTCAAGTTTCAGTGGGGTAAAATGGAACAGGTCCATGCCGATCAATGGCAGTCATCATCAAGTACCATCATCATATCGAATTTCAACCCCTGGAGCAGGGGTGACAACCCTTCAAAATTTGGAAGACGGTAGATGGGTCGAGTTTTAACTCGAAAGAAAGGTATTACCTTCGTCTGCATTCCCATGAAAGAATTTTCATTTTTGATTGAAAACTGTAGAAGATACAGAGTGAACCACTGAAAAATAGAGAAGACTATCGCCCCAAGACTATTGGAGTATTAGTGCAAAAAACTGGAATAGATTCATTTTAGATCAAAAGCTGTCATCTTCCAAAATAACCCTCATCTCGAATTTCAATACAGGGGTAATATTTCGATTCAGTGATACTTCAGAGCGATAGATAGTCTCCTCTATTTTTCAGTAGCTCACTCTGTATCTTCTACAGTTTTCAATAAAAAATAAAAATTCGTTCACGGGGATGCAGACAAAGATAATACCTTTCTTTCGAGGTATCTCTCGACCCATCTACCCTCTTCCAAATTTTCAAGGGTTGTCACCCCTGCTCCAAGGGTTGAAATTCGAGATGAGGATGGTATTTGATGATGACTTCCATTGATCAGCATGGATCTGTTTCATTTTACCTCACTGAAACTTGAATAGTCTCAGGAAAATAGTCTTCCTTATCTTTCAGTTTCCCACCCTGTATCTTTTACAGTTTTCAATTAAAAATGGAAATTTGTTCAAGGCAATGTAGACAAAGATACCGTCTTTCTTTAGGGTCATCACTCGGCCCATCTTCCTTATTTAAAGTGTTCAAGGATTGCAACCCCTGGCTTAGGGGTTGATATTTCAGGCATGTTTTGTACCCGAAAAGATGTCCCCCTTGAAACAAAAATTGACGTGTTTTTGTCAGAAATGAATATCTTGGTAGATATAGCTTCTGTTCAGTTTTAGTTGAATTACCCTGTATAGTATATAGAGGGTGTCCGTGAACTGATTGTACAACGTTATACCACAGATTCTTCAGCTCGATATAAGTCGATTTAGGGCAACCTACTTATATGAAAAGTTTATTCGTTTGGCCGCTAGAGGTCGCCAAATCCAAAGATTTTTCTTTATATTCTTCAAATAATTCGTGAACGACTCGATCGACAGAGATCATATTTGGAATCTGTAATCGAGTGCGTTATTCACGATTTTTAGTGATCCACTCAATGACCTTGACGTTTCACAAATGTCAGTGTTTTTAATCAACCATAATTTTTAATTGTCTGCGTTTGAGCAAAACTGTTTTAGACATTGAGTAGCTAGGCTTATTATCAAATTTTTCTGTCTCCTGAGAAATTTTGATATGATGAGCGGTTCTTCAATTTCATGATTTCGTTTCAACCACCTATCCACTTAAAAATATCACATTTGACCATGTAACACTTGGATTTATTTCTGTGGTCAGGCAGATTATCATTTTATTGGGCTTGACACAACAGTGTTCCTCAAGTTCTTAACTAGGTATTTTGGTAATATTTTTTTTCACTATTAGGCACGTAGATGTACAGTTACTCTGAAAGGATTGATAAGGTTATGGCGTACGGATTTTGTCGAGGCAATGGACGTAAAAGCGCGAGAACTGAAGATTTCCAGATCGCCTAGTGCCGAACCACCAAACGTTTGGAAATCTGGAGGGACGCCTCCGCGAGAATGGTTGCTTCAAGCCCAGGAATTTGGATCGAGGACGACAGCGAACAGTAAGGACCTAAGAACGCGAGAAACAAATTTTGGACACGGTTGAGAAAAACCCACAAATAAGCGAGCGGCGTTTAGGTTGGCAGTTGGTCGTTCCTAAAACAATGATTCATGAAGTCTTGTCTAATCACATTCAGAAAGTTCAGGAATTACTTTCCAACGATCCTGGGAATCGCCTAACTTTCTGCCGATATATCCATGAGAAGAGAACTCAGGATCTCCACTTTAGTAGGAAAATTCTATTTACTAACGAATGCTATTTTACTAGATCTGGCATCAGTAACCTTCACAGTGAACACGTGTATAGTGTCGAAAAACCACATACTTTTACAAGTAGACATCATCTAGATCAATCCAAGATTAACTTATGGATTTTAGTAATTGACAATTTCACTATCGATTCGGTAGTGGTTCCAAATCAATTTAACGGAGAGGCATATTTGAACTTTTCGCAAGAAACTTTGCCGTATTTGTAGGTCGATATTCCAGTATTATTGCGTGCAGAAATGTGGTTCAAGCACGACGCTACACCTCCACACAACCTACCAAATTTTGTATCGAACGTGACCAATAATAAAATTACAGGATACGAAAATCATTTTTGTATTGAAATAGATGTTCGATTAGCTCAATATATTTCTATTCACACTTTTTATCTTCATTTTAAATTTTCAAGAGCATTTTCAAATCTCAAAAAACTCAGTTTAAAGCATAAATATTTTTCGTCTTGTTTCATTATATTGAAAGCGTAAAAAATTGATCTTATGAAATTTTGTCTTAAACACAACTGAAATAGAACAATTTTAATTTATAATAAAATTATCATATTTGTGGAATTAAATGAAATGAATATATCTCATGAACATGAATAAGTATTTTTAAATGATGTAAATGCGCTGCAAATGGAATATACATTTCACTTTAGTACCTACTATTCATATATTATGCAAAATATCACTACCGTTCAGCTATCGTTTCATCACTTCTACCCCATTTATACTCCTTCTATCCTCGTTTTATCACACACCGCACGCAAATTGAATATGAAAAAATAAAATGATATATGTTTTGAATAATTCATTCGAAAATCTCGTGACTACAACAGCATAGGCGTCAATGAATAAATAGAACTTGTCTGTGCAAATTATTTCCACAAATTTGAAAGCTGTGTTGAATATATTGAATTGAAAAACGAAATTCACAATTGCTATAGTTTCAGTAGATTCGATATGTTTCACAATTAATATTGTCGCTCGATTAGATGTTACATTAATGAAAACAATTCTATTGAAGTATACAGTGTCACAGGCAGAGTTTATAAAATGAAAAAAATACCATATCTTCGAAACCCTTCGTCATACAAAATTGAAATTTGTTATTTAGATCAAATTATTGATAACTTTCTGCTGGCAATAAATTCTTCTAACACAAAATAAATGGCATGGCACGCATCTGAGCGACTTCTATTCTCTTGCAAAATCTTTACGTCCGTTGATATATTCAAATTTCGATTTCAATCAAAGACAAGCATATACTGTAGTTTTTTCATATATGGAATATCGACCAAGACAGAGAAATGCTTTCAGAATCGAAGGCATCAATTTTAAACCAATTGACAATAAAGTCCCCTTTCCTTTTCTTACTTTGACTAATTCCTCAATTCAAGCATTATTCTGAATGCCAAATTTTGAAATGAAAATTACTCATCATCAATTCTGTGTCCAAGTAGCAGCGATACTATGGAGCTTGGAAATCAAATTTTGGATTTTACGACTAATGTTTTGTTAAAAAAGTGCCTGAAAATGATTATTTAAGAAATCTGCTTAAAACGATGGATGAAAATATCGAACAAAGAATTTTTCTTAAATATTGTATTGCAAATGAAATTTCGTGTACCGAATCGCTGACAATGTAACAGAAGGCTTATAGTGAATCAACTTTATCAAAAACACGTGTATATGAGTGGTAGAGTGCATTCAACAGCGGCCGAGATGTGGTTGAACATTTGCCTCGCTCTGGTCGGCCATCAACATCTTCAACTGAAGTCCACAACGACGAAGTGAAAAAATGGAGAATGAAAATCGTCATTTAAGTTTGAAAGAGATAGGCAATGAACTTTCTATGTTTCATAAATCAATTGGTATCATTATAAACGATTGTTTCGTTATTGAACGCGTTGCCGCTTGTTTAAATCTATAAAAACCTGAATTTTCCCCTAAAATTAAATCGTGTAAAGGTCGTTGAGTATATGCTAGAACGAGTAAATTCCGACCCCTCATTCACAAAACGTATTGTAACTGGTGATGAGACTTAGGTTCATGCTTTTGAAAAGCAAACCAGTTAAAAACTTCCGAATGGCGCCTTCCAAGTGAACCAAAACCGATAAAACAACGTTGAAGTCGATCAAAAGTCAAGATAATGTTGACTGTATTCTTTGATGTACTCGGAATTCTTTCCATAACGTCAGACCGTCAATAAACAATGTTACCTAAGAATTCTACGGCGTTTGAGAAATTGTTAACTTATTAACTACGTTATCTAACCACAGATCGCTCTAGGCCCCTCCGATCCAGCGTGTTACTGTATTAACCGCAGTTTTTCAATCACAGATCACCAAGCTAAACACAGAACGTACTCGGGGCATACCTGGACCGAGGGTTTAAATATCTGTTCATTTCTGAGACTTGCGCCCTATTTCCTTCACCGACCTCATCTAGTTCACATCGTCTCCGTAGATCGTCTGCAGCACGCGTTACCATGAGTCGATTCTACGGACCCAAGCGTCAGCCATATTGCCAAACCGTCGTTGTCTACCAGCGAACCACGTTCGGCGCCACTTGCTACCGGGATGGGAGTCAAACACACAAATAAAAACGTCGCTGTTTAACACAATCACTCTTTGTAAACTTGAATGTAAGATTAGATAAAACACAAGGTTCGTTGGTAGACAACGCCGGTTTGACAATATGGCCGGTAGCGTGGGTCCATACAGTCGGCACGTGGCAACGCCTGCTGCAGCCGATTTACGGAGACAGTGTGTACTCGATGATGTCGGCGAAGAGAAAGAGAGCGAGTCTCAGAAATGCATGGATATTTAAAACCCTCGGTCAAGATAGGCCCAGAGTACGTTCTGTGCTTAGCTTGGTCGGAGGGGCCTACTAGGCGATCTGTGATTAAGAAATCGTGGTTAACACGGTAATGTGCTTGATTGAAGCGGCCTAGAGCGATCTATGGTTAAATAGATAGATAGATAGAAATTTTATTAGCTCAGTATGGTACACATAGGTACAGTGAACATGTCAAATTATATTAATTGCATTAATAGTTAGAAATATCAGAACAGTGAAGCATCTCAATATAAAAACAGAACATGTAACATAAATAAAATTGAAATATGGTACAAAACAAAATACGAAAATGATTTCTACACAAAATTATCGTCGAAAAAATCCTGGACGTCATAGTATGCTCCTTCTAGAAGGTAGTTCTTCAGTCTTCGTTTGGATACCATAATTGACAAGGATCGTGTCACTAAGGGTATTCTTTTATAGAGTTGAATCGAGATAAATATTACGGTTTTTTGCAAATAGGTATAGTTGTGTCTAAAAGTAATAAGGTTGTCTCTGTGCCTTGTGGGATAATCATGTGCTGTACCACAAGTATGAAATGAGTTGATGTTCTTTTTTATATATAAGCAGCATTCTAAAATGAAAAGGCTCGGGAGAGTAAGTATTCTCTCAGAAATGAAAAACTCTCGCTCATGCTCAATCCAGAAAGGTTTCTGATGCAACGTTTTTGAAGTATGAAGACTCTCTCGCTCATGATTGAGTTCCCTCAAAAAATAACACCATCTCTGACGTAAGATTCCACATTTGCATGGTAAGATAATAGTGCTGCCTTCTTATTTACTATCTTCGATAGCATCTTCAACGTATAACATGATCTGCTTATGTTTCCAATAGCATGTTCAACCTGGCATGTCGAGTCCAGTCTCGAATCAATCCTTACTCCCAAGAAAGTACCTGTCTCTTCAGTTTTTAGTGTCTCATCTTTATTTAATTCAATGCTGAGCTGTTCAGATGCTCTTCTATGTACAAAACAAATTATCTGAGTTTTCGCTGTATTCAGATTGAGATGGTTTTCGGTGAAGTAATTTTCTATTGTGTGGAGAGCATCGACAGTTTTTTCTTTGAGAGCTTCGATGCTATGCTCAGACAACACAAGTGAGGTATCATCAGCGTGTTGTTGTATGTTTTTCTGGAGTTCTTTGGGTAGATCATTAGTATAAAGAATGTATAGTAGAGGCCGTAGTATGGAACCCTAAGGTACCCCCATACAAACCCTCGCATTCTCTTCTTCACCTTCAATATCTGTTTCGGCCACATACTGTTTGCGGTCAGAGAGGTATGATCTAATAAGTCCCAGAGCCACCCCGCGAAAACCGTACCTTTCCAGTTTCTCTAAGAGTGTTTTATGGTTGACACTTTCAAAGGCCTTGCTCAGATCCAAGAACATAGCATATGTTGCATAGAGTGTACATTTCTCATCAGTCAAAGAGGTAACTATCATATTTATTGTCGAGTATGTTGCATCGACTGTGGATCTGTGTTTCCTAAATCCATACTGAGAAGTTCTCAGCAGAGCAAAAGTATCCAAGTAGTTAACCATTCTGTTGAGAATGACGTGCTCATATATTTCACCTAATATTGGTAATATAGCGTAGTGAACACGGTAACAAGAGCAAAATTCATCTAAAAACGCTAGATTTAAGGAAAAAAACTCATATATTCTGCACCACAATAATGCAACATCGCACAAGGCTATCAATGCGAATGAATTCCTCACCAAAAACTCAACAAATACCGTCGAACAACCAACGTAGTCACCTGATATGGTTCCGTCCGACATTCTTCTCTTTCCAGAACTCAAATAACCACTTCGACATACCCGTTTTGAATCGATACAAGACATAGAAGAGAATTTTTGGAGAGAGCGTTCGAAAAATGTTTTGATCATTGGATTATACATTGCCGTAAATGTTTCATTTCGGAAGGAGCCTAGTTTGAAGGTGATACAATAAATTTGGACGTAAAATAAATATTTTGTGCTTCATTGACCAAGTCCGGATACTTTTTTGACAGAATGTACTAGTGTGCCCGAAATACACATTGTTAGATTATGTTCTTCACCGAAATGGATAGGTGATACCTATGAACTTCTTCGTTAGGCGTCACACCAATAGGATAATAACATAATATTTAATTTCAACCTTCATTCCGATAATCTTTTTAGTTTATACTCAAGCATTAAAAGAAACCTTGTATCACATATATTCATAGAACCTCCCAAATTAAGGGGCATGATAGCAAGCATGGTTCTATTTAGATAGTTACGTCATAAGACAGAATGCCAAAATCATTTTTATTCATATATCAGTGTGAGGAATGAGATTGACATATGAAGCACTATACGTTCATAATGATCTATAAAGAAGAACTAGAATTATAAATTCGTCTGGACCCAGAACGACAATGTTCTATGCGCAAATCTGAATCTTTGAAAATTTTGCATATCCCAGTGGAATCAGATTCAGATAACCTAGATCGAATATATCAAAATCATCTGTGCTGCGTATATCTCCCGCCCAGGGGATGAGGTTGCTGTGTCGTCAGTTGTTAATACATTGGAACTAAATAGAATCAGTGTGGGTATTTCAATTGCTCGGGCGTCAAATGCGAAAGTCAAATAAAGGGTTTTATATTGAAATCAACCCTAATATGTCCAGGTTATCGATGCGTTCTTCCGGAATGAAATGATGCAATTCAATAACATTGGTTATCCTGAAAATAAAATATTTGATCCCATTTTATTGAACAATTTAAATATTTCTGCTATTAATCGATCTAATGTCCATTTCTCATCGAGGATGGTCATTATCCCTGCCTTGAATTTCATTCGATACTATCAAACCGCAATACGTTTAGGGTAGTTTCGATTACCTCCTCTTCAGCAGAAAATTTTAAATATTTTCCTGTATATTATTTTAAACAAACCATACGAACAATAATTCAAAAGAATCAATTTCATACAAAGTGGGAAATATATCGTAACCTAGGCGACTTTACGGAATTTAGGTTAAGATCATAGTATTTACCTCAATAAATCTAACATTTAATAACAAAATTTTTTCAGATATGTGTCACAGAAAGAAGCATGGTAAGCTTCCTAACTTTATGAGTTATAATGATGAGACTGCTACATCTGGTGATCAGATTTGTATTCTGTCAACCGAATATTTTTAGAGCATATTTGGGATTAATTCAAACCATTGACAGATTTAGGGAACATAAATAATTATAGTGTGAATTTGAATACCATTTTTTAATCTAACGATGAGGTTATGAAAGCTTCAAATTTCTTGGATTCGGGAAAGGGTACCGGACCAGATGAAATGCCTTCTTTTTTAAACGGTCTTCCGAATCTGTAAGTGTTTCATGGCTATTATCATTGAAGTAGACCTCTAAAAGGTTCGGTGTTTTCTCGAAACTTCCATAACGTGGTTTCAAAATACGGTCGAAAACTCTTAGGTAATGCATATCTGCTAAGGAGTATTCTGTTATCAAGACCGAAGTTTTTTGAATCCATTGTATGTAAAATCTCAAATTCATATACAAAATATAATAATTGATCAAATTATTGATTTTTTAGGGGTAGAAACGTGGAGACGAACTAGGTTGCCTTCTTGGAATTGATGTATGCAGCTTTTGATGATCAAGGACAGACTGATGCTGTCAATATGGACTTCCGTAAGGCTTTTGACAAAATCAGTCATAATGTACTTTTCTTAAGACTTGCGGAGGCTGGTGAGGGTGACGATGATCTGTGGTGGGTGAGGTTATATGTTGAGTGCAGATCCCAATTTGTTACTGTGAATGGTTTTGTATCGCTCAGATTCCCTAATGCATCAGAAGCGCCTTATGGATATCATTTGGGACTTTCTGATATACGCCGAAGATATAAAAATCTCGAAAAAGATTAAGAATGGTGATGATTGCCTAGGATTTTAATTTTGTATTATGCGTCAACTATATGGAAGCATCTATCTGTTGTATATTTGAGAAAAATATCTTTAAGCAGTGTTGCTTCCACTACACCCCTTCAGGCGCCCCCTCAGATGAGGGTGTCAACTCCTCAAATCTTCGAATTGATCAGTTAGTTCGAGTTATAGCTCATTAGATATGTATTTAGAGTTATCTGATTACAGGGAACGAATTTTCAAATCCGATTACATTTCAATGAAGATACAGGGTGGATCATGCAGAAATTCATACCCAGTATAAGAACCTCTTCACAAAGAAGTGATGATTGCTCCGTGTCATATGTTGAATCGCAAAAAATGTTCCCCATCGGTGGACTGATGAAACCCAGACATGTAAAGACAACAACTAGGGTAATGGCCTGCATGCCTCACGACCGCATACGCAACCGATCGTCGTATGTAAAAATCCTCTAGTAGCATGGTATCCAAGGTTGAAATGAAACAAACTCAAGTAAAGTTCTCGTTACAGAAAAATATTCATCCGAAATCCCACAGGGTTAATGCAGATTTCTCAACAATAAATGCGGCAGTTTTCGTTTTTTTTTTTCAGATTGTTTGTATCTGATGAATGGGTTGCGTCCATACCAATATAATAGTTCATTCAATGGCTGAAAGCGTAGAAATTATTGAAAATTTTTCAGCAATAATACTTGTGCAAATAGGCACCTGCTATTCACAATGAACGACATAACGACACATATGTAAGTGCCAAGTACATTTTGGAGTTGGTGGAAACATTCAGAGAAACTGGCTCTGTTCAGAATAGGAAAAGAAAGCATGTCCAAAACACATACCAAATGAGGAAATGGAAACTACGTTGCTTGGGCAAGTAGTGATTAATCTCTCTCTGATTACAAGAGTGAAATTGGTGTGAGTCGAAGAACTATTAGACGAGTTTTCGAACAATACAAATTCCAACAATGAAAAACAAACAAGTACTGTGTTTTAAGGAATTTTACCTAATAATTGCGATTCGTAACGCGTTTCACTACACCGTAGCTTCTTCAGACGAATGAATGTATGTACGAATCGCAATTATTAAGTAAAATTCCTTAAAACACAGTACTTGTTTGTTTTTTATTATTGATAATGGAATTTTACCAAGTAAAAGCCTCCCAAATTCAAATACAAATTCCATCCGTATAAAATGAAGCTGATCCAGAAATTGAGCGGATCTCAAACAATCCCTTCTTTCTCTACAATATTTGTTCCTTAGATCAATGTACTTTTTTTTTGAATGGCGCTGTGAATCGTCATAATTGCCGGTTCTTATCGGACTCTAATTCCAGAATTTTTCATGGAGTACATACCCAATATCCTGAAAAATTAAATTTTTCGGTTGGCATCTATGGGAATCGCCAATTGGGCAACTTTTCTTACCAGGAAATCTGACGGGAGAAATGTATCTCCAACTACTTGAAGAACTTATCAATCCTGCCGGAACTGAAATTTAAAAAAATGATCCTAGCTATTAAGAAGATGATGTTGTGTTTCTGTTAGACAATATCTAGATCGAGAATTTCCTGATCGATGGATCGGAAGAAGAGGTCCTACAGAATGGCACCCACGTTTTCCCGACTTGTCTCCATTGGATTCTTTAAGGGGCTACATGAAGAGTCAAATTTATAAAACTGATTCAGCAGATTTGGCGGATTTACCAGCAAGATCTGTATTTGTGTTTGGTTAGATGGTTAGTTGGCGGCGAACACTTCGTACATTTGTTTAATTGATACCGAGCGGATGTATAAAATGTATCAGGTATAATAAATTCAATTGTTTCTTCAATTTTCAATTTTTCCTATTCACCAATAAGTAGATAATTCTTTGAATAAGCTCTATTATTTGAAAACCAAACAAACGTGTTCTGAATCCCCATCCAAAATCGTAAACACTATATGACTCTCTAATAATTCACCCTGTAATCACAATCCAGAAGAAGCAAAAGTTTGGTCTACAATATTCTAGATATTTCAAAACAATTCTATTGAATTATTACTCAAAATAACTGATCAATTCGAAGATTTGAGGGGTTGACACCCTCATCTGAGGGGGTATGGTAGAAGCATCACTGCGTAAAAATATTTTTTTCCCCAAAATCCAACAGTATTTCGGTGAATGTTCATTTGAAATCGACAGATTTCGCAATCACTGAAAATAACTCGTCTTTTGACGAACCAGTCTGTATCTTCTTCCGACTATGTCAAAACTCAAAATTTATCACACATTTGTGTTGTCAATCAAAAGAACTTTCTAATGAGGTATAACGAACGATCAATCGTTCCTATTCAAAATTGATTTTCTGCACTCCTGATTGATGTAAAATAAAATCGCCGTAAGTTGAAAGATCTCTCTCAGATAAAATTCACCTATTTCTGATTTTTGTCTAGAAATGAATAGTTTAGTAGTTATTGAGTCTTTTTCGATTTAGTTGCCCCACCAGATATAGCTGTTACATAAGAAGACTAAAATGTGCATAAAACAGACAGAAATAATTGCTTCAAGAATGATATCCGGATAAGAATATTGTAAATGATAGCTTTTAGAGTGCCTAATGTGAAGCTAAAAATTAAGAACATGTATGAAACCAATTGTTCTCAAAACTGGCTTATCTGCCGAATCTTGAGAACTTTATAATACTTTATGTCCGGACATAGATTCGTTTCATGCTTCCACATTGTATGTGATGCAGCATCTGGAGACGATAATTGGTGTACGCAGGTTATAATTTTTTAAAGTTTTGTTAGTTTCATTTGTTTGATATTGAAGGAAGAATTGGTGAGAATTATTTTTTAGTATATATTGGATACTATTTGTTAATATATATTGTTAACTTAGTGAATAATGTTTGTATTCCTTCATCTCGAAAGAAAGAAATGAAATAAGAAACTCGGATGACACGTATACTCATTGGACAACTATTCACTCATTCTATAGCCTATAGGAATATCATACTCATTCTATAGCCTATAATAATATCATTAATTATTCAATAGCATTAATGGTCTTATTAAATGGGAAAAAGTTGTCATGAAATGGCGGAAGAATATGAACCTATTCTTATTGGGTAAAGAATCATTTCATCGTGATAATGAAATGCAAGAAATAGAAAAGTATAACTTACGTTTGATAAACTCAAGAACATCTTTGGAATGTGCTCCGTTTTGTTGAACTCCTGATATATATATATATATATATATATATATATATATATATATATATATATATATATATATATATATATATATATATATATATATATATATATATATATATATATATATATATATATATATATATATATATATATATATATATATATATATATTTATTTAGGCGAAAAGATAGAAGCTGATAGTGCTCTTCGTTATTATGCGAGCAACATTCCATTTCGCATAGTGTCCAAATCATCAACATTTGTGACGTATATAAAACTGTTCCACATGCAAAAATCTATCGGATTTGAGTCTGCGTATCACTCTGGCCAGCAGGCGGAAGGATGAGGTTATAAACATCCCTTAAGCGGATAAATCGAACCCACTGCTTTACTCGTTCAGACAGATAAGTCTCATGTCGTTCTAGAATTCTTGGAGAAAGTATTATATGGATTGATCAGGATTGAGGTGTTTTCTCTGAAGCCTCTGATTGATTATTAATATGCCTTTCAGATGTACAAATTAACTAATCTGGCACTTTACAATTTAATAAAGGATAAGTCAGTCACTGGACCACAAGGAGACTGCAGCTTTCAAGGGCATAGAGGGCTCATTTAATACTGATCACACTAGTTTACTATATGGGGCTGTGAGAACTAGGAGAGTACCAAATATTATTGAGGAATGAATGAGTGCTAAATGTGATCAAAATTAGTAAGTAGTCCGTTTTGTATCTGGTAGGGACTGTCCTCAGGAAGAGGTCCCAACCTCCTTATTCAGTTCACTTATTCGTTCACATACTGGCAATATTCAGCACACTGGACATATGAAAATTATAAATCATATGGTTTTGATTAGGTTTGCAGTCAGTATTCTTGTGACGATAAGAGAGGAAAAATTTTCTATTCCTGCAGATAGATTTCAATGCAATCAAGGGGCTGCGAGAACTAGGAGAGTACTAAATATTATTGAGGCATGAATTAGTGCTAAATGTGACCAAATTTTCCTGAAAAGGTAAGTAGTCCGTTTTGTATTTGGTAGGGACTGTCCTCAGGAAGAAGTCCCAACCTTCTTATTCAGTTCACTTATTCGTTCACATACTGTCAATATTCAGCACACTGGACTTATGTCGAGCGTACGCTGACACTGTGGTCCTTTGGATGAGGGAGATGATGGCGATGTCTCCGACAGGCTGCTGGAAGCCATTTCAGTTATCAAGGGGTGTGTGAGGGTGAAATACTAAGTAGTAGCCCCCATTAAAAACTCTTATCGTTCCATTAACTGGAAAAAGAAGGATATTCGTAACTCCTCCGATCCTGATAGGAGTATTTATTTCAGTTAAGAAGGAAGTAAAACAACTGGGAGTTTCCTAGAGTAGTAAGCTGACGAAAAACTCACACATGGAAAATATAATGCACAAGGGTAGATATTCTATATGGACACATCAAATGACCTGTGGAGAGAGGTGACGACTCAACCCTAAGCAACTTTAGTGGCTATATGTGATAGTTAGACCACGTATCACGCAATCTTGACTCAGGTCCTACAAATTGCAAAGAGCGGCTTGTATGATGATCACTTAAGCATTTTGATCTGTACCTTTTGCAGACATGGAACTGGTACTGGGCCTAGCTCTTCTTTATCTCGTGACTAGAGGAACAGCTAGAATGGCTGAATCTGTAGATTCAATCACCTTTCCTGGAATGAAACAAATATGGTTAACTTCGTGCCTGGCGCTTCATAGGCTAAGATTGAGGACAACAGGATACTGAATATGAAGTCTCACATGGCAATACCCAAAACCAACTTAGAGCTGTCATTCCAGATTATCAATCCATGTAGACAGGAGTAGGCCAGTTTCAATTACCGTTTACTTCAGGGCTCCTGCTAGTTCACAGGTGACTCTAGTACTGTTCGAATTGTTGGAGCTGATGTATAAAGTTGATGTATTGCCAAGGAATAAGCTATCAGCCTTTGCAATCTTGCGACTGTTTTTCAAACAGAAATAAACCTCATTTTCCAATGACTGCACTAACCTCCTGCTTTCGGGAAAATCGACACCGTTAGTAAAAATCATTACGGAGAGCTAAGCTGCATAAAAGTCAATGGCACATAACAACTGCAATTCACCTATGATGCTGAAATGTCGTTCAATGCTTGCCAGACTGAAAGAAAACAAGACACTCTCATCTTGTCATAAGTGGAATTTCCACTGCCAGAGCCAACGAATGGCTTAAACTCTCTAGGCTGGACCAAAGAAATCTAATTGAAATATTACCGAGGTTCTGTCGCCTAAGAAATCATTTACAAAGTTGGGATTGATCGAGACTATGCGAAGAAGAAGTAGAGTCAATAGAGCACGTTATGTGCAAATACTTAGGTCGGCCCAGAATCAGGTTTGAGAAACTTGCATCTCAAACACTGGAGTTGACTGGAGCTGACTGAGCTCATTAAGCTCTCCATCGCTAAGTGTTTATTATAAATAAGAAAGATGAAGCTTCGAGGTGAAATTTATGGTGTGAAAATAATCTAGAGCTCTGAGCCGCTGTGGAGGGACTGTCAATCAATCCTCACTAGCTATTTACCTAATTCTAATCTCATTACTAAATGGTCATGGAGAGAATAAATCAAAATTCAAACTTGAAGGATGGTTGCTTCCTTAGCACACGAGAGATAGACAGTCCTCTGGAAGTACTATGATATTAGTTGATAGCTCCTTCTTCCTGTTTTCCTTACACAAGTCATAAGCAAAATGAATTGCTGCGTATTCTGATGATTCTGAAATAATGAAAAGCAGTCCATAAACACGTATAAATAATTTTGAGTCAGTTTTAAATGTAAGTATTCAATTTGTGTAGGAAAAAATTTTCTTTTATTATTAGGCTTCATAGGACTATGTCCTCAGCCCAATTTTGTTATGTAGTCCATTTGTGTTTAACGAAGGTTATGAAATGCCTCTTTCCATATTTATTTTGATGAAATATTATTGAAATGACGAATTACATTGATTTTGGACAAAAAAGAAGATTGATTTTCATAACGCTTCTTGAACAGAAATTTTTCAATCTCTGTATTGCTGACACCTGAAATTCAATTCTATTTCTCTATTTTCCTCGAACGTCGAGAGGAAATGAACCGTATCTGCTTCCTTCATAAACAATTATCTCCCAAACTACACATCACGCGAAAAAGCAATAACAGTTTTCAAAAGAAAACAATCAGGTTTTCGGGAATAAAATGAACTTCTGAAAAACTCCGGTGGTCTATATGTTTTGTAGGAAACAGAGGTGGATCTGGAGTGTGCAACACCAAAGTTGCACTTCGAAATATGTACAGAAGTTTCAAATTTCAATTCTATATTGATGAGGCATAGCATTTATTCTGAATATAACCATAAATTTCAATTTTCACCGCTTGAAATATGGCAGGCAGCAATGGAAAAACCCTATATATTAAAATATAGACTGTTCTGAAGGAAAATTACCAACTTTTATGAATTATGTTATCCAAGACCCCTTCTAGGAAAGTCAAAACTGACTCTTTAGAAAACCTTAAAGTTGCCTTAAATTTCTGCGTTCTCTTATTAACTTCAATGAAAATATCAACTAAGTCTGTTAGATCAACGCAAGTCCTTTGATTTAAATTTTCATTAAAAGAGATAGTTACGATATAATCCTCTCAAAAACCAACCCATTTATTCAACTTCAGAAGATTTGAAGTGCACTGCCTCCAAACCAATGAAAATTGACACGTGACTGATACAGGGATTGCTTTTATTTATCCAAGAAGGTGAATTCTGTCAGAAGCAGGTATTATGCAACGATTGGTTATGGAAAGATTGATAAACATAATTTTACAGAAGAACAATCATCCGCAGGTGTTGTTTTAACTTATATTTTATTCAAATTTGAATAAATAAGAATGAAAATTCATCTTTGTGCATGCTGGTTTTGATTATTATAATGAGTGCATATTTTTCAACGAGACGATGCAGCGATCTGAATATCAAATATCATGTACTTTTAGAGGAGCAATTTCTTGTCTTAAATGAGTGTATGGCTAGCTTATCATATATATTTGTTAAGGCCACTACGTTCCGATGATCTCTATGTACGCAAGTTGTGAGTTTGGCAGCTAACATCTTGAAAATTTCTGTCCTTTTTATTTTACTCGTTCTTATTTTCTGGGAATTAAGATTTTTATAACCTCCTCTAGGTAGTTTGCTTTCTGCCCATTTGATTTCACATTTCAGATACCGTGTCAACAACTTCAGCCTCTATTCTTGTCTAAACTAGTAGATATGTAAGTTTATTTTTCTTCGAAATTAAATTACGTTTTATGGCATCCGTATTTTCTTTTCTGCTGCGATTTTCTGTCTATATCATTAACTTATTTCATGTTATTCCAATCTCATTGAAATTTACGACAATACGCATCCACATCATTTGAAACTGATTTGGCTTAGCTAAACTAAAAGAACTGTTGTGATTCCTTCAAGCTTATGGAAGAACCTGAGCCTTCGGTATCCAACTTTTTGATAAACCTGATCTATGAAGGTAATGGTTATGAAGTATCTAAAGCATAGTATTCACAAGTTGGAGGAGACTCACTTTTAAAAAAAATACACTATATTTAGAAACTTAAATTTTTCAGATCATTCCTTGTGAAAATCTGAAGAAACCCAGGTTTGAGCTTCAATAATTAGAGTTACAGTTAAGTTCGGAGACAATCATCTTCTAAACGAAATCCTTTGGAATTACATCTAATCCTGTCAGCAACCCAGCTTCGGCCGATAATTTGAGGGGAACTAAAAAATCATTTTATTTGCTTCATTATTCCCGATCCCCATATGTATCATGTATCACTCAATCCCGACTCAGGCTATATAAATTGCAAAGAGCGGCTTGTATGATGATCACTTAAGCATTTTGCTCTACACCATCTGCAGACATGGAACTGGCCTAGCTCATATTTATCTGGTGATTAGAGGAGCAGATAGAATAGCTATCTATATATTTAATCACCTTCCCCAAAATGAGACAAATATAGGTAACTTCGTGCCTGGCGCTTCATAGGATAAGATTGAGGGATGCTGAATATAAAGCCTGACATTGCAATACCCAAAACCGACTCGGAGCTGTCATTCCAGATTATCATTCTAAGTAGACAGGAGTTGACCACTTTCAATTACCGTCTACTTCAGGGTATTTTCTAGTTCAAAGGCGGCTCCAGTACTGTTCGAATTGTTGGAGCTGATGTATAAGGTTGACATGTTGCCAAGGAATAGGCTATCAGCCTTTGTGGGCTTGCGACTGTTTTTCAAGCAGAAATATACGCCATTTTCCAATGACTGCGTTTACCTCCTGCTTTTGGGAAAATCGACACCGTCATTGAAAATCACCACGGATAGTCAAGCTGCGTCTAAGTCAATGGCACATGACAAGTGCAATTCATTTATGATGCAGAAATGTCGCTCAATCCTTGCCAAACTGGAAAAAGACAAGATACTCTCGTCTTGTCTTGAGTTGAACTTCCTCTGCCAGAGCCAACGAATGCTTTAACTTTCCAGGCGGGACCCTAAATCTAATTGAAATATTACCGGGGCTTTGTCGCCTCAGAAATCATTTACATAAATTAGGATTGATCGAAAACCCTTTATGTAGACTATGCAAAGAGGAAGTAGAGTCAATAGAGTACGTTATGTGCGAATACGTAGCTTGGGACAGAATCAGGTTTAAGAAACTTGCATCTCACACACTTGAGTTGACTGGAACTGACTGAGCTCATTAAGCTCTCCATCGCTTAGTGTTGCTTAGTGTTTATCATAAATGAGAAAGATGAAGACGCGAGGTGAACTTTGAGGTGTGAACGACAATAGACCTCAGAGCTGCAGTGACGGGGTTGTCAATCAGTCCTCACTCAAATCCTTATATCTATCTATATATAAAATTTCAGGAAATCTGTTTCATTATTTCTGAGCTATTTACCAATTTCTAATCTCATTATTATTCACGGCATCGCGCTTTACACAATCTCTGGTGAGAATAGAGCATCATTCTCGTACTATTAGCGAGATGCAATTGTCGGGTAGTAATGGCAGTTTGAATGTCTTTCATGATTTTTACTGGCATCCGTACCCATCCTTTCGCAAGCAGTAAGTTAGTATTGCAGTTAATGGAGAAAATTCAAAATTGAAGGGTGGTTGCTTCTTTGGCACGAGAGATAGACAGTCCTCTGGAAGTACTATGATATTAGTTGATAGCTCATCTTCAGTTTCCCCTACACAATGCGTATTCTGCATGAGAAAACAAACGAATGGTGTTTTTCGGAATTGCCATTCTATAGGTTATAAAATATCAATAACAAATAATCACGTATAAATAACAATCAATAGAAGCAGTTTATAAATGGCCTAGGCAACGAGCATAGGATTCAATTTTAGTGATAGGTTTTCAAAGATAACAATAATGCCATGCAGTCCATGTTTTGAATCAGTGTTAACTAAGTACATCTGTGTAGGAAAAAAATTTCCTGCCAATTTTTACTCAATTTGTGTTTAACGAAGGTAATGAAAATGCCCTTTTCCATGTTTATTTTGATGATATATTATCGAAATGACGAAATACATTGATTTTGGAAAAATTTGCTTCTCGAACAGAAATTTTTCTATCTCTGCAACGTCGAGAGGAAATTAACCGTATCTGCTTCCTTCATAAACAATTATCTCTCAAACTACGCATCACGCAAAAAAGCAATAACAGTTTCCAAAAGGAAACAATCAGGTTTTCGGAAATAAAATGAACTTCTGAAAAACTCCGGTGTTCTATATGGATTGAAGGAAACAGAGGTGGATCTGGAGTGTGCCACACCAAAGTTGCACTTCAAAATGAGTACGAAAGTTTCGATTTTCAACTTTATATTGATGAGGCATAGCATTTATTTTGAATATAACCATAAATTTCAATTTATGAAATATGGCAGGTAGCAAAATATAGACTATTCTGAAGGAAAATTGCCAACTTTCATGAATTATGTTATCCAAAACTTCCTGTAGTATAAAAGTAAAAGCTGACTCTTTCGATAACCTTAAGGTTGCCTAAAATATCTGCGTTCTCTTATTAACTTTGATGAAAAGATCAACTAAGTTTGTTAGATTAACATAAGTCCTATAATTTTAATTTTCATTAAAAGAGGTAGTTATGATGTAATTCTCTAAAAATCAACCCATATATTCAACTTCTGAAGATTTGAAGTGCAGTGCTTCTAAACCAAAGGAAATTGATATGTAACTGATATAGTGATTGCTTTCATTTATCCAAGAAGGTGAATCCTGTCAGAAGGTATTATTAACGAATAGATATGGAAAGATTGATATACATAATTTCACAGAAGAACAATCATCTGCAAGTGTTATCCTAACTTATATTACACTCTAAATCGAAATAATAAGAATGAAAAGTCATCTTTGTGCATGCTGGTTTTAACTATTACAATGAGTGCATAGTTTTCAACGAGACGATGCAGGGATCTGAATATCAAATATCACGTATTTTAAAGGCGCAATTTCTTTTTTGATAGGAGTGTATGTCTCTTAGATATCTTTGTTGAGGCCACTACGCTCTGATGATCACTAGGATGTCACAAAATATCACTCTATGTGCTCAAGTTATCAGTTTGGTAGCTAACATCTTTAAAATTTCTGTCCTTTCATTTCATTCATTCTTATTTTTTGAGAATGAAGATTTTCATAACCTCATATAGTTTGCTTTCTGCCTATTTCATTCCACATTTCAGATACCTTGCCCATAATTGCAGCCTCAATTCTTGTCCTAAACTGTTAGCTTTGTAATTTTTGTTTTTTAATTTAATTAAGTTTGATTGCATCCGTATCCTTTTTCGCTACAATCTCATTGTATTTTACTGTAATACGCATCGACATCATTTGAAACCGATTTGACTATGCTGAACTAAAAGAACTGTTGTGATTCCTTCAAATCACTCAAGCTTTTGGAAGCACCTGAGCCTTCGGTATCCAACTTTTGGAGAAAACTTATCTATGAAGGTAATGGCTAGGAGGTATCCAAAGCATAGTATTCACAAGTACTAAAAGAGACCCACTTTTTGAATAAATTTTCGGAGAAACGCAGTTTTTGCAATAAACTTCTCGAATGAATTCCATCTTTTGGAGCAACTTAATTTTTTTCAGATCACTTCTTATGGAAATCTGAGGTGTATTACCTTTGGAGGAAACTCGGGTTTGAGCTACAAGAATTATAGTTGTAGTTAACCTATTAGTGCATAAATATGAAGAATGATGAAAGTTCAGTTCTTATTTTATTTTCTTAGTATTTAGTAGTCATAATAATATAACCAACAAACAAAATACATTTAACTTTCATTGGATTGTGCGCACAAGTCACTTAAAATGTATGAAAATTTTTGAAACATAATTTGGGATGTAATCCAACTCCACATTTTATGCAAATGAATTTGCTCTATCTACCGCAAAATCTGCATAGTCTTTCAGTAGTAATGTATTCTGGCCAGTCATTGAGACCATCGTATCGAGTATTGTTCATTGGATTTTTCATCAGCTTACCTTTTGCTGAAGGTTTACCGTAAGTTTTCAGAAGAGACGAAGCTATACCCCTCCTAAAAATCAGTAGAGAAGCACAATCCCTTTCTCTTGGACAGAATTCGTTCATCAATAACCAGAAATTAGTTACCGATACATCCAATAAGTAGCAGAATATTGACCACCACCATGTTTTTGACGCATTCTTGTTCTACAATTAGCAACCAATTGATCTATTTCATCGACGCCACCCAAGCCATGGTTATAATTCACAAAAAGGTTTGGTTGAGTAACAGATATTTCTCCTTTATTTTCTTTAAACCATCTCGAACACTTGGTATCGAAATTGGTGGCACAAGTAACTACCTTGTTATTCTTCCTGTTTTTGCCTAACAGGTTTTTCTGTGAGGGCACATTTACCAACTCTCTTGTCATGGATAGTTCCAGTTGCGCAGTATCCAGTCGATGTCTATGCTGAAATAACTGTATTGAAGAAAAGTAGTTGTCAAAAAAGAACTTATATCCTTGATTCGGCGGATCACTCGCAGAATTTATTAGAGAAAGAACAATATCGCCGCCGATTCTAAATTCCTCAACCTTGTCACTTTTTCCTGTGCATAGCTTGAAAGTAACCATCGCTGTTACAAAGTGCCCAATTCATAAAAAAAAATGTAATTGGTTTTCCTTCTGTATATTGTTTGGCAAAATGTTAGCCATAATATGGGATCATAGATTCGTCTATCGATTTATTTTCCAGTAATCCACCATATTCTCGAAAACTCTCAATGAGAGATGTTATGAGAGGTCTGAGTTTATACAAACGATCGTCCTTGTCAATGGCTGAATTATCATTCAAGTGAAATTGCCTAAGGATCAGCTCGAAGCGATTTAGTCTCATGCTTTTCTGTAAAATTCGAGGCACGTCATCCAGTGTGGACCACTATAATCTTTTGATGGGATATTTGGCATATCCTGAAAATAAAAGACCACCTATGAACACAAGCAACTCCTCCATGGATACATTCGGAGGATTGTATTTTTGGCTTGACTCAGCATTTGTTTGTCTCAAAATTTGTGATAGTTGCTCACTGTTGAAGAAAAAGCTGAAAAAATCTAAAGCAGATGTTGCCTGTTCCGCATATTCTGATGGTTGTTTTTCAACACAAGCTACATTCGCATCGAACTCGGGGTGTTTTTCATCCATTTTATCAATTCCCGTTTAGATCTTTCAGTGCTTTATCTTCCTTTTTGATTTTCGATACGTAGGTATTTTCTAACGGTTCCACTTCACTCGAGCCATATTCATAATTAGTCTAGGTACTAGCAACAATTGTGATGGAAGGTCGTTTTCATTCGAATCATTTTCTTTATTTTTCAAAGAATAATTGCATTGTGCACTCAACATTTTCGGTCCTAGGTGGTCCAAATTTTCATCAGGCTGATCACTGCTATCTGAATCACAGTCAGTATATTCCCCATCTTCAGGTGGAACAGCATATATATCCATTCCTTCATAAAAATCATCATTTTCTACGATATTCAACAATTCAAGAGAGAGTCTAAGAATGAAAACATTTCTCGGTACTGAAAATTCTGAACCTCAAGAGCTGACTTTTGCATAGCATCCGATATATCGTATCTCGAGTTTAAACCCATATATTTTCGAAAGAATATATATTTAAGGTTAGTATCTGCAAGAAATATATTTTCAATTTTCACATGTCTGGATTGATGATCCAAGTGTTTTGGAAATCACAGGAAAAGTAAAGAAATCAGAGTATACTAACCCTCTCGCACTTTTTGAGTAAAGGGCTGGATCCATATCTGTTCAAACTCAATTTTCTTCTTTTTCGTTCACTCAGTCGCTTCAAAAAGTCCCAAAACTATTACACGACACGTACAGTTTGATATTTCACGTGGTAATAATTTTGAGTTCATATTGTTGTGCATGTTTGGTAACCTAATTGATGAATTCGATAAATCGGATTGTATGCACTAATGGGTTAAGTTCAGAGACAATCATCTTCAAAACGAAATCCTTTGAAGATACATCTTACCCTGTCAACAAGCCAGCTTCGGCCGATACTTTGAGGAGAACTAATAAATCATTTAATTTGCTTCATTATTCTCGATCCCAATATATGTTTCCTATCTCTTTTTGACGAGAGCCACAAGGGTGCAACATCCTGCATCATTAACGAAGTGCGGTTGTTGAATACCAATGCATTCAGGGCAGATTGAATGTCGTTTATCATTTGTGTTTATAATCAATACTTTGGAACCGTCTGTGAACTGACAGAAGCCCACAAATAGCCAGGCCCTCGAGTCTGTTGAATGGGATGGTTTAGAAGGGCATTTCCATGTTGTTGCCGAAGATGGATCTGTCGTACCTGATACCCAGGATCTGTTAGACTCCAATTTTAGTGAGTAAGGTGCTGTCACGAAGCCGATTATACTAGGTCCATATCGAAACAAGTGATGAAATATATACGTAGCCATTATTATCACCCCTACAATCACCTAGTAGGGGAAAACAAGCAAAATATCATTTCCATGGCTGCACTAGATATAGAGCATCATGTTCAACTATCATGCAGGCACTTCCCTGAAATTAAAATACTTCACGGTAGGAGTGCTTTTGAGTGGACCCTGCCACAACCCAGTTTTTTTTATACTCTTACGTCACTGAAACAAAATCACTAATAATACGGCATAAACATAATTAACCTTTGGTAATTATTGTTGAAATTGAGTCTATAAAATATAAATGAGCTCATAAATAAAATTAAATATGGAAAAATACAAAACTAAGACATAATTGATATAACGATTTGACATTAGCCCCATAACATAATTCAACTATTAATAACGAATAATGAAATCTTATATTCTTATTATGATGCGATTATGTTGACGTGCGATTCCCAAAGCATAGTATGTATAATAGAAATCAAAAGGTCTGATCTCCATAAGAATACTGTAAATGTTGCTTAGTAATTTATGTGTTAACAATTTGTGACAAACTTTCTGAAACTTCACGTGTATAAATAATAACTTTACTTGGTTGTTTGGTCCGAGTGAAATAAACATATAGATTTGTAAACAATTATTAATTAGAGTGAAATCATTTTCAGGTATATACTTATAATTTACTGGCATGAAACAAACAAGTGGATGGTGAAATTGTTGAAAAAAACGTCTGTAACAAAAGAAATAAGGGCCCATCTTTACGAAGATGGATGGATTATGTAATGAAAGTGGCCTAAAACCAGACAAGAATGAAAAATATATTAAAAAGACCTTCATCGAGGAGTGGATGGGAAACGTCTAGGATAAGATGGTAACTGTCATTCCTTGTGTAAATGCTGAGTGAATTTTAATTGAAATGTTATCCTTTAGCTCTGAGAAAAGAAATGATTCACTCATGAATAAATTAAATTTCTGGGCCATTATTTAGCATGGTGGCAGATCACAATAGCGATAGCAGGGAATCTTCACGGAAAGATAAGTACGTTTCAGAACGGGACAAAAAATTTACAATTACAAGATTTTCAGACGTCCATGATGCCGACTAGATATTCTCAATAAAACTCGAATAAAATTAGTCCTTCAAAATTTTTTGTGAAGAGTTAACTTAATCGTTATTATATCATGAATATTCATGAAGACATATTCAAAAAGTAAAAGATTATATGAGATATTTAATCCTTATAATACATTTATTTTGATAATCATCATATTGAAGATTACTGCAGGGAATAGTATACCGTGTTACTCTCTCATATTCTTGACCCAGTATGTTTTCTGTGATATTGTCATTTTTGATCCTTGTAACATCTACAAGGTCTTCTGATTCACGAAGTTTTGAAACAAAAAGAAAATAACAAAGTGAAAACAAACTTACTTTCATATGAAAATGATAAATGTTTTGGTTTTGATTGGGTTTGCAGGAAGTATTCTTGTGACAATAAAAGAGGAAGATTTGAATTTGGTAGGCTTCTACTTGGTAAAATTCCATTATCAATAATAAAAAACAAGTAATGTGTTTTTAGTAAATTAACTTAATAATTGCGATTCTTAACGCGTTTCACTACACCGTAGCTTCTTCAGACGAATGAATGTACAGAAAATAACAATGAGAATATAAATACAAATTTTCTTAAGTAACTAAAAGCTTATTGGATTGCTCCTTCTTAAGTGGTTATTGATGACAGGTATATCCAATAAAATTAAGGAATAGATTGCTCCCTGAAGAGATTCAATAGAGATGACTTGTGACTTGTTCATTGATGAGTCTACCTGAGTGTTTGTGTTTGTTGATTTCCCTAAGATATGCCTGCCAATATTTATTATCTGTATGCAACGTTTCAAACTGTGGGTCGAAAGAGTGACTATTTTCTAGGAGATGATTCGCGTAATTTGAATCTGATTTTTTATTTAAAACTGCGTTTATGTTCCGATATTCTAATATTAAAATTTCTATGTGTTTAACCAATGTAGAAATTATCATAGTCTTTGCAATTCAATCTATAAACAACTGATTTATTGTTTTTATCTGATTTGGTTTTATTATTTTTATATATTTGCCTAAACCATTATTAGTTTGGAAAGCTATGTTGAAATTATTGCTACTCAAGAATGATTTCAGTTTCTCACTTGTGATGCCAACGTAGGTTAAGGTGTTGAATTTTTGTTTCAATTTATCGACAAGGTAAACTTCATTCAATGCGATTCTACGATGTTATCTGTAACGCTTTCAAGGTATACCGTTATGAGTATCATTTTCGCTAAGTTCCATTATGACCTCTTCTTGTATGCTTTGCAGCGTTCCTTTTTTTTATTTAAAATATTATTACATTAGTTTGAGATTGTAACCATTATTTTCGGCAATTTGTTAAATCAAATTTAATTTTTTGTTGAAATTTTCTGGTGATAACGGGATGTTCATAAATCTATGAATAAAACTGTTGAATGCTGACATTTTATGTTGATACGGATGACACGACGAGTTATGTATTATAATATTTGTATGTGAGGACTTATGGTAAATTGCGAAAACATGTGTTCCATTTTCATTGAAAATTGTTACATCTAAGAAATTTATTGAATTATTGCTTTCTATTTTGGTTGTGAATCCAATTTTTGGATGTAATGAATTTATATGATTTTCGAAAACTTTTAACTGTCTATCTGATCCTGTGAAGCAAATAATGATATCGTCTACATAGCGATACCAGTATAAACAATATTTACTAAGTGGATGATTATGAATTAATTTCTCTAAATTATTCATGAATATTTCAGCTAATAAAGGACTTAACGGATTGCCCATAATCAAGCCGTCTTCACTAGTATAATACTTGTTATTGAGATGGAAATAATCTTGATCTAAATAAATAATAATGTAAATAAAAATAAAGTAATAATGAAAGGATATCTGATTTAATGATCATATTGACATGATTCCTTTCTAATAGTTCTTCAACTAAGTAGTACGTATCTTTCGGAGGAATTTTGGAAATAGATTCTCAACATCGAAAGAAATGAGTTTGAAATTAGGTGGTATAATGGTATCTTAGAAGTGCAAGAAAGACGACCGGTGTCGACTGTCGACCGTCAAGTCATGCAAATGGTCAACTACAGAAATTGAACTTGTTTATATAGATATCAGCCTAATTCTCATCGAGTAGTGGAGGGGTATTAATGTCAAGCTGTCTATTGAGGGTTTTATAAAGTTTATCGATTTCCAAACGTTCCAACAGATTCATTTTCATTCCTTTGTCGCAATTATGAAGAAAAGATTTAGTGTGTTTATATATTCACATGTTGGAGAATTATTATAAGAGAATAATTGTTCTTTAAATCTGGTTTCGGTATTCCTACCAGTGTGCCCAACATAAGAGTGCGTATCTAGACTCATTGCAAACAATTTTGTAAACTCCAGATTTTTTGATTTGCCTGTCTTTTGTTTAGTATTGAATAACAATATGCTCCAGTTCTGACCACTCGAGAAAGAGGTGATTATTTGAAATTTAGAAAGAATAGTTGCTCAGGTTATTGGAGAGAGGACCAGCGTACTTGAAACAAGCACATCTTTTCGAGCAAAAGTCTTTTATGGAATATAATAACAGTGTTATTTGAAGCTCTTCTTTACTTTGGATAATTTTTTTATGGAAACTAGAGGAATTTTGTTATTCAAGGCAATTTCTCTGATAGAATTCATTCAATTTCAGAGTGGAATGGAAAAGGCTCCTATGGATCTCTGAATGATAAGCTGCTAGTTTGTGATCTAAATGATTGAATGACTCCATGAGAATAGTTAAGTCAGTGAAGGTTTCTTTTCTGTAGATGTAAAAAATGAAATTGTTAGTCGATTTTGTTATTGTCAGGTCTAAAAAATTTATTGAATTAATAATTTCTATTTCTGATGTAAAGTTAATGTTGGTATGAATTTGATCCTCTGACAATAGCTTTTTCCAAAATGTGAATCCTCAAGAAATATAAAAAACCACAGAATATTCAATAACATTTGATAGTATCAAAAATCTTCATGATTGCGACCTGAAAGGAAATAATCTCTGTTGGTATGAACTTCATGTTTGGATTAATCATCAAACTTTGTAAAACCCAAGTAGAAGTATCAAAAATTACACTAATCTGTTGGAATGTTTCGAAAATCAAAGCCAAGCTGGACATCACTACCTCTCCACTACTTTATATCAAATTGGGTTAATATCTATACATTGACTGTTGTAGTTGTAGTACATACAAGTGTCAAAAAAGTTTTAAATTAAACGAAGATGACGAAAATTGATTGTAAGGGCAAAGAAAACATGGCTCCAGAAAAGAGAACACCTTGTGAATTTCAGTTAAAATCTAGGACGTATAATGATGAATGTTGTAGAGAATAGCTTGAATTACAAAATTGGACTTAATATCTCAAAAACTGCAGGAGTTTTGAAGAAAAACAATTTTTCCTGAAATTTGAACACCCTGTAGGCCCGTAACGAAACTTTCGCGGACCTATGTTTATATGAACTTTTGTTCTTGAAATTGCACGTAGATTATCCCCTCAAGTTGTGACATACTATTATGTAACACCCTGGATAAACAAGTTTGTTTCCTTGTTCTTTGTTCATTATTTCAAAAGGACTTTACTGTCGAAACCGGTCGGGTTTTAGAAAATAAAATTGTGGAAAGTATGGAATATATTTTACTTCATTTTCGTTGAAAATGAATTTCCATAAAATAAATAAAGCATCAATAATACTCAAAAAGAGTGAATGTTTTCTATGTCTCAGTATTCCGCAACTTCAGACATTCATCATTATCAGAATCTTCTATATAAAGAGAGGCAAAAAGCTATGTTAAGTAATCATATTAATCAATAAATAACAAAAATAAATCAATAATACCTATAAAGTGTTGTGATAATGCTAAAATGAACAGGTCATTATATTTGTTTCAAAGAGACTTTTCAAATGAAGTAACATGATATACTATGACATTCGAAAAGAAAATAATTGTAGAGTTTTTATAAGGCTGGTAAAACTTGTCAATGATGATGTCGACCTCCTCCATATGCATTTGAATCGATATGTCGTAATATACAGATGTTGCTCGGTAGTTTGGCCTGATGTTGATATCACGGACAGTAATAGATGTTGGTCTCTCATGCATTGTGTTAGTAATGAACGTTTCTTGTTAGAAACTATTATTTTGCTCAATATACACAGCAGCTCAATTAATCTGGATATAATTGACATGAATCTTGTAAATAGATGTTAGTTTTCGGATGAAATGAACGGTATACTTGTAAATATTTGTGCTATTGATAAATGATCTTATTCTTCGTAATTTTTTTTTCAATAAATTATGCCATATACTTTTAGGAGATAGGGCTTCATTCTTTTCAATATTCATAATGTTGAACCATAATCTTCATTTGTGTTCTTGCCAGATAATAAAAATTAAGTTAAACATTTAATAATTTAAATAAACATCGAAGTAATAAATTATTTCATATTTTGGACATAGAAAACACAGCTTGCGCCACTTTATTAGTAAAGAGTGATTTGATCGATATCATTTAAAAATAGCCAGGCTTTCGTTGCCTAAAATTAGTGTTAGTTTCAGATTCAGGTTCGCTTTAACGGTGTTCATGAAGAAACATAGATATGCACTGTTTTCTCTAACTAACAAAGTGACTATACTACTGAAGAAAATAAAAAAGTACCAACGTAACGTATTGAAATTCCATAAAAAGGAGGTTTCACTATCCGAAGACTTGCTCATATGTTACATCTTTTTGATGATGAAATATAGATCCTAGATTCGATGATTCGATGATATTAATACCATTGACAGGTAATACATTATTCTGTCCTTATATTCTTGAGTATCATACTATCTGGATAACATAGTATGCTACTGCAATATACTTATCTATTCAAATAACACATACTCTAAACCATGAATAATTTATTTGATTACTGATTGTCCCAGCAAAATATCTCAGAAATAGTTCAAATTAGCTTCAGGAAAACTTTTTACACGTGTTTATTAGGTTATTCTTTCGAGTATTATTACCATCCTTCAACTTACCGGTAGTAAGTAGTCACAATGTAATTCACTAATTGACTATTAGGTAAAATTCCGGAATCTTTGTGTTTATTGATTTTCAAAGCTTCTCGAATGATTTTTAATCGATTATTTTCATTATGTTCAATATAAAAATTATTATTAAACGTACGATTTTCCTCTAGTAGATGATTTGCATAGTGAGAATCTTATTTTTGTTTGTCCAAACTGTTTTTGGTCTGATAACCGAATACTGAAATCTGTGAAAGTTCTATCGATATTAATGCTATCACGATTTCCAAAAGAGAGTTCATAAACACCTAATGTATTTCTTTCATGAATTTAAAATTCACACACCAAAATTTTATGTACCTGTCGAACTCCATAAAAGAGATTACCCCACCAGAACAACTGTTTTATACGTTACAGCCAGAGCAGCCAAACTTTATCCAGAACTTTCAATCAAGAATTCTTCCACACAAAATATTCAATTACATTAGATAATATCAAAAATCTTCATGATTGAGACAAAGGAAAAAATCTGTTGGAATGATAAGAAATCATCAAATTTTGTAAAAACCCAAGTGAAATTACTTTGAATAGCCAGCTGGACATTAATACCTCTCCACAACCTTATATCAAACTGAGTTAATATGTATACATTGACTGTTGTAGTTGTAGCTAATAACTCCATGAATTTTCTAGACAGTATTCTCCACTTGAAATGTCCGAAGAGTCGGAAGAGGTCGTGTATTAAAATATACAGAGTGTTACATAATAGTATGTCACAACTTGAGGAGGTAAATCTACGTACAATTTTAAGAAAAAAAGTTCATGTAGTCATAGGGCCGCAAAAGCTTCGTTACGGAGCTACAGGGTGTCGAAATTTCCGGAAAAAAACTGTTTTTTTCTTCAAAACTCCTACAGTTTAGAACTTAGCGGTAGTAAGTAGTCACAATGTAATTGGGGGTGTTTCATTATAATTTATCTTCAATGATGATATTTTAATGAACAACAACGCTTTAATAGTGGGTAATCCACTAATTTCTTTACAAGCCGAAAAGTTCATGGATAATATTGAAAAATAATAGTCATAATCCACTATCGAAACACTGCTTTTATCCGTATTGGTTTGGATATCAATGGACAATTAGATATTACTTTCATAAATTCAATTCATTCCAATATAAATGATGTTCACAGTGGAAGTGAAGATTGAGAATTTCATAAACTTTTTGATTACACTATAAACTATTTTGACAACAGGCATGAATTTCCTACTTTCCATAAACAATCTCATACAGATATTACAATTCATAATTACTTCGCATATCCACATCAACATAAGACATCTGCTCATAATAACATTATCCCGTAGGCTACTTCTCTCTTAATTTCTCTTAATCAATTTCAACCCTCAGGTTTTTCGTAGTATTCAAAAACCAAAACGAAAATAAAATTAATTACCGTAAAACGAGGTGACTTTGTGATACTTTTTTGGGTTTTTATGTTATTACTAGAATATGTCTGGCAAAAATTCAAATTCATGACTGAATACATATGGCTACATTGTTCCCACACGCATCACGACATATGAAAACATCGAAAAATTTTAACTTTTCGAATGAAAACTTTATTTTTGTGGCACAATTTTGCCCCACGATCTGGGGTGACAATGTGCCAGAACAGTTTTCTATGAATTATTCATAAAGAGAGCCAAGTGGCACATTCTCGCCCTCATATTTCAGATGAATAAGGATGAGAGAACTCAGTAAAACTTTTTAGAAAGCATGAAAAATTTAATTTTAAGAAAACTCATTATAAAAATGGTGAATTTATATTTCACAAGACTTGAAGTTAATTGAGCATGATATAGGTAATGATGAAATTAATTAAGATAATTCCGGAACTTTGAAGATTTCTGTTTTTGATATACGAACTGGTTCATCAATTTTTGTCTTTATATCCTCATAGCTATACCAAGTTGTATCTACTTTTTCTGGCCACTTCCAATTTCCTCCGTACTTCTCCATTGCTGATACCAAAACTGCATCATCTGCTGTTTCTATCACCTGGCTGGGGTACAGGTAGTTTTCGTATGTTACAACAACGTAATCACCAGAACTCAATTCATTTTTTTTGTACATTAGTTAGGTTAGGTTGCATATCTGTGTCAGAGGCGTCGCTTAGTTGGGGAAAATGATAAGGACTGTCATCGCTTTCTGCATAAGAGATATGCCCTATGCTTTCATCGTCGCTATCAGATTCGCGAATCAGGTTAATATTAGGTGGCTCATCATTAGTCTGTCCAGAAGAAGTTGAGAGTTGATCCATGCTCACAGAAGTTTCATTGTCATTCTGAGGATTGATGTCAGACGCTGCGATACTCTTTTCTGGAGAAACGTTAGCTTTTCTTCTTCTCTTGTTAGTTCTCGTTGATGTGATGAGCTGCCTGTTTGCGTTTAGGTTTTCTATAAAGCTTTCACTAATCAGAGCTTTTACTTTGGGTAGAGCTTCAATAGTATGCATAGGTAATCTATTTAAAACAATTCTTGAGATTGTCTGCTGCATTTTTCTCCAGAGTAAACAAGATTTTTTTCAAAAGTTCTGGAAATTCATCCTTACTAACTGTCAAGCAGCGACTATTGCGGATATTTTCTTTCCATTCGTTTAGTACCTTACGCCAAGCAATTTTCACAGGTCTAAAAAATGCAACGTCTAATGGTTGGTGGGTGGCGTTAGACGGCAAAGCAATGAAAGAAATGTTATTTTCATGGCAAAGATCAATAACTCTACTGATAATATGAGAACTTAAGTTATCACCACCAAGATTCTCTAGCCATACCAACTACATGATAAAAAAAATTGCAGAAAAGGCCAATTTCTTGTGTAGGATAGGAACAGATCTCAGTGCATGGGCAAAACTTTTGATTCACAAGACAAACAAGCCTCCTTTTCAGTTTTGCTCTACAATTCTGTATATGGTTGGTAAAGGGGAACTAGAAGTACTTCAAAGAAAGCAAAATCAAGCACTGAGAAGCATGACAGGAGGGAACAGATAAACAAGAATAAGAGATATGTTGGAGGTAGCAAACGTAATGAGTGTAAGACAGAATGTCTGTGTAGGATCAAACACAAAATGAATCATCAGCAAATTACGGATGGATTACAGATGGTTGGGGACATACTTGACCACAACACTAGAACTAAAAATGATTTTTACGTTCAGTATGCAGGTTCCACGTTTGCTCTGAACAGTCTTTTCCAGCTTGGATTGGTAGATTTCAACAGATTGCCGAGTAAAATTGAATCATTGAATTCAAAACATTCGAAGTAAACTTGAGGTAATATGAGACGGAGAACATTTAGATTAGTGTGGTAGTTCAGTTTAGTGTATCACAGTTGTGGAAAGTTGCATTGAGTAGTACCTGTATGTGAAGTATTTTATTTTAAATGTGATATTATGTATGTATATTACAAATTGTATTATTTATTGTATCAGCCAGGGCTGTGGAATTTAATAATGATAATGCAAACACTCTATTTGTGGTGAGCAAAATTTCGAGTTTGAGTTGATGTTTTGATTCATAACAAAAGCAAATGATATTTTTGAGGAATTTTACTGAATAATTGTGATTCGTATTGCCTTTCACTGCACTTCAAACGAATGAATGTACAGAAATTATGATAACTATATATAGATACAATTGAGAATATAAATACAAATGTTCTTAAGTTATAAAAAGCTTATTGAGTTTCTTCTTCTTAAGTGGTTAGTGATGACAGATATATCGAATAAAATTAAGGAGAAGATTGCTTCCTGAAAGATTCAAAAGAGGTGAAGGGCTTGAATCGACTCGTTCTTGAATAAGTTTACCTGAGTGTGACTAAAGTTCCCTTTAGAAATTTACAAACACAAACACTCATTAATGAACAAGTCGATTTAAGTGCTTCACCTCTATTGAATATCTTCACGGAGCAATCTATTCCTTAATTTATTGGATATATCTGTCATCAATAACCACTTAAGAAGAAGAAACCCAATAAGCTTTTAATTACCCAAGAACATTTGTATTTATATTCTCAATTGTATCCATATATAGTTGTCATAATTTCTGTACATTCATTCGTCAGAAGAATATACGGTGTAGTAAAACGCGTTACGAATCACAATTATTCAGTAAAATTCCTCGAAAAATATTACTTGTTATTAATAATGGGATTCTACCAAGTAAAAGCCCCCAAATTCAAATGTTTTGATTCATAATATCATAAGTCGTAAGATTTACGACACGACAAAATTGATGTATGGTAAAATCATACTCGAATTCTAGGGTTAAACGAAATAATTTCATTTTCGATATGCATCTCTTCATCCGTTCATTCAAATGAATCAATAAATAAATACGCTTACTATGTGGTTCTACCTCGCACTGTCTTCTTCAGACCTAGTAGCTTATATTGTTATTGTTGAATATTTACCATTTCAAATCATTTCCTGAATCATATCATCGAAAACCCCATTCAAAATTACGTTCCCAATAAATATGCTCCTAGTAGCCCCAGAAATACTGGATACAGGATCCTCATTGGTTCATACAGGCATACACACAATCTTGTCAGAAATTGAATGTTTGGGCTGGAATTCATGGAAACCATATTGTAGGACCTTTCTTATACTTATTTGTAGTTGTTGAAAGAATTAATAAATCCCAGGCTCACACAAATTTTGGAATATGTGTAAATTCTTTCAGAAATGAGATACGTCTTCAGCGAGATGGTGCCCCTGCACATCTCGATGTTCGCGAGTGCGATATTCGCATGGAGATTTCCCTGTTCGGTGGATTGGTAGCAGGGGAACAGTTAAGTAGCCAGCCAGATCACCTGATTTGATCCTTAAGATTTCTTCTTAAGAGGTCATCTTAAATCGAGAGTTCATGCTACACAACTCGAAAACTTAGAAGAGCTGCGGAGAAGAATCGTCTCAAATGCATATATTTGACACCAGTTCTTCAAAATGTTAGAGGTGAATTCGTGAATTATTTGTATGGAGACAGGAGGTCATTTGGAGCATTTAATTTTATTGAACTGTATGCATGACATTAAATATTCATAAAGATACTACATTTGAATAGAGAATTAAAAACCTTCTTGAAGGTATGTCATTCGACCTACTTTGTCTATAATCAATTTCAACTTAGATGCTGCTCTGGACCAATTGAAGGGGTGGTCAATTTTCCTTGGAATATAAATTTTTGTTATGTTTGAAGCTTCTGCGTGATATTTGTATGTCACTCGACCCACTTTCCTTATAATGAATCTTGAACCACGCGCAGATGAGGGAAAGAGTGTTGATTTTACATGTTCCGAATCTAACCGAACAAACTCAGAAATTTTACTCTCCCTACAATTGAAAATTGACGTTTCTTAGCTCTTCCCGCAAAAATCACACTGTATATTTGCCTAAATGATGTAGCTGAAACGGAGAACGCTTTTTTTCGATTGATAGTTCATTACTAAGACAATTCATCATTAATAAAAAACAAGTACTGTGTTTTAAGGAATTTTACTTAATAATTGCGATTCGTAACGCGTTTTACTACACCGTAGCTTCTTCAGACGAATGAATGTACAGAAAATGAGAATGAGAATATAAATCTAAAAAGTCTTGAGTAATCAAAATTGAATTGTTTCTTCTTAAGTGGTTATTTATGACAGGTATATCCAATAAAATTAAGGAATAGATTGCTCCCCGAAGAGATTCAATAGAGGTGAAGGGCTTAAATCGACTTGTTCATTGATGAGTTTACCTGAGTGTTTGTATTTATTGATTTCTAAAGTTTCCCAAATATCTACCTTCCAATATTTATTATCTGTATGCAAAATTTCAAACTGTGGGTCGAAAGAGTGATTATTTTCTAAGAGATGATTCGCGTAATTTGAATCTGATTTTATATTTGAAAATCTGCGTTTATGTTCCGATATTCTAATATTGAAATTTCTATGTGTTCTACCAATATAGAAATTATCACAGTCATTGCAATTCAATCTATAAAAACCTGATTTATTGTTTTCACCTAATTTGGTTTTATTATTTTTATATATTTGTCTAAATTATTATCAGTTTGGAAAGCTATGTTGAAATTATTGCTACTCAAGAATGATTTCAGTTTCTCACTTGTAATGCCAACGTAGGTTAAGGTGTTGAATTTTTGTTTCAATTTATCGACAGGGTAAACTTCATTCAATGCGATTCTACTTTGTTTTTATTTAAATTCATCATTCCTTGAATTTGAAAAATTGTACTTTGTTAGTTTTACGCTGGCTAAATGTATAGGAAATGAAAGGTTACATTACATTTAGTTCCTCAAAGTTCATGCAAATTAAAAATAGTAAATTTTTCGATATATCTCGAAAAGTAATACACCGATCAAAAAATTCGATTTAACTGTATTTTCAGAAAATTTCTTATTGGAGGAACATGAGTGTAGTTCAATAAAACTTTTCAGTTCTAGATATTCATCCTATGGTTGTTATTAATTTACAAATATATAGTAGTTATACCGAATTCATTTTTTTTTTAAAGGAAGGAGGGACGCGGGCATACTTTCCCACGCCCGCCCTTCCTTGACCTTATAGGCCATGGATTTGTCCTATACGACATTTTCCGAACAGAGTGATTAATTTGAACCAGATAAGGGGCAATCACACCCAGGCCTTTGCCGGAATCGAACCAGCGACCTGACGTGTCACAGCAAGAACTTCTCTCGTCTGAGCCACGGAGACGACCCATTTATGAGTTCTCTCTATAATATTCACGCAGAATGCCACAGACCCCATCAAATTGAATTATTACGTTATTCAATTATGCCTCCAATTATGTTAACAAACCCTCTTCTTCCTTAGGGTCCCAATAAGATTAGTTGACCTTTATATCTTGGCATCTACGCATTATACTCTCTTACTCTGTCAACTCCACTCAATTACTATTGGCCTAATGGTATATGGTTAATCGATTTTTACTCCTACAGAACATCAATAGCCATTGTATTGTAGTACATAATGTTGGTATTGTGGTGATAATCCAATTCAATTCCGAACAGAATCTAATCCTACGCGAAACAGTTAACCACATGTTTGGATATTAATCAATTACTAAGCGCTATGAGAAGATTCAATGAAATTCAGACTATTCCTTATTTCTACTACATAGTACATGGGAATATTTTATTTTGATCGAAGTGATGAGTTATTCAAATAATTGATATTCGGCGTCTCTAATATGTGTTAGGTTATAATAACTTTCCCGACTAAGTCTAGCTAACACCTATAAATATCGATTCAATATGTGTATCAGTTCACACCGTTTGATAATGGCAGAAGGAGCACTGTCGAATATGTGATGGTAAAATGAAAACTTAACCCTTCGATTTTCCGGTTTAAAATTCTGATTCGAGGGGGAACAACCTTTCCGATTTTTTCATCCCCGTAACTTCAATTCCTTAACGGGGGTGAGCACAACCCCCTGATTTTGAATATAGAGTAGGCGTGTTATGATACCTCATTTTGAAGATCTCATCGAGAACTGGCTGACCCTAAATTTTTGCTTCAAAATTTTCATCTTTAACGAAAGGGCAGCTAAAAAAGTGAAAGACTACTCACTTTTGTGATTAGTTTATTAAGTGCTGAAAATGGGCACCATTCACTTCCAAGCAGTAAGGATCGCTAGTGTATGGTTAGGTTAGTATGCAATGTTTTTATTTATTTGTTAATTTTTTTTTTCGAAAAAGTAGACAGACTATGTGTTTGATTTACCTTAGTCTCTCGTTAGTCTATTTTGAATTTTCAGAAACGTTGAAACTGTGACAAAGCGATTTTAAATTTGAAGTGGGATTAAAATGGTGTATTCCATACAAGAAAGGGTGGAAATGATAAAGTTATTTTTTATAAATAACGACTCTGCTCTATTAACAGTGGCTTAATTTAACGACATCGTAAAAAAAATGTATCCACTGCTTACATTGTGCAACTAGTTGCCAAATTTGACGCCTCTGGTTCAGTCAGCAACAAAAAGAGGGTGTATGAAGGAGAGAAAGCGAGGGAAGTTGCTATCTTAGGTCAAGTAGCGATGGATCCGACCCTTAGTACTAGGAAATTTTCCAATGTATCTGGTGCTTCACGCACAATAATCATGAGAATTTTAAGAAAACATAAGTTTCATCGTTTCAAGTTACGATTGGTTCAGCAACTGAATGAGAATTATTTTGATCGCCGACTCATGTTCTGTGAAGTGGTCAGTGAAATTATTAACAATAATCCAAACTATATGTTCAATATCTGTTTTTCGGATGAATGGTCATTTTGCCTTAACAGCACTGTAAACAATCATAATTGTCGGTACTGGTCAGATGAAAATCCAAGATAATTTCGAGAAGAGTAACCCAGCATTACCAAAGGTTAAATGTTTGGGCGGTTATCTATGGAAATCACATCATAGGCCCTTTTTTATATCCGGTAATATCACTGGCCAAATTCATTCAGAACTATTCATCTAGCCCTCGTGAAGCATTGGAGAGTGAAGAAGACCAGATCATTTTTCAACAAGATTCAACCTGTTCGTTCAACCTGTGCGTCAGTTCTTAGATGAAAATTTTCCTCAGGTCTGAATTGGAAGTAGGAGACAAATTGAGTGGCCACCCAGACTATCTGATCTGGCGCCACTGGACTTTTTTCTATGGGGTCACCTGAAATCTAAGATTTACCCAACCTGAGTCACTGGATGATTTGCTTATTCGGATCACTAATGAATGCCGTCAAATTGAACCAGAAATGTTGAGTAATGTACTTGAGCGATTTGAGCAAAACTTATTTTACTGCATAAAAGTGAATGGTGCCCATTTTCATTAGTTAATAAACTAATCACAAAAGAAAGTAATCTTCCACTTTTTAGCTGCCATTTTGTCAATGATGAAAATTTTGATGCGAAAATTTAGGGCCAGATAGTAAGATCTTTAAAATGAGGTATCGCAACAGCCCTCACCCGTGTTCAAAATCAGGTGGTTGTGCTCATCCGCGGTAGGGATTGAAGTTACGGGGATGAAGAATAGGAGAAATTGTTCCTCCACGAATCAGAAATTGACGGGTCCGAGCGATTGGCCATGTTTTCATTTCAAATCCGGAAAATCAAGGTGTTGAGTTTTCGTTTCAGATATATATATATATATATATATATATATATATATATATATATATATATATATATATATATATATATATATATATATATATATATATATATATATATATATATATAATATATAAAATGAAGTAATTTCAATCAAAAGAGGCATTTTCAAGGTGATTCTTTAAGTGCTCTTTGGTTTTGTCTTTGCCTTAATCCATTATCTCATGAATTAAATGCTACCAGTTTCGGCTTCAAAATAAAGAGTCTATCAACTGAATTCAAATTGAGTCACTTATATAATTTAGATGATATTAAATTATATGCCGGAACCAGATCTCATTTAAAAAGTCTACTTGAGATTACTTTCAACTATTCCAATGATATTCATATGAAATTTGGGCTTCAAAATGTAAAAATCTTTCTATTGAAAAAGGAAAGATCACCTCTGATTATATAAAGATTTCCAATATCGAAATCGAGCCAATGCACCAAAGAGATACATATAAATATCTTGGATTTTGTCAAGAGAAGACAATTAACCATAGCAGCACTAAAGAGAATATTAGAAGTTCATATTACAAAAGACTTAGAATTATCATCAAGAGTCATTTAACTAGTATAAACCTTTTCAGAGCTGTCAACTCCTATGCAGTTCCTGTTCTCACATCTTCTTTTGAAATTATTAAATGGTCTAAAACTGATCTAAATGAATTACAATGTCAAACGAGGAAAATGCTCTGTAAATATCATAAGCACCACCCAAAGTCAGCTGTTCAGAGAGTTACACTACCTAGACATCGTGGAGGTCGTGGATTAACTGATTTGAATAATCTTTATAGTAAACAGATTTTTCATCTACCTTCCCATTTTCATGATAAACAGAGAACATCTAAATTACATGATATTGTTGTTGCTTCAGATTATAATCTTACACCTCTGAACTTGACAATGCAAAAGGTAGATTTTGATATATTTGATGATAATTCTAAAAGGGAAAGCTGGATGTAGAAGGAATTACACGGAAAGCACCTAAAGAATTGAAAAATGATTATATTGATGAAATCGCATCGAATAAATGGTTAGTATCTGGAGAATTGTTTGCTGAAACAGAAGGCTTGGCAATTGCGATCCAGGATCAGGTTGTTTTCACGAGGAATTATAGAAAACACATGATCAAACAAAATATAGATGATTCTTGCCGTAGATGTTTCTGTTCGTCAGAAACAGTTTTTCATATATTATCATCTTGCTCAGTCCTTGCTTCAACAGATTATTTAGAAAGACATAATGCCGTCGCTAATATTATTCATTTTAATCTAGGAATTAAACATGACCTAATTCCCAAAAGAAAAAATTTCACAAATATGAACCTGAGATTATTCGTGAAAATGACAAATATAAACTTTATTTTGATAAAACAGTTCTTTGCAACAGAGCTGTAAAACACAATAGACAAGATATCATTCTCAATGATAAACAGAATCAAATAACATATATAATTGATATTGCTATACCCGACACACATAATATACAAAATAAATACAATGAAAAATTTCTAAATATATGATGCTTGGCGACGAGATTGAAAAATGTGGAAAATGAAGAAAATATTCATTCTACCAGTTATTATTTCCACAACAGGTGTTATTCCTAGAAATCTTCACAAAAATATTGAGATTTTGGGTCTGAAGAAAATTTGTTTGAATAGTTACAAAAGATAACAGTCATCAAATCTTGTAATATTCTTCGTAGGTTTCTTTCCAAAAAAATAATGAGGTAGAGTCATAGGTTTTCTCTTTAGTTTATACTGCTCAGAATCTCATTTCATATTTTATTTATTTGTTTATATAAATGTTATATATCTAACTGATAATTTTGTCATATTTATATTCAGAGCAGTATTCTATTCGATCGTTCACCACTTCACACAAAGGAAACTATTAATGAGTAACATTCAGTGTTACTTGACTAAGGTCCGTACACTGGATTTTTCCGGGGAGAAAGCCTCTGACACTACTCGTTGGTACATTGATATCATTGTCTGATGATGCTATAGTATATATAAATATATATATTCTGGTAGATTGATATATTTTCATAACATTTAACGTTATCCTAATATATAATTATTCCAGGATATGTATTGATTATAATCATTGCCTGGCAAAGGTATTAATTACCGGGTGGTGGATTTACATTTTTTCATGAAATCAGTTCGATTGCATGAACAGATACATGGGCAACTCGTCGGGGTAAAACCCTATATATATATATATATATATATATATATATATATATCTATATATATATATATATATACACATATATGGAATTAAATGGAATTAAATCCCTCCACAGATCCGCAGAAAATCCGCATGAGAGAGTTGGGACAAGTATCGCTCTCTTCCGTAACTTTTCACGATTATCCACGATCTGAGTCCACTTGTTTTGACATTGAAATGTCGGAAATCTATTGGTCGCATGGTTTTCTGCACAATCCTTTTGAAGCATTCGCGGGTTCGATAAGTGAGCCACTCAATTGTTAAAACTACAGCGTAGTAAAACGCGTAGTAAATCAGTTTATTAGAGGGCACGGTATTCCCCTCGCCAGGCCGAGCGCGAAGCAAACACTGCCGTACTTTTCTTGACTGTAACCATATCGCCGCATTTTCAGGTCCCTATTTGGGGACCTCTGAATAAGACCAGAACGCAGAAATTTTATAAGCTATAATCGCATACTTTAAATCTCAATTTTCGAATCTGTAGGTCTTTTAGTTCCAAAGTTGAGCAAAAGCAAAGTTTCGCATTTAAGACACTCACTCACTCATGATCATCAGAATAGAACTAGTACTTCCCTTGAACTTGAGAGCTGAAATTTGTTACAGAGAGGGTTTAATGGCAGCATAAAGGAAAAACTATGAAAACTAGGATAACTTGGAGTACCTTGTGACCCTGATTAGAAAACACAAGAGCCCAACCAAACCATTAGAAATCGACATATCGCCTTTGCAAACAATATTCAACTTGGTGATCCGCTTCATTTGAGGTCAAAAATCGAAGGTCTGAAGTATCTGATGAAGAACCCTCAGCTGCTCTCAGCTGAAAAAAATCGACTATCATTGCAAAAATCCACCGTAGTGGGACACATCTTCCAATTTATACAAGCCTATAGCGTCCCACAAACACTGCTGGGGGAATGCCTCCCCTTCTGCTTTCAATACGCATATAAACAATGTTAAAGGAAAACTCTTGATAAGACTAGACTGGCTTTTATACTCATACTTACAAGTTTACAAAAAGAAATAGCGAATGGGCAATACGGAAAACTGTTGCTAATGTACAAGAATCAGAACCGGAAAAATAGAAAAGAAAATTTGTGTTTATAAAAAGAGTACTCCTGAAAAAAAAGAAAAAATTTCGGGAAAATCTAATAAAATAAATTGATATGCCCACGTTTCTATGAAAAGAAGTGAAATCCCAATAAAGTCACAAACTAAAACTAATAACAAAATTATATTTGTGAACCATAATAAATTTAGCAAGTTATTTAGTATTAAATCATCAAATAGTAATAAAGAATCTTTGCAACACTTAATAGAACTCATAAAGCAATGCAAGAAAGAATCAGAATATACCAGAAGCTTAAAATGTTATAAGAATCATAACTGGATTACGAATGAATTACTTAATTTGATCAGGCACCGTGACAAACTCTATAAAACAATGAAACAGGGTACTAGGCAACATGAAACACTAGAAACTGAATTTGAAAAGATTAAAAATAAAATAAATAAAAAGATTAAAACACGAAAAAATAAAAATTTTCAGAGATAAATGGAATTAGACTGAAAAATATGTAAAACGTAATTAAACATTCTGGATACAAGTTAGAAAATTTTGGATCTAATTATAATATCAAGAAAAAACCTTCATGGCAAAAAAGGTTAGAAGGTAAAATTTCTTCTATCAGATGTGATTTAGGAAGATTGACTCAATATTCCAGAGGTAATCGATCAAAAAACTTATGGCACATATTGGAAAAATATTCCTCAAAAATAAAACCCATAAAAATAATGAGATAAGTAATGGACAATTGATAGAATACATCGATACTTTAAAACAAAAACTTTCAGTATACTCTATTAGACTACGTGAATATAAAATAAATTCAGATAGAAAATTCCAAAACAAACTATTCAAAAATAATGAAAAACATTTTACAAATTTATTTCAGGTTCAAATGAAAATATTTCTGGAAATGGAGTTCCTAAAATTGATATTTTAACTGATTATTGGTCTTCAATTTGGGCAGTGCCAAGGCAACATAATTCCAATGCAAGTTGGATTTTAAATGAAAGGTCTCGATTTTCTAAAATAGAATGCATGCAATTTGAAAAATTTTCAAACGAAGATATAACATCAGTTATTAAACACACAAAAAATTGGAAATCTCCAGGTATTGATGGTATTCATAACTTTTGGTTCAAGAAATTCTCTTGCGTTCATGAAAAATTGGCTGAATATTTTTCATTTATAATAAAGAACCCTCAGCTACTCCTTTATTTTTCACACAAGGAATTACTTATTTAAAACCGAAAAGTGATAATACTATTGATCCGTCTCAATATAGACCAATTACTTGCCTTCCAACAATATATAAAATTCTAACTGCATGTATTACCCAAAAATTTATGCACATTTGGAGAATTATAATATTCTTTCCGAACATCAAAAAGGATGTGAAAAAAACACCTTGGTACTAAAGAGCAACTTGTAATTGATTCTGTTGCTTTGAATCAAGCTCAAACTAAGAAGAGAAATATTCATACAGCCTTCATTGATTACCATAAGGCTTTTGACAGTTCTCCTCATTCATGGCTTCAAGAAATTTTGGAAATTTATAAAATTGATAAGACACTTCGTCATTTTCTTGAATTCGTAATGAAGAATTGGAGAACCAATCTTCATTTAAATATTTCAAAACAATCGTTAAAATCCGAAGTAATTCCAATCAAAAGAGGCATTTTCAAGGTGATTCTTTAAGTGCTCTTTGGTTTTGTCTTTGCAATGGAGATATATTAATAGTATAACTGACTGAGCTTGGCAATTGCGATCCAGGACCAGGTTGTTTTCACAAGGAATTATAGAAAACATATCATCAAACAAAATATAGATGATTCTTGCCGTAGATGTTTCTGTTCTTCAGAAACAGTTTTTCATATATTATCATCTTGCTCAGTCCTTGCTTCAACAGATTATTTAGAAAGACATAATGCCGTCGCTAATATTATTCACTTCAATCTAGGAATTAAACATGACCTAATTACCAAAAGAAAAAATTTCAAAAATATGAACCTGAGATTATTTGTGAAAATGACAAATATAAACTTTATTTTGATAAAACAATTCTGTGCAACAGAGCTGCAAAACACAATAGACCAGATATCGTTCTTAATGATAAACAGAATCAAATAACATATATAATTGATATTGCTATACCCGACACACATAATATACAAAATAAATACAATGAAAAATTTCTAAATATATGATGCTTGGCGACGAGTTAAAAAAATGTGGAAAATGAAGAAAATATTTATTCTACCGATTATTATTTCTACAACAGGCGTTATTCCTAGAAATCTTCACAAAAGTATTGAGATTTTGGGTCTGAAGAAAAATTTGTTTGAACAGTTACAAAAGATAACAGTCATCAAATCTTGTAATATTCTTCGTAGGTTTCTTTCCGAAAATAATAATGAGGTAGAGTCATAGGTTTTCTCTTTAGTTTATACTGCTCAGAATCTCATTTCATATTTTATTTATTTGTTTATATAAATGTAATATAATTAACTGACAATTTTGTCATATTTATATTCAGAGCAGTATTCTATTCGATCGTTCACCACTTCACACAAAGGAAACTATTAATGAGTAACATTCAGTGTTACTTGACTAAGGTCCGTACACTGGATTTTTCCGGGAGAAAGCCTCTGACACTACTCGTTGGTACATTGATATCATTGTCTGATGATGCTATAGTATGTATATATTCTGGTAGATTGATATATTCTCATAACATTTAACGTTATCCTAATCATTATAGTCAATGTTATATGACTTGGACGTTGAAAGGTACCCAAGGGTACCAAAACAAGGTGCTCCATGATACTATTGCACCAATCTGTCCCTAGAACCGCTACCTATTGACGATGGAAAATTGCCACTTGGAAAACGTTGAGTGAATAACCAGTCAATTGTAGGCTGGATAAAACTGCGTATATCAATAATACTTATGTATAGGCGAGCCTGAAAAAAACAGTATAAAAAATCTTTCTAGTACAGACGGACTTCTAATCATTGATAAAAGTTTGTCTATACGACTATTTTATGTTAGATCGAAGACCGATTTGACGCTCCAAAAAGAAGAGAGCAGAAGTCAGCATTGTCAATGTTGAATGCATCTGTTGCACAATCAACAACAGCCTAAAATGAGACACTTGCGTCTAATTACCAATACCAGTATGCACTATTATCTCGCTCAACAAATATAGGTAGCTACAACAGAAATAATTACGTGTAAAAAAAATTGACTTGTACCTACCCACTAACGTATAAAGAATGTTCAACGGCCAAGTCACACACTATTAACTATAATTACAAAGAAATCGCTGTAAGGAACCGAAGGATTGGCACCACTTTGTATGACTTTCAATTCTTTTTAGAGACAAACAAGCAGCTCCATCGAGACTTGGCTAGTTTTTTACAGAATGTTCTTGGTGGGATAGAACAGAAAAGAGACGTCGAGAATAATTGAACGCTCTGAGCTGGGAAGTACCTAGAGCATTTCGATACTAAAATTGCATTCGCTATTTTTGTAATATGGCGTTTAGAATATTTCTTTCGCATACAATCAAAAATCAACTATAGTTCTCCACTTCAGAAACAATCGCTTTATAAACTCGACACGACTTAGGTTAGATTTCATTCGCTCACAGTGATGGTCTCTGCGATACTCAAATTTTCGAAAATATGGACATGCGTTGCATTAAGAACGAAGAACATAAGAACCATCAATCGGATGTAGTGGAACGCATTTCAATCAAAGTGATAGCGTTGAAGATGACCGTAGGCCGATTTTTCATTATACATATCAAAAAATGTCGTACTTTCTCAGCATCCAATTTAGGTCGGGAGTTGTCTCGAGTACATCCTGTACCCATTCCTAACGAAGCAGGAGTACTTTAAATATGCTCATTTAAGAGGATGACAGAAACACGTAAATTGGGATCATGGTAGTAGTTCTCTTCAGTAATGGAAAAAGATTCAATTTCTGTCTTGATTTAGGACGAATTTAGATAGGGAGACACCTGGAAACGCAAAATTTTTCCCACATGCTCAATAAACTGTAAGATAGAAAGCCAGATCAGCGATAATTTGAGTTGAAACACATCTTGGTGGTGGATTTGGCATTATTGTTATAGAGAACAACCTGACGGAAAATACTCTCACGGATGACATAATTCTATTCTTTTCTGACAATTTTTCAGCTTTCTCTTCGTGATGCCCCAAGCTTTTGCTCAACTAAGTATGAGTCAACTATCACCACATTTAAATTCAGCAGATTCTGCTGAAGTTAAATTTCGTGATTTTGCATTATTACCGAAAATTAAAATTTTCAAGAAGAACAAACGCTACTCGCAAAATAGATTAACGAAATCGCAATTAATCTTTCACTCTATTTCTCATGGGAGGAACATGTATGCCAAGAAAAAACATCGAATTGTGTTGAGATATGTCCGAAAATAACTGTCAATAAATACTTATCCACCAAAAGAGAAGATTTGAAATATTGAAATTGTGTGTTAATTTCTTGTCGCAGTGTATCTTGAATGATGATCTTTTAGAGTTCGAAGTGCTTGGACCGAATCAAATTCCATTCGCTATTTCGTTCCTGCAAAGATATGATATCGACCCAACCGGTAATTTTCTTTCGAACGAATTGGGGGTGACCTATAAAAATCGGGTTGTTGGTATTTCACTTTCGGTTCGTAGAAATAAATTGGAGTTTTTATTAGATTTCAGTTAGATCTCTACTTCAAATGATGCTTTAATATTTGAAAAAGTAAGGCGGAAAAGGAAATAATTCTGACCTATGTCTACCTGTCCATGGAGAACGTATTTCCGCCAATGAAAAAAAAGAATGATCAATTCGTTATACCTTTCCAAATTTATCAGAGAAAGTGCTCAAAGTTTTCTTTTTTTATTACTATTATTTATTACAAATCAACATTTTATACTTTGCTGGTTGGTATTAGTATTGCCAACGGAAGGTCAACTTTTTTTGTTTGTTTTTGTAATATTCCAAATAGTCGTGGCGTATTTTTGGACTTGGTTTTCACAAATGATACTCGTGTTACTGTTTCGCATGCCACTGACTTATTACAACCGAACACTGTTCACCATGCTGCCCTTCAATTCGATGTTCCGTTATGTTTCCTAATCGTGCAACGTTATCGGATTTTGGTAAACTACGTTCTGATTTCAATCGTGGTGATTATGTAGCTCTTAACGACTGATTTTCTACCTGTGATTGGTCATTTCATGAAGATGATATAGATTATGGTTTGTCTAAATTTCACGGCTGTATATATACAGGTTTTCGACTGTTTGTACCAACTAAGGCTGTCAATCCTATGAAATACCCCCCTGGTTCAATGGTAAAATAATTAAGCTTGTGAATAAAAAGAAAAACACATTGCCGGTTCAAGAAAACCATAGTTAATCCTTCAGATTATAATGTATTTAGTAAACCTCATTTGGATTGTCAGCTACTGTCGAACGCTCTGTAAAATAGTTACATATGTAGAATAGAAAGAAATACCAATTCGGAATCGCAGAGTTTTTGTAGGCATATCAACACTAAATTAAACAATTTTGGCCTTCCGAATCGTATTTAATCTAACGATGTGAGTAGCTCCGATGGAGCTGAATACGTGAATCTCTTTGCTGATTTTATCTCAACTGTATATACTACGGAAGTTATTGTACCACCAGAGATAAAATATGATCAGGTTGTAAACATTGATTCATGTCAGTTTTCTCCGACTGAAGTTTTTGAATTTATTTCGAGTATGAAGTCCAAGCTGTGTGCTGGTCCAGATGGCATACCCAATTATGTCCTTAAAAAGTGTGTGAGTATCCTGTCTGGCCTTATTAGTTCAATATTTAATTTATGCCTAAAATTGGGGAGATTTCCAACTTATTGGAAACAAAGTTTTAATGTTCCTATTTTTAAATCTGGTCAGAAATCACTTATTGAAAATTACAGGGGAATTTCAATTCAATCTATATTCCTAAGATGCTGGATAATTTAGTGTGTACCTATTCATCCTGGAAATGCTGCTCTGTAATCATTGATGAATAACATCTAATTTGATGTTATGTATTAATGACATTGTTGATTGTTTTGAAGCAGTTTCTCAATTTGATGCCATACACTGATTTTTCAAAGGCTTTCGACAGGGTTAATCACAACTTGCTAATAGGGGCACCGTTGGTATTTCTGGATCTCTTCTTTCATAATTTCGTTCTTTCTTATGTAATCTGTCGCTGATTGTAAAATACAAACATTTTCGCTCTAAAGCTATTTCTGTTACTTGGTGTACCTCAGGGCTCCCACCTTGGCCCTTTTTTTTTTAATTTGTTTATGAATGACATCAGGGATGCCTTGGGTTCCGGATTTTTGTTATTCGCGGATGATATGAAATTATATCGTGTTATCAGAGATGTTACAGATATACATGAATTGCAACGCCAAATCGATTATCTGCAGTGTTGGACCCATGTTAATTAACTGTATCTGAACTTTGACAAGTGTCAAGCTATTACCTTTTATCGTTCCAATACGGCAGTTATGTTTAGGTACTTTCTGGATGAAGCTGTCACCTGTGAACTGTATCCGAGATTTGGGCACAGCACTCAATGTTCAGTTGAATTGTAAGGATCATATGAGAATAATAACGTCTAAGGCTTACCGGATGCTGGGGTTCATTGTTCGACATTCAGTGGGGTTTTCTGCTGATACCTTCAAACTGTTGTACTGTTCGTTAATAAGATCTCACTTAGAATATGGAACCTGCATTTGGTATATTTTTGAGATACTTATCCTTGAGGTGCCATCGTCGGACTGTTGACCTCGATATCCTGTGTATTACATATGGCCTAAATCCTCTTCGAATGAGGAGAACAATTTTCGATTCATGTTTTTTTTTCAAGATAGTGAATGACTTGGTGTGTTGCCCGAATCTGTTGAAACTGATTGATTTCAATCTACCCTTAAGAGTTACTCGACACACTTCTTTATTCCATCCAAAACTTTGCAGGTACAATTATGGCTCGAATACATATCTAAATCGCACGGTGGCTTTCGTCAACGATCTTGGTGTCAGTCTCGAATTGTTCAGTATTTCATTTTCTTGTTTCAAGACCCATATCAGATTACTACTTGTTAGAAATTAATAATCATATAAATTTATGTTTCAACTTAGTTTAAAAAGGGGTTTCCTGTTTGTATTCATTTATTGTGCATATGACAATTATATGAATGAATAATTAATAAATAAATAAACTGATAGTATTCATTAATCTAAAGGAAGATGTCATCCTCCCTCCGATTTCCCCTCGTAAGCTTCACTTCAGTATTCCTTCAACTATACTGAATGACGTTGAATAGAGCAACCAATCATTTTCACCATGAGAACATAAGTATTCACATCCGGTTTGCATGAAAATGAGTTTTGTAGTACATAAAAAGCCCTCACTTGATTCGTTCAAACGCACCTTCATGTTTAGTGTGCCAGATTTAGTTGATCAACAGAAATTGAATGCAGAACTTTGAACATTGAATTGATTAATTTTCCAGTGGACTCCAAACTCACACAGCACACTGATCTTTTCAGAAAATTTGTTTTGCTTTTCATTCCTAATTGACATATTTGCTAATTTTCTTCATTTGGTCGCCACTTTTCAGAATTTTTCAGATATAAATGAAACATTATATGATGTCGTGCAGACTAGTTTCGAGCTTTAATACAAACTCATCTTTAGAGCAGAAATAGATAGCAGTTTTTTCAATTTTGTGACAACAAAAATCGGACAGGATGCTCACCTTACGCCAAGAATTTAAGAAACTGAACAGTTGTATGTTTTGCATATTCAAAAACATTATTGAAATGCTTAGTCAATAAAAGGTTTAAGAAATCTAACGATACAACACATTACAATTCAATTGAAAAGGTTTGAAAACGACGAATTGAAATATTTGAGACCGGTACAGAAAGCCTTTCATAACTTTTTGTACACTGAAGAAAGTAAGGTTATTTCACAGGGTCTAGTAGATTGTTTGGATATACCAAACATAAATCTGACTGCAATCATGCTAACCCTGTTCAGATAGCTCTTGCATCACACCATTTTTCGACGGGGCATTTGTTCAACTTCGATATTGATGACAATGAAATTCTGATGACTGAACCAAATCATAGTACTGACTACTACCAGACTCTGTAACCCCCTCGGTATCTGCAAGGTTAGTGAGCAAGTATGTAGGAATATGCTTAGCCGAGGACCTTGGTTCGAATCCGGGTTCAAGTTATGGATGTTGTCCTTGTACAAAAATTGTAGTAGTTGGAAAAGTCGCCCAAAGAGGACCAGATAACTTGTAATTCTTGAGGTGGCAGTTCTCATTGCACGGTCTAGGAGAGTGGTAGGGAATCCACTATAAGCTGTAGGTCCACTGTGTAAATGGGCTAAGTTCCTGAGCACATTGTTAGAAGATGAAACAAACAAACAACTAGACTCTGTGAAATAACCCCAATTTCTTCAGTGTACAATAAGTTATGATAGGCTCTTTTTATCAGTCTCAAATATTTCAATTCATCGTTTTAACCCTCTCAACTGAATTTTAATGATTGATCGATAAAGCTTGAACTACGTGATAGTTGATATTCATAATTCATACTAAAATGAAACAAGTTACTATGTTTTAACTATCACTAATTTATTGTTATAAAGAATGAAAAAATTTTCACATTGTTTGGACCGGTTTTGGACATACGTCCATTATCAACAACAAGCTAATGAAAACTCAATACTCATGTGCAATACAGGAATTAACATCAATCAAATGCTAGTATAGATCACAGTAACTTAAATAATGGTGATTGGTAGGTAATTAAGTCTACCTGGTCGTTAAGGGGCTTAACCCTTTTTACCCTAGATGCCTTAAAAATTTCCATCGATTCAAAGAAATTGAGTTTGAAAGATTTATCACAGGAATGAAGAATTTTTAGCTGTTGAAGTTCTGGAAAAGGATGACATTCATTCAGACAATGTGCAGCTAAAGCTGAAGCATATTTCTCATGTAGGAATGACCGGAAATGTTCTTTGTATCTAGCCTTGAAAGAGCGTCCTGTTTGACCTATATAAAAAGAATTGCACTCTGAACATGTTAATTGATATACTCCTGATTCTTCGAATTTATCGGTTTTATCTTTCATGTTGAAAAGCAGGCCTGACAATTTGCTAACTGATTTGAATGCAATGTGCACTTTTTTACTTTTAGACAAAACTCTAGCAACCTGTTCTGACGTCTTCCCAAAATATGTTAGAGACATAAATTTTTCGGGCTTTTCTCTCTTGGATTGGCGATATATCATGTTGAATGTGTTGTTGCGTATTATTCGATTAATTAAACTCTCTATTGCTTTTATATCGAAGCTGTTGTTCTGTGTTATTAACATAATGGTGTTAAATTCTGATTTTCGGTCCATGTCCGATAAAGGCAAAAAAATCGCTCTGTGAATCATGGATCTGAAGGCTGCTATTTTCTTAGAATACGGGTAAAATGAATCTATGGGTATGCCATTATCCGTGTACGATAATTTTCTGAAGATATTAATTGATAAACGGTTATTATTCTCCCGGGTAATTATTAGCTCTAAGAAATTGATTTTACTATCGACTTCTGTTTCTACTTTGAACTTAATTTTAGAATGAATGTTATTAATGAAATTCAGGAAGATTTCTAGCTGTCTATTCGTTCCAATGAAACAGGCTTGAATGTCATCAACATATCGTTACCAATATAGAATATACCTTTTCGTCAAAGGTGACGTCATAATTTTAGTGTTTTCCAAATTAGACATGAAAATTTCAGATAGAAGGGGATTGAGGGGTGAACCCATAGCTAAACCATTATTTTGTGAATATATCTTATTATTGAACTGAAAATAATTTTGGGTCAAGCATAAATCAAACAGAGAAATTAACTCATCTTTACAGACCACGTTGAGATTTCTTGCCTCTAGAATACTTGATAGTAAGGGGACACATTCTGTTGCAGGTATATTCGAAAACATATTGTCTACATCTAATGAAATTAATTGTGCGGTTGGTGGCATGAGGAAATTTTCATTTTATTCAATAATCCTTATGAATTTTTTATACTATATTGTGAATGAAAATCTGAAATTGATTTGAATTTGGTATTTATTTGCTCAGCAAATTGGTATTATATATATATATATATATTATTGGTATATGACACCATTGGACGAATGGTATTATATGGTCTCATGAAAGCACAACAAGAAAATAACCCCATTCGTTCAGAAACTGAAGCCCAAATCCGACAAACTCTAGATCAAAGAGGAAATGAGTGACTTATAAAAAATGAGATATCACGAGAACTTATCTAAAATGTATACAAAACGAACTATAATACACTTTCCCCTTGAATAAAGAAATCCAACAAAAAATTAGCATCAGATCCGAGAAACAATATGAAAAGTTACACAAGAAATTATCCAAACTAACCAAAACAAAGGGAGGTGATATCTCTTATGAATTTCAATTTCCGTAACAAGATGCAAAACTACTTAACAAAGGTCCAAAATAAACACCTGTGATAATTTTGTCTGAATCGGATAAAGAAATCATTGGATTCGAAATAGAATTTTAACATCTCAATCAATCTGAAAATAATAAACCACACAAACATCCATGAGTACAAAATAACAAAACTACATTACCAAAAAAAATGCAAGATAAATCAGGAACTCAGAGTTTGAATATGAACGGCTGTTATACACTTTTATTGGCAATTGAAAGTACGGGCCTGCGCTGCATTCCAAGATTTAAGAAGAAGAACCTGCCAGTACTACTAGTCTCTGTGAAATAACCGAATTATATCTTTGATAAAACTTCATAAACCTAATTACTCTATTAGACCTATTGTTTCGTATGTAACGGCACCTTCTTTCGGACCTTCAAAATTTCTAAACGACTTGCTAATAAAACATTGCAATTTTGAATCTAAATTTTCGGTCAAAAATTCATACGAACTAATTACCAATATCAAAGTTACCATTATACCACCTAATTCATATATTTCCCAACATTCCTTCGAAACATACGTACTACTTAATTGAAGAATTATTAAAAAGAATCATGTCAATAGGATCATTAAATGAGATATTCTTTCATTATTACAAATGGTCTTAAGTTATTAAAAGCTTATTGGGTTGCTCCTTCTTAAGTGGTTATTGGTGACAGGTATATCCAATAAAATTATGTATTAGATTGCTCCCTGAAGAGATGCAATAGAGGTGAAGGGCTTTAATCGACTTGTTCATTGATGAGTCCACCTGAGTGTTTGTATTTTTTTGATTTCTAAAGTTTCCCAAAGATCTACCTTCCAATATTTTCCATTTCAATATCAAATATTATACTAGTGAAGGGGCTTGGTTATGGGCAATCCGTTAAGTCATTTGTTAGCAGAAATATTCATGAATAGTTTAGAGAAATTAATACATAATCATCCACTTAGTAAATATTGTTTATACTGGTATATCTATGTAGACGATATCATTATTCGCTTTACAGAAACAGATAGACAGTTAAAAATTTTCGAAAATCATATAAATTCATTACATCCTAAAATTGGATTCACAAATGAAATAGAAAGCTATAATTCAATAAATTTCTTAGACGTCACAATTCCCAATGAAAATGGAAAACATGTTTTCGCTATACCATAAGCCGTCACATACAGATATTATAATACATAACTCGTCGTGTCATCCGTATCAACATAAAATGTCAGCATTCAACAATTTTATTCATAAATTGATTAACATCCCGTTATCACCAGAAAATTTCAACAAAGAATTGAATTTGACTAAACAAATTGCCTAAAATAATGGTTAAAATCCCAAACTAAAAAATAATATTTTAAATAGAAAACAAAGTAGAATCGCATTGAATGAAGTTTACGCTGTCGATAAATTGAAACAAAAATTCAACACCTTAACCTACGTTGGCATTACAAGTGAGAAACTGAAATCATTCTTGAGTAGCAATAATTTCAACATAGCTTTCCAAACTGATAATAATTTAGACAAATATATAAAGAATAATAAAACCAAATCAGATAAAAACAATAAATCAGGTGTTTATAGATTGAATTGCAATGACTGTGATAATTTCTACAATGGAAGAACACAAAGAAATTTTAATATTAGAATATTGGAACATAAACGTAATTTTTTCAAATAAAAATCAGATTCAAATTACGCGAATCATCCCTTAACAAATAATCACTCTTTCGACCCACAGTTCAAAATTTAGCATACAGATAATAAATATTGGAAGGTAGATCTTTGGGAAACTTTAGAAATCAACAAACAAAAATACTCAGGTAGACTCATGAATGAACAAGTCGATTTAAGCCCTTCACCTCTATTGAATCTCTCCAGGGAGCAATATATTCCTTAATTTTATTTGATATACCTGTCATCAATAACCACTTAAGAAGGAGCAACCCAATAAGCTTTCAATTACTTTGGAACATTTGTATTTATATTCTCATTCTTATTTTCTGTACATTTATTCGTCTGAAGAAGCTACGGTATAGTGAAACGCGTTACGAATCGCAATTATTAAGTTAAATTCCTTAAAACACAGTACTTGTTTTTTATTATTGATAATGGAATTTTGCCAAGTAAAACCTTCCAAATGCAAATGTAGCATAATTCTCTTAGCTTGCTCTGAAATGAACAATCTCTTCAAAACTAGTCCGGAAGTAAACTATTTCAGATATAATTCTGGTTTACCAATGGGTTCACCCCTCAGTCCTCTCTTAGCCAATATTTTCTTGGACTATTCAGAAAACACCAAAATTCTGAATGATGAACTGGCTGAGAAACGTATAATTTTCTAGTTTAGATACGTGGTTGATATTTCATTTGGGATTCAAGGAACGGATAAACAAATACACCAATTTTCAAATTTCCTAAACAGTGTCCATTCGAAAATTGAATTTACTTACGAAATTAAATTGAACGGCTCTATTAACTTTCTAGACTTAACCATAACTAGAACCAATAATGATATTAGTCTCAAAATATTCGGATGCCATAATACTTTTGATTTATTCAGCCCCTAAATCATAAACTTTAACTCCATAGTCACAGACGTTTACAATACCAATGTCTGAGAGTAACTTTTAGTCAGAAATCAATTTAGTCAAACAAATAGACATTAACCACCATTGACAAAACTATTAACAAATATAATAAGAGCCTGATTTCGAAACTTTTTACTCCATTATAGATAAAGAAAGAACCAAATATATCTCTTTTAGTTATAGAGGACATTCATCCACTAAAATACAGAATTATTTCCTTAAATTCAATACAAACAACGGCTTTCACCAGCCTACCTAACCTAGAAAAACTATTATTTAATTCATGAGCCAAACTGAAAAACTTTAAGTAATCTAGAGTGTACAAAATCAAATGTAGTGAATGTACTGTATGTTATGTAGGCCAAGTCTGTAGAGACTCGTTTCAAAGAGCATACACATACAGATGGCAATTCCTACATTTTCGAACATATCACCAATACAAATCATATTATAAATTCTGAAAACCTAAAAATACTACATATCTGTAACAAAGGAAAGAAATTGAACCTCCTGGAGTGTTTGGAGATTAACAAAATTAGGAATAACCCACATAATAAAATACTCAACAATCAATTAGATGGAAATAATTCGCCATTACTAAATCTATAATAACCTGACCCCTCTCGGGTCTAGCTTCAATATAAATACCAAAACTGAAATGTAGTATAAACAAAACAAAAATGAAGTATTATTTGAAACTAGTCGTGTATCTGAACAATAAGTAGTGAAAATTTGATAAAATATATTGTATCATTCAAACATTTTTATGAAAAGTTAGAAAATGTTCAGTTTTGTTACATATGATAAGATTCAATGAAAGTACACAACTGTACTGAAAATTGCTAAAAATGAAAATGTAATCAAATATGGGATGTGCCAGTTGAAGGAATTCTTGCATCATTTATTATGACAACCTACAGCAAAACAAGAGTGTGAAGACACATGTGCATTTGATCCTGACAACTTTATCTTCAATCTCTTCAAGTAACGATATCAGCTCTTTCATAAAATCAAGTAAACTTGGTAAAATAAATGACATGTAACACTGAGAATGTTATAATTGATCAAAGAAGACCAAGCTAACATCTGAAAACAGGTTTCAATTTCATTCTACCGACTAAGTGTTCAGATTAGTTTCGTAAATCCCTCATATTTCAACTTCATAGCCATTCTACCTACCTCATTGCATCTGAAACTTAATATTCGATTGCTGTTTACACAATAACCTCATTTGAAGTACGAGTCCGAATCGCTAGAATATTTAAAACAACAGGAATCAAACTCCACGAACTGTTCCGCTCCTGTAAAGATATGATATCGATCCAACCGGTAGTTTTCTTTCGAACGAATTGGGGGTAACCGTTGAAAATGGGGTTGTTCATATTTCACTGTCGGTTCGTGGAATCATATTTGGGCTTCTATCGGATTTCAGTTAAAAATCTACATTAAATGATGCATTAACGTTCGAGAATCCACATCGGAAAACGAAATCATATTGTTTATAGAAAATACACTAATTCCAAGTCCTATGTCCATATGAACGATTCTTTGCAAATGGAAAAATTACCGGAAAAAAAACTGAGTCATAAAATTGTAGGTATTTAAAAGAAGTATCAATGCTCTTGATCCATCAATTTATTCTACTTTTTCATTTTGAAGTCAACTTTGCTCTCTGGAACGAATCGGGGTTACCTCTGAAATTGGAGGTGTTGGTATTTTGCTTTCGGTTCGTGGAATCAAGATTACGAATTAAGAAATCACATTGCATATATAAAATTTACCTATAGACCTATGACCATCGGTCCGTGAGAAAACATTCCTTAGAATAATTTATTTTGTTACCTGACAACAGAAAGAAATATCATATCTTTCCCGTCACAGAAAAAAATCTCTACTCAATTAAACTGACACAATTTGAGACTAAGCATTCTGAAATCTAGATTGGTTTCTTTAACCCTCCGTAACTCGCGTGGTCTACGATCGTAGACGTTCATTGGTAGACTATTTTTATTGCGCGCGCCTAATCTTCAGTAGCTGTAGAAAACTTAAGTATTCAGTGAATCAGTATATTTTCGACAGTATAAGCGATTAGTTTTTGAAGATATTCGCTTCTGAATACGACTGGTCTAATATTGTAGATTACGCGAGCATTCACATTTTACTTTGTGTTTCCTGTCAGTTCAGTTCAATGTCTGAACCCAAAAGACGACTTGTACAGTCCAGCAAAGATCCTGAAGTCTAGTTACAGTAGTTCAATAAACTTCCTAGTGATTTTGAGAATTCCTCTGATGAAAACGATGACGAGCAAGACGATAATGCAGAACAAGATGTTTTTGAGGAGGGCTGCCATGACACAGATTCAGAGCAGGATGTCATAGAGGATGAAGAACTTTTCGATAAAGAACATGATTCCAGTTCAAGTCGTTCGACCGCTTATTATGTAAGAAGAGACAAAATAACAAAATGGAGAAAAACTTTACGAGCCTCGTTCACATAATATTGTGAGACAACTCCCTGGAACGAAAAGTAATGATCGTACTGCAACAACCGAAATCCAGTGCCTACAATTGTTCATAAAAATATAATCGTTCGAATTATAACGGTGTCAACAAACATTTATGAAAAATGTTCAAAACAAATTTGGCAGGATGCAGAACACGAAAAAAGAAACTGATGAGGGAGAAATTATAGCGTTTATAGGAATTTTGTTCCTAATTGGCACTTTTAGGAGCTCTGAAAAAAATTTGAAGAAGAATGGAGACAATTTTAGAGCAAACTATGAGTTAAATTAGATTCAGGTTCCTTCTGAGATGTAGTAGATTCGACACTTTGGACTAGGAACGAGAGACGCGAGCTTGATGAGTTGGCTCCTATTCGGGAAGTTTTCGAAAATTTTATAGTGAATTTTCTAGCCAATTTCACACCCAGTGAATTCCTCACCGTTGACGAACAACTATTAGCTTTCAGAGGCAGATGTGGCTCCAAACAATATATACCAAGTAAGCCTGCCAAATATGGTATCGAAATGTTTGCTCTTGTTTATGGAAAAACATCGTGCACGATCGATTTGGAACCCTATGTTAGGTTGCAACCTGAAGCTCCACATAGGGTAAATAACTCTGGTGACGACATTGCTCCCCGATTGATCCATCCAATTTTCGGTACCAATCATAATGTTACCGGAGACAATTGGTTCAGTAGTTTACCACTTGTTGAGAAATTACTGAGAAATCATAAATTAACATATATTGGTACATTACTATCGAATAAATGGGAAACTTCTGCAGAATTCTCACCAAGTAGTAGCACTGAAGTAAAATCTTTGGGTTCAAGGAAGAATGCATCCTTGTTTCATATTGCCCCAAGAAAAACTGCTATTGTTATCGTCAATGCTTCACCGCGATTCAATAGATGACAAGAAACCAGTTATCATTACAGACTATAATAAAATGAAAATTGCTGTTGATTTAGTGGATCAACTGAAACAATTACAATGTTGCTAGAAATACCCATCGGAGGTCTATGATTGTGATCTATGACTTACTGAATATTGCAGCAATAAAGGCATTTTACGTATTCAGAGCTAATCGCCCAGTACATCGAGTACTCGTAAAACCCCAAATCGAGATTAGGGCAACAGTAGTGTGCCCAGGGCATTATCGGAACAGGTTTCTCAGGAAGAATACATTGCCATATAGTAAGCACAGATGAAACGATGATTCTGACTCCATATGCTGAGGAAGAAGTATTCTTATTGATGAACAGACGATTGACTTCCAGCGGCTATGATGATTATCAGGGATTTCTTCTTAGGAGATGCCTCACCGCACTTTTGACATACCTGGTAAATCTTTCTTTCTCCGAAGGTCAGTTTTCAGATAGATTGAAAATATCCAGGGTGGTACCCCTTTTAAAGAAGGGAGATTCTGAATCGATGTGTAACTATCGTCCTATATTGCTGTCTCTGGTCTTGTCAAAAATATTTGAATATTGTTGCCTTGACAAGCTCTTGAGCTTTCTTGATAAACAAGGAATTCTCGCAAGGAGTCAGTTTGGTTTCAGACCGGGACTTGGGAAGGTGTGGTGAAAAGCTTGGAGTCGGGACAGTGTCCGGTTGGTATCTTCTGGAATTTGAGTCGATTCTTTGATCTCGTAATTCATATAGTTTAACTAGTAAAGCGGAGAAATGTGGTATTCGCGGTATTGCTGCAAGGTGGGTGGTTAGTTATTCGACTAGCCGGCAACAACTTGTTTCCATCTGACACACTTATGGTTAGATGAGAGTGACAACAAATTCGGGTTTACTTGGCACAGATATGGGCGTGCCTTAGGGCTCGATATTGGGTCCATTGTTGTTTCTCTCGTACATAAATGATATATGAAGCGGTCTGAGTTGCGATGTTTTTCTTTATGCAGTCAAGGATTCTTCAATATACCAACTTGCTGTGTCAATGGTTTAGCAGAAACATATTGCACATCAATGCTCTCAAGTCTACATATTTGGTCTTTCATAACCAAAATGAGATAATAAATGTTAACGTGTCTCTCAGTAATACTCAAATGGAGAGTGCTGGCTCTACGGGGTTCCTAGGTCTTCGGATAGATGAGAGTCTATACTGGAAAGATCATTGTACCTACCTATCCTCCAAACTTAGAGCGGTCTGTTTTCTTATGCGAAATTTGGAAGGGGAATTTATCATGCTCATGTGGCTTCCAGATTGAAATATAGGGTTTTGTTTTGGGGGCATCAGTTGGAGGTGACGAGGTTTTCCTTTGTCAAGAAAAGGATAATGCGTTGTATGCAGGGTATTTCGCAACTCACCTCCTTTCGAGAGGCTTTTCGATCTTTGGGCTTACTTACAATACCATCCATTTGTATACTTCAAATGACGACAGTGGTATTTAAAACCAAAATCAAATAATGCGTAATGGTGACTATCGTCATTACAATACAAGAAGTCAGCACAACCTCGTCCCTCCCAACTTTAGATTTCGAATGAGCAGACGGTCCTCTATGTACTGGGGTGTAAAGCTTTAAATTACCTGCAGAAATGAAGCGCTGCACTCGACATCTATTAGGCATTAGTGAGATTGTACACCCCCCTCCTCAGTGGCCACAAAATTATGATGCACGTTGCTGCATATGTCCTAGAAGTGACTTGTGAAAATCGTATGAAGGAAATATGTGTGAATTGTGTAGGTGAATAAAATTGACTCTTTCCAGGTGGATATAAAATGGGGTGAAATTGATGTAGCTTGTTATCTGTTCCTTTCAATTTAATTCTGCATGGTTTTTCACGATCATGCATTTTCGAGTAAATGAAAAAAATATTGAGTTATGGAAAGTAAAGGATTAATTCTGGGACTTTTGGTTTTCTTCAATTCCACAGAGAAAAAAATCAATATTATCCATCAGAACCGAAATACCTTCAATCACAAATGATCAAAGGAACTATTTAATTTCAAATACGTATCAAAATGGATGATATTGATTTTTTATGTCAAAATGAAAATGGTCTACAATCGTAGACCATGCGAGTAAATACGTACGAAAAGAGGGCGCGAGTAACCGAGGATTAATCTCTGATATATATTAACTTCGAAATGTTCGACCTAGCTCGTTGCATCTGAAATTGCAAGATTTGATTGCTGTTTACACAATCTCACTTGAAGTTGTCACAATACGAGTTCGAATCGTAAGAATATCAAAAATAACAATATCCGAGCATTAGAAGTGCTAAAACAGAATCAAATTTCATGAGCTGATTTGTTCCTGCAAAGATATGTTATCGATCCAACCGGGTGACCGTTGAAATCGGAGTTGTTGGTATTTCGCTTTCGGTTCGTAGAATTGAATGGGGGTTTCTATTGGATTTCAGTTAGACATCTATGTATTTATTTTATGATGCCTTAATTTAGGGTTATACCGGAAAGGGAAATCATATTGTATATGAAAAATTTGCCTATTTCAGGACCTATGTCTACCAACTGTCCATAAAAACGGTTTTATCTATTTGAAAAAAGAGCTCGCAGAGAAAAATATTCAATCATGTTTTTCGTTTTCGAAAGTTCTATAAATTTGATCGATCGATTGATTCGTTGAACACTCTTCAAGAAATTGAGTATTGTCAAAAATCAAAAATCTGAAGTGACATCTCAATAAATAGACAGAAAAAAATTTTGAATAATTTTCCTGAAAAGATATGCTTTCTCTGTAAAAACAATGGAAGAGATTCAATTAATCTTATATATCAGAAAATGTCCCTGAAATTTTATTTTTTAGGTAGCTTTGTGATCTAATTGTAACATTGCAATCCAAACAAAGTTGTCCCCCGTCCGATACCTGCGCGTCTATTGTTCTCCCGCGTGACTTCGCAGTATTCCTTTGTTTTTGGTGGAAATGAACTACGTATCTTTTTGATTCAAAACATAAGTAAATATATTCAACCTCTATAGAAATAAGCGCTGTAGTGCATGAAAAACTTTGACTGGAATAATTTTTCAAAACCAAAAAAATTATTACGGCTCCAGATGGACTACTGTCTTTCACCATAACAACATACTTCCAAGAAAAAGCCCAAGCTTGTTTCTCTTGAATTATTGATCGAAATGTCACTGCTGATTTTCGAGAATCTTTTTCTCGCAGATCAAAATTATTGCAGGTTAAAGTGTCTGATATCGATTTCAACTTGGTTACCCCACGCGTTTCTTAGAAAAAGGTGAACATTCATGGTAACAAAAATTTTTATTTTCATGATATAACTTCGAAATTAGTGCCTTTCGATTATCTGCACTATGAGAGCATATGATTGTAGGTTTACTGGAAGTGAAGACATAATGAAGACTTTTATTCAAGAAACGATATTTAACCTTCCGTGGAAAGTTAAACATCCTTCCCTGAAAGAGCTAGTTTTCTGATCCACCCTCCATAATCATCGTCAACCAAGGCCACACAGCCGTGGTACAGCTTGGTCAGATGTCATGAATAGGAGTAATAGACGGCAGTATCGTTCTCATTTCACCTCGTCAGTATTGCCTACCTATTCATAACATCAGGCCAAACCGTCACCTACTCATCCCAATTCGTTGGAGCGCTACAAAACATGTATACGTTATAGCGCCCTCCAACGGACCGATACAGAGGCTGACCACCATCGCCACCGGGAAACCATGAAAACAAAGAGTAGATAAACAGAAAACCTCAAGAAGTAACACTAGTTCGACAGGGCTGTGTGACCCTGGTTGACGATGATTATGGAGGGTGGATCAGCAAACCTGCTATTTCAGGAAAGGATAACTTTCCTCGGAAGTTTGATTCCTACCTGTATATATACAGAACGCTACCTCAGCGTACTGACAGGCAGAAATCTAGATGGACAAACGAAGAACGAATAGATCCTATAAGGGTTTCCTTTCTTTCTTACCAGAAGAATTTTTCTTTGGTGAAGAGATAGTTTTCTAACCGGGAGCACCTTATCCAAATCATTGAGGAAGGTTGCTATTTTACTCGAATTCAACCGGATGTTTTCAGAAAATGAGCTGGGAATCTGGCAGATAGCTCGAGGTAATGTGTACGGGAGGTGAAATTTTTTAAACTTGGGAATTTTTGTTAAATTAACTTTCTGTTAATTATTTCTTATTTTTTATTGTTGCTATTGAATGATCTGTTTCGATGTTTCCGTTCTTAAATGAATTTTTAATTTTTAATTTGGGTTTTCATCAAGGTAAAATATTCGTCCTCGATTGATTTATTTTAAATGATGCGATAATTATTTTCTATATACACTCTCTACAAAATTGTCGCATCACCCTACTTTAACGACAATATAATATAAACTATTAGGTTGGTCATTCATTCGCTTGGTAACTTTCAGAAGTGTAAGGTAAGAAAATATCATTCAAAAGAGATGAGTTTATGATGGAAAATATCAACAATTTTCGAGATAATGAAAAATTTAAAAATTCCACCATCTTCAAACATTCGCGAAGAGACCAATCAACTATCATCGAATGGTAACTAATCATTTTAAAAATCGAGTGTTTCCTCCCCGGACCCTAAATACTTCCAGTATACGTCTCGAAAGCCCCGCAAACAAATTTTGGATGTACTCTTGAATCACTCAGTTTCAAATTTGGGGAAGCAGATTTTCTAGTTGTTGGAGTGTTCTAAAAGGCATCCTAAGTTGCTGAATTTGCCACCCAATGTTGTCCCAAACATGTTCTATGGAATTTAAGTCGGGATTTCTGCCTGGCCATCTTAAAATATCAATTTTGGCATTTTTGAGAAATCTGTGACTACACTAGCTGCATGGGGTCGAGTATTATCACGCATATAAATGAAGTTTTCGCCAATCAATGGGCCACAGGGTACAACATGGGGTTCAAGAAAATCTGCGATGTATCTGGCCGCTGTCACTCTTCCATTATTCACTAGGGCTAACTTAGTTCGACCATGGAAAGCAATGCCTCCCCACACCATTACTGAGTCCCCTCCGAAGTTTTTGGTTTGCCAGATATTGCATTGCTGATACCGTTCCCCAGGTCGTCTGTATATAGGCATGCGTCTATCATTTGATACTAGACAGAACCTGCACCCGTCGGAAAAGAGAAGATTCGACCATTCTGAAATACTCCGATTTGCATCGGGGTATTCGCAAACTGAAGTCTTGAAACCCGATGCTCTCTGGTGATACGCGGGCCGGTAGAAGCCACTCTTGGTCTGACATCGTCTTCTTTGGGCGTGTTCCTAACAGTTGCAATGGAATATACACATTTCTGGAAAGTGCAAGTTCATTTTGTAGCATTCTAGCCGTACAGTGCCGAACTCTTAGTGCAGTTAAACGAAGCCAACGATCATCAACTGGTGTTGTTATCCGATTTCTTCCCTGTCCGGCCCTTCTTCCATATTCCCGAACCGTAACGTTGGCTGCGCCCCTCCTCTAGAAGTGTTACAATTCGTACCATTTCATGATCACTCAAATAGCGTCCAGGACGTTCAGCAGCCATTACAATAAATTCAAAGATTCGAAAATCAACAAGAAACACAGAAAACTTGCATCAATTTAGCGTGAAACCTGAAGAGAAATTGAATGATTACTGATAGTCAAATAAACTCATTCTTGTTTCAGACGTGTTTGAGATCATATGGAAACAAATGTTACTACATAGATAAGTTTTTTTTCCCCATATATGTCCAAAAACATATGTTGATGAAGAAACTGCAATCGAGCTGCTTAATCGATTGTGGAATTCAGAATACCAGGTGATGCGACAATTTTTGTGGTGTGTGTATTGATGGAAATGTTTCTTAGGTATTGTTTTAGTTGACCGCAACTCTCGGGGCGGCGCATGCATTTTTATCAAATGCTGTTATTTGGATGTTGTATCTGAATTAGATTTTATTAGATTGAATAGCATTGAGGGCCACGTTGAGGCATGCGGTATTATTATCTATTCGAATGAAAGAAAAACATGCATTTTGAGTGCCTACCGTCCATAGTTTAGGTATGTTAACAATTTTTAAACACGTTAAGTGAAATTTTGATTCAAGTTTCACGTGAATGTGATTTCATCATACTTACTGGTGATTTCAATATAAATTTCGATAGTACTTGTAACAACCAAAAATTGTTAGTTGATATGTTCAGTGCCTTTGAACTCAAAAACACCTCGAATATGTATACTAGGGTGTTTACTGATCGAAAGGGCTACACGAGAAATCTGTAATAGATTATATTGTTCCGAATGTGCCTGTAAATGGCTTCAAGGTTAGAGTTCATAATTTTAACTTGTCGGATCTCCTGGCAATTATATGTGAACTTAAAACATTTTCGTATAAAGCATCGCCTGTGAAAACTATTGTGACAGATAGTAGAAATCTTTCGGAGGAGAATTTTTTCAGACACTTTGAATCATTAATGACAGATAAGGATAAATAGGTATTTGTGTAGGTTGTAGGTCGAGTCAGCTTTTGAAGCGTTTGTAGAAGTTATGCAGGGACATCTGAATCAATTCTTCTCGGCGTCTGATCGCATTGTAAAAGTAAGTGAAAAACATAAGCGTTGGATCACTCCTGACATTGTCCGTGAAGGTAAAGAGCTGCGTAATATGCATTCACTATTAACTGTGTACCCTGAATTAAAGGTAGAATATTCATTAAGAAAAAACCAACACAAAAAATCTATACTTCTAGCCAAACAACGATACTTCATCGCCAGAATTGATAGTTCATCCAATAAGTGTAATCAAATTTGGAAAATTGTAAAGCAGCAGCCAAATAGGGATATAGGGTCTCGTGATCTGAAGATTGTGTTGAACGGTTATATGGTGACTGACCGGGAGAAAGTTGCTGATGCATTTGTGAAACAATTCTCTAATACAGCAGATGCTTTGCTGTTTAATCACTTTGGCATGAATTTATCCTTGCCCCCTACGTGTCGAGAACTTAACTGGAAACCATATTCGTACATCCGGTTGCTGAGACAATGGTTTTCGACGTCATTGCTAAATTAAAAACGGCAAAACGTTATGGTTCTGAATTCCATATTGATCAAACGTTTATCATCTATAGGGAGCTCCCCACTTGCTAGATTGATTATTAGATCGTTTAAGGAGGGTGTCTTTCCCCAGGTACTCAAAAAGGCAATTATTGTGCCGGTACCGCAGAAAGGGGATCAGACTAGCATTTCAAACTTCAGACAGATTTCTATTTTGAGTGTGATTTCCAAGGTTATTGAATCTTCGATGTACGACCAAATTATGGGGTTTCTGAATCACTTTGAAATAATATCGGATGCCCAACATGGGTTTAGAAAAGAAAATCTACTGAAGCGGCATCTTACGATCTTTTCGATATCATATATAAGGAACTAGATGGTGATAAATATGTTGGCTGTGTATTTTTCGATATCTGTCGTACATTTTACTCAATGTTGAAGAAGGTTGCTCTAAACAAGTATTATCATATGGGCATGCTTACGATGGATTGAATCTATGATCTTGAAAATCGAAAAATGGTTGTGAATGTATCAAATTCAATTTCGGAAACAGGGACTGGAGTTTTGGAGTTCCCCAGGGGTCTGTCTTGGGACCACTTTTATTTATGTTGTACATAAATGATTTGCCCAACTTCATCACCAAGGGACAAGTAGTAATGTATGCTGATGATAGAGCTGTTGTGGTTTCGGGACGGACTCCTGAGGAGGTTCAGGTTGCGTTACATGGAGTTATAGAGGAGATGACTGACTGGTGCAAGAAAAATAGGCTAATAACTAAAAATGATATAACTGTTTTCCCTAATTCTTGCGATAGAAAGCCTTTGCCTTCCATTTAGTTTAAATTTGCTACTGTGACCAAATATCTAGGTGTTAACGTCGACTCTCATCTGTCTTGGGATGAAAATATCCACTTTGTATGTAAACAATCGAACGAAGGATTTTTTTGCACTTCTTCAACTGAAGTCGAGTGTTGATCGTGATGGGCTCAAAAGTATTTACTACTCTATAGTTCATAGCTGTTTAGATTATAATGTTTTGCTTTAGGGCAATTCTATTCATTGAACCAAAGTGTTCATCTTACAGAAGATAATTCTTCGTTTAATGTTTGGCCTGGCTCCATTAAAATCATGCCGTAATGTTTTCGAAGAGCAGCAAGTTTTGACCTTTACATCTGAATTCGTTCTAAAGGCTGTATCTTTCGCAAAAAAGAGACTCAATGAACTGCAGAAATTGAATGCTTTCGATAATTATTGGACACGGAATTGTGATGTCCTGTCAGTCCCTATGCATAAAATAACAATGTACAGAAAATTGCCTCTGCAATCTACTTTTACAATAGATTGCCAGGTGACCTAAAGTCAATAAGAAATTACGAAAGGTTCAGAGCTGCCAAAAAAAATTATTTGATTGGGAGAGTACTCTACACCTTCGATGAATTCTAAGGTATGGAAAAGTTATAGTAATTTTTATCAGTTATGCAATGATTTTGTGATATTTTTCCATGTATTTCGATGTTTTTATTCTGTAAGTAAACTGTAACAAGTATCTATTTCAAATAACATGTACATCCTTATGGGTCAAAAGTACGAAATGAATTATTCTTATTCTTATTCTTGAAAAGAAAAGGTTGTTGTGATATATACATGAATTTGGAAAATTTCGTGAGAAAAGACATGGACTAACTCTGTATTTTTTCAATAAGATAATTGAAGAGCAATTTTCCGAAAACTTCTCTGTAATTCTTCTCCTACTTCATTCCGTGGGGAGAGGATTAGCTGAAGTATGCTCGGAACAGAAACGGTTAAAACATAATGCTGAATTATTTGTAGAGAAATGAGTTACATTTAGTGATAGCGAAGTTTTCTCAAAACGAAGAAAAATTTAATATCCTCAAATTCATTTTTGAGAGTCATTCTTGCTGATTAAGTTCGTATGCAAGGGTTTACGAAAATTTATGTGAAAGGTGTTTATTCAGTTATTCGATTTTCATCTACGAACAGGTTTATCAACATTAGTCATTTCATTTATAGCACAAAATATCGAGGATATCGATTTATGCTTTCAAGAGTTATTGCGATCAGAAAATTCGGTTCAAATCCATAAAACAGCCTGTATATCGAAAATGAATAGCTGTATGTGAGTACTGATTTGAACTCCACTAGGTGTACCGTAACTACAGTTAAGCTATATACGATCGCTCGTGAATGACCCTGTATGTCGACAAACAAGCGAGGCTTCAGGAGAGACACAAAGAATAACACAGAAGACGAGTTATCGAAGGAGAAAAGTTTTGGGACAATCCTCGTATATCCTCGTTTTGTTTTGTTTCTTTGGTTTGAAAATAAATCAATTCAACAAGACATCGAAAAGAATGAAGAAAAATCTGAAACTTTATTATAATTCTGGTAGGATGATATCAGCTTAGGTAGTATCTAAATAGATATCGTAAAAACTCTTCAACCGAAAATTTTCTAGATCAATGTTGCAGTGTGAAGTCAAATGTACCTTTTCGGGATGAAATGAGGAGCATAAAAGCAAACGTGCTAAGTGTCGGAAACCCATCTCGTCCGATTGTATTGAATAGCTAATAAACTACCAGATCTATTTCTACGAAGTCAGGACGTTCTTATAGTTATAATTACCTAGTTTGCGAGAGTGCTCCCGCGACATTTGTAACCTCTCTTTTTAACTTTCTGGGAATTTATTCCTCATTCAGTGACTGTTATTCTGCAAAATTGTGGATTCCTAGCAGCACAATTCTTTCGAAGAAAGACTAGTTTTCTTTGAGCTCTATCAAGTTATGCTGTTCGTTCAACTATTACTGAGAAGAAATCTCAAACTTATTCTTATATATGGTTGATTCAAGCTTGAATAGACTTCTGAAAAAGTTTGGCATTCAATTTACAGGGAAAGTTTGAAATTCCAGCTTTCACAGTCCAGCAGCAAGATCAATCACTATTCAAAATCTCATTCACACCGATATATTCTACGAATTGCCAAACGAACTTTTCGATAGATTTCCTGGAAAAACTTGAATGAAATCATCATCAATTTCCCAGCTTCACTTTGTATCTGGGTTACCTATACATTACCCAAATAAATGATCCCACGATGTCATATATTTCAGTATTGCAGCACGTGCATTTACGAGTTTTTTGTCATCTATGGTATAATATGTTTCTACAATGAATTTTGAGATACCGGCTCGGTGGCGAAAAAAATACGATGCTCGTCTCCTACGCAGTTACCTGGGTTCAAGCCCCACAAAATCGGTGCGATTTTTCGTATTCTGGAAATCGCTTGAGTATCCATCTTTTGGAGGAGATGTAAATCCGTCGGTCCTGTCTAACAGAGATGTGTTGGACATTAAAGATCCCTTCCCTCGACACGAGAGGGGTTCCGCAAAATTCCTGGGTTAGTGAGGTTAGATTAGGAATTCCCCGGCGTGTCATTGGGCTAAACGCGGAAATAGAGCACGTTAAAGGAATAACAAACAAACGATTTTGAGATATGCAGAACACATTCTTCCTCTATTGTATTGAGCCGATTTGAATCTTTTCTTTCATTTTATTTTGTTTCGCAAAACTTATTATTTAGAGTTGGTTGCAGTATCAGTGATTTTTGTTCATCAGTTGATCAACATAATTTAAGACATCTCAACTAGGATAAATGTGTCTAAGACATGACGTTTACTGAAGAAAATTTGAGCTTTCGTGAACTCGAAGACTCAGAAATTTATGACATACTATTCCGAGTGATGCAGTCATCACAAGAACCGTAGGATCATGCATGACAACCTGGATAACGCAGAAAACTCTGTACTTCAGCTTTCCAAGATCGCACGCTTTATTCGACAGCATGCTTTTTACTACAGGAAGTTTGAAAACTCAACAAATAATAAAGTTCTTGTTAGAACTGGAACTACTAGAAATTCTCGCAGACTGTCCTTTCATTTGAGAACAATTCGTTCGAGAACATATCCCCTAAAGTGGGAACGATTGGTAACGAGTTCTACGCAGTGATGCATCCAGATTCTGTTTACTCAGAAACGATGGATGCACGAAAGTTTTTAGACGTGCAAATGTTTTACTCAATGCAACATTATAGAAACCGTTCCTATGAGCGGTGGATGACTCATGGTTAGAATGAAAGTGAAGACATCGTGCTATGTATTCGCTTAGAGCAGATGTTACATCTCTTAGTGGTCATCTCGATGACTTTTGACTTCACCAGACCAGGTCCTAATGATATCGATCATATTAAATATGAATTGAAGCTGAAAGATGAAAAAGTTGCTGTTGTTATGTCTCAACGAAATTATCCGATCAAAGTAATATTGAATGGGGCTAGAACAATTTTCAGAAATATGCATGAGAACAATTTGGACTTAGCAATCATTCTTGGCGCCAATGTTAGTTTTCAACATTGTACATTGAACTACAGACACTGCTACCGCGTATTGAATTGTCACCATCTTGCTCTATTATTTCATTAACATTCAAGCGAGGAGAGTATAAAAGTGGCTATCAACAAGGCACAAGGGTAAACTGTTGAGCAAGGTGCAATCTACTTGCCCGATATAGTTTCCATTCATGGTGCATCGAACGTAGTTCAATCGCGCGGAAGATCTTTCGAAAATTGAAATATAGAAATTGCACCTATAGTCCGACGGACAGTCGGTATTGTTTGGAAAGAAGTACTATAATATTTTGTGTACAATCCTTCTCTTCCTTCCAATACAACAATAAGGTGAGATCACAATAATCATTTATGTTATGAGGACTTTATTTTCCAATCATGAAGGAGTAGCACGGGTTTTCTAGAATCTTATAAAAATGAAATACTATGAATGCTTTGAACAATCCTTCATCGTTCATGAACTATGGTGTTTCGCCTTTAACAAAGGCCTTCAGGAAGACTTACTGCTTGCCTTGATATCCTACAGAGGTTGCTTGAACGTTCTGACGCGAAGAGATGAATATGAATGGGATACTTTGGAAGAATCCTAATAGACCTTTGGCAAAGAGAACAATGTTTTTGCGAAACGAAGGATCTACAGCTTTTACTCATTATTCGCATTCTCCTGTATGTCCAGTGAAACTACTTTAAAGCACACTTCAATAAAGTTATGATATAATGATAATAAGAAATAGCACTAGGTACTACCACAGGAGATTTATTAAGAATCACGATTGCAATTTCGGTCGCTCGACCATTTTTAGCTGACAACTAAAATTGAAAACACATAGATACATTAAAAGGTAGATACATAATAAATAAGGGTGCAAATAAGAGGTAATGAACGAATTATGATAAAAGCAGGTATAATTTGAAGATATTAAATATGGACGAATAAGCCAGGCCATTCCGGTCGTTTCAAAGATTATCTCTGTGGGGAATCTGTTAGAGTTTGAACATTTCGATGGATTCTAAGAAATCTAACTTTAGTCGTTTAGGTATTCTGAAGATTATTCGAAGTTGTTTATGGATAGAAATTGATGGCCATTTTCGATTCAATGTGAAGCGTAGGTAGATTTCTCGGTTCTCTGGTTATTGTAATGTTAATCGATGCTCTTCGTATCTAGTTTTGAATGAACGAACAGTCTGACCTATATGGACGCACTCATAATCTATACAGGACAACTGGTAAACTCCAGTATAATCGAATCTATCAGTGTTATTTGCACCTTTGCAAGATTCTTGCGAGAGTTTTATACGGGTTTTGGAAACTACTTTTTCATGCTGTTTTGAAAGGACATTTGCAATCTTTTAGCTGATAAAACCAAAATTTATCAATGCAATGTATTCATCTGTATTAGTTGTTTCTATACGTGTATAAATATTATGAGGAACTATTTGTGTTCGTTTCTTACTGTTCATTCCGTTTATTTTATGTCAGGGATAACCATTACTCTTAGCTATTTCTTTAATAGTTAACACTTCCCTTGACACATATTCTTCAGATAATGACAGACAAAGCCCTGTGAATCATTGAATCAAATGCAGTGTATGTGTGAGATTTTGGGTGTGCTGATTCATAAGGGATGCAAATATCAGTGAAGGTGAGTTTTCGATATAAGTCAAAACATAGTGTGTTATTTTTATGAGTGATTATAAGGTCAAATTGATGTATTTATTGAATATTAAGGTGTGAAATTCATTGAATTTTTCAATACAAGATTCAATTATTTTGCCAATTTATATATTGGTAGGTTTTGTTAGTATTATCGGGGTAATTTTTAGAGCTGTTGTTAATGTTTCTTGTATATATATGGTTCAATCTTTGGATATTTTGCTTATGTTGTCTTTTTGAAGAAAGTCTATGATTTTCGATATATATAATAAAATGATTTCGGTAAAATCACTATGGCGTTTGATTCATTTCTTTTGGTTAAACTGAATCGTTGATTTGAATTTTTCGTTTTGATGTAGTAACGGTTTCTAAGATTTCTCAAATTGGTATTTGGTGATTCGTAAAAACTTATTCCTTGTATTGATCTCAGACCTTAGTTGTCTAAGATATGTGATTTGTCAATTCAATTGTACAAAATAATTTCATGTTTTTGCTTCAGTTGTGCCTACAACAAAATTATCTCAAATTCAATAACAAATTTTATTAACAACCTCACGTTCTACCGATGGGATCTCCATAGAGACCTTTACTATTATTAGTACTTTTTTGGTAAAGATATATAAACGATGCACTAGCATGTTTTATAGGAACCACTAGACAACTAGATCAATTTTCAGCTTACATCAATAGAATTCAACTTCGATTAAATTTAAGATAGACAGAGAAGTCGATAATCAGATTCACTTTTCGACCTGAACAATGAAACTCATAAAAATAACACATTGAGTTTTGACTTATATCGAAAACTCACCTTCACTGATATTTGCATCCCTTATGAATCAGCACACCCAAAGTCTCATAAGAACTCTGCATTTAATTCCATGATTCAAAGGGCTTTCTTTCTGCAATTCTCCGAAGAACATAAGTCCAGGGAAGTGTTAACTATTAAAGAAGTAGCTGAGAACAATGGTTATCCCTCAAATATAATAAACAGAATGATCAGAAAGAAACAAACACGAATAGCACATCGTAATATTTACCTACGTATATAATCAACTAATACCAAAAAATTCAGATGAATACATTTCATTAATATATCATGGCACTATTTTTCATTTTTATTTCATTTTATTAAACAGGAACCCCAACAGGTGATCCCAATTACACGAGTTCTCTAACTAGAAACAATAAAAATACAATTTTTAACGAGTTGTCCTCGAAAACATGTTAACACTTCAAGCTTATAAATAAAAGGAAAAAGAAAATTAAAATTCTGTACATATAATACTACTAAGTCTATGAAATTCGGCACAGAACATAACCTAATTGTTATTTCTCAAGTAAGTAAATAAAGTTTTTTTGAAATTGTAAGGGCTCACTGAAAACAAGTCTACATTATTCAGGTGGAAATTGGCAAAACGCATTATTCTCAGTAACACAGAGTTATGAAAAAGGGGAGTTCGATCTTTTGGAACATAGAAAAGTGAAATTCGACGATTATTATACTGGGGAATGTTGAAAGGAAAAAAATTGATGATAGGATAATTGAAATGACAGTTCCTAGAACGGTACAAAAATTATCCATCGAAAAGCATCCTTCTATGCTTCAAACTTAAGATATTAAGGTGTTTCAAAGATACATTATAATCACTTGCCGGTCCACACCGATTGAATCTAAAGTTAAGGTTTTTGACAAACTTTCTCTGTACTTTCTCTATTCTATCTATATAAATATAAAAATGGGGAGACCAAATGGGAGTTGCATACTCCAAGCTGCTTCTTACTAGTGTGAAGTACAATTTTAAAGTAAATTCTCGCTTTCTTCGTTATCCTCAACACGAAACCGAGCATTTTGAAAGCTTTAGATACCAAATAATCAACGTGAACAGATAATGAGAGTTTTTCATCAAGCATTATGCCAACATCTTTGATACAATTTGTTCTTGCTATATCTAAGCCTCCAAGAGTGAATGTTTTTCGTATGCTGTTAGTATTCTTGGTAACAATGATATGCTGACAATTGTCAATATTAAGTTTGGAATATCTGGATGTGCAGAACGTGTACAATGTATCTAAGTAACTTTGAAATGCATCTTTATCAGAAAAAGATTCCACACGTCTGTATATTTTGAGATCGTCGGCATATAACTCGTGATCAGTATTCAAAAAGCACTCAGAGATATCATTTATATAAACTAAAAAAAGGAGTGGTCCAAGGTGAGACCCCTGCGGTACTCCAGAAGTAACATTGAAGACGATTGAAGAAATTCCATTCACCACGATAAATTCCAACCTGTTATTTAAATATGAATCCATCCATTTCGTGAGCGATTCGATGAAACCAAAGTCAGACAGTATCTGTACTAATGTATCATGATGCACCTTATCAAAAGCCTTCGCCATATGAGTGTATATTGCGTCCACTTGAACACCTTCATCAAAGCACTTTGTTAAAAAATTGACATATGGGGCTAGGTTCGTCAACGGTGATCTTCCCCTAAAGAAGCCATGCTGATGTTTGGACAGTATAGTACTACAGAGGTGAAAAGGTCGTTCCGTCAAAATTGATTCAAAAATTTCACCAAAATGGCTGAGAATGGAAATAGGCGTGTATTGCTTATTAAACATTTTTTACCATTTTTGAAGACAGGAACAATTTTTGCTAGTTTCCATTTATCCGGAAATATGCCTAGTTGCAGTGATTTGTTAAAAATAATTTGTAGAGGAATTGACAGTGATTGCCCACATGATTTTATAAAAATTGGGATAATTGTGTCAGGACCTGCGCTTTTGGATGAATTCAGTTTACAGATTTTTTTCACAAAGAAAACACAAAAAACTATCAGTGAGAATATTGAAAATTCCATTTCAACATAGCATAAAAAGGTAACTTTCAAAACCCACATGAAACTCTCGCAAGAATTTTTTAATAGCGAAGATAACACTGATATATTTGATAATACTGTAATTTACAAGTTGTCCTGTAAGGGTTGGGAAGGCGCCTATATAAATCAGACTGGTCGTTCATTCAAAACTAGATACAGAGGGGCATCAATCAGATTACAATAGTCAGAGAACCGACGAATCTACCCCAGAAGATACTTCCTTTCTCATTTTCAAATATTATAGATATGAAAGAAGCGTATTCTGTGATGTTTGCTTCTTATTCAAATACTAATTAATAATTTTTCTTTGTTCTTGATATTGAAACCATTTTCCTCTTTGAATACTGTGCATGAAGCCTGTAGGACTGGATGCATTCAGTTCGCCTACCTATAATTTCCTTCAACTCATCTATTTTTGTTTGATCGAAACTGTTCATTTAAATTTTCTTATTTCCTCGTCAAGGAATTGATGTTTGTAAATACATTTCAGTTGAAAATACCTCTCGGACACTACTCTCGGATACGTTTCAAAATTTCAGAGTCGCCGCCCATGATATTGTCGACAGAATGGAATACTTTATTTACTTGCAAGTTACTTCGCATACTCTGATCCTTCCGGCATAATTTCTATCCAATATTCAACAGAAATACATCAACCGCGTAATCTTCGAACGAACCAAGATAAAATTATACCTTCCCATTTAGCATTTTGGTTCATTTGTAGATCTTGAACAATTTGAAACGGAAATGAATCCAGTAGATGTGACAAATGTACGAGAGAAGTTGTACATAACGAATGATTATATATAGAAGTGATGGGATGAGAGACTTCATCTTCTGTCTAGACAGGGATGATTCAGTGTTCTCTATGAGAATGAATACATGATACAAGGTTTATCTGAAGTCATAACATAATTATGCGTGAAGGAGGAAGTGTATTGAAATCAAAAGAGTAACTGGATGTCATTTTCTGAAAGGAATGTTAATAATATCTTTGAATACGATATACAGTGGAATCTCGATAACTCGAATATCAAGGGAAATGCAAAAAAATTCGAGTTAATGAGTTTTCGACTTAAAAAGGATTTCGAGATACAGAGGATTTAACCGCTAAAATTTCGACTAAGAAAGGTGCGATTTCTAAGTATATTTTTCGACTTGTAGAGTCAAAGTTAAACAACAATTCGACTTAAGTTGTAATGGTATATACAGTGTGTTCCAAGGAAAATTTGACCCCCCCTATAACTCCGAAATGAGTAACATTAGCGAAAAACACCAAGACACGTCGATTTTTGTTTCGAGGGGGAGCATTTTTCGAAATAATTCGAAACTTCTCAGATCAACCCCCTACCCCCAGCAACCCTAACTTTGAAATTCATCATAGGGAATAAGGGTCGAGTGGCACCTTACTGAAAAGGTCTGTCAATTCTCCACCTTGATTTGTCATTTTAGAATTTTAAATTAACATACAGGGTGTCCCAACCAAGGGTGAAGTTGAATTCCTGGAAATCCCAAATACTGAATGAAATAGATTTATTTTGGCATAATGCAAGCGCAGGTTTATGCTCGGTCTAGAAAAACGACCTACACTTGTGAATTTGGAGTTGGTGCAATCAACCCCTATTTCCAGCATCCCCAACTCAAAAATCATTCGATCGATAATAGGTCAAGTGGCACCTCGTTGGAAAGGTACTGCAATTTTCTCTTCGAATTTGGTATTTTCGAAAATCAGAATCATCATACAGGGTGTCCCGAAGCAGGAACATTGAAAATCCAAATAACTTTTTGAAACTGGTTCATTTCGGTATACGAGAACATGTTTGATCCGAGAATAGGACTTTCTTGTGTGGTTATAGAATTTTTGCAATCAACCCTTCCATTCAGCATCCCCAACTTGAAAATCATACAAAATAATTCAAGTGGCATATCTTCAGAAAGGTTTTTGAATTCCAGAATGATTAAAGCATTTCATTCAGTTCGGCTCTCCATACAGGATGTCGCTTTCGAAAAATTCAATATCGTCATTTGAAATTATCAACTAAAATTAATTCGAAACTGTTAAAAGTATTGGGGTACGATGTGTTGAGCATCAATTACGAAGAAATAAAGCTGATTTCTGCATTGAAAATGTTCACATTTTTTCATTTCCATCTGGCGTGCAGTCATCTGTTATTTCTCATTTTGCAATGAAATATTATTATTATTCAGATCAGTTCCTCATTATTGTTGTTGTTCGTCAGTTGAAATTAATCTGAAAATGGTTTATTCCACTGAGGAAAGGGTCGAAATTGTATCGACGTATTTTCGAAATAACAGTTGTGCCAAAGAAACGGCAAGGATATTCGATAGGAACCATCCTGAAAGAGAAAGGGAGTCAGTCACCAGTACGTTAAATATTTGGTTGACAAATTCCTAGCTACGGGTTCGGTGGCAAACAAAAACATGAAGTGGCATGTCCTGTCAGAAATGAGGCAACGGAAGTGGCAGTAGTGGGTCATCTACAAATGGAGAATACTACTTCGATCAGAAAACTATCTCGTCTGACTGGTGTATCAGCTACAACTGTCCATAGAATCGTGAAACATCACAAATTTCACCCTACAAGGTAAAATTAGTGCATGAAATAAACGAAGATGATCCAGATCGTCGTTTACAGTTTTGTGAAAATCTAAGTGAAAACCTAAACGCTAATCCAAATTTTCTGAATAACATCTGTTTTCTGATGAGCACCTTTATGCTCAGTGGTGAGGTGAATAGACATAATTGTCGATATTGGGACACACAGAATCCTCATTGGTTTAGAGAGGCCCACACGCAAAGGCCTCAGAAGTTGAACGTTTGGGCAGGAATTTTTGGCAATCATCTAGTTGGGCCTTTCTTTATTGAGGGTAATCTGAATGGAAATGGCTACCTACAGTTGTTAGAGGAACACATACATCCTAGATTGACAGAAATTTTACAGAACGATCCAACTCTTTCTGAGGACGAAATGCGTTTTCAACAAGACGGTGCTCCTCCGCATTATGATGCTCGGGTGCGCCAATATTTAGACGAAAATTTCCCAGGAAGGTGGATTGGTAGAAGAGGACCTGTTGAGTGGCCAGCCAGGTCACCAGATTTAAATCCCTAGATTTTTTTTGTGGGGCCATCTAAAATCTAAAGTTTATGCCACAAGACCAGAAAACCTGGAGGAGCTGCGGATGAGGATTATCACAGAATGCCGACTTTTGACTCCTGAAGTTTTCGCTAATGTGAGAAGAGAGTTCGAAAATCGTCTGTATAACTGTATGGAGGTGGGCGGAGGTCATTTTGAACAATTGTTGTAATAATCAAGTTAGTTTTTGTTTTCAATTGAATACAAGTTCAATAAATCTCGTTTTCCTGTTTAGATGAGCATCCAATCAGTTTCTCCATCATCTCCTCATCCTGATCCTCACGCCAGAAAACCTCGATTGCCAAACTGAAACCAATGCCTCAGTGATTCAGAAAATAGAAAAATCTTTCTGGAACTTTGCCACTCAACCTGTAATCACTTGTATGATTTTTTGAGTTGGGGATGCTGAATGGAAGAGATTGATTGCAAAATTCCATATTCACGCAAGAGAGTCTTATTCTCGAATCAAACATAAACATGTTCTCGTATTATACCGAAATGAACCAGTTTCAAAAGTTATTTGGGTTTTCAGTGTTCCTGCTCCGGGACACCCTGTATGCTGATTCTGAATTTCGAAAATACCAAATTCGAAGAGAAAATTGAAATACCTTTCCAACGAGGTGCCACTTGACCTATTTTCGATCGAATGATTTTTGAGTTGGGGATGCTGGAAATAGGGGTTGATTGCACCAACTCCAAATTCACAAGTGTAGGTCGTTTTCTAGACCGAGCATAAACCTACGCTTGCATTATGCCAAAATAAATCGATTTCATTTAGTATTTGGGATTTGCAGGAATTCAACTTTACCCTCGGTTGGGACACCCTGTATGTTAATTTAAAATTCTAAAATGACAAATCAGAATGGAGAATTGACAGACTTTTACAGTAAGGTGCCACTCGACCCTTATTCCTATGATGAATTTCGAAATTAGGGTTGCTGGGGTAGGGGTTGATCTGACAAGTTTCGAATTATTTGGAAAATGCTCCCCTCGAAACAAAAATCGACGTGTCTTGGTGTTTTCGCTAATGTTACTCATTTCGGAGTTATAGGGGGTCAAATTTTCGTTGGAACACACTGTATTTATTCAAATTACATATTACTGAAGTAAACTTTACAAACATTTAAAAAAATCTGTCATCTTTTTTTGTTTCAAACAATTTGCAGATTTCTTATCAATTATTTCTTCAAGTTCAAATAATGAACTAAATACACGATCTTCGATATCGTCACATCTTTCAATGAAAGATCGTAGTGTATTGATTGCTGCTTTGGCTTCTTTATTTGATATTAATGGTTCAAAATCTGCGGGATCAGTATGATCGACGTCATTTTCATCAACATTATTCTCATTTATATCCTGATTAACTATGTCAATTATTTCAGCATCAGTTAGTGTTCCAGTAGTAACCAGCCCTTCATCACATGTCACATAGTCTTCAAATTGAACTTCTGTGTTCTGAAGTTTATTCCAATCAGCCTCTAAACTCATGTCCGGTTCAAGAGGTTCTTCCGAAGCTTCTTCTTGTGACATCGAAAATCCACAGCTTTTGAAGCAATTTGATATTGTGGTCACAGATACACTTCTACGAGACTTGTCTGTCATCCTAATTGCATGCAATACATTAAAAGGTGAAGCAGACTGTTGTTCCATATCAGTTATCAGTTTCCTAACAACTTCCTTTCTGTAAAAGGAATGGAAGTTTTTTATTATTCCTTGATCTAGAGGCTGTAGCTTTGATGTTGTATTGAGTGGAAAAAATTTAACTTTCACTGCTTTCAATAGCGGAATTATGTTGTGAGCTGTACAGTTGTCAATGAAAAGCAAAATTTTTCGTTTCGTTTCTCCTTAATCATTTTCTTGTCGACTTCAATGAGCCATCCTTTGAATATTTCGGCTATCATCCATGCTTTCTTGTTAGCATCATAGTCTAGTGGTAGAGATTTACATCCAGAAAAACAACGAGGCTTTTTAGCCTTTTCTATAACTAATGGTTTGAGTTTTTCAGAGCCTATCATGTTTGTTGCTAGCAATATTGTTAATCGCTCTTTACTGTGCTTGCCACCATGACATTTTTCATTTTTAAAGATAAGTGTTTTGTCAGGTAAGCACTTGAAAAAAAGGCCAGTCTCGTCGGCATTACAGACGTCTTTTGGTTCATAATCCTTCAATCAACTCTGCAACTCAATTATCCATTCATCACATATCTCATTATTGACACTTGCACTTTCGCCGCAAACTTTCCTATTCACAAGTTCATGACGCTTCTCAAAATTCACCAACCAACCATTGCTGGCACGAAAAGAACTGTGTCCCAGTGACTTCGAAAATTCTTCGGTTTTTTCGCTTAAGATAGGCCAAGATACACTTATGCTTTTGTCCCGACACTGTTTGAACCAGGTTAGTAAGCATTCCTCTAAATCAGGAAACTCCGCCAAACGTCGTCTTTTGAAAGACAAATTGCTGCTTGATTCGTATCTTTGCAGTATTTCGGCTTCATTCTTAATTATTGTAGACAAAGTGCTTGGTGGTAGTCCGTAATGAGCTGCCACATCTTTTTTCTTCAGGCCACTTTTTACCGCATTGATAACGTCGAATTTTTCACGTAGAGTTAAAGTCTTTCGTTTCCTTTTGTCACTCATGTTGTTGCTAGTTAACAGCCAAATAAGTACTGACCGACTAGGAACAAACAAAAGGTACCCAGCTGTGTTACTCAGAAAGTTTAATGAAGGAAGTCATTCATTGCACGTGTACAAGACATAACATAAACAATAGATTAGAATTAGAAACCCCGAACTTACACCGAACATTCCTTACTGCTATGACTTCGTGGAACTAATCCAGTCTTTTGTTTGAAATTCGAGTGATAGAGTCTCCTTTTTGAAATTCGAGTTATAGGGTACAAATATGTCTTATAAATACCTCGTAGGGAAAAAACATTTTGTTAGAGTTACAAAGTCTTAATAATTTGAGATACCGCGTATTTAGGGCTTCAGCGGAAGGGAATGGTATTTTTTTCGACTTACTGAGGAATTCGATTTAACGAGGTTCGAGTTATAGAGATTCCACTGTAGTTTATCATTACTGAACAGTTAAGATAATATTACTGATTTCGAGTATCACTACTTATTAATTATGTTAGGGACTAGAAGCTTTGGCACTGAATCACACTTGAACACTCTATAACCTCACCTCTAAGCGCACACGATTCGCTAAATAAGTTAATATCGCGAGAGACGACGTACCACCGCAAACTGGTGGAATTCCCCAAAAACCTTGCCAAAAGTTAAAAAAAGGTACCTCTTATATCAAAAGATGTTATCTTATGTTCGCTCATTTCGATTTAGATATCGAATTTGAAAAATTCGAATTGGCGAGGAGAAAATGGCTGACATTTATGAAACATATTTTACCTTTTCCGAGTTATAACGAGTTTTCGAGGTCGCTTATAACATTATTTTTATACGATATATACATAGTCACTGTGTACTTCTTCGTTTTCGATATAAAATGGTATTTATAAGATTTCGTAATCTCGGTCAACGATCTCTTCAAATTCAAAAAATCCAAGATGGACGTTACAAAATGGCATTTTCGACATATATTTGATAGCTTTTATTACAAAACGGTAAATATGGCTGATTTAGCATGAAGGGTCCTCAAATTACGCAATGATCATCATCATATTGCTTAACAATGCACATCAGCTCATTTATATATAAATCTCAACATGTTTTCCGTAAATATTTCACAAATTCTTCATAATCAATATCAGAAATATCGTTCAATTAATACACAGGGTGATTCAGGAGTGATCGTACATAGCTTAGCTGTAGTTAGAGGATACTTAGAGGAGTTCCAATCGGCACATAGAATGGGAGGTAACGCTATTTGGTTACTATATACAGTCTGTTTTATGGATTCTAATCACAATAACACTTTAGCACATAGACCGATTTCCTTCAAATTTCTTACCACAGATAACAAGGCTGATGTTAACAATACTGATTGTAGACAAAAATCAAATTTTAGGGCGGACTGAAACACCCTGTACATGATTTTTTGAGAAGTCATGCAAACAAGAATTGATTTTTTTATTGTAAATAGACAGTGTGCGTCCATGTCATCTCTCAGAAAGTTTTCAAATCCCATGAAAATATCACATCAACCTTTTCTTTTGAAGAGTTGCTGTCAATTAAAGTAGTGCCTGACGATACAAACAATCCCTAAGAGACAGGTCGACTAATAAACACCTCAAAAAAGTCTAGGGAACACTTACCCATATCTTTAAAATATGGATTTGATGATTCGAATTTAAAGAAATCTTTCGGTTTTTTGTTAGGATGTATTGTATATAATGTAATCTCAAGAAAACGAAATAATATTTGACTTCTCCAAAGCCCCGATTTAAAAAAAAAAATTGAAATTTGAAAATGACGAAATTTGTTAAAACACAAAAAAACCTGAACTAAATTTTTCGGAACGATATAGAAGCACTTATATTTTTCAGTAGGCAGAAGGTCCACCTCTGTTATTAATGACACTTTGGCATCGTCGCGGCATGCCCAATATTGAATTGTCTATTTTATTTTGGCCTGAGTCATTCCAAGCCCCTGAACTGCTAATCGAAGCTCCTGTTCATGATGGAAGACGTTTTGACGCATGAGATTTCTTTTTAGGTTCGATGGGATTCAGATCTGGGGAGCAGGATGGCCGCGGTGGAAGATCGATATTTTCTATTCAAGAACGTTCAAGACAACACGATAAGGAGGGGCATTATCTTTTTGGAAGAGTGGATTTTTACCCATTGTTTGGAGATACGATACCACTACAGGTAAAACTATCTCATTTGCGTAAGAATTTCCCATGAGGTTGTTCTGTATGAAAACGTGGTCAGCTCTCCCACCAAGGCGTATACCTCCCCAAAATATCACTGATCCGCCTCCCTGTCCAACAACATCTCGAGCAAGCTGGAGACGGTTTTGCTTTCCAGGTTTCCTCCATATTCGAATTCTTCCTGAATCGGGATAATAACTGAATCTAGATTCATCACTGAAGAGAACTGTGGCCCACCTCTCTTGATCCCAGTTTACGTGTTCTTGGCACCAAGCTAAACGAGCAGCGCGATTTCCATGGGCCAGTTTTGAAACTCTTGAAGGACGTCTGGAGTGGAGTTGACCTTCGTGCAGTCGATTTCTCACAGTTTGGTCGGAAATTTGTACATTATAAACTCCTGATAGCTCTTGAGCTAATTGAGATGTTGTGGTAGTACGATCTCTTCTGGCTTGTAAAACCAAAAATCGGTCTTGGGTGACTATAGTAATCCTGAAACGACCTGTATGGCGTTCTTCTACGCTACCTGTTTCATTGAAACGCGACCATAAACGGTTTATGACACTTGGGCTACTTCCCAGAACCCTGGATACTTCCCGTTGTGAGCTCCCAGCTTGGAGCATGCCAACGGCTCGCAACATCTCTTTTCTAGTCAAATGTCGTATTTCCATGGTCGAATCACAAAACTTGAATCTTTTATTTGTACTTACAACAGAAACAAAGTGCCAACTAACTGATTTCAAACACTGAATACATAAAATGATTATAAAGCAGCGTCGCATCTGATGCATTTTTAGTTTTTTATAAAAAAAAACTGAAATCTGTTGCGGCACTCTACATAATTTGGTGAGAAATTGATGCAGGTATTCATTTCTGAAAAAAAAGTCATCCATATTGATCGTTCTGGATACGATATATCGATATTCAGAAGTGTTCTCTAGACTTTTCTGAGGTGTTTATGTAGAAGATAAATGAATCTTTTAAAAGGCATAAATCGAAGACGAATATTTCATATTGATGAATAAAATGAAAAGTCATTCGAGAACGGAAGCATTAAAACAGATCAATCACTAATAGATAACTAACAAAAAATTAATTCAATAAGTTTTCATTAATTCTCTCTCCTTCTCGTACACATATCCTCGAGCGAACTGCCAGAGGCCCAACTGATTTTCTAATAATATTTGGTTGGTTTCGCATAAAATCTCAACCTTCCTCAATTATTTGGATTAGGTGCTCTTAGATAACTATCTCTTCACCATAGACAAAATTCTTCGGGTAATTCCACCAAAAATCGTCCAAACACGTAAAGTTCTGTGTTCCACAGATCTGCCAAAATTTTTACTTATAATTGGCTCTGTGAATCACCGATTGTTAACCATAGAAAATCGGAAGAGCCAAGATAGGTGAAATATAGAATCAATTCACAGTTCATGATTTTTCCAATCAAGTTGCACATTATCATCATATTCAATTCCAGAGGCTCTGTTTGACGAATAATCACTATGCCGATATGATGTTGGTGTATGGATTTTGTCGTTGTAATTCTCGGGTAGTAGTCAGAGTATATCGGCGGCGATATCCACGATGGCCTGTTTCACATAATCAAACTTTCCGAGAGTTAATCGTTTTTCAAGAGAAACTGCAGGTTTGCCATCGACTCCAAAAAGAGAAGGGCCTGTCTAGGCCATCGGTAGAAAGTATGATGACATCACTGAAATTGTAGAGGACACCACGACTGGCGAATACATTGAATCTGAGTCAATGTAAATAAAAAATAATGCAACCCTGCCACTTCAAGCTGGTTCAGGTGCCACATCCAGGAGATGAGTTAGCAAGAATGAAATTTCGCCGCTGGGTATCGAAAAATCTCCCACTTGTTCATAGAAATTTACAAAAATTAATATACTCGATAAGACTACGCCGTTCCCAAGTACCATTTTCTGACAACATATGGTCCTATTAGGTCCACAACATAGTTCTCGATGTTTCTTTCATGAAAATACAACTTGGGTGTGAAAAATTATTACAAATGAGTCATTCGAAATATTGCTCATCCCTAGCTACAGCTTTTTCTCATCTTTCTGGCAGAGCTCGAATACCGTGACGGTAGAAGTGTTCGTTTTTTGAGGCTATCCACGAATCAAGACATTTTCGAGCTAATTATAGGAGCGGATCTGCTGATCAGCCAGACCATGTGCCATCGAATGGAACAAGAAATAACTGGATGGTACAATATCTTGAAAATATGGCGGGTGGAGTACGATTTTTAACAGATTTGGCAACGTGAGGCACTTTTTCGTGTCTCAGATCGTATTGTGGCCGTTTTTCGCGCAGTTTTTCTCTCATTTGCATAAATTGAGTTCGATATCATTACCCAGTGATGGTTTCGTTCGGATTCAACAGCTCATGATAATTAACACTGACTTGGTCCCACCAAATACACAGCATAACTTTTGCAGCGTGAATAGTCGGCCGATGCGTAGACGTAGAAGCATGACCATGCAGCCCCCAAGATTTGTTTTTCTTTGGATTGCTGTAATGAATCCATTTTTCATCACCCATAATGATGGGATGAAGAAAACTCTTTCTTTTTTGCCGCTGGAGCATTGTTCACAGACGGAAAAACGACGCTCAACGTGGCTTCAAATCATGAGGAACCCAATCTCCTTGTTTTTGAATCATTTTCAACGCATGCAATCGCTTGAAAATAGCCTGGTGGGTAGCTACTAAGGCTGAAGCAAACTCTTCTTGCGTTTAGCACGAGCATTGCCTCCAACTCAGCGTCTTCAAAGATTTTTGCCGGGAACTGTCGTTCATATCGAAATCACCATTTTTGAAGCGACGGAACCAATCCCGGCGCGTTGTTTCACTTAGAGCAGCACTTCCGTAAACTTTCTGGAGCTATTTATGAGCTTCAGCCGACGTTTTCTTCGAATGAAAGAAGAAAATCAACACTTCCCGCAAATGACATTTTGGCACAAAAGCAGACATTTTCTCACAACTAAAAGTATATGACGCAAAAACAAAATCACTAATGTGTCTCAGTGGTTTGTTTACCATATGTCTGAGCTTTGTTCAAGGCGTTCTTGATATGTAATAATCAACCAGCATTCACTCGATCAGAGCACGCCATTCCCAAGTACCATTTTCTGTTAACCTATGGTCCTTTAATAAGGCCTCTTTTATTTCGTCCATTTGAATGAAATAGTTCTTTAAAATTTTTGAGAAACCAATTACCCGATCTTGTTGACAGTGCTAATATCGACAAAAGAGGAATGTACTTTCATCATGATGGTGCACCTTCCCATTACCAGCATACGTGGTGTAACATCTGAAAAATGTGTTTCTTGTGAGGTAACCTGAAGAATTTGGTCAATGGTGAAGATATAGTTAACCGAGAAGACCTAATCCAAAGAATTGAAGGAGGTTACGATTTTATTGGAAACCAACCAGATTTTATTAGAAAATCATTTGGGCATCTGGTAGTTCGCTCGATGCTATGTGTACGAGAAGGAAGGGGAATTTCAAGAGCTCCTTGTGAAATATTTTATATTATTTATTTGCTAGTTATTTTTTGTTAATCTGTTTTCATTTTCATTTTGAGTTTTTATCAACGTCAAATATTCATCTTCAATTGATGTCTTTAAACTGTTGCATTAATTATCTTCTGAATATCGATCGAAATATCTCTTAACGATTGTTTGTGTAGTAAGGCACTGCTCTTGATTTCATTGACAGCAACTCTTGAAAAAAAACGTTAACGTGATAGTTCATGGAAATGGAAAACTTTCTGAGGGATGACATAGACGCACCCTGAATTTTTCAATGAAAAAATTGAAGAAAATTTCTCATAATACGACTCCATTCTGTGTGGAGAGGACTTTCTGAAATGTTCTCTGGACAGAAAACATGAATACCCAATACTAAATTGTTAATAGGAAAGTAAGTTTCATTTGGTAATCGCGAAGTGTTTCCAAAACAAAGAAAGTTATTCTTGTACCTCAATAAAAGAGTTTAGTGGAATGCGACTGTTTTCGCAGTAGGCTCATTCTTCAGAGCAATTCTTGCTGATTTCGTGTGCAAGAATTTTCGAAAAGCCATGTACAGGGTGTTTGTTCAGTTATTTTGAGGAAAAAACTCAATTCTTTAGTCCAACCCTGGAATTTGATTTTCCTGTACAGACAGTATTGTAAACATCATATTATTTGTGAATGCATGTATAACATTCTATGAATATTGTTTTCTGAATGAAAGTCTTCAATGTGGTTGCACATATAGCTATCGCATATTTTCATCATTGAGATATCTTGTATTTCAATCAAGTTCTCGACTAAACTATGGCTGTAACCACTAATGTAGAAATATATTCTTCGTGAGACTTTTACTTTCCTGAAAGAAAGGAAAAAAATAGTGGATTAAGAAATATAAATATGCCATTATTTGTCATTTAAATGCGTCCTAAAGTATATTTCTATTTGTGGCATACAAAATTCACCGGGCAGTATTAATTGTTTTATCCGAGAGTTGTGACAAACCAAATCTCAAAAAATTTTGTTCTCAACCGACATCCAGAAACATTAAGCTCCTTATCAAAAGTTTAAAGAAATATATAAAGTAAATATCATACAAAAATGATTATAATGAAAGTTCAAATAATATAATTGAATCAAGACTTTATGAATTGAGTAAAACATTGCTTGCCAAGAGTTCAGAGGTGAGGAAAAGCATTTGCCACATCCTAATCATAACTTATGAAATTGCTCTCTCTTCCAGAAGTTGATTAGAAATTCTAAGGACGTAAACATGCTGAACGCGTTCGACTATATCGAAATGCAAACAGTTAATAAAAAATGTCAATGCAAATGTCAGATTTCTTTCAGTGTACTCAACAGTTTGAGAGGTAAGGCAAACAGGGCAAAGGTTCGTTAAGTTGGACCGGTCTTAAATGAGGAGAAACAATTTGAATTGATGCGCTGATATATACTTGCTACGACAGGCATTGAAAATAGGAATATGGTTAACAAAAAGATTTCTCTGAAATTTTGTTGCAACTTCTCTGAAGTTCTTTTCCAAACTGAATCCTCAATAAAACCCCAAAATAAGACGTCTAATGGCACCAAACCAGGGGAACGAGATTGCTGCCTTACTATTCCACTAATCCTCGTCCAATTATTCCCAAAATTTAAATTTTACTAGTCAGTGATTGCCTTTCTTAGGTAGAATGGGACAGAATTCAAGCTTGATGGTTGAAACAATTTCGCGAGAAATCACCAGTGATATTATTTTTGATGAATAATAAAAAACAAGTACTGTGTTTTAAGGAATTTTACTTAATAATTGCGATTCGTAACGCGTTTCACTACACCGTAGCTTCTTCAGACGAATGATTATGCAGAAAAATGTGAATGAGAATATAACTATAAATGTTCTTGAGTAATTAAAAGCTTATTGGTCGCCTCCTCCTAAGTGGTTATTTATGACAGGTATATCCAATAAAATTAAGGAATAGATTGCTCCCCGAAAAGATTCAATAGAGGTGAAGGGCTTAAATCGACTTGTTCATTGATGAGTCTACCTGAGTGTTTGTATTTATTCATTTCTAAAGTTTCCCAAAGATCTACCTTCCAATATTTATTATCTGTATGCAAAATTTCAAACTGTGGGTCGAAAGAATGATTATTTTCTAAGAGATGATTCGCGTAATTTGAATCTGATTTTTTATTTGAAAAACTGCGTTTATGTTCCGATATTCTAATATTAAAATTTCTATGTGTTCTACCAATGTAGAAATTATCACAGTCATTGCAATTCAATCTATAAACACCTCATTTATTGTTTTTAACTGGTTTGGTTTTATTATTTTTATATATTTGCCTAAATTATTATTAGTTTGGAAAGCTATGTTGAAATTATTGCTACTTAAGAGTGATTTCAGTTTCTCACTTGTAATGCCAACGTAGGTTAAGGTGTTGAATTTTTGTTTCAATTTATCGACAGGGTAAACTTCATTCAATGCGATTCTACTTTGTTTTTATTTAAAATATTATTTATTAGTTTGGGATTGTAACCATTATTTTTGGCTATTTGTTTAATCAAATTTACTTCTTTGTTGAAATTTTCTGGTGATAGCGGGATGTTAATCAATCTATGAATAAAACTATTGAATGCTGACATTTTATGTTGATATGGATGATACGACGAGTTATGTATTATAATATCTGTATGTGACGGCTTATGTTAAATTGCGAAAACATGTTTTCCATTTTGATTCGAAATTGTTACGTCTAAGAAATTTATCGAATTATTGCTTTCTATTTCGGTTGTGAATGCAATTTTTGGATGTAATGAATTTAAATGATTTTCGAAAATTTTCAACTGTCTATCTGTTCCTGTGGAGCAAATAATGATATCGTCTACATAGCGATACCAGTATAAACAATATTTACTGAGTGGATGATTATGAATTAATTTCTCTAAGTTATTCATGAAAATTTCTGCTAACAAAGGACTCAACGGATTGCCCATAATCAAGCCGTCTTCAATAGTATAATATTTGTAATTGAAATGGAAATAATTTTGATCTAAACATTATTGGATATACCTGTCATAAATAACCACTTAGGAGGAGGCGACCAATAAGCTTCTAATTACTCAAGAACATTTATAGTTATATTCTCATTCACATTTTTCTGCATAATCATTCGTCTGAAGAAGCTACGGTGTAGTGAAACGCGTTACGAATCGCAATTATTAAGTAAAATTCCTTAAAACACAGTACTTGTTTTTTATTATTGATAATGGAATTTTACCAAGTAAAAGCCTCCCAAATTCAAATTATTTTTGATGATTTCTTCATTACGATCACTATTTAAGTTGTCATCAATTTCAAAAGTTTAAACGCGGCTTACTTTCAGGGCACACAACACATGAGACCCATATTATCCTTTATGTCGCATATCAACACGGCGCTTGGAATTGATACCACACCAAAAATGTATCTCATCACAAGTGTAGAACACGTCATGTTTGATTATATCTGAATATTAATTGCAGAAACTTGATGAGAATCCGCATGATGAAAATACTGTGCATTTTCTAGTGAGTGAAGTTTTCAAAATAACGAGCGCACGTCGTATCAAAGTTGACTCTATTTTTAGAAAGGAAGGCAGATGGCACCATCTGCTCCAGAAACCTTGAGTCAGCGGAGGTCTTAGCAAATACATTCACGGCTGCCTATTCTGTGGAATCCATTGATGATACTCTTCCTGATTCTTTGTTAACCCGTATTAAGGATAGTTCAACGGATATAATGTTCACCCCTGACAGAGTTAAGAAACATTTACTACTCCTTAAAAGTCATTCGTCACCTGGCCTCGACGGTCTCTCTCCATTCCTTCTGAAAAGATTCGCTGAAATACTTTCTTTCCCATTATCAATTATCATGGATTCATCTTTGAACAAATCAGGATTACCCCTTGCGTGGAAAAAGTCCTCAGTAACTGCTTTTTTCAAGAAGGGAGACAAACTGAATCCAGAGAATTACAGGCCGATTAGCCTTTTGTCAATTCAATCTAAGATCAAAGAGACTATAATAGTAGAAGAGATGTCGGACTTCTTCAGTGATCACTCGGTTATACCTCTAGAGCAGCACGGGTTCACGAAGAGTAGATGTACTGCGACTAATCTTCTGGAATGTCTGAATGACTGGACCATCACATTTGATCAAGGAGATCCCGTGGATGTTATTTACCTGGATTAAGCTCGAGCATTCGATAGGATACCTGTCAGAAGACTCTTGTATAAGTTAGAGGTCGTGGATGTTCGTGGATAATTGCACTACTGGATTCGCGATTATTTGTCGGAAAGATGTTTCGTGGTGAGAGTCGGCAGAACTTTTTCGTCTGAGAGGCTGGTCACTAGTGGAGTGCCGCAGGGCTCGGTCCTGGGTACTCATCTTTTTGTTGTGTACGGTAGTGATCTTCCGCTACACATTCGGTCTGTTAAATCGTTCAACCCGCTGCTTAAACATCACATTTTACAGAGTAACCTCGACTCGATAAACCAGTGGTGCAACGAGTGGCTTCTCCCACTCAATATCGAAAAGTGTGTCGTCTTACATGTTGGAAAGTCGAATCCCCGCTATACCTACACTATAAATGGAAGATCATTGAGACCGGTATCCTCACATGCTGATTTGGGAGTGACAATCACGTCCGACTTAACATGGTCGAGTCACATCATAAATATCTGTAAGCGAGCTAACTCACTAATATATCAGCTGAAAAGGACATTTTCATATATATCATTCGAAAGTTCTATCAAACTTTATAAAACCTATATTCGTCCGATACTGGAATATGCCGGTCCAGTGTGGTGTCCGGTGCTTGCCCGCGATCGAAATATGCTGGAAGATGTGCAAAGACGCGTCACGCGTTTGTCTTACTGTCGTTTCCGTCTATCTTACCCGGAAACGTTAAAAAGTGCGGGATTGCTTTCTTTTGCAGAACGACGACAGCGCCGAGATTTGATTATGACGTTTCGTATAATCAAGTATAATTATGCCAACTTACAACATCTCTACGAATTAAATACTGATTAACGTCTACACGGACATGAGATGAGGCTGACGAAGGAGAGGTATTGGACACGGCAGAGGAAACATTTCTTACCGAACCGTGTATTCCGTCCATGGATTGGAGTTTCAAGTGTAATGATTGAGGCTGAGTTGGTCAATATTTTTAAAAATAGAATAGACAGTATGATTTTTGAGTGAACTATAGAAATCTTCGTTATTTTTTTTTTCTATATTTTATTAATTGTTTATTATGTTGCATTTATTGCTTTTTACATTTAGAATATCATAGGATTTCAAATCCTTATTCTTTTGTTACCTAAATAATAATAATAATAATTCTGAATTACTGAAAACAAGAGCAATGTTCAAGAAAGGAGATTAATCAACCACACATCGACAAAGAAGCCTCCAACAAATGGTTGATGAAAGGAGAATTATTCGCAGAAACAGAGGGATTCCTTATGGCCATCCAAGACCAAGTGATCGCTACAAACAATTACAAAAAATTTATAATGAAGGACGGAACATTGCAAACAGATAAGTGCAAAAAATGCCATATAAGGTCGGAGACTATACAGCATATTACGTCCGGATACGAACAACTGGCCAACACGGAGTATCTTCACAGGCATAATCAAGTGTGCAACATTATCCACCAGAAACTTGCACACAAGTACGGACTTCTGAACACCTTCCAGCCATATTACAAGTATCAGCCGGCGCCCGTATTAGAAAATCACTCTATCAGATTATACTACGATAGGCCTGTTATCACTGACAGAATGGTGACGAATAATAGGCCGGTGGTGTATGATAAGAGAGCCAGAACAGCAATGCTTGTGGATGTCGCCATAACGAATAACAACAACGTGCTGAACAAGTTCCAGGAGAAAAAGTCCAAATACAAAGACCTTGCTATTGAGATCAAGCAGATGTGGCACCTCGATAAAATAGATATTGTTCCTGTCATCGTATCCTCGACTGGTTTAATACCCAAAAATTTGCATGATAGCCTTAAGAAATTAGAATTGCATAAGAATACCTATATAGAAATGCAAAAAGCTGTAATTCTTAACACATGTAGGATAGTTAGGAAATTTATGTCAAGTATATTGTAATCGAGCCTATTCCCTTTGATTGCTAAATCTGGGAAAGGTAAATTATATCCAGCTACTAGCTGAGATAGTGCATAAGTCCACGATAATAAATAATAATTCAGTATTTATGATAAAAGCAGAAATGAATTATCATACAATCTCCCACCTGCTGTATATGGATGACATCAAATTATATGCTTCGAACAAGAAGCAATTGGATAATTTGCTGAAAACTGTCAGTGAGTTCTCGGCAGATGTTCATATAAAATTCGGAATTGAAAAGTTAAGACCCTGAACATTCAAAGAGGGAAAGTCATAGATGGTGAAACACAATAGTGATATTATACAGTGCATGAGGGATGGCGAAACATACAAATATCTAGGATACCAACAAGCCAGATTGCTAGACCAAAAACGATCAAAGGAGAAGATTCGTTCGGAATACAGTCAATCAGTGTTGAACTCGGGAAATCTAGTCAAGGCAATTAACTCATACGCCATTTCAGTGTTGCTTTACTCATTTGGATTAATCAGATCGACTAAGACAGAACTGGATGATATTCAAAGGCAGACCCGAACGATGCTGACAAAGTACAACAATCATCATCCAAAATCGTCTGTGATACGATCAACTTTGAAGCGGAAAGAAGGAGGACGCGGATTAATAGATGTTGTCAATTTACACACCGAACAGATGAAAAATCTCAGAGAATTCTTCTCTGCAAAAGCTCTCACTTCTGACCTCCATAGAGTGGTATCGTTGGCTGATAGGGGATATACACCACTAAATCTTGCTACCAGAGATGATCTGCTGAATCTACTGTTCCTATCAGATACTGAAAAACAAGAGCAAAGGTCAAGAAAGGAATTGTATGACATCACCATGCGATTAATCAACCACACATCGACAAAGAAGCCTCCAACAAATGGTTGATGAAAGGAGAATTATTCGCATAAACAGATGGATTCCTTATGGCCATCCAAGACCAAGTGATCGCTACAAACAATTACGAAAAATTTATAATGAAGGACGGAACATTACAAACAGATAAGTACAGAAAATACCATATAAGATCGGAGACTATACAGAATATTACGTCCGGATGCAAACAGCTGGCCAATACGGAGCATAATCAAGTGTGCAACATTATCCACCAGAAACTTGCACACAAGTACGGACTTCTGAACACCTTCCAGCCATATTACAGGTATCAACCGGCGCCCGTATTGGAAAATGACTCTATCAGATTATACTACGATAGGCCTGTTATCACTGACAGAATGGTGGCGCAAAATAGGGCGGACATAGTGGTGTATGAGAAGAGAGCCAGAACAGCAATGCTGGTGGATGTCGCCATACCGAATAATAACAACGTGCTGAATAAGTTCCAGGAGAAAAAGTCCAAATACACAGACCTTGATATTGAGATCAAACAGATGTGGCACCTCGAGAGATGTTGTTCCTGTCATCGTATCCTCGACTGGGCTAATACCCAAAACTTTGCATGATAGGCTTAAGAAATTAGAATTGCATAAGAATACCTATATAGAAATGCAAAAAGCTGTAATTCTTAATACATGTAGGATAGTTAGGAAATTTATGTCAAGTATATTGTAATCGAGCCTATTCCCTTTGATTGCTGAATCTGGGAAAGGTAAATTATATCCAGCTAACAGCTGAGATAGTGCATAAGTCCACGATAATAATAATACAATACAGTATCTAACAAAAGTAAAATCGCCTCTGGTTTGTATTTAAAAACAACATGCTTGAATTATAACTCGAAAACAGTTGAGCCGAAAAGTTTCTTCACATTAGTATGTTTTAGTCGAAAAAGAGAATGTTGAATGTATCTTTGCTAATAGCTAAGATATTCACAAATAATGATTGTCTCAAAATTGGAGAAATTTTGAATTTGCTGAAGACAGAAAGATATCTGAAAAATTTGCATCTATAGCTAAACTGGTTCCTTTAAAAGAGATCGAAAGAGTAATTTTCTTCTTGTTAAAAGTGTTTTAAGTAACTGCGTACTACTACTTTTACCTGTTCTTTCAGATTATCCTTATCTTTGAAATAGAATTAATATGTTCAGACTCTTCTTTAAATTGAATTTACTTTAGACACGAAGTCACCTCTTTATTTTTCATATTGTGTAGACATGAAATGTAGAAAATGTAAGTATTCAGAATAAGTCGTGAGCATATTCTTTTCCCATTTAAAAGATTTCCTGATAGGAAATGTAAGCGTGGATAGCGGCCGTCCCCAATATCTCTCACTAGTAATCCAGACACGGATCAGATGCTTCCCACGGAGGAAATTTGGGGATTTGAATGCAGAACAATAACTGGTTTCAACATCAAGGTCAATATCATACAACATTGAGAGTGAAACCCCGTCAACACTGCACTCGGTTCGAATACGAAAGCATGAAGTGACCGACAAGACAGTTTGATGAGAGGGTTTATATTTGCATAGAGTGGTCAACTCAACAAAATTTCGTTCGCAATGATCAAACTATGTCAAAATATTCATTCGAATGAAAATTGAAAAATACGTGAAATCAGAACAAGATTTTTCTCTTACAGTTGCTGAGTGAAATTCAGTATATTTACGTGTATAAATGTGGATCTTTGACTACTTGTGAATGATAAAGTTTTTTGTGGTAAAAAAACTGGATAGTATGATAAGAAATGTTGAATTATCCTCACAGGTTCGGGATATTGTACTCAGTCGTCACTGAGATTTGAAACTGTGAATTTTAAAATTTGGAAAAGCCTATATTCATAATTGAAAATGCCTTATGTTGGATTGTCCGATGTGCAGAGGATTTGAATGATTGCTCTCGTTGAAGAAGCTGTGACACAGAGGGATATAGCGGCCCCAATGGGGGTACACCGGATTTTAAAAATTTACGCCCGATACGTGGAGCTACAATCTCTGCAAAATAGGCCTAGTAGAAGTCGTAGTGAGGTCACTTTTGAAGAACAAGACCACTTTTTGTGCCAAATTGCAAGAAGAGACCTTAGTGCATAGCACCCCATACTCCAAAGGCAATATCTGGAAGCAACAAGCATCAGTGGATCAATCTAAATGATACGTCAGACTTCGTTCAAGGGGTTTATACAGCAGAAGTCCCTTAAGAGTTCCAGAGCTAACCAGACAACAAAAAATTAACAGACTCAATTGATATATCGAGCACCAAAATTGGAATATTGAGAATTGGCGAAATGCTCTTTTTTCGGATAAGACCTAAATTGGTGTATATATACAGGGTTAGGCAAAAGTACCGGAACTGCTCATTATCTCAGTTATTTACCGAGCGATTTTTTTTGAAAATTGGTATTCCCACATTGTGAAGCATAAAGAATTCAGTGTGAATATTTTGTGCTCAAATGCGTTTCTGGTGTATCCGGAAATGACCACAACATGAGAATTTCAAATATAATACATGCTTTTCCTCCAATGTACTGTTCATAAGAAATCAAAATGACAATAATTAATATCACCTAAATCAAATTACACTCGAACTCATAATCAACGTATTTATTTTTAAGATAATTTTGCAGAAATTGTGGGGGTATCAACTTGATTTCCTCTGTTATGCGACGTCTTAACTCATCTAGATTGACAGATCGTACTCTATAAACTCGGCATTTCAAGTTGCCCCATAAATAGAAGTCCAGAGGCGATAGATCAGGTGACCGCGGGGGCCACTTCTTCCGATCTATCTTTCTGGAAAACTGCAAATAATTTAGAACATCTACCGTAAAGTGTGGTATGATTTTCGAAAATTTTTTACTGTCTATCTGTTCCTGTGAAGCAAATAATGATATCGCCTACATATATTGTTTATACTGGTCTACTGGTAGGCGATATCATTATTTGCTTCACAGGAACAGATAGACAGTTAAAAATTTTCGAAAATCATATAAATTCGTTACATCCAAGAATTGGATTCACAACCGAAATAGAAAGCAATAATTCGATAAATTTCTTAGACGTAACAATTTCCAATGGAATTATAAAACATGTTTTCGCAATTCACCATAAGCCGTCACATACAGATATTATAATACATAACTCGTCGTGTCATCCGTATCAACATAAAATATCAGCATTCAAAATAGCTCTATTCATAGATTGATTAACATCCCGTTATCACCAGAAAATTTCAAAAAGAATTAAATTTGATTAAACAAATATTCAAAAATAATGGTTACAATCCCAAACTAATAAATAATAGTTTAAATGAAAAAAAGTAGAATCGCATTGAATGAAGTTTACCCTGTCGATAAATTGAAACAAAAATTCAACACCTTAACCTACGTTGGCATTACAAGTGAGAAACTGAAATCATTCTTGAGTAGCAATAATTTCAACATAGCTTTCCAAACTAATAATAATTTAGGCAAATATATAAAAATAATGAAACCAAATCAATAAGAAACAATAAATCAGGTGTTTATAGATTGAATTGCAATGACTGTGATAATTTTTACATTGGTAGAACACATAGAAATTTTAATATTAGAATATTTCTATCACTCTTTCGATGGACAGTTCGAAATTTTGCATACAGATAATAAATATTGGAAGGTAGATCTTTGGGAAACTTTAGAAATCAACAAATACAAACACTTAGGTAGACTCATCAATGAACAAGTCGATTTAAGCCCTTCACCTCTATTGAATCTCTTCGGGGAGCAATCTATTCCTTAATTTTATTGGATATACTTGTCATAAATAACCACTTAAGAAAAATCAACCCAATAAGCTTCTTATTACTTAAGAACATTTATATTTATATTCTCATTCTTAGTTTCTGTACATTCATTCGTCTGAAGAAGCTACGGTGTAGTGAAACGTGTTACGAATCTTAATTATTAAGTAAAATTCCAAAAACACATAACTTGTTTTTATTATTCATAGCGGTGTATGTGAAAAGTAATTTTGTTAAATTGACGAATATTTTTCACGAAAATTCATTTTTATCGCCTTAGTGCATTAATCAGAAAATTCACATTCCTTAAGATATCATACGAAAACGTAGAAAGGATTTGTTGTACTTTGTTTTAAAATTACTCTTTACAAACATCAATACTCTTAATAGAGATTTTATTGAATCATTAGAGGTTCAAAAGTGGATGAAAAAAAGTTGTCCCTTGAGATTATGAATGACAAAGCAGCAGCGGTGGTGGTACTGAGACATGTCCAACTTCTGCCAACACATAACCTGCATGACAAATTCTGCAGCTTCAAGAGTAAGACAATCTGAAGATTTGGAACTATTATATGATTAGTTTGCTTCTGAACATAATTAAATTGATTCACGAAATAAACCATGATAATTTTGATCGAAAGCAGGAACTTTGCAAAATTTTGGACAAGCGTATCAACACTCATCTGTACAACGTTTGCGTTTCTGACGAATGCTCCTTTTCACTTCATGAAAAGGGGCGATACGAATCATCATGTATTTCGAGAAACCACCACTGAATATACGGAAAAACTAAATGTTTGGTAAGAAATTTTGAGAGACCACCTACTTGATCCTCTGTTTATTCCTCGTCATTCACACGGCGAAATTTATCTCGATATGCTGGAAAATGAGATTGATCTATTGATAACAGAATTACTAGACAACGCTATCGTTCTACTTGAACGAAAATTGAATTTCTAGCATGACGGAAATTCTTCTCAATACGCTGCACTAAATCATGAATACCTTGATTAGAAGTGTCCTAGTCGTTGGATTTGAAGAAGGTGTCCTATGATGTGACCTTGCTAATTTCCTGATCTGAATCCTCTAGACTCCTTCCTGTGGGTTCGTCTTGAGCTCCATCATTTTATGAGTCAGCTTGAGAATATGGATGATTTATGTCATCGAGTTGTAGATGATTGTCGTCAAATATCTCCAAATTTGCTGATCTATATTAGAGACGGTTTTCAGTCAAGATCGTATTATTGAATGTTAATTAAATGGAGGACACATGAATGGAATCTTCGGATCTCAATTTTTCAATTAGACATGATGAAGTTATTAAAACTTCGAAAATATTTTTGTGGTTTGTACACATTACCACAAATATCTATTTCACTCATCTGAAACCTAAAAATAAATGAGATAAAAACACAAGGTTTAAGTTTAATCTACACTTAATTTGAAAAATTCGACGACGTTTCGCTGACACAGCAGCTTTATCAAGAATGAAAAACAGAATGAAGAGTATGGTATTATAAACAAATCGTAGAACAAGTTGGATGAATAACAGGAAAATCCACACCGAGCCATTGTACAGTTAGTATGAAAGGTAATAAAACTAATTAAACAAGTTAAGTAGGGGTGAGTAATTCACATCTACCTGTTTATTCAGAAGCTTGTCCGAATGTTTGTATCTATTTATTTTAATGCTTCTAGGAGATCTAATTTTGAACTTTTTGATTTTATATGTAATATGTCAAAGTTTTTATTGAATGAATGGTTTTCTTTTATTAGGTGGTTTGAATAATTTGAATCAGATTTATTTTTATCGAAGCTACGTTTATGTTCAGGTGTTCTTATGCCAAAACTCGTATAGGTCCTACCGATATAAATTTTATCACAAGAACCGCAATTGAGTTTATAGATTCCTGATTTACTTGATTTTTCAACACGAGATTTATTATTTTTGAAATGTTTACCTAAGTTATTAAAAGTTTTGAAAGTTATATTAAGATTTTGTTTGACGAGAAAGGATTTAATATTTGTACTTGCAGAACCGCAGAATGTTAAACTGTTGAATATTTTATAGTCTTTATGAATAGGATATACTTCATTTATTGCTTTCTGATACAGTTTTTACGAATGATTAGATCTATCATATCCGGATTATATGAATTATTGATGGCTATCTGTTTGATGATGTTTAACTCTTTATTATAATCTTCTACTGATAAAGGTAAATTGAGTAACCGATGTACCATGCTGTTTAAAGCTGCAACTTTGTGTAGAATTGGATGTAATGAGAAGTTATGTATAATTGTATCAGTATGTGTTGGTTTACGAAAGACCGAAAAAACATGATTTTTATTTTGTTTAGTGATTTTAAGTCCAAAAATTAATGGAATCGTTCTGTTCTATTTCTATCGTTAATTTAATGTTCACATGGATGGAATTAATGAAATTAAGAAATAAGTCTAATTGACGAGTAGTTCCAATGAAACATACTAAGATGTCGTCAACATATCCATACCAATAAAGAAATTTGGAAATGAGTGCTTGTGTATGAATTTTCTGTTCAATATTATTCATAAAATCTCTGCTAAAGTGGACTCAAAGGATTTCCATGATTAAACCATTTTCACTACTGTAATAGATGTTGTTGAAAGAAAATAATTTTGTTCAATGCAAACGTCCAACAGATTCAATATTTCTGATTTAATTATGTGGTTAACATGATTCGAATTCAACATGGTTTCGATTAATATTTTGACGTCACCTGGAGGAACACTTGGGTATAAATTCTCAACATCAAACGAAATAAGTTTTGCGTTAGGTGGTAGGTTAACGTTTTTTATGTTATTTATCAATTCGAAAGAATTTTTTTATAGAAAATTTTGATTTGAATGAACAATAATTTTCAATGATATCTATAAGGTAGTGCGACAATTTCACGGCTGGGGCTGTAACGTAAGATACGACTGGTCTAACGGGGTTATTTACTTTATGCAATTTAATGAGTGAATACAGTTGGGGTGGTTGAGGTTTGATAAAATTAATTTGTATTTATCTATTGCTTTAATTGAAGATTTTGCGTCATTTATTGCAATTTCAATATTTTCTGGAATTTAATAGTAGGATCTTTGTTTAAAATTGTATAGTTTCCGGACGAAATGAAATTTAGAGTTTTAAATAGGTAGTCATTTTTATTTAACGCAATAACAGTATTACCCTTATCTGCTTTTGTAAGAATAACTTCATTTAGTTGAGATTTTTGTTTGATGGCCTTAAAATATTTTGTTCTTTACTCGGTTTAAAGTCAGCTAATGATTCATTTTTTTTTATAAATATGTTAACACTGCTAAATATTTCTAATAACACTCACCTTAAATATTTAGCATCTAACAGTTATAAAAGATAAGGGTAATCATTAAATAAAAATGACTATTAAAACTCTAAATTTCATTTCGTCCGAAACTAAATAAACAAAAAACTATTAAATTCAGAAAAATATTAAAATTGCAATAAATGAAATAAATAAATACAAATGAATTTTACCAAACCCTTCAACTGTATTCACTATTAAAATAATAAATAACATAGAAAAACGTGTGTAACCTTATAGATACCACCAAAATTTTAACGAATTGATAAATAACATAAAAACGTTAACCTAAAACTTATTTCGTTTGATGTTGAGAATTTATACCCAAGTGTTCCTCCAGGCGATGTCAAAATATTAATCGAAAACATGTTGAATTCGAATCATGTTAACCACATAATTAAATCAGAAATATTGATTCTGTTGACGTTTGCATTGAACAAAATTATTTTTCTTTCAACAACATCTATTACAGTAGTGAAAATGGTTTGATCATGGAAATCCTTTTGAGTCCACTCTAGCAGAGATTTTATGAATAATATTGAACAGAAAATTCATACACATCCACTCATTTCCAAATTTCTTTATTGGTATAGATATGTTGACGACATCTTAGTATGTTTCATTGAACTACTCGTCAATTAGACTTATTTCTTAATTTCATTAATTCCATCCATTTGAACATTAAATTCACGATAGAAATTGAACAGAACGATTCCATTAATTTTTGGACTTAAAAATCACTAAACAAAATAATAATCATGTTTTTCGGTCTTTCGTAAACCAACACATACTGATACAATTATACCTAACTACTCATTACATCCAATTCAACACAAAGTTGCAGCTTTAAACAGCATGGTACATCGGTTACTCAATTTTACCTTTATCAGTAAGATTATAATAAAGAGTTAAACATCATCAAACAGATAGCCATTAATACAATTCCACAATTCAAACCTAAAAATAAGTGAATATACTAAGATATTGCCCGCAGATGACAATTACAAACGTAACATCTTTCTACAGAACAAAAATTTCGTTAAAATTAATTTTCTCATACATCGTGAGGAGGTTTCGAACAGCTTTCAAAGGGTGTGTCGCTCTAGCCCTTTGTCCTATTGAATTTACAGAGTTGACCTCTTCTCAGAGGGTTGCTCATTTTGTAGCATTGGTAAATTCCAATTCATCAATAATTGAATATTAAACGAAGATAGATAAAATTCATACAAATTATCATAGTTGGCTCCTAATAATCCTACCTTCCTAATTCAACTCATTTAAATTTCATTCTTACCTAACGTGACTAATGAAAAGTAATTTAAATAGATACCGCATAAGTATAGAAATCATCATCCATCAAAAATCATTACGGAAATTTATTCATTCCTTAAAACTCAGTTTCCTATAATATAATATATTCGATTCACGAATTATCATTTCGAGTTTATAATTATAGTAGTACACATAGATGAAAGTACGACCTTCGTAAGACTTGGTGGTGGGGAATTCAGGTTCTTAGCGCATCTCGCCGCGTCTGAATTTTCAGGATTGTGAAAAGTGCGCTGATCATTATCTCTGCATATAATTATTGTAAAATATTGGTTATCTAGTTTTCTTGCCGTCATCGATTTTGCGACGTGAGTAAATCTAATTTCCTTCGAGAACTATTATTTCACATATGCATTATGTGATCATCGTAGTCATTTTGATTTCTGATGTTCAGAAATTGCTAACTCGTACCGTTGGCATTTTTGCTTATCTACCTACCTTTCTTCTGTTCTCCATTTTGAACTGCGCCTTGACGTAAAATACCTATCTTCCCTCAAATTGTGAGGTGGGTTTTTATTAATTACCTGCCATAATTTCGTCAATTATTCAAAAAGGAAGAAATAATTCGTGTGATTTTGTATTCGATTCAATTTCGAATTTTCTTGAATTCTTTCCAGGGTTGAAGGTTCATTTCGAATTTACATTCTAAGTTGACTTTAAAGCTACGTTCGAGGTTCAGTTCCTATATAGTCACAATCAAAGGTCAGTTCAAGGTTCAGTTTAAGGCTGAGTTCGAGGCCTACTTGAAGACTTTGTTCGTTTGAGTTCTAGTTATTGAGAATTTAACTATGACTTCGGAAATCCAGAGCCTAAAGCCTTTTCAGGAGACTCACGTTCCATGTCTGGATTTCTGATTGAAATGGTGAGTCTGGATCTATGCTTCAAATAAGGTACATTTCTGTACGACAATTTTCGTAAATTGACGGATTTCCTCTTATCAACGCATGATAAAATTCATGTGCGAATTGTGATTGACTGAAAACAAATCGATTCTTTTAAAACATTTATTAATCAGTGTACAAGTGTATATTTTTTGTTGACGTCGTAGTTTCTCGTTTTTTTTCAAACATTTCGATATTGATCGTAATATTGCTCTCAGGACATTCATAGTCGATAAGTAGTATTATGTGGTTGTACAAAAAACTGAACATTCTCGTTATCATTCTTTTCTACAAGAACTGTAAATATTCGTTTTAAGAACCTAGTTTAAGGTTGGGGATTTTATCGAAACTACAGTTTCTTCGACACGAGAATTTAAGTGTTGGATTTTCAATATAAATTACTGGTTGGTTTCCAATCATTACCATTTCTATTTAAATGCGAAGATATTTTCGAGTGGTTCTATATTAAATATTCTTGAAGAAACTCATTGACATTTTCTGATACCATCAAGTTCACACCAGTAAATATATTTTCATTTTTCTAGTTTCAACTTTTATCACTTCATTTCTCGATTTAAGGTGAGGTGTTACTTCAACTTTTTTTTAAAACTAGTGGCGCTCATATAAAAAAAAATTAGCACTAGTACAATAAAAATAGATTCACAACCCAGCTCACCTCTCAGAACACGAGTGGCCGTTAGCACAGTAATCCTCAATTTATTTTGAATTATTTAAGGTTACAATTGAAGCCTCAAATACACGTCAAAAGATTTCCTCCGCAAACAGAATCAGTCGACGTATTTCGACAAATTTTATCACTATGGAATAAGAAACATCCTCGTTTGAGATGAAACCACTTCACAGTTCTTAAAGATCAATGGAACCGACCAATATTACAGTATATCTTCTAAGTTGAAGAATAATTTGGAATAATTAAATTTAGGCATATATTCAGGAGAAGAGAATTATTCATTAAACGTACCTTGAATGCTGATATATAAAGGGATATCCACCGGGACCGTCCGTTGAAAACTTTTTAAGTTCCAATTACAATATCAAACTGAATTTTTATATGCGGCCATAACTAGCGATTTTCAATTGGAGTGAAATATTTTTGAAGTGATACCATTTCCGATTATACCGGAAGTGGGTCATCACTTCGTTATTTCAAATGGCAATCTACCTATTTTATTATACATCTAGAACCGACGTTTGAGCAAGGCATAAAAACCCAAGTTGTTGGCACTTATTTGTCAAAACTTTTGACAGATTTAATTATTTTTGTTATAAACTCGATTTTTGAGGAACATTTAAAAAAATTGTAGCTCGTAGATCTTTTGCACTACAGACACAATTTTTGCTTGGGTGGAAAGAAGAAGGATCAAGGAATTTATTAAGCAGTCTACACATGTCAAATGTTTATTGCGTTGTTTTGTATGATTTTTTCAATTTGGCCTTCTTCAAACAGCAATAACTCATTTTTTTTCAAATTGCACGTGACAATTTTTATATCGCCATCATATGGAGCGTCAAATTTCAGATGGAATTGTATCACCATGTACTATAACCATCTCTTATAGTTCCGAACTAATTTGGGAATATATTGAATTTTGATGATTTCGCAAGAACTAACAGAGAATGCTCTGAAATATTTGAATCAAGTAGCTGAACTGGCTACGCTCACCTGACAGGTGCCTAAAATTGATATACTCGTCACTTCGTTCATTCGAATTTGATATTTCAACAAGAATTGTTAGTAATTTGAAGTGAAAATTTTTGAAAAACACCAGATTGATAATAAAATGGCTGATTATTCAAACGTGGATATGTTTATTCTCTTTTAAATTCATGAAGAATGTCAAAAAGTGGTGGATAGAACTTGCAGGCAATTCAATAACCAATTTCAAAATTTGGCGCCTATGAGTAAAACAAAATTTCGAAGGATCAAAAACAATTTTCTGCAATTTGGAGAAACAAAATACATAGAAGCTAGAATAGAACCAATTCTCGAGGACGACGATAAACAAATTAATACGCTAGCGTATTTTCTTGAAAATACACATGCGTCCATTAAGTCAGCATCAATGGATATTGGATTGAGTTATACTTCCATCCAAAGGATCCTCAAAAAACATAACATGCACCCGTATTCTTTTATCATACTACAAAAATTGAAACCAACTGACTTTCCCAAACGGCTAAATTTCTGTGAAAATTTATTAATTCGGCTTCTAGAAGATGAGACAATTCTGCAAAAAAATTATATGGTCTGATGACGCCAAGTTCAATGAAAGTGGAATAACACACAGAATAAATCGACATTTCTGGGTCCACATTAATGTTATTGATTTCCAAAATAAATTCAGCGTGAACGTTTTTGCTAACAAAGATACCTGGAAATTTTGAGAGGAACATTAGCAAATTTTTTAGATGGATTACCCTTTAATATTCTGAGGGACTGCTTTCACTAAATGGATGGTGCACCAGCACATAAAACACGAGCTGTAGACCGGCAACTAACAGAAATGTTCGAGGATAGATGGTGGGGTTATCAAGGATCAAACTTATGGCCTCCGCGTTGTCCGGACCTGACGCCCGTTGAATCAAAAAGTGAAGTGTATTTCAGTCCTGTAAGAAGTAAAGAAGAGTTACTAGAGCGCATCCCAAATGCTTTTCGTAATATTGATCCTGAGGAAACTAGGAGGGCAACTCATCACGTTCGTATACGAGCTGTATAGTGTATCGAGCAAAGTGGGGCCCATATTGAACATTTATACAGATCGTCAATTAGTTTTCTCCTATGATGTTTGCTATAATTTATTCGTATTAATGTAATAATCTTCAATGATTGGTTTTCGCTTAGTTCATACAATTTTCATTTATCCGAATTGTAGAAAATGGCTTCTAATGCTTTGAAATTTTATTTTATTCATAGACGGTAAATTTGGAAATTTGTTATTGATTTGTCTGCAATTTCTACCCACTACTTTTTGACATTCTAAAATGAATTAAAAAAGATTAAATATATTTTCGTTTGAATAACCAGTGGTTTTATTCCAAATGTGTTGTATTTTTGGATACTTTTAATCTGAAATAACGACAATTCCTGTTGAAATATCAAATTCGAATGAACGAAGTGACAAGTATATTAATTTAAGGCAACTCTCAGGTAAACGTAGCCAGTTCAGCTACTTGATTCAAATATTTCAAAGCGTTCTCTGTTAGTTCTTGCAAAATCATCAAAATTCAATATATTCCCAAATTATTTCGGAATTATAAGAGATGGGTATAATACATGCTTATACAATTCCATCTGAAATTTGACGCTTCATCTGATGGCAATATAAAAATTGGCACGTGCAGTATGAAAAAATTGGGTTATTGCTGTTTGAAAAAGGCCAAATTGAAAAAAACATACAAAACAACGCAACAAACATTTGACACGTGTAGATTGATTAAAAAATTCCTCGATCCTTCTTCTATCCACCCAAGCAAAAAAACTTGTGTCCCTAGTGCAAAAGATCTACGAGCTACAATTTTTTTAAATGGTCCCCAAAAATCGAGTTCATAACGAAAATAATTAAATCTGTCAAAAGTTTTGACAGATAAGTGCCAAATACTTTATTCTTTTATTATGCCTTGCTCAAATGTCGTTCTAGATGTATAATAAAAAAGGTAGATTGCTATTTGAAAAATAAAAGTGATGACCCATTTCCGGTACAACCGGAAATGGTATCACTTCGAGAATATTTTACTTCAATTGGAAATCGCTAGTTATGGCGGCGTATAAAATTTCAGCTTGATATATTAATTGTAACTCAAAAAGTTTTTAACGGTTGGTCCCGGTGAATATCCTTGTATATAAGAGACGGTTTTCAGTCAAGATCGTATTATTGAATGTTAAGTATATGGAGGACAATTCAAACATATGAGTTGAAATCTGGATCTAGTTTTTTAATTAGACATGATAATGTTATAAAAACTTCAAAAACTTTCGAGGTTAGTAAAGACATTACCACAAAAACCTATTTCACTTATCTGAAACCTAAAAATAAGTGAATATACTGAATAATACCCGCAGATGACAAAACATAAGTCAAATTTTTCTTCAAAAAAAGAATGTGTTTGTTTCCATTCTTAATTAATCTTAAAAAAGCCAAAATACTCAAGATGGATCGTTTGAAATGAATTTCATTTTTGCTTGAAAGTTTCGTCAAAATTGATTTCCTCATACATCGTAAAGACGCTTAGAGGAGCTTCCAAAGGATATGTCGCTCTTCCCCTTTATCCTTTTGAGAGTATTTTGAGAGTTGACCCCCTCTCAGGGAGTTCCTCATTGAAGCCTCATTGTCACTATGGAATAAGAAATATCCTTATTTGAGATGAACACCCTCTATTACGCACACCACACTGAAATTTACAGCTCTTTATGATCAAAGGAATCGACCAATATTTCAGTTTATAATACTGAGTAATTAAGTTAGGTATATATTCATGAGAGTAGAATTATCCATTAAATGTACCTTGACTACAGTACTTTCCAACGTTTGTATCTTCTTCTTTGTAACTAGTTTCAGACTTTGTGAAGAAAGTTTTCGTCTGGAAAATCCGGTAGAGTCGTTTTTATTCATAATCCTGAAGCAACATCCAGTTTCATAGATGCGAAACTTTCTGGAAAGAACTTCACAAACAATCTTGAATGTCTACGTCTTCCAGTAGCATTTGTAGACGAGTTGTTTGAATTTAATTAGTATTCTATAAGAAAACGTTCTATTGAAATGTAATTTACAGGATATCCCCGAATTTGGTAAATATAATTAGCAACGAAGAGAATTTCCTGGAATGGCATAGCCGCATAATTTATCTTCCTGTCGAAACTTGATACTCCCTTCTGAATTCGATTTCTGAAATAATACATTTGGCATATCTTCCTCGGGCCAAACCGGAAAAGAAGGTTGCTCTTGAGAAATGTCTCGCAAGCATTATACAGCGTTTCAGCTCAAGAATTCGAACCTCGTTTATTGAATTGACTCAATCGTTTAAGTAGAATTTAATTGACTTAATTTATAACAGGTTATGAATTTGAAAAGTGAAAGTTTGTATTTGTATCATTCGAAAATGGAAGACAAAAATTGCAGTATCACAAAATATAATGGACATGTCTAATATATTTTGAATATTATCTCATCTCCAACGACTACGAGAAAATTAAAATATATCATATACCGGAGAGTCAATGAAGTGAGGAACTTCTATATCTCGGAAACTATTTGATTTAAAGCGAAATTTCCTCTGATTATTGTTTTAATTTATTGTTTGATTACAATTTAGATGATTCTTCTCAACGATATCTGTTTTGTGCCCAAACAACTATCGGTAGATTTTAAATTAATTAAAATATCGATAATTTCGGGACTTTGGAAGTTTTTTCAAAATTCTCAAATGCCTCATTTCGCATAATTTACGCATGATATTTTTTTTTACTTGAGGTAAAAGTGTTGTACCTTATTATCGAATGAATAAAAAAAAATTTTCCATACCGAGTGTTCCTACTAACCTGGCGAAAATGAAATTTCTCAAACATTGAGAACTTTGTTTTTTTTAATGTAACACCCTTTGTCTTTTTCACGTGTTTTTTTCCCACTCAAATAAGCTTTACAACGATATCTTTTTTTCAAAAATCCGATGGAGATTTCCCAGAAGATTTCGAAATTAGTGTGAGGTTTAGGTATTTCTTGCAAACATGCTGTAGATAAAATTCAGACATTGAAATATGCAAATTTCAACACAAAATTAGATTCTTTGCTGTTCAATGAAACTTAAACATCAAAACAAGGTGTATCGAAATTTCTTCACAAGAAAAGATTCATTTGCGATATTATCATTTCTGCTCAGAGCTAACTCTTCACTTAATTGAAATTACTCAGTTCGAAATTATCTCAATAAATGTTCAAAAAGTCAAAATATCAGAGAGATCGAGAATTTGGAAGGTTTTTCAGAACACAATCTTCATTCCTTATTATTTGAGTGTGACAATAATTATTCTCTGAAGAAAATATGTTCCTCATCATCGAAGTAAGAGATCAACTGCTATTCTCTTCATTGAGTACACGCTTAGCTCTTTCATTCCTCTCATATCCAACTTGTGATTAAATCATAGAGATAAGTATGACTTCTACAGGCATACCACATGAAAATAGAAAATATTGTTCGATAGTCTGTGGTTTAAATCACCTGTGCCCATAGAAGACTTATTTCTATGGTTTACTCACAATGCCCCAAGATTTGACAGTTTTGAATTGGATAATTCCAACGTCATATGAGTGAGTCTAAGTGAGAAATACATAATATTATTGCAACAATGAATTTTACCCTGGAAGAGTTAATTAATATGATTTATTATTTGGGAGAATGTGAGAGGATTGGTTTGTTGGCGTCACATATTTATTCCCAACGTTACCCAAACTGTAGACATCCTTGGAAAGAAGGATTCGAGAGACTGAAGGAAAGGTTTGAAAGAACTGGACAAGTTGAATATGAGAAGAATGAGAGAGCTAAGCGTGTATTCAATGAAGAAAATAGCATGCAGGTTGTTTTGAGCGCAGTAGAGAATTCTCATGTTAGTACAAGAGATGTTAGCCGAGACTTGGGCATTAGTCAGATATCCTTATCGAGAATTTTGAGGAAGGAAAAGTTCCATCCTTTTCATGTTTAACTCCACTAACAGTTGGAGCCCCTGGATTTCGGGCGAAGATTGGATTTTTGTGAATGGTCTTTAAATAAAATAACAGACCAACCGAATTCTTTCAGTGGGGTACTTTTCTCTGATGAGGCCACCTTTCATAAGAATTATTATTATTATTTTCATTATTATGATACTCAAAATCCTCATTTCTTGAGAATTGTTGACCACTAACATCGTTGGTTTCTAAATGTCTATGGTGATAAATTTGATGAATATGTCATCGGACCCTTTTTTCCAAGAACATTTGAATGGCGAAAGTTATTTGAATTTTTTGCAGCATGATCTAGAGCCTTTGCTCATTAGTGTTCCCCAAAACATAAAAAACAATATGTGGTTCCAACACGATGGGGCACAAGCACACTACAGCGGCAATGTCCGCTATTTTTTAAATTATAAGTTCGAGGGCAACTGGATAGGCCGTGGAGGTCCTGTAGAAAGGCCTCCTAGGTCTCAGGACTTGCATAAATTGGATTTTTTTTTGGGGGTATGTTGAAGAGAGGGTATATCGAGATCCTCCAATAACCAGGGAAATTATGATGGAGAGAATTACAGAAGCATTTAGGAGTATAATTCCGAATCTTCTCCAGAGAGTGACCGAATCATTTAACAATCGTGTTCGAGAATGTATTCGTCAAAATGGGGGACATTTCGAAAATCTAATTTGATTTGGAAACTTATTGAAATAGAATTAAATTGGTGTTTTGATTTTGATTTGCATTTTTTTCAGTGGATGTCTCATTCACGACAAGCAGTTCAATTTAGTTTCTTAATGATAATTCCGGAATATTTTGGGCTTCTGTAAAAGTAATACAAGTTCAGTGAAAAGAACAGGGTGTTACATTTAGAAAAAAGTTCTTTTATCTCGAAAAATTCTATTTTCGTTGGATCACCAAGAACACTGGGTATGAAAAAACAGTTGATCTCTTACTTCGATGATGAGGAACAAATTTTCTTCAGAGAATAATTATTGTCACACTCAAATATTACGGAATGAAGATTGTGGGAAGTTCTGAAAACCTTCCAAATTCTCGATCTCTCTGATATTTTGACTTTTTGAACATTTATCGAGATAATTTCGAACAGAGTAATTTCAATTTAGTGAAGAGTTAGCTCTGAGCAGAAATGATAATATCGCAAATGAATCTTTTCTTGTGACGAAATTTCGATACACCTTGTTTTGATGTTTAAGTTTCATTGAACAGCACAGAATCTAATTCTGTGTTGAAATTTGCATTTTTCAATGTCTGAATTCTATCAACAGAATGTTTATTACAAGAAATACATAAGCCTCACACTAATTTCGAAATTTTCTGGGAAATCTCCATCGGATTTTTAAGAAAAAAGGTATCGTTGTAAAGCTTATTCGAGTGGAAACAAAAAATGTGAGAGAGGTACAGGGTGTTACAATTGCAAAAAAAAAGTTTTTCATGTTTGAAAAAATTTTATTTTCGCGGAGTTACTAGGAACACACAGTATGAAAAAAATTGTTTTCTTCATTTGATGATGGGGTACAACACTTTTACCTCCAAAAAAAAAATATTATGCGTAAATTATGCGAAATGAATCATTTGAGATTTTTTGAAAAAACTTTCAAATTCCCGAAATTATCGATATTTCAATTGATTTCAAATCTACCGATAGTTGTTTGGCCATAAAACAGATATCGTTGAAGACAGCGTCCAAATTGTTATCAGAACATGATAAAAAATATAGGTTGTGCTATTTAAAAAAAAAACTATGTTTGTCCGTGGAGCAAAATTGGAACAGTCTGTATGTACGAAAATAATTTTAAGGAATGCACACATACTTATAAAACAATAATCAAAAAGAATTTCTCTTCTATCTTAAATAGTTTCCGAGATATAGAATTTCCTCCCTTTATTGAGTCACCCGTTATACCTAATGAAGAGATCAGGGAAGTGGGGACAAATGGAAATCAAGATGTTCGTTAGTTATTGGTAGGTTTGGTTGGTGAGCTGATGAAATTTCACGAAATTCAATAAATCTCTTCTTCTGCTTTTATTACCTGAAAGTTAAAAAACTTCTAAAGTAATGTGTCTCGACTTCTGATCATTGACTCTTCATTGTTACATTAAATATCTATAGTATACGAAATAGTTCAGGGTTGATTGGGTGAATGTAGGAATCTAATAACACTGTTGATCTTTAGTGTGTTGCTTAGAAGATCCTGCATCGATCCTTATAAGGTTATGTTATTGGCGCTCGTTAAGTAGATCTGGACATTCTATGAGGATATGTTTCACAGTGAGTTTTGTTCCCTGAAACGTCTCACATTGTAAAGCCGACTCAGATGTCATCAAATATTTTTGAGTGGGATATGTGTGTCCTGTGCTCGTCGCACAATTTTTTCCTTTTTTCTGGTCATACGTCGGGGGGCAATGAAAAGTGCAGCAGAATGGATTATATGAGGTTTGATCAGAGCATACTTGTTGCCATTATGCCATAATAATCTTGCCGACTTCACTCTTTAGCTTGGAGATAAATTTTTTCTTGGTACAATTGCATTGCTGATGTTATCTTAGCTGCTTTGTCATTACCAATAATACCAACGTGGAATGGTAACCAGATAAGGGTGACAGAAGTGCCTAGTGCTGAAAGGCGTCAGTGTGATTGGTATTTATTTTGGACAATTGGTTATTGCGTGAACATATCCTTTATGGAGTCTTTTGAAGACAATGAATCGATGCATATGGCGATATTTTTGAGATCAGTACTGAGAAGTTTGGAGGTTTCTGATGTTGCAAATAATTCACCACTATGTCCAGCTCGACTTAGGTAGCAAGTGAATGATTAGTGTGTTACTAGTGATTGTGACTGGAGTACTTTCCATAATGATGTAATGTTTGGAATCGTCCGTGTGGAGAACCGTACGGAAAGTTTCTTCAGAAATGAGTTTTCGAAATGCTTTCTGGAAGAAAATAGTCGATGTTCCTGCTTCATTGAATTCACAAAGGCTTGTATCGAACTTTTGAGTTCGAGGAGGTGACAGTGAAAGGATATTCAGTTATATTTGTGAGATTAATGTTTTCAGCAAAGGGCAATACTAGCTAAGGTATTGGTTTCAGTTTGCTGGACGGGGTTTCGATGTTGGCGTTTCGCAAAGTTATTGCTTGAAGAAGTATTTTTGAGGATTGTTGGGAAGATGGATCGTATGTGATGAGCAGTTAAGGAGAAGTTGTTGACGTCTTAGCCAAAAAGGTGGTTCGTTGGTTTCGCAACATAGGCTTGCTCCTGATGTAGACTTGAAAGTTCCAGGACTCAATCCTAGGGCAGTGTTTTGGACAGAATTGAGTGATTTTTACAGAGGCTTGTTTGCAAAGGGGTATATTGGATTTCCATTATCAAATGTTGATGTGATCAGTGATTTATATATGCTGCTCTCCATTAGAGCGTGAGGAAATTTCGATGATGTTCAGTCATTTCATGTAACTCATAGAAGTGTCTTTCCCTGTTCAATGTGTGATCAAAAGTGAGCGCTAGGATTTTGTGATGTTCAACTGGCTCTAATGTGATTCCATTATAGATAGATCTTTTCCATTAGGGATAGAGTCCGGGGGTTTGTTTTACTGCTGAAACCTAGTTCTTTTATTTCGTTAGTTGAAAAGCCAAAGCCAGTTTTCTCGAACCATATTTTCAATTTATGTTTTGTCTCCTACAATGAGTTAACTATTGTTTTGAAGTTTGTGTCGTGTCTGTTTATACTAGGTTCTTGATAAATCTTATAAATGAATTTTTTGTATACAATGTTCTGATCAATAACTCGTTAATTCATGTGGAATTATTGATTTTTTATGCTCTTCTAGCCTAAAATTGATAAAACGACCAGTTATGAATGCACAATTATATGAAACATAGATATTTCGATTTTATGTGGATAGAAACTACTATCACAGATCAAGGTATCAATGGAAATTTGTTCTCGATAAATGCCAAATTCGAGATGATAAATTTGGTAATCTGTTGTCATAATTTGAATATCTAAGAAATCGATTGTTTCAATCATATTTTCAATTTCCTAGTGAATTGTATTGTAAAATAAAAATTGAAAGAATTTTAAAAAGAGATTTGATTGTCTATGAGTATTTGCCGAAATACAAAGTATAGCATCAACATATCTCCTCCAATGAAGAATTGATTAAAATATTACATAAAGAGGAAAATTCATTTTCAAGATTGGTCATGACGATATTTCTCTGAAAAGAGAGAACCTATTACAAAACCATCTACTTGTTCATTATTGAACTTGTTCTATCTTATTAAATCGTTTATGAAAATGTTGACATCGCATACATTATACTTGATTCATTTCTATTCTTCAAACTAGAGTGAGTCCCATTTCTTAAACCATATAAATCTTCGTATAACTTTCGCATCATAACTCTGATAATTTCTCCTATTCAGTAAAATGAAAATTCAGTAATATTTCTAGTGACTTATTGGTTGGAGTGAAAAATGAAAGCACGGAAACGATTAATTTTTGAAAAAGGAACTGCTCCTGATTATAATTTGATAGAAAATTGATAGCAATTTATTACACAAAATCTTTTGGAAAACACTTTTGAACTAGTAATCTAGCGATTTGTTCTGGTAATCGTCATCAACAAACAAAAATATAATATAATATACTATTCAAATATTCAATATGCTTCGAAATTGACATAAAAGAAAAACAGAATTTTTTTTGAAACTTGATACTGCTATATTCACTTGGCTTAGTACTGCATTAAGAAGAATTTTAAAATGAATTATCTGCGTATAATTTTGAAATACATAATACAAATTTCTACCTCTTAATGATTCAAGTTTCAAATAGAATATAATTATCATACTCTAAAACTAACTAAACCATATAAAATTTGGAATATCAAAAGAACTATCGGTATTAAACTCGAGAATAAATTTTATTTTCTGCCTGATCAACAAGAATAACCATTTCAATGAATCCTTTTTCCAGTTGTTATTCAACGAAATGATAGTCATTATTATGTAACAATCCAAAAATACTCAAAAACTCGATACTCAAGAAAAAAGACTTTTTGAAGAAACTTCTTTGTCAAACTTTCAATTACAGGAAACCTGGACTGCACTAACTCTTCTTGCATTGGACTAGTTGTATATTAAGTGCCAACGTTTCAGACTCGCAGCGACGTCCCAATCATTGATCAAACCAATTGGAACTTCTTCCTGCTATTTATAAATACTATTTTATTAGCTTGCATTAGTGTTAGTAAATATACCAGCAGGTTGCCTGAAAAATGGGTTAAAATTAGACTGGTGCTATGAATAGATTGCATCTCACAATACGACCTAATGTGACCCGTGTTTCGGAAAACGACTATCTGGAAGCGACTTATCTTAATGATTACTCAACCTCATATGCGTAGATAACAACGTCAAGGGAAAGTTAGTTTATGACGATTATAGAGTACTAAAGTAATGATACTAGAATTAAACACGTCATATTGATATTATAGATATATATTTGTTAACCATCAAAACTTGCATGACGAGTTCTTATTCTTCTAGTGCTAGAGAAAATCAAGAAAATCAATGAAAATATCAATGTAAAAATATATATATATATATATATATATATATATATATATATATATATATATATATATATATATATATATAAATATATACATGTTTTACATATATGTCTATATATATCTATGGCAGATCCAACAAAATGAATGTGGGAATATTTTAATATAAACAACCAACCTTAATTATTCTCGATGAGGTATTATTTTATTGTATTGTCGAGATTATTTTAAATTTAAATCTAACTGTCATGTTAGAGTCCTATAGAAAATGTTTGAAACTCATGATGTATTGAAAAAGAGGTAAACCAAACCTCGAAACGTCTACCAGAATTTAAACTATAGACATTCAAATATAATGTATTAAACTATATTCAACAAACCAGGATAAGCCAAGGAACTAAGAAAATAATAAATTCTTCATCCTTGAATGAAAAAAAAATATATATATATATATATATATATATATATATATATATATATATATATATATATATATATATATATATATATTTCTAACCCCGACCAAATGCCCATATATTTTCATGAAAAAATAAATCCACCAACCGGTAATTAATACCATTGCCGGGCAATGATTATAATCAAAGCATATCCTGGAATAATTATATATTAGGATAACCTTAAATGTTATGAGAATACAGGGTGCTACAACGAAAACTATACAGAGGCTATATTTACCAAGATATTCATTTCTGTTCAAAACGCAAAAACAAGTCAATTTTTATCTCAAGGGAGACATCTTTTGAGGTACAAAACAAAATCCTTGAACATTTTGAATGATGAAGATGGCTCGAGTGATGACTCAAAAAAAAAAGGTGGTATCTTTGTCTATATCGCCTTAAACGAATTTCCATTTTTAATTGAAAACTGTAAAAGATATAGGGTGAGCCACTGGAAGATAGGAAAGACTATTTTCCTGAGACTATTCAAGTTTCAGTGTAGTAAAAGGAACAGATCTATGCTAATCAATGGCAGTCATCATCAAGTACCATCCTCATCTCGAATTTCAACATCTAGAGCAGGGGTGACCATCCTTGAAAATTTGGAAGAGAGGAGATGGGTCAAGTGATACCTAAAAAGAAAGGTATTATCTGGTCTGCATCCCGTGAACGAATTTTCAATTTTTATTGAAAACTGTAGAAGATACAGAGTGAGCTACTGAAAATAGATGAGACTATCCATTGTCCTGATCTATTCAAGTATTAGTGCAGAAAAATGGAACAGATTCATTCCAGATCATCTTCCGAAAAACCATTTACATCTCAAATTTCAACCCCTAGAGCAGGGTACTTGAATAGCTCAGGGCGATAGATAGTCTTCTATATTTTTGAGTGGCTCACTCTGTATCTTCTACAGTTTTCAATCAAAAATGAAAATTCTTGCACGGGAATGCAGCAAAGATAATACTTTTCTTTCGAGTTATCACTCTACCCATCTACCCTCTTCCAAATCTTCAAGGTTTGTCACCCCTGCTCCAGGAGTTGAAATTCGAGATGAGGATGGTCCTTGATGACTGCCATTGATCAGCATAGATCTGTTCCATTTTATCTCACTGAAACATGAATAGTCTCAGGGAAATAGTCTTCCATATCTTCCAGTTGCTTACCCTGTATCTTTTACAGTTTTCAATTAAAAATGAAAATTCGTTGAAGGCAAAGTAGACGAAGATACCGCCTTCCTTTTGAGTCATCACTCGACCCATCTTCTCTATTCAAAATGTTAAAAGATTGCAACCCCCTTAGAGGGTTGATATTTCAGGCAAGTATTTTAATCCAAAAGATGTCTCCCTCGAAACAAAAATTGATTTGTTTTTGCGTTTTGTTCAGAAATGAATTTCTTGGTAGATATAGCCTCTGTTTAGTTTTCGTTGAAGCACCCTGTATATCAATCTACCAGAATATATACATACTATAGCATCATCAGACAATGATATCAATGTACCAACGAGTAGTGTCAGAGTCTTCTCCCCGGAAAAATCTACTGTACAGACCTTAGTCAAGTAACACTGAATGTTACTCATTAATAGTTTTCTTGGTGTGAAGTGATGAACGATCGAATAGAATACTGCTCTGAATGTATATATGACAAAATTGTCAGCTGATTATATAACATCTATATATACAAATAAATAAAATATGAAATGAGATTCTGTGCAGTATAAAATGAAGAGAAAACCTTTGACTCTACCTCATTATTTTTTTCGGAAAGAAACCTACGAAGAATATTACAAGATATGATGATTGTTATCTTTCGTAACTGTTCAAACAAATTTTCTTCAAACCCAAAATCTCAATACTTTTGTGAAGATTCCTAGGAATAACACGTGTTGTGGAAATAATAATCGGTAGAATAAAATTTTTTATTTTCCACATTTTTTAATCTCGTCGCCGAGCATCATATATTTAGACATTTTTTCATTGTATTTATTTTGTATATTATGTGTGACGGGTATAGCGAAATCAATTATATATGATATTAGATTCTGTTTATCAGTAAGATTAAAATGAATAATATTAGCGACGGCATTATGTCTTTTTAAATAATCTGTTGAAGCAAGGACAGAGCAAAATGATAATTAATGAAAAAATGTTTCTGAAGAACAAAAACATCTACGGCAAGAATCATCTATATCTTTACAGGAGGAGGTCATCTGGAGACTTAATTTGATTTTTGTCGAATTTTATTTGAAATACAAACTTTCATTATGTTCGAACTTTCTATATGATATAAAATGTTCATGAAGATGTTATTTATTAATAGAGAACGTTTCCAAAGATATGTTACTCGACCCACCGTTAATCAATTTTCACTTAGTTGCTGATGAGAGTAGAGGGTTGATTTTTCATTTTTCAAAAATTGACGTGCCTCAGCTCTATCATTTCGTAGAAGTTTTCCTCCATTTGAGTTTCATTTTCTACTTGGAATTATTATGAATAGGGATTTCAATTCGATCAAATTTTCTCGTTATTTATTCAACTGTCTTTGAAAGTTCTTCAATTTACTTCGGAATAATAACAAAATTTATCGGAAACTCATCAATCTTTTTTGAAACGCCCCACCTGAATATTTACTGAAATTGGTTGAAAATGTAGTAGTGTTAATCTAGTTCAGAATTCAGAAATAATGATATATCCGAAAGATTGTTTGAAGTTAAACAGCTGGCTTTTAATGATGTGTTTCTTTAATTTTATTTACATAATGTCGTTTCGATATTGAAACAGAAGAACGAAGATAGTAATTTGAAAAGCCCATGCTTTCAAATATGTATGGAAAAGGACAATGTCCAAATGTCTACCAAGAAGTTTCACAATGGTATAGACCAGAGAGGCTCAATTTTCGTGAATATATACAGCTGAATTGACAAAGGTTAGGAGAGCAACGGCTTTCTAGTATAAAGCTGCAACTCCGAAAAACACTGAATGAAATCAATCATTCTGCACAATCTGTGGCATTTAAAGGGTATCGGTATTGCATACTCTCTGAAAACATATGAGTTTTGTATTTAACGTAATGTTCTTTGGTACGGTAAATCTGAAATGAAAAAACTTCTAGAGGTCTATCTATAATCAGTTAGGCTTGCGTTGAATAGACTAGTGGTCGCAGCCTATGTAATGATATGAATATATTTCCTCGATAATATTGCCGCACACACAATGCAAGCAGAACAATTACGTGATCTAGCCACATAAACGTAGGCTATTCGGTTGGGTGAGAGTGAAGTGAGAGAAGTTGTATAAGGCTTGCGACTTTGTTGTCTTCAATATCAAAATACATTCTTAGGGAAATCGATTCTAGATCGATCGAAGACTTAGATTACATATCACGGAGTTGATATGTTGGAAACAATACCAAATTCTGAACATCATTTTTGGGGAAAATTTTAATGTTCAAGAGAAATAGATAAAAGAGGGAGAGAGATTTCCTCGAATGAGGTTGCTGTTAATGATAAAAGGTAAATACTGAAGACTCATGATTCTCGTATTAAACGAATTACATCTCGGTTCAATTTTGAAGTACATAAGATGGTCACAGAGTCGTTTGTCATTAAACTTCCTGAAAAATTTCTCTATAGTATAATTTATCTATCCGTTTTTGGAAAATTTGAATAGATTTGAATATGAATTTTAGGTTTTTTACGAACTGTTTAAATTGAAATTCATTCCTGGAGCTGTTTTTCTTCAAATAAATCTGTAAAAAGAAATAATCATGATTCATGAAACGCTCTCACTTTTTCAGTAAGAAGGTGAGTGGTATCTTTCAGTGCTGAGCAAAGTAAATATATTCCTAAGTAGGACATTGAAAAATGAACAACTGATCTACTGAGGACGTTCTTGGTTGAAAAGCGGTTTTTCTGATGAATAAAGTTATTCAATGAAATAATGAACAAAATTAATCGGCGAACAAACTTTGAACACCGTTCTCTTCTGACTTGCTGCAGCTTGAGCTATGAGATATCGTTTAGATATCAGCTGGTTTCTCCTCCAGCGACAAAAATTTTTATCTCAAAAATTTCAAATATAATTTGATAAAGGAGGTAGTTACTTGATGGAAATTGATATACATTCTTCAATTAAATAAAACAATGCTGCTCAAACTCACTATATTCACCAAGTCATGATGCGTTTCACCCTCGCTTCACTCTTTACAAGGCCGAAGCTGCTGAGAATTGGCAACAATGCTAGGAGGGCTATTGACGACCCGTACCGAATGCGCATCATGCCGGCCATTGTTTACAGTTGGTTGGAGAACTTTGAAGATATTTCGTATTTTATTCGTTTTCGGAAATTTTGAACATTGTTTGAACAATCTACAGTTTTCATTGCGAACTGTATTCATTTGAGTGTAACATCACTTCAAGTTTTGAATAATCAGGTGCTTATTCATCTGTATATGGTGTCTGCCTAGTTCTGTTTAGTTTTCGTTTCGAGACTCTAAACATGCCGAATACTTGAAGAGAAAACAGTAAAACCTGGACTCCTGGTAAAAACTGTTTCCAATTTATCTTCTTATATAAGCAAGGAATTGCCAGAAGTACGGAAAGACCTTGCTGTCCGAAAGGAAATGTTGTTACAAAGAGAGGAACAGGAAATCGAACAATGGCTGTGTAGAGACATTATTAAGGACTTAACAGTGTTCTCAGACAATTTTAGGCAAAAACTGGAATTACAACAGTGGAAGTGTGAAGTTTCAAGTGGTAAAGTTTGTTTTTATCAGGTTAGATTAGATTAGGATAGTTTGAGTATAGAGGTATGTACAAACAACTATTATATATCTAGAGAAGATTTGGATTGGGTTCTTAATGGTGGTGGTAAAATTAATAGATGGTCGCAATTAGAAAATATATTAATTAGATACAAGTATGTTTAGGGATGTGATGAACTTCAACTCAACGTTACAAATCTGGAGAAAAATATTAATGATCTTTTTGAATGCGTCTTTTAAAATGAAAAATGAAGTTGCTTTCTGTAAAATGGGCGCGAATATTATAACACCAGCGCAGTCACAAATTGAGGATGATTCAGGTAATTTCAAATATAAATGATTTGAATAGGGGAGGGCTTTCTGTTCTATCATTCATTGTCATTGCAAGAGCATGTTTCCAAATGTTTCCATATTATAGTATCATTTAAATCCATGTAAATTCAATTTAAAATACCCGCGCAATATGAACTCTGTGCTAGTTCAATGTCAAGTAACCCTGTTAGTGTGACGTCACGCGCTACATCAGCAGCTCCGGCCTTGTATAGAGTGGGCCGTGGTATCACCACACTATGGCTTCATCAGATTTGCAGAACATATAAAAGAAAGATGTGTCTTCTTATATATAACATTGGTATCACAGGTACTTAGCTCAATAATAGAAAAATCCAAACAAGGTTGCTCACTTTGAAAATAAATAAAAAAATATTCAGTAATGATGATGATTTGAGGTCTATTTGACTATTAGGGAGTTTCCCGACTTTTCTTTTCATTGATTTCCTATGCCACCAATAAACTCAGTTTCAATCCATAATTTTCATTATATGAAATATCAGAATCGTCAATATCAAAAAAGTATGGCTTTCTCCAGTAAATGATGTGTACACTGAGAATCTGATTCTAGTTTGATATCGAAATTCCAACTCATTTGGCTTTTAAACACTTAATTCGTTCCCTTCATGAATTTTGGATATTCAACCTTTAATATATCTACCTAGATAGGTCGGAATAGATAACTCTCTAGGTAGCTATACAGAAAACTGTTAAGGCGAAACTCATTAAGAAAACAAATCAGGTGTTCATAAGCTCTCTTGTAAAAAATGTAAGAAAATTTATATCGGTAGAACTTTTAGAATTTTAATTATATAATTTTCAGAGCACAAATGCAAATTTGACCTACAAATATCAAATTCTCTTTACACAAATCAATTTTTGGAAGGAAACCATTAATTTCATGAAAATTTTGATATTTTACACAATAAAAATAAAAGATTGAAACTGAACCAATCGGAAGCATTGCAAATCTGTGAACAGCAAAATAGTTTTTTGACCTCAATTCAACCAATACATAAATCTTTCTAGTTGTTGATTTCCTCCCATCAAACAAAGTACCTGATTCTATCAAAGTAATATAAAAAGCACCTTCTATATGCACTACTTATCTGATGAAGCCACAGTGTGGTGAAATACGACATGAATTTGTGAACATAATGAAAATTTGAACACCCTCGTTTCATTTATTGGTATATTTTAATTGAAGTGGATTTTTTTCATTACTTATTCCTCAGTAACTCCAACCTCAATACTATGTGATATAACTGCACTGTGAAGTTCGACTTTTAAGAAAGTCTATTTTCATGCATTTTTTTTCAGTCCAAAATAGTACTTCGGATGAGGATATTTTTCTGATCAAACTTGTCATATATTTTAAGCCTGCGGTTGTGACTTTATCATAATCACTTTCCTCCAGAAATTAATGAGTCAGAGCATTTGTAATTAATCTATTAGATGATTCGATACTCGTTGATTACATTGTACTTGACTTCACCATATGCAAGGAGAAAAAATTGAAGGATACATGACTATTGAAGCAAACAAAAGAAGTACTCATCTATCACAACTTGATTTAACAAATTCTTATCCTTCCAATCGATTTATTAGTGTACTTTTTGGCTCATCTGCAAATATCGCAAAGCCCGTTAGTCGATATATTGACCTAAAATTTATTACAAACGTTCACTTATATTTGCGTTTCATCAATTGTGCGCCACATGAGCCCATGCCCATATAATTGAATTCAGTCCTAAAGAAATTAATTAACAAACGTCACAAACTGCCACAGACTGACAACACTGTGCTGTATCTATTATGAAACATCACATTTCAAATTATCACTTTCATTTCTAAGCTACTATGATAAAGAACATATTTCAAAGATATGAATTTCGTAGCAGATATTTGAATTGGTTTGAATAGCTACGTAACTGGCATATAATGATGATTTCTTTTTCATGGAAATGAATATTGACAACAGAAAATGATAATACATATCATTAAACAGATGGTACCAAATAAAATAGAAGACAGTGTCAAATTGATAACTGAGATGTGTTCGAATACCACATTATCAAAGTGAATAATTGGTTCTATATCAGTCTTATGTTGTTTAACCTAGAAAAAAGAATGTTCGTTTCCCAAATTAAAGCTTAGTATAGCTTGATTTGTACCGCCATCATTCAATAACCTCAGAGTGAAAAGTGTATTTATGGTTCGACATTTTACAAGATCCACTTCCTTATTCATAGAATAATGCAGAAATAAGATTATTACTAATTTTTGTTGAAATTCTGACATAATTAATTATATAGAATCACATATATTTTCACAATTCATCAATACCAATCTAATCTCAGTACCTTCCATTCTTTGATCATTGAAAACACATATATTATAATATTCAGAAATTATTTTGCTAAAAAAGCTGAAAAAGTTCTCAGAAAAATAACTGTTTAAGGTTGAAGATAATTAAATAACTAATTGGTGATGTTGATGATATTGTTGATCTATCATTCATTTCATCAAATTTATTTTAATATAAATAAGATAAAACATTTTGTTTGATTTCCATAATGTTTATTTTCAATAGACATGCCCAATTTTGACACTCAAGTCATTTTCAAGTATACAGAACAGTTATTGAAAGAATGTGCAAACCATACGTATTTTAAGTAATTTGAGTAGTGGGAAGTGATTTAATGCAAGTTGACTATTACGAGTGGTGAATCTTGAGTTTTAACATAGTTTGATAATTTCCAAACTTTCAATAAATTCATTCTCATTCCTCAATAGCATCTGTGGAGAATTGTTATCTGGGGGAAATGTTGAATGGCACAACGCAGGTTATTTTCGAAGAAAACTCTAGGTCGCTACTAATTTTTACTTCAAAAGTGGAAAATATTTTTGAATTTTCCAATTATTTTTGAAGAAAAAAGCTCTCTTGACTTTTTTTTACGACGCCAAGTTTTTGAGTGAAAAAGAATAAGAAAATAAAGACCATACATTTCATTGTGTGACACGTAGTTTTTGATTGAAAGAGATTAAATGAACCATCATAGTGTATTTCCATTTACGATTAAATAACCTATGTATAAAAATCAAAAGTTCAGTTCAGGAGCAAGATAATAACTTTAGAGTATCATCAATTAAAATTTACGATAGCTCATCAAAGTGACCTCCTCCTCCGCAGATGCAAGATTCCAGTCTTCTCCTCATTCATTGGCCAAACTTTCTCTAAACACCAGGGATCTGTCCTCAACGAGTTGCACCCAGCGATGATTCTTTTTCTTAAGCGCTCAACATTTGCCACAGGGGTAGTCTAAACCAAAGAATTCAAATGACCTCTTATGAAGAAATCGAGGAAACTTAAGTCTGGGGACCGTGCAGGCCAAAATTGAGATCCATCTAGACCGATTCAGCAATTTCCAAACTCTTGAGTTAGAGAGTCACGAGCAAGGTGACTAAAAAATGGGCCGGTACGCAATTGTACGTAGACCACATCCATTGTCTTAATGCCAGAGGTACGTTATCCAAAAGTTCTGGGAGCGTGCGTTCCAAAATATAGCCATACACCTCACTCGTAAGTCTCTCTGGTAGAAAAACTGCTCCAATTAGACAGTCACCCACAATGCCGATCCGAACATTCAACGAGATCTGATGCTGAAATCGTTCTTTTGATCTTTGGAGTATGCGGTGCGACGCACTTGGGTCTCTTCTTGCAATTTGGCACAGAAAGCTGTATTTTTTTCAGAAGTGATCTTCTTACGACTTCTTCTAGGCCTTTTTTGTACAGATTGTAGCTATACATGTCGGGCGTAGGTTTTTGAAATCATCTCCGGTGATACCCCCATCTTCCAACGAGAGCAATTATTCGACCCCTCTGCACATCGGACAATCTAACGTAAGGCATTTTCAATTATGACTATAGGCTTTTAAAATTTTGATATTCACAGTTTAAAATCTCAGTGACGACTGAGTATAATATCACGAACATGTGGTGATAATTCAACCTTTCTTATCATACTCTCCAGTTTTTTACAACAAAAAACTTCATTCCTCACAAGTAGTCAAAGATTCATGGTTAAAAACAATCAATAATGTGAAATACCGAGTGATTCCATATAAATTTGGTTGTGTATATTCCCACAGCATAAAACAGCTCTTCCACATGTATGGACAAATATTCACCAAAATTTAGAACTCAAATCTATTTGTAGAACTCTTATCTGTTATGACTTGAAAGAAGTAACTTGGTTGAATTATTTCATTTAATCAGGAAATTTCGTATGTTTTAATTTTCTGTTGTTTTGCAAGTTGCATATAGTTTACAGTTAGTATTTCTCCTAACTTTACTTCATATATATTTGTTATCTGATTTCCAGGAAATATATAGTATTTCATCAAAGTAACTTTCCTCTGTATAGCACTTTGAGCAGTTGCTTTCACTTTTAACTTGAGTTCTTTTCCTTCTTCTCTTTGATCGATTGTGGGATAATTTCTTTCGCTTAGTTCTTCAATTTAGGTTGATGCACTTTGCATTCAAAAAGAAATCGAATTTTCTATGAATAGGAGCAACCAGAATTAATTTTGATACAAATACTTTCATTAATCAAGTTATTCGCCTTCTGATATGATACACAAATTCGCACGCACCAACAGGTTGTTGAACGACTTCTCTATCTCCATTTTTGGAATGGTGTTTAGCGAGTGGGTCACCGCACTTTGAATGGCCTCAATCAAATCGTGCCGCATTTCTTTCATATTCGAATGCAGCCTAGGGAAGAGATAGTAATAGTCGCAGGGCGCCAGATTAGAACAATTTTATACAATACTATAAAACAACTATTCATGAACACCCGTTTAAAAACATTTCCTATATTGGTATCGATATTCCGATGACATTATTGTGTTTCACAGGAACAAACAGACAGTTCACTGTATTCAAAAATTTCATCAACAACCTGCAACCAAATATAAAATTCACTTCTGAAATAGAACAGAACAACTCGATCAATTTCCTAGACTTAACAATAACAAGATGAAATAATAAACACCTGTTTTCAATTTATCATAAACCTATTGAGATTTCACAGTATATTATACATCGCCACATCCTTACCAATATAAAGTTGGAGCATTTGATAATTTAGGTTCATTTATCAGAAATTATAAGTTCCCAATTAATAAAGAAAATGAATCAAGTGTTTATAGATTGGAATGTGCAGATTGCAATTGTTTCGATATAGGTAGGACAGGAAGAAATTTCAGTGTTAGAATCTCAGTACATAAACGCAGTTTCATCAATTCGAATTATTCAAATCATCTTAGGGAAAATAGTCATTCTTTCAATTCAGAATTTAAAATCCTACATTTTGAGAATAGAGGTATAAAACTCAACCTTCTGGAGGTACTTGAGATTAATCGGTATTCACCAGAAATTCCTAATGATCAGTTAGACATAAATAACTCACTATTATTGAACTAGTTTCCTAAACACTAGTTCAAATACAGATAACTGTGAGTGAATTGCCTCTTTAGTCTATATAAATATATGTTAGTGAGATATTTTTGTAAAGTTGATGGCGGAATGTTGGAAGTTGTTAGCATAACAATAGTCTCACTGTCGCGTAATATCAGAGTCATTGCTGCTTCCAATCATACAAATCAAAATCTCGATAAGAGGCCGTTTGAAAAACTATTCGAAGATCGTACTCCCACTATAATAGCTGGAGATCTGAACGCTCGTAACACTTCATGGTGTACCTCAAATAATATGTCTGGTCGCTCTCCCCTCGCCTTGAGTCTTTCTCACAATCTAACGATCGACGCCCCCCTACAACCGACGCATCTACTGGCTATTATCGAATATCGCCTAGTGTGCTCGACTCATTCGTCACTAAAAATGTGGACACACATACCACGGTATGGTCCATAACAGATTTATCATCAAATCATAATCCGGTGTTTATGGAACTGAACACCGGTTTCAGTAACGATCCCAAACTCTCTTCTGAAATAGATTGTCTCAAAATCAAGTTCTGTCTTTAACAACCACTGCCGAGTATTTTCAGTACCGGGAAGCCGAGCTCTGATATCGATTATATGATAAAAAATTCCACGAGACATATCACTGGCACCACCGAAAAAGCGACAACACATAAACAGATACCATGTGATGGCATGGTTCTCCCTTTTGAAGTGGCCGAAATGATAAAGCAAAAAAATCGTACACGTACAAATTGGCAACGACACGCTATTCAGACATTGAATATTTTTCAAATTGTCAGCAACGCGAGATCAGAGATCGCGGAACCAAATGACCATCCCAAGATCGTCTGAAAAGTCATTAAGAAACTTAAAAATTCTAATTCATCTCCTCTTCATACTCAGAAAAAGCGGAAGCCAGATCACTACAGATCCAATTCTCTCCGTTTCCAAGTGCCCCTAATTTCCAGGCGTTCTACGACAGTGTCAAGTACAGTTCGTCAATACAAGCAAGTCGCCCTGACTTCATTCCATAAACGACGGACGAAATCTCATCTATCCTCAATTCCCTGAAACCGAGGAAAGCCGCTGGTATAGATGGCATACCGAATAAAATTCTCAAAATCCTACCTCAAAACTGCATAGTATACCTCAACTCCATTATCAACTCTATTCTAAGACATCAATATTTCCTTAACATCTGGAAAAAAGTGTTGGTTGTATCTTTACCTAAGTTCGGCAAATCACTTAACTCTCCTTCGAGCAACAGGCCCATTTCGCTGCTAACTTCCATCAGTAAAATTCTAGAAAATATCTTTCTAGCTCGAATAAACTCCTATATCGAGAGCCAATTCATAATCCCGAATTTCCAATATAGGTTTCGGAAAAATCGCGGCACTGGACATCAGCTCCTTCGTGTCGGCGAGTATCTCGATCGTTTGTCACAACAAACGTTGGTATGCATCAATGCTTTTGCTTGACGGCAAACAGGTGTTTGACCGTGTCTGACACAACGGACTCACATACAAAATGATTAAATTAAGCTTTCCCGCGTATCTCACGAACATTGTGCGTTCGTTCCTAACGAATATGTCCATCTCTGTCCGTGTTGGTAACATCATATCATGCTGAATAATTATTTCAGCATGCGTCCCTCAAGGGTCTGTACTTTCGCCCACATTATTCAGTATTTTTTCGTCGGATATCCTATCCGACCCGAATATTCTTACAGCGCTATATGCAGACGACATTGCACTTCTATCGTGCAGCAAAATAATTGTTCATGGTAGCTCACGGATCCAAAATCACTTGCCAAATCTTCTGGAATGGTATCCCAAGTGGCGCCTCTAGATTAACGAATCCAAGTCCGATGCTACAGCTACCTTTGTCGAACTTCAACCTTTCTTCCGGAGTACGTAAGTGTACCACAGAACCAAACTTCTTGCCTTCAATGCAACTATCTGTAGTATATTCAGATATGCTATTCCAATCTACGGTACAGCTCCGAAGAAACGTTTCCAAAGATTAGAATCCACTAATTTCAAGCTGTTCGCCATTCCATGGTAGTGCTACCGGGATGGGGTCACAAACACGATGGAAACACTGATGGTTAACACAAACACTCTTTGTTAACGTGAATTTAAAATGAAATAAAAATTACGTGGTTCGTTGGTAAACAATTGCAGTTTGGCAATATGGTCGGGGGCGTGGGTACGGAAAGCCGGCTTGTGGCAACGCGTGCTGCAGCCGGTTTTCTAAGACGTTGAAGAGAAAAAGCGTGAGTCTCCAAAATGCACGGATATTTAAACCCTCGGTCCAGGTAGGCCCAGAGTACGTTCCGTGCCTAGCCCTGTTTAAGGGCCTACTAGGCGATCTGTGATTAAGGAAGCGTGGTTAACACGGTAACACGCTTATTCGGTGGGGCCTAGAGCGATCTATGGTTAGATACTGTTGTGGACACGGTAACAGAACGTTCGGAACTCCGACGTACTCAACGACTTCGGTATGCCATCACTTACCGAAATTACTCACAAATTGGCTCGCAACCTTCGAGCAAATATAACAGGTCAAGAGAACCCTACAGTCTCTAACCAACTTTAAACCAAAACTGTATGATACTATCAGAATACCGTGTTCCTGTTAACTGATTAGGCCCTCCGTCGGCGAAAGCGTATTTGAGTTAGGTCAATCTCTTTTTCTTCTTTTATTTTCTCTATAAATGGAGACTATAGCCTACGGGCTGGAACTCCAACAGGAGGTTTTTAGTCGGTGAAAATCCGTTATTGGCCCTGTCCTCGGGGTGCATCTTATCGAAGATATTTCTCCTCTTTGTCTAAAAGAAAATATTTTTGTAGTATTCATCATTCGCTCTTGACAAAGATACTGTGTATCGAAACACGTCGAGCATTTATTAATATATTGTGGTTGAAATCATCATTTACTTGTACTTGAAGATAAAATTCACTTCATCTTTGTTTTAAGCCATTATAACTTACATTAGCCTAATTTGTTTGTACTATTTCAAATTCATTCAAATTTGTCGTGGGGACATAAAGTAAGACTATTACAATACAATATATTTCGAGTGGATAACTTAGATCAGTCGTTTGGAGAAAATTTGTAACGTCGGAGGAGTTCGTGATTGAGTACAAAAATTGAACGACTGTAGCTTCATTAAGTAATTCATAAGAAACTTATATATGATACTTCAATTTTGATATCTTGAACTGTAATCTCTAATATATCATTTTGCAATGTATCACATTCATTCTCTGTCATCTGACAGATGCACTGGTATTCGCCATATCTATAAAACAAACTTTCGCATTCATACATACGTAGATGCAAACATGAAAATGAAGAAAAAAATATTCGGTAAGCCACTGGTTAGATTCTGTCATTGAACGTTACTCAACATTTTCAGCAGAAACTCTGTGATCGGAATATTCGATCATCACACCAACGAATTTTTAAACTGGGTCGACCGTGTACAAGGATTTCATTTTTATAAATAACGTAGTGCCACTGTTCGACTGTTGAGAAATTAGGTGCTTTTGATGTCACCGCCGATGCTCCGATCGTAAACAGTATTTGGGTAGGCAAGGGACGATACATAAAACCATTTCAGATCGGTTATTCAACTTAGTTGGCAGAATGCAATATTACACATTAAATTGATACCGAAATGTTGGTTCCTGGAGAAATGAAAGGAAAGCTTCTCACAAGGAAATACCTCAATAACTCAACATATTTTTGGGTTGCTGAACTCTCTCGGGATCAAAGAATATAAAATTATTGAGGTCAAAATATGTTTCCAATGGAATAAGCCTATCGAATATTACGTTCTCACGTAAGTGCTCACTATGGTAAATTTGTCATTTTCTCGACTCTGTAGCAGCTTCTTCCTTCAAGTTATTTAGCGGGCGCTTATATGAAGAAGAAGAAGAAACTTTATTGGTGCATTTACAATATTACGGAAGTTTGCTTGCACATGTCAGATAATGTTTGTGTATATTGCGTAAAGACTTAATTATAACAAAGTATGGGATACATAAGTTATGTATATCATAAAATACCTAATAACTAAAGGAACATTCACGACACAGACACATTAAAATTCAAAAATTTTTCAATAGAATAGAATACATTTGTAAAATGATCTCTTTGATTTTCCTACCTAAGACTGCCACCTGTAGATCTCTCACCTGAAGGGGCAACTTATTAAGAAAGGTTCTGGAATGAAAGTTCAGCCCATATTAAGATTTTCTAAGTCTGAACGTATCTATTCTGAGATATTTCATGTTTCTAGTGTAATAATTATGTATATCTGAGTCAGATAAAATAAAAACTTTGTTTTTGTGAGCTGAGACTAGACATTCTAAAATGAAGAGAGAAGAATGAGTGAGAATATGTCTAAGAGCTAATTTGCAGCATTCCCGATAGCCAAAAGCAGCTATCACCCTTAACGCTCGGCGCTGAGGTCTGAAAAGCTGCTGACGGGAGGCACAGTCACCCCAGGCAATAATACATTATCTTAATAGACGGTTCTCAAAACGTTCGCAGAAACGGCAGAAGCTAACTGTCGAAATAAAAATGTATTTTTACTAATTTTCATGGAGAGATGTTTTGTGTGTACATCCTATTTTAAGGTGCGGTCAAGATGAATGCCGAGGAATTTAACTGTCTCAGAGCCATGGAAATCAGCATTACATCTCAAGGTGAATAACATAGTTTGGGTTTTTTCTGCGTTCATACTCAGAATGTTAGTAGAAAACCATATATGTGACCGCTCACTAACTTTATCAGATCCCCTTCAACTATTCAAGCTCACTACTCTTGACCGACAGAGTCGCATCGTCCGCATGTGGAGCTAGACTGATCGACATAACATGGAAAATCGTCCACAAAAATCAAAAACAACACGGGCCCCAGAATGTACTCCTGGGGAACTCCAGTATCGACGGACAAGCATTTGAAGTATTTACCGTTGACATATACGAGTTGCTTTCTGTCGGAAAGAGAAGATGATGTGATGCTTCGACTTATATCATTGAAACCGTACCTTGTAAAAAAGTTTATGTTTGGAAACACAATCGCTTTCAACAAGTCAACGAAATCTGAGAGTGAGTGAAGACCCAGCTCAAATCATTCAGTCGTCCTGCTTATAAAGGACAAAACAGATGTAGTCTTGTTCTTCCTGAAACCAAATTGGTCAGGTGAAAACAAGCGCCTTCTCTCAAAATGGCTTAGAGTGAGTGAAGACCCAGCTCAAATCATTCAGTCGTCCTGCTTATAAAGGACAAAACAGATGTAGTCTTGTTCTTCCTGAAACCAAATTGGTCAGGTGAAAACAAGCGCCTTCTCTCAAAATGGCTTACCACTTGGTTGCACAGTATCTTCTCCAAAAAAATTACTGAAAACTGCAAGGGAAATTGGACGATGATTTTTCATGTCGTCAATGTACAGAAATCGTTTTAGAAACTCTGAGGCATTCTGGGAAAGTACCCTTTATGATACATTCATTTACAAGAGTGGTTAAAGGGCGCCTGGTTGTCAAACTGGTTTCAGTCTAGAGTTTGAAAGTAATTTAGTTAGAACTTCAAAAAATAATACGTGACACTGAAATTCAAAATAAGAACGGAACCGTGAATTTAATTACAGCACAGGTTTTGTGGATTTTGTAGTAGACATATTTGGTGTGCGAATGCGGAAACTAAATCAAGAGAGTTTTTGATTATTTGAGAAATATAAAATATTTCTTCTTGTTTCTCATTTGCATGAACAGTTTCTTTACAATGTACTTAAATAATGCAAGTTAGCACCAATATGATCCACAAATAAATTTATGGTTCTTTCTATTGTGAACAAAATATTTTCGTATCTTCAATTATTTATCGTTCAATTATTCTTCAAAAGCTCAAAACAAATTTCATGAATATGTCAATTGATTAGTTCATTATTAATGTCAATTTCACAAGTAGAAATCGGTGTTTAATCTTTATGAAGCTTCTAGAAATATTATAAATTGTCAACACTGGCGTTGAACGAGTAACCTCTAGGAAAAAACAGCAATGTTTTGAAGTCACTTAAGATATTCAGAATTTATTAACAAATCAAGATGAAAGAAGAACAATGGATTACTGGAAAAATTGAATAAAAGAGTCAAGGTTATTAATTCCGAGCCCCCATAACTCGGTCTGGCTTCGCCACTCCAATAGAAGAGGTGAAGCGGGAAGACTGAAACTTTCGCAATCAGCTATAATCAAACGCAGCTAGTCGACAAACCGACAAGAGAACCTGATCACCCAGCCAACTTTCTGAACATTTTGGACCTTTTTTCGATATCAGATCCAGATGAAGTGGAGGTCTCAGCACTGTTAGGCAACTCAGACCACAACCTTATATTGGATACTGGAACCATTGTGCTGCCGCTAAACAAAGAACCTAAACCACCCAGACGTATGTAGCACTATAACCGTGCTAATTGGTTGAGCTGCGTGAATTCTTTTCATGCTTTCTATTCAGTGATGTTTGCCTTTCAGATCCTTACATCAATGTGTGCACTGAATCTGTTACAGAAATCATTCATGCAGGAATGGATCTTTTTATCCCTCGTTCAATGAAAAGAACAACAGCACCAAAGCCATGGTTCAACAAAGACTGCGAAAGAACTTCTGCAGCCAAGAGCAGAGCTTTCATGTCATGGAAGATAAATCCAACCTTCGTACGAATACGGAACATATGCAACCCGACAACTGCAAGAGCAAAGGCCAATTTCAACGAAGAGGTAACTAATAAATTCCTTGAACAGGAAAGAGAAAGCCGACTCTTTGCTCTCTGTGCTAGATTAGTCTAACGAAATACCACCCAACATTCCACCGAAAATTCTTCCAAGGCAGAAATTGAGTTCAGAGTCCGCACTGTGAGACGGGCTCTAGAGCAGCTGAACTGCAAGAAGGCAGTTGGTCTAGAAGAAATACCGCCAATCGTCCTGCTGACCTTTCTCTGTTTCACAGATACTTCACGGAGAATGCTCAATGGAGCTGAAAGACCTTGTTCCGGGAGAACTCATTTTTTGCCGTAACTTTGGGCTGGCAAGGAGTTCTCATCATATGGCGATACATTTCAGGACCCCTAGAAACTCTCTCTATAAGAATTCCTTTCTTTACAGGGCCGGTGAGCTGTGGAACTTGCTTGAGTCCAACATCTTTCCACATCCTCCAATTTGGCCCTCTTCGAGAAGCGAGTGAACAGACACCTCAATTCTTCTCAAGCGCCCACTCATATGGTGTAACAGGTTCGCCTATTCCTTGGAAGCGCGCATAAAAAAAATTAAAAAACAGTTCCTCAAGTAATCTCCACTGCAGGGAATGTGCATTTTCAATACCCCAAAACCATGTCTCTTATAGCAAAAAGTTTTTTTTGGTGTTCAATGTCACTGACGAACCTATTTCTTCTTCATATGTGGAGAGAATTGGAAATTATTAGAACCAAATGAGAAACTACCCAAAAGAATTGATAATCAAATACTTCGAGTATATGGCGATGAAGTATCACAGTTTTTTACTAACAATGTTATCAAATGTATTAAACTAATTGGAAATTACCTTATGGTGGCATTTTTGGTGAACCTTTTTTCATTACAGGGTATTACAAAACTGATTTGACTTCATCCAAAATTTTGGTTTCACTAGCGTATTCAATTCTCTATAAAATTGAAGGATTGTCAATATTAATTTTTATTTGTTTTTTATGTGGTTTCAGAAAAAACTCGACTCTACACAATAATCTTACCTACCCCCTTAAATTTTGCCATAGCTTCGACTTTCTTGGAGCGGTGGTGTATTTAAAAATAATTTGAGATCTTTCATGGAGAACGGCCGTATGAAAACACTTCATTAGTTGATAATTGTCTATCTCTCTGAAAATTCATTAAAACAATTTTTTTCCAACGAAACTTTCTTGCAAGTATTCAACTGACAACGTAACATTTTTTAATTGATATTTAATACTTCATGAAAATTGTTTTTGGTGTTGTGTTCACTCTGGGAACACTGCTCTCGTATCATGTAAGTTGCGAAGAACTTATTCCCAACGTTCAATTGAGATTATAATGAGATCGAAAATTTTATCTACTTGATAACTCATTTTGAATTTTTTTCAATTTCTATAATATAATGAAATTCTTTCTTGACACCCAACCACATAAATATAAAATGATGGATCTTTCTTGTTTTTCGCTTCTTTCATCCATTTTGGTCACTACTTTTGTCCAGCTTGTTCAATTTCCTAGAAAACGTTTTATTTCTCTGGTGATATACTTGATTCGATAAAAGACCAGATGAATTTATCTTTACATTTAAACAAAACGTTCAAAAGGAATCTGTAACTAACTGTAATTTCAAACTCATTCATTTCAACGTTCAATATCCTATTGCCCTTATACGAGGGATCTCTTTCTAGCATATGAAGCTACCCTGAACAATTGACTGGTTTTGAAGACTTTATTGTTTTTCGAAGTATTCTATATGAAGAATTATACACTTCTGCTATCGAAACCGAACCTTACTCATTTCAGAATCAGTTATTCCAATTTTTAGCTGCTACATGCAAAATGGCTTTCTGGAAGACATCAAGAGCTTCTTCTGTAGCATGAAACCTTCGCGAACGCGGTCCATTTTTTGAGGTGTGAGCGAGACTGCATTACTTTGGTGATAGATGATTCGGCATTCGGGGTTGGTTTCTCGAAGTTTTCTAACAACTTATAGTGAACAAACGGTTGTGTACCAATTGGAAGTAAAGGTTTTTTGATCTTGTGAAGGAATTGTTGGTACATGACTTGTTTTATAAAAAAACGTTGCGACCATCTTTTTGCGGACATTTCGGCTACGAATGACTTTTGTCGGTTTTTCTTCTCCTTGAAACACCCAGACAGAAAATTGGCTCTTATTTTCTGGCTCGTATAAAGGAATCGAAGATTCATCAATACAGACAATGATATAAACGCTAGTAGACTTTCGTAGTTGAGAACATCCAGAGTTTTTGACACCACCTCATCCTTGCTGCTTTCTCGTCTTTGATCAACAGATGCGCAATTCTCCATGCAATTTCTTTTGTATTGAAGTCTTTGAAATCTGCATTCAATTGGTATATTCCATACCGATCTTCCCGGATAATCTCCCTGCTGAGGTGCTGGAATGCCAAAAATAGAAACCAACTCGCCGAGACATTCTTGTCTGTGACAATTGTAGAAAATGTTTACGCGAAAATGTTCACTCACTTGCAATTTTCTAAGTAACTTAACAATTTTTACAGTTTGTTGTATATATATATATATATATATATATATATATATATATATATATATATATATATATATATATATATATATATATATATATATACAACAAACTGTAAAATTGTTAAAAGTTAGTTAGAAAATTATTATTATTATTATATATATATATATATATATATATATATATATATATATATATATATATATATATAATTGGAGAACCAATCTTCATTTAAATATTTCAAAGCAATCGTTAAAATCCGAAGTAATTCCAATCGAAAGAGGCATTTTTAAGGTGATTCTTTAAGTGCTCTTCGGTTTTGTCTTTGCCTCAATCCATTATCTCATGAATCAAATGCTACTAGTTTCGGCTTCAAAATAAAGAGTCTATTAACTGAATTCAAATTAAGCCACTTAATTTATTTAGATGATATTAAATTATATGCCGGAACCAGATCTCATTTAAAAAGACTACTTGAGATTACTTTCAACTATTCCAATGATATTCATATGAAATTTGGGCTTCCAAAAAGTAAAAATCTTTCTATTGAAAGAGGAAAGATCACCTCTGACTATATAAAGATTTCCAATATCGAAATCGAGCCAATGCATCAAGGAGATACATATAAATATCTTGGATTTTGTCAAGAGAAGACAATAAACCATAGCAGCACTAAAGAAAATATTAGAAGTTCATATTACAAAAGACTTAGAATTATCATCAAGAGTTATTTAACTAGTAAAAACCTTTTCAGAGCTATCAACTCCTATGCTGTTCCTATTCTTACATCTTCTTTTGGAATTATTAAATGGTCGAATTACAATGTCAAACGAGGAAAATGCTCTGTAAATATCATAAGCACCACCCAAAGTCAGCTGTTCAGAGAGTTACACTACCTAGACATCTTGGAGGTCGTGGATTAATTGATTTGAATAATCTTCATAGTAAACAGATTTTTTATCTACTTTCCCATTTTCATGATAAACAGAGAACGTCTAAATTACATGATATTGTTGTTGCTTCAGATTATAATCTTACACCTCTGAACTTGACAATGCAAAAGGTAGATTTTGATATATTTGATGATAATTCTAAAAGAGAAAGTTGGGTGCAGAAGGAATTACACGGAAAGCACCCTAAAGAATTGAAAAATGATTATATTGATGAAATTGCATCGAATAAATGGTTAGTATCTGGAGAATTGTTTGCTGAAACAGAAGGCTTGGCAATTGCGATCCAGGATCAGGTTGTTTTCACGAGGAATTATAGAAAACACATCATCAAACAAAATATAGATGATTCTTGCCGTAGATGTTTCTGTTCTTCAGAAACAGTTTTTCATATATTATCATCTTGCTCAGTCCTTGCTTCAACAGATTATTTAGAAAGACATAATGCCGTCGCTAATATTATTCACTTTAATCTAGGAATTAAACATGACCTAATTCCCAAAAGAAAAAATTTCACAAATATGAACCTGAGATTATTTGTGAAAATGACAAATATAAACTATATTTTGATAAAACAATTCTTTGCAACAGAGCTGTAAAACACAATAGACCAGATATCGTTCTTAATGATAAACAGAATCAAATAACATATATAATTGATATTGCTATACCCGACACACATAATATACAAAATAAATACAATGAAAAAATTTCTAAATATATGATGCTTGGCGACGAGATTAAAAATGTGGAAAATGAAGAAAATATTTATTCTACCCGATTATTATTTCTACAACAGGCGTTATTCCTAGAAATCTTCACAAAAGTATTGAGATTTTGGGTTTGAAGAAAAATTTGTTTGAACAGTTACAAAAGATAACAGTCATCAAATCTTGTAATATTCTTCGTAGGTTTCTTTCCGAAAATAATAATGAGGTAGAGTCATAGGTTTTCTCTTTAGTTTATACTGCTCAGAATCTCATTTCATATTTTATTTATTTGTTTATATAAATGTAATATAATTAACTGACAAATTTGTCATATCTATATTCAGAGCAGTATTCTATTCGATCGTTCACCACTTCACACAAAGGAAACTATTAATGAGTCATATTCAGTGTTACTTGACTAAGGTCCGTACGCTGGATTTTTCCGGGGAGAAAGCCACTGACACTACTCGTTGGTACATTGATATCATTGTCTGATGATGCTATAGTATGTATATATTCTGGTAGATTGATATATTCTCATAACATTTAACGTTATCCTAATATATAATTACTCCAGGATATGTTTTGATTATAATCATTGCCTGGCAATGGTATTAATTACCGGGTGGTGGATTTATATTTTTCATGAAATCAGTTTGATTGCATGAACAGATATATGGGCAACTCGTCGGGGTAAAACCCTCTATATATATATATATATATATATATATATATATATATATATATATATATATATATATATATATATATATATATATATATATATATATATATATATATATATATATATATATATATATATATATATATATATATATATATATATATATATATATATTTATATTATGAAATAGGCCTATCAGCAGAAATTCATCGAGACAAACTCTGGTTCTGAATGGTAAATTTGCCAGACTCAGCGAAATGAGTTACCATTAAGTATAAAATACTGGGGTACATCCTCTCAATAAGAAATCAAAAATTATCAAGAAGTTTCGAAAATCATCCCTCTTCCTCAAAGTCTCTTCAAATGAATGAGATCTCGATAGTGAGGACAGAATTTGGAACCACATATCTTTTACACATTACCCGCGATATTTCTGTTATATTTATTTAAGAACTCGCGAATTCATTCAAAACACATGCAGATGTCAAAACAATTTCGTATAAATATAATTCATTATATGTAGCAATTTTAATAGCTTGCTCCAAAATCTTCATTTCCCACCGTTCCAGTCTCAATAACTAGAACAGAAGGTCCACTTCACTCACAAAATCAACCGAGTCGACATTGAACACGCAGGATATTATATGTCGACATATTTTCTAGTTGTACAAGCCTACCTTCTCGGAATACAGTTGGCCTTATCCAATTATAATATTGACGTGACATAATTCATGTTAGATACGCTACGCAAACATACAGATAAATCATTGGCAATGTCGATGCACGTCGTCGTGTCTAGCTCATCTACGCTGCCAAGATCAAAGGAGAATAAAAGTAAAATAGTAATATTTATGTAAAACTACGAAGGTTGTTCTCTTTCGTGCTTGAGAGATTTGTTGTTTTTGTTTTATGTATTGTGTGAAAAAGAATCAACACCTTGGCCTATAGAAATTCAGTACTCTAATTCATTACGCTAAATGATTAGAGAATTTCAGGGGAGACTTATTGCATGTACTTCCTTAATTCCTTATTTATCAACTGTTACCAATCTCTTCCGGCTAAGTTTACAGGCCAGGGTAAGTCTTGCTTTTTAGTCCGAGGAATCAGCTTAGCAAAGCTATATAGACTTTTGAAAATTACATACCGACCAGAAAAGAAGAAAAGAATACTTCACAAACAAAAATCTTTAGTATAGTGCATACGCATTTAGCATTCGTATATCTTTATTACTACCGGTGATATTGCGATTCAAAAATTGTCAATCCCTGAGTTGGGAGTTAAGGTTTATATCAATTACAAACAATAATATACCAAAAATTATATGAAAATTAGCCAGTTTGTGTTGGTTATTATCGGAGATAACAACCCTTTTCTACTTCAGTCAGAAGTCGACCCAAAAATCTTACTGATCAAAAATCCTGATAACAACATACCTAAGGATAATGTGAAACCTGTATAGACATATACTCGTTATTACAGTTGATATGGTTATTTGAAAATTTCACTCTTCCTCCTTCCCGATTAGGAATATAAGGGTCGTATTAAGAATGTTTCAAACTGAAGTTTTTGAAATATACATACCAGAGGATAATATGAAAACCTTATCTTGGTAATTACCAGAGATAAGAAGATTTGAAAATTTTCTATTCGTCCTTCCCAATTCGAAATTTAAGGGTGATATCAGAAAATTTTTCAAACAAACGTCTTTATTCCTATTATTTATGAATATAAGAATTTTGAAGGGAATGGTTTCGGGGTCTAGGGGTTATGATTGTTGAAGATAACTCAAAATCGGTCGGAAATTTCACTTAAGCTTAGCTCTGAACAGATAAAATGATCATAGAAATTAAATCATTGCTTCTAAGTACGAGTACTGGCGTATCTATAACCTGCATTTCAAACCGAACTAGAATGAAGAACACATGATAAAATTATTGTTGATCATCATAACTGACTGTGTTGGTAGTTGACCATGGTTGAAACACAAATGCATATTTTCGCTGTGTTTTCGTAGAAGAAGGAATAAATTAAACTAATAGATCACTGTTACCGTAGCTACGAACGCTCTTTCATCATCGGACAGCATAAAAACGAAGTACAAAGTGACATACAGTAAATATAAATAAGTAACTATTTCGATTTTGGAAAACCAGATATGTGTAATGTATTTAACAGAGCATTATTGTTTCAGTACGTCGAATATTTGGGACTAACATTAACTGGTTTTTCATTATCTGAAAGTTGTCACGAAGAAGTGATTCAAAAATTACCACTGATTCTAGGTAATTGACTTTCCTATCCTTTAGGATAATGTGTAGAGCTTTCAAATTATCTATACTAGTAAAAGTGTGGCCATTTTGAATGCAATGGTTAGATAATGTAAAATTAATTAGATTCAAAATTAGCTAATCACTGCACTCAAAATGGCTAAATTTTTCCAAAGTATTGATGAATAAAATGTTGTACAAATTATCTCAAAGGCTAGAGAACTACCTTCATATATATATATATATATATATATATATATATATATATATATATATATATATATATATATATATATATATATATATATATGTATATATCAATATGATGTATTATGAGCCCTGAAGGAACTTTCGGATGATTCGGGTGGTTCCTAGTATGGCTTCTTTCTGTGCGCTGGATACAATTTCTGGTCTCAGTTTCAACAATTTGGTATTTTCCTGCATATGCGCTTCTACCAGGCCATTAGTCCATATTATAAGTGGCATTACTTTCACACTTTTCACTTCATGAACTTCCGTCAGTTCAAAAGCCAAATCCTGGTATTCAGTTATCTTCTCAGTATATGCTTTGGTAATGTTCTCATCCGCTAGGATACTAACATCCAGAATTATAGCCGTTCCACCCTCGAGATCGAAAATCGCGATATCTGGTCTGTTGTGCGCAACTGGTCTATCCGTAATCACGGTTGTATCCCACTACATCTTATATTTTCTGTTTCACGTACTTCCTTGGGTTTGTATTCGTAAGCTGAAACATAGCCCTAGGTTGGGTTGACAGCGATACTTTGGTGATACACCCTGGCCACTGCATTATGGCGTTCAAGGTAATCCCGAGGATCTTAGATAGGGCAGCTGGATGTTATATGCTGAATTGATTCCTTATTCAGGGAATAAGTAGCCAGCCCTCATGTATGTAAGCGACTCTTTTCGATCTATATCTTCATTTTTCAGGTGGTTCGGATATCTACCATGAAGTGCTTAGGAGTGCCACTCCTCCGACAGCTGGGCCATCGTATGAGATTCCACAAGAAATTCCTGATTCGAGAAATTCAGTGCCAATAGGTTCTCGTCCGTGTCGCATATGGTGCGATAAAACGGTGGGTGTTTGCTGGTAAAGTAGTCTCTCAGTTGGTCCAAGTTGTTCTTATGACTCATCTGTAGTGATGCAAGGCCTCGTCGGTATAAGCGGTTTGTAGATGAGTGTGGATGGTGAATCCAGTGCGCCGTTAACATGGCTCTAATTCTTATATCCATAGCCCTTAGGTCAGTTATCGACCATTTGATCACCCCAAAGAAACATGCTATGCTCGGTATAGCCCAGGAGTTGATAGCTTGAAATAATGCCTTCGAGTTGAGTTAAGCCTTAAGGATCCGGTTGATTGTAGAGTAGAGTTTTTCTTCAAACCTCATCTTCATTTCAGCAGTTTTTATGTCCAAGGCTTGTTGGACGCCCAGATATTTGTAGGACTCCTCAGTGGACAGTGCTGAGATTGTTGTATTCTCCATCAGAGTAGTACCCTCTTGCTCTCTCTCAATCGTTCCTCGTCTTATATTAACAACTGCGCATAACTCGATACCCAGCTCCATGCAGATTGACTCACTAAATGCTGACACTGTTTCGAGTTGTCTTTTAAGTTGTGTGTTAGTCAGTGAAGTACTGAGGGGATTTAGAGCCAGACAGAACCACAGAGGGCTCAGGGTATCTCCCTGAAATATGCCCCGCCGCCTGATTCTTATTTCCAGAGTAGTTATCTCGCCTCTTCCCACTGCAATCCTGAAAGATGTCCTTCAGGTGGTCATCAAATGTTTCAAGAGGTTGATGATGGGCTTGGTTACTCCATAGAAGTTCAGACCCTCAATCAACCAGGAGTGTGGTACCGAATTGTAGGCTTTCTTGTAGTCAAACCAGGCTACAGATAAGTTTCGTAACTTCTTCTTAGCCTGCCTCGTTATTATATTGTCGATGATCAGCAGCTCCTTGCATCTTCTCGATCCATACTGACAGCCCTTTTGCTCGTGGGCTAATATGTGCTTCGCCCTGACGTAAGTATTTATATACAATGTTAGCGTGCCTGTGAGAATCTTGTATATGGACGGTAGGCCTGTATTTTTTCGTCTCTTGAGTTCTCTGCTCCTTCGGAACCATAAAGATTATGCCAAGTGTGAAGTATTCGGGTATTATTCCTGTGTTCTGCAATGACTGCTGAAAAAGTTGAGCTAACAAAGGATGGACCCTAGTTAAATATTTCCACCAGTAGTTATGAATCTGGTCAGGACCAGGAGCCGCCCAGTTGTTGGCTCCTTTCAGGACTCTGGCTATGTCTCCCTCAAGTAAATTTATATCTTGCATTTGGTGTTGCGGGGTGCTAGATATTATTTCTCCAATTCAGTCAGCCTTCCGGTCATGTGATTTTAGTTCTGACGATACTCCACTCCAGAACTCAAGCATAGCTTCTGGGTCTGGTCGGGATTCCACTTTGGTTTGATATTCAAGTTCCCGGAAAAATTGTTTCTGGTTGCTATAGAATAATCTGTTGTTCCGATACTTTTTGGTTCTCTCATTATACCTGTGCATTCGATTGCCTAACGCTCCTACTTTCTGTTTCAGGGTATCACAAACCACAGTGGTCTTTTCCTGGAAGCTTTCCAAATGATTTTTTTGAATACTCTCCAACTCACAAACCGTGATGGCTCCAGAGTACACCATGTCTACGATTTCAGGGAGGTTGGTGTCTTCTCTTAGTTTGCTCCCTATAATTGCATTCACCTCATCTACATTGCGGAGAACTGCCTTGGTGTACCTCAGTCTTGGAATCTTTGATCGGCAAACAAGTTGGATTCCTGTATACTCGAGCTCATTACTCTTGAAGACATTTCTTATTTCATCTGTTTTCTGATCCCCAGTCTGATAAGAACCCGCAGCAGGTCTTTCCTCTATTCTTGCTTGACTCCTCCTAGTTTTCTTTGTGGGTGATGACTTGACAAAGGTAGGGTGTAAGTTGTTCTTAATAACTACCAGCTCTGCCTTGGAGACCTTTTGATTATTATTAATCCACCGCACTGTGCTAGCCAGTGTATCAGCTTTCGCTTCACGTCCCGTTAAGTCATGCCAGATTCCAGTGAGTATCTGACTATACTTCTGATTCGAATCGTTTACCAAACTCATTGCAGTAAAGTGTGCACGCATTAGCAAGACATTATCGTCATTGCTCCATCGTATACATCCGTCCCGCCAAGATGCTGAAGCGGTGCGTTCCAAAGGTACGCACAAACCTTGGGCACCCTCCTCATTTTGAGAAACAGATTCGGACCTTGCAGTTCCATCTCGGAGGGGTCCACACGACCTTTTTACAGGCTCAGCATATTAAGCAATATTTACATTTACAATGCCTGCCGTAGTGTTTCTCGGGGATTTAATTTATGCATTGGAAACAATGGCAATACATTTAAATATTTGCGATGAAGTAGTTTCCCCCATTTGTATCGTTAGGACTTTTTGTTTCTGTTGAAGATTTTCGTATGTGTTTTTGGTTTTCGTTTGGGAAAAGCTTAATGTCGTAGGTCTTGTTTTTCATAATAATATACTCTTTTACTCGCATAAGTTTTTAACCGTTCTAATAGAATATTACCCAAGCAACATGCATGGACTTATATGTTACGTAGAATCCTCGGGTTGGCAAGTTTCGAATTTCAAAAAAATTAATGATCATCTGTAATTCGATTTATGAAGAGCAGAAGTGATTGTCGAACTCTAAGACCACAATTAATTTCTATGTTCTCAATCGAATCAAGCCATAGAAATAACCATGATCTGAGATAGGATCCTTTGAATCTGTGGTTTTCAGCGATAGAACAATATGAATCGTTGATGGGTATGCACCTGAGAATGGAATTGTGGAAATTTCAAGTTTTTCTCTGAAAAAAAGTATGGAATGAAATAACTGTCTACAAGTAATATATATTTCTGAAAAGTATGGAAATTGCTGCATCCAATAGAGGTTAAATTTTTCCATGGTTTGTATTGGAAAAGAAGCATGTTTGCATTAAAACTCGAAAACCGCTGAGCTAAGAAAAATTTTCACACGCAGCACTATAGTCTACTTAAAAAGTGCCTGTAGAATGTCAAACTTATTAACCTCGATGATGATCGAAATATCCGCGATGGATGTTTTTCCCAAAATTCGGGAAATTTTGAATAAGTCCAGAACGGAAAGAGATATCACAAAAATTTTTGCACCGCTAAACAAGTCCCTGAAAATAAGATTGAGAGAGGAAGGTTCATTTTTCTCTACCTGCAATATTCCATAGATGCCGTACCAATACATCGAAATTTGCCCACCCTGTACGAGTAACGAGTACAGCTGGCATTTAGCATCTTTATCTGTTGCAATAAATAATATTTTAATTCATGATACTGACAGGAAATTTTTAATTGGCACCTAATGCAAAATGAATTCCCCAATTTGTGAATATACTTGAAAATTGGCTTTGGTAATCTACATTATTTGTTCTAATTTAGCAGCCTGATCTCATATTATAAGTAAGATAATGTTTTCTGCGAATTTCGAGTCTTCCGCTTGTTTATAGTTTTCTTAGATTATTTAGAGTAGCCTCGTAAGGATATAATAAAAAAGTGACTCGTAGATCAGTAGTATACAGAAGTTGGAAGAAATAACGCCCTACCGAGCTTTCTTCAAAATATTTCCAGGTTGTCTTCAGTAGGTATTTTTTCATTGAAACATAACGGTTGTAAACTATTAGATTTGTGAATTTTTAATATCTCTATATTTCAATGACTTTGAATACATCTTTATTATTATATCTATTCATCTTACAGCTCCTCTATTAATAAGACCACATGCATTACAGGGTGACTTATAATTTGACATTTCAATTCCCTAAAAATAATTTAAAATTCTTTTTCAATCCCATTGTAGCCGTCACCAACCGTTCCAATCGAGGTTTTAAGACCCTTCTAGACTCCACGCAGAAATACACAAAGTGAAAATAGAAATGCTCGATCGTATACACCTCGTTTGCATCCATATCACGCTCATTCAATGTTAACGAATCAGTTGTATGATCGATAAAAAATCCGAAGACAAAAATTAGGTCTTCTGTAGCTGCAATTTCACTATCAGAAAAAATTGTTCGTGCTCCATAGAAAAAATGAAAGTGGCGTAGTCATTATGCTTCAAAGACCGCAATTATCCAAAAGAACCTGGTGGTAATTGTGTTGGTGGGGGGTTTCAGGATCGGAAGATTGGTTACATAAATTGAAGGTGCCAAAATTATTGGATAGCATTAAAATCAGTAGAAAAGCTGTATCTTCAGACACTGCTGCCGTAGGAAGATATCCAGAAGAATTCGCAAACCTAGTAGCTATGCCAAAGAAACAATTAATTTCCAGAAGCAAAAAGTCTGTCCCTGGATTTAAGGCAGCAAAGAATAGAGTTACACTGGTGTTATGTTCTGATGCATTCGGAGATAAGGTCATTGAACCACTGATGCTTTACAAATCGTTTAATCCTCGTGCTCAAAAAAATCAGAACCCAAACAACCTGCCAGTGTTTTGGCGTGCTAATAATGAAGTGTGGGTTACAAGCGCTGTTTTCTGTGACTAGTTCCAGAACTTTTTTGTTTCAGAAGTTGAAACTCAATGGAAGCTGTTCTAGTTTCGGACAATGCACCAGGTCATCCTCTCGAACTTGAAACTATGCATCCAAATAAAAGAGTGACATTTTTACCACCCAGAACGAGATCAATGCTTCGACCTATGGACCAAGGAATGATCCAGACGCTTAGCTTCTATTATATTAGACGAACCCTCGAAATCATATTGGTTAATATGGAATGTGATCCTTATACAAATGTTATGAAATACTGGAAGAAATTCGACATATCAAAGTTTATCCTAAATATAAAAGGATCAGTGGAAAAACTTAACCTAAGCACAATGAAATCATGGTGGAAAATACTGTGGCCTCTTCTGACAGGGGAAAGTGAAGAAGAATCTGTGAAAAAATTTGAACTTTAACTACAAGTATTGCCGAAATTGCGGATGAAATACAAGCTGGGTTTGAACAGATAGAATTAAGTGACATTCAGGAATGGCTTGAATCACAAGACCAAGATCAGACTGAAACGACTTGGAGGAAAATTAAATTCACAGCCTGTTGAAGACGAGGCTTCAACAAACAATGGAAACGTGACATTAAATTTTTTAAACCTAATTGAAGGTTTAAGAATGGCAAATGAGCTTTGTGGTCTCTTTAAGAAAATGGATCCGTCTTTGGGACGAAGTCTTATTTTTAATAGGCAAATTTCTATTGCCTTCGCTGGATATTAGTATGCTTTGCAATTTGCCGAGCAAAAGAAAATAAGAAACTCTTTAAACCATCACATAATACAGAAGATAATAAATAATCAACATAGTCAATACCATCAATTCAATCAATTTTGTTGAATATTTAATTTTCATTTTGTTAACAAGGATTCATCCATTTTTATTTATTTAATTAACGTGTCCCGAAATCGCAATGCCAATGACACGTGAACAAACATTAAACAGAGATTGACAATTTGGGAAATGAATTAAATAACATTAATAAGGTTTGTTATTCTTATAAATATTGCTAATTTAGATATTTCACTGGTGGAGCATAAAATTTCACTGAGTGTCCTCTTGAGTTAGGTATGATTGCGAAAATTTTCGTAGAATGGAAAGATTGTCAATATATGTGTGGTAGTAAGTTGGCAGTTTCGGCAGTGTAGACAGATGGGGGGATTTTCGGCGGCCACAAGGTATCTGTGGGTGAGGTGTGTCCAATTCTAAGCTTCCTGATGGCGACAGTAGTTCTTCTATTTAATCCTCAAATCGGAAATGGGTCCGTTGTCTGGTGTATGGTCCGAAGGTGGCAGTTGGATCTGTTCCATTGCTGTTTCCAATTTTCGTGAATCTGTATTTGCAGTGCTGATTTTAAATCTATCAAAGCTGTTTCTTCATTTCATTCGGGGACTCAGTGGAAGCCTCTTTGGTAGCCTTATCAGCTGCTACGTTGCCTCGAATGTTGACGTGTGAAGGTACCCAGACAAGGGTTATTGACACATATCTGGATTGTTGGTGGTGGCATATGGTGTGAATTTGTTCAACTATTGGATGTTTGGTGTAGATGTCACAGATAGAGTGAATAGATGAGAGGGGGTCGGTGCATATTGCCAGAGAGGAATTTGCATGAATAGGGTTTGTTAGTGCTTTTTAGATCGCATAAAGCTCTCCAGTATGAATGCTGCACATTGGGGGCAAAGTTGCTTCCTGTATGTGTGTGGAACCATCCTTTATTGCACATCCTACATTGTTATATGATTTTGAAGCATCCGTGTAAAGAAGTTTTCCAAATTGCTGTTTATAAGTTCTGCTAAAGCTTGATGGTGGACTATTGGACTTATTGTTTTTTCTTATGTTTCGATAGAGTGGTAATGAAAGATGGAAGAAGAATACGCCATGGTGCGATAATGGAGGAAGTGATTGGAATTGTGTAAAGAATGTTGGTGTTTTGTAGTAGTTCATGAGAAAAAGCAGGTATAGATAGATAATGTCTAACAGTGTTTGAGGAGGGAGGTTTCGGAGCTACGAGGTGTTCGAAGACTGGATTTCGTGGGTTTGCGGATGTTCTGGCAACGTAAGCTTGTAGCAGTTGTTGGTTGCGGAATATCAATGGATGTTCTTGTGACTCTCAATAGAGGCTTTCCACAGGGCTGGAGTGATAGGCTCCAAAGCATAAGCGGAGGAAGTATTTTGAACAGAATTAAGTTTCTTGAGATTCGATGGTGATGCGGTATTGTACAGTATACTACCGTAATCTAGTTTCGAGCGAATGAGGGCTCTGTAAATTTTGAGTAGTGCTTTTTCTTCGGCTCCCCATGGATAATGCGCAAGTGCTTTCAGAATGTTGAGTCGGTTCATGCAGATTTGTTTCAGATCATCCATATGATTTTTCCAGCTGAGTTTTCTGTCGAATGTAAGTTCAAGGATTTTGTAGTTGTTGACTTCTTCGAGAGCTCGGCCTTTCAGGTATAAGTCTGGTATTGGACGAGGTTGTTTATTACTGAATTTCATTACTTTCGATTTTGATGTGGAGAAGTTGAAGCCAAATGTTGATGACCATTCGTCCAGAGTGTTCATAGAATTCTGTAGTATATTGCAAGTGCTTTCTTGGTTTTTGCCCTGGCAGTAGAGGATGAGATCATCTGCGTATAAGACGTATTTAACTGGTGGTTTTATGGAGGAACACATGTCGTAAATGGCGAGGATAAATAATGTTGAGCTGAGAACTGATCCTTGCGGGACTCCATTCTTAGTGGGATAGGATTTTGAGCAAGATAGAAAATCTGAATGACCGGTTGGCGAGGAAGTTTTGGATAAAACGAAAGATGTTGCCTGACAAGTTTATCTGTTTGAGTCGGTTAAGAATGACGAATTAACCAGGATTGTATCTCTTAAAATCTCATATAAATTACCATTCAATATTCACGGTTTCTGTATTCGCGGCATATTAACGGAACATATACCCTGCGAATAAAGAGCTTGTACTATATATATACAAACATTCTGATTTATATGTATTTATATGTACAGAAGTTGAGGTATATTTGATTCAAGTATTCAAATATGGCATATTAGGAAAGTTATTGCAGATATTGTGGCAAGTCTCAGTCCCTTTGTAATTAAAATTGCTCTTAAGTTAATTGGATACTAGTTTTCTGGATATCATTATTGAAGAAATTTTGAATTGCAAAATAACTAATCATATCCTTCATTCTCTGAGGAAATTACACTTATGGTATCATGCAATTTTGTTCATTTGAAGTTGTAGTTTGTAATCAACGTTTGACGCATATGCCTTTTCATTTAATGCCATGCAGAATTGTGTAACCTATTTGAAATTCAGGAAAAAGTTTCATGTATTCATTACTATATGCATAGAACGCCCACAATTCATACTCCCTAACTTCAGCATAGAATATGAAACATATTTAAAAGAGACCATCAGCAACTACAAATAAAATGGAGATGAGGAATCTGTTAAATATGGCAAAAATAAAGAGAACATTTTTGGGTATCCTTTGCATTCAATAGAATGCACGACCTAATGCATATTTGTGATTTGATGAAATGAAAAACAAAAAATTCGTGAAAAAATATGGCAGAACAACGAGAAAACGAAATGATATTTTATCAGTATATACAATAATCATTTACACTGTTCACTGATAAACTCGGTATTAAGCCTTTTCAGAGCTTAATGGTTCTGATTTTGAATATTTTAATTGAAGACAGAAAATATGAATAACATTTATATTTTCGATAGTATTTATTTTTGTGGGTATTTTAATTTTACTCTGATGATCAGCTGAAATTCAAAAATTGTAACTCCCCTATTCATTTAATGATTATCACTGGCTTAAATTACCCTGCTCAGTCGTTTAGATGGGTCGTGAGTTTATATTTTTCAAGTTCTATTTGATATATGAGTCTCCTTCACAATAAATGAAAAACAGGTAAAATTCAATAAATATACAACACTACAAGTAAAATTTCAGCTTTACAGAGTATTTACAAAATGTTCAATGAAATGAATGATGAAAAAATAAAACAAAGGTCTCAATTGAATGAACTTATCTTCGATTATGATGGAGGTGGTGTGACAGTTTGATGGTGTTATTTTTTTGAAGGTTACAGCGCTGCTTGGTTCAAATTATATGAATATGGACGTTTTATCGAAACGTCTAGATGGACAAGTCTGGAATAGAATTTCTTCTCCAGATGATCGATGAAATAGGAGTTTGTTCTCTTCGAGAAAGTGAAGATCAGATCTGGATCCATTAATGACCTTCTTCTTCTTCAAAATCAAAGACATAGGGGTGTCTTCCGATCCAGACCAAAATTATAACTCGTCGTCCAAACCAAAAACTGTAAAACACCATAAATCACCACTTGACCTCGATAGGTGAAAATTATCTCTTCTCTGCTTTGAAGTTATTATATAATGAAATGAATACATTACATTACATTACATTCGTGGGGGTCGATTGACTTTGCAAGCCTTTCCGAACTGCGACCAAATTGATCTTTTGTTCGTAACACTTCTTATTCATTTCCCTGTAGGTCAAGATCCCTTACAAAATTGAGAATCTCCCTGGGAGCTTTCGCTTTTACTTCGTGCGGCTCTAGTTTGTCGCTACCGAAGGGTATGTCTTTGACGGACAGTTGCGATGCAACTGCAAAGAATATGTTCGGCAGTTTCATCACCCTCTTTACACATTCTGCGTGTAGCCGTTTCCGATTTGCCCATTTTATTGAGATGGTATCTCAGTGGGCAGTATCCAGTAAGGAGGCCTGTTATGATCCTCAACTCGTCCCTAGAGAGATCGAGAAGCTGTTTTGTCTTCTTTGGCGAATAATCAATGAACTTTTTCGCTTGCCTTTGGCCTGGAGTCTTCCTCCAGTATTCTTTTTTGCTAGATTCTTTCCATCGTTCTAGTTCCTGTCGTCTGTGCGACTTACATAGACCGCAGAACGGTTCAGGTCCAATGGGTGGGATTCCAGCAGCTGATTTGGCCAGTTCGTCAGCGGCTTCATTTGCTTGTATGCCTTCAAGGCCAGGCACCAACCACAGAAATAGTTTGTTCCCTTCAGCAAGTTGCTTGAAGGATTGGTGGCATTCCCAGACAGAGATGCTCCAGTAACTGTAAGAGTTTAGAGCTTTTATCACTGCCTGACTGTACGTTGAAATGTAAATCTTTGCCCCTTTGAGTTTTTTTCGTAGTCCCTACTGGCAGCAAAGGTTTACAGCAAGTATTTCTGCTTGCATGATTGTGGGAGAAGAGCCCAGAGGCGCTGATGAAGAGTACTTGGGTCCATATATGCCTGCTCCTGTTCCATCAATCGTTTTTGATCCGTCCGTGTACCAAATGAAGGATTTTTGGTCTAATTGATTTATTTTTCCCTTTACAATGGTGCGGTCTTCTATGACCACTTCGAAGGGTGTGTGAAGATCAAACTTAAGCGGTATTATATCCGATTGTTGTGATAAGATATTTGGCACTATGTAACACAGAATCTCCAGGTGTTCCTTCAGATCACCAGGTAATAGTTCTTTTGTATCTTGGAGCCGTAATGCCGCCATCAACGCCTCCTTTTTCAATTTTATATGAAGAGGAGGTAGATTTAGGATTACCTCCAGGGCAATAGTCGGGGTGCTTCTCATAGCACCTGTTATGCCCAAGCACGCTAGCCTCTGAAGTTTATGCAGCTGGTTTTTCGTAGTTATTTCTGATGTTTTCGTCCACCATACTAATGATGCATATGTGATAATGGGTCTTATAATCGCTGTGTATAACCAGTAGGTTATTTTTGGCTGTAGTCCCCAGGTCTTTCCGAAGAGTCTACGGCATGCCCATAGTCACGATGTAGCCTTGAAAAGAGTTTTGTCAATGTGTAAATTCCAGTTGAGTCTCTGATCCAGGGTTAACCCTAGATACTTAGCCTGTCCCGAAAATTTCAGAGTATGTCCATTTAGAAAGGAGGGCTTTAAGTTTTCTACGTCTTGTGAATGGAATTAGAATGGTTTTGTCTGGATGGATGCTGAGTTCCTCTTCAGCACACCATTCATTAACGATGTTAAGGGCTTTTTGCATCAGGTTCGATAAGATTTCATCATGCTTTTCCCTAATGATGATAACTAGATCATCAGCATAGCCTTGTGCGTTGAAGCCAGCGTTGTTCAGTCGTTCTAAGAGGCCATCAACAACTACTGACAATAGTAGCGGCAAATGAAATGAATGGGAGAATAGCCTAGATTATTCACTAGTGATGAAATTAATAAATGATGAATAATCAATGAACAAAATAGTGACTGGTTCAACCAGACCGAATATATAAACTTATATTATCAAAGAAACGGAATAAAGTAAAACTAATTATGATCGTTAATCTAGGAGATATAAGCAGAGAGGAGGTTAAGCATGCAAAAATTAATGAATAAAATAATAGATAAATAAATCTGAGAGAAATTTATGTCATGTCGTCAGAAGTGTAAGTAAAATAATCTATAGATTAAGGTTTTTTACATCAGGTGATATTCAACAGAAACCTTTCGGAGAATCAGTGAATCCCCGAGATTGAGACTTAACGGTGATTCTCCGAGAAGCGTAAACCAAGGGAGTCCAGGGTTTCTCCGAAACTCGAACATGAAAAATACAAACATGAATATATGAAAAGAATATATAAACATATAAGAAACATTTCTTGGTTTGAAAACAGCGAACTATCAACTATCTGATAAAGTGCGAATGTAGTTTCAATGTAGGTTATTCTTTTATTTTCACAGAAGGTTAATTAATTTGTTTTGAATTTCACCGAGGATTATTTCAGTTTTATAGGATATTTATTTATGTTGTTTTTGTGATGCTATGACTGTGTTTCATTTGAAAATGTACATTTCACTTTCACTCTGGATCTTGTTCTGTATTTGTGTTTCCTTTAACAACTTCATGAATTTCAGATTATTACGTTGAATTTCATTTAACTATTACTTGATCAAGTATTCAGTCCTCATTCTCGCTCTTATTGGATATAAGAGGAAGTTAAATAATTTATTGCTATTGTGTTATGATTCAAGCTAACGAGTTTTGCGATTTGAGCAGCTTGAACTTTCAAGCTATTGAGAAAAAGGAAGCTGGCCTTGAGTTGAATTCTAAAAACAAAAGATCAACTTAATATGGACTGGATTTCACGTAATTCAAGACGTGAATTCCTTTTTAACATTCTACGGAAATTAGAATATTGCATCCTGAATGAGAGTCTTCAAAATAAAATATAATTCATTATCTTCTAGTTCAACAAGAAGACATTATGTCATCTGATACAATGTTTTTTGTTGACCATATTCAAATACCAACCATACCGCTGTAGAATAAATGAAATTCGAGCAATATGTTAAGTGGAGAGGAAAATAAATACACAGCTTCCCAATGATGATTCAATTTGATGGAAACAGAGAGCTGAGATTATCTTTGTTCCGACTCGATGAGTTTTCGAAACCCCAGTAAGCAAACACAGATAGTTGTGCGCTGTAGTTGCGAATTTAATATTTACATTTCGCCTATCCTGATGATTGTATGTTCATGATATTTACATGATCAAACCGGGTGAATATTAAAAACCGTTTCGTGTATTTATTACTGAACGATATATAGTTAAAGACCTCATATACTAAATATCTGTTTCGATATTCCTAAGGCTGGTGTAATTTATAAATTGAGATTATACCTTATTTATAAGATACTGCTACGTCTAAAATCATCAATATGATCATTCCGCTAGAGATAATGGAATTACAGCAATCTTGCTGTTCATGGAATGCTATAGCGTTGTATAATTCTGACTCACATAATATTCTCCCTGTTGCAACTTTTCGCATGCCTGATCCGAAGCTTTGAACCATGAATTTATGTAAATCACTGCATAGATCATGTTGTTTCAGTGTACATAATATTCATAAACTTTTAACATCAGTTATAATTTGATAGCGTCATGCATCTTGAGACTGATCGATTTCAATTATCTCTGAAGACACATCTAGACGGCAGACCGGTGACACAGATGGTCTGCAGGCTGTTTTTGTTTCGACCGACAGTGTACAGATCACTGCGATTGTAGAATATCAACAAACCTGAGTTTCAACCAAGATACATCTGTGTAACCAATCGAAAAAGAATTCTTATCATAATCGGTGCCTATCTCTTTTTGTCATTTACTGCAATTAACTGGATGGCTCAAATAGGAAGTATCCTGATCGTTTTTAAGAAATGAGAAGCAAGTTTCTCAGACTACTCTCTTGCCAAAACAGTTTGAACGAATAAATCAGAAGTAAAATTAGAAAATGCGCAATGAACAGTATCCAATAAACCAAGATAAAAATCCGACGCCGGTGTTATGTCCAAGGTACTGCCTAGATTTGCGGTCGGGGAACTTTTTCAATCATTACCCCAAAATATTTTTGTGTAAGCACATATTACCCGATGGCGAAGAGTAAAAAACGAAATCGCCCCTTTTTAACATCTTTTATATCATAGCCACCCATGATAATTTCAGAAAGAAAACAATAATTGAAAATTTAATTTGAACAACTTTTATTCAATTTATCAATGTAATTCCTAGTAATACATAACGGTAATAATAGTAATACAGGGTGCTTCAACGTAAACTAAACAGATGCTATATCTACCAAGATATTCATTTCTGATCAAAACGCAAAACTAGGTCAATTTTTAATTCAAGGGGGACATCTTTTGGGGTACAAAACTTGCCTGAAATATCAACCCCCAAAGCGGGGGTTGCAGTCCTTGAACATTTTAAATTCGGAAGATGGATCGAGTGATGACTCAAAAGAAAGGTGGTATCTTTGTCTACATTGCCTTGAACGAATTTTCATTTTTAATTGAAAACTATAAAAGATACGGGGTGAGCAACTGAAAGATAGGGAAGACTATTTTTTTGAGACTATTCAAGTTTCAGTGAAGTAAAATGGAACAGATCCATGCTGATCAATGGCAGTCATCATCAAGTATCATCCTCATCTCGAATTTCATCCCCTAGAGCAGAGGTGACCACCCTTGAAAATTTGGAAGAGGGAAGATGGGTCGAGTGATACTTCGAAAGAAAGGTATTATCTTTGTCTTCATTTTCGATTGAGAACTGTAGAAGATACAGAGTGAGCTACCGAAAAATAGATGAGACTATCTATCTCCCTGAGCGATTCAAGTATAAGTGCAAAAAATTGAACAAATTCATTCCAGATCAAAGGCTGCCATCTTACGAAACACCATTCACATCTTAAATTTCAACCCCTAGAGCAGGGTACTTGAATAGCTCAGGGCGATAGAAAGTCTTCTCTAGTTTTCAGTGGCTCACTCTGTATCTTCTACTGTTTTCAATCAAAAATGAAAATTCTTACAGAAGAATGCAGACAAAGATAATACATTTCTTTCGAGATATCACTTGACCCATCTATCCTCTTCCAAATTTTCAAGGATTGTCACACCTGCTCCAGGAGTTGAAATTCGAGATGCGGATGGTACTTGATGATGACTGCCATTGATCAGCATGGATCTGTTCCAGTTTACCGCACTGAAACTTGAATAGCCTCAGGGAAATAGTTTTCCTTATCTTTCAATTGCTCACCCTGTATCTTTTACAAGGCGAAATTCAAGGCAATGCAGATAAAGATACCACCTTCCTTTTGAGTCATCACTCGACCCATCTTCCTGATTCAAAATGTTCAAGGATTGCAACCCCCGCTTAGGCGGTTGATATTTCAGGCAAGTTTTGTACCCCAAAAGATGTCCCCCTTGAAACAAAAATTGACCTGTTTTTGCGTTTTGATCAGAAATGAATATCTTGGTAGATAAAGCCTCTGTTTAGTTTTCGTTGAAGCAGCTGAAGGTTCTTCTGGTATCATAGCAATTTTACATTTAAAAGAATCTACAATCCAACTGATAATACGTGTATCAAGATCTGGAAAGTAATCTGAAAACCGCTCTCTGAGTTTGATATTATGTCTTCCAATTGTTTCCTTGATGTCAGCAAGAGTAATATTTTCGCAATCTTCCAAAAACAAAGCTCACCTTGAAAAAGAAGTTATCTTGTTGTGTTCTACTTTCTGTATCCAATATTTTAGCTTTAATCCAAACGCTGATTCTATTTCTCGTTGAAATGATAATAATATTCTTTTTTTGCAATTCTTTATTTAATATATTTATACTCTCAAAAATATCAGCTAAATATGCAAGATATGCAACCCAGGAAGAGTTTTTGAACTAATCTGTGAGAATATCTTTTGATCAGCCATAAAAATTTCGACTTCAGTTTGGAGAGTCCATACTCGATTTAGTACATTTCCGCGAGAGAGACACACCTTACTTCTGTATGATAAAGTTGGTCCATATATTCAGCTTCACCGTCCTTACACAATTCACGAAATAGCCGCGTATTTAGTGCATGTCCCTTGATACAATTTACAATCTTGATGACATTATGCATGGCGGCTTTCAGTGTAGGTTCTAAATATTTGACCTCAAGGGCCTGGCAATGAATTATATAGTGGTTGGTTTTTCACGAAAGCCGAAAAACCATTAATATGTCCCAACATAGCTCCATCCAAAGATACAAAAATACAGTTTTCCCATTTTTGGAGTATTCATTTACTTTATTCTAGACATCAATTTCACGAGATCTCAACTCGAGAGAAAAACAAAACAGTCATTCCTCTTCAAAATTATCTGCATCTTTATAGCGAACATATACCTGTAAATTGCTACTAAATTCAGTTGTCTCATCAAGCTGAATAGCAAAATATTTAGCCCGTTTTAATGCGAAAAAAACCTGTTTCTTCTCATTTTCTGCAAATATAGTTCGTTCTTTGACAATTCTTGCAGACAAGGGCACTGAATTCAGTTTCTTCGCTTCTTTTCCACCACACAAAATCTCAGCCATTTTCACAGCAGCCGGGTTGAACAAATCTTCAAAGCTTCAAAGCTAGCCCTTGATGCTGACGCTGATCGAATGTACCAAACAAGTTGCTATTCAGTCTTTGTCTTTTAACAGATATTTCTAAATTTGCAAATATTCTCGCGGTTTTGGAAGCAAATCATCTAAATGTTTCTTCAATTGACTTTTTTTGAAAGATTTTGAACTCAGTACCTTCGTACATAAAACACACTGCGGTTTCATTGTACCAATGTCTTCTATTTGTGTAAAACCGTAATTAAGGAATTCGTCTTAGTGTGTTTTTTTATATTTGCTGCCATCTGAAGGAAAACAGAAAATAATATTCGTAAAATACTTTAAAAAATATTTACATTTTACTCACACAAGTTTTATTTTCACCCACCAAAAATTTCATTTTTGCCCCATTTGGGGTAATTCCCCAAATCTAGGCCAGCGGTCGGGGAACCGCTAGATATGGAGGTCCAGACTTCTTTGAATGCGTGTGAAATATGGAAAAATTCACATCGGACAGGCGGCCTGCTAGTCTGTAGGCACATGCTTTGAGCCGCGTCTACACGTATAGATCAGAGACCGCCGTAGAAAACACAAGTGATCTACGGACCGTCATTCATAATTTTTGTACCGAAAGGCAGGATGCGACTCACTGAGGTTAAGACGTTCCACCAATCATAGAAGTCTTTCAATCTTTAAGAGACTAAACCTTCTAAAGGAATAGATCGGGAGCTTTATTGGGGGTACTGGTGTTTCTCTCTTTTTTTTTAAATAAGCACTACACACAGAATTAAAAATTGCTTGTGGGCTTTAAATGAATGCAAAGTAAATACTTCTGAACCCTTCGTCGTTAAACTTTATAAACCTTCAACCAGAAACAAACCGAGGAAGAAGTAAATTCGAAAAATCGAATGAACTTGATGAAGAACCATATGTCTGAGAAACTGAGTAATTATATTTGGTCCGCCAGAGAAAAACGAACAATTTTTTTTCCGTTATAACTTACGCAAATGAGCAATACTTCAAGATCGCTGGAACGTTTTTTTTCACTAAAATATTTTCTGCACGTAAAATCTTGGTTGTGGTGGAAGCCTTCGCAGCTTAATCGCTATCTGTTCGCCATACAAAGAATATTCATCTTTGATCTCAGTTCGTGTTGATTGAATGGATTTCGTGAGGCTCACAGCTTAGTCGAACAGTGGTTCGTAGGAAGATTTGCCATGAATGTACGTTCTGTGGATTTGGTCTTAAATACCTACGGTGATCGAAACTCTTTGGTTTTGGATACTTTTAAGGTGGTATTTGAAGGGGAAGGTGTTGAAGCATGGTCTTCTCGAGAACTTTGAGATTAAACAAGAACTTGGCTTTCATTTTATTGTTCCCAATGTCTTTACTTCGACTTGTAATTCTTCCTGCTCTACTGAATTCTATAAAAAAATTAATCACTATCAATTTTTATTTCTACATTGTTGTATGATAATAATATGATTTTTTATTTTATTGCCTTAATATTTATATCATCGTGGACTTGTGCACAATCTCAGCTGTTAGCTGGATATAATTTACCTTTCCCAGATTCAACAATCAAACGAAATAGGCTCGATTACAATATACTTGATATAATATATGATAATATATATATATATATATATATATATATATATATATATATATATATATATATATATATATATATATATATATATATATATATATATATATAGATCCATGAAATTCTAATTTCTTAAGGCTATCATTCAATCTTTTGGGTATTAACCCAGTCCACATCTCCTTGATCTCAATAGCAAGGTCTGTGTATTTGGAGTTTTTCTCCTGGAATTTGCTCAGCAAGTTGTTATTATTCAGTATGGCGACATCTATCAGCATTGCTGTTCTGGCGCCCCTATCATACACCACTATGTCCGGCCTATTATTCGTCACCATTCTGTCAGTGATAACAGGCCTATCTGTTGCTGTTCTGGCTCTCTTATCATATACCACTATGTCCGACCTATTATTCGTCACCATTCTATTAGTGATAACATGCATATATCTGATCATTTTCTAATACGGGCGCCGGTCGATACTTGTTATATGACTGAAAGGCATTCAGAAATCCATACTTGTGCGCTCGTTTTGGATGCATAATGTTGCACACTTGATTATGTCTGTAAAGATAGACGTAATATGCTGTATGGTATCCGATCTTGTATGGCATTTCCAGCACTTATATGTTTGTAATGTGTCGTCCCTTATTTATAATTTTTTTGTAGTTGTTTGTAGCGATGACTTGGTCCAGTTCTGTCTTAGTCCACCTGATTATTCCAAATGAAGGAAGTATTATTATTATCAGTAAACCAAATAGATCACATGGTTATAGAGAGTAAACTCACCAAGTATGTAATGAATGTTAGGAGTTTACGCGGGGCAGACGTGGACACAGACCACATGCTCGTAAGAGCCAAGATAAAATATAGGAAACCAGAACATCAGGAAAGTAAAAGAAATAAAGTTATCAAATATGCAGTGGAAAAATTGAATGATGAGAATATTAGGAAGGAGTTTCAGACCAAAATTACCGAAAGAATTTCCAGTAATAAAGAGGAAAGCATTGAAGATCAGTGGAGACAGTTGGAACAGATGATGAAAGAAGGAGCAGATATGCTGCTAAAGGATGATAGCAAAGCAGATCAAGGAGGTTGGTATGATGAAGAGTGCAGGAGAGCAGTACTTGAAAGAGAAGAATCCAGAATGAATATGATGAAAAACAACACAATAGAGAACCAGAAGCTGTATTGAGAAAAGAGAAAAAAAGCAAAAAGCACATGCAGGAGAAAGAAAAGAGAATATATAGAGACTGAAATGGAAAATCCGGAAAACAACTATATGTGAAAACAGACGAGACAATTCAATGAAAATATACAATATCAGAGGAGGCTCTATCAGCAGAATAAAATATTATTCTGCAAAGACAAAAACAGGCAGTTGGTAGGAGGAATAGAAAAAAGTTTGAAGGGATGGAGTGAGTATTTCAGAGAGATGTTGGACGGGGAAAGTGAAGAGACTAGTGAAAATGCGAACGATGAAGGGGCGTTCCTAAATGAAGCGTATGAGGAACCACCAAATAAGGAAGAAATAAGATCAATCATAAAATTGTTTAAAAACAACAAAGCGCCAGGTTGAAATGGCATCACGGCGGATATGTTGGAGATAGGGCGACAAGAAATGGAGGACAATATTTATTTTATAATATCTAAAGTTTGGGAAGAGGAGAAAATGCCAAGTAGGTGGAAGAAAGCTTTAATATAATATATATAATATATAATGCACAAGAAGGGGGATACGACCAATTGCGAGAACTATAGAGGGATTGCCTTAATGGACACTATCTACAAGATTATGGTGATATCTTTCAAAAATAGACTAATCGAAATAATAGAACCAAAGCTAAGACAGTATCGGTGTGGGTTCCGAAAAAATAGATCAGTCATGGATCAGATTTTTGTGTCGAAGCAAATTATAGATAATACTATTGATCAAAACATGATACTCCATATGCTTTTCATCGATTATAAACAGGCTTATGAATAATAAGGAAATATATATATGAAGCAATGGATAAACTAAAAATAAAAGGCAAACTAATAAGGCTGGTGAAAATGACATTGACGGATACCACCTATAAAGTTAAGATGAGCGGACATTTGTCTGAATCATTATGTGTTGATAAAGGCCTGAGACAGGGAGATCCCCTTTCTACTACACTTTTCAATATCGTGATGGAGAAAATTTATAGAAGAGAGCAGTATAGCTAGCAAAGGTCTAATATACAGTCAAAAGACACAAGTTTTAGCGTATGCAGACGACATAGTTATTGTGACCAGAACAAGAGAACATTTGGTGAATGAATTCAGGAAGTTAGAAACCGCTGCAAGAAGAAAGGGTTTAATGATAAATGAAAATAAAACCAGGTATATGATAGTAGGACAACAAGAAAATGAAAGGCACTCAAAACTGCAAATAATTAGTGAAGATAGGACATACTGCTTTGAAAAGGTAGAACAGTTCAACAATTTAGGTGTAACATTGACAAGAACAGGGGAGGAGAAAGTAGAAATACAAAAATATGTCGAAAAACGCGAAGAAGAAAATTTATCAGAAGATCATCAGGCCTGTGGTAATATACGGTTGCGAACTGTGGAAGTTGAATCAGAGGGAAAAATATACATTAGAAGTTTTCAAGAGAAGAATACTTAAAAGAATATATGGTGGAAAAAAGGTAGAAAATCGTTGGGAAAGGAGAACGAACGCCGAGTTTTAAGAATTGTATGGACAACCCTCAATAACAAATGTGGCTAGAGCACAAAGAATGAGATGGCTTGGCCATGTTTTCCAACTGGGATACGATAGAACAACAAGACAAGTTTTGACAACGGGAATAACGGGAAGAAGATGCAGGGGAAGACCACGCACAAAATGGATCAAGATGGTGGAGAAAGATATTGAAGAGCTAGGAGTGAATTACTGGAAAGGAGCAGTTATGAATAAAATGAAATGGAGAAGAATGTGTAATGAAGCCATGGGCCTACTTGGCCTGTAGAGCTGTATATATATATATATATATATATATATATATATATATATATATATATATATATATATATATATATATATATATATATAATATATTAACTGACAATTTTGTCATATTTATATTCAGAGCAGTATTCTATTCAATCGTGCACCACTTCACACAAAGGAAACTATTAATGAGTAACATTCAGTGTTACTTGACTAAGGTCCGTACACTGGATTTTTCCGGGGAGAAAGCCTCTGACACTACTCGTTGGTACATTGATATCATTGTCTGATGATGCTATAGTATGTATATATTCTGGTAGATTGATATATTCTCATAACATTTAACGTTATCCTAATATATAATTACTCCAGGATATGTTTTGATTATAATCATTGCCTGGCAATGGTATTAATTACCGGGTGTTGGATTTATATTTTTCATGAAATCAGTTTGATTGCATGAACAGATATATGGGCAACTCGTCGGGGTAAAACCCTATATATATATATATATATATATATATATATATATATATATATATATATATATATATATATATATATATATATATATATATATATATATATATATATATATATATATATATATATATATATATATATATATATATATATATATATATATATATATATATATATATATATATATATATATATATATATATATATATATATATATATATATATATATATATATATATATATATATATATATATATATATATATATATATATATATATATATATATATGAAATATATATATATATATAAATATATATATATTATATATATATATATATATATATATATATATATATATATATATATATATATATATATATATATATATATATATATATATATATATATATATATATATATATATATATATATATATATATATATATATATATATATATATATATATATATATATATATATATATATATATATATATATATATATATATATATATATATATATATAGCTATTTTATTTTTCAGGCCCACAGGAGAAGAAGAGTCGGAAGCGTTCGAACAACAGTTTGAGGAAAAGTGGAACTATCCGAATTGTATCGGTGCCATCGACGGCAAACATATTGAGCTGAATCTCCTATGAATTCAGGCTCCGAATACTTTAACTATAGGGGATTTTTCATCCTTGTCTTGCTTGCTGTTGTGGATGATAATTATAATTTCATATGCGTGAATGAGGGACGCCAAGGGAGAGTCTCCGGTAGAGGTGCTTTTAACGATACGTTTTTCAAAACGGACTTGAAGAAAACTCCATACATTTACCTCATCCACGAGCTTCACCAGGGAGAACCACCCCTAAGTCATTTGAGTTATGAAGGGGCTTTGAATATTTTTGATTTTTCTTTCAATTTCTTGTTTGTCTACACCGAATGACTCTACATAAATTATCATGTCTCAGGTTTTTGTTTTTATACTGCTGGTTAGTGCTGTCCAACAGTATAGGACGGGCACTGTACATTTCGATGAGACTCAACGTTTCTTCACCTGTCCAGACCATTGACAACACTCAAACACCCCTTGAGACCGATTAGAAGCCGAGCGGTACATCCACAGTACAGATTGCCCTTAAATTCGGTTCGGCTTTCTTTGATCCGGACCGAGCTGTTTCGGGTTGCGGTCGGCATGATTCGAGTCGGCTTTTGGCACATCGGTAAGGCCGGGCGGCATATCCTCGCCTATTACATTTTGCCAGGTGACACAGGCCGAACGATACCAATCGGCATAGTGTGGACGCGGCTTTAGACATCGAACCCGTAGCTAAAAATTTATCCATCAAATATAAAACATATTGGCCTCCCATCTGTCTTTCTAGATGATTCAAATTGAAAATCCTCAACGTTTCTCTGGCAGCGCAACTTTTGTTCCCATAATGAATTGAAACAATTTTATCAGGTAAGTAAACCATTTCCAACGTTCGTCTAACAAACGATTACTGTGGTTAAATGTATTGCGAAAATGAAAGACTAATGTGAAACAGATTTTTCATCATCACATGGATGTAATAAAAATAATTCTTGCCCCTACAAACAACATGTTTATTGATATCTCACATTATTACATTTCCTTAAGAATTTAATACTTGAAAATGCTGGGGAAGAGTATGGGTACTTGAGATTAATAGCAGATAATTATATTGTATCATCAAATGTCGGATGAGGTCATCTTGAGAACTCAAGGCAATGTCAAACTTTCGTTGAAAATGAACTAATTTTGTGATTTGATTATTTGTGATAACTTCTTCTAATAGAAGATAAACAGACCTTTCCAAAGATATGTCACTCGATCCACTTTCCCAATTATGAATATCAACTTAGGATCTGCTAAAATCATGTGGTTGATTTCACATGTTTCGAATCAACTCGGGCAGTGGTCCCCCTACAATCAATAAATGACGTATCTTTGCTTTTATGCAAAAATCATTCAATCTTATGATAGAGGGGGTGGCAAATTTTCGTTGGAACACACGTTGAAGGGAATTGGATTCAATTTCAACTGTATGGACAAAATATCTACGAAGTAGCTAAATCATATTCATTTAAATCAGAATTTTCAGACATCGACTAATTCACAGCAAAAACTTTGCTTGAAGCTCTTTTGCGTTCACAAATTTTCAAACCAGATTCATGAAGGACGTAAATTAAAATGTTTCGAACAGAAAGCAATGGATAATGAGAATGTCAAATTTTAAAATTACTTCTGTCACTCAAATTATTCCCACTATATACAAGTATAGCCTAGAATTATTTGGAAAGAATAAAGTTGTTCTAGGTTAAATGGATAGCCGCTCCTGATATGAAAAACAGACTGGCATAATATTTTCAGTTTACTTATGAATTATTCATTTCGCTGGAGAAAGGACAACTTTACACCTGATATAACTAGAAAAATAGTATTTTCATATTATGTTGTCAAATCCTTATTTGCCTTGCTTCAAATATGGATTACATTTTACTGAATGAATTTGTTGTCACCTATACATTTATCGACATTTGTCATATTTCTAAAACGACTGTCAAAATTTTTTCGCAAATTTTTCCTTGAATTAAACGAGAACCACCAAGAAATAATATATGATAATATAATATAACCCAAATTATCGGCATCACATAGAAGACCGAACCTAGGTATCGGGGCTCTCTCGGTCAAACAGAGAGGGAATTGTTTTGTTGAGTTTGACTATTGGCGAGATTTTGCGATTATACTTCAAAATGGGCAAGCAAGAACAAGGGAGTGATTATGTTTCAGGAGACACACTGTGACGGAAAAATATCTCCGCGAAAGAGGAAATATGGCAGGTTTAATATTTTTTGATCATCTCCTTAGTCCTTTTCATGGCCTTGCTTGCTATGTAAAATCTTTTCTCAAATTCAAGCGTGTTTAGACATATAAGAGTCAGGTATGATTGTTGAAATATTTTTCTGATGGTTTTCTTTTTCCATTGTTACAGATTCCTGTCCCAAACACCCTTCCTTTTAGCCTTGTCTTCGTCTGGAAATCATGGAGTGCAAGATGAGAATTGAAGTTGCTAAGCAGAAAAATATTTGATACTCTTTATGTATACATGACACTAACACAACATAAACAGACAAGCTATTGCTAGTGCAATAGCGACAGGAAAAGAGAGGTTGTCTTTTTTTCCTCAGGTTTTTCTCTCGTTTATTGAATCATACGCAAGATAGTATGGTTCCTCTGTTACATTTTCTGACACACACCAAAATTGTAGATATAAGCATTTATTGTAAATCCAATTATTCGAATTTTTGTGAATCCTCTCTTTTTCATATATATATATATATATATATATATATATATATATATATATATATATATATATATATATATATATATATATATATATATATATATATATATATATATTAATAATGTCTATATATATATATATATATATATATATATATATATATATATATATATATATATATAGACATTATTAAATTTGTTAAGAGAGAGGATAGTAGCGAGTGCAAGACTAATATATATATATATATATATATATATATATATATATATATATATATATATATATATATATATATATATATATATATATATATATATATATATATATATATATATATATATATATATATATATATATATATATATATATTATTATTATATATAACCTAAAGAACTTAACCTAGCTTAAGAAAGGAAGAATATGAAAATGATTTCATGTGATCAATTGCAGGAAATTCACAGTGAGTAAGACCATTTTCAATTAATGCGAGGAATTTGAGAAAATCCCATCAAATATCAAGAATATGACAAAATATCCTTGAAGCTTTTCGACAATATGCTTGTGAAAAACTCAACACAGCTTGCTGAAGTGGTTAAATTCATGCTAAATCCAATCATACCACAAACTAATTCAATATTTTACGATCACATCAGACTATATTTTGACCTAAATTATCGGATGAAAAAGTAGTAGTATGTTAACAACGACTCTCTATGAAAAAGTGCCTAGGTGTACCATTAAATTTCAAGTCTGATTATTGAACTTCTCAATGTGTTTCTAGAAAAAATAGTTTATGTTGAAAATTCAATATACAGGCTGATATTACTGCCGGAACACTGAAAATGAGGGAGTTTTAGTCCGGTCCTGGAATTTGTGATTTTTTCTCAGCTATATTTTTGATTCGATTAAGGCAATTAAGTTTGAGTAGTGAGTATTTTAGAGGAACTTAAACTCTTAGGCAATTTTCAATAAACAACCCTGTGGAGCCACCAACAATAATCTACAGAAATTTTCAATACCTGATCTTAATCCGCCCTGTCAAATAGCATCCAACGTAGAAGTATGTACAGTTCAACCAGATTCACTCTGTATAAATTATTTCGCTTTTGGAACACAGAGTAATATAAAATATGTAGTGAATACAAAGTAAATCCGGTTGATTTCTCGTTTATTCTAACCATAATGCAGATGCTACAACGATTGACAATTAGAAGAGAAGAATAGCACAAAAACTTGGCCTTAGTCATACTGAATCAGGTTGGAGTTTCGACGTGACCTACATAGTTATCCGGTATCATATGCATATGCTAGACATATGCTAGATATTGAAATTGGAGAATGTATAATTTTTTTCTTCTTTTTTTTTGATCCTTCAACAAGCTCTATTTCTGCCTTTCGGCTAATGACACGCCGGGGAATTCTGTCTCCTCACTAACCCGGAATTTTTGCCGAACCTCTCTCGTGTCGAGGGAAGAGATCTTTGATGTCCAAATCATCTCTGTTAGACAGGACCGACGGCTTAACATCTCCTCCGAAAGACGGACACTCAAGCGATTCCCAGAATCCCAAAAATCGCACCGACTTTGTGGGAACTCTTCCCAGATAATTCTGCGCAGGGGACGAGCACCATATCCTTTACGCCACCAAGCCGGCTTACTCAGTGACTTCTCTTTTTCAGCTTCCCTTGTCAATTTGGTTTCCCTATAGAATTTCACTCGAACAGAATACTATAAAATCACATATGACGTTTCTAGGCACACCAAATCTTTGTATCGATATCAAAACCATGAAGTTTCTTAGAGCAAACGCATCGAAATTACTGCGCAGGAAACCAATGTACCAAATCAGTTTTCAAGGTTTTAAATACAAGAACGATAGACACCCAGTTAGAGAATTAATAGCAGAAGTACGAAAAGAAAATTGAAACTTATTCCAGAACTCTGCAAATCTACCGTTCTGCGGATATGAGAAAAAATTGTATTTCAGACACATGAAGCCGTAATGAGAGCTAAAGCTATCATAGAATTCGAATTTGAATGGTAATAATTCCTACTATGACGAAAGAAAACAACAGAATTCATCTGCAGAAAAAATCTATAGCAATAGCAGCAGTTCGAAAAGTGTGGACATCGGCACCCAATGTAGAATATCTACATGCGTATACTAAAACTTCAGAATCTATGCCTCCCAAATTGAACGAGATATTATCAATAACAAAACATTACAATCAGAACAAGAAAAATGCATCTCAGATATTCAATCTTAAATGCTTCACGAAAAACTCCTTAATATGATATTCAGAATGTGAACTCTTCAGATTGATTTCAAGCTACACACTTATTCATTCCCGATTTCGGGTACTGAATATCAATGCTTCTAGTGTATAGATATATAGATGAATAGTTCATTCATTCAAACTTGTAAATATAAAAGTAAACAACAAGTTATGCCAAAGGCGTAGAACATGTCAAATGAAAAAGTACAATCACGTTATAGATAGTTTAGACTTACAATCAAAAATAAATCTCAATTTATAGGTACAAAATAGGTTTATAAACATAAACAAGAATAACGTGGACAGTGATTTGAACATTGTATACATGAGTTTTAATTTTAGGGATATTTGGCATTCAGGAAATCTTGTGAGCTCTACGGAGCTGTTTCTACTAGAAGTTTCTGTACATGTTTTTTCAGAATTGCTGGTTGCTCATTGCGTATTTTAGGTGGCAATTCGTTCATTATTTCAATTATCATATGATGTGCATTTTTCTGTAAATAAGTTAGATTGAATTTCATAGATTTCAAGTTCTCTTCATTACGGGTCAATCAATCGTGTTCATTTCTATGGAATAGATCAGAGTTATCTCTGACAAACATGATTGCTTCGTAAATGTATAAGGAGGGGGCAGTGTGAGTAAGTTATTCTTGATGAGATAGTCCTTACAGCTTTCAGTGTACCTCAGGTTCAACCTCGATCTCAAGCATCCGTTTTGGAGTTTGAAGAAACGAGACGCCCCAGAAGGCAATTCCGTATCTGAGCCGAGACTCCACATTAGCTCGATAAGACACAATGGCAGTTCAGAGATTAGTATGTGCTGTAATCATTCTCAGGACATAAGAATAGCCCGCCAATGCATCCGACAGATGTTGTACATGGCTGGACCAATCAAGCCTAGAATCGATGGTCACACCCAGGAATCGCATCTCCCCAACAGACTCAATAACTTCTCCGCTGTGGGCTACGGAAATTTTTTTCACAATTTTTGTTGAACAAAAAATGTAAAAGCTGTGTTTTCTCAGTATGTAAAGTCATATTATTCATATGAAAGTATTTTTCCAAGGCTATTAAATTATTTGAATTATTTTAGTTGTTTTGATTATTACTGCTCATTATAACATTTGTATCATCTGCAAATTGCTCCAGCACGTCATCGACGATGCCAGATCGTGATCGTTGGTGTAAGGAATATAAAATAGGGGTCCACGAATCGATCCTTAAGGAACTCCCCTTCTTGTTCTCAACATTTCGGTGGCTTGCATGTTTCCAACACTATCTGCCATTGCAACATACTGAAAGGTAGCTGTCCAACAGTTTCAATGCCACTCCAAGTATTCCGAAACACTCGAGCTTTTTTAAAAGAATACATTTTTCCACGCTTTCAAAAGCCTTACTTAGGTCTAGAGCCATTGCTATCACAGGCTTGTTTTCATTTAGGGACTCCAAAATTGCACATATTGCCATGTATATAGCTCGAATTCCGTTCCTAAAGCCGTTTTGAGACTCCGGGGAAATCATTTTTTTCTCCAAAAATAAAAACAATCTCTTATAAATTATTTTTTCTATTATGTTACTTAGATTATTTAGGATTGCTATTGGTCTATAGTTGTTGATATTAGTATTGTCTCCGGTCTTGCAAATTGAAACTATTCTAGAATATTTTAGTTTTTTTGGAAATATTCCGTTCTGAATGCATAGATTTACAAATGGCACAGAGGGTCCGATATGATGTGAGCAATGTGTTTGATCAGTTTCACTGAAATTTCATCGAAGCACAATTCTGTAAAGATTTTATGGTGTTATGAATCTCTAAAGGCGTTGCAGGATTAAGGATTATTACAGCACCATGCATGTTCTTATCTATCGGTTTGAAATATGTCTCATTGGTTATCCATTGGCATATGTCCATGAAATGTTGGTTAACTTTATTCATTACCTCACATGCATTGTCAGTTCCATTTCTCAGCTTATCGAGAACACACTAATTTTTCGTGGATTTATTTGTGTATTTATTTATGACCTACCAGGTTGCTCTACCCTTATTGGTTGCATTTCTTATGAAATATTCATCCGCCATTCTTTAAGCCTGATGTACAACTCTTTCAAGAAATCTGCAACAAATATTGTACTGTGATCTTGATATATCCCCTTTATGAAAGTCTGTAAAGAGTTGTCGCTTTGTTTTACAAGATTTTCGAATTCCAGAAGTGATCCATGTTTTTTATCAGAGGTTTTATTGTACAATTTGAGGATGAAAATCATTCTATCCAAATCCCTGATCTTTTGTATAAAATAGTCATAGGCAGCATCAGGATCATTCAGATTATTAACATTGTCCCAGCTTTCAGAAGCAAGGAGCTGTGGGAGCTGAAATCATTTTGAAATCTGAATAACATAACATTTGCTGTAAAAGGGAACGAACTCCGATGACTCAGCCCACAGATCTACCTCCAAAAGCTGGTCGTGATGATCCGAAAGCGTGGTTACAATCACATCAGCTTTAGGTTGATCTATTTCTTTTACGAATCTATTAAGGTTTGTGAATTTTTCGTTACATGTGTTGGCGTAAAGATTGATTGGATTAGATCACCTTAGTGAATTATGTTCAGGAAATTTTTATAATATATTTTTTATTTTTTTTTATATTTTTGAAATTTTCATTAATTTTTAGTAATATTTGACTGAGGTTTTCATAAAATACACACACCACACAAATTGTTGCATCACCTGGTATTCTGAATTCCACCATCGATCAAGCAGCTTGATCGCTATTTCTTTGTCAACATATGTTTTTGGACATATGAAATGAAAAAATCTTATCTATGTAGTAACATTTGTTTACATATGATCTCAAAAACGTCTGAAATAAGAATGAGTTTATTTGTCTATCAGTTTTCATTCAATTTCTCTTCAGTTTTCACGCTAAATTAATGCAAGTTTTCTGTGTTTCTTGTTGATTTTCGAATCTTTGAATTTATTGTAATGACTGCTGAACGTCCTGGACGCTGTTTGAATGATCATGAAGTGGTAAGAATTGTAACACTTCTAGAGGAGGAGCGAAGCCAACGTTACGTGCCTAACTTGTAGAATGTTAACCAAAGAACTTTTTCAAGAGCAATTCATCGGTACCACGAAACAGGGGAATATGGAAGAAGGTCCGGACAGGGAAGAAATCGGATAAAAACACCAGTTGATGATCGTTGGCTTCGTTTAACTGCACTAAGAGTTAGGCACTATACGGCTAGAATGCTACAAAATGAACTTGCACCATACAGAAATGTGCATATTTCATTGAAAACTGTTAGGAACAGGCTCAGAGACGAACATATCGGACCAAGGGTGGCTTCTACTGGCTCGCGTCTCACCGGAGATCATCGAGTTGCAAGACTTCTGTTTACGAGGGAACATGCAAATTAGGGTATTCCAGAATGGTCGAATGTTCTCTTTTCCGACGAGTTCAGGTTCTGTCTAGTATCAAATGCAAGACGCATCAGCAATGCAATATCCGGCAAACCGAAAACTTCGGAGGGGGCTCAAAAAAGGTGTGGGGAGGCATTTCTTTCCATGGTCGAACTGAGTTAGTCCTAGTGAATAATGGAAGAATGAAAGCAGCCAGACCATGGCAGATATCCTTGAACCCCATGTTTTACCCTTTGGACCATTGATTGGCGAAAACTTCATTTATATGCATGATAATGCTTGGCCTCGTGCAGCAAGAGTCGTTACAGAATTTCTGCAAAATGCATTTTAAGACGACCATCAAGAAGTGCCGACATGAATCCCATAGAACATGTTTGGGACAACATAAGGCGGCAAATTCAGCAACGTAGGATGCCTTGTAGAACACTCCAACAACTAGAAAATCTGCTTCCTGAAACTTTGATCTCAATTACTCAAGAGACATATATAATATATATATATAATTAGGGCCCAGGGAGGAAACACTTGATTTTGAAAAATGATTAGTAACCATTCGATGCTAGTTGATGGGTCTCTTCGCGGATGTTTGAAGATGGTAGAATCTTTTGATTTTTTATTAACTCGAAAATTGTTGATATTTTCCATCACAAACTCATCTGTTTTGAATGTTATTTTCTCATTTTAAACTTCTGAAGTAACCAAGCGACTATTGAATGACCAACCTAATAGTTTATAAAGTATTGTCGTAAAAGTAGGGTGATGCGACAATTTTTGTGGGGAGTGTATATCAAGATTTCCTAGGGGCGATCGATTAATACACCAAATGACAAGTTTATTCAGAATGCTTACCGTGAATGCACATTCCACATTTACATCTTAGCAATATTGTTTAAGTTCCTGAAAGTCGACCATGTCCATATTAACCTGTGCGAAAATGCTACATCCACCGTGTGATCTGGCTGTACGCGATTAAGAAGCGATTTGATTATATCCCACTATTTTCACAACTCTATAAGCATTACTACATTGTTGATGTTTTCTTGAAGCATAACACATAATGTATCAGAGTTCAAAATATTTGTTCATCGCATTTTCAGATACTTGTAGTATTTTTCGATATAAAAAAATCGCTCCGGTCAATTATAGCCATTCTAAGAAAAATTTGAGTTTCCTTGATTTCAGCATACAAGAAAAGAAAGTAAGAGAAGTCAAACCGAACTTATTGAATTGAAAAACGATCACATATTCGCCGATAAGGACTGCAATTTATTCAAAGATTTCATGTCAAATAAAAAACAATTAGTGACTAATCAATGATTATGTGGAATGTGATCAAATACCTTAGACTTACTTGTCCTATCTGGAAGAATTTCGTTAGAAAATATCGCCTCTAACAGGAAGAAACTGATTCTATGCTGCGAAAAAGTATGTCCACTTAGATTATTAACTAATGTTAACTACTGATTTAGGAATTCCATAATTCCAAGTTTCTGTTTGTGTGAATGTAACTAAGCGGAAAAACGTCATTATCTTTCACACTCATTTAATTCATATTTATTTGAAAAAAACACATTTTGAAAATATTTTAATATAAGGTGTGAGCAGTTAATGAAAACATAATTATCACTAGCAGAGGAGGTTGATAGTCGTTCACTAGATCGAATAAAAACATCAAATGCTTTCGTTATTAGACAGTCGAAGCCAAAAGTCTTTTCAACTGTATGGAAATGTCCTATGGAAATAACTGAGGTGTAGGGCATTCTGTGTGTAAATTTACCTTTGAGTGTTCTACTTTCCACACAAAGGACTGCGGGAAACTGTTTATCCATGAATTAATCATTCAGCTGTACGGCTAGAAGCCTGTTCAAATAGAACTATTGAATTCACAAAGGAATTATGGCTAGATGTGTCTAGAAAAAATCATTCGCTACTACCATTATTCATTCCCTCTAGTTCCCCCAACTTCCAACTGACTGGTTAATTTCATATTTATTCGTAACTATGATAATGATTATATGTGATACTATGTTCCCATATTAGAGGTGATAATGCCGATTAGAACATACACAACATAAAACTGTAGGTTTCTTCCTGAAGGAAATAGTGATGACTCGATCATCTTGCACATCGTAAGACGAAAGAACAGTATGGAGATTACAATGCCCGTTCATTTTATTTCGTGGAAGAAAACCTCTGTCTGTAGTTATTGATACATCTATATTATCGGTTGATATTTAGTTATTTCTTGGATTAATCGCAAATCATATGATATATATGAACGATAAAACTATACGTCCACCACAGGCACATTTCCGGGGGTCAATTCGTTGAATTCTGATGAATTGACCACTGATTCTGAGATACTCAGCCTCGATTTCTAGTTCTGTATTTGTTAGTTCACTAAGTTTTTAGCTTCATTTCTTGGTAAAACAATCCAAAAAAACTCTAACTCTCGAGGAGGGTGAATGATATTCGATTCGCTTCGCTAGAAATGGGAAAGTGTTTTCTGCCCTCTTTTCTTTAGACTATTTTTTGACTACTCATGAAATACGCATATGATTTCAGCAATAACAGTTTCTGAGATGATTCTATTAGCTGATCGAACAAATTCTTTCAGGGAAAACTTCGAAACAGGTCCTGTATTAATTTTAATCTGTCAGGACGATTCTGTGCATGTGGGCCCTAAGCCAGCAGTGGCTCATAATGAATCCGACCAGAGTATGTAGGTTAGATTCTTCTTAAATTTTTTTCTTGTACGACCGTCAATAATAAAATACAAGTAATGTGTTTTTAGGAATTTTACTTAGTAGTTGTAATTCGTAACGCGTTTCACTACAACGTAGCTTCTTTAGTGTATAGAAAATAAGAATGAGAAATAAATGCAAATGTTCTTAAGTAATTAAAGGCTCATTGGGTTGCTCCTTCTTAAGTGGTTATTGATGACAGGTATATCCAATAAAATTAAGGAATAGATTGCTCCCTGGAGAGATTCAATAAAGGTGAAGGGCTTAAATCGACTTGTTCATTGATGAGTCTGCCTGAGTGTTTGTGTTTGTTGATTTCTAAATTTTCCCAAAGATCTACGTTCCAATGTTTATTATCTGTAAATTTGCAAAATTTCAAACTGTGGGTCGAAAGAGTGACTATTTTCTTGGAGATGATTCGCGTAATTTGAATCTGATTTTTCATTTGAAAAACTGAGTTTTTGTTTCGATGTTCTACCAATGTAGAAGTTATCACAGTCATTGCAATTCAATCAATAAACACCTGATTTATTGTTTTCATCTTAATTGGTTTCATTGTTTTTTTTTTAAGCCATTCATCTTTATTGAATCTCTTCAGGGAGCAATCTATTCCTTAATTTTCTTGGATATACCTGTCATCAATAACTACTTAAGAAAGAGCAACCCAATAAGCCTTTAATTACTAAAGAACATTCGCATTTATATTCTCATTCTTATTTTCTGTACATCCATTCGTCTGAAGCTACGGTGTAGTTAAACACGTTACGAATCACAATTATCAAGTAAATCTTCTAAAAACAAGTTACTTGTTTTTTTATCATTCATAATGGAATTTTACCAAGTGAAAGCCTGCCAAATTCAAATGTTAAAGAAAGCTAATACCGGCTTGTTGGCTTTGTGGTATTTCAAAATACCACTAAGATGTGCAGTTTATACTCAGAATATATGGTTCTACTACTGTTCTTTGTGAACAGATTGACTCCCAATTACATACGGTTGAGGACATATTACAACAGTGGACCAGCAAGAAGAGCAATCGAGAAAGGTCAACGCATATCGATCAAAGAGGATATGAAGAACCAGTACAACAGGAGGGACGTTGCCAACATATATTTGAAGGTAATCCATACATAATTATTATTTAGATTGCACCCTGTTGAGTTTGATATTTTAGACTCTGAATCCAGATACGATGTCAAAATTTTAATTCATAAAAAGTTTCAGCAACACAAGAAAAAGTTAAATTTACTTAAATTCAAAATTTCTCCAACCAAACCTGCAACTGATAAATTTTCAGACCATAAATTTTTGACAGATTCACTTATTTAACTGATACCGATTTTACACAACCACAAAAAGATCTATCAGAAAAAGGATTCAAACATAATTTACATCCAAAACATACTAAAACTAATTTTGAACAATTAGGCATAGACTCCGAAATCATTCTCAAGACCTTCAATCATAATATTTTAGCCACACATCAAACAGCAAAAATTATCAAAGAAGACTTTTCAAAATTATCACCTCATTGCAATTCCGATTATAAAATAATAAAAACAATTCGTGAAAATAGTACCAAGAAGGATTTAGTATTCACTAAAGCAGATGAAGGTAACACCGTCATCGCGATTATTGAAACCGATTATATTTCTAAAATTGAAGAATTCTTAACAGCCGGAAATTATATAATATCAATTAAGGAGCCTACCGCTAAATTTCAGAAAGAGGTGAAAATGTTATTTCGACAGCAAAATCATTAATTACAGACCAGGAAAATATAAATTCATTAACTTCACAATCCCCAAATGATATTCTTTAATGAAACTTCATAAGCCTAATCATATTAACTGTTGTCTTATGTAACGGCACCTTCTTTCAAACTCTCAAAATTATTTAAAGACTTGCTAATAAAACATTGTGATTCTAAATCTAAATTTTCGGTCAAAATTCATACGAACTTATTGCCAATATCAAAGATACCATTAAACCACCTAATTTCAAACTCATTTCTTTCGATGTTAAGAATCTATTTCCCAACATTCCTCCGAAAGATACGTACTACTTAGTTGAAGAATTATTAGAAAAGAATCATGTCAATACGATCATTAAATCAGATATTCTTTCATTATTACAAATTTGTTTAGATCAAAATTATTTCCATTTCAATAACAAATATTATACTAGTGAAGACGGCTTGATTATGGGCAATCCGTTAAGTCCTTTGTTAGCAGAAATCTTCATGAATAATTTAGAGAAATTAGTTCATAATCATCCACTTAGTAAATATTGTTTATACTGGTATCGCTATGTAGACGATATCGTTATTTATTTCACAGGAACAGATAGACAGTTAGAAATTTTGTAAGATCATATAAATTCATCACATCCAAAAATTGCATTCACGACGAAAATAGAAAGCAATAGTTCAAAAAATTTCTTAGACGTAACAATTTCCAATGAAAATGGAAAACATGTTTCGCAATTTACAATAAGTCGTCACATACAGATATTATGATACATAACTCGTCGTGTAATCCGTATCAACATAAACTCTCAGAATTCAACAGTTTTATTCATAGATTGATTAGCATCCCATTATCACCAGAAAATTTCAGCAAAGAATTGAATTTGATTAAACAAGTTCCCAAAAATATTGGTTACAATCCCAAACTAATAGATAATATTTTGAATGAAAAACAAAGTAGAATCGCATGAAATGAAGTTTACCCTGTCGATAAATTGAAACAAAAATTCAACACCTTCACCTACGTTGGCATTACAAGTGAGAAACTGAAATCATTCTTGAGTAACAATAATTCCAACATAGCTTTCCAAACTAATAATAGTTTAGGCAAATATATAAAAGATAATAAAACCAATTCAGATAAAAATAAATCAGGTGTTTATTGATTGAATTTCAATGACTGTGATAATTTCTACATTGGTAGAACACATAGAAATTTCAATATTAGAATAAACATAAACGCAGTTTTTCAAATAAAAAATCAGATTCAAATTACGCGAATCATCTCCTAGAAAATAGTCACTCTTTCGACCCACAGTAAACATTGAAATTTTGCATACAGATAATAAATATTGAAACGTAGAAATCTTTGCAAACTTTAGAAATCTTTGGGAAACAGAAATCAACAAACACTCAGGTTGACTGATCAATGAACAAGTCGATTTAAGCCCTTCACCTTCATTGAATCTCTTCAAGGAGCAATCTATTCCTTAATTCTATTGGATAAACCTGTCATCAATAATCACTTAAGAAGGAGCAAATCAATAAGCCTTTAATTATTCAAGAACATTTTCGTTTATATTCTCATTCATATTTTCTATACATTCATTCGTCTGAAGATGCTACGGTGTAATGAAACGCATTACGAATCACAATTACTAAGTAAAATTCCTAAAAACACATTACTTGTTTTTATTATTGATAATGGAATTTTACCAAGTAAATGCCTCCCAAATTTAAATGTTGTACGACCGTATTAATGTCATATTTATTTTTCTTTTGGAAAGAGATTTCAGAGAGAATCTTCTATTTATTGTTGGAATTATGTCAGCACTTTAATGTAGGCATGCACTTTAATGATAATAAGAAATTAATACTTGTTTTTTATTATGTTTTATACTATCACGAGAGATTTATTGAAAATTAGGATTGCAATTTCGGGGTCTCGACCATCTTCAGCTGACAACAAGTATTGGACTAAAGTTGAAAATACATACATATATAAACAGGTGGATACAAAATTAATAAGGGTACAAACAAGAAGTAATAATCTAATTATAATAAAAGCGGGTATAATTTAAATATTTCAAATATGGACGAAAAAGCCCGGCCATACTAGTCGTTCAGAAGATTATGCCTATGGGGGTTTGTTTCAGTTCGAAAATTTTGATGGATTCCAAGAAATCCAATATTTGTCCCTTAGGTATTCAATAAATAATTTGGAGTTGATCTATGGGTGGAAACTGATGGCCATTTTCGATACAATGTAAAGCGAAAGTATATTTGTCGGTTATCTGGTTATTGTAATCGGATTGATGCTCTTTGTACCTTGTTTTGAATGAAGGAGCAGTTTGACCCATATACTTGAAAACTCCAGTATTGTCAAATTTATAAGTTTTATCTTCAGTATTAAAAACTTCATGGGAGAGTTTTATATGGGTCTTGAAAGCTACATTTTTATTCTATTTTGAAATGACAGTTGCAATATCTCGCTGATAAGGCCAAAATATGTTAACAAAATATATTTATTTGTATTTGTTGATTCAATACGTGGGTATATATTATGTGTGTTTTTCGTATCATTCCATTCATTATATTTGAGGAATAACCATTGTTCTTAGTTATTTATTTAATAGTTGACATTTCCTTAGACATAATTTTTCCGCATAATGGTAAAGAAAAGCCCCATGAATCATTGAATAAAATGCAGCGTATTTAGAAGATTCTAGGTGTGTTGAGTCATAAAGCATGCAAATATCAATAAAGGTGGGTTCTCAATATATATCAAAACTTAGTGTTATATTTATATGGGTGATTGTTAGGTCTAAAAAGTGAATTTGATTATCGACTTCTCTTTCTATTTTGAATTTAATTTGAGGATGAATGCTATTAATGTAAGTTAAAAATTGATCTAGTTGTCTCGCAGTTTCTATGAAACATGCTAGTATTTCGTCTACATAAACACCTCAAAAAAGTCTAGGGAACACTTACCAATATCTTTAAAATATGAATTTGATGATTCGAATTTATAGAAACCTTTCGGTTTTTGTTAGGATGTATTGTATATAATGTATTCTCAAGAAAACAAAATAATATTTGACTTCTCCAAAGCACCTATTATAAAAAAAAATTTGAAATTTGAAAATGACGAAATTTGGTGAAACAAAAAAATCCTGAACTAATATTTTCGAAACGATATGGAAGCACTTATATTTTTCAATAACCAGAAGGTCCACCTCTGTTATTAATGACACTTTGGCATCGTCACGGCATGCTCAATATTAAATTGTCTATTACATTTTGGCCTAAGTCATTCCAAGCCCTCTGAACTGCTAATCGAAGCTCCTGTTCATGATGGAAGAAGTTTTGACGCAGGAGATTTCTTTTAAGGGTGTCCCACACATGCTCGATGGAATTCAGATCTAGGGAGCAGGATGGCAACGGAAGAAGATCGATATCATTCTCTTCAAGAACGTTCAAGATAACTCTTACACGATGAGGAGGGGCATTATCTTGTTGGAAGAAAGTATTTTGACCCATTGTTTGGAGATACGGTACCACTACAGGTAAAACTATCTCATTTGCGTAAGAATTCCTTGTGAGGTTGTTCTGTATGAAAACGAGGTCAGTTCTTCCACCAAGGCCTATACCTCCCCAAAACATCACTGATCCGCCTCCCTGTCTAACAACTTCTCGAGCATGCTGGAGACGGTTTTGCTTTCCAGGTTCCCTCCATATTCGAATTCTTCCCGAATCGGGATAATAACTAAATCTAGATTCATCACTGAAGAGAACCGTGGCCCACCTCTCTAAATCTCAGGTTACGTGTTCTTGACACCAGCTAAACGAGCAGCGCGATTTCCATGGGTCAGTTGTGGAACTCTTAAAGGACGTCTGGAGTGGAGCTGACCTTCGTGCAGTCGATTTCTCACAGTTTGTTTGGAAATTTGTACATTATGATCTCGTGATAGCTCTTGAGCTAATTGAGATGCTGTGGTAGTACGATCTCTTCTGGCTTGTAAAACCAAAAATCGGTCTTGGGCGACTGTAGTAATCCTGAAACGACCTGTATGGCGTTCTTCGACGCTACCTGTTTCATTGAAACGCGACCATAAACGATCTATGACACTTGGGCTACTTCCCATAACCCGGGATACTTCCCGTTGTGAGCTCCCAGCTTGGAGCATGTCAACGGCTCGTATAATCTTTTCTCTAGTCAAATGTCGTCTTTCCATGGTCGAATCACAAAACTTGAATCTTTTATTTGTGCTTACAACAGAAACAAAGTGCCAACTAACTGATTTCAAACACTGAATACATGAAATTATTATAAAGCAGCGTCGCATCTGCTACATTTTCAGTTTTTTATAAAAAAACTGAAATCTGTTGCGGCACTCTACATAATTTGGTGAGAAATTGATGCAGGTGTTCATTTCTTAAAAAAAACTCATCCATATTGATCGTTCTGGATACGATATATCGATATTCAGAAGTGTTCCCTAGACTTTTTTGAGGTGTTTATCTATACCAAAAATCTACTAATTTTGATTAGGAAGAATCGAATATGATTTCTTCAATATGCGCCATGAAAATGTCATCTTGTATAGGGCTCAATGTTAGACCGTGGGGTTGTTCATAGAATTTGATATTGAATTTGAAATAATTCTGTTTCATGCTGTGTATTTTAATAGTTTCTTATATAAGAAATACTATATTTTGTTTTTCTTTCTTCTCTGATTTCGAAATTTTTGCGATTGTTTAGTCCATTAGATACACTTTGATTTTGAAAGAACGACGACGAAATGATTCTTGCCTCTATTGACCATAAGATTTTTCAAAACAAAATTGATATATAAATGTAGAGTTTCATCATTCAACTATAAAAATATTTTAAAAAAATATGTGATGTAATGTTGAACATTCTGCAGGTTGATTTTGCTTCAACACTTTACGAATCTAGGCACTGTTCTAATGATGGTTTAACAGAAACAGTGTATTCACATGAAAATAAGAAGGGAAAAAATTTCTTTTTATACGACGATATATCGCCAAATGTAGTAAAATCAAATCGATAGATTATTATACTCTCACTTCTGGCCGCTAGCTGACGAAATTACATAAATTTGTTTCAGTTTTTTATACATTTCTACAAGGAATATTGAGAATTTAAGGCATGACATGAAAAACTTCTGAAAGAATCATTTCATTTGAATATATTTTATAATATATCGAAATCTATTGTTGCTTGTAGCTGACAATAATATTTTGTTGATAGTTGTTGTTACATTTCCGAAATAACTGCTGATTGTTTCTTGCCGTTCTCCTTTAGATTAACCAAATTTATTCGCAAAGATGTCTGTATCAACTTGTTGCGCTGCAAAATGAATTGACTAGATCGAACGTATTAAGTTTTGAAGTGTGTCGCACTCAATAACAAAAAATTTCTGTATGATTAGAGATATTGCCTTCTTCAATTACACCTGTACGGGAAATACACGTGAACTTAACTGTTTGCTCTTACAAGTTTCAAGCTTCAAAACTTTGATTTTTCAAGAGCTTGAATTTTAATTTTCAGAATGTTGATGAAACTTGATGAAAACACTAGTTAGTGTAGTACGGAATTTTGAAGAAAATATATCTCGTGCTCCACCTATCCTCTGAAGATAAAATTTGAATTGAATGTGTTATAACAGTTAGATGTAGAATGAATATTTCATGCATGGCTCTAGGAAATATATGAAGAATTTGATACAGTAACGGAAGAAGTCTTCGAGAGGATACATGCTTGAAAAGAACTAACTGTGGAAGGAAATGAAAAGGCATAAGATGTGACTGATATGTACGATAGAGCCAGTTTGGAACCAAACACATCGTATGAGTGAAGTCGATAGTTAGTACAATGATCCAAGTGAAAAAAATGTCCAATTATTTGAAGAAAATTTCAAAGATATTAATTTACAATCATCATATGAGAAGGAGTTAAAGAACGCTTTGTTGTAAATAGGGCTAAAAGTGAGAGATACAGATGGAAAAGACATACCGCTCTTAAATAGGGACATTGCATACGTATAAGTATAATAAAAATTTCGTCACCTAAAGATGGAAAATGAAGGACGAAAAATGGAGCAACCACGGTCGCTTCGGAAATCACAACACGGTGTACAAGGATGAAGTAATTGATCCTGAACGCCAAATTTTTGATATTCTTTGGAGGAATTGAATATGATTTCTTCAATATATGCCATGAAAATTTCATCTAGTAAAGGGCTCAATGTTCGACCGTGAGGTTGTTCATAGAATTTGTTATTGGGTTTGAAATAATTCTGCGTCATGCTGTGTATTTCAATAGTTTCCCATATAAATCGAGAAGAACTATATTTTGTTTTTCTTCCTTCTCTGGTTTCGAAATTGTCGCCATTGTACAGTCCATTATAAACGCTTTAATTTCGAAAAAACGACCACTTAAGGATTCTTGCTTCTATTGACTATAAGATTTCTTGATACAAAATTAATATATAAATGTAGAGTTTTATCATTCAACCATAAAATTAATTTAATAAAATATGGTGCAGGTGGATTTTGCTCCAACACTTTACGAATCTAGGGTTTTCAGAAACAACTTGACGTTTGGTTCTCGCCCAGGAGAATTCAAGGAAACCTGTGTGAATATTTCACTGCCAAATGTTTTATCTAAACATAGAACGCGGCGAAGTATATCACCAGATAGAAAATAGAGATTAATCTCGTTCCGGGTAATTTTGAATTCGATTCTATTCTAAGTATTCCGTATGCACAATCTAGATTTCAACATAAAAATTGTAATTTCTGTGAAGTTACTCAGATTAAGGCATATTTAAAACTGCACCATGAATATCACAGACTACAAAAGATCGGATCTGGTCACAAAGCTCGTGTCGGTCAAAAAAAGAGGAACTGTTATTGACATTGAAAATAGAACGTATTTCTAATGACAAAAGTAAAGAAATCATGTTTTTAATTACCCAGAACACATTGGGCGGAAGTAGGTACGTCACAAATACTGCGATCGAGAATCAGCTCCTTGAGGTAACTGCTTCAAATAATGGGATATACCCTCTTCTGTGGGTTCGCTCTTTACGTTAAGTGTTCTGCTTTTAACAATATTCGGTTGAGATGAAATTATATTCTGTGCAGTATATCTTTAATCGTTCTCCCCCCATATGTTCAATGTTTTTAGTTTATATCCATAATATTCATAAACTTTCTAAAGTTTTCTGGTCCATTGATTTCCCTTCACTTAGTTACCAATTATATCAATTATGATAGAATCAAAAATAAAATCCTGATACCTGCTTGGTTTGAAATGATGAAATGATGAAAACCTGTAACACTATCTTTTAAAGAAAGGTTTTATAGATTTTCCTCACTTCAGCAAAGACCAGTTTTTCACCGATGAAATTCCACTTCCCTGTGTTCAACTTTCTGAAGAAGTTTCAGAAGCTGACTAGGGTAGGATGGAAAACTCCATTATGTAGAAATTATTTGAGATTTATTGACGATGTTAAAAATGCAGCTAGATATCCATACCTAGAGAATACCCCAAAAATTGCAGCTGGTCAGAAGTATATTCTTGTTGGATTAAAATGTACTTATGAAAATAGATGCCAAATATATAATTTATGGCCCGTATCTAGCCGCTCGAGAAAGTAGCTCTGTGAAGCTTGGCAATAAATGTTCGTCCGATTGTGAAAGAAATATTTTAAGTTTTTCCTACCAGATGAATTTCTTAGCAAAAAAAGGACAAAGGTGGTTGTGATATTTCGATTGATACCCAATGCTGAAATGTTAGTAGCAAGCTAAGTTATATTTGGCGATCGCAAAGACTTTCGAAAACAAAAAAAAATGAGTTGTACTCATGATCATACCACAGTAACAAAGTTTAATGAAATACGACAGTTTTCGCAGTAGGCTCTTTCTTCAAATCAATTCTTGCTGATCAAGATCGTGTAGAAAAGTTCTCGAAAAGTCATGTACTGAGTGTTTGTTTATTTATTTCTAGGACAAAACCCATCACTTCAGTGCGGCCGTAGAATTTTATTTTCGTCTACAAACAGTATTCATAACATCAGTTATGTTATTTTTGCTACGAAATATCGAGGGTGTTGGTTTATGCGTTCAAAAGTTATTGCGATTTTAAAATTCGACCCAAATCAACGAAACAGTCTGTATATCGAAAACGAATCGAATAACATGTATTCTACGTACCGATTCGAATTCCTTTAGGTGTAGTCGAACTACAGTTAACTTATGTACGATCACTCGTGAATCACCCTATATATCAAAATCCAGATAGTTTCCATAAATTGTATCTAAAATATAATATATAGGGTGTTTAAGAATAGTATGTCACAACTTAAAGGAGTAAATATACGTGTTATTTTGAGAAAAAAAGTTTATATGAACATAAGTCCGCAATAGCTTCGTAACGGAGTATAAGGCTGTTGAAATTTCCGGAAAAAAATTGTTTTTTTCTTTAGGACTCCTGCAGTTTTTGAGATATTCAGCCCAGATAGCAGCTTTATTCTACAGCCTCCAACAATACACGTCCTAAATTTCAACTAGAATCTACAAGGCGTTTTCTTTTCCGAATCCATGTCTTTTTTGCCCTTTCAAACTTTTAGCAGTACACCACTGATCAGCACACAATCAATTTTCGTCGTATTCGTTCAAATTAGAATTTTTTTTGACACCTGTAATTTATTCGTATCTCCGACCGTTCTCGAGCAAAAAATTATTAAATGATTGTATGCATTCGCTGAATTGAAACCACTTCTAATAAAAAAAATGACTAGTAGGCTTTGATTTTTTTTCATTTATTCATTTATTTTGACAGTTGCTAAAGTTGATCCAGTGTCTGCTCGAATTGTTTAGTAAGTTAACGAGTAGTTTTGAGACTTTTAAAGTTATTGTGTAAGAAAAAAAGGTTAATTTTACTAACGCCGAATTAGCTGATATCCATTACATGTATGGTCTGGCTGACGGAAACACAACAGAAGCTAGGAGTGTATATCAGGTGCGCTTTCCAAATAGACAGGCGAACATTTTCAAATATCCACAGAAGTTTGAGGGAGAGTGGTAATTTTACTACAAATAGTCATTAAAATGGTGCAACTCAAACTATGAGAACTGCAGATATTGAGGAAGCAGTTGTATTGATTCGAATCCTCATGTGAGTACAAGTAAAATTGGAAATCAGTTGAATATTTCACATGTTCTAGTTTGGAGGATTCTCCATAATTTTTTTGTTGTACCCGTTTCATATTCAACGCGTCCAAACTGTAGTTCCTCGAAATTTTCTTTCAAGACTGAATTTCTACTGATGGTTCTTAGATAAAATTAGAGAAAATGCTCATTTTGATAGTGAAATACTGTTCTCAGTCGAAGATTTTCAAGAATTGCTATCACAAATTTTCACAATAATCATTATTGGGTTGAGGAAAACCCCCATTTCTTTGAAGAATCTCATCATCAAGAACAATTTTCACTAAATGTCTGGATCTGAATAATTGGAAATTATTTGATTGGGTCATTTTTTTGCCTAACAGACTAAACGGTCTCGCTTATCGGAAATTTCTTGAGTAGGAGTTATCTTCATTGCCACTCTTTGTGAGAAACATAATGTGGTTCATGCATGACGGGGCACCAGCACATTTTAGTGGAGAAGCTAGGGAATTCTTGAATAATACATTCAACAACCAATGAATAGGTCGGGGTGAGACAGAACCATAGCCTCCTAGGTCCCCAGACTTTTAGTCTTTTTTTTATGGGGATATCTCAAAAGTTTAGTTTATACCACTCCAGTGAACACTGTAGATGAATTGAGAAATCGAATAATTAATAACCTCATGTGACACGATAAGAAATACACCAGGAATATTTCAAAGAGTGCGTGATAATATGCGAAAAAGGACAGAGGCCTGTATTCTTGCAGGTGGAGGACACTTCCAGCAATTTATTTAGTTTTTAATTATTCTTTTCTTCAGTTTGAATAAGTATGAGTTGAGTCTCAGAAGACGATCGAAATAAAAGCAAATTTTGGGCATACGTATCAAGTATTTCTATTATTTTTTATTTACTTGGCGAATAACATACAATTCAAATAGTTCAAATTCAATAATTTTTCACTCGAAAACGGTTGAAAATACGCAAAAATTACAAGTGTCAAAAAAGTTTTTAAATTGAACGAAGATGACGAAAATTGATTGTACGCTGATCAGTGGCATACTACAAAAAAGTTTGAGAGGGTAGAAGGAAACATGGCCTTGGAAAAGAAAACACCTTGTGAATTTCAGTTAAAATCTAGGACGTGTAATTATGGAGGTATATAACACCCTGTATACACAATCAATTTTATTTCTGGTTGAAATCGATTTGGTATTGTTTTAACTTACCTTTCTTGACGTTTCTCTTCTTTATTTCCCACATTTTCACATTAGTGTATTTCCATTTCTTTTTGCTGATCTGTTTAGAGTAAAGAATGTATCGTTGAAATAATCATTTTCATTCCATTTTTTGTTCACAACATCTGCACAAACTAGGTGTTACTGATATGATGAGAGTGATGGGGAAGATAGGGATTTTTCTCAGATTTTTTACTCTTATTCTCTTGAATCATTTAGAAGATTCAGATTGGTTCATATCACTGTCGCAAGCTCATACCTATGGGTCAAACGATCCATCGATCGCCATTCATCCCACGTTAAAATTTAACATTACGACATAAGCAATGAGAATGTTGTCTCAAATTTAAATATTCCCCTTTTTCATGAATAAATGAATGAATGAGTTTATAACGTTAACATCAGATTCATCATAGTTGGCTACGCTCCTTTCCATTTCAATTTTCTGCTGTTTCTTTGACATGGACGAGAAGAGATATCTTACCAAGTAATGAAAGAGCAGAAAAAATATACCCTCTCCAGCTAAATTCTGAAAGATATAGAATTTCATGGGCGTCTATTGTTCCAAGAAACGAATTAATTAAATCTTTTAATGTGACGAAATATTGCAATGTTCTATTTTCGTTTATTTCATTAAGATTCAATTATTCTCCCTTATTTCGGGATTAAATGCACTGAAACGGCTTTCATTTTCAATTCATTTGAATCGACAATGTGAGTAAATAAATAATTGAGTTTTGCGTTGGTTTGTCTGTTGAAAGTAGGTATTATGATATAATTGCTTCTATTCATTCTTCAATTATTTTATAATTTGTGATTTCTTTCTCGTTGCATGTATTGAGGAAGCATCCGTTGTAAAAGTTAAGAAGTTTATTGTGAAGAGAACTTAAAGATTCTGATCAAATATTCTGGTTTTTTGAATCCAGCAGATTTCTTCGAGATCTCTTAACTTTAGGGCTATTCAACTATTTCAACTGATACAAGGGAATAATTCGATCTGACAGCAGATTAAATTGATCAGTAGTCTTGATCAATATACTTTCATAGAAGTCTTCTCGAAAAAAGTATATTTTCGAATTCGTGACTTAACCGCCTGAAATTTGTCATGCCAGTCTTAGCAACTTAAGCACCTTTATTTTTTGTTTGGAATATGAACAAACAGTTAGTTAGGCAATGCTATTGATGTGCTATTGCACATCTTTTCTAAGTTTTGGAGTTCACTATTAATTCAACATCCAAATTATAGATATTTGGTTGACTTTTTAGGGTATAAGTACAAAGCAATTTTTCCAAAAACATGATGTCGAGAACAAACGCCATGGTTACAGTGTTCTCACTGATATTTCTGAGTGAATATATAAAATTGAATGATCTATATTATTAAATCCGAGGGGATAACGATAGTTTGAACCGGGCCGATAAGAAGCGTCACAGCGAAAAATCAGGGGCCAAAGGCCCCCACTAGTATTTTTTTCCGGAGAAGAAGCGTCTGAGGAAGGTCTGTGCCAAATTTGGAACCCCAGATCGAACTACACAGCGCCGAGGATTTTTCGATAATTTTCGCCAAAACGTCGCCGAGAACGAACAGAATGTCTAACCGGCGAGATTTCTTCGGAATCGGAAACTTAGGTCTGTAGGAAGGCGATAGGAACGATCGTTCCAGCGAGAATTCCCAAAGAACGCCCCGAAAAAGCGAAAATAAAAAGGTCCCAGTTTTTTCGCGAGTGTAGGGGATAATTTCGTCGGACTTTTATGTCAATACAAATTTTTCCATCGCGTTCTATCGTTTCAAAACCTGGACTTAAATAAGTTTCGACTTTCACTTCTTGCGCAGCAATAGTTTCATTCTCGTTAACCCATGGCAAAACTGAAGAATCTTCGATTCAGCGAAGGGATACCGGCAGACTTTTGCGAAATTTCGCTCCATTTTCTTCATTCCGAATATCTCTGACGGTCAGAAGTTAACTAACGTAGAGCTGTCAGAATAAGCGGTTTCCTTTCATCCGTCATACTTCTACGGGGTTGCCGGGAGAATGAAATTTAGTGTCGAACGATTCCTACATATCTCCAGATCAGATCCGCGAAGAGAATCCTACGACTTAATTTTCGAATTTGGAAAGATCGCTATTCAATGTCGCAAGTGAGCTTTACCAACGTGTAAAATTTAATGCGCTTTGTCCTTAGAATGAAAATAGTGAGATGAAAATAGTTAGTAACCTTTACTTTCACCAACATAATTTCGGTACTACCAACATCTAGAATATAGTTAGCTTTCTCTCTTCTGAATGACAATATAATACGGAATGAAATATCCATTATATATAATCAAATCTAACCTTACTTCAATTAGTCTTATTTTGGATCTGTCCTGATAAGTATTTCCAAATTTTATTTGAATGAAATGTTTGACGAAACTTGAAATAAACTTTCAGAGATTAGTGAACGTAGTTCATCATCATCTATTTTATGTATATTTTATTCTGGAAAGAAATGACAAACTTTCAAAATTTATAAATTTAACATTTTGTGGTTATTCTAACCTAAATAATGTGATTCAAACAGAATTTTATGCTAAAATGAAGTTAAGGAGGCTTACAATAATATTTGAAATGTAAGTGAATGTATTTTGATGTTTATTTATGTATTTTGATGTAACCTCTGTGCGTTGAAAGATTTCCTGGAATTACTAGGATCTTTTAACGAATCAATTGGGACAATTTAACAAAATGATGGGATTTGAGTTGCTATTAATAGGTATTGAGCTCTTTTGTATAATAATATTTTTCTGAAAGGAACTCGGTGAAGTTAGGGTTAGTATGTATCATATGAATATTGTAAGCTATCCACTAAAGGCTCTATCTGTATTGAAATAATTCAAACTTGATGTCACTAAGACCGTGCCATTTCAAATTGAATTTTCGTTTCAGTTTATTTAAGAGGAAGTACGTTTCTATTCTTCAGTTATCCAAATTTATAAGTATATGGGATTCAATGTATTTGACAATGTTCAAGTTTGAACCAAAGAAAAAAGATCTCAAATTTGCACAAAAGGTGATTTTTGTGAGTTCCTTCTATTCATAACTCATAGTTACTGTTTCTCAGGAAGTTTTATCAAGGTTGTTAAATGAATGACAGGTATTCCTCATTGACTTTAAGTTGAAAGTTTCTCTGTTATAGGTTAGGTTAGATAGGTCTGATAGTGGAAAACATGATGTTCAAAATACGTAGAAGTTTCAAACGTTTCATTTTGTACAACCACAAAATAGAATTTCTATTCTATTTTTCATTCTTGATAAAGCTGCTGTGTCAGCGAAACGTCGTCGAATTTTTTCAAATAAAGTGTAGATCAAAGTTAAACCTTGTGTTTTATCTCATTAAAAACATAATTAATAATAAATTCATTACTGAAATAAATTGATGTCGTTTAGTTTGACTAGTCCTGACATGTACTGTTTTCTAACAAAAATTTTAGTTCATTGAATAAAATAGTGAAGATCAGTACCTATTTCAACAGTTTCAATTTCCTATTCCTTATCTCTTTGAAGTTCGAACTGTCTTTATTGAGGCAGTAATATTCACCTGCTCATCCCTAAATTGTCGGTGTACAATGAGACTTGACCATTTATTTTACCAGTGTAGGTAACTGAAAAACTTACAGAAATCTGTGTTTCTTGAAGCTGAAAATGAACTATTGTTAATTTGAACAGATTCAATCGTTAAAATACATTCTGCCAAACAAGTACTGGGAATTGATTATTCAAAACAATTGCCCATAACGAATATCAATATTTTTGTTCTTGGTGAGTTGACTCAACTGTTTCCTGTACTGACGCGGAGTTTGAACGTGATATGTTATTCAGTTTGTTTACAGTGCTCAATTTTGTCCGTTCTCACAAGTGTGTTTTGCGATTTGACAATGGATAAAAATATTAAACAAAGAATATGACTCAAATTTTGTATCACAAATAGAATTTTGTGTGCCAAATCGCTGAAAATGTTACAGAAGACTAACGGTGTATCGACTTCATCAAAAACGCGAGGCTATGAGTGGTACAGTGCATTCAATAGCGGCCGAGATGTGGTGAAAGTTTTGCCTCGCTCTGGTCGGCCATCAACATATTAAATTGAAGTTATCATCTATATAGTGAAGCGAATGGTAATCGAAAAACGTCATTAGAGTTTGAGAGGTAGGCCATGAACTTTCTGTATCTCACAATCACTTCGTCCAATTTTAAACAATTATTTGGTCATGAAACGCGTTGTCGCTCGACTAGTTCCAAAACACCTGAACTTCCTACGTAAATAGAATTGCCTAAAGGTCACTGAAGCCATGCTAGAACGAGACAATTCCCACATTCATAGAGCGCATTGTAACTGCTTCGGCATGGCGCTTTCCAACTGAATCGAAGCCGAAAACCAAGTCAAAGCCGATCAAAATTCAAGGTAATATTGACTGTTTTCTTTGATTATCGCGATGTTGTGGACTAGAATTCCTTGTGAGAATGTCTTATTCGTCGCAAAAGGCCATATTAGTGGAAGGAAAACTCATGGATTTTATACCAATACAATTCACCATCTCAACCACCGTATTCACCTGATATGGCACCGGGCGACTCGAGGTAACCGCTTTGGATTTCGGAAAAACGTTCAAAAATGTTTTAATGATTGGATTATTCGTTGGCTTGAATGTATTATTTTTTATTTAACAAGAACCACAAAGAAATAATATATGGAAATGTCAACCCAAATTATTGGATTCATAATTATTCTAGAGCATCTATAGATCATAATCGGCATCACTTAGAAGACCGAACCTAGCCATCGGAGCTCTCTGGGTCAAACAGAGAATTGTTTTGTTGAGCAGGAATATTGAAGGGATTTTGCGAGATTATACTTCAAAATTGGCAAGCGAGAACAAGGAAATGATTATGTTTCAGGAGACGCACTGCGATGGAAGAACATCTCCGCGAAATAGGAAATATCGCAGGTTATGTGCTTTTTGATAATCTCCTTAGTCCTTTTTATGGCCATGCTTGCTATGTAAAATCTTTTCTTAAATTCAAGTGTGTCTAGACATATAAGAGTCAGGTATGATTGTTGAAATATTTTTCTGCTGGTTTTCTTTTTCCATTGTTACAGATTCCTGTCCCAAACCACCTTCTTTTCACCGTTGTCTTCGTCTGGAAATCAAGCTGCTGAGCTGGCAAATCTTTGGTACTCTTTATGTGCACACGACACTAACTCAATATGAACAGACAAGCTATTACTACTGTAACAGCGACAGGGAAACGAGTTTTTTTCTTCAGGTTTTTGCACTCGTTTATTGAATTATACAATATATGATAGTATGGTTCCCCTGTTACATTTTCCTGAGCTCACACTTGTGTGTTTCTGACACACACCAAAATTATAGATATAAGCATTAATGGTAGATACAATTATTCAAATTTCTTTAAATATTCTCTTTTTCAAATGAATATATACTATTTCGGAAGGGCCAACTATGAAAGCGATGCAATAAATTTGGATGAAAAATAAATTATTTTCTATTTTATTCAGGTTGGATTAATCAGCTATGCTGTATCCTACCTTTTGGTATCTCTCAATGTACAGTAACACTCACTCATAATAAGTTTAAGGCCTCTAATGTAATTGATAGTTATAATTATTATTTCTGTACAAGATGCCAATAAAATGCTATTATTATTATTATTATTATTATTAATCTGTGTTTCTTGAAGCTGAAAATAAACTATTGTTAATTTGAACAGATTCAATCGTTAAAATACATTCTGCCAAACAAGTACTGGGAATTGATTATTCAAAAAATTGCCCATAACGAATATCAATATTTTTGTTCTTGGTGAGTTGACTCAATTGTTTCCTGTACTGACGCGGAGTTTGAACGTGATATGTTATTCAGTTTGTTTACAGTGCTCAATTTTGTCCGTTCTCACAAGTGTGTTTTGCGATTTGACAATGGATAAAAATATTAAACAAAGAATATGACTCAAATTTTGTATCACAAATAGAATTTTGTGTGCCAAATCGCTGAAAATGTTACAGAAGACTAACGGTGTATCGACTTCATCAAAAACGCGAGGCTATGAGTGGTACAGTGCATTCAATAGCGGCCGAGATGTGGTGAAAGTTTTGCCTCGCTCTGGTCGGCCATCAACATATTAAATTGAAGTTATCATCTATATAGTGAAGCGAATGGTAATCGAAAAACGTCATTAGAGTTTGAGAGAGGTAGGCCATGAACTTTCTGTATCTCACAATCACTTCGTCCAATTTTAAACAATTATTTGGTCATGAAACGCGTTGTCGCTCGACTAGTTCCAAAACACCTGAACTTCCTACGTAAATAGAATTGCCTAAAGGTCACTGAAGCCATGCTAGAACGAGACAATTCCCACATTCATAGAGCGCATTGTAACTGCTTCGGCATGGCGCTTTCCAACTGAATCGAAGCCGAAAACCAAGTCAAAGCCGATCAAAATTCAAGGTAATATTGACTGTTTTCTTTGATTATCGCGATGTTGTGGACTAGAATTCCTTGTGAGAATGTCTTATTCGTCGCAAAAGGCCATATTAGTGGAAGGAAAACTCATGGATTTTATACCAATACAATTCACCATCTCAACCACCGTATTCACCTGATATGGCACCGGGCGACTCGAGGTAACCGCTTTGGATTTCGGAAAAAACGTTCAAAAATGTTTTAATGATTGGATTATTCGTTGGCTTGAATGTATTATTTTTTTATTTAACAAGAACCACAAAGAAATAATATATGGGAAATGTCAACCCAAATTATTGGATTCATAATTATTCTAGAGCATCTATAGATCATAATCGGCATCACTTAGAAGACCGAACCTAGCCATCGGAGCTCTCTGGGTCAAACAGAGAGGGAATTGTTTTGTTGAGCAGGAATATTGAAGGGATTTTGCGAGATTATACTTCAAAATTGGCAAGCGAGAACAAGGAAATGATTATGTTTCAGGAGACGCACTGCGATGGAAGAACATCTCCGCGAAATGGGAAATATCGCAGGTTATGTGCTTTTTGATAATCTCCTTAGTCCTTTTTATGGCCATGCTTGCTATGTAAAATCTTTTCTTAAATTCAAGTGTGTCTAGACATATAAGAGTCAGGTATGATTGTTGAAATATTTTTCTGCTGGTTTTCTTTTTCCATTGTTACAGATTCCTGTCCCAAACCACCTTCTTTTCACCGTTGTCTTCGTCTGGAAATCAAGCTGCTGAGCTGGCAAATCTTTGGTACTCTTTATGTGCACACGACACTAACTCAATATGAACAGACAAGCTATTACTACTGTAACAGCGACAGGAAACGAGTTTTTTCTTCAGGTTTTTGCACTCGTTTATTGAATTATACAATATATGATAGTATGGTTCCCCTGTTACATTTTCCTGAGCTCACACTTGTGTGTTTCTGACACACACCAAAATTATAGATATAAGCATTTATGGTAGATACAATTATTCAAATTTCTTTAAATATTCTCTTTTTCAAATGAATATATACTATTTCGGAAGGGCCAACTATGAAAGCGATGCAATAAATTTGGATGAAAAATAAATTATTTATGTTTCATTGACCAATACCCGGTACATTTTGACAGAATGTAGCTATTAGAAATTGTTTTATGATAGTAATTCTTTTAATCTTCATAAGCGGATCATAAAGATCGACTATCACGAAGTAAATTTTTCCCTACCAATTAATCTCAACATACTTATTTAAAATTAGTTCAAATATATGCAAACATCCGTAACTTATCCTTTCAATTTATTCCATGTATCCATTATTATCATGAAAACCTTAGAATAAAATTTATAGTTCAATTACACATACGTTATAATCTGCCAGAGATGAGCATGAAAGATTATATCCCAATTATTTATATCATCAGTCCCAACTCACGCTTATTCGTTTCAGACATTGCTTCGTTAAAACCAAGGTAATTCTAGGAAAGTTTGATTGAATCTCTCGCTCAATCTAATTCTATAATACAAAACTAGGACAAGGCAACATCCATAGGAAAGTCAAATGGTATAAGCTATTCTAAATTCAAACAGCTGTAACAATGTGCGCATACAATTAAAAGATAACTTGCGTAGTCCAATTTCAAGTTTTCCTGATGGATAAACCTGACCTAATTCAATTTCGCATTATCTAGAACTTTCCGACTAGAAAAGTTATCAAACCGCAGTCGAAGTGGATTCTATTTTAAAAGAAAACCTTCCAACTGAGGAAGGAAAAGAAAATGGAATATATCTAGAACAATCCTGTTTTCTAGCTAACTTTGTATTGTGCATGTATTTGAACATTTGACGGGAGATTCTGGAAACATACTGAGAAACTTTCAGCTTGTTTTGCAACAATGGTAATTCAATCATAAACTGGAAGGCTATTTCCAACAGAAAACAGTTTTTATCAAGATCAAATGCGAATGAACGTTGCTGTTGGATTCTTCCTTTTAGAAATATTCAAATATTAAGTTCTCTTCACTCGACAAAATGATTATTATCTCATGACGTATTTCATTATACTGTGTAATCCGTTTAGTACGACTTCGTATAAAACAACCAACCGTTTTTAGCGACGTAGTTATAGAGATTTGTTTGCTCAATATCAGCCGCTATCGAAATTAAATCCGTTTTATACGACTCCGCTTACAACGACTGACCGCTTTCAACGACGAGATTACACGAATTAATATCCGGTTACAACGACGACAAGCGTTAACGTGTTAACAAATAAACAAATCATAGGTGAGAAACTAACGCGACTGTTAATTTCACATGAGTTCACAATTTGCGAGTGATTAGTGACGTTAGTGCGTATAAAAATGGCTTCTATAAAACGAAAAAGTTTCTCCATTGAAGAAAAAAGTATTATAGTACAACGTTTAGAAGCCGGCGAGTCCATTGTAACGATCGCGAAGGAGTTCGGTGTAAGTCATTCGACAATATCCACAATTAAGAAAAACAAACACAAGATAGTACCTTTGTTTGATGCGAACGTTTTAAAACATAAACGCGTGAGGGGGTCGTGTCATAAATAAGTTAACTTGGCACTTTTACTATGGTTTAAGCTGCAACGTCATAGGGAATACCCGTAAATGGACATATAATTCAAGAAAAAAATGCTGGAGAGTCTTTGTCGGTTAAAAAGTGATATGACCGAGTGGCAGAGCAAAGTTTGGCCTAATTTGCGGGCAAAATTTTTAATATGGACGAAACAGGATTATTCTATAAACTAACGCCTGATAGGATAAAATTTAGAGGCGAGAAATTCTCGGGAGGAAAACTTTCGAAAGAAAGGATAACGGTCATGGTTGCTGCTTACATGAGTGGAACGATAAAAAAAGTTGTTGATAATCGGAAAGTCCAAGAACCCAAGATGTTTTAAAAATGTGCGATCTCTGCCGGTAGATTATGAGAGCAATCGCAACGCCTGTATGACATCTAATATTTTCATTAAATGGGTACTGAATTGGGACCGTGAACTGACTAAAGCGAAGAAAAACATCCTGCTTCTGGTTGACAATTGGCCATCTCATCCCCCAATCTACAACGTCTGTATTATGACCTATAGTGCAGGCGTTAAAATAAAATTTTTGTGAAAAGCTGATTCTGAAACTTGCCACTAGTCTTGATGCAGATGAAGACACCTGCAGTGCCAAACATCCGAAGATTACAATACTGGATGCCATCCTAATGATTTACGACGCCTAGAACAAGCTTAAGTCAACGACGATTTTCTACTGTCATAAATATGCTGGATTTGACCGAGACGGTCCTGGTGTTGCAGACAGTATCAGTGTTTCTGCCCAGAACAATTATGATGATGATGATGTGCCGCTCTATGTCTGGGCAAGAGCTCTGAAGGAAGGACTACCAATAGAAAATATTCTTCTGTTGATGATGATGTCGCAACGTGTGAGAAGGCAATTGACTAAAATATTCTACAAAATGTTATCTTCAACAGCCAAGAAAGCGACGATTATGATGTCGACGACGGCCCAGAAGAAAATTGTCCTATTCCGAATGTATTTGGAGCCCTGAAAGCTGCAGAAGTATTGAACCAATTTGTGCATTCTAATTTCGATGATGACACTATGAAAAGTATTATGTCTTGTTTGCATAATGCAGTCCGTACTTCTTACCATAGAAATAAAAACCAAAAACAATAAAAAATTACAGAATTTTTGCACTAGATATTCGTTGTTAGTTATAGAGACATATACATTATGTACGGGCACATTATTCAATAAATATTTCGATTCAATGTAAAATCGTTTTAATGTTTGAAACAGTTGAATGTTTGATATCAATATGTAAGTACGTTATATATGTAATCATTTAAAATGCATAAAAAATTTAAAAAATCTTCTTGTACGACTTTCGTTTAGTACGACGTAATATCAGCAGTCCCTTGGCCGTCGATATAACGGTATCTGGAAAAGATTATACAGGGCGCTTCAACGAAAACTAAACAGAGGCTATATCTACCAAGATATCCATTTCTGATCAAAACGCGAAAACAGGTCAATTTTTGTTTCGAGGGGAACATCTTTTGGGGTACAAAACTTGCTTGAAATATTAACCCCTAAGCGGGGGTTGCAATCCTTGAAAATTTTGAAAAGGTTAGGTAAGATGGGTCGACTGATGACTCAAAAGAAATATTGTATCGTAATATGCTGTATAGTCTCCGATCTTATATGGTATTTTCTGCACTTATCTGTTTGTAATGTTCCGTCCTTCATTATAAATTTTTGTAGTTGTTTGTAGCGATCACTAGTTCTTGGATTTTGATTCAGCAGATCATCTCTGGTAGCAAGATTTAGAGGTGTATAAAGGTTAGGTAAGATGGGTCGACTGATGACTCAAAAGAAATATTGTATCTTTGTCTATATCGCCTTGAACAAATTTTCATTTTAATTGAAAACTGTGAAAGATACAGGGTGAGCAACTGAAAGATAGGGAAGACTATTTCCCTGAGACTATTCAAGTTTCAGTGAAGTAAAATAGAACAGATCTATGCTGATCAATGGCAGTCTTCATCAAGTACCATACTCATCTCGAATTTCAACCCCTAGAGCAGGGGTGACCACCCTTGAAAATTTGGAAGAGGGTAGATGGGTCGAGTGATACCTCGAAAGAAAGATATTATCTTTGTCTGCATCTCCGTGAAAGAATTTTCATTCGTTCACGGTGTAGAAGATATAGAGTGAGCTACTGAAAAATAGACGAGACTATCTATCCCCCTGAGCTATTCAAGTAGTTGTGCAAAAAAAATGGAACAGATTCGTTACAGATCAAAGGCTGTCATCTTTGATCTAAATGAATCTATTTCAGGTTTTCTCACTAATACTCCAATAGTCTTGAGGCGATAGTCTTCTCTATTTTTCAGTGGCACACTCTGTATCTTCTACAGTTGTCAATCAAAAATGAAAATTTTTTCACAGGAATGCAGACAGATAATACCTTCCTTTCGAGTTATCACTCGACCCATCTACCTTCTTCCAATTTTTCAAGGGTTGTCACCCCTGCTCCAGGGGTTGCAATTCGAGATGAGGATGGTACTTGATGATGACTGCCATTGATCAGCATAGATCTGTTCCATTTCACCTCACTAAAACTCGAATAGTCTCAGGGAAATAGTCTTCCTATCTTTCAGTTGCTCACCCTGTATCTTTTACAGTTTTCAATTAAAATAAAAATTCGTTCAAGACAATGTAGACGAAGATACCACCTTTCTTTTGAGTCATCACCTGACCCGTCTTCCCTATTCAAAATGTTCAAGGATTGCAACCCCCGCTTAGTGAGTTGATATTTAAGGCAAGTATTGTATCCCGAAAGATCCTTAAAACAAAAATTGACATGTTTTTGCGTTTTGATCAGAAATGGATATCTTGGTAGATATAGCCTCTGTTTAGTTTTCGTTGAAGCACCCTGTATATGATACCCAATATTCTCTGAAGCTGCTTATTATAAATTTGATAATATCGACTCCTGTCGCGGTGCTCTGTAGCTAGTAACAGGACCACCACGTCTATCTATTTGCTTGGAAATACATGATTCAAATGCTCCCTTACCTGATGTGAGTAATGTGCCGGTGCTCCATACTGTTGAAACCACAAATCTTGTTTCATATGCTCTGGTATATCGGCAAGCAACATTGGTAGATAATTTTTCAGAAAATCTAAATACATTTCACTATTAATATGCCCATCGAAAAAGTGCGGCCCAATTAGATATCTATCTACTATAGCGGTCCATACATTCAAGGACCAACGATGCTGGTGATCTATTTGTCTCATGAGGTGTGGATTTTCCGTAGCATAAAAATGAAAGTTGTGCCTGTTAAGAACCCCATTCTTGTGAAAAGTTTGAATTTTCCGCTACTTTGTCACTTGCGCAATTGCAAAAATTGATTCAATTTTCATAGTCTTGATTGTTCAATTTCTGGTGCAGCTGTACATGATATGCATGAAATTTATTCACTTTCAAGATTCTCAGGACGGAAGTTTGACTAATATCTTTTAACTGAGAAATCTCTCTTAGGCTTTCATATGGGTCCTCTATCACTGTCAACAAAACTGAAACTGGTTATCTTCAGCTGTAGACTTCAACTGTGTTGAAATAGTTCAACGCCTTGTACAGCATCTCACCAAAAACCAATCTATTACGTTTTTCATACACGACTACCTCAAAATATTTCCATTTCTCTGATCAAGTACTGTGATATGTACTAATAAATTTTGCTTTCGCAACCTCTAATTATATTATTCTAGTTAATTTTCTTTATTTCGAAAATGATCGAAGATATAGATAAGGTTACTTCTGCAAAATTATAGAACAATATTTTTTGCGTTGACATGAATAATAAAATACGGGGTGCTCTATTAGAAAAAGATATGATATTTTTAAAATTCCAATATTCAATAATTTCAAAAATTTTTTGAGTCACTCTTGTATGAAATATGGATAATCTATTTCAATTCATCAATAAAGCTATCTTTGTGCAATAGGAAAACGAGAGGAAAAAAGTATTCATCCTCTCTGGCCGAAGGAGCATGCGATGATGTAAGAGCCTATTTTCATGAATTTTCACGAAAAAAAAATTTTTTGACGAAAGTACTGACCAAAAAAACTTATTATACAAAGACATTATAGCAGAGTTTAGACCGCTCCTGAATCTTGAACAAAGAAGTGGTCTTCCAATCTGAGAAAAGCACCCAAGATTTCTTAATAGAAAATTGGGACACCCTGTTCACTTCAAAATAAATTGTTGAAGTAGATTCTTACTTTCTGAATACAATACCGTTCGAACAAAAATGAAATCTTCAAGAGCGTACGAGCTACAGAGCACCGCACCACTGGTGAGTCACCCAGTATGTATATATTGCCTGTACTCTCTCCAAAGCTTAACGTGAAATTCACGGGAAAATTTGGTGTTTCAAAAGTTTCTAAACAAAATTTCATTACTCGAAATACATCGCCAAATGCAAATGCAGATTTCATGGTACATAAAGTTTCCTCCTATGTAATAATTTTTTCTAGTATGTGAACAGAAAACGCAGTATGCTTTCAGAAATACTTTTCCGTATGCTTTAAGAAACTTTGAGCTTTTCTAACATCTCACTTCAAATCCCGATAGAGAAAGCAGTTTACATCTTGAACTCAATTTCGCACATTGAAGTAGCTGTAATTGAATTCGTTTCATCGGAAAAATTTGAAATATCTTATATAGAAGGAATTCAGTTCGAATTGCGGATGAAAATTGACTTCTAGTTCAATAAAAATGTATAAGAGAAATTCAACTTGTCTCCTTCAGAATGCAGTTTTCCGTATCCTAAAATTCTTTCAATATCAATGTCGAAGAAGAGGTTTAAATCAAAGGACACGTTCTTCTCTATAATACTTTTGTATGAATTCAAATATTTATATATATTATCTACTATTCAGTTCTTAATTGGTTCAGAGCATTGAAGCTTAATATATTCAAGGAGCATCTGTAGTCAAAAATTTAGATTTCTTATTTGTTACATGTTATATTATTTTCAAATGTCCTAGGTGTCGTATCACAGAGATTCATACTAAATTTGAATTTTCCGTTCTTTAATCGGAACTCCCCATATTACTCATCACTTTTGAACGTGTCTACTCGAAATTAGGTGAGTTTTACTGACTATTATACGCCTTAACTAAATAGTTATCGATCTAATCGTCATTTTGTAAAAAAATAACTTCTTTCAAACACTTTCGGTATATAACCGGCTCGGTGGCGTACGGGATGCGATGCTCGTCTCCTGCGCAGAGTTACCTGGGTTCAATCCCCACAAAGTCGGAGCGATTTTTCGGATACTGGGAATCGCTTGAGTGTCCATGTTTGCGAGGAGATGGAAAGCTGTCGGTCCTGTCTAACAGAGATGTGTTGTACATTAAAGATCCCTTCCCTCGACACGAGACGGGTTCGGCAAAATTCCCGGGTTAGTTGACAGAATTCCCCGGCGTTTCATTGGCCGAAAGGCAGAAATAGATCACGTTAAAGGAAAAACAAACAAACAAACTTTCGGTATGTACTGAAATTGTCTTAGAATCTCAATGTTTATGGTAAATCATTCTTATAAACGCAAACATCTATGAAAAGAAGTAATAGTTCACACAGATATACAGTGTGTAAGGTCAAACTTCATTGTTTTCTATTGTTTTTCAAATTAAACACCTTGATTATAACGAATGCACATGAAAAACACTTGCAATATCTGTTGTAGATGATTTCGTATTTTATGCTACTACTTTCACCTAATTTTATCATATTTTGCATTGAACCGTAAACCCATGCAAATGAACAATACCAGTTACATTGCAACTAGATAAAAATAACCCCTCCCATATATGTCCGCGATCTTCGAAGTATGTTCATTAGTGAAAACAAATCGCAGCTCTCTCATTTTTTAGAGTTATTTGGGTTGACCGATTTGTGCGGATTTTGGAATATACCAACATCCGAGTTGTGAAAACTATTTAAAAATTCTACAGTCACGTTTTGAGTAGAATGGAATTATTAAAAACAAATTGCTGAACTGTTCTCGAACTAGAATTTATACTTGTGTTTTTTCAATTTTTGAATATAAATCAGAGGTTATTTTAGATTGAATTGGAAGAGTATTTATGCACTCGTTGAAAAGATTCTTCAAAATGTGAGTTTTGGAAATGAAAGTTTGTGGTTTGATCTTGCATGCGCAAATTTACATAAAATATCCCAATTAATTTCAATTTTATACTCACAACAATAAAACCCACTTATAACACAAACAATCGAAAAATATTTATTACACAATGGTAAGGAAATATCTGAAATAACTGTTAATGAGGAACAAAGAAAATCTGTAATATTCTATAGTTCAACTCTTTTATCAATATAAATTCGTCTATATAATGAATCGCTAAACGGAGCTTCAGATAGAAAAAGTCTAACGGGGTTAAATTAGGTAAAGGAGGAAGCCATCTCATTGGTCCTCCCGTTTCCATCTAATTATCACCGAAATAACTCTTGTCTGGTGTTACAGGGCAGATTTTTATACTGGAAATATATTAAACTCCTTTAAGTCAAGTTCATCAAAAATCCTCCACTATATTTCAACTTATTGAATTATAATGAGGTTCCCATAAAAATTCTGCCGTAAAAGACGTAAACCAAAACACGATGGTTCATTAACACGCACCAAACGTTAAAACCGAAGCGCCTTTATTGTTGAACATTCACTTCTCGAAGGGGATGAAAATCGGACCGGAAATATTCTTTTTTCGACTGAAAAATTCGCTACTGGTAATTCTCGCTTTATGATTTCAAAAGATTTACTGGTACAACTCTCGATGTCCTCTTCACTTTTACAGATACCAGAGTTAAAATTCTAGCAGTCGCTCTTAACCCTTTGACTGTAGAAATTGCGATTAATTCATCTTATAAAGTTGCACAGAATTCCCAGATCTGAGGAAATTCACAGTGTTTATGAAAGTTGTCAGGAACGATATCTATATTTGGAGAGACAAAAAGAATTTCTTCCTATTTTATACGAATTTACGTATGGTTTACATTACAACACAAGTTTATATAAGAATCCAACTAACCTTTCTACAAAAAAAGGTTTGTATACATCCCTGTATTCAACTGAAAAAAGTGCCTCTTGAATATAGTGATAGTTTTCTAACCTAACTTCAATCGCAAGCAAGATATCGACATATTCCAAAAACCCGGAAAATCGGAATAACTCACAAACAAAAAAAGATATCTGCTGTGTTTCTTTGAATAAATTTTCGTCTAAAATGCTCTCTATCCACTATTTCACATAGATGCCATACAAGACTATCGAAAATGGGACACTCTGTATGAAAAAGAATTAAAAAATCAATATTATCACAATTGGATGTAAACAGTTTTGATTTCCGAGTGATGAAGAGCGATTATCTCTTGATTTGTTATTTCAGAAATCATCATTCGTTTATTTCGAACATTTTAATTCTTCAGTTGATAATTGTTAATTTTAGTATTTCTTGGTTTTTCCTTCATCTAAGTTAAGTGTTTATTCTGAGTTTTTCAATTTATTTTTCATAATTTTGTATTTCTTCAACTTAGCTCATCTTTCTTGACAAACACTATAACTTATACTACTAAAGAATTAGTAAACATCTTGTAACCTACAGGAAATAGCCGTGAGACTTCCTCAATTGAAGTGCTTCGAAAGTTTAAAATGACGATTTGAGCGGACTGAAAATGTTACATACGAGAAAACAATTTGATTGAAAACTGAACAGACGATTAAGAATCAGAAATTTATCTATCTGTGGAAGAATATCTAAAGTGCACGGGAGTTGACCTCCGAATTAGATATACAAAAAGAGCTGTGTTAAAAATCTGATAAAAGAATAAGTGTCATATATACTATAATTAACTAGACCAAGAGTGGATTGGGGTTTTCAAATGAATCCAAAAAAAGTTGAAAAAGAATGAAATCTTTCTAAGAATAATTTCATTAACTGATGAAAGCACAGTTAATAAGAATAACTCAGTCAGGAGATACAACTTCCGTTACCATAGCCATGACAACTTACAAACTATTCGTATAGGCAATATTCAACATCTATAGTCTCTGGTTATTCGAAAAGATATAATTGAAAATTATGGGGTCAGGTCTCATTTTTTCGATTCGTCATTGAAATCAAAGCAGATAAAAATGATGTGCGATGTTAACCCACACCATCGCTTCATGGTCCGGGTTTTTACGATTCATTTGTTCATTGATTTCAACAGTGAAAAGCGGTAAACTATTTATGAGAAAGTAGCCAACACTAATATTTATAAAGTATCACATTCTAAAATCGAAATTTATAGTGGAACTTTCATTCTCAAAATGGGGATCATTTTAACTTCAACTTCTCCTGATTTATATATTTGTCGCGATTTTTCGCGAGAATGGGAGATAATTTCGTCGGACTTATGTGTCTATACAAATTTTCTCATCGCTTTCAATCGTTTCAAAACCTGGACAAAGAGCCAGCCTCGAGTTTCGCATATTGCGCCGCAATAGTTTCATTCCCGTACAGCCCTGGGAAAACTGGTAAATCTTCGATTCAACGAAGAGCTATCGGCGGACTTTTGGAAAATTTCGCTCCATTTTCCTCATTCCGAGAATCTCTAACGGCCAGAAATCAACGAACGTCGAGCTGTCAAAATAAGGGTTTTCCTTTCATCCGTCCATCGTATTAGGGGTTACCGGGAGAAAGGATTGGGGTTTCGAAAGATTTCTAAATAACTCGAGATCGAGTTCACGAAGAGAAATACTTTACTACTCAATTCTTAATTTTGGATGATTTTTGAGACCTAGATATTCGAGAAAAAGACCGAAAACACGAGTGCGGTGCCAGTCACCTCTCCTACCGTCCCTATGATTCGCTATTCAAGCTCGGAAGTCAATATTACCAACGTGTAAAATTTAATGCTCCCTCCCTCCTGTATGAAAATAGTGAGATGGAAATAGTTAGTAACTTTCAGTTTTAAATAATTTCGGTACTACCAACATCTAGTGCTCTCTCTCTTCTAAGTGGCAATATGAGACGGAATGAAATATCCATGTGTACAGACTTCATTTCAATTAGTCTTATATTCGATCTGTCAAAAAAAAAATAATTTCGAATTTCATTTGAATGAAAAGTTTAACGAAGCTCGAAATGAACTTCTAAAGGTGAGTGAACGTAGTCTGATGTTCATTTTATCCGTTTTTATGTATATTTTGTTCAACAAAAGATATAACAATTTTTCAAAATTCATAAATTTAACATTAAGAGTTATTCTAACGTAAATAATGTGATTAAAACGGAATGTTATAATGAAAAGAAGTTAAGAAACTTACAATAATGAGTGAAAGGCAAGTGAATGTAATTTGAGGTTATTTATGTATTTTGATGAATATTTTTTTCAGCATGCTCAAGAAATGTACTCAGAATTCATGCTTATTCTAACCTCTATGCGTTGAAAGAATTACTGGGAATACTAAGACTGTTTAACGAATCAATTTCACAAAATGATTGGGTATCCTTTGAGTTGCTAATAATTGAGCTCTATTGTATACTAATTTTTTTCTGAAAGGAACTCGATTGAGTTTTCGTTAGGTCATTTAGAGCGTGTATCATATGAATAGCTATTCACTAAAGGCTATACCTGTATTAAGATATTTCAAACTAAATGTGAATAAGACTGTCCAACTTAAATTCAATCTTCGTTTCGGTTTATTATCTTTATGTCAGAGGTTTTGAGGTGAGTTTTTATTTTCAACGCATATGTAGTAGTTATTATTTCCCAAATATTTATTTTTAGAGTTCAGTCCACCTGGTGGAAAGGAAGTATATACAATGGATGCACAGCAAAAAGGTTGGAAAATGAAATTAAGAATAATATTTAATCTATCACGTGGACTTCTTCTGAATACTCAGATATTCTCGAGTGTGTCATCTCAAATTGCACAAGAAATATTTATTGTGATTTTCTTGTACAAAACATTGTTACTGTTTCTAAGGAAATGTTATCAAAGCTGTTATTCTCTATAGTTTTGCAATTGAAGGTTCTTTTTTATAGGTGTCTGAAATTTGTGGGAAACATCATGTTCAAATCTAAATAAGTTGCATACGAAGTGTCATTTTGTACAATCACAACACTCAATCCAGGAGTTATGAAAGTCACAAGAAAGTTTGCTGCTATTCATGTGAATCCTATTTTCGGGAAAATTTAACTACTACTTGAAGAATGCTGTGTATATAATATATAATATATAATATACTATGAAATTTCACAAAACATAAATTAAACGCGAGTATGATTGAAGAATAGAAAATTCAGATACAAAGGCATTTCTACAAAGATTTTCAAATACTCAGTCTAGATATTTTCAATATTTCTCAGATTTAGAATATGAACATTGGAGAAATAGGCGAAAAGTTGGAAGACAAAGTGATATGTGGAAGAGATATGACTGGAATTCGAAAGGAAGAAGTGTGTTTCTATAAATGAATTTTCGTATAAAATGCTCTATCTCCACTATTTCACATAGATGCCATATTAGATTATCGAAAATGGGACACTCTGTATGAAAAATAATTTGAGGATCAATATTATTACAATTGGATGTGAACAGTTTTGATTCCGAGTGATGAAGTGCGATTATCTCTTGATTTGTTATTTCAGAAATCATCAGTCGTTTATTTCGAACATTTTAATTTTTAGTCAATAATTGTTCATTTTAGTATTTCTTGATTTTTCGTTCATCTTAGTTAAGTGTTTATTCTCAGTTTATCAATTTATTTTTCATAATTTTGTGATTCTTCAACTTAGCTCACCTTTCTTGTCACAATTTCTCAGATTTAGAATATGAAAATTGGAGAAATAGGCAAAAAGTTAGAAGACAAAGTGACATGTGAAAGAGATATGACTAGAATTCAAAAGAAAATTACTGAGCACAGTGAAAGAGATGTGTGGAACATTAGTGAGAGATAGTTCTAGAAATTAAACCAAGTTGAAATGAGGAGATTAAAAATAAAATAGCAATTAGTAATAGGAAATTAACAGTTACAACAAACAGTTGTATCAAGACTGATAAATCGTCAACATATTTGTATTGTTTATGAAGGTTCATAACGTAATTTACAGATTTGTGGAAGTTTGAATCTCATTTCTGCTTTTCACAAGAACACTTCAATTCAGAAGATGTTTGTTCTTTCTGGTAAGCAAATTGTGTCAAATTTGGTAAATTCGAAAATATACGCAATGGTTAGGTATAAGGCAATCACATTAGGGCAAATTTCTGTGTATTCAGTAGTGTTCCATTATTTTACAACTAATTTCTCGCCTTTTTCTTCTGGATACTCTCGAGTAGCTTTAATTTGAGAAGAACTTTAATTTTATATTTCTTTAATATACTGGAGAAGTAATTCCTCCATTTTGCTGTTTTAAGCTCATATTTGTTGTATTTCATAATTCATAAATCTCATTCGATTCTTATGGAATCTTATTTGAATCAGAACAGTTGAGTACAAACTGAAAATTTGAAACCATAGATCTGTCTTTATCGATCTTTTGAGGTATGAAATTGGTTATTTGTGAATTATTATTTGAGTACTTGATGATTCAATTTCAATGCCTAAAGGGGGACTGAACAATTTGTTTTTTGAATCAATGTTTAAATTTTTTTAATTTTATCTTATGCCAGCTCAATTGGAGGAGGTTGAGATTTACAAAATGAATGTATCTCTTGGAATTGGGATAGCTGGTATTCATAAAACAATACTGAGAGCTGCCTTACCATAAAGATGAGAGAGAGTTTCACAAAACATAAAGAACTATCAGTGTGAATATCACTGAATAAAATGAAGCGTTCCGTACATATAGAGTTGGAGGAGTTCAGTATATTTGGCGTTTAGTATATTAGGCGCATAGTATATTAGGAGTTTAGTTTATTAGCCTTTATTTTATATTAGGCGTGTAGTATATTAGATGTTTCGCTATGAAAAGGCGATCATAAGGGGCTCACTTGAGTTATAGAAATAAAAGTACCATTTCCCTCATCGTACGTTTTCCCAATAAAAAGGATTACTGAAAGGCGAACATTGCTCTTCTTAGAGGAACGTTTTCTCGAATAATCCTACCTTTCATAAGTTCTTCGTGAGTTATACAAAGATGGTGGAGTTTCGCGGAATCCAAATAAATTTCAGTAATGCATCATAAATCTAAAAGTTAGATGTGGGGTGAGATTCAATATTTTCGTAGAATCTAGGCATTCAACCCAAAACAACAAACCGAGAATATCAGTTTGGTGGAGCAACATAAATTACAGAACGAACATTCCTAACTTATTCAAGTTTAGGAAAATTTTGCTAGTAATGAGCCAGTTCGAATTAAGTTATAAACTATGTGATTGTTTTAAGATGAATCCAATATTTGTGGACAGAGCTTTTATGTTTCTCAACTGAAAAATCATCTAAGCACAGTACATTGAAATTCAACCTACCAGATGTAACTGAAACTAGGGCTATCCCTGTAACTTTTTTCTATTTGAAATATTTCGATCAAATCAGGGAATCGGATAGAAGAAAACATTTTCAATTTGATAACATTAATATGTTTGATATTTCGTTTCCGGTAATGCCGGACACGAAACCAACTTTCGATTTTCAAATGGAACAGTCTGTATTTTTTTAATTATTTTAGTTGTTCATCTCATCCTTCGACCTTTCGACATATTTTTGAAACAAAAACATAACCATTTTTTTTTTACAATTTTCATCTTTCGTTCTAGCAGGCCATGAACAGTAACAATTGGCTTAGCTCTTATTATGAAAATACAAGATTGTATGTACAAATTTAATTGCTCATTTCTAACGCGGTGTCGAAGTCTTAAATTTCAGTTTTTCCTCAAAAAGTAGGTTTTCTTCTGAGACAACCATATCGGGCCACCCCGTGTTATAGAAGCAGTATTTTTTATCTTTTTTTCTACCATCCACGTCACTCTATTCGTAACGGTTCTGGAGTTCTAGTGGAAAATACCTTGGCAATTTTTGCAGTTTCTCCATTCGCCAATAAAAATTACTACATTGGCGATGTAAAATTTTTGCATGGCCAACGTTTATAATATTCAGTGGTCATAAAAATATCAATGTGAGATATAAAAATTTCATTGTTGTTAATTATCGACATTGCAAATTAGTGAATTCAATTTCGAGTATTAATGAATATACCTAAAGTGAAAAAGTCGATATGCTCCTCATTTATGGAGAGTACAGGCAAAATAGCGTTCAAGCAGAACAATTATACAGAGAGCGCTATCCGGAAAGACTTCATCCGAATAGAACCTATTTCTCTAAAGTTGAACGAAAATTTGGTGAGGTGCAACCTGCTGAAGTGGAGGATTTCGTTTTCGAAGAAGATACCTAAATAGACGTATTGACATTTGTTGATATAAATCCTACCACACCAATAAAGGAAATTGCCGAGGAGTTTGAAATGAGCCACCAAAGCACATAGAGAATTTTGAAAAACCATAAGTACCGCCTATTTTAATAACAACTACACCAACACGTGTTAACGATAGTGTTTGGCGACTCCAGTACAGCGAAGTGTACCTTAGGAAAATGGAGGGGAATCCACAATATCCCACAAAGATTTAATTCAATGACGAATCAGAATTCACGAACGATGATCTGTTTGATGGGTAAAATACCAGGTACTGGTAGCTACGAAATGAGCACAGATACCAAGAACGTTTTGGGTTCAATGTCTGGATAGGGATGATAGAAACATATTTAATAGGGCCTATAACTTTTGAAGGTTCATTGACAGGGGAAAGATATTTGGAATGTTTGAGGACCCAAATACAAGATGAATTGAACGAGTTGCCATAAGCTGTTGTGATTGAAATGTATTTTCAACAAGTTAGTGCACCTCCTCACAACACAGAGGAGGTCTCGAGGTATCTCGAAGAAATTTTTCCGAGAAAATGGGTTGGTACAAATGGTCCCACAAGGGCCAGCTAGATCGCGAGATTTTATTTCAGTAAATTTCTTCCTGTGAGATAAATTGATGAATGGGGTTTACCAAACACCTGTTAGAACCCGATAAGTATTGGAGAACGGTTTGAAAAAGGCTTTTGCATGCATTACAACCCAACAGTTAAATAATGTTGTGAGGGAACCATCAATGGTGTGCGATGTTGTATTCGTGAGAATGGTTTTATTTATTATATTTATTTCGTTCTCGCTGTTCGCTCTTTTGTTATTAACTTTGACACCCCGTTAAAAATAAGCAATTGAATTTTTAGATAGAATCTTGTTTTTTCGTGATAGGAAATGTTGAGCTGAGCCAATTGTCACTGTTCATGACTATCTAGAACGAAAGATGAAATTTGCAAAAAGAAGATTATGTTTTGTTCTTTTCTCAAAAATATGTCAAAGGTAAGATGAGATGAACAAATAAAATGAGCAAAAAATACAGCGTGTCCCTTTTGAAAATCTAGAGTTGGTATCGTTTCCGGCATTACCGAAAACCGAAAGTCAAAAATATTGGTGTTATCAAATTGAAGATGTTGTCTTCTATTGGATTCTCAAATTTCAGCAAAATATTCCAAATAGAAAAAAGGTACAGGGGTTTCAGTTACACCCGGTATATAAAATTAAAATACCTTCTTCAGCAGAGTTTACATGCAAAGATATATAGACTTTCATAAATTACTTGACTCTGAAGTTAAGAACGTCTGCCAAACGAACGTTTTATATTCCTATAAATTATATGAGAACAGCAAAGATGTGTCTCGGTTATTACCTGAAATATAGAAATTAGACAATTCTTTACCCCTTCTCACCGATTCGAAAGTTGAGATTCGTATCGAGAAATTTTTCAAACAGAAGTTTTTGATAAAAGAATGCCTAAAGTAAATATGAAATGAAGTCTTTGATAAAATAATGCCTAAGTAAATATGAAAACCGTACAGACATATTCAGGCAGATTTGGTGATTTGAACATTTTCAACTACTCTTACCGAGTCGGAAATCAAGGGTAGCATCGAAAACCTTCTTGGACCAAAGACTTGGATAATAATATGCCTAAGGACAATATCGAAATAGCTAAGATGCATCTTGGTGATTACCGGTGATGTGAAAATTAGAAAATTTCAACCCCTACTTTCCAATTCGGAAGGTTTATATTCGAATAGTCTTCCATCGATTTCCATTTGATGAAATAATCTTCAGCGAAAACTGTTTGCAGCATATTTGGAGTTATTTCATTATCTATAATGGCGAGGAGCGTCGAATAACTCAGTCTATCACAAAAGTATTCGACTTAAGAAGTCTCGACAGGAAAAAGTCTAGAGGGTTCAGGCCACTTAATTCAGGCCTCTTTTTCCAATCCAACCAGGATATTGCAAATGGAGGTCTTCGCAAACTGGTGTGGCGTTGTGAAGACGCTTCGCTCCGTTTAGTTGAAAATGCAATTTTTGTTCTAGTCGTAGGGGCTCGTTTTCTAGTTTTATTGTAACCAATGGATCAATAAATGGATTTTACCGTTTATATTATCAGGAACGAACGGAGATCCAATTTGTTGATCTACCAACATTTCGAACCGAATATTCAGCGTTTCCGGATATTGCGTGTGGGTTTCTCATAATACATAAGGATTTGTATCGCTTCGAAATCTACAGTTTTGCCAATTAACCTTTTCATGAAGAGGAAGGCTGTATTCGTCAGAAAAGCAAACATTGTACAAGAAATACGTCTTAATGTTGATATGCTCAATCATAATCTCTCAAACTCTTGTCTTCGATCCATATCGACTTCATTTATTTCATGGATCAATTTGATTTTGTATAGATGGAGCTTGATATAAGTAAAATTCCAAAAACCAGTAATAATATTCAACTGACTTATCTACAGCTGAGCATTGTTATTTTGTCTAGTTGAATTTAGTAAAATAGACTAACAATTGAATCACGTTAAAAGAATTATGATTAAAACCATTACTCCAACTCATATTGCCCTCGATTATTACTCTCTGTAATACAATTCTACCTCATGTCCACAGACAATCGACTTCGCATAAGTATCACTCTCAATTTCAACTTTTACCTATTGTTGAGGAAATTCTGGGGCCTTCTTTCCATATTTTATTTCTTCTGATGCAAGTGTAGGGCGCTTAGGCTTTTATTGAATATTTATCAATTCCTCATTTGATCGTTTATCATCTGATATCTAAATTTGATATTGTTGTATTTGTAATTCAATATAGTCAGTCTTAATATTTCGTTAATCTCGCTTCTATTCAAATCATCTCCAATATTTAGAACAAATTCGGGTTTGTTTGAATAGATATAATTCGAGAACGGCTTGACCGATTTTCATGGTGTTTTATTTTTTCGACGTGTCCCTAATAGTGGAATAAATATAATTTTTCTTCATTAGAGAAACATTTACATTGATAGAATATCAAATGAAAGAAGAAGCGTTTTCGATACAAATTTTTCATTGGTTTGGTAAAGAATAAACATTGTTCATCGACAATATATATCCGCAATTTTCCGATTATCGCGACTTTTAGATTTAAAAAAAGTAGAATAGTGTCAGTTGAGAAAAAGGATTGATATATTCATTGATTGTCAAATATTGTTGCGTGCGTTTTGAAGTTGATTTTGTGTAAACTAAAGTAAAAATAACATGCCACTCAAAGAAGATAATATTTTAGATATCAGTGTGAAGGGTCGATCCCAAATATTGAGAAGTGAATTTCGTTACATTAAATGAACTACTTACATACATAGAATCAGAAGTAAACAAAAATATAGAACAAATGAAAACAACTGTTCCCGATGGCCATGTAGCCAATGAATGGCTAAAAAAAATACAACCAAATGTTAAATCGATTCTTCTCACTTAATCATTTCAGATTATTCTGTCAATCCAGTCAAAATCTGTATATGATTGAATAAATATTCACGTCGAGAAAATGTATTTTTTTATTCATGTTGTCTTTGATTTGTTGTTGAAGAAGCATTAGATACTGATCGATCTGATTGTTTTGTGTTTCCTAGAACCTTAGAAATCAAGAAACACAAACACTCAGGTAGACTCATCAATGAACAATTCCATTTAAGCCCTTCACCTCTAATGAATCTCTTCAGGGAGCAATATATTTCTCAATTTATTGGATATGCCTGTCATCAATAACCACTTAAGAAGAGGCAACCCAATAAGCTTTTAATTACATAAGAACATTTGTAATTATAGTCTAATTCTTATCTATATATAGTTGTCATAATTTCTGTACATTCATTCATCTGAAGAAGCTACGGAATAGTGAAACGCGATACGCATCACAATTATTCAGTGAAATTCCTAAAAACACAATACTCGTTTTTATTATTGTTAATGGAATTCTACCAAGTAAAAGCCTCCCAAATTCAAAAATAACCTATAGATCTCTGTACAGCTATGTTCAAATTCAAGATTATCAACAGTTTTTTTATTTATTAATTGACCATGGAATTTTGGCTCAGCAACTTGTGTTCTCAGTTCAAAGCGCATTTTTTAATTTGAATTCGTATGGTTCTGCGTCATCTATTTCAGGATCAATTAAACAACTGGTAAACTATATCGAAAGAACTGCACCTGATTGTTATATTTATTCGATGTGAATCGAAAACAAAATCGTAGGTAGACCGAATTTTTATTCAAAACACCCTAAACGTCTCACGATTGGTCCAAAAGTGTACTCTGTACAACGGGTGAACTATACGTGATTTTTCATATGATTCAAGAACAGGAAGAAAACCTCTAGAGAACAACCGTTACTCGCCCGTTCCTGATAAATCAGTTGCAGTTAGGCTATAAGTATGTTGTAAACAAAAAGCAGAAACAGAATGATTGACTTTACATTTTACTCTTCACTTTAACCAAAACTTCGATTGGTGAATGTGAGATGGTGAAATGGCGGAAATTTTAAACTGAAAAGAAAAAGAGTAATGAAAAACCCGTATCAGTAATAAAAGAATGTATTTTAATATTTCAACATAAAGAAAAACGAATCTGGTACCATATGTATATGTTAAAGCCCTCTGGATATCGATTAATGGGATAGTCCAAGACTAAATGACTTAAAGTTTCCTCAGCTTCATTTACTCGCAGAAAATCCGTCTGAAAAGCATAGTGATACAACGTCCTTAATCTGTTCCGGAACGATTTAAAATCTAACCTAATCTTCGTTCAGGGACCAAAACCAGGAACCCATATAGAACTTTTTGAAAACAACATCATTTCATTCACTTTTCCAAAGAACACTTCGAAGGGACTGCGTAGAAAACCAAGCGACTAAATCGGTTTTCAATCTCGAAGCAGGTGGACTCTGAAGTTTGTTAATTATTGAATACAGTTCTGGAAAATAGTAATTCTCGTCCCAAAATTTTGATTCTCTGCGGATATGAGGAGGAACTAAACGGTAGATGACATGTAACCAATGAATTGGGGTTGAATTGGTACAATTTATATCCCTGATAGCATAATTCAACTGGAAACCAATTATTTGCACATAAGCACAACGCTAGTTGCACAAAAGACCAGAGCAAGAACAGCAATTCCAGGGCAGTGAACGTGGCAGCCCAAGTGAACACAGCTGGTTTTTGTTGAATATCATTCCTTGTTCAGCTTTTGATTTTGAGATTGATAAGGATTCCAGAGTGACACTCATATTTGTGATAGAAATTATGAATTAGCAGAGAATTATCAAAAAAAATTTTCAATTGTCCGATAAAACAGAGCAACAAGTTTGTGTTTCAAGAGTTTATTCTGAGACATGTATCATAAATTTACTCATCCATAATTTCGTATTGGTAAACTTCATTATTAATTGATTTCATCATAAGTCATTAGTTTATACTGGTCTGTGCGGTGAGATCTAACGAATGCTAATCTCATTTTCTGTAATAACTGTTAATTAAAATTGAGCGATGACGATCGTCGAAAATTTTGTTTACTCGAGAGCAACTCATTTAAGAGAGCTCTGAAGATGTACAAATAATTTTCCGAAATATCATTAATTTTAAGGATTGTTTTTCTTTAAATATCACCAGTTCCACTATCTACCATTCCTACCATTCCTAATTGAACAATTGAAGTGAACCACTGGGATCTTGATTGGTTAAGATTTTAGTATAATAGAAATTCTCTTATTTTCAGTGCCTATGAAATATCTAAAATTTCAATAATGACATATGCTCCTTGACGTGGTAATAAGACAAAAATCGCTGAAATTAAACAATTAATCCAGACTAAGTTCCCAGTCTATTTGCGTTATGATTAATTTTCTCAGAATTGTGGGAACATAACCATTCATTAAATAGTTGGATACAGTTCAAAATGTTGACGATCGAAGCCATAGAAAACGTACGTCTGAGTATTATTATCCTTTCAACTTGTTATCGCTAGCATTACTTCCGATATTGTGTAAAATAATGAGAGACCCATTAGATGCCATTATTTCAATATTGTTGTCCATTCCTTTTATGAAAGAGAATTTTATTCCTGATATCGGAAGGTTCAAATTATGCATTCATACCATAAGATTTGAATGAGGTTCTTCAATTTGTAAAAGAATTCTCTAAGGTATTATGCATAGAATAGAGTGCATTTCGAAAATATAATACACTGAAAATTCGAGGAAAGTTCATAAATGTGAGATAATTATTATAAAATCTTTTCTAGACAATATTAAAGTTCGAAAGTCTCCTGTCCAAATTTAACGATATTTCGATATTTCATTCAGAAGTTACAGAGATTTGGATTTCGCTACTTTTGCTTATTCCAAGAAAATTGATAGAAAGCAATTCCTTATATTGATTTGTTGATGCTTTTCGATGAGAAAATGATACAGACACAGCAAAAACTTTGTATTATTGGAACTCTGCTATATCTAACCCCACCGTGTACTTTTGGTTTGCAGGCTTCAGACGCACACTCGCACACACCGTTACTATCAAACACTCTGAACACCTAATTCAGGCAGGTACTACAGAAGAAACAAAAAAAAATACCAACATTGTTTGGAGTGATCAAGAAATTAGTTTGAAGAAGAAAGTGAGCATTGTAAATATATTAGTAAAGCCAGCTAACCATATTTTGCATTAATATTTGTCACGTTGGTTCCCACTGGACCAAAAACATCAAGGTTTTGATGATTTACAAAACGGTGTTGACTGAATAGTTTTTCTGTAAATTGTTATAAGATTAAAGAAATTATCGAAATTGATGATGACAATGAAAAAGATGTTGAAATTGAGATGGAACTTTGAAATGATTTAGTTATTATAGATTATATTGCTGCGGAAACTACGGTGGTGAATGATGTTGAAATAACACCATTCAGATTGATACAGGAATGTTTGGAGGGATTTTCTGATTTTGCTAAAACAATTGGGTAGAAAGTTACGGAGAGAAAATAGAAATGTGTTTTACTAGCTGAAAATAAAACTGGTTAAGTGTGATCAGAATTATTCAAATAGTAAAAGTGAAAAGAGATTAAGAGTGTCTTCTAACAAAGTGGATGAAAAATGTAGTCTAAATCGAATAAAGCAATATCGAAAATATTAAAGAACATTACTGACTTGCAGTTTCTAGTTTCAGTTTCAGTTATGAAAAACATAAAAAATCAAAATAATAATGAACTTAGTCTAGAAACGTGTGCTCAGGATAAGAAAAATGTGAAATTCAATTTTGAAATTCCTATAGATATATATTTCTAACGCAAGAATACTTAGAAACGATTGTGAACAATCGCCAGTAGAGACCAATTTTAACAAAATTGAAGGGAATGATATATCAACTCTTATTCCAATTGAAACTGCAATTGAAGATAAAAGAGGTTTACAAGCAATGCAAATAAAATTATGAAAAAATGAAATATTGAAATGAAATAGTCGAATTGTGGAACAAGTATAAAGAAATACTATCAACAAAGAAACTAAGTTAAAAGCTATGAGAAATGAAAAAATCATCTCCAAAGTTAACAAATCTAGAAATATTTTCAATAATATACTATGAAATTATAATTCAACAGCCTAAAAGATGTAAGTATTCATGATTCCGATAGGTAAACACAAATTGTGATTAATGAATCAGACATGGAGATTCCTTTGGAACAAAAAATGTTGGTGGTGAGACTGCAAACTGATACCCAGAAAGTAACAAACATTATTGAGAGTCACTCGATTTGGAATAGCAAAAAAAGTAAACTACCAAAAATTGGATGTTTCAAGTAAGAAACCTATGTTGTAATTTTGGAACCTTTGGCGTATGAACAATAAAAACAATATATCACCACTACACCAAAATTTTAACCTTAACTCTCGACGCGCGTTTCGCTAAGTTAAACATCATCAGTAGATGATAATATACTGATTATATTAAATCATTGAATAGGTTGCATCATTGTCATTTTTTTTCACGATTTTAATCGTAACATCAGATAAGGATACTCTCGAAAACGTCCTACTCGTCGGTAAGCACCCGCCGAACTGTTCGGCACGTACACAATTTCTCAGGCTTTTCGATTCCCAACTTCAGCAGCTCATCTTTATCGTGAATTTGAATAAGTCCGCTACAAGATATCACTATCGGGTGAATCAGTACTTTCTCCACCCGATGAATGTCTTCAATTTCATGGGAAAGATCAATATACTTATTGTTATTATTTTTTTACTCGTGCTTCATGAATATTGCTAACTACTGGGATGGTAATATCGATAATCTGAGCAAGGTTTTTTCTTTTTTCGCAAACAACAATGTCTGGTCAGTCGTGTGCGACTTGGCGGACGATAAGTATTATCCTATCCCAATATATTTTGACCTGATCATTTTCCCTGCATTCTTCGGGTGAGTATTTATACCAAGGTGTAATTTCATTGATTAACTCATATTTTTTACAGAGAGCTTGGTGGATGATGCCTGCAAAAATCATGAGAATTTAGGTCTAAAGAATAATTCATTTGAACAGTTACAGAAGATAACAGTCATCAATTCTTGTAACATTTATCGTAGGTTTCTTTCCGAAAAACATAATGAGGTAGAGTCATAGGTTTTCTCTTTAGTCAATACTGCTCAGAATCTCATTTCATATTTTATTTATTTGTATATATAAATGTAATATAATTAGCTGCCAATTTAATCATATTTATATTCAAAGCAGTATTATATTCGATCGTTCATCACTTCACACAAAGAAAACTATGAATGAGTAACATTCTTGTTACTTGACTAAGGTCCGTACACTGAATTTTTCCGCAGAGAAAGCCTCTGACACTACTCGCTGGTACATTGATATCATTGTCTGATATTTTGATTATAATCATTGCCTAGCAATGATATTAATGGTATTAATTACCGGGTGGTGGATTTATATTTTTCATGAAATCAGTTTGATTGCATGAACATATATTTGGGCTACTCGTCAGGGTTGAAGCCCTCTATATATATATATATATATATATATATATATATATATATATATATATATATATATATATATATATATATATATATATATATATATATATATATATATATATATATATATATATATATATATATATATATATATATATATATATATATATATATATATATATATATATATATATATATATATATATATATATATATATATATATATATATATATATATATATATATATATAAACCGTTCTACTCAGACTCACCTACGACTCTCTATTCTAGTAGACGAAGGTAGAAATCAGACAGAAAAGTCAGCTCTAGAGAGACTCAAAGCACTGGAATATGTGTTGGCAGCTCAAAGAAACACCCGTACTGCGGCATTAGGTCCAGCGTTAAGGGTCAAACCACTGCACTTCAGTCTAAGGTCTAAGGAAATACGTACATCACCTAGTGAGACCTAGTCAAGAACTTGAGAGCAGTCTATCTAACTCATGGCCCTTGACATAGATAGTAACGGGGCGTGGCAAGTTCAGATATCCTTCAGGTTCAAGTAACCTTCTTTTCAGATTCGTTGTTGGAAGACAGTTTAATGGAGTGATCCTTTTGAGGTATCTGCCTTCGACTTTTCGAATTTTCTATTAGAAATTATACTTCAACCATAATCAAGGTATCCAGATACATTTTCCTAACCCAGCTTATCAGTTTCACTCTCAATTAAAATAAAGTTTCCGATTCATTTGGGAATACAAATCACAAAAAATTGCGAGGAAATGAACTGTATGACTTCAATCTCAGGAATAATATCCGAGTTGGATCTTTCAAGTGGGAGTCACTGGTAATAATATCATATACTCGCTTGCCTTAAAGCCCACTTTGTAGTCATCCAATTTGCATCGGGAATAGAAAATCGATTCATTGAAAACAAAAAAAGGTGCATTGGTCGAGCGAGCAACTATTCAATATTGAATAGAACTTGTACACATTTGGGATTATCGTGAAAGCTTACTTATTCAGTTCTAGTTATTTCAACTGGCACTTTCTCGAAATCTCGCTGGGGTGAATTTCGTTTTATCCGCGATGAATTACTAAAGGACTAATCTATATAAAATGAATTTCTTTTTTATGCAGTAAATAATACTTCTTGCAACTAGAAGCAATTTAGTTATTTCAAATAATCATTAATAAAAATAAATCAATATTTCTGAAATCAAAGGCACGATATACATTACAATTTCTGAAAAAACTGAGTTCTATGATTACCTTTCATTACATGAATCTACTTTGAAATAAGTTTCGTAAATTTTCTGATATTTGCGTGAAATGAAAATAAGTTTGTATATACATTTCGTAAAAAAAACGGGAATTGATCATTTCAGTAGTCTGTTCGAAACGATTGTAGATGTTGTTGCTAATTTGGCACAACTGTTTTCTATACTGATGCGGAGTTAGAACACGATCTGTTATTTAGTTTGTTTACAGTGCTCGATTTTGTCAGATCTCACAAGTGTGTTTTGCTATTTTTACAATGGATAAAAATATCCAACAGAGAATTCGTCTCAAATTTTGTATTGCAAATGGAATTTCGTGTGCCGAATCGCTGAAAATGTTACAGAAAGCTTACGAACTATATCAAAACCACGTGCATATAAGTGGTTCAGTGTATTAAACAGCGGCCTAGATATGGTGAGAGATTTTCCACTCTCTGGTCGGCCATCAACATCTACAACTAACATCGATAAAGTGAAGGAAATAGTATCTGCAAATCGTCGTTTAAATTTGAGAGAGATTGGCAATGAACTTTCTGCGTCTGACAAACCATTTCGTACTTTGGGCGTTGAACGAGTTCCAAAAGACCTAAATTTCCTTCGAAAACTAAATCGCGCAAAAGTTGCTGAAGACATGCTAGAACGAGTATATTCCGACCGCATATTCATGAAACGCATTGGTACTGGTTATGAGATATGACAGACAATTTCAGTAAGTATATTGATTGCGTATTGATTTTCATGATATAAAATATTGAACTTGTTCTAGTCAGTAGAAAAAGAAGAATTGAAAAATTTAATATCGAAAACCTTCTGAAAAATTAAATTGAGTCAATTCAAAGAGACCTTCTCTGTAGAGCATTAAACTCTCGCCAAGAATCTGTTTAAAGTTGGATTGCATGGAAACGGTTTGGCTGACTACTATTTTCAATCAAACCTTTTTCAGGAAATTTAATTTTCTACAAGAATGTGAGCAAAAAAATGTTCTTGCTTTACCGGTTTGGCAGTTTTCATGCAAAAAAGAGATCAAGAAAATAGCGATGACAGGTATCTCTAAATTAATGAAAATGATTCAAATTTTAACGGTACTTTTTTCGTCATTTTGAACGTTCTTAGCGATATATATTTCATTAAAACAAAAGGTTGATGTTTTGCCCCACTCAACTGTTCATTATATATTAAAAATGTTTAATTTGTTCAAATTTCCATGAAGGAATTAGCAGATATAATTACTTCAGAATGAGTTGAATTTATACCACATGTAACTGAAACTAGGGCCACCCCTGTAACTTCTTTTCTGTTCAAAATAACTTGACGAGATTAGGGAATCGGATGAAAGACAATATTTTGAATTTAATAAAATTAATTTGTTTGACATTTCCTCTCTGGTTACGCCGGAAACGATACCAACTTTCAATTTTCAAATGGGACACTCTGTATTTTTTTGCTCAATTTAATTTCGACATATTTCTGGAAAAAACAGCACAATCTTTTTTTTGCAATTTTCATCTTTCGAAGGTCATGAACAGTGACAATTGGATTAGCTCAACATCTCCTATCACGAGAATACAAGATTGTATCTAACAACTGAATTGGTCATTTTTTACAGGGTGTCAGAGTTCGAAATTTCAGTTTTTCCTCAAAAAGTATCTTTCTTCTGAGACAGCCATAGCCATCCGGTATTACAGAAGCAGTATTTTTTTATACCACTCACGTCACTCTATTCTGAATGGTTCCAAGTTCTAGTGGAAATTACCTAGGCAATTGTTGCAGTGTTTCCCCATTTGGTAATAACAATAACTACAACCGGCTCGGTGGCGTAGGGGATATGATGCTTGTCTCCTGCGCAGAGTTACCTGGGTTCATTCCCCACAAAGTCGGTGAGATTTTTCGGATTCTGGGAATCGCTTGAACGTCCATCTTTCGGAGGAGATGTAAAGTCGTCGGTCCTGTCTAACAGAGATGTGTTTGACATTAAAGATCCCTTCCCTCGACACGAGAGGGGTTTGGCAAAATTCCCGGGTTAGTGAGGTGTCAGAATTCCCCGGCGTGTCATTGGTCGAAAGGCGGAAATAGAGTACTTTAAAGGAATAACAAACAAACAAACAAACAACAATAACTGCGTTGGCGACGCCAAATTTTTGTTTATACTTATAATATTCTGTGGTCATAAAAATATCAGTATGGCATGTCAAAATTTCGTTATTGTTAATTATCGACATTGCGAATTAGTGAATTCTGTATCAATCAATACACTCAAAGCGAAAAAGTCGGTATGCTCCTTATTCAAAAAGATTGCAGGCAGAATAGCATTCAAGCTGAATAATTATACTATATAGCGCTATACGGAAGAACTTCTTATGAATAGAACCTATTTCTCTAAAGTTGAACGAAAATTTCGTGAAGTGCAACCTACTGAAGAGTAGGATTTCATTAACGACAAAGATACCGAAATAGGCTTATTGACATTTGTTCAAATTAATCCAACCACATCAAATAGGGAAATTGCCGAGGAGCTTGTAATTAGCTACCTAAGCGCATGGAGAACTTTGAAAAAACATAAGTATCGTTCACGCCTACACTTGTATGTTAACGATATTATTGGGCGACTCCAGTACTGTGAATAGTTCTTTAGGAAAATGGAGGGTAATCCACAATATCCCACACAGATTTTATTCAGTGACGAATCCCGTTTCACGAGCAATGGGATGTTTAGTAGGCAAAATACGAGGTACTGGTCAAAACAAAATGAACACAGATATCAAAATGGAAAGTTCCACGAACGTTCTGTGTTCAATGTCTGGATGGGGATGATGAGAAGATATTTAATAAGGCTTATAATTGTTGAAGTTCGTTGACAGGGGAGCGATATTTGGAATTTTTGAGGATCCAAATACAAGATGAATTGGACAAGTTGTCATTAGCCGTTGTAAATAAAATGTATTTTCAACAAGATGGTGCATCTCCTCACAACAAAGAGGACATTTCGCGGTATCTCGACGAAATTTTACACGAAAAATATATGGGTACAACTGGTCAGCTAGATCGCAAGATTTGAGTCCAACAGATCTCTTCCTGTGGGGCCATTTGAAGAATGAGGTTTCAAAACACCTGTTTGAACCCAACAAGAATCGAAGAACCGTTTGGGACAGGTTATTACAGGCATAACAGCCCAACAGTTAATTAATGTTGTGAGGGGAACCATCAATATTGTGCGATGTTGTGTTGGTGAGAATGGAATTTATTATAAATATTTCGTTTTCGATGTTCGTTCGTTTGTTATTAACTTTGACACCCCGTAAAAAATGAGCAGTTCAGTTTTCAGATACAATCTTGTATTTTCGTGATAGGAGATGTTGAGCTAATCCAATTGTCACTGTTCATGGACTGCTAGAACGAAAAATGAAAATTGCAAAAAAAGCGATTGTGTTTTGTTTTTGTTTCAAAAACATTTCAAAAGGTCGTATGATGAGATGAACAATTAAAATAAGCAAAATATACAGGGTGTCCCTTTTGAAAATCGAAAGTTGGTATCGTTTCCATCATAACTGGAAACGTAATGTCGAACATATTAATGTTGTCAAATTTAAAATCTTATCTTCTATCCGATTTTCAAATTTCATCAAAATATTCCAAATAGAAGAAAACTAACAGGGTGGCCCTAGTTTCAGTTATTCACGGTATACACGTTTTAGAATAAAATTAAAATAAGCCAAGTCACTCACTACGCAAGTAGAAAAAAAACTGAATGTTCGATCATCAACGCAAACTTTTTGTAGTGGAGAAGTTGAGACTATTGATTTTGCAAAACAATATTCAGTTACAGAAATGATAGAATTTATGAAAAGTTATCATTATTTTCTCTGCGACTATCAATTACATGAAAAATTGAGAAGGTGTCCCATCACTAAATCATATGCGCAATAAATCTCCTCTTTATTATTTCAACCATGAAGATAGCACTTAGTTCAATAAAACGATCGGAGGAAAGCCTCAGACACGCCCTCGAGTGTGTGAGCTTAAGATATTCGGAAGAAGCAGCTGAACCACATGTAATTCCTATATTCCGAAAGTAGAAGTGGGAAAAATTTGAAAATCTTTATCTCCATTTTCAGAGGAAAACAGGGATTTTTCAAAAAAAAAAATTTCGAATTTAAATACTCTTTACCTCCAATACCTGCAACGTGATACTCTCCCTCATTTTGAAATTCTGGCTTCGAGTGGTAAGTAGGCGGAGTCTAAAACTTACTATCATTTTTTCTGTATGAAAGAATTCGGAAATTTCAATGAATTACTGAGTCCTGCATCTTTCCAAGAATGTATTGACAAACGTTTAAGAAAGTCTTAGTTACAATAATAATTCAGTAGTCATCCCATTATTTGTTGCTGCATATTTGACGAACACCTTGTCTATTTTATTTAATCGAAGCTAGACCTGTTATTGCAATAATGAAATTATTCTTCTTACACTTTTTAGAATAAAACCTTCTGCATTTTCCCGAACGGATGACTTTTACCATCTAAAATAAATAAAACAATTCTACGAAATAGAATTCTTCATTCCTCGAATGTCGAAATTTATGGAATTCAGATACGCTGAAACTATTCAGGATGAAACTTCTTCCAAGAATTTCAGTAATTTTTATAAACATACATATAAATCATCCGGAAAATATTCCATGCTATGTGGGAAATGACTTCAATTCAGAGAGAATCCAACAGTGCTTTTATGAATTATAGGTGGACGATACTGAAATCAAATTGAGCTCGAAATGTTGCATCAATATGTTGCAATTTTTATTCATTAAAGGAAGCAGCGAGATTGCAGATGATTGCAAGACTTATGAGACTCTTGCCGAAGGAGCGATACCAAGCCCAAGACTCAGAGAACAATACAAGAACCATGACTATCGCCGTAATATTTAGACCATGATCGAGATCATTTATATTGCACGAGGCAAAACTTGAATTCGGGCAACAAAAAAATTATGAAAGAGATGGAGTGAGATAGAAGGTCTGCTATGTTAATTTGCAAAACCTTTGACGTATTTTAGTGTGTTTTGAAGAACGAGAGATTTTATTGAAAGGAGTATCACTCACAATTCTTATTGTATAGAAGGTTGGGCTATAACCAATGAAATCTGTTCTTGTTTAGCCGTTATTTGGGTTGATACTCAGTTCATAAATGAGAATTGGGTATAGTTTCAACCTGGGCCAACAAAGTGCTTAACCCTTAGAACTGAATAATTAGGACTCGCATTGTTGGATCTAAATAAAATTTGGCGCTTTCAATGGAAACCGTTTCAATATTAATCAAAAAAGACCATACACGCGAATTTAAGAGTTAGCAATTAATTCGAGGATTTATATAGGGTGGTCCAACGAAAACTTAACACCTGGATTTTCTGGTTTCAAAATGAAAATATGGAGAATCGCTTAGACTTGTCATTTTCTGATTCGAAGGGGAACAATTTTACCGTAACTTCAATCTTCTAACGGGGATGAGCAAAACACCCCTTGATTTTGAATAGAGATGAGGAATTCCTTATTTTCAAGATCTTATTGAGTACTATCTGACCCTAAATTTTCGCTTCAAAATCTTTTTCTTTAACGATATGGCAGCAAAAAAAGTGGTAGACTACTTTCGTCCCCGCAACAACCCCCTGATTTTGAATAAGGATGAAGGGTGTTGCGATATCCTATTTTAAAGATAATATTGAGTATTATCTGACCCCAAATTTTCGCTTCACGAAATGACAGCTAAAAAAGTAGAAGACTTACTTACTTTTGTGATGAGTTTATTGAGTGCTGAAAATGGTCATCATTCATTTCCATGTAGTTAAGAAGCCTGGTACATGGCTAGTTTATGTTAAATGTACCTCGAGGTATGCAATTCTTTCATTTATCTATTAATTTTTTTCGAAAAAGTAGACAGACCATGTGTTTGATTCACCTGACTTTCTCGTTAGTCTATGGTGAAATGTCATGAACGTTGAAACTTTACCAAAGCGATTGTAATGGGATCAAAATGGAGTATTCCGTAGAAAGGATAGAAATAATGAAATTATTTTGTAGAAATAACGACTCGATTAAACAGCGGCTGTATTTAACGAACGACGTCCTGAAAAAAAAATGTATCCGTTGCTTACGTTGTGCAACTTGTTGCTAAATTTGACGCTACTGGTTCAGTTGGCAACGAAAGAGGGTGTATAAAGGAGACGAAGCGAGGGAAGTGGCTACCTTAGGTCACGTCTGGTGTTTCATGCACAACACCATCAGAATTTTAAGAAAACCTAAGTTTCATCCTTTTGAGATACGATCGGTTCAGAAACTGAATGAGGATGATTTTGATCGCCGACTTAAGTTCTGTGAAGTGATCAGTGAAAGTATTAACTATAATCCAAACTACATGTTCAATATCTGTTTTTCGAATGAGTGTTCATTTCACCTTAACGTCTCTGTAAACAGTCATAACTGTCGGTACTGGTCAGATGAAAATCCAAGATTATTTCAAGAAGAGCATACTCAGCATCGCTAAAAGTTAAATGTTTGGGCAGGTATTTATGGAAATTATATTATAGGCCTTTTTTTTATATCCAGTAATATCACTAACCAAATTTATTCAGAACTATTATAGAACGCTATATATCCAGCCCTCGTGCAAGTATTGGAGAATGAAGAAGACCATGAAACGATCATTTTTCAACAAGATGGCGCACGACCTCAATGCGTTCATCCTGTGTGTCAGTTCTTCGATGAAAATTTTCCTCAGGCCCGGATTGGAAGAAGGGGATATATTGAGTGGCCACCCAGATTACTTGATCTGGCGCCACTAGACTTTTTTCTATGTGGTCACCTGAAATCTAAGATCTACGCTACCCAACCTGAGTCACTGAATGTATGCGAATTCGGATCATTAATGAATGCCGTCAAATTGAACAAGAAATGTTGAGTAATGTACGTGAACGATTTGATCAAAACTTATCTTACTGCATGGAAAAGAATCGTGCCCATGTTTAGTACTCAATAAACTGATCACAAAAGTAGTCTTCCACTTTTTTGTTCCCATATCGTTAAAGATGAAGATTTTTAAGTGAAAATTTAGGGTCAGATACTACTCGATAAGATCTTGAAAATAAGGAATTCCTCATCCCTATTCAAAATCAAGGGGTGTTTGGCTCATCCCCGTTAGAGGATTGAAGTTACGGTAAAATTGTTCCTCCTCGAATCAGAAATTGACGAATCCGAGCGATTCTCCATATTTTCATTTTGAAACCGGAAAATCGAGGTGTTAAGTTTTCGTTGGACCACCCTGCATATATTATAAAACGAACGTTTTAGAGGTGACCCAAAACATGGTGTTTTTATTTTGGTAAATTTTCAACTATACTTCAATCGACCAAGTTAAAAGTGGAGAAAATTAGTGATCCAAAATGGATCCAAAATGATGCCCAGAAAAATATGCCGGAAATGTATAGTAGAACAAAAAGAAAAAGAAGAAAAAATTCATAAACAATTAAGGACTGAGGAAAAAACTATTCATTATTTTGTCGATATATCAGAAAATACTAACTTTGAAGAAATTTTCAATAAATAACTCCTAATTTGCAGAACTGTGTCTTCATTATTTATAAATGAAATGTAAACGGTGAATGTAGACGTCTTCGCTCGTCAATTTTACGTAGTACGAGCAGCGTCTAAAGCAAGTACGTCATATTGAATAATTTTTGGAAGTACAGAATGTTGATTTAAAGATTTGAAGAAATTAAGGGGTATTTTGAATACTTTCAAGAAGTTGCTTCTATTTGAACGATTATTATTTAGCATAATTTGAAATCGAAAAAACGAAAAAATGATTCAAATAGTAGTTGTGAACATTTTTCGCTTCATAAAAGGCTTTTGATACTATGTTCATAACTAATTTCAATGACAATTTTCTATTCACACTGAAAAATCAATATAAACAAAGTATGTATTTTTCTCGAACTTTTATGACGGAAAAACTCATTAAACCTGTTTTCAAGAAGGGCCTCACGAAGAGAAAAACCTTTAACACAATTTTTAAACATCTCTTCGGTTTAAACTGAAGAAAAACATTCATGAGAATTGTGTTAATTATCAGTCGGTCAAACAGAGAGGGAATTTGAGGAAATATCGCAGGTTAAGCATTTTTTTTATTATCTCCTAAGTCATTTTCATGACCTTGCTTGCTATGTAAAGTCTTTTCTCAGATTTATTTAGACATATTAGAAGTTTGATTGTTAAAATATTTCTCTGCTGGTTCTATTTTTCCATTGTTACAGATTCCTGTCCCAAACCCCCTTCCTTTCACCCTTGTTTTGTAAATCATGGAATGCAAGAGAGAATGAAGCGGCTAAGCAGAAAAACAAGCTATTGCTAGTGCAATAGCGACAGGGAAATGAGTTTTTTCCTCAGGTTTTTTCACTCGTTTATTGAATCATATACAAGAAAGTATGGTTCCCCTGTTTCATTTCCTGAGCTCACACTTGTGTTTTTTCTAACACACCAAAATTATAAATATAAGCATTTATTGTAAATCCAATTATTCGAATTTTTGTAAATCCTCTCTTTTTCAAGAAATCTATTTGGAAATGATAAATTACAGAATTATCAGAAATATTCGCAATGGATGAAGTAGATAATATCATAATTGACAGTCTCAAAGCGCTGAACTGTGATATACCAGAAGGAATTAATAACTTGGAACAATTTAACGATGACTTAGTTATTCTATCTGTTTCAACCTGTTTGGAAAAATTATTCCCTCATCTATATTTTCTGAAAAACTATCGCCATCCATGGCTGTACGGCTCAAAGCAGCCTCTCATTCAGCAGAACAAATCAAAGATATTGATTTCAAAGATGAGATCGGGTATCAAATATTACTTTACTTCAACGAAGTGGAAATAAGAAGGTTACTTATTGTTTATACTGGTATCGCTATGTAGACGATATCATTATTTGCTTCACAGGAACAGATAGACAGTTAAAAATTTTCGAAATCATATAAATTCATTACATCCAAAAATTGGATTCACAACCGAAATAGAAAGCAATAATTACATAAATTTCTTAGGCGTAACAATTTCGAATGAAAATGGAAAACATATTTTCGCAATTTACCATAAGCCGTCACATACAGATATTATAATACATAACTCGTCGTGTCATCCTTATCAACATAAAATGTCAGCATTCAATAGTTTTATTCATAGATTGATTAACATCCCATTATCACCAGAAAATTTCAAGAAAGAATTAAATTTGATTGAACAAATAGCCAAAAATAATGGTTACAATCCCAAACTAATAAATAATATTAAAAAAAAAACAAAGTAGAATCGCATTGAATGAAGTTTACCCTGTCGATAAACTGAAACAAAATTCAACACCTTAACCTACGTTGGCATTACAAGTGAGAAACTGAAATCATTCTTGAGTAGCAATAATTTCAACATAGCTTTCCAAACTAATAATAATTTAGGCAAATATATAAAAATAATAAAACTAAACCAGATAAAACAATAAATCAGGTGTTTATAGATTGAATTGCAATGACTGTCATAATTTCTACATTGGTAGAACACATAGAAATTTTAATATTAGAATATCGGAACATAAACGCAGTTTTTCGAATAAAAATCAGATTCAAATTACGCGAATCATCTCTTAGAAAATAATCACTCTTTCGACCTATAGCTCGAAATTTTGCATACAGATAATAAATATTGGAAGGTAGATCTTTGGGAAACTTTAGAAATCAATAAATACAAACACTCAGGTAGACTCATCAATGAACAAGTCGATTTAAGCCCTTCACCTCTATTGAATCTCTTCGGGGAGCAATCTATTCCTTAATTTTATTGGATATACCTGACATAAATAACCACTTAAGAAGAAGCAACCCAATAAGCTTTTAATTACTCAAGAACATTTATATTTATATTCTCATTCTTATTTTCTGTACATTCATTCGTCTGAAGAAGCTACGGTGTAGTGAAACGCGTTACGAATCGCAATTATTAAGTAAAATTCCTTAAAACACAGTACTTGTTTTTTAATTATCCATATTACTGTTACAAGTACTTCATTCTTTTACACTGACTTCAAAGAACATGAGAACTTTTCGACTAGGCTATGAATACTTTGAATAGTTTTGCACTAAAACTGATTAATAGAAAAGGAATGGTCATATAAGTGGGACAAAAACCATGTAGATCTCCAAAGATATATAAAGCAATATAGTTATTTGTTACGTGAGAGAGACCTTCTCTCTAGGTTCGGCGAGGTAAATTTTTAGATGACCATCAATGTGATGTCGTGAAATATAATAAGCCGATAAGCATATATTTTTGACGATCCATGTTCTACATAGCAGTTGCACCAAACTTTCCTTAATTCTTCGAAAGATAATGGCGTCTCCGCGATACCAGCGTTTCGTTATGACAAAACAAAGATATACTCGTAACTAGGTTACGAGTTCCATAACAAGTAACATTTATACGTGGAAGTGAAAGCAAACTCTCAGTTAAGAAGGTGTTATGATCCCAACAGAGGAGCGCTGAACTAAGAAACATAAGCAATGTTTGTAGAAATACAGAGACAGTTGTATGCAAACTCCATAATTTCCTAGGAAAAAGAAACTGTAAACATTGAATATACCGGGTGGGGCAACAAAATCGAAAAAGACTCAATAACTGCTTAACTCTTCGTTTCTGGGCAAAATCAGAAACAGATCATTTTTTGTCTGAAGGGGGTCATCTTTTAACACACGGTGATTTTATTTCACAAACCAACCACCTAAACATGGGTGCACAAAACTCAATTTTTTGAATAGGAAGATAGATCGAGTGATATCTCAGTCGACAGCTCTTTTGATTCTCAACACAATTGTGTAATAATTTTCGAATTTTGACATATTCGAAAGAAGATACAGACTGGTTCGTCAAAAGACGAATTATTTTCAGTGATTGCAAAATCTGTCAATTTCGAATGAACCTTCACCGAAATACTGTTGTATTTTGGGGTGAAAAATCTTTTATCAGTGGTTGTTCTAGTACAGCCCCTCAAATATTCGAATTGATTACTTAGTTTGAGTAATAATTCATTAAAAAGGTTTTAGAACTTCCCGACTGTAGACAAAATTTTTGCTTCATCTGCATTGTGATGAAGATACAAGGGAATTAATAGAGAGCGATACAGTGTTTGCGTTTGTTTGGTTTTCAAATAATAGAGCTTATTCATAGAATCCCTACATGTTGGTGAGTTGGGAAAAATTGATAACTGAAAACTTCAAAAAACAAATGAATTTATTATACCTGATACATTTTATAGGTCAACTCCATATCAATCGAACAAATGTTCAAAGTGTTCGCCGCCAACGTCCAAACACAAATACAAATCTTGCTCGAAACGTTCCCGGACATTACGTAGCATTCCAGAAGTTATACGATTACACTCGGCTACAATCCGTTTTCGTAAATCCACCAAATCTGCTGGATCAATTTTATAAATTTGACTTTTCAAGTAGCCCTATAAGGAAAATCCATTGGTGGCAAGTCGGGAGAACGTGGAGGCCATTCTGTAGGGCCTCTTTTTCCGATCCATCGATCAGAAAATTCTCGAACTTGATATTATCGAACAGGAAGTGCAAAATGCGGGGAGCACCATCCTGCTGAAACACAACATCCTCTTCTAAATAGCTAGGATCTTTTTCTCAAATTTCAGTTATGGCCGGATTAATTAGTTCTTCAAATAGTTGGAGATACATTTCTCCCGTCAGATTTCCTGGGGAGAAAAATGGCCCAATCAGACGATTCCCATAGATGCCAACCCAAACATTCAATTTTTTCAGGACATTGGGTATGTACTCCAAGAAAGATTACTGGATTAGAGTCCGACCAGAACCGGAAGTTCTGAAGATTTACAGTGCCATTCGTTCATCTGAGAAGCAAATATTGTAGATGTGCAAATATTGCACAGAATAGTACTCTGCGGTCGAAGTCATCCTCATCCAGTTCCTTGACCATCTTCATTTGATACGGATGGAATTTGTATTGTTTCGTCCAATAGTTCTTCGACTCACACCAATTTCACTTTCCAATTTTCTTGTACTCAGAGTGGGATCAATCACTACTTGCCCAAGCAACGGGATTTCCATATCCTCATTTCGTATGGGTCTTTGGGCATGCTCTCTTTTCCTATTCTGAACATAGCCAGTTTCTCTGAGTTTTTTAACCTCCAAAATGTACTGTATTATTGTTGACAAAAATTGCAATAATTTCCACCCTTTCAGCTATTGAATAAACCATTATACTTGTAGATGCAACCCGTGAGTTTCAAAAGCAGCTAGATAAACAATCAAACTAATTGAAATTTCATTCATCAGATACAAGCGATCTGGAAAAAAAACAAAAACTGCCGCATTTATTGTTGAGAAATCTGTATTACACCTGTGTGATTTTGGATGAATATTTTCTGTAATGAGAACTTTACTTGAGTTCGTTTCATTTCAACCTTGGATACCATGCTGTTAGAGGCTTTTCACATACGACGATCAGTTGCGTACGCGGTCGTGAGGCGTGCTGGCCATTACCCTAGATGTTGTCTTCACATGTTTGCGTTCCATCAATCTACCGACGGAAAAAATTTTTCGCGATTCAACCGAAGACACGGAGCGATCATCGTTTCTTCGTGAAGGGGCTCTTATAATGTGTATGAGTTTCTCCATGATCCACCCTGTATCCTCATTGAAATTAAATCAGATCTGAAAATTCGTTCACTGTGATCAGATGATTCTAAATACCTATCCAATGTGCTATAACTCGGACTAACTGATCAATTCAAAGATTTGAGGGGGTGACACCCTCATATGAAGGGAATAAGGGGCGTACTGAAAGCACCCCCGCTGAAGATAATTTTTCCCCGAAATACTGTTGTATTTTGTTCATCCAAAATCAGCAGATATTGCAATAACTGAAAATAACTCGTCTTTTGACAAACCAGCTTGTACCTTCTTTCGAATATGTTGAAACTCAAAAATTATTACACAATTGTGTTGAAAATCAAAACAGCTTTCGAATGAGATATCTGTCGATCTATCTTCCCTATTCAAAAAATCGAGTTTTGTGCACCCCTTCTTAGGGCGTTGATGTGAAATAATATCACCGTGTGTCCCTCTTCAGACAAAAATTTACCTGTTATTAACCTTTCTTCGTTTTAGTTGCCCCACCCGGTATATGTCTCAAAGCACACAAGTATAAATTTTTTTGGTAGACAGCCTGCCTAGAAAACCTAAAAGAGGTGCTAATTTCCAGAAAGAACCGTATTCGGGCATCACGACTGCGTCAGCTACATTAGAGTGAATAACAGAGTAGAACTGATCTGATATTAGTAACATGAGGGGTACATTGGCAACGGAATACCGGATGTACTCAAGAAAAAAAAAGGGGAAATGCTTTCAGCATGTGGGCTCGATAATAAAGTTTCGAAGCATTTACACTCAACTGAACAACAATCGTTGGGAAGATATGAAAGGATTAAGACCATCCAAAGCTCTTCCATACTTCAAACCAGGGAGAAAGATCTCCATCAAAACCAAAAGCTAACCAAAAGTATTACAGAAAGTCTTAACAGGCCCGTAGCCTGCGCAAATCTGTTAAAACAGTCGAACGAAACCGATGACGGTAGCTTTCGATTCTCTGATACACCCCAAGTCCAGAGGAAATTGAACAACAAATGCAAAGGGTCTTAGTTCAATGATTGAAGTAACCCAAGTTACTGCAGTAACCGTAACTTTGAGTTTTGAGAGGAGCAAGGAGTTAAATGAAATAACTATTTTACTCTTCATTTCGATGATGTTAACTTGCATCTTCATTAGACGATAGACAATAAAGAAGACGTTCATAAAGATTTAACTGCTTCTAGGAGAATATTTGTCCTATTGATTAAGCAACGAAAAAGGTACAGAACCCACAATATTTAAAGAGAGAAATTATAAGTTAGCAATAAATATTTGGCAATAATTGTGATAACGAAATGGTAACACGATGATGCCGGAGATATTAGTTTTATGAAAAAGATTTCTTCGAAACACTTCAGAAAAATCATTAGCAAACAAATTAAAAAGGACAATTATTTTATTATGAGTAAGGCGCAGAATGAAATAATCGTATTATACGTAATTCTGAAGACGCTAATTAGCTTGTGCGTATTCGTTTTACAAAGATAACATTAAATAATGATATTAACAAAGATTTACTGCCCTCATTTACTAAGAAACAAAGACGCTTGGATTACGGATACAATATACGGCAAAATTAGGTTGAAAGTAATTGTTATTGAGATCCGATAGCAGAAATTACGGAAAATGCTATATACTACACAACCATTCAAAAATAATAACTAGGTTTTTTCTCATGCCATTTTCCAAAACTATAAGGGAATTAAATAATTACAGTGTCATTTATACCTAAGAAACATATGAGAGAAATGGAGACGAACAGAAATCGAGTTGGTCAAAAGGTTTTGGTACATAATATTTGTAAGATGATAAAATGCCTATGAATTCTAATGAATCTGATATCATCCTTTTGTGGCCTAAAAGTTGAATTTGTGATTTTGTGAAATCCTAGATATGATTCATATAATACGATTGTGGTATTGAAAAATAATTTAAAAAATAATAGTTTACCTATATTGTTTGGGAGTTTTAGGATGATATAAGGCAATGATAAGTCGTAACGAGGACGAAACAAGCGTTCGTTACACGCTTTCAGTTGTTACGTTTAATTCAATACAAGGGTACCTTAATCTCCACAGATTCCAGAAATTATAATTTTGTACATGTAGGAAAACTGATAGACAGGAATCGATTCTACAGAATGAAGCAGCGAGTGAAACCTGCTTCGATATTTAAAGAATGATATTTCGCCCCATTAATTTTGCCTGAAATCTCCGATACAAAGTTTTTCGAAAGGTCGCTCCTTTGTTCTTTCGTATGAAAGGAAATCTGGAGGGAAATTAAAGAGTACAATATTGCCTATAAATCTATAAATGTCACAGAACGAACTTTCGAGGAACGAATACTGCCTCGGACATTCAAGAGCGGGAAACCCAACCAATTTCGGCCAAGATATTTTGTAGAAAAAGATTGTCTCTGATTTGATTTTAATCATTCCACCGTTTATTGAGTATACACAAAAATGAGGATGATTTCTGCATCGTTTTCTATTTCTATGAATAAATAAAATGAGATGATCCATTGAAGATTACATCTCTTTTGTGAAAAATATAAGATCAAAACGATAGGAAATGCCGTTTGAAATTAATCGAGCCAAAGAAACAGTTGATTGAGTTTTTTGGAAATAATATTTTATACGAGAAGTCACTGACTTATCAAATTACGTTTCATACACATTATGACATAACAAGTTTCTCATAATAAAAGTAGGTACGGTCTAGGAATAGAACATACAGGGTCCATCAGCTAAAACTCCCATCCGCCATATCTTCCACAATTTTTGAATTACAGAGCTCATTGATACCTCATTTGGTGAATATTTCTGATTTCTTCCGGAAAAAAAAATTAATCAGCGACAAGATATTATTGAAGAAATAAAATTATTTTTGGGGAATTGTTTTTTGTCTCACTCTGTATATACAAATTGATTTCATTTTCAAATGAAAAAATCAATTCCGCATCTTTTGAGGTGTCGCAACACCCGATCAGATGTAATTTCATCGAAGAAATCGAAAATAATCTACTCCGAAGGAGGATTTTTTTTCCTTTGAATTTCATTGCTCTGGTGCAGTTCCATGCTGAATTTCCAAAGTTTTTCTGGTTTTTCCCTCATTCTCATTTCAGATTCAGTCACTTTCTGTCGTTTTACAAACATAAAGATTAAATATCTCCGATTAAATTCGAATATCGTTTTCCCGTCGGTTTAATACTACTGCACTATCGATGATCGTCAGTTCTGCGGTCGCATTGAAGGTGAACTATTTTGACAGTACTCTCATTTTCATTATTTGGCATATGAAAAAAGAATATTTTGACGAGAATCCGAAATATTTCGTGGTGGTGCAATTCACATATTCAGAAAAAATTCCTACTAATTTATGACGAATGTAATAAAAATGTGCGAATGGCCTGAAGACTCTATGAGCAAAGGTTCCCACAGACGTGTTTCCGACCGGAAAATTTCCAAGAATGTAATTGATAATATTCGGACGTATGGATCATTTACGAAACCGAAAAGGAATAAAAACGAACCAGTGAGGGGGAAAGCAATCAATGTGAATGAAGTCCTCGCTACAGTAAATGGTAACCCACACGTTTCTACTGTAACAATCATTGGTGCTACAAATATCTTCGCAGCGTCTGTGAGAAGAATTCTGAAGGAAAATGGTTATCATGATTACAAAATGGTTTAAATTCAAGAACTGCGGCCTACAGACTTTGAAAGATGGTTAAACTTCATAGCAGAAATGAGAATATTCCAAATTTTTCACACAGAATACTTTGGAGCGAATAAGAGTGGCAAAATAAACCGCCATAATACCCACTATTGGAGCAATGTAAATCCACATTGGACACGTGAAAAGAACTTTCAAGTCAAATTTAAAGTGAATGTTTGGCTTGTACTATTCAATGGTAGGATTATTAGTCCTCATTTTTTCGAGGGAAACTTGAATAGTACTATTTATCTTAATTTTTTAGAGAATGATTCCCTCCTCTATTCGGAAAAGGTGCCTCTGCAAGAGAGAATAGAAATGTGGTTCCATCAAGATGGAGCTTCACCTCACAATGCCCAAATTGTCACAACGTTTCTGAACAATGTTTACCAAAATAGATGGATTGGATTTTGAGGTGGCCACTTAGGTCGCCAGACCTTAATCCTCTAGATTGTATCGTTTGGGGATATCTCCGAAACTACGTCTATCAGACAAAACCAGATAACATCGAAGATCTCAAAACCCAAATGCTGAATGGTTGCGCTTCAATCCGCCGGAACACGATTCTTCGGACTGTAAATGGTGAATTAACCAAAAGATTCAATTTTTGTATCCAAAGGAAAGGACAGAAAGCTATACTTATGAAAAGGGAGTGATAGTTTTCTATTGAATATAAGAGTTCAATTTTTTGACGAGTTTATAATTTCCTTGTTCCTGTGGTCTTTAAGGCAACTGCGTTTCATCTCGATAAGAATGAATGAATGAGTTTCAAGCTCTTCGTTATTTTTTGTACTGAAAAATATCATATGTCGATTGTCGATTGAATTCAGGGAAAGGCATTGTTTTGCTGTCGAAGAAATCACCTTCTGAATGAGACCATAGAACTGACGATCATCGATGGTGCAGTATTACGGTATTTTAAAATGATAATAGTTTTGATGTACAGAATGGGATGAAAAAAATTCCGAAGAAATAATTTTATTTCTTCAATAATTTCTTGTCGCTAGTTAATTTCGGACCACCCGAAAGTATTCTGGAAGAAATCAGAATTATCTACAAAATGAGGTATCAATCAGCTCTGTAACTCAAAGATTGTGGAAGATATGCCGGATGGGAGTTTTAGCTGACGGACCCTGTATATGCTGTCATTAAACCGTGAAAAACTGAGAAATCCGTAAAATATCGAGACAATTGAACAAGCTCTTTATGATCTACACTATTATACGGGAGTATCAAGTTAGATGGCCTATAAGAAGTTCATGAAGAATTATATGAGACTATGAAATTTTCACAGTTAAATTTGATTTTGTTAAACTATAATTTAAAAATACTTCCAACTTTTCTCCATTTCCGGTTAGAGCAGGAGTTGACATCAACTTTCATATTTTGAATAGAACACTCTGTATTTCACAATGGAATTGCTATTCTATCACTGATTTCAAAATTCATCACTTTATAGGAATGAACTGTAAGATTTTAAAAATATTTCACTTTTGTGGAAAAAATGATCTTGAGTATCGCAGATGTAATATAACTCGAAAATAACTCAAGATAAAGAAGAGGTTCTTACACTTTCAAAGAGGAAAAATATTGTTGTTATAATAATGCATTCGTGAAAATATAATGGATATAACAAAATTAATTGAAAAGTTTGATCAGAAAAATGGGGTAAAGCTAGTTATCTTCAAATTACAACTTTTGTTTTTATTTTTCAGGAGGATTCCTCTTGAAAAATAGATGAACCCCAAAAACATATTCCATACAAGTATTTCAAGGAGCTATAAAGCGAAAACTAAAAGTCTAAAAATCATTATTACATATAGTAATGGCGGACGTGGATTTCTTTAATGGTAGGAAGGAACACAGGAAGCGCAATAATGCTCCAGACATTTTTAAATGAGTGGAAATAATTTGTTACAACGATGTTCAATTGAGTCGACGTCACATGGAATACGAATATGAATAAATCATTAGTATTTTTCTAATTTATTGCCAGTGTAATGAGAATATCAGTCGGACCTGCAGCTTCATACATTTTGGTTTTCTTCTTGGAATAACAGGTTTTTCTCGATACTCGTGAGAACAGAAGATAACATAATCAATGTTCTAACATATTTTGACTCTCCTTCCTCTATCAATTGAGCAGAGGAGAATTGGGATATCATGGACCACAATTCAGAGAATTTCCAGTGAAATCAAGATGCATCCCTATGATATAGTTTAACTGCAATCATGATTCCGAAAGACCTTCCAAAGTGAATTATTCCTGGTGAAACAATATTAATTCATACTTTTTCAGAACAATCATATCGATCGCTTTGTGGAAATTTTCAAAAAACGATATTAATAATCTGGAAAACTAAGATTTCTGTCCACCCAAAAATTCGAATATGACTCGAGAAAGTGGACATCAAAACCGAATCAGCTTTAAAGTTTAATTTGTAATATTTGACAAAAATTTACATCTGGGAGATATTTGGATATTTTAGCAATATATGTAGAACAATTCATAAATGAATTGTCTTCCGCTATGTAGCAAAATCGTTGGTTTGAACTCCTGCTCCTGCGCATCCAACTACACAAATTGCAGCAGATAAGTTTAGGATTTATGAAGACAAGTGATTTCGTAGAATTGGATCTTGGATTTGGCCTTCAAGGCCACCCGAACTAATCAAGCTGGACTTTTTTTTATGCTCAGCAGTTGACGAAATGGGTTACAAAACTCATGTGAAAAATAGACAGGAGTTGAGGAATCGCGTTATTGCAGCACTTGCCAACCTGAATCCTGACATTATTGAGACGAGCTGCACAACTGCTGTTGAACGCAAAATTTTGTTGTGTTTAGAAGCAAGTGGTCAGCAGTTTGAACATTAGTTTTAACACAAGTGGCGATAAAAATTTCATCGAACTCGCTTCACTCATTATGGGATAAATAAATATTATTTCTTTTCAGTTGATTTCAAGAATTTTTCTGCTGAATTCCTTCCATCAACAGAAAAAAACAACGGCATTCGTTCCCAACTGTAGCAATAATTTTTGGATTATTAGTTTTTGCGTTATAACTACGACTGAATTGAAATTTAGGTATAGAAAATGTTTTCGATGTTTATTTACTTGTTCAAGGTGAATCCACTCCAGGAATAAAGAACAGACGTTGTATTCCTTCTCAATTGATTAAGGCACACCCTCAATATTTTGATGATCGTTTTAGTGAATTCATTCGTAGCGCCGATATGTTTTCTCTCTGGAAAAATCTTGTGCAATTTTCAAGCTATGATACCTCATCTGCGACACATCAATTTTCTTTCACAAAGAGTGGATCCGTTTATAATGGCATCGAGAGGAATTGACAAACACTTCATAATAAGTCATACGAAGCTTTTTGTGAAAAAAACCTTTTTACGTTGAATGTACTTGAGTACTTTAATAGAGAAACATAGTACATACATGTATACATATTAAATCAAAATAAAAATTGAACGTAATGAGTATTTTCTGATATAACTAGTCTGTAATTTTTCTTTAAATTCACAAAGATCGCATCAACCCGTGGGTTATTAGCGATATATGAGGTACAACAGGGTAACAGAATATTTAAACATTTTCGATGTTTACAGCTTGTAGGTGCTTGATGGTATTTTCAAAGCTGCAATTGGGTCCATGTGCTCCTTCAAAATTATCGGGAATCTGATATATAGTCTTCTTCTGTAATTTTGGTCTGCCTTTTTTTAATTTTATTGTAAAAATAGTTTCTGATACTATTGTATATAGAAGACATCGCAATGGTCATACTATCATTTTCAATATTGCTGAGAACAAATCGAGATGATAATTCGTCAGCTTTTAATGCCTCTTCTGTGGAAGGTGATGGTTTTTCTTCGACTTCCTCTTCTCCATCACTTTCGAGTTGTTCTTTAGCATTAATGTTCTATAAGATATTTTCATCGGTGGGTTCTTCGGATGTGATTAGAGTGCTGTTGTTGTTAACATGATCTTCCCATATTTCCGGTGAAGCTAAAGAATCTGAATTGAGGTTTCGTGACCACAAAGATGAAGGGACGTCATCTTCTTCATCAAATGCATGGTCTCATATTTGAATAGGTAAACCATCCTGGTTTTCAATGTATTCTTCACATTTAAATCAGTTGTGAGTAGTGATTTCTTATTCCAAGCCATGAAAATTGCATCTAGAACCGTTATTTTGGTGGAGGAGTTGTTTTCTTCAGCATCAAGATAATCGATCATTTTGAGCACAAGGTTCTTTCTAAATTTCGTTTTGAGTGATCGTATCATTCCCTGATCCATTGGCTGTAGTACTGATGTTATGTTAGGTGGAAGGAAGGTAAGTGTTATGAACTTTGAATCAGTAAAATTTGGATGCTCCAGGAAAATTATCAACCAGCAATAAAATGTTTTCTTCTTCACCAAATCACGATCCGAATCTCGAAGCCATTTCTCAAAAAGATCTGACGTCCAAGGTATACGATTGTTAGCATAATCGACAGGTAATGATAAGACACCTTTAAAACATCATCAAATAATGAGCAATTTATTTTTCCCTGTGCAACCTCACATTAGCTACTACTACGACAGATATTCTATTTTCCGGCAACTTGCCTCCACTACAATTCTCATCTCTAAATTTCAAAGTTTCGTCCGGTATTAATCTGTAAAATAGTCCAGTTTCATCAGCATTAAATATCTCGTCATCAGAAAATTGGTTTCGTAGATTCGGTCACACAGATGTCAACCAGTTCGTTGTTTAATTTTGATCAACAGACGATGATTCGCCGATAATTTTTCCCATCACAATGTAATGTCGAACTTTGAAACGACTAATCCAGTTTGCAGAACAATTGAAGTGGAGAATACCAAAACACTGGGCAAAAACATTTTGCTTTTTTTATAGCTGACAGGTATTCCTTCGTTTTTCATGATTTTATATCACTGAATTAATGCGTGATTAACATTTTTTTGTCGTGATTTTCGGTTTCAAAACATTTTAATTGAACGATTGCTTAATGCGGTTTCTGTTTTAAAAATCATTGAGATTGTCAAATAATGAACCACGCCAAATTCTTTTGCAATTGATTAGTTTGTTTCCTAATTTTTAAATCTGCATTTTATTGTTCTTTTCTCCTCAATCGTAAATGCTTAACAGCATTGAGATGACATTTTTTTCACAGTACAATGAAAACCACAAACGACAAACGGAAACTAAAGTACCTTCAAGTGTCAATTACTCACTGAGATTCAAAAACGGGCTACGTGCCGAACGTCGTCAGGAACCTACGAACATTACCGAAGGTCATGATAACTATAATTCATTAAAAATTGGTGATAATATGCGGCATGACACTGTGAGGGAAGTCATTATATTCGACTCTTTATAAAGAAATTTATATGAAAACCAAAGTTAGTAGAGTAATCATGTCATACTACTCGGTTGGTCAATATAGACGGAGTCAAAACAAATAGATTCTACTGTATTTTCAAAACTTCTATTCATTCTCATGAAGTGGTATTTTCTTGAATAAGTATTGAAAGGCCAATTGCTATGTGGAAAATATATAGCGTGTTCTATTCAAAATAAAAATTGTTTGTTCAATTCTGGTATAACTGGAAATGGCAAAATTTGAGAATATTTCTACAATGTGGTTTGTCAAAAGCAAATCGAACTATGAAAATTTCAGGAAAATATCCTTACCTATATTCCATGAACTTGAGTATCTAACTTGATTACCTCTGTATACCACTGGGTTCAGGAGACAGAATGAATCGCAAGTAAATATTTGAAAAGTCTTTCCTTTCGCAATATTAGATCATAATATAAGTTATTCAAAGTTGATTGTTTCACCGACCAAATCCAACTTATTTAATGATTTTGTCACCAGAAAATAAAAACTTATTTATTCTCAACACATCAACCAATGATACATGTTTTGATTATATAAATGCAATAAAAATATTTAATAAAAGATGAAACTTCCTTAACAAAATATTTTCAAAATATATTCAATACGGTTGAATATATTTTTCAGAAGGAACTTTCATATATGTTTAAGTTTTCACTCAACAAAAACTTCTTACAAACGTGTCCCCATTTTCACAGCTCGAGTTTCGTGAAGCCGAATAAATATATTGAAGAAGAGGTTTTCTTTCGGCAGTCGGGAGCCGTGGTCAGTACAGAATGCTTATCTGAAAAACAGAAAATTGCCCAATAATTTCCAGCGAAAACCTTTCATGTTTTCGCCTACAAAACCCTCCTGTCTCTTACTTTGCCTGACGGTGAAATTTACGCACTCACTGAATCGAAATTGTACTACTCGAGTGGAATCGAGCATGAGAAAATTGGTGTAGATCCTTCGCAACGAAGAAGTCCCTTCCCATAATGCTTCGAAAGAACTCCTCCTGGATATAAAGATGGTTTAAGCACTCGAACTTTCATAATAAGGCTTATTTGAGAAAGCTTCCGAATTCAGGCTCAATCTAGATTTCTTTTCAATTGAAGTTTACTTTCGAATAGAATCAATCCTCACCTATAAAGTAATTGAAACGAAGTTAATTTCGTGTGGACAGGGCCGTCCTTAACTAGACTGCTCCTACAAATAAACACACAATTTCAATAATTCAAATTCATTTTATGTTAAGCAACTATTCACGCATGTTTCCTTTCAGATTAATCTGAACACATGCCAATAAAATTCTATGTTTTCTTGGCGTACATGTTCCTTTCATGATAAATAAATTAAAAGAAATTAATTGTAACTTTGCAAGAAATCACCACATATCGATAATTGTTGTTGTTTTTACGAGTAACGTTTGTTTTTCTTGAAAATTTCAAATTTCTGTAAGATTGCAACGTAAATCACTATATTTGACTTCGGCAGATTGTGATGAGGAGGGGGAGTTCGATGACTAAGTTGAACTTATACAAGAATAGGCCTAAGGCTAGAGGTGTCCCATTCAACTATTTCCAGAATGATTCGCAGGAGATTGATAGTCATAGAAGGAGACCTGTGCAAGGAGGACACTTCGAGCGACGACGGCGATCTATTACTATTATTTAAGAATTTTCTCTTTGAGACAACGTGCAAATCAGTACTGAAATGATACGACATCGTTTCAGGGAGTTTTCGAGGCCGTCCATGTTGAAAGTAGAGGAACTTGAAATGTTGAACTTCAAAGCACAAAAGTGACTATGTTTCAAAATTTTCTCTGTTACAGACTTCGGTAAGAAAGAAGTTATCGAGTCTGTTATTGATAAATATACACGTCCTGAAGTTGTCCCCAGGGCAGTGGTACAAAATCTGGCCTGGTAAATTTCCGAGACCGAAAACTGACCCTTGGTTTGCCAGCCATGGTTCCTGAATGAATGCCAAATCAAGGCTTTCATTTAGGATGCATTTACAAAGTAGATAGAAACCTACCTTAGAATGCTGTAAATTAGCCTGAAGGCACCTGATCCCCCCTCCGCATCATTTTGATGTCGAGGGACGATCAGGCGCCTTGCCTGGGGGTGCTTTTTTCACCCCCTTCTGTGGCGCAGGTTGGCCGCTGGCAGGCTGTTTCACCGTGTGGCACTTTGGACACATTCCCCTTCACGACCCGGAAGATTACCCTCCTGAGCCCGAAGAAAGGTTTGCACCCCATCTTCCTTCAAACCCTCGTCTACTGCGAAGGTCCATGTCTACCCTGGCCCACTCACCTTATGGCGGAGCACCCTCCACTCCCCAGTATTGAGGCCTTGGTTGCAAAAAAAGAGGTTGTGCAGTACAATGTCACGTGACTGCTATTGAAAAATAGAGGAGACTATCTATCGCCCTGAGCTATTCAAGTATTAGTGCAAAAAAATGGAACAGATTCATTCCAGATCAAAGGCTGTCATCTTTGATCTAAATGAATCTATTCCAGTTTTTCGCACTAATACTCCAATAGTCTTGGGGCGATATTCTTCTCTATTTTTCAGTGGCTCACATTGTATCTTTGTATCTTCTACATTTTTCGATAAAAAATTAAAATTCTTTCACGGGAATGCAGACAAAGATAATACCTTTCTTTCGAGTTATCACTCGACACACATCTACCTTTTTCCAAATTTTTAAGGGTTGTCACCCCTGCTCCAGGGGTTGAATTTGAGATGAGGATGGTACTAGATGATAACTGCCATTGATCAGCATGGATCTATTCTATTTTACCTCACTGAAACTTGAATACTCTCAGGGAAATAGTCTTCCCTATCTTTCAGGCAAGTATTGTACTCCAAAAGATGTCACAAAAATTGACCTGTTTTTGCGTTTTGATCAGAAATGAATATCTTGGTAGATAAAGCCTCTGTTTAGTTTTCGTTGAAGTACCCTGTATATATATATATATATATATATATATATATATATATATATATATATATATATATATATATATATATATATATATATATATATATCGGGGTTTAACCCCGACGAGTTGTCCATATATATGTTCATGCAATTAAACTGATTTCATGAAAAAATATAAATCCACCACCCGGTGATTAATACCATTGCCAGGCAATGATTATAATCAATACATATCCTGGAATAATTACATATTAGAATAACGTTAAATGTTATGAGAATATATCAATCTACCAGAATATAACAAAACTGTAGCATCGTCAGACAATGATATCAATGTACCAACGAGTAGTGTCAGAGGCTTTCTCCCCGGAAAAATCCAGTGTACGGACCTTAGTCAAGTAACACTGAATGTTACTTAAAAATAGTTTCCTTTGTGTGAAGTGGTGAACGATCGAATAGAATACTGCTCTGAATATAAATATGAGCATATTGTCAATTATTTGTATTACATATATATATATATATATATATATATATATATATATATATATATATATATATATATATATATATATATATATATATATATATATATATATATATATATAAAATATGAAATGAGATTCTGAGCAAAATAAACTAAAGAGAAAACCTATGACTCTACCTCATTATTTTTTCGGAAAGAAACCTACGAAGAATATTACAAGATTTGATGACTGTTATCATTTGTAACTGTTCAAACAAATATTTCTTCAAACCCAAAATCTCAATACTTTTGTGAAGATTCCTAGGAATAACATCTGTTGTGGAAATAATAATCGGTAGATTTTTAATCTCGTCGCCAAGCATTATATATTTAGAAAGTTTTTCATTGTATTTATTTTGTATATTATGTAGCAATATCAATTATATATGTTATTGGATTCTGTTTATCAGTAAGAATATATATATATATATATATATATATATATATATATATATATATATATATATATATATATATATATATATATATATATATATATATATATATATATATATATATATATATATATATATATATATATATATATATATATATAATTTCTTTCTTCTGAGAATAAGGTCATGTGTAATTCCTAGATTGAAATGAATAATATTATCGACGGCATTATGTCTTTCTAAACAATCTGTTTAAGCGAGGACTGAGCAAGATGATAATATATGAAAAACTGTTCCGGAAGAACAGAAACATCTACGGCAAGAATCATCTATATTTTGTTTGATCATGTGTTTTCTATAATTCCTCGTGAAAACAACCTGATCCTGGAACACAATTGCCAAGCCTTCTGTTTCAGCAAACAATTCTCCAGAAACTAACCATTTATTAGATGCGATTTCATCAATATAATCATTTTTCAATTCTTTAGGGTGCTTTTCGTGTAATTCCTTCTGTATCCAACTTCTTCTTTTAGAATTATCATCAAATATATCAAAATCTACCTTTTGCATTGTCAAGTTCAGAGGTGTAAGATTATAATCTGAAGCAACAACAATATCATGTAATTTAGACGTTCTCTGTTTATCATGGAAATGGGAACGCAGATGAAAAATCTGTTTACTATGAAGATTATACAGTGTGTTCCAACGAAAATTTGACCCCCCCTATAACTCCGAAATGAGTAACATTAGCGAAAAACACCAAGACACGTCGATTTTTGTTTCGAGGGGGAGCATTTTTCGAAATAATTCGAAACTTCTCAGATCAACCCCCTACCCCCAGCAACCCTAACTTTAAAATTCATCATAGGGAATAAGGGTCGAGTGGCACCTTACTGAAAAGGTCTGTCAATTCTCCACCTTGATTTGTCATTTTTAGAATTTTAAATTAACATACAGGTTGTCCCAACCGAGGGTAAAGTTGAATTCCTGCCAATCCCAAATACTAAATGAAATCGATTTATTTTGGCATAATGCAAGCGCAGGTTTATGCTCGGTCTAGAAAAACGACCTACACTTGTGAATTTGGAGTAGGTGCAATCAACCCCCTATTTCCAGCATCCCCAACTCAAAAATCATTCGATCGAAAATAGGTCAAGTGGCACCTCGTTGGAAAGGTATTTCAATTTTCTCTTCGAATTTGGTATTTTCGAAATTCAGAATCAGCATACAGGGTGTCCCAGAGCAGGAACACTGAAAACCCAAATAACTTTTTGAAACTGGTTCATTTCGGTATAATACGAGAACATGTTTATGTTTGATTCGAGAATAAGACTCTCTTCCGTGAATATGGAATTTTTGCAATCAATCTCTTCCATTCAGCATCCCCAACTCAAAAAATCATACAAGTGATTACAGGTTGAGTGGCAAAGTTCCAGAAAGATTTTTCTATTTTCTGAATCACTGAGGCATTGGTTTCAGTTTGGCAATCGAGGTTTTCTGGCGTGAGGATCAGGATGAGGGATGATGGAGAAACTGATTGGATGCTCATCTAAACAGGAAAACGAGATTTATTGAACTTGTATTCAATTGAAAACAAAAAACTAACTTGATTATTACAACAATTGTTCAAAATGACCTCCGCCCACCTCCATACAGTTATACAGACGATTTTCGAACTCTCTTCTCACATTAGCGAAAACTTCAGGAGTCGAAAGTCGGCATTCTGTGATGATCCTCATCCGCAGCTCCTCCAGGTTTTCTGGTCTTGTGGCATAAACTTTAGATTTTAGATGGCCCCACAAAAAAAAATCTAGGGGATTTAAATCTGGTGACCTGGCTGGCCATTCAACAGGTCCTCTTCTACCAATCCACCTTCCTGGGAAATTTTCGTCTAAATATTGGCGCACCCGAGCATCATAATGCGGAGGAGCACCGTCTTGTTGAAAACGCATTTCGTCCTCAGAAAGAGTTGGATCGTTCTGTAAAATTTCTGTCAATCTAGGATGTATGTGTTCCTCTAACAACTGTAGGTAGTCATTTCCATTCAGATTACCCTCAATAAAGAAAGGCTCAACTAGATGATTGCCAAAATTCCTGCCCAAACGTTCAACTTCTGAGGCCTTTGCGTGTGGGCCTCTCTAAACCAATGAGGATTCTGTGTGTCCCAATATTGACAATTATGTCTATTCACTTCACCACTGAGCATAAAGGTGCTTTCATCAGAAAAACAGATGTTATTCAGAAAATTTGGATTAGCGTTTAGGTTTTCACTTAGATTTTCACAAAACTGTAAACGACGATCTGGATCATCTTCGTTTATTTCATGCACTAATTTTACCTTGTAGGGTGAAATTTGTGATGTTTCACGATTCTATGGACAGTTGTAGCTGATACACCAGTCAGACGAGATAGTTTTCTGATCGAAGTAGTATTCTCCATTTGTAGATGACCCACTACTGCCACTTCCGTTGCCTCATTTCTGACAGGACATGCACTTCATGTTTTTTGTTTGCCACCGAACCCGTAGCTAGGAATTTGTCAACCAAATATTTAACGTACTGGTGACTGACTCCCCTTTCTCTTTCAGGATGGTTCCTATCGAATATCCTTGCCGTTTCTTTGGCACAACTGTTATTTCGAAAATACGTCGATACAATTTCGACCCTTTCCTCAGTGGAATAAACCATTTTCAGATTAATTTCAACTGACGAACAACAACAATAATGAGGAACTGATCTGAATAATAATAATATTTCATTGCAAAAATGAGAAATAACAGATGACTGCACGCCAGATGGAAATGAAAAAAATGTGAACATTTTCAATGCAGAAATCAGCTTTATTTCTTCGTAATTGATGCTCAACACATCGTACCCCAATACTTTTAACAGTTTCGAATTAATTTTAGTTGATAATTTCAAATGACGATATTGAATTTTTCGAAAGCGACATCCTGTATGGAGAGCCGAACTGAATGAAATGCTTTAATCATTCTGGAATTCAAAAAACCTTTCTGAAGATATGCCACTTGAATTATTTGTATGATTTTCAAGTTGGGGATGCTGAATGGAAGGGGTTGATTGCAAAAATTCTATAACCACACAAGAAAGTCCTATTCTCGGATCAAACATGTTCTCGTATACCGAAATGAACCAGTTTCAAAAAGTTATTTGGATTTTCAATGTTCCTGCTTCGGGACACCCTGTATGATGATTCTGAATTTCGAAAATACCAAATTCGAAGAGAAAATTGCAGTACCTTTCCAACGAGGTGCCACTTGACCTATTATCGATCGAATGATTTTTGAGTTGGGGATGCTGGAAATAGGGGGTTGATTGCACCAACTCCAAATTCACAAGTGCAGGTCGTTTTTCTAGACCGAGCATAAACCTGCGCTTGCATTATGCCAAAATAAATCTATTTCGTTTAGTATTTGGGATTTCCAGAATTCAACTTCACCCTTGGTTGGGACACCCTGTATGTTAATTTAAAATTCTAAAATGACAAATCAAGGTGGAGAATTGACAGACCTTTTCAGTAAGGTGCCACTCGACCCTTATTCCCTATGATGAATTTCAAAGTTAGGGTTGCTGGAGGTAGGGGGTTGATCTGAGAAGTTTCGAATTATTTCGAAAAATGCTCCCCCTCGAAACAAAAATCGACGTGTCTTGGTGTTTTTCGCTAATGTTACTCATTTCGGAGTTAGAGGGGGTCAAATTTTCGTTGAACACACTGTTTATATATATATATATATATATATATATATATATATATATATATATATATATATATATATATATATATATATATATATATATATATATATATATATATATATATATATATATATATATATATATATATATATATATATATATATATATATATATATATATATATATATATATATATATATATATATATATATATATATATATATCATTGACGGACAGGCAGGGTTCTCTCAGAATTTTCTCTGTTCTCTCAAACCATCTTAAAGTTAAGTATGATACAGTTAATTTTCCTCATTCACCTAAGCTTATATTTCAGGAGAGTTCGTGGAGGCTTAGAAAGTTTTGAGTAATTACCTATTCCACAAACTGTACTTTATCTCGATCGTGTTTTGACTCGAATCATAATCTGACATTAAGCAATATAGTTTTCCTCCTTTAGAGTTTGTAATTATCCTCCTTTTCTTCTCCTCTAAGTGGTGTTTCTGTAATATTACATACATATGCAGATAGTAATGATGTGTTCAAAATTGATTAAATTGCAAGCTGTTTGGGATGAAAGCAGAGTCTTAATGTGCTTTTGTATTGTATAATGTTGAATCACTTTCAAGCTTCTCATCTGATCGATGAAGTCAAGGTAAGTATCTTCACGTAGCTTACACTCAGTTACAATGAAAACGACTATTTTCGATATCTTAAATAACTAAATACTGCAGCTGCGTGTATCAACTTGTAACTTAATTATATTACTATTATCCTTCGGTAGCAACCAAGAGATCTATTTTTATTAGGCTCAGGTCATAAAAGATGGGTGTAGATTCAAAAAGTAGCCAAATAAACTAGAGAATAAAATCTATAAGCCTTTTGCTTAATAATCTCAAACTATAAGTTAGAGGCTAAAGAAACTCAGGCATTTATACAGAACTTTGAGAAAATACTGTTCAATGAATTGCTAATATTCTTGTACAATAAAATGAAACATAACATTCGACACAAGTCGACAGTTTTTAAAAGCTTATACAAAATTATCTACCAGGTAACCGAAGAATTTCTCAAGCTCATTCATGTTTAACTAACCTTAAAATTAGTCTACATGTGCTAGAATAAATAATTTAAACTAGACAAAAATTCTGGCGAATATCAGAGCTTCTGAATAGCTGGAAAAAAATTTGCAGGTTTACTTGCCATGAAGTTGGATGGTTCCAGGAGTTGAAAGAGTTCGGCGCAAGAATACTGGAACTATATTTCAGGTTTACTTCAAGATTATTCAAAATGAGAAGCTTCAAGAGTCAGATTTCTTCAAGGATTTCATTGGAGACTTTTGTTTACATTTATGTTTCAATAGGATTTTATTGTCTTCTTAATCGTACATTCCTATACCAACTTCTCGTTAAGAATTAATTTCTTAATTATATTCGGTTGTTACTGTCCTTATAATTTTCTGCTGTTTTTCCTTTCTTCATCATCCTACTAAAATCAAATATCTGGTGAGAAAGAAGAATAATGCCGTCATATAAATAAAAGGAACGCTTTTGTTTGATTTCCATGATGTATATGTTTACTACCCTCGACCAGTTACGTCATTTATGAGTGTATAAAGCTAACAGTTATGAGAAAAAATGTGCTCACTGTATCTATTTCAAAGGTTGAGTAGTGGACAATGATTGAATTCTAGTTGACTATTGAGAGTGGTGAATTTCGGGATTATACACAGTTTGCCATTTTCCAAATTCGACAACAGATTCATTTCTTCTCTTCATTGTATTTGTGGAGAATATTCAAATTATTATAATAAATGGAGAATATTCAAATTATATATAATATAAATATATATATATATATATATATATATATATATATATATATATATATATATATATATATATATATATATATATATATATATATATAGATAGATAGATATAATTACATTAGATAATTTATTATATTTCATTGATAAGACGAAGAAGAAGGCTCTATGAATCATTGAATCAGAAGCATTTGAATTTAGAAGGCTTTTACTTGGTAAAATTCCATTATCAATAATAGAAAACAAGTACTGTGTTTTAGGGAATTTAATTTAATAATTGCGAATCGTAACGCGTTTCACTACACCATAGCTTCTACATTTATTCGTCTGAAGAAGCTACGGTGTAGTGAAACGCGTTACGAATCGCAATTATTAAAATTCCTTAAAACACATTACTTGATTTTTATTATTGAATCATAAGCGGCCATTCATGAGCAATATGGTCAGAAGAATCCATTGGGATTGTTGAGTCCGAAAATGTTTCTTTTCGTTTATTATTGACTTTTGTGGGAGTTAAATCTGGATAAATTATTGAATTGTTGCGTTCGATTTCAGCAGTGAAGGTTATTTCATTATGCATTTTATTTACAAAATGTAAAAACTGATCTGTTTGTCTGTCTAAGCCTTGGAAACCTACAAGAATATCATGAACGTATCTGTACCAAGATCTTATTTGTTTTGGTAATAATTAATTATTCATTATGGATTTTTGAAGAATGTTTGTGAAAATATTAGCTAATAAGGGGCTGACAGGACACTATATGAGTCTGAGTTCTGTTTGGAAAATTTTGGTACAAATTGGAAATAATTCTGTAACACACAGGTCTCTAGATGATTACAAAATTCATCTATAATATGTGGTGAAATATTATTCTGGTTAAAGATTTCTTTTATAGGGACGCTTGATGTATTCTGAATATTTATTCATTCTACATATTGTACCTCGGATGAAATTTTTCGATTCGAAATATAAGTATATTTTTCGCTTTCCTTCCCAAATATATATTAATATTGAACAAGCTCAGGAAGTATTGAGGCAATAAAAATTCTGAAATACATTTCGGTAGAAACGTATTGAAACTAATTCTTATCGAAAATACGTTGGGAGTAGTTCACGCATTATATATTTGATAGTGCGGTTTCGTTTAATTGGTTTGCTAGATGAATATGGATGATATACATGATAAAGTGCTACAGTGAAAGGGAAAACAATATGGTGGTAGCCTCTTTAAAACACGAATACAAATTGCCAATTATTAAATTCCGCTTCGGAATTAAAATTACAATTGAATGTCAACTTCCATCAGAATCATTTTTGCATATTCCGTATTCCATTGTTCGAATACATTAAAAATTTTTATTTTTATATTTATTCGTGAAATAATTATACAAAAACAATAAACATTTCAATGCATGAAAGAATTTTGTTCTGCAATAATATTATATATAAACCATTGAAACATATAAATTTCCATCTGTCTCTGATTCTAATTCAACATATAATTTAAAGTTCTAGTGGTATACTTCAAATAATGATTATTTCAAGGTGTAGTTAATTAGCCTTGTATAATTGATTCGCAACTAACAGAGATATAAGTATGCGGTTTCCACGGAGTGGTTCTACTTCCCAATGGAGTAGTAGGGAACTATGATAGTCCCCATCGTTTTCGAGATACATCATGATTTTCTTCAAAGTCTTTTATTTTCAAGTACCTCTCTTATCTTGGCTATCCTTAAACATAACGCAATGGTAAAAAAAGGACATCTTACAGAATTTATAACGGGGATCCAGTGGTTTAACTAGAATTCTTCAAGGGGTACAGTTTTCAAGTTATAGTTCATAATTGCATGGTTTTAGTCTCGTCTCCTTCCTTCCGACTTTATCGAGGTCACATCGTCTATGTGGATCGTTTGCAGCACGCATTGCCACGAGTCATCTCTACAGACAACCCCCGCCATCCGCCATATTGCGGAATCGCAATATACCAGCGAACCGCGTGGTTTATTTAATTCTATATTTACATTTACAGCGCGTTTGTGAACCTCCTTGTTTTCTTCGTGTGTGTGAGACCCCATCCCGATAGCAACAATTTTTTCTCGATTAGGAAGAATTTAAGCCGCTATATTAATTGAAAAATATCATAGTCGCCTCTGGAATAATCATTGTCTGTCAGATTTCTATAATTAACATTCTGTGTTTCGTTAATCGAAAACATGCCCGCGAATAAAAATTTCGTTTCTTCATTTCTGGGAAATATATGATATTCTAAGCTGATTTATAGATCGTAATGAAAGGGTGAATGCATCAAGTGGTCTCCACGTAGAAAAGTAAATTGTCAAGGGCTGTTGATTAAACTACATTCCTGAACTCATTAATAATAAAATTTCGTAGATTTTAAAGGCAACATAATATTAAGTAGAATGAAACAAAATCTAATCAGTTATGGATCATTTGGGAAATATCTTCAAAAGAAAAATAAGAAAACTTAACGGGATATTGATGGTATTAACAGATTAGCATCAATTGAGATGAAACAAACTCAATCTTCCAGTAAAGCTAATAGGAAACTCAGTGTATCCAAAATCTCTTTCCATAGAATATCAAGAAAACATAAATATAAACCATATAAGTTGGAGGTTGTTCAGAATCTGCACCCAAGTGATCAAGAGCGACGACTTGAGGTTAGCTGTTGGTATTTGGAAAAACATCGCTCGAAATGGAAATTTTTATGGAAACGATATGGCCTGATGAATGTTACATCAGCAATGCTGGAATTTTCATTATTTTTAATGGTAGGTATTGGTCACTAGAGCACGAACATGTACATAAGCCAATCAGGCGACAAACAGGTTCGGTTCCCGCGTGGCTTACCGCGTGGTAGCCTGAAATTTTATACTTTGGCAGCCAGAATCAAAGATATTTTGTCAGGGTCATTTGTCATTTGAGAGGGTACTTACCCTCTCAAATCAATAAATAGAACGAGAATCTAAGCTAACTTAACGAGATAAATGAGTAATAAGAATTCAGAAAAAAGTTCCTTCAACCATTAATCACTCCAGTTATAATTAAATACAATTCAAGAGTTTGGATTCGAGTTTATTCTTGATTAATGTTTTGGACATTGAGGAGAAATCGAAGGTTTGATAGTGAAAATCATAGAATTCCAACATTCTATTTAATAGACAGCTTTGGGCCGTATTTGTTTGACACAGGAAACAGACTATGTGACCTGAGTCACATAGTCATTTGATTCAGTATGCAATGGCAAACGACATGACCGCAGAGCATTTTGTATAGCATCATCAAATCCGAAACTATTCTTGAAGTATAATGAAGCTATAGGCACGGCGAATATAATACTGTATACGAGTGTTGCTCTTGTACCCCTACAATTATAAGAGTCATTTCTAAATGCTTTGGAGTCGGTGAGTATGAACCGAATATTGAGGATTCCAGATGATAAAACCAAAGAAAAATATACTGTGAATGAATGAGTAATGTAGTGGATTTTTTGGGGAAGAATAATTTCTATTGCCTCCTAAAATCCCAGAAGTTGAAATGACTCATTCACTAAGTTCTCCATATGGAAGTTGAAGATGAGTTCCGAATCGATAATAGTTTCTAAGTGTCTGATTGTATCCGCTATTTTTAAAGAACGTGTATCAATAAGGTATAGATGTAACTTGGCACCTTTATTCCGTTGTCCTTGCAATAAACGATCAGCCCATCCAAGTCAATAATCTTAAGATGATCTTATTATTCTATTTGAATTTCCATTCTTCTCCTTTAATAAGACCAACCAAACCAAACTATGTGTGAATGAAAAAATTATAAATGAAAACATTCGTTTTGACCTAATTTTTTTGTTCGCAGAAGCAAAGTGTTTATCTGATATATTCCTTCGGTCATTTGATGCATTATAAATCAATCATTAAGTTACTATTTTGGTGATAAGGGGAAAATTTTGAAAACAAGTATGGTGTACATATTGTGAGAACGTGTAGAGTGTTTTATTACAAAACCAAAAATTTGCCTGAACAGCTGCAAGGATATTCATCCAGAACAATATTCAAGGTAACATTCGTACCTAGGTGTGAACTCGATGCCAAACTAAATTGAAACAATCACTTTGAAAGACAAGCGCAAAGAGTGCAAAACACACTCTGGGCGTGCCGAAGACTATTCGGCCCCAGGTGGGGACTCAAACCAAAGATAATATATTGGCTATACACAACAGTGATAAGACCGCTCCTGACCTATGCCGCCATTGTACGATGGCTTGCACTGGAAGAAGGGATAAAACGGAACGAAATCAACAAGATCCAAAGACACTCCATGGAATGCCTTCTGGGCATCCCTTCACTACACATAGTGGTAGAGGAGGTGGCCATGAGGGCCTCTTTGAGACTATGGAAGGAAGGTATGTGGAGGTAGAGAAATCCAATCTCTGGATACTCCACATCCCTGAACAGAATCAGAGAACTCCTACCTGACTTTCTCACAAGAGGAGATCGAACGAGAACCACCTACTACTTTGAGGAACCCTAAAAGTCGTTATTCCACCAAAAGAAATTTGGACCACACCCCACTCTGATTCGGTGCCCAGCCCATCAGGGCATCGAAGAAAACGAGATAGCAGACAGTCCCGCTAAAAAGGCAACAGCTGTCAGGCCAATGGGACCAGAACCAATTCTGACTATCCCAAGGACCAGTGTGCTCTTCTTCTTTCAAAACTGGAACACCACCGAGGCCCAAAAGTACTGGGCAGGCATCTTGGGACTGGGACAGTCACAAAGGCTCATAAAGGGCCGCAATCAAAGGAGAGGGTACATAAACTACTGTCCTTCGAAAAAAAGTCTAGTGGGATGGTAGTGGGTCTATTGACGGGACACCAACTCAACAAGCATCTACAGTCGTGAAACTATCGGCAACCACAAAATGTCGTGGTTGCCTAGAAAATGACGAAACAACGGAACACATACTCTTTGAATGTCCCGTTCATAAGGAAACCAGACTGAACACCTTGGGCGCTGAAACACCCAGTGCCCGGATGATCCAGGAGGCCCCCTACAACAGTCTTGCAAGCTTCATCGCGAAGTTTTTGCAAAACAAATAACAACTCAACAAAACAATATGTCCAACCTTTGCTAAACGCACAATATGATCGACAAATTTCTGCTGCTTTCGGTATTAGCCAAATTTCAGAATTGTAAATGAGTTCCAGCCGCAGGAAATTGAATTAATTCATGAATTGAATGATGATGATTTGGATTGAATGCAAGAGTCTTTTAGCGTTAAGATAATTTAAGTTCACTTTTTTTATATCTATTAGGTGGGTACTTTTTTGGGCCTTGGCCTGTTGTACCCCAAAGAGCCAAAATAAATAAATAAATATTATGGAAGAGTGTATCAACAATAACCCGCATTTCCAGTACAACAGTTGGTTTTCTGACGAACGCACTTTTTACTCAATGTAGAAATAAACCAGCATAACTGTAGATGTTAGGACGAAACAAATCCTCAGATATTTCGAGAAACTCACACGCAATATCCGGAAGAGCACAATGTGTGTCGAAATTTATTTTTATTTTATTCCTTGTACTTTAAACTGCGAGATTTATCTCAGTATTCTGGATAATCTTTTGATCCATTGATAACAAGAAAACAACAAAACGATACCCTACTGCTCTAACAAGAGATGCATTTCCATCAAAACGGAGTTCCCCTCACTACGCCGCAACAGTTAGACAACACCTAAATTTGCAATATCTTGGTTGTTATATTGCAAGGAGAGCTCCGACGAAGTGGCTTGCCTCACCTGAACCGTTCAGTCTTTTTCTTATGGATACATCTTAGATGTAAAATTTTCGTGACAATGTGAGCATTGTGGAGATTTGACTTATATTTAAAACACTCATATCATTATCTAATTGGTGAACTTCAATTTATATAATCTAGTTTGTCTTTTTCAATAATTAATTTTTTGCATTCATAACTACTGAAAAACAATTCATTCAATATAATGCAACAAGCAATACAGATTTGCGTTTCATTCTTAAAATCACGAAATATATCACAATTATTCGTCGAAAAATACGACGTGTTTAATTGAGTTTACTCACGTGCGAGATTGTATTTTCATGACAACCTCAATTATATGCATACGAAGCCGCATGCAAAACTGAAACATTCAATTCAGAAGAAAGTCTTGAAACATCAACAAGCCGAGAAGAGATTCATTAGCATTCATCAATCCAGGAAAGTTCAATAAAACGTTAGTTGGAAGAAGGAACATCGAAACCTACACCCAACAACTCGCAATTGGGACTGGGAGAGCTGAGACCTCGATAAACAGATACCAGAAACCTGCCATGTCTTGATTCGGGAGAAGCCAGACACAGTAAGCTTGTGAATAGAAACCCAACCAATCTTGTTTCTTATATTTTATTTTTATTTCATTCAATTTGATCGAATAAGTTTGCAACATGCCAAGAAAAAACAGCAACAGCTCAAAATTAATTCAGTTGCCAAGAACTCGTACACTCAAAAAGACAAAATTCGATAATTTCATAAATTTTCTGAACGGAATCAACCAAATACAACTGAATTAAAATTGCGTTTAAACAAACTTGATGGCATTCTGACAGAACTCAAAGAAGTTCAAGAAAAGATATTCGAAATCACGGGAGAAGTTACAGAAGAATATAACGATTTTGAAAAATTATATTTCTCAGCATGCAGTAGAGCACATGATTTGATAATAGAAAACAATTCGTATTGAACAACTTCTTCCACTAACATGAATACAAAGGCTTAATCTGTATTTAACGACTTATTATGCGTTGGTATAATTGAAATTGCCAATCATAGGATAAAGTTACATAAAACACGATCAGGCTGGATCGTTTCGGGAAAATTGAACTCGTCCAAGGCCAATATCAAATCAAACAAATGCATGATGGCATTAAATTCATAAGAAAAATGCATGAACAAATTTTGGGAGAAGGAAGAAATTACAGAAAAGAAGTATCTATCTGAAGAAGAAACTCAGGCTGAGAATCATTTCAGACAGACTACTTACGGAGATGATAAAACAGGCATATACGTTGTTTGATTGCCATTCAATGAAAAAATAAACAAATTAGGGCAATCATTCGGTATAGCAGAACGTCAATTTTATTCCTTCGAAAAACGACTTGCGAAATTAACTGAACTAAGGAACGAATACATGAAACTTATGCGGGATCATTAAAATGAGGTCACTTAATTGAAATTAAGTTACTTCAAATTGAAGAGAAACATTGCTATCATCTGCTTATTCAAGAGTAGCTCAATGACACGGGTAAGGATCGTTTACAATGTATCAGCTTAGACGAATGTTTGAATGTAGGTGCTGTTACTCAAAACGATAGTTAAGATATAACTCTTAGATTTCGGATACACCAAATAGTCATGACAGCAGATATAGAAAAAAATGTGCAAGCAAGTTCTCTTGGATGAAAGAGACATTCAATATCAGTTGTTTCTAGGGTGGCGCGAAAAGGAAAGTGATCCTCTGAAAACATACGCATTCGTTGTTGTATTATTCGGATGTGCATCGCACCATTTTTAGCTACACGAGTTTTGAAACAATTGGCTGATGACGAATGCATGAAATTTCTTTGAGCAAGTGTTATTCTTAAACGAGATTGTTATGATGACGATTTAATGACTGGAACTGATGATGTAAACGGAGCCGTTCAGTTACGCGATGATTCATTGATACTGACTCAATCTGGAGGTTTTATTTCAAGAAAATGGTTATCGAATTAAGCACCTGTAGTCAAATCACTAGAGGAGAGTATGAGCATTGATATTTTGAATGACAAAAACGCGCGACAAAGACAAAGTATTCTATCAAATATATCACGAATCTTTGATCCAATAAGGTTGCTTGGTCCAATCATAGTATATTCGAAAATACTCATGCAGCAGTTATGGAAATGCAACATTATCGGGATGAATCAGTACCACACACCATATATTCAAAATGGATTCATATTCGGGATCAATTCACATATCTTAACAATATAGAATTCGAACGAAAGGTAATTATCAGAAATGCATTCAATATTCAAATTCATGGCTTCTGGGATTCAATCGAAAAGGCGTATGGTGCGTGTATTTACGTGAGATCGGAAGATGAAAACGGAAAAATTATGACGAACTTTTTTGTTCGAGAAATCGCGTAGCTTCTCTGAAAACTATTACCTTGCCTGAATTAGAGTTATGCGCAGCATTACTACTTTCAAGATTGATCAAAATAGTTTGATAATAGAACGATTCATAGCATTGTTTTGTGGTCCGATTCAATCATCACATTACAATGGATTACAATACAGCAAAATCTATTAAAAACATTTGTAGTGAATATAGTTTCAGAAATTCGGGAAAAGTCCATTTTCAATGATCTGGAAACACGTTCCTTTCGAAGATAATATAGCAGAAGGTTTATCTAGAGGTCAATCTGCTTCAGAGTTTGTCAAATAATCTCACATGGAGAACGGGTCCAAACTAGTTGCAAAAAGAATCAAAACTTTGTCCTAACGAAAAACCACAAACAGTACCTCTTATTAAATTGAGAACTACTATTTCATTGAACACAAAACTTCCTTTAAATAATTTCAGCACACATTTCATACGTTTTTCCAGCATTAATAAATTAAGGCGCGTTTTTGCCTATGTTTTGAGATTTTTACATAACGTTTCAAAAAACAACAAAAATCTCTGATCATCTCACTGTTGGAGAATTGAAACACTCAAATCATAAGTACAATTCAAAGGGAAGGTTTCCATAAAGATCTGAAACAGTTATCCAACTCTCGACCTTTGAACAATCAAAGTGACCTTAGACCACTCCATCCCTTTCTGGATGACAATGGATTGATTCCAGTGTGTTGTCGTTCAATTCATTCAAATCTTTCCTATTTCCAAAAGAATCCATAGTTTTGCCAAAAAGAAATCACGTGATTTCGTTTTGGCTTGAATCTTCATAGCGGCGTTCAAGCTACTTTGTATGCCTGTAGATCCGGATATTGGCCAATCAATGGAAAAAAACACAATTAAGACTATTACTCGAAAATGTATCACATGTTTCAAAGCAAAACAATAAAACAAATATCACATTATGGGCAACCTAGCGAAAGAACGAGTAGTAATTAGGATTACGTGTGTTTTTTCTGTTTGCTTCACATCAAAAGCCATTCACTTAGAATAAGTAACAAAGCTTACAACAAATTCATTCATTGCATGTTTAAAAAGATTTTTCGCTAGGAGAGGTCGGCCTTTGAATTTATACTCTGACAATGCTACATATTTTGTAGAAGCACAAAACGAATTGGATTCAGTATTCAAATCATGTTTGTCAGAATCTCATAATGAAATGGTTAATGAGTTTTTAGTTGAACTAGGTATAAATTGGCATTTAATTCCTCCTAGATCCCCATATTTCGGAGGTCTATGGGAGGAAGAAGTAAAATCGTTCAAATACCATTTTATAGGATTATCGGAAAAAAAATTATTCACTCATGAAGAGCTGCAAACTTATATGGTTGAAATTGAATCCATTCTTAATTCTCGTCCTCTGACTCCACTATCATCCGATCTTAATGTTCTTGAAGCTCTTTCTCCCTCTCATTTTCTTATTGGGGAAACATTCTCAAGCATCCCTGAACAAGACATTAGAGATGTATCTGATTTTCGCCTGAACGTCGCCGACGGCGAACGGAAAGTCAAAACGGCGAGATTTCTTCGGAATCGAAAAGTACGGTCTTTCGTAAGGCGATCGGAACGGTCGATCGAGCGAAAATTCTCGAAAAAAGCCCCGAAAAAGCGAAAACAAAAAAGTTCTCCTATTTTTCGCGAGTGGAGGGGATAACTTTGTCGGACTTTTATGTCTATACAAATTTTTCCATCGCGTTCGATCGTTTCAAAATCTGGACAAAGAGCAAGCCTACGATTTCGCATGTGTACCCGCAATTGTTTCATTCCCGTTAAACAACGGGAAAACTGTAAAATTTGCAATTCAACAAAGGGCTATCGGCGGACTTTTGCAAAATTTCGCTACGTTTTCCTCATTCAGAATATCTCTGACGGCCAGAAATTAAATAAATCAATGAACGTCGAGCTGTCAAAATAAGTGGTTTTCGTTCATTCATCCAACCTATAAGGGGTTACTGGCAGAAAAGGGTTCGGTTGTCTAACGATTCCTACATATCTCGAGATCGGGTCTGCAAAGAGAAATCGTTACTGTAAGACAAAATTTTCGAATTTGAGACGATTTTTGAGACCTATATTTTTGAGAAAAAGACCGGAAACACGGGGGCGGAGCCAGTCACCGCTTATTCTGCTCCTTGAATCGCTATTCAATGTCGGAAGTGTGCGTTACCAACTTGTGAAAGTTAATGCTCTCTCTTCTGAACGAAAAGAGTGAGATGGAAATAATTAGTAACTTTCATTTTCACCAACATAATTTCGGTACTAACAACATCTAGAATATAGTGCTTTCTCTCACAATCGAATCTAACCTTATTTCAATTAGTCTTATATTCTATCTGTCAAAATAAGTGATTCCGAATTTTAAGTGATCGTATTTTGATGTTTATTTCATTCATGGTAATGTAAAGTTTGTTTAAGGAAAGAAACGACAAATTTTCAAAATTCAAAAATTTAACATTTTGTGGTTCTTCTAACCTAAATAATATGATTCAAGCGGAATGTTATAATAAAAAGGAGTTAAGGAGACTTACAATAATATTTGAAAGGTAATTGAATGTAATTTGAGGTTTATTCATGAATATTCTTCCAGGCATGCTCAAGAAATGTACTCAGAATTATCATATTTCATTTTTCTTTCATGGTTATGGTTAACATCTATGTGTAGAAGAATGTTCTGGAATTACTAGGAGTTTCCAACGAATCAATTGGAGTATATAATATGATGGTATATCCGTTGAGTTGCTATTAAGAAGTATTAAGCTCTTATGTATAATAATATTTTTTCTGGAAGGAACTCGATAAAGTTTTCGTTAGGTCATTAAGAGTATGTATCATATGAATATTGGAAGCTATCCTCTAGAGGCTATATCTGTATTAAAGTATTTCAAGCTGGATGTCAATATGACCGTGCCATTCCAAATTGAATTTTCGTCTCACTTCATTCAAGAGGAAGTACGTTTCTATTCTACGATTATCCAAATGTAGAAGTTAATGAGATTCAATATGTCTGACAATGTTCAAGTTTGAAGCAGAGAAAATAAGATCTCAAATTTGCACAAAAGGTAATTACTGTGAGTTCCTTCTACTCATAGTTACTGTTTCTCAAGAAATTTTATCAAGGTTGTTAAATGAATGACAGGACTTCCTCTTTGATTTGAAGTTGAAAGTTTCTCTGTTATAGGTGTCTGATAGTGGGAAACATGATGTTTCAAATATGTAGAAGTTGCATATGAAGTTTTATTTTGTACAATCACAACTTTGAATCCAAGATTCATGAAAGTCACAGGTAACATGCTGGCTGTTGCTTATGTGAATCATATTTCGGAAAAACTCAACAAGTACTTGGAGAATGCAATGCAATTTGACAATTTTTGTAATAGGTAGTTGTGCTACAAGTATTTTATATAATTGTGTAAAATGAGTATGTTCATCACGTAATATGGAAATATGAAGTTGTTTTAATGTAATTTCTTTCTTTCATTCTCATTTCATAGTATATTGAAAAGTTTCACGAGAGAATGAATTGAAGAGAAGTAAAATTGAACTGCCAACTCGACAATTAAGAATCTAGGACATTAACAGTTACAAGAAACAGTTTCACTGACACTAATGTAATTTACAGATTTGTGGATCTCATTTCTGCTTTCCACAAGAGCACTTCAATTCATAAGATGTTTGTCCTTTCTGGTAAGCAAATTGTGTGAATTTTGGTCAATTTGAATCACATAAGGTGAAATTTCCATTTATTCAGTAGTGTTCCTTCATTTGATCACTAATTTCTCGCTTTTGTCTTTTGGATACTCCCAAGAAATTTTAATGTGAGAAGAAATTTTATTTTCTATTTCATTAATATACTTGAGAAGTAATTCTTCAATCTTGCTGTTTGAAGCTCATATTTGTTGTTTATTATAATTCATAAATCTTATTGAATTTTTATCTGATCTAATGCAAATCAGAACTGTTGAGTAAAATGAAGAATTTAAAACCATAGATCTGCATATATTGAGTTTTCTGAAGTTTATATTTAATACTTTTGGAACAAAAATTTGGAATATTATGAATTAATATTTGAGTTGTTGATGATTGAATTTCTATGTCTAAAGGGTGATTGAACGATTTGTTTTTGAATCAATGTTGAAATGTTTTCAATTTCATCTAATGCCAGCTCAATTGGAGAAAGTTGAGATTTTCAAATTGAATGTATCCCTTTGAATTGGGATAGTAGAGAATAGTGTTGAAATTTGTGTGGTTGATGAGTCGGTATCCATAAAACAATACTGGAAGCTGCGTTACCCTAAGGATGACTGAGGTAGTATATGAGAGATTTCCATGTAACATAAATAATTATTCAGTAAAAATATGAATAATGAAGTGAATATAATAGGGCATTCAGTATAGATAGAGTTGAATATGGAAAGGCGTTCAGTATATTAGCTATTTAGATGTAAAAGGCGATCTTAATGGGCAAAGGACAAAATCTATTTATTGATTAATGTACACAGCTGCTTACTGCCCCCGAAAATAATTTTATTCAAAGCGAATAAGTTTTATAGGAATTATTTATACATTGTTGTTGAAGTGCTCCGAGGAGCAAATGAATTATTGCTCAGTTCCTTTGCATTATTCTATTTTCGGCAATTTTTTTTCAATCACTAAGAGATAAGAATTGAATATAATAATTCAAGACATCTTTCATAAGGAAACGCTGCTTAATCACCGCCAAATCTTCCGAGGGAACTAAAGGGATTGAACGCTTTCATCGGTACGTCGATTGAGGTTAAGTAGGGCTGTGTAAGGCTTGCGGAGTCTTGTAAGGGAACTAGAAGACTAAAAGTTTACATCGGTACAGCTGAACGAAGCTGAGTTCTGGTGAAGCAAATAATAGTTATTGAAAGAAGTCAGAAAGACGCAGAAAACAATGCCTTAAGAAGAAAAATCCGATAGAATATTTATAAGCGTTATTCTTCGCTCCATATTTTCAAGTATCCGCGTGAAATGTCGTGCCTCTTACTATAATATAAACGAGAAGATTTTCTAGCGTAAGGGATAAACTTAGTGTACTCAATAAAATTCATGCCGAGCCATAAGCAGGTTCACAGAAAATTTTAATATAATCGGATTTGTTTAGAAGGATTATTTCTGCAGTATTATATGAGATATTAAGTACGGTTGAATAAATTCCTGCTATAAGTTCATGAAACGGATGGCTTCATTCAGCTTAGTTCAATAAACCATCATTAGAATCGGAGACTACAGCTCTTCATAATAATATTTAATTTCCATCGATTCTCACCCTTAGCTTCGAGACACTTGAACTGTTCCCACACTTTCCAGTATCTCCAGGCTATTCAGAGAGTGCTACTGCTGATAGCTTGCATCTCGGTTTCGGTTTTTGCTGTATTTGAGCTCTCAGCTTCTGAATTATAAAGTAGAATACATTGTGATTATAAATTTGGGTTTATGAAATTAATACTAAGTAAAATTCTATTTTTCAAAGTTTTAAAAATTCTGATTCAGATTTTTCTCTCACACATGCCTGCAGATGGCACGAAAGCATGTTCCCAGATTTTTCTAAGTAGGTGGACGTTTTTCGGGTGGAAACTCAGCTGAAATAAAAACATTTTCTTCATCTGGATATGACTGCTTAAAATTAGGTCGAAAGATGTAGTTTTAATTTCAACTTCATAAACGAAGGAAAAAATAGCTTGAAATTCTGGACAAATATTCAGTTTAATGGTTTTATGTCGGTTTACTACATTACTTTTCTAGAAATTGGTGAAATGTGCAATATCTTCTTATTTTCTATTAAAAGTTTCTTGTAGAGCGTAATCAGACCATGATGTGATTATTTTCTCAAGCTTCACTTTGATAAAAGACTTATCTGTTTCTTGTGTTTCTCTCGAAAACCCGAAAGTCGGTGATAAATCAAGGATTATCATATGCAGCGTCGGTATTACAAAAATATGTCAAAAATAATCCGTTTTCTCTATAAACAATTAATTGTTACTGCTGATAGGAATCAAACGCAATTGGTGGATTAATGATCGCCGAAAGATGAATTACCTTTCACTCCGGAAATCCAAATTCACACATTCAAACACTACGCAGAATAACAGTAATTTGAACGCAACATAACGTTGATTAGTTAGTTCATCCGAATTAGAGTTTCAACTATTACTCTCTTATTACTCAAAGGTCGCTCGACTGATCATAAAATGAATTTATTTATTTATTCGAGTTAAAAAAAAGAGAATTAAATATCTGCAAAAAATTATATTACTGTCATATTTTGAAAGTCGGAACACGATCGTGAAAAAATACAACATATACAATAGAGGAACATCCAGACCACGCTTAACCTCACAATCCTTCTAAAGTTTATGCTGAGGAAAATTAGAATAACGGTTGAACCATGTATAAACTTTTCTATGATTCTGGAGATTAAGGAGAAAAATCCTGAGAAAATACCATGTCTCACCCTATAGAGATACATCAGTACCAGGTAGTCTGTATGTGTGCTGTGAACATAATACATGGGCCGAAAAGTTCCGAGGCTGACAAATAGATGGAGCCAGAAATATCGAATTTGCTATTGTTTCAGGTAGTACAAACCTTTGTAAGAAAAGTGTCAAAATTTTATACTATTTCGTCCAAAATTTTTCGTGACATTGACATTATTTTCGTGAATTTATAAACAATGAATCGAAACTCCGTGCTACGAGTCTTGATAAAGCAATGCAGTAAGATACCAAACAAGCCCAGAAATGGATTTAGTAGTTGTGAAATTTCAGGAGTTACCTCACATCCAAAAGATATCAAAAGACATCTTAGTCAGTATTCAACAGGAAAATTTGAGCATGAAAAATCTTTTTCCAAAGTGGCTACCAAGTTTGCTCATACTGGGACAAAAACAACGAACGTGCGAATTGAATTGATTAATCTGAACGTTGTTTGAAACGCGATTTTTTGCATCGATATGTGACCATGGAAAAAACATGGATCCACCTTTACATGGCAGAGTAGAAAAGATCATTGGTTTAGTGGAGAGCAGAAGACGAAGGCTGTCCAAGGCGTTATAAGACCCTACAATCATCTGCCAAAGTTATCGTGTATGTATTGCGAGAGATGCATAAAATATTTTTCAACGACTATCTGAAGAAGGGCCATCAACATGACTATAATATAGTCTTTTTCTTTGTCTTATTGTGTGAACAAATTCACCGCAAGGGACCTCATATGACAAGGAAAATAACATTGTTTCATCATGTCGAAAGTCAAGGAATCACACGTGAAATTGTTGCTGCACCCACCTTATTCTCCAGATTTGGCACCCAGGAAGTACTGCCTCTTTGCTAATTCGAAAGTAAAGCTCCATAGATGACAATCTGGCTAGGACAAAGAGGTTAATGCTCAAATTAGGGCTTATTTTGAAGTCAAAGATGAATCTTTGCACAAGAAAGGCATAGAACTAGTAGAGAGAAGGTGTGCTCCCAAACTGGCACCCATCCTTAACCGTCTGTTTCAGATTTCTTATGGAAGCCAAACTTTTCAGAACAGCTGGAAAATAGCGCAAATTCAACCGATCCCAAAAAAAGGAAAGAAGTCCTCACCCCAAAACTACCGCCCTGTTGCACTTTTTTCCATTATTTCCAAACGGATGGAGGGAGTTATGAATGATGAACTCAACAAATATCTTGAGTTGTAGGAAATTATTAACAACCGTCAGTTTGGTTTTCGCAGGCGAAGATCGACAGGAGATCTGTTCGCCTACGTCACTCATGTTTGTACAGCTATGATGGAAAAGCATGAAGAAATCTAGAGCAATATCCCTCGACATCTCTGAAGCCTTCGATGGGATTTGGAATGCAGTCTTGTTGAATAAACTTGCATATTGCGGGGCTGTATATGTAGCTTTCTCCCAAATGAATCAATACAAGTTGTGGTCGACATCTGATTGTTTCCAGTTGCAAGCAGGAGTATCTCAGGGATCCATTCTTATGCCAACCTTGTTCCTGTTTCAGATGAACGATCTTATGTCATCTACAGAAAACAAGATCTTCAGTTGTTCAGGCGATTGCACCTTGGTTTCATCTTTCAGTAGTCTGCGGCCGATTACAGCTGCGGAATCTCAGCGTCAGAGATGTCAACAAATTAATAACTTAAACTCTGACTTACCGAAGATATCGAAGTGGATTCAGTTGAACCTGATGAGCTTCAACGCGAGCAAGACGCAAGATACTACGTTTCCTAGAAAGTTCCTAGCAGGAGAACCTCCTCTAATGACGCAAGGTCAACAAATTGCATCCAAAGATTCGATATACCTTTTCGGAATAAGAGTCAACTCTGGGTTTTGCTGGCATCAACATGTATCAGCAATAGCTAAGTCTGCAATGCAGAATGGTATTTTAAATTTTTAATCAATTATACATAATTTGAAAATCGGTTAATAATTGTGAAAATGAATCCAAATCCGATACTCGGGGTTCTTGAGTTCGCTGAACACGAATACGAGGTAGACGAGAACCAGCGGAGTACCTGGTGCCCACAGTGGGTGATTTGAACGTCATCATCTGGAGTATTATGATAATTTTTCATAGAATTGCCTTAAACTTAAACTCAGAGGTTGTCTTAGAGATGTTTATATATTATCACCTTTTTGTTTGCAAAAACAATATAAGAAGGAGAAATGTACAAAGTGTTACTTATGACGCTACCGTTATACTGGTATATAAAAACGTGTGAGAGAAAGTCAAATTGGTAAAGAATTATGTCAATGGTGCCATGGAAATTTTGAGCACTAAATTTGGAGAAAAATAGTTGAGACTCATAACATAATAATGATGCTTCAGATACATAATAATTCCCTATGAAATGGGGGTCTACTCGTGACGATATTTGTATTCAGCAACCTCAAGAACCCCCATATAACAAGTTTGGGACAGTTCAAATATCAAATTGTCATAATACTCTAGAGTAAGGGTGCTCAAACGGTCGATCGCGCTCGACCAGAAATTGAATTTTCAAGTAGTTAACTAAAATACAAAATGTGTGTAGACACATCGAAGAATTTTTATTTAAGGAACAATATTTAGCCTTCCGTAGAATGTTAAATATCACTCCCTAAAGGAGCTGGTTCTTCGATCCACCCTTCGTTATGAAGGGATGCCGATCCAAACGTTCAACGAGGACTGCTGTGGAAACCGATCCGATTTTATTATAAAAATTCTTTATGGAAACTTGCTTCAGTTAAACATGAACAGCATAAGAAATTGAGGAATTTGAATCAACTTACGTAACAGACATGAAAATTGGAAAGAAGGGGGATACAACTTCCATGAAGAATTTGACGAATACTTCAATTTCTGATATATAAAGCGTAAGAAACTGTTCAAATGGGGGTACCAGGACCGTCTAGAATTATTGCAAGATCCTAATTTTCCAGGTCTACCGTTCTTACTTCCCTCGGCCTTCCTACTCCTTCATATCGTCTTAGTGTGCCCATTCCAAATGGTCGTCGATGATGGCTTTCAAAAGTTTTTCTATCGAGAGCAGTACCGTTTGGAAATCTTTCAATGTTGAACCATCCTTTCCAAATGGGCGTCGATGATGGCTTTCAAAAGTTTTTTCTATCGGGAGCAGTACCGTTTGGAAATATTTCAATGTTAAACCGCCGAGCTTCGAATGCATTTCCTTCAGCGCGTCCATACTTGAGGTGCATGTCGGTCATCTTATGATAGCCCATTTGAAATTCAAATTCAACAAATTCGAAACTATTGAAAAATAATATTCCAAGAAATTTTTTCAAATTTTTTTTTGAACAGAAACTGGTAGTCGTAGGAAAAAATGTCAAGAGAGCGTTCTTCTTGAAAAAAACTTTTTGGAAAATTCAGAAATATTCTTTATATTTGAGAAATCAGTGTCATCCTAGTTTTTTCTTCGAGGATAACCTGCGTTATGCCCATACGCGTGCCACTAGTGACTCCAAAATATTGTTTCGTATAGAAAATTATGCGTCTATGAATGCTTTAGACACCTCCGAAATTTTACCTCAATATCTCAAGCAGAAACATTCAAATTTAACTGCATGTTTCGATTAAACTTTAAAACTCTATGAATCGTTAACGAAGTACTTGTAGACCAATGTTTTATGAACTTCTTTAGGAAATGATTTAAAAATCACCTGCTTAAATATTGCCATGTCTTTTTAAATACCCTGTATAATATTGAGAGAAATGTAATATGTATTTAAGTTCAATATTTACATGAGACTGCCGAAACAAAATGATGATATTGCATTTCAATTTAGAGTAATCGACTGTTGATAGTTTTCTGAATTATTTTATCAATATGTGTAATAATATTGTAAAAATAGAAATGAAAATTTGACTTTCTGGGTTAAATTCGCGTTTTTGACATAAAATTGGGAATGTTTTTGACTGAGTAAAACTTAGCTTAAACAGAAAGTTGGTGTATAATTCAGTGTTGAATTCAGAACTTGATAAATATTTCAACAATCATACTTTACCTTCGAATAGATGAAGGTCTATAGGCATAGTGAATAGCTTACCTGTAAAGATGAGTAAAATCAGCCATCATATTTATATAACTCATAAAATATACACATTACAATATTTTCAAAAATTTCAGAATTCAATTTGTTTTCGTACGAGGAATTTTGATTGAGTTATTTTTATATTACGGATAAAGTGTTTCAATTGATACTGAAGTCATCTCAAATTAAGAAGGACTTTTATCAAGAATGCACAAAATTATTATTCAAAATTTCGATTATCATGGTGTACAGAATACTAAATCTTGTATTTCACTATTTCAAATGATATATACCAACGGGATGACATTCTAAGAATATTGGTGAAGAGATTAGGTATATTGTGCTTATGCCAAATCAGTGAGAAACACTGACTATGAAAATCATCTTCAGGGATCTGCTTCCAACAAAAAAAAAAACATTACGGGACATGAAATGAATTTCATTGTGCGTCTATCAGACGTCTGTTGACTGTATGTCACGAAGGCAACTTTTCATTAAAAATTAAAAATTTTAGACCAGAAGCAAGTTTCGTCTATCATCTTAAACAATATTTTCGATTATTTAATTCCAGGCCGAACCTGGGAAATCGTGATCACCGCCCAATAAATTTTTGGGACCTTCAGAAAAGATTGCTTTCAGAAGCACATTAGATCGATAATCTTATGATCAACTATGAATATATATCTTTTTATCAGCATTAAAAAGACCTATACTTCATGTTATTGTACAAAATATGCAACTAATGTGAATATACGTTTTAAAGACCTTCGGTCTGCGAGTTGTGTTTTTGTATATGCTTACTTAATGCACTACAAAAACTTAGATGAAAATTATATGTTTCTGTTTATTTTCTGAATCATTACTTATCTTTGTCATACAAAACATCTTCACCCAACAATTGTAGAAGAAACACTAGGCTAAAGTCGCACAAAATATAATGAATAAAAATATGTTCGATACATGCTTCGGGCTTGATCACATTCTCAAAAATTATAAAGAAATTGAAATATTGAGATGTCAATATCATTTTCCATCTAACAAACAGATTCGAGAACAGGGTTCAAACGGAAATCAAGCTGGTCGTTATTCATTGCCGAATAATGTTCTACGAATTCTAATAAATCTAATATCTTGCTTTCACCACTTGAATGCGACATTTGGAATTTTGTGAAAGTTAAGAAATGAGTTTCATTCATACTGTAACGTTTCTTAGTACTTGAAATTATTGGTGGGTTCCAAATAAAAAGTTCTACGTTACAAAACTAATTTATTTATACAAAAACTGAACATTTAAAACACTTTGCTAAACGATTAACTTCCATAACTGATTTAAATAACACAATCAATGCTAGTAAATTTATTTCGTATACTTTGTCCATTTATTCGCTGTCTTTATTCAATCTGAATTTTCCGCGCTTCGCGATGTCTCTTCTTATATACAAACACGAATGTTCGAGAACATTTGCGTAATTTCGGCTTTGTTCCAGATCTTCGTTCGAGAGCCTTATGTAAACGGTAACACTGGTTTCTCTCTTAGATCTTTCTCGAATTGTCTCGAAAATGCATAGTAATTCCTCTTTCCGCCGGGCATTGACAGGGTCGGCTTCAGGGACAATTGGAAATCGTTACAATACAGTGCTATGAAAAATGTGTGATTTAGTTTGAATAAATGACTTCCTTGTCTACTTTAATATTGACGGAATGGCCAGTGACTTACAAAATAAACAGTACACTCATCGCAATAAAATTCAAGTCGATCTTTATTGATTCATCTCATTTGTAAATGAGATAAAAAACACAAGGTTTAACTTTAATCTACACTTTATTTGAAAAAATTCGACGATGACACAGCAGCTTTATCAAAATGACAAACATAATGAAGAGTATGGTATCATAAACAAATCGTTGAACAAGTTGGATTAATAACAGGAAAATCCACACCGAGCCATTGTACAGTTAGTATGAAAGGTAATAAAACTAATTAAACTAGTTAAGTAGGGATGAATAATTCACATTACCTGCTCATCCAATAGCTTGTCCGAATATTTGTATCTATTTATTTCTAATGCTTCTAGGAGATCTAATTTTAAACTTTTTGATTTTATATGTAATATGTCAAAGTTTTATTGAATGAATGGTTTTCTTTTATTAATTGGTTTGAATAATTTGTATCAGATTTATTTTTATCGAAGATACGTTCATGTTCAGATGTTCTTATGCCAAAACTTCGATAGGTCCTACCGATATAAACGGTATCACAAGAACCGCAATTGAGTTTAAAGATTCCTGATTTACTTGATTTTTCAACACGAGATTTATTATTTGTAATATGTTAAACTGTTGTATTTTATATTGAATAGATAAAAATATTTATCTATCATATCGCAAACGTCCAACAGATTCATAATTTCTGATTTAATTATGTATTTATTATAGAATTAAATAAGAAATATTGAATTTGTTGGACGTTTGCATTGAATAAAATTATTTTCTTCAACAACATCTATTACAGTAGTGAAAATGGTTTGATTATTTGAAATCCTTTGAGTCCACTTTTAGCAGAGATTTTATGAAAAATATTGAACAGAAAATTCATACACATCCACTCATTTCCAAATTTCTTTATTGGTATAGATATGTTGACGACATCTTAGTATGTTTCATTGGAAATACTCGTCAATTAGACTTATTTCTTAATTTCATTAATTCCATCCATTTGAACATTAAATTCACGATAGAAATTGAACAGAACGATTCCAGTAATTTTTGGACTTGAAAATCACTAAACGAAATAATAATCATGTTTTTTGGTCTTTCGTAAACCAACACATACTGATACAATTATACATAACTACTCATTACATCCAATTCAACACAAAGTTGCAGCTTTAAACAGCATGGTACATCAGTTACTCAATTTACCTTTATCAGTAGAAGATTATAAGAAAGAGTTAAACATCATCAAACAGATAGCCATTAATAATTCATATAATCCGGATATGATAGATCTAATCATTCGTAAAAACTGTATCAGAAAGCCATAAATGAAGTATATCCTATTCATAAAGACTATAAAATATTCAACAGTTTAACATTCTGCGGTTCTGCAAGTACAAATACTAAATCCTTTCTCGTCAAATAAAATCCTAATATAACTTTCAAAACTTCTAATAACTTAGGTAAACATATCAAATATAATTAATCTCGTGTTGAAAATCAAGTAAATCAGAATCTATAAACTCAATTGCGGTTCTTTTCATAAAATTTATATCGGTAGGACCTATAGGAGTTTTGGCATAAGAATATCTGAACATAAACGTAGCTTTGATGAAAATAAATCTGATCCAAATTATTCAAATCATCTAAAAAAGAAAATCATTCATTCAATAAAAACTTTGACATATTACATATAAAATCAAAAGTTTAAAATTAGATCTCCTAGAAGCATTAGAAATATATAGATACAAATATTCGGACAAGCTTTTGAATGAGCAGGTAGATGTGAATTATTCACCCTACTTAACTTGTTTAATTAGTTTTATTACCTATCATACTAACTGTACAATGGCTCGGTGTGGATTTTCCTGTTATTCATCCAACTTGTTCTACGATTTGTTTATAATACCATACTCTTCATTCTGTTTGTCATTCTTGATAAAGCTGCTGTGTCAGCGAAACGTCGTCGAAGTTTTTCAAATAAAGTGTAGATTAAAGTTGAACCTTGTGTTTTTTATATCATTTATATCATGGATCTACATCAAGTAACGGCCTCCACAATTCAAACATCTTATTTGTATATATTATGCAGATTTTATTCTTTGAATATATGGCATAATTCCTTACTTGTGGGTCATAAGAATTGATGTGTATTTTTTTGTATCGTGAACCTTAATGACTTATTACCATCAACCTCAACTTAACCGAGGATGATCATAATATGTCTATACTGTTATAACCGTACACGATATTTAAAGCAAATATTTTCAAAACTTCTTTCTCAGAGTTTTTTGTGAAGGAGAATTGTGAACAATCTATGAAAAAATGTATGAAACAAAAATATTTTGATTTTATGTGGATGAAAACTTCTGATACACCGATATCTTAATCCATAAAGATTAAGAATCAGTGTTTGATATATATATATATATATATATATATATATATATATATATATATATATATATATATATATATATATATATATATATATATATATATATATATATATATATGGTATATGATATATATAAACTTATAAAATCTATTGGTTCTCTGATATCTAAAAGACAAATTATTTTATGCGTATTTAAAATAAATTCCAATGGTGGATTCAATAGTATCGAAAAGGATTTAAGGTTTTTGAAAGGAGATTTCCTTGTCTACCCGTACCTGTCCAAATACAAAGCACACCTACCATTCCAAAAGTAACCAAACAAAAAAAACAGAACTACAAGTGCTATTGTGATTTATTGATACCTGTTGAAATTTTCATGAACTTTGTGAGTAAACAAATTGAACTATTGCGTCATGTTTGTTAGTGCGTCTAGTACATCGGTCAGAAAATGAGTTCTAAACTGTTGAAATTGAGTTTTGTGTTCAACTTGGTAAATATTTCACCGAAACGCACCAAATGCAACAAACTGCATATGGTAGTGACTGTCTATCTTGTACGTAAGTGTACGAGTAGTTCAAGCGATTCGAATAAACTGGATTATCGGAATAAAACACCGAAAAAATGCGTGAATTAATCAAAAATAATAGAAAATCATCGATAAAGTTTATTGAAATGAAATCAGTCATTCCTCGGGCAACTTCATTCCGAAGTGTTGGGTCTTACGCAGGTTAATTCAAGATTTGTACCACACAAACTCACCGACGACCAAATATTTAATCGAATTGAGCACAGTAAAGAAATCATCAAAAGTGCTCGGAAAGACCCAAACTTCCTGAAGATGATTGTGACTGGTGACGAGACGTGGTGTTTTTAGTATGAGCCTGGAACAAAGCGGCAAATTTCTGAATGGACTGCGTGGGATGAAGGAAAACCCAAGAAAAGTCGCTTGAAGATGTCAAAAGTGAAGGTGAGATAAGTTTTTTTGCTGATTGGTTTTTACGATGGTGGAGGAATTAACCACAAAGAATTCTACGCGGCTAGACAGTCGCAGGAGATTTTATTTGGGCGTGATGATATTCGATATTCGGCCAGAATATCGAGAAGACAGCAATTGGACTCTTTTCCACTATAATGCCCCATCCCATCGTTCAGGAGTTGTTACTGAATTTTGGATCAAAAATAACATTATTGCGTTGCAATCGACACCCTATTCACCGTGTCTGGCTCCGTGCGACTACTATCTGTTCCCTGAGCTGCATTTGACGATGAGAGAAGCAGCAGGATTCTATTGAGGCCATTGAAAATGCGGTGACCGATGCGCTAAAGATCATTCCGAAAAAGGAGATAGCGAAGTCGCCAGACAACCTGTGGGCGAGTGCAAATTTGTGTATCATTGTAGAAGGTGCAAACATTGATTTACGCATAAAAATTTGTGTCAAAATTACTACTGGTTGTTTCTTTTTTCGAATAGTTCGGCTACTTTTGGAATGGAGTGTGTATATGATTATTATTACATGAAGAGATAACTTCATTTTAAAATCTGGCCATGAAGATGTCGCTCAAGAAGGGGGAGAAATAAGAATCCATCTAGTCAATGGTAAATTTTATACTAGAATGTGGAATAACTATGCTTCAAAAAAATCTCTATTAACACCATTCTTTCTAATCTGATTTGAGGGGTCAACGTTGTATTTTCAAGTAATTGGTTGTTATTAATAATTCCGTGTTGATCGGAACAAATTTTCAATTGAAGTGATAAAAACAACCTCGAGCCATTTTAGATCTTCTGTTAGTAAGTTGTAAAGTACTTTTGACTGATTAATTCTTGTCATGTTCATTTTAGTTTGATATTATCTTGTTGAGATATTTGCAAAGTTTTGAGGTGGATGCATTAATGCGAAGGTGGTCTGAGAAGTCACGATCAAGATCTGCCTATTTCAATCCACTGCTGGATGTAGGATTTTCCCATATTTAACCATTTTTTCTGCTAATAGCTTCTCTCATCCAAAGAAGACCCGCTGATTTTTTAATATCGTCTCTCCACCTTGTGTTTGGCCTGCCGATACTCCTATGCCCCACTCTTGGCCTCCATTCCATGAGCCTCTTGGTCCACCGATTGTCATTTCTTCGAGCTACGTGACCTGCCCATGACCACTTTAGTTGAGCTGCCCTCTCCATGACATCTGTCAGCTTGGTTTGTTCTCTTATCCAAGTATTTCTTATGCGATCTGATAGTTTAATATTTAATATTATTCTCTCGTGGGTCTTTGGGTTTTGTCAATTTTGGGCCAACTTCTTAGTAAGACCATGTTTCGGCTCCATATGTAAGCATAGGAAGAATGCATTAGTTGTTGAGGTTTTCTTGAGGTTGTGGGGTATGTCTGATGTCAGGACATGTTTTAATTTGCCAAATGCCGCCCACGAAAGGGACATTCTTCGTGTAATCTCGTCAGTCATGTTGTCTTTTTAGTAGTTAGTTTTTGTCCCAGGTATATGTAGTTTTCGACATTCTCTAGTTTTGACCTTCTACGTGGATTACGGGGTTATTGTTTATGTCATTATCTTCGTCTTGCTGATGTTCATTTCTAGGCCAACATTTTTGAATGGTTGTTGAAGTCGAGGATCATTAATTTGAGCATTTGATCTCTACTTGTAATGACCTTCCCAGCTTTGTCTTTAAGTGATGTCATTTCTCTTCTTCCTATACTAACATGTCTATTAAAATTTTTGGGCCTTTGTTATTTTCAATAGTTTCTTTTATGATCTTGGTATTAAATTCCCTAATGTCTTTTCTAATTTCTCTTCTTATTAATTTGTTCAGTTCAGCCCATTCGATTAAGTTCCTATCTTTGTCTGGTTTTAGTTTCTTCTTTCTTCAAATAATTTCGCTGTTTCGTCACTTATTTTCTTCGACTTCTTTTCGTCACTGTTGTTACCTCACTTGCGCTTTCTTTAATGATGTTGCTTAGTTCATTTGCATGTGTATTTAAGTCGGTATGTCTTAGAGTTGGGGTGCTATCAATATTTTCGTCTATTTTAATTGGTACTGTTCTTTTCAATTGATAAGGACTTCAGGGGTCTGTGAAGTATCTCTATGTTTTTCTATTTTTCAAATCTACACACTTTTCCCAGCAAGGTTCTCATCTCTGAAACCTTTCTAAATAGTACTTGGCGTTTTTCTCTGCAAAAAAGTGATTCAAGAAAGTGACTTCTTGTTTATTCGACAAAAATCCATGTCTTCTAAGCGTATGAGTTCGCTTGGGGCAAGAACTGGTAAGTAATGTGATGATTTTCCCTTTTTGAAGATAATCGATCAGAATAAATCAATGATGATCACAAGAATATTCACCAGTCGGAAAATCAGTTTTCGATTTTTTTGGAACCGGTTCCACGTTTATAGTTCATTGTTCGGCCTGTATAAGGGTGTATCCCGTTTCATATACCGTAATTAACTACAGAGTGTTGAAAATGTTCTTTCGAACACTTTTTCCGTCTAACGTGGGTAACCCCGGCACTCAACTCGCAAACAGCTTCCTCATGTGAAAATTTTTTTAATATTTTTTTTTTATTTAATCTAACCAACATATTCTTTTGACATGTTCATCACCTCTGCTGTCTCTCCCACTTTAATTCGGCGAACGTATAGCACCATTGGCGATGTTATCGTTGAAAGTTGTAGTTTTCGGACATCGTGAACGTTCATCGTCTCCTAAGCTTTAACGCCCACGTTCAAATTCAACTAACCAAAAAAACTTCACTGCAGTAAATGATAATGCATAGTTCCCATACACAGAATCTAACTCATCTTTAATTTGCATTGACTAACTGCTTTTCAAAAACAAATATCACAGCTCAGTACTTGATTTGTTTTTTTTTCACAAAAAACTCAAATAACTCACTAACGACTGTTCCATAACAACTGAAACTTTGGCGATTAACTGTCAACAGATGAAAAATGAAAATTCACTAACATTAATTCACGTGTGCTGCCATCTTCACGAAAAGGTTGTAAACATTCTAGACCATTCTCGTTTATGGAACAATTGGCCTCATCGGACAACCTTTTATATGTATTTTCGAAAGAGTATCAAGTAAAGAAATTCTAAAATGCATCACCGTTTGAGAAGATTTATTCTCATTCGGACCGTTTTCATGGTTTGTTTTTTATAGACTTTTAAAAATTTACAATTGGATTGACTTGTTTTTCAATGAATTTCGTGAAACCTATTAGTTTCTGGTTTTATCCATATAAAAAGATTTGCCCAAAATTGTAACTATATTGCCTTTATCGACTTTCGATATGGTTAGCTGTTTTCTGAGATTTTCAATTTAGAAAAATGACCTACATTTCGTTAGTATTACTTTCAAGACGTTGGGAAATTTTTTGCACAGATAAGTTTTTCATGGTTCTGTTAATCACTCTGTAATACAGTGAATCGATTTCGTATAAGTGCTTATTCTGTATTGACAGAAGTTTTCTTCAGATTAATTTTGTTGATACTGTTTCGTCAATATTTTAAACTTTTTTCCTATTGTTGAAAGTGTCAGAACATGAAAAAACTTTCAAGAAAAATTTCGGGAATCATAAGAATCAAACAACGGGTACGACAATAACATATAGATAGAAATCAACAATACTCAATGTAGTCCTCGATTTACTATACACTTTAGATCCACCATGCAATGAAATACCACAGCATCAATTATGCCCCACAAGTTGGTTGTAAATCATGTCATATATCAAAGCAGAATAAAATCAACACCGTATGTACGAATAAGCAAAATGTGCACTACCCTTCAATGGCAAAGATCGACTTGATACAGGTGATAAACGGTGTATATAAATTATATTGCTATGATTCCCCACCTTTTCATATAGGTCGTTCCATCTTAATCAGAGTAAATTAGCAAAAAAAATCAATAACTCATGAAAAATCAACAACTGGTTTTTCAGAACAATGTATGAACAAAAACTATCACTTCCTAAAAATCCAAATTTTAAATTCAAGTAAGAAGAGCAAGATTTTATATATATTAGACTTTTCGTTGGAATACACAATACATTGGACGGGACATCTTGTTAACTTTAATCTACAATTAGATCATGATTATATTTTTTTTCCAGTTGCATTTACTGGACGACTCTGGTTGTCTTTTTCATAAATTATTGAATAGGTTCTTCAAATATCATTTTTCTTATATGGATTTAAACAGTGAAAGTTATACGCAACAGTCCTGTCAAGAGAAGAATCGTCTCGGTTACAGCAGGATTAAAGAGGACATAAACTAATCAGAATGATCCGAAACAACTTGCATAAGCAGCACTATGACTATGCCTTGATCTTCGCAATTTCTGATGGGTTCAATAAAGTATAACAAAAATGATAAAATAAGAATGGACATTAAGTTTTATTTCAAGAACTTCATAACAATTTTGAAGTTATCATCGATAGCATAATAGCGATGCAGTTTATCGGCAGAAAATAATTAATTTAATTCTCTTTTCCTGGTTTACTCAAACGTCAAGAGCTGAAACAGTTAAGGTTTATACCATTTTTCCAAGCAATATTTTTTTCATAAATTTATCGGTTACATGATTAATGCCGAAGAAACGAGAAAATAATTTTTATTCTTCTTTCTAATAACAGAATAATGCTTCGTTCGACAATATCAACGCAATTATGAAAATCATAAATATAATTGATTGCGAGTACGTCTGGAAGAAGAGATAAAATGGTCATTGGAACGCTAATAAATCTGATAGTGAAAACTACACCCAAGAGACCTATGAAAGCCAAAGGGCGAAAGTTGTTTATCGAGGTAGTAGCTATGTCCGACAGAATTACCTCATAAAATGTCTAAGTGTTTATGTGAGAAGGTTAGGTTCATTCCAAGGTTTAAGTTGATTGCAAAAGTAGGAATTTTTTAGCTCTTCGCTAAGGATTAAGTGGCTCCTTGCTACTTGAGGATCTATTTCCGTGAGAGCTTGAACTACTTTCAGAAGACATACATTGAAATTTATGTATAATTGGAATAAATTTGTATGACAAGTAATTTTTCGAATTATATTATGTCAAAAAGTGTTCAATTAATCGACATGTGCTTAATCCATTGTAGTCGAATTTTGTAGTTACATATCATCTGAAAATAACTATTCATAAATTATTTTAGATTGAAAATATCAGAAAATTTTTACATGTTCTACTATGCCTAATGTCAAATGAAGCGACGAAAAAAAATTGGTACTCGCATGATGATAAGATAAGATAAGCAAAGTGATATTTTCCGCATTTTTTTTCAAAATATTTCCACCTATTGCTTTATAAGAAATACCTTGCAATGGTCTGTTCCCAGAATTTTTTAAACGTTTGGGAAAAAAATGCTTCACGCAGGCTATTGTTGGCTATTGGAATTTCTGGCTTCAAGTAAAATTACTGCATATTTCAAGAATGGGTTATCGTATTTCTCAAAACGAAGAGAAAATACAGGAATTCTGAACAGTCCTCCAGTAAATCTAGATTTCATATCAAAGATAAGAATTGATTTTAGGGTACACTAAAACAGAAGTTGTATTCTGAGATCTACCAGGTGTACAGGATGCTTCAACGAAAACTAAACAGAGGCTATATCTACCAAGATATTGATTTATGATCAAAACGCAAAAACAGGGCAGTTTTCATTTCGAGGGGGACATCTTTTGGGGTACAAAACTTGCCTGAAATATCAACCCCCTAAGCGGGGGTTGCAATCCTTGAACATTTTGAATAAGGAAGATGGGTCGAATGATGACTCAAAAGAAAGGTGGTATCTTTGTCTACATCGCCTTGAACGAATTTACATTTTTAAATGAAAACTGAAAAGGATACAGAGTGATACACTGAAAGATAGGGAAGACTATTTCCCTGAGACTATTCAAGTTGCAGTAAAGTAAAATGGAACAGATCCATGCTGATTAATGAAAGTCATCATCAAGTACCATCCTCTTCTCGAATTTCAACCCCTGGAGCAGGAGTGACAATCCTCGAAAATTTGAAAGAGGGTAGATGGGTCGAGTGATAACTCGAAAGAAAAGTATTTTCTTTGTCTGCATTTCCGTGAAAGAATTTTCATTTTTGATTGAAAACTGTAGAGGATATAGAGTGAGCCACTGAAAAATAGAGAATACTATCGCCCCGAGACTATTGGGGTATTAGTGCGAAAAACTGGATTAGATTCATTCAGATCAAAGATGACAGCCTTTGATCTGAAATGAATCTGTTCCATTTTTTTGCACAAATACTTGAATAACTCAGGGCGATAGATAGTCTCCTCTATTTTTCAGTATCTTCTACAGTTTTCAATCAAAAATGAAAATTCGTTCACGGTGATGCAGACAGAGATAATACCTTCCTTTCGAGGTATCACTCGACCCATCTACTCTCTTCCAAATTTTCAAGGGTGGTCACCTCAGCTCTAGGGGTTGAAATTCGAGATGATGATGGTACCTAATGATGACTGCCTTTGATCAGCATGGATCTGATCCATTTTAATTCACGGAAACTTGAATAGTCTCAGGGAAATAGTCTTCCCTATCTTTCCGTTGCTCACCCTTTCTTTTACAGTTTTCAATTAAAAATGAAAATTCGTTCAAGGCGATGTAGACAAAGATACCACCTTTCTCTTACTGCCAAGAAACAATTGCAGCCGCATGGCCAAATACAAGCACCGAAAAAATTGGGGGTGCCGGTATGGAAGTGCAGGTGGATGAAGGCAAGTTTGGGCATTGCAAATACAACAGGGGCCGTTAGATAGCCGGATACTGGGTTATTGGCGCTGTCGATGAAGTGAGCGATTTTCGGTGTGATGTAGTAGATGCCCGTGACACCGAAACATTTCATCGATGCATTGTGAACAACGTACACTTTGGAAGCAATTGAGTCACTGATGCCTGGACTGCGTAAGTTCATAGATTATTCATCCTACCAAACCCACATAACCAAATATACCTTGACTATAAAACTAATCCTAATTAACCCATAGAATACAACCCACCTAGCCTTACCTAACCTAACCTATCGTAGTTAAGAACCCAATCTACCGAACTTAACTTAAAGGTTCATCTCAACCCAAACCACATAACCTAACCTAACATAACCTAAACCTTAACTAATCTACCTATATACCCTATCCAACCCACTTACCCACCATGAAAACTGACCTAACCAAAGCAAGTTGATTTAACTTAACCAACCTTCCTCATCAAAACAAATCAATCACAGAGAACCAACCATATCTTGTCGAAGCAAACCAACTCGAGTAACTCTTATCGAAACAGACCAGTCTTAACATATCTACTCTACCTCATAATTAAAAATCAGTCCGAATAAACTAATTCTACCATATTGGTGCAAATCAATGTAAATGAACCAACCCTACCATTTGTATGAAAGTCCACTTTAACGGATTCAAATCACTAACCCATATTGTTATATAATTAATTCATATATTATACAATTTATTTTCATTGCAGATATTCAGGAATCAGTGACAAAGGATTTGGACATAGAGGTGGTCAGTCATTCATTTCTAGACAAGCGATTCCGTTTCGTTGGTAGACAGGGTGAGCATACCAATCGGATAGAATCCTATTGGCACCCATTCAAGACATGGTTCCGCCGACATCATGTTACCAGTGACAAATTCGCTGGTAAATTGATTGAATTTTGTGAGCGGAAGCATATTGGGGACACAAACCAATGCCCATTCAGAGCACTTATGGAGGCAGTGAAATCAATCTATCAATCCATAACCTGCACCTCCTACAACAAAGCGCAACCCATCTCCTTTTGTAATGTTGATTTCCAAAATAAATGAGTTATTGCCAAATACAAAATTAGATTAGTTACTCAAAAAATTAGATGTAATAATCTTCCAAATTCAATCTTTCACTAGGAATTCTTTGAAATTCTGAACTATTATTACAATCTGGCAACCGTGCAACTCTGTCACTCCGATCTACATATCGATTAATAGTTTATTTACATAATTTCAGGAGGATTTGGGAGAAAACATAATTTTTGATAATAGATTAGTTTATATATTATTATAAATCAAATCTTTCAAAGAATTACTCCAATAGAACGTAAGTATACCATTTTTATCTGCTGACAAAAGCTAGTCAAAAAGTAATTTTATTCGAAATTAATTTCTCACTTTTTCAAAAACGGTACATCTTCCGAAAAAACCATCATCATTTAACTTCACTTCTGCCATCTACGGAACTTTACCCTAATTTTGTACGAGTTCTTCATGGGGGAGTGTCTATATTCTGAACCAACGGAAGGTTGAGGTTTTATTTTCATCTGAATAATCATCAAAATACGATAGACAATTTATGATATTTTTTAATTATGTCCACTGAATCATAATTTATATCCCAAGCATCTTAGTACCACACTGTACTTTCCATTATTCTTCGGATAACATATTGATAAATATAATAATATTCATAAAATGCTTGGTTCACTTGAGTTGTCGATGTTCACACTCGTCAAAAAAGTAACTAGAATAGAGAAGTCGTTTTTAATGAGTTCGAGAAATGCTAACGCCAAGCTTTATACTCTGAAACGCATTTTCCAAGGTCTTCTCCAAGTGTATTTGTTAACCTATACAAAACTTACGTAAGACCCCTGTTAGAATTTGGAGGAAGAGTATGGCACGCCAGTCTTATTAGAGATCAGAACCTACTGGAGTCAGTACAACGTCGTGCAACTAGGATTGGTAACGGTATCAGTTGGCCTTCCTATGTAGATCGATTGCGTATTACGGGCTTGGACAGTTTAAGTGATAGACTTGTACGTGGTGATCTGATTTTTGCCTATCGAGTGTTGTGCGAGCATCTTTGGGATTTAAAGCACATGTTTAATTGTAACCCAGACCATCGTCTTCGCGGGCATTCATATAAACTAAGAAAATAGTCTTTTCCCACAACAATTCGTTAAAATTTTCTAGTGAACAGAATTTTCGAGAGGTGGAACAATCTCTTTCCCCCTACTGTTCAAGCACCGTCTGTTTCAACTTTCAAACAATAACTAGTTATTTAATTATTCTATTGTTGAAGTTTATTCGTTCTCCTTTTTCTATTTTGGCATTACTTGTATTTCATTCATCTGATCGGACAATTTTCATTCAATTATTTCATGGTTTTGTCATAACTTGTTTTCAGTTTTTCTTAAGAATTATTGTTCTTCCTTTCTTTTTGTAGCTTAGGGTTAAGCATTTATTTGATAATTTTTCTTATATTCATTTGATTTTGAAATCGTTAATTTTATCTATGGATTAATAGAGATATTTCTCAACTTACATTATTGTATATACAATAATAATAATTTTCTATAAAATCGCGAATATCAATCATTGTGAACCACTTCAGATTCATTCTTGTTATATCAAGAAAAATGTGAAATTATGTATTGTATTCCTTCTCCACGCCCTCAGATTAATTTTTAGAACGATACTCAGAAGAATTTTATTCCCGAAGAATTTTACTCTCGGAGTCAAAGTTGCTTTTTCAATAAAGTTGAGAAATATTATAACATACGATTCTTACGGAATACCTCTTGTTTCCTCTACGCGTTAGCCTGGATTGTATTACAGTAAACTATACGTATCTGTTAGTAACGTTGCGTTTCGTTTAATAAGTGAACATATGATAACATTACCATATCCTACCTAGTGAGAAATCGGGCACCTATCATGGTTACGGGAGTAACCAAGTTACGTCAAGTTAATATACAAAATGAGGAGAACATTATATGCTGTGTTGAAGATGATCTTTCATAAAAATTGGGGGCATTACAAATCAGTTAAATTTCTCCGAAGTATCATGTAATGTGTTTTGAAAATACATGAATTGAACCCATATCATGGAGAGAAAGTGCTGGTATTGAATGCAGGGAACGAGGAGCATCGACTCACATTTTTCCACTTATTTCTGCAGCAACATGCTCAAGATCCAGATTTCAATTTCAGCATTTTATGAGCTGATAAATTATGCTTCACAAAGTTTGAATGGCCTTCATAACAATAGCTTCTTGCTCGTTTATATTTTAAACAACCGAATGAATGCCATTATCCATCGGAATTTTCTGCAGAACATGGTGATCGATTTAGTTAATGATGTTCTGCTTTATGTTACCCAGAATACGTATTATCCACAACGTAGCCTCTCCACATAGGAAGAATAGATGAATGAATATTTTATCCATGGGTGCACTTTTAGGGAAGTCCATTTGCTTGGCAACCATAATTACCAGATCTCAAGACGTTAGAGTTCAATGTATGAGAATACATGAAACAACTCGACTACTGTGAAAATAAATTTCGAGGAGTTGCAGAAACGGATTAACAATGCTGCCGAGAGGTTGAGAAATGACAATGTCCATTGATATGTATTTCATACTCACAGAATAGCTTTTGAATCTTGAATAATTTACGCTAGCAGCTTTTCGTTATTTCCATCGGACGAAAACATAAACATAGATCAAATCCGAATAGCCTTCATTAACAATGGAATACGTATTAAATTCAATGAATTCAAGGTTTCAAGAGAAAGAGAAAGATATTCTGATATTTATCTATCTGAAGTAACTTAACATTTTTAATGATCTATGTTCACAAGCTCCTCTACAAAATTATCTACAGATAATATTTCATTCCATCTTTGGCTACACCACCCAATCGCTGTTGTTTGTTGAAAATTGTGATTCCAGGACTCGACAGGATCAAACTTTTGGAGATGAAGATCTCCGAATCTACAAAGATTCAGACTAGTATACTCACTTATTTTTATTGAAATTTCAGGAACTAGCTTTCAAACTTTGTCATAGAGCTAAAGGTGATACCCTGTCTTCAGAAATTATTTTTACTTATTCTTATTTTAGTTCTGAGTTTAAATTCATCAAAATTTTGTTGCAATAATAAGAAATCAAGAAATATTCACTAAATTTTGCTTAAATTAGGCTTCCTCCTTATACTCTATAAAACTAAATTAATGAATATTTCATATTTTCTCTTGGTCATATTATTAAAATAATTATAACGATAACAAAATTACGATGAAAGCTATCCAACAAAACCAAACCAATGTTTGATAACGCATAATGCTCATCGGAAAGAATGATGAGTAAGTTGCATATCACCATTGCTGCCTTTTGACGTTCTGCTCATGAATAAAGATCTCTAAGAATCAAGCACAAGTGGTCATTCGACACTTTATTCATTCGACATCGTTTCTCCATGAAATGATACCTCGAAACAACAGAAAAATTCACATGAAATTTGATAAAATGATTAGTCTGTAATCATACTACGATCGTCTTTAATTTATTATGTGCATCAATATGTTTGCTCATGAGTACATCGTCATGAGAATGTCTCAATATCATATTCTGTATATACTATATAGCTATATTATTGCTCTACCAAACTCTTTGCTAGCGGAGCCACGTGTTCAAGATAGATACGAAAATTGTATCTGAAAATTTTGGGTAGAAAGAAAGACGAAAAAATTTTATCTGCATTCTCGTAGCATTTTCGAATAAATAACTGAACTTTAGCATTCATATTTCATTCATGCTAGTATACGATTCTGTTATTCGCAGATATTTTACATTAAAATATATAGGAACCACGATAAAGAATTACTCTACATGCAATGAGGCAAGTTTTTACTGAACAACCACAACATGTATCCTTTGAAATGAAAACTCACAGTGTACGCTCGAATGAAAGTTGGGAATACATTTGGACGCACAAAGGGAGTTTTTGCTCCAAAAACAAAGCTATCCATAATTAACCAAACGGATTTATTACCTACAGATACTGTTTTGCATTCGAATTGTATCTTCGTACTTCACATGCTCTAAGAAAGGTTCAGCAAACAGGCAATCCATTCATGGTGAAGGTGAAATCGAGAAAATAATGGATTCCAAATTTTCAAATACAAAATGAAGTTGCAAAATAAATATTATAATTCCAGGACTCTTCATGAAAACTGGCAAAGATATTCTTTCGCTGGGTAGTAGATGTATATTTTTCATTAAAGCGTTTTGATTGCATGGAAAATAAACACGATTATTCCATTCATGCAACATCTCATAATAGAATAGAGATATTGGAAAAGACCAAAACTGATCTAAACCTTTTCGAAAGCTGTTTAATATGATGCACAGAATTTATTTCCTATATATTCGGATCAAACTCAGATTTTGAATTTTCAATGAATAATTCTTCAAATTCGATAAACCTTTTAAGTAGATTTTCATCAATCTTCTACTTGCATGTTGTCAAACCTGATAACTTCATAATGATTCTATAAAGTACTTAGGAAATTCAATTATCCTACATGATGATTCACTTCTTCATCATATTGTTATTTGAAGAAAAATTAATATACGTTTTGAATTTCTTGGTAAATTTGATGGTTAAAGCTCTTATGTTGAAGTAATTAAATGATATTGATGACATACTTATTTTGGAGAAATCCATATGAAAATATGAAAGAGAAAAACACTTTGTTCGTTTTCCGTATTTATTTGTTCACGATGGGTTTCGACCCTTTGGTCATTTTCAAGTGCTGAATACTAACTTGGGTACGAAGATGATAACAAGATATATATTTTTCTTTAATTTCAAGTAGAGGGAAATTATTGAGTTCAAGTTAAGAGTAGTAAAATTTAGGGTTTTCCTGAGTTGATTAATTTCCAAACATTCCAACAGATTCATTCTAGTCCCTTTCATTGCATTTGTGGAGGATTTTGAGATTTTGTAAGACTATCGTGTGATTTGTTGATTGAATGTGCTCAAATATTGGGGATTTCTTATCTGAAGACATATGCTCTTCGAACCAACATTTAAAATTTCTATCTATGTGACCCACATAAGCTGAAAGGCATTCGTCACATTCGAGTTCGTAAATACCAGATTGAGATTGAGGTGGTTATTTTGAATTGCAAAAAATATTGTTTTATTCTACGAATGAATGAAATGAAATGTTTTTTTTTTCAAAATTCAAAATAACAATTTCATTCTCAAGCGGTCCTAATTTAAGCAAAATACTCTTTAATGCTGAATAGAAAACAGATGAACTCGAACGATCGGGATTTTACAAAATCCAGTGCAACGAATGCCATTCACAAACATCTCAAAACAAAAAGTTACTTTATGCGAGATTTCGCAATGTGTAGACACATCGAAGAAAATTATTTTTCAAGAGATGATATTCAACCTTCCGTAGAATGTTAAATATCCCTTGAAGGAGCTAGTTTTCCGATCTACTATTCATAATCCCTGTTAGCCGTGGCCACAGGGAAGTGGTACAGCACGGTCAGATATCACGAATAGGAACAATGGACTGCAGTTTCGGTCTCGTTTGACCTCGTCAGCATTGTCTACCCATCTACACAAGGGTATGCCGTTACCACTCATCTCAATTCCTTGGAACGAACGCAATAATGTAAATATCACTGCGCCCCCCAACGAACTGTGACAGAGGCTACCTCACCAACGCCCCGCGAAACGGTGAAACCAAAGAGCAGATAAAACAAGAAAACGTAAAGTGGTCACACTAGTTCGATAACATACCGCCATGCGACACTCACGTATCAGACAGAAGCGGCCGTCGAAGGACCGACGCTCCTCATTCCTATGTGGTTCACAACCAGGCATACACAAACATCTCAAAAAGTTACTAAATGCGAGATTTTGCAATGTGCAGACACATCGAAGAAAATTATTTTTCAAGGGACGATATTCAACCTTCCGTAGAATGTTGAATATCCGCCCTTGAAGAAGCTAGTTTTCCGATCTACTCTGCATAATCATGGTTAACCGGGGCCACAGGAAGTGGTACAGCACGGTCACGCGGGGCGTTGGTGAGGTAGCCTCTGTTTCGGTTCGTTGGGGGGCGCAGTGATATTTACATTTTTGCGTTCGCTTTCGCTCCAACGAATTGACATGAGTAGGTAACGGCATAGTCTTGTGTTACGAATGAGTAGACAATGCTGACGAGGTCAAATAAGTTCGAAACTGCAGTCCATTGTTTCTATTCGTGATATCTGACCGTGCTGTACCACTTCCCTGTGGCCCCGGATAACGGTCATTATGAAGAATAGATCGGAAAACTAGCTCCTTCAAGGAAGGATATTTAACATTCTACGGAAGGTTGAATATCGTCCCTTGAAAAATAATGCCATTTCTATCTTGGATATCATGTTGTTTGAGGCTTTTCACATACGACGATCAGTTGCGTATACGGTCGTGAGGGGTGCGGGCCGTTACCCTTGTGGTTGTCTACACATGTCTGCGTTCAATCAGTCCACCGATGGACAACACTTTTTGCGATTCAACCGATGACACGGAGCGATCATCGCTTCTTTGTGAAGAGGCTCTTATACTGTGTAAGAAATTCTCCATGATGCACCCTGTATCCTCATCGAAATGTAATCGGATTTGAACATTCGTTCACTGTAATAAGATAATTCAAAATACCTATCCAAAGAGCTTCAACTCGGATTAACTGATCAATTCAAAGATTTAAGAGGTTGACACTCTCATCTGAGAATTTAACAGCATTTCGGTGAATGTTCATTCAAAATCGTTAGATTTTGCAATCACTGAAAATAACTCGTCTTTGACAAACCCTTCTGCATATTTTTTCGAATATGTCAAAACTCAAAAACTATTACATATTTGTACTGAGCATCAAGGAGAGCTTTCCAATGAGGTATCACTTAAATACCCTTCCTCATTCAAAACATTGAGTTTTGTGCACCCCTGCTTAGGGGGTTGATGTAAAATAAAATCACTGTGTGTTAAAAGTTGACCCCTTCAGACAACAATTGACTGGTTAGGTTAGATTTGGAAAACATGGGGTTCAAAAGGAAAATTCTGAAGGTTTTTCCAGATTATTGTATAGATACATTTCATGGATCACATCCAATTGAAAACAGGAAGAAATTGGACACTTGATGGAAATCACGTCCGCTCGTAGGAAAAACTAGCATATCTGTAATGAGCAAACAGACTTCGGTCTATATCATGTTGCAAATGCCGTTATATTCTAGGAAAACACTCATTTTTTCTTTTATTATATCCCTGCTCTCAATTATGGGCTGACAACCGAATTGTGTGTCGATTATTTTGATATATTGTTGTGAAACATTTGCCAAGTGTTTGAATTAGGCATTTGTACATTATGTTTCACCTTAAATTAATCATTAAACAATTCCACATAAAATATATTTGCATGTTTTGAAAATTGATGAGACTTTATTGCAGGAATTTAAATATAAGCAGAAAAATATGGCACAGCAGACAACCGAAAGAACAATACTCAAAAATAAATATAAATTGAAAAAGTTGAGACAAACACATGACTCTAAAACTCCAAGACAAAAAAGTGACATAAACATAAAAGACAACTGGAAGGAAGAGAAGAGCGAAGGAAAACAGTTGTCACTCATACCGCTTAGAAGATCCAACTATTTTGACAATCAAGCTTTTAAACTAAAATCATACAAGTGATGAATTCAAAGTGAAAATAAGATTTATTTGATGAATAATAAATTTTCATAAAAAATTTCGAATACAGAATAACATACAATATGTCGAAAACAAAGCTTGTGTGAATCTCCCTTCATAATGGGAAATTAGGCGTTCTATAAACTACTGAAAGAAAGTGGATCACCATATATTCTCTCACCTGAGTAATTGTTTCAGAGACCAAAAAAACACAGACCATCCGAAACCTTTTTTTGCGGTTTGATATAAAAGCTCAATACAAGTAGTAATCTACATACAAATTAGGGTAACCCAATTAGGTGAACAGTACCCTATCTCCTGTAAAAAGACTTTTAAATGTGACATCGACAGAATTGTTCACATGGCGAGCTACCTAATTGAATGAAAATTCACCACTGGACCACGACAAACAGATGAGGCGTATCTATATTGGGGAAAATATGACCAAGATTAAACGGAAAATTTTCAATTTGGGAACAACCCAAATTTAGCAAAATATATCCCTAATAATTCCACTCGTGTCAAAATGCACGTTTAAGAACAAAGAAATTCGAGTTTCATATCGGATAATTGCATAGAAATAGAAATGAAAATAGGATATTAGTGGATAAATTTGCCCATAGAGAATCCTTGCGTTTCCATAGCAACGCAACATTCACAACAAATAGCACGGTTTTAAAACTGTCAAGAACAGCCATTTTAGTACCTGCTGTGAAGTTCCTGCTGATATAAATTAAAATGCCTCGTTTTGGAAGCACCAGTGGAGCAGAGATAAATAGTTCTATAGAAAATTGTATCCCCAAAAATACAAGAAAAACGCACAGCTCGATTAGGAATCAATTCAGTATATTCTGCAAGGTACGCATGTTCGATTTGGATATACAGCACTCTATTGAAGATAATGCAGAAATTATTATGCATTGGGGTTTCAATATGAAACGAATGAATGGACAATATTACAAATAATACGTTGTTTCGTCTTCAATTTTATGTTTAAGATTTCTTAATTTTTTTTTTTTTTTCACATTCAACTTTGATATTGCGTACAAACTAACTCATTTTTCAATGTACATTTTTCGTTGTGTTTGCTTTCATGAGACTGGAAGTTATGCGAGAGAACTTTTTCTTCCGATTTCGCGGCATTCAAAATTCGTTTCATTAAATTAAAATTCAAATACATATTGTCTTGGCGCTCTTTATCGGTTTTCAATTTCCGCACATCTGTGAATGGAAATCGTGCCTCAGGGTAGCGCGCCAACCAGTCTGCTACAGAGAGTACTATCGACCGGATAGTGCCGCTCGAAATATAAGATTCGCTTATATGAATTGCAGTTGCGCCAAAAAACCTCGTTTTCACTTCCATGTGGAATTAAGTTTGTCTATTGTGACATAAAAGACTATTGAAGTACATTTACCTCATAAATCATTAAAACCCAAACTAAGACATTTTCCAGGCCTGGACTACAGTGAAACTACAGTGCATAAAACGTAGTGCCCTATAGTGATTGTGAACTGAGTTTGAATGCATAGCTGTTCGCATCCTGGGTCTCCTCTATAAGTAAGTCAAGACAATAATTGAACAATCTCGTTACATTCGTTTCTTTCAATCTTTCGTAAATTTTATATATTTTTTTCGTTCAGCACTCATAACTGAATGATACAATTTAGCGTATCAGTTTCTCCTATTAATTTTTTATATACAGTCCACAGAAATTAACAATATTCTCGCTTATAACACTCCATTTTTGATCCATTCGAGCCGTATCTTGATTTCATAATTTGAATTTTCATATTCATTTAGGAAGGTCAAGTGAAGTTGTGTGTGTTGAACGAAGACAACAAATTGGAACATCTAGTTTTCCTTGTCTTTATCTCTCCGGTTAATTTGTAAGCAAACACAATTATACTTTTTCGCATTGAACATCTGTTCTTAGGCAAGTTGATTTGATAAATTTCAAATCCATAAATTTCATTCGAACATTATCTCTGATCATTTGCAAATTATTTTGTTTTTTTTTTGTTTCTTCCATGAAACAAGCGGAAATTTAATATTTCTTCGACATATGAAAACGATACTTTGTTATCACGTACGATAATTTCTTTCGTTTCATTTGTGAATAAATTTGTGGGTTGACGATAATAATTAATTCAATTTATCAGCATGACAGATGCTTCAAAATTACTCGTAATAAGGCTGCGAGACAAGTTATTCTGGATAATGTGTTACAATTGAATTTATTTGCAGCGGAGACCAGAGATATACCTGAAAGCTTTTTACAGTTCAAATTCAGGTGTAAAAATTTAGATAAATGGGAAAATGAGTTTGAGAGAATTCATTCAAATATAGTTTCTTTAGTGTCCACGCAGGAGGGTGCACCAGAACTACTGATTGCAGAACAAAAATCAATAATAGATTTTTACAGGAATTGAGTGAAATTCAAGCGCGATACCATGAGATGTTCGAGATTCATGAATATGATGCACAGGGCGCTCAACCGATTCATGTTAATCTGCCTAAAATAAATTTAACTTGTTTTGATGGAGATGTTCGCCAATTTCCAACATTTTTGAGATATTCGATGCACTAATCAATAAGAATGATTCATTAGTAAATATTCAAAATTTCATTACTTATTATCGGTTCTCAAAGGTGAACCGTTAGCTTTAGTAAAGTGCACCCCTTGTTAGGAGAAAACTATCCCATAGCGCTTAAAGCTCTGACTGATCGTTACCAAAATAAACGCTTGTTAAGTACATCTTATTGAGAGAAATAGAGGGTAGTCCTGTTCTCTTTTCGGAAAGCGCCCGTTATTACGAAATTTATTAGATACTTTTCATCAAAACTTGCAAGCACTAGATACTCTTGGTTTTTACTGCAGAATGGGACTTCATTCTCATGCATATGCTTTTGGATCGACTTGATCCAACTACTCTAAAGGCTTTTGAATTGAGCCATGCTTCTACTGAGATTCCGACGTACCTCGACGTTAGGAATTTTGTTTCGAAACAATGTACAGCCTTAGAATCGTTAGGTGTTAGCTCGAAGAAATCGAACAAGTTTTCTTCGTCTCCTAAAGTTGCTGATTCGCGAACATGGGTGAAAACGAAAAATCATTTTTGCTAGCACAGATCAGTCTCGTAGGAATGTAGCTACGAGTGGGTTTTGAATTCTACCCTTCCAGAGACTCAAATGAACAATTTGCTCCTTTATCAACAGATGTGAATAATTGTCAGACAGTGGCGTCTCCTCCACGGGAAGGCTCCACCAAGCATTCGGATGCAGGAATGAATCAAGATTCTCGACAACCAGGTTGTTTTTGTGTCGGAAAACCATATTATTTGTCATTGCCCTGCATTTAATTCAAAATCAGCTAAAGAGAGATATAGCGTAGTTAAAAGTCACAAAGCCTGTATAAATTGTCTTTCTACGTCACATATTTGCATAAATTGTCCATCGTCTAATAGATGCAAGAAATGCCAGCAAAAACACCATTCGATGTTACATTTTGAATTTATTGAGGTTCCCAAACCTCTAGCCAGTACTTCTTCTGACACATTCGCAGGACTTGCGTCACGTAATGGAAATGTGTTGCTGGCCACGGTGTTGTTGAATATTTGGGATTTTTCGGAAACTCCCATCAGATAAGAGGATAATTGATTCAGGATCACAGGCTACATTTTTGCGACGCGATTTGGCCACCAAACTAAATCTTAAGAAATTCAATGATTCGCTAACGGTGCAAGGATTGGGAAATATGAGCACTTCCGCCCATTCAAGTGTGCATTGTCAGATTTCTTCTCTGCGTCAAAATGAATATCGTCAAGATATTGAAGCTGTTCTCATGGATGAAATTTGCAGTGATATGCCTTCTTTGTCATTTATGCCTGGTAAGTGGTCGCATATTTCCAACCTACCGCTGGCTGATCCTGCCTATTTCAAGTCGAGCCAAGTAGACATATTACTTGGAGCAGACGTTTTTCCACTCGTCTTGAAGGATGGACTCATAGTGGGAAATGTAGGGGAACCTATAGCCGTTAATACTAGTTTTGGTTGGGCTCTTATGGGCAAAATTTCATTTTCGGTCTCTCAGTCCATCAAAACCTTCCACACTTCCACTTCAGATTCGTCGGTATCATCATTGAGTGAAACTCTTAAGCTCTTCTGGGAGGTAGAAGAAGTGCCGTCTGTGCATATTTCTTCTCCAGAAGATGCTTGTTGTGAAAATATTTTTTTGGAAACCACTTCTCGCAGTGAAGATGGTCGATTTATCGTATCTCTCCCTTCAAATTGTCGGCACCTGATTTCGGTGATTCGCGAGCATTGGCGGAGCGTAGGTTTTATTCTCTTGAACGCAAATTGTTAGCGAATACCAATTTATATTCTTCATATTCACAAATAATTAAAGAATATCTCAACGATAAACACATGGAAATTATTCCTCACACTTCTCGGTTGGACTTGTCAGATAGCAATGTCTTTTATTTGCCTCATTCATGCGTTCAGAAACCTGACTCTTCTAGTACGCCTGTACGTATAGTTTTTGACGCCAGTAGTAGAGCTTACCATAAAATCTCCCTCAACGACGCTCTTTTTACAGGGCCTAAACTGCAAACCAATCTGGTTGAAATTTTGATAAATTTTAGAATACACAAATACGTGTTCACTACCGACATTCGGCAAATGTATCGTATGATTTGGGTGGCAAAAGAACATCGAGATTTCTTACGATTATTATGGCGTTTTTCACCGAACGAAACTCTTTCGGAGTTTCGCTTGACAACTTTACCGTTCGGTCTAGTAAGCAGTCCTTACTTGGCCATTCGTACTCTGCAAAATTGGCGACTGATCAGAGCACTGAATTTCCTTTAGCCTCATCTATCGTGCTAAAAATACGTACATTGATGACATAGTTTGTGGACATGATTCTTTCTCCATTGCCAATAGTATGAAACTTGAGTTAATCGAAATGTTGGGAAGAGCAGGTTTCGAATTGCGTAAGTGGTCGAGTAAAGACTCAAAACTACTTAGCGACTTACCTGATTCGCACATTCAATCAACCTCATTATCTCTGGATTGGGATGAAATTTCAACGCTCAAAGTATTGAGTTTACGGTGGAATCCAAGATCCGATGCGTTCATGTATTCTTTATATAATTCCAGTCTTCCTTGCAGTAAACGTACCATATTATCTGAAGTCGCTCGGATCTACGATCCTCTAGGTTTTCTTGCTCCCTTGTTGATTTCGTTAAAAATTCTTGTTCAGCGATTATGGACTTTGGGTTTAGATTGGGACGATACTCCTCCGGAGGATATCTCATGTAAGTTCGGACGATTGAAATCAGAGATGCATTTTCTATCTGGTTTACAAATACCTCGTCATGTTGACGTTTCGAATGCTCATGTTTGTCATCTGATAGGGTTTTGCGATGCCAGTATGGCCACCTATTGTGGTGTGATATACCTCAGAGTGGAACAAAAGGACGGTAGTGTGAGTATATTTTCATTTACGCTAAAACCAAGGTTTCTCCCTAAAACTGTTTCCTTCCTCGTCTGGAATTATGTGCGGCAGTACTTCTAGCACGTATGCTGAAATACATAAAGGTGTACTTGAGCCTAACGTTGCATTGGATCAAGTTTTGGCTTGGACAGACTCGTCTGTAGTTTTGTTTTAGTTAAGGTCGTCTCCACATCGCTGGAAGACCTTCGTAAGCAATCGTGTATCGTATATTCAGAGTAACATGGATTGTAAACATTGGCGTCACATTCCATCTGATCTTAACCCAGCAGACGTCGGTTCTCGGGGACTATTTCCTTCGGAATTGGTTTCACATCCTCATTGGTTTGACGGTCCCGAGTTTCTACGGAAACCCATGGACTCTTGAATTTTCCTCAACTTCTTGATCAGACATTCGATAGAGAGCATACTGAATCCAAAGTTGAAGAAAGAAAGATTGTTTTATTGGCGGAGCTATCGATAGATAGATTTAATTTATGGATTGATGGGTTACTCGAACGATTTTCGTCGTTACAAAAAATTCTTAATGTAATGTCTTACGTTGTAGGCTTCTTGCATAATCTGAAACATAGCGACGATAAATGGACATGACCGTTCTCTGCAACTGTGCTTCATAAATCATTGCTCATTATTTCACGTAGGGTACAGGCTGTACATTTTGACAAAGAGAAAAAATCAGTCACTAGAAACCTTCCTATATCGAAATACTACCAAAAATTGAGTCCTTTCATCGACAAATTTGGTTTGTTGAGAGTAGGTGGTCGATTGACATATGCGGAGTTACAATACGACAAAAAATTCCCCATTCTTTTACCAAAAAACAGTGTCTTCACTAATTTATTGATCATATACATCCATCAACTTTATCTTCATGCTGGTGTCAACACTACATACTATCTTGTATCGCAAATGTTTTGGATCCCCTCTGCTAAAAAGCTCATCCGCTCAGTGATTTCTAAATGTAGAAACTGTTGGAAAACCCATCCTACTACTTATCAACCTCCTATGGGGAATTTGCCTTCCTTGCGAATTTCCCAGATAAAACCATTTTCAATTGTAGGAGTAGACTTAGGTGGCCCTTTTTCGATTACCATGAATAGGTTACGCGGTGCAAAGGTTCTCAAAGCTTACCTCTGTCTTTTCGTATGTTGTGCTACCAAAGCTCTTCATCTGGAGCTTTTGTCCGATCTCTCACGTGATTCTTTCTTAGCAGGGTTCAGACGTTTCGTTGCTCGGCGTGGTAGATGCTCGAAGGTTCTCTCAGATTGCGGCACTAATTTTGTGGCAAGCGCCAAATATTTAAAATATCTTGCAGAGCATGTACAGGAATCGGAAAAGGTGGAATGGCAATTTAATCCGCCTTCAGCTGCGCACATGGGTGGCTTGTGGGAAAGCGGAATAAAGTCGGTTAAATCCCATCTAGTTAGAGTTATAGGGCAGCAAGTTCTCACCTACGAGGAACTCTACACTGTATTGACACAGGTGGAGGCAGTGCTCAATTCAAGACCCTTTGTCCTGTAAGTTTAGACCCAAATGACCTGCGAGCTCTTACTCCAGGCCACTTTTGACATTAGAACCTCTAGTCGCCATAGGAGATCCAGAAGTTAATAACGAAGTTGCTTTGAATAGACTTAACAGATGACAACTTCTGCAACGTCTACACCATGATCTGTGGTCTAGATGGGCGCGTGAATATTTGCAGACGCTTCAACAGCGAGCGAAGTGGCATGGGCCCGCGGCTCCTGTAGAAGATGGAACCATGGTTCTCATAAAAAATGAACTTGAGTATCCACTGAACTGGCCTTTGGGTCGAATTGTTACTGTCCATCCAGGAGGTTATGGCATTGCAAGAGTTGCCACAGTCAAAACGTCCAAAGGTCTTTTCAAACGACCTCTGGTCAAACTATGTCCTCTCCCAATGAATTGAATTTCTTAAAATACCTCGGGTATTTTCAGGGGGGCGGGTATGTTTCGTCTTCAATTTTATGTTTAAGATTTCTTAATTTTTTTTTTTTTTTTCACATTCAACTTTGATATTGCGTACAAACTAACTCATTTTTCAATGTACATTTTTTCGTTGTGTTTGCTTTCATGAGACTGGAAGTTATGCGAGAGAACTTTTTCTTCCGATTTCGCGGCATTCAAAATTCGTTTCATTAAATTAAAATTCAAATACATATTGTCTTGGCGCTCTTTATCGGTTTTCAATTTCCCGCACATCTGTGAATGGAAATCGTGCCTCAGGGTAGCGCGCCAACCAGTCTGCTACAGAGAGTACTATCGACCGGATAGTGCCGCTCGAAATATAAGATTCGCTTATATGAATTGCAGTTGCGCCAAAAAACCTCGTTTTCACTTCCATGTGGAATCAAGTTTGTCTATTGTGACATAAAAGACTATTGAAGTACATTTACCTCATAAATCATTAAAACCCAAACTAAGACATTTTCCAGGCCTGGACTACAGTGAAACTACAGTGCATAAAACGTAGTGCCCTATAGTGATTGTGAACTGAGTTTGAATGCATAGCTGTTCGCATCCTGGGTCTCCTCTATAAGTAAGTCAAGACAATAATTGAACAATCTCGTTACATTCGTTTCTTTCAATCTTTCGTAAATTTTATATATTTTTTTCGTTCAGCACTCATAACTGAATGATACAATTTAGCGTATCAGTTTCTCCTATGATTTTTTATATACAGTCCACAGAAATTAACAATATTCTCGCTTATAACACTCCATACGTTGTCAAAGCAATGTGAAATGCAACTGCGAAAATGATGCAGAATATGAATTTCGAAAAATTCAACATGAGTTTCAACCCCTTTACCGATTCGTGAAGCTCGCAATTCTAAAAGGAAGATGTTACAAGGGGATGTGGAAAAGCGAAGAGAAAGTTCCGTTGCATTAATAAGAACTGAAATTGATAGCATGGCTCTGTACTGGGACGAAAATGCCCCGATAGGTTTGTTGAAAAAAATTTTTCCATATTATTGCTTGTGAATTAGCATGGCGTGGCGGTGAAGCAGCAACTTGCAAGGTACACTTTTTCAAAGAGGAGAAATTTAATAACAGAGAAGTGACTGTTCATATTGAATATAACCCAGCATTCTCGAAAACTTGCCTAGGCGGAAAACCCAGATTTATGTCCTGTGAGGTTTTTTCATAAGATATTGTCGAAAAAACCCGATCATATTACAAGTGATAGATTATTTCTGGCTCGCCATCAATTTTGGAAAAACAGTACTTCTAAGGGTTGGTACAAAAATATGCCTTTGGGAATAAATGAAATATCCAAATGGAAAAAATTTCAGCAGAGAAAGTTGGACTGGATACGAGGAACAAAAAGATCACAAATCAATCTCATAGATCCAGTGCTGTTTCGAATCTATCTGAGGCAGGTGTCAGTGAACAAGAATTGATCAAACTAACCGGACACTCTACAGCAAGCTCCATTAAGCCCTACCTGTAACTGAACAATTAGCATCATTTGAGTCTTGCTTCAAAATTTCGAAAAACTGCAAATGCTGAATCTTCCATAATTCCTCAGGCATCGTCTCATATAGAATCGACCCGAAGTGAAAAAATTGTATATAGTAATTGCATTTTCAATAACTGCTCATTTCAATCAGAACTAAACATGTTTGTAATGAACTCGACCTACTGAGCTACGCATTTCTCGTGATTTTGTCGCCCAGTTCTCGTTGAATAGATATTTTTCTAAGCTCGTTTTCACGTAAGTATTCGAAAACGAGCATACAAAATATACGGCCAAATGTGAGCTCTTGTGGTATTACTTACGAATGTTTAGATATATGCAAGAGAAATTGAAAATATGTAGTAACTCATGCGTAATGCTATTTGTTTCAGCAATAAGTATAACTTCGCAAAATTTAACATTAATTTCATTAAAATAACTTCATTATTATTATATATTTTATGACTGGTATAAATGAAAAACCAAATCTCAAAAACAGTTCGCTCCATTCAAATAGCTTCGGATATTCCGAGTAATAAACATTCTCGGTATTGAAATGAGATTGAAGCAAGGTTGTCTGAATGGCAATAAGAACGAATGTTGAGGAACTGAGATATGATAAAAGTCCCTGAAGGGGATAAAGCAGGATCTCTGAAATTGTAACGGACTAAGTATTTTTATTCAATCTTCATCTCTCGAAGAGTTCGGAATTGATAATCGAATAGAAGTTCTTGATTTGAAAATTACTTTCAGGTTCATTCGTTTCAATTTACGAATGATGAACTTGAAAAGACTTTTAAAACTCTTAAAACTCCAGTTTATTATTTAAATTAAAAACGAATAAAGAAACTGGAGCTGTGCTATCGAGTTTCACGTAGCAAATGCCGTATTGAAATTAAATAATGCATCATCTGGTGCTAATTAGCTAAGAGAGGCTTAACAGAGAAGTGTGAATTTTGTCAAAGAATAGAGGAACATAATCCATACTATACTACGCTCGAACGGGATGGATTCCTATCACAGTTCCGATATTTGACATCAAGTACACACAACCAAATTTATAAGGAATCACCCGATATTTTGAACATTACCTCAGAGATTTTGAAAATTTCGAATTGATCCTTTTTGAGATATTTCAATTGAAAAAAAAAATAAATCAAGGCTTATTTCAAGAAAGCAACAAATAAAAGAAAATGAGAGACTCTTTCCATTTAGCAAAATAATTTAAAATTGTTTTCTCAAGAGTAGGTTTTTTTCTCGACCTTAGTAGCTTGTATTACCTTCTCTTGCACTGATATAAGACTGAATCCGTCTAGGCATGATTTGAATTCGGTTTGAGATTATTCCATACATGTTCAATAGGATTTAGGTTTGGAGAGCAAGATGGACAGTCCAAAATAGCGATTCCCCCTGTTTCTAGATAATATAGCGAGAAGTTGCTGGTATTCGGAGAAGCATTATCTTGCGTAAAAGTGAAATTATCACCGTGGGCACCTCGCCAGTGTCTCACTATGGGTTCCAGCACTAGATCCCGTAATTTCTAGCCGTTATGCTCGAAGGAAACGAAATCAAATCTGATTTGCCTCCCTGTATTATGCCATCCCAAGACATCACACTGTCCCATTGGTATTTTTCCTGCTGCTCGGAGTCTATCTTGCCTTCCACGACCCCTTCAAACCGGAAGCAAGCGGTCATCTGATCGAACACGAATTCTGGTCTCATCCGAACAAAGAACATCTCGCTAATTTTCAATATTCCAATTTTGGTGCTCGATACACCACTTAAGTCTGTTAATTTTTTGTTATCTGGTTAGCTCTGGAACTCTTAAGGCCTTCTGCCGTATAATTTTCTCGAACGAAATATTTGACGTAACGTTCCGACTGATACTTGTTGCTTCCAGAAATGGCCTTTGTAGTATTGGGTGCGACGCACTAGTCTCTTCTTGCAATTTGGCGCAAAGATCGCTCTTGTTCTTCAGAAATGATCTTCCTACGACTTCTTCTAGTCCTATTTTGCAGAGATTGTAGCTCCACGTATCAGGCGTAGGTTTTTGAAATCACCTTCTGTGATACCCCATTTGTGGCCGCTATATTCCTCTGTGTCTCCCATTCTTCAAGGAGCGCAATCATTCGATTCCTCTGCTTTTCAAACAATTCAACGTCAGGAATTTTCAATTATGATTATAGGCTTTTTTAAATTTTGAAAATCACATTTTCAAATCCCAGTGACGACTGAGTACAATATCCCGAACATTTCTTATCATACTATCCAGTTTTTTTCAAAAAACCCCATTCTTTACAAGTAGTTAAAGGTCTTTGGTTAAAAACAATCAATAATGTGAAATACCGAGTAATTTTATTCAAATTTGGTTGTGTGTAGGTCTTGACAAATCTCAATTGATACCAGATCCTATATCGCACATAGTCCTCTTCTTCCTCTGGAAAAAGATATCTAGCTTTCAGGTGGGTTTGGCTTCCTATTCATCAATCTGTTTCTTATGGAGTGGATCTACTAGCCATTCACTTAAAAGTATATCAGATGATTTTATGTTGATTATAGCTTTACGGAATGAAACATGATGTGGGCAGATGAAAGAGTTTCAACTAAATATTAATTGATCGATGAAGCCTGAACTACGTGATAGTTGATATTCATAATGAATAATAAAAGAAAACAAGTTACTATGTTTTAACTACCACTAGTTTATTGATTTAACGAATGACAAAATTTTACATTGGTTGGACCGGTTTCGGACATACGTCCATCATCATCAACAAGCTAATGAAAACTGAATACTCATGTACAATACAGGAAATACCATCAATAGTATGCTAGTATAGGTCACAGTAACTTAAATAATACCTGGTAGGTAATTAAGTCTACCTGGTAACCCTTCTATCCTAGATGCCTTGAGAATTTTCATCGATTCAAAAAAATTGAGTTTATGAGATTTATCACAGGAATGAAAAATTTTTAGCTGTTGATGTTCTGGAAAAAGGTGACATTCTTTCAGACAATGTGCAGCTAAAGCTGAATCATATTTCTGATGTAGGAATGACCGGAAATGTTCTATGTATCAAGCCTTCAAAGAGCGTCCTGTTTGACCTATATAAAAGGAATTGCACTCAAAACATGTTAATTGGTATACTCCTTCGAATTTGTCGGGTTTGTCTTTTGTGTTGAAAAGCAGCCTTGACAATTCTCTAGCTGGTTTGAATGCAATATGAACTTTTTCACTATCTGTCAAACCTCTACCCACCTGTTTTTACTCAAAATATGTTAGAGACATAAATTTTTCGGTCTTTTCTCTCTTAGATTGGGGATATATCATGTTAAATGTGTTGTTGCGTATTTTTTGATTAATTAAACTATCTATTGCTTTCATATTGAAGCCGTTGTCCTCTACTATCAAGATGATATACCTGCAACAGAATGTGTCCCCTTAATATGAAGTATTCTAGAGGCAAGAAATCTCAACGTGGTATGTAAAGATGAGTTAATTTCTCTGTTTGATTCATGCTTGACCAACATCATTTTCAGTTTAATAATAAGATATATTCACCAAATATTGGTTAAGCTATGGGTTCACCCCTCAGTCCCCTACTTTCTGAAATTTTCAAGTCTAATTTGGAAAACACTAAAATTAAAAGGTCACCTTTGACGAAAAGACATATTCTATTTGGTACCGATATGTTGATGACATTTTAGCCTGTTTCATTGGAACGAATAGACAACTAGAAATCTTCCTGAATTATATTAATAACATTCATCCTAAAATTAAGTTCAAAGTAGAAACAGAAGGTGATAGTAAAATCAGTTTCTTAGATCTAACAATTACCCGGGAGATTAATAACCGTTTATCAGTTAATATCTTCAGAAAACCGTAGTACACGGATAATGTCATGCCCATAGATTCATTTCACCCGTATTCTCTAAAAATAGCAGCCTTCAAATCCAAGATTCACAGAGCGATTTCTTTGTCTTTATCGGACATGGACCGAAAATCAGAATTTAACACCATTATGTTGATAGCAGAGAACAACGGCTTCGATATGAAAGCAATAGAGAGTTTAATTAATAGAAAAATACGCAACAACACATTCAACACGATATATCCCCAATCCAAGAGAGAAGAGCCCGAAAAATTTATGTCTCTAACATATTTTGGGATGACGTCAGAAGTTTTGACTGATAGTAAAAAAGTTCATATCGCATTCAAACGAGTTAGCAAGTTGTCAGGCCTGCTTTTCAACAAAAGATAAAACCGATAAATTCGAAAAATCAGGAGTATACCAATTACCACGTTCTGAGTGCAATTCCTTTTATATAGGTCAAACAGGACGCTCTTTCAAGGCTAGATACAAAGAACATTTCTGGTCATTCCTACATCAGAAATATGATTCAGCTTTAGCTGCACATTGTCTGAATGAATATCATCCTTTTCCAGAACTTCAACAGCTAAATATCCTTCATTCCTGTGATAAATCTCATAAACTCAATTTCTTTGAATCGATGGAAATTTTCAAGGCATCTAGGGTAGAAAGGGTTAAGCTCCTTAACGACCAGATAGACTTAATTACCTACCAATCACCATCATTCAAGTTACTGTGACCTCTACTACTATTGTACATGAGTATTCAGTTTTCATTAGCTCATTGTTGAAAATGGACGTATGTCCGAAACCGGTTTAACCAATGTAAAATATACTCTGAATACAAATATGGAAAGGCCCGAAAATGGATTTCGAATTGAACACAAAACTATTTTAACTGAATAGAATTATCGATTAATTTTACCCGGCTTAACATAATTTATTGCGTATTTTTCTACTTTCATTTCTCACAAATATACTCACTTTATGATGTTGGCTTGTGGAGTTATCGCTTTACATTTTCTGAGCCGAGTGGAAAAAGATTTATATAATTCATGTAGAGCAGATAGTAGATCTTAGCATTATTCGTTCGATCCGAAACAGCTTTTCTGCCTATAGTTAGGAGCAGTCGAAAAAATTGAACTGCTAATTGATAACGAAAATACAATGCTCCACAATATTACAAGAAATATGCCACTTAATAAAAAAGCACCCATTTTCAGCGATTCAGCTTCAAAACATTTAATTTGCAAACTCTACTAAAAAAACAACAAAATTAACACCTACAATCACTTCAAAACTATATCGAAAGCTTCTGTAGAATGTTAACTATCCCTTCCGAAGTAGCTGGTTTTCCGATCCACTCTTCATAATCATCGTCAACTAGCGCCAAAAGTGACTAGTGCACTTTGATGGGATGGCATGAACTGGAGTACCAGACTGAAGTTTTGGTACTGCTTGACTTCGTCAGACTTGTATACCCATTCGCATCATCAAGCCAGACTCATCTCAATTCGTAGAAGTGCATCAAATACATGTAAACAGGGTTTTACATAATGGTATATCACAACTTGAGGGGGTAAATCTACATGCAATTTTAAGAAAACAGTTCATATAAACATAGGTCCGCTAAAGCTTCGTTACGGAGGTGCAGGGTGTTGAAATTTTCAGAAAAAATTGTTATTTTCTTCAAAACTCCTGTAGTTTTTGGGATATTCAGCCCAAATTTGGAATGCAGCTATTCTTCACAGCCTTCATCATTATACGTCCTAAATTTCAACTTGAATCTACAAGGTGTTCTCTTTTCCGGAGCCATGTCTTCTTTGGCCCTTCAAACTTTCTTGCAGTACGCCAATTATAAGCGTAAATTCAATTTTCGTCATCTTCGGTCAATTTAGAAATTTTTTGGCACCGTTCTCGAGCTGAATTGAAAGCACTTCTAATTAAAAAAATTACCAGTAGGCTTTAATTTTTTTTTCATTTATTTATTCATTTTGACAGTTGCTGAAGTTGACCCAGTGTCTGCTCGAATTATTCATTAAATTAACGATTAGTTCTAAGACTTTTGAAGCTATTGCTGTAAGACAAAATGGCTAATTTTACTAACGCCGAATTGGCTGATATCCATTACATGTACGATCCGGCTGACGGAAACACATTAGAAGCCAGGCGATTATATCAGATGCGCTTTTCAAATTGAGCAACTCCAGACAGGCGAACATTTTCAAATATCTACAGAAGGTTGAGGAAAACTGGTACTTTTACTGCAAATAATCATTTAAAAGGTGCAACTCAAACTATGAAAACTCCAGACATTCAGGAAGCAGTTTTGAATTGTATTGATTTGGAGGATTCTCGACGACTTTTTATTGTACCCGTTTCATATTCAACGCGCCCAACTCTACTTCCTCGAGTTTTTCCTTCAAGACTGAATTTCTGCCGATGGTTCCTAAATAAAATTAGAAAAAATGCTCATTTTGATAGTGAAATAATATTCACAGACGAAACTTACTTCTCAAGAACTGCTATCACAAATTTTCCACAATAATCATTATTGGGCTGAGGAAAACACCCATTTGATTGAAGAATCTCATCATCAAGAACAATTCTCACTAAATGTCTGAGTCGGAATAATTGGAAATTATTTGATGAGGAGTTACCTTTATTGCTCGAGGATGTGCCACTTTTGGTGAGAAACATAATGTGGTTCATGCATGACGGGGCACCAGCACATTTCAGTGGAGAAGCTAAGGAATTCTTGAATAAGACTCAAATAGTTTAGTTTCTTATGGAGATATCTCAAAAGTTTAGTTCAAACCACTCCAGTGAACACTGTAGAAGAATTGAGTAATCGAATAATAACCTCCTGTGTGTGCAATAAGAAATACCCCAGGAATATTTCAAAGAGTGCGTGATAATATGCGAAGAAGGACAGAAGCTTGTATTCTTGCAGGAGGAGGACACTTCCGGCAATTTATTTAGTTTTTGATTGTTCTTTTTTTAGTTTGATATTGAATCAATATAAGTTGAGTCTCAGAAGACGAGCTATCAGAATAAAATAAAATTTTGGGGTAACCTTTCGAGTATTTCTATTATTTTTTTCATTTAGCGAATAACAATTCAAATTATTCCAATTCAATAATTTTTCAGTAGAAAACGGTTGGAGATATGAAAAAATTACAGATACCAAAAAGTTTTTAAATTGAACGAAAATGACGAACATTGATAGTACGCTGATCAGTGGTGTACTGCAAAAAAGTTAGAAAGAGCAAAAGGGGACATGGGTCTGGAAAAGGAAACACCTCGTAGATTCTTGTTAAAATTTGGGACATGTAATTATGGAGGCTGTGAAAAATAGCTTGCATTCCAAGTTTGGGCTGAATATCTCAAAAACTGAAGGAGTTATGAAGAAAAAACCAATTTTTTCCGTAAATTTCAAAACCCTGTAGCTCCGTAACGAAGCTTTTGCGAACCTATGTTAATATGAACATATTTTCCTAAAATGGCACGTAAATTTACCTCCTCTAGTTGTGACATACTATAAGGAACACCTGTATAGGATGTAAATGAATGTGCGAATAATTTCACGAAGTGAAGCCATTTTATGACGAAAAGTTGCCATGTCCGCTAACAATTCGTTACCGAAACACTGGAGGTTGAAATCATTCTTCAGGTTTTTTTCTTGATAACTACAGTTTTCCAGATACTCAGTTCAAATTCAGCATCTAGGTGCCTTTTTGAAATCAACATAATCAGACGCAGAAACAATTTTGAAATGTACTGAATAGTCCTTATCCAGAAATGACGTGTCCTTTCTAATGCTACAACTTCTTTTCAGTACACCCAAGGCAATTCGAAATTTTATTTTATTATTTTCCAATTATTTCTTATCTTTAATACATATATCTTGCATTTTTCCGTATCTGCGATAGTTTTTCAGTAAATAATTGATCCCTTTCATGTGTACGGTGGAAACAGAATAGTCGTTCGGTGATTTATTTCACTAGTAGACGGCTGTCATGTTGATTTCTTCTACTGATAACTCTGAATTAATTGTCATTAATTCAGTTTCGTTGATAGGCAGTATTTTAAATTAAGATGGAGGTTTATTAACCGTACATTCGACCTACAAATTTTTCCATTGCAGAAATCAAGTTAAGATTCCGCACTGTGAGACGGGCTCTCGAGTAGCTGAACTGAATGAAGGCAGTTGGTCTAAACGAAATACCGCCAATCGTTCTGAGACAGTATGCTCCCGAACTGGCACCCATTTTTAACCGTCTGTTTCAGATTTTTTATGAAGGCCAGACTTTTCCGAGCACCTGAAAAATAGCGAGAATTCAACCGATCCCAAAGAAAGAAAAGAAGTCCTTTCCCCTAAACTACCGCCCTGCTGCACTTCTTCCCATTATGTCAAAAGTGATAAAAAGAGTAATAAATGATGAAATCATCAAATATCTTGAGTTGCAGGGAATCATTAATGACCGTCAGTATGGTTTTTGCAGGCAAAGATTGACAGGAGATCACTCATGTTTGCACATCAACGATGGAAAAGCATGTAGAATCTAGACCAATAGCCCTCAACAACTCTGAATCCTTGGATAAGGTTTGACATGCAGTATTGTTGAATAAACTTGCTGCTTTCTTTCAAATAATTCCATACAAGTTGTGGTCAACGGTATAACATCTGATTGTTTCCAGTTGCAAGCAAGAGTACTTCAGGGATCCATTCTTTCGCCAACCTTGTTTCTTATTCAGATAAACGATCTTCTGTCATCTAGAGAGAACAAGATCCACGGTTTTGCAGAGGATTGTACACTGGTTTCGTCTTTCAGTAGTCTGCGGCGGATTACAGCCGCGTAATCTCAGCATCAGGGATATCAACAAATTGAAAACTTAAACTTACAGAGGATGTCTGGGTGGAATCAGTTGAGTCTGGTAGGCTTCAACGCGAGCAAGACGCAAACAACTAAGTTTTCTAGAAAGGTTCACGCTGGAGAACAGCCACTTATGAAGCAAGGCCAACAAATTGCATCCAAAGATTCGATGCACCTTCTCGGAATAACAGTCAACTCCGGGTATTGCTGGAATGAACATGTATCAGCAATAGCTGATTAGCTGCGGCTTATCAGCTAAATTCAGTTTTATTTTCAGAGCCAAGTGATACTTCACGGCATCTCAGCTGTTGCTTCTATATAAGGCGCAGATTTGGCCTGCTTTGGAATATTGTTTCTATGTATGGGGATCTGCGCCCAAACATTCGTTGCGGAAGTTGGATAGTGTGCAAAAATGGGCTGTGCTCCTCATCGACCACCCGGAGATCACCCGTGATCTCCAACCGCTGAGTCTCAGAAGACAAGTTGCTGACCTTTCTTTGTTTCACAGATACTTCCACGAAAGATGCTCGAAGCAGCTGAAAAAACTTATTCCAGGAAAACACATGTTTCATCGCCACACTAGGCTGGCAAGGAGTTCTCATCATATGGCGGTACATTTAACGACCCCTCGAACCTCTCTCTATAAGTATTCCTTCGTTTACAGGGCCGGTGAGCTGTGGAACTCCATCCAACATCTTCAAGAAGCGAGTACACAGACACTTCAATTACTTCCAGGCGCCAAATCAGGTGGTGTAACAGGTTCGCCTATTCCTGGGAAGCGCGCATAAAAAAATAAAAAATAAAACGCAGGAAAGACCGACATGCATTTCGTCTACATCCTCTATAACAGTAATTTCTTATAAGCGTCGAGGAGATATGGTGAAACGTACCCTCAGCGTGTTACCCCTCATCAAACTTTGTTAGAACGGCTTCAACGACTTCGAGAAACAGGTAGTTTCATAAATAGAAAACAAGATTGTGGTCGCCATCAGGATTTAAGAACGCCCGAATTAGAAGAAGCTGTACCGAATTTATGATCAAACCATTTTCACTACTGTAATAGATATTGTTGAAAAAATAATTTTGTTCAATGCAAACGTCAACAGATTCAATATTTCTGGTATAATTATGTGGTTAACATGATTCGAATTCAACATGTTTTCGAATCATGTTAACCACATAATTAAATCAGAAATATTGAATCTGTTGACGTTTGCATTGAACAAAATTATTTTCTTTCAACAACATCTATTACAGTAGTAAAATTGGTTTGATCATGGGAAATCCTTTGAGTCCACTTTTAGCAGAGATTTTTATGAATAATATCGAACAGAAAATTCATACATCCACTCATTTCCAAATTTCTTTATTGGTATAGATATGTTGACGACATCTTAGTATGTTTCATTGGAACTACTCGTCAATTAGACTTATTTCTTAATTTCATTAATTCCATCCATTTGAACATTAAATTCACGATAGAAATTGAACAGAACGATTCCATTAATTTTTGGACTTGAAAATCACTAAACGAAATAATAATCATGTTTTTCGGTCTTTCGTAAACCAACACATACTGATACAATTATACATAAATACTCATTACATCCAATTCAACACAAAGTTGCAGACTTAAACAGCATGGTACATCTGTTACTTAATTTACCTTTATCAGTAGAAGATTATAATAAAGAGTTAAACATCATCAAACAGATAGCCATTAATAATTCATATAATCCGGATATGATAGATCTAATCATTCGTAAAAAACTGTATCAGAAAGCAATAAATGAAGTATATCCTATTCATAAAGACTATAAAATATTCAACAGTTTAACATTCTGCGGTTCTGCAAGTACAAATATTAAATCCTTTCTCGTCAAACAAAATCTTAATATAACTTTCAAAACTTCTAATAACTTAGGTAAACATAATAAAATAATAAATCTCGTGTTGAAAAATCAAGTAAATCAGGAATCAATAAACTCAATTGCGGTTCTTGTGATAAAATTTATATCGGTAGGACCTATAGAAGTTTTGGCATAAAAACATCTGAACATAAACGTAGCTTCGATATAAAATAAATCTGATTCAAATTATTCAAACCACTTAATAAAATAAAACCATTAATTCAATAAAAACTTTGACATATTACATATAAAATCAAAAGTTTAAAATTAGGTCTCCTAGAAGCATTAGAAATTAATAGATACAAACATTCGGACAAGCTTTTGAATGAGCAGGTAGATGTGTTGAGTTATATAAAATTATACGAATGTTTTCTTTTGTTAATAACAATGGAAAATATTAATTTCATCCAATTTGTTGTTTTTGAATTAGGAGGCTTTTACTTGTTAGAATTCTATTATCAATAATAAACACAAGTAATGTTTTTCGAAATCTGATTTTTTATTTGAAAAACTGCGTTTATGTTCCAATATACTAATATTGAAATTTCCATGTGTTCTACCAATGTTGAAATTATTAGTCAGTGCAATTCAATCTATTAACACCTCATTTGTATATAAATATTCGAAAGAGCAACGAAAATTAAATAGATAAAACATAATATAAAAAGAACAATAAAACCAATGACTTTAATAATTTCTACATTGGTAGGACGCATACAAATTTCAATATTATAATATCGGATCATAAACGCAGTTTTTCCAATAAAAATCAGATTCAAATTACGCGAATCATCTCCTAGAAAAAAATCACTCTTTCGCTCCCCAGTTTAAAATTTTACATACAGATAATAAATATTGGAAAGTAGATCTTTGGGAAACTTTAGAAACCAACAAACACAAACACTCAGGTAGACTGATCAATTAACAAGTCGATTTAAGCCCGTCAGCTCTATTGAAACTCTTTAGGGAGCAATCTATTTCTTAATTATATAGGATATACCTGTCATCCATAACCACTTGTGAAGAAGAAACCCCGTAAGCTTTCAATTACTCAAGAACATTTGTATATATATTCTCATTTCCATCTATATATAGTTGTCATAATTTCTGTACATTTATTCGTCGTTACGACGTAGCGAAACGCTGTATGAATCACAATTATTCATCGAAATTCCACAAAAAACATTACTTGTTTTATTATCTATTTGTTGTTCACTGTAATGAAAACTGGTTTATTTTATCACGTACATGCCGCTTTTATAAAGGGTACCTCGGATTAACTGGAACAGTTCTGTGGACTATTAGTTTAGAATTACCGGTTTATAATAAGAGTTACAACTGAAATACAAAAACCGATTTTCGACATCGCCTTTCTTTGATGAATTTATTTGAAATATTGACAATGTCAAGAATATCAAAAATACGTACTATTTTCTGTCATCGTGTTCTACATAAAACGAGAAGCAACCTTCAAAAAGTTAATTTGCAAAAAACAAAACACGTCGATTTTGACAGTTTTCCTCATATATATCAAAAAATAATCCTTTGGTCGACATAAAATCAAAACAAGTCGATAGATTTTTTCGATATGTGGAACTACGAGGTTCAATATCTTGCTATGTGACCTCTTGTCTTTACTTTATTGTAAAGTTTTTTTCAGTTTCATTGTTTTCTCTTGTTTCTTAATTTTATTCCTTATCGGCAAATTCCACATTAACTCGTTGACTATTGCTTGTACTACTATTACCATAGCCATTCTCTGAGTATTCGAATAACATGTCAATAAACTTATCAAAGGACTTGATCACCTACCCTTGGTATTTTAGGGACCAGCGAAACTCATAAAGTTCATGTAACGCAGCCCAAATATTAATAGGTGTAATGAAGAAGGAAAGTTTTGGAATGTTAACTAACAAATTACGCCACGAATATTGCAGAATGTTAGGAAGTTATTAGACCCTCGGTTGTCCTACTGCTCAGTAGGTTATGAGGGTCTCTGAGCACATCTTACGGAGTGAAATAAAAGTTTAGTCATAGAGAGTATTTATGTTCTCTAGTCTTTAGTAATGTCCTTTCAATACGTTGCTGTAATGAAATCTTCAAAATTTCGCTGATTGCCCGAGAAAAAATATATTATACACAACTCGTCTCAAAATCTTCAATAAAATATATTTTATAGATGTCTGATTCAATTAACATTTCATGCATATATGATAAATAAAATAACCGATTTTCCTCCTTAAGTTGTCAGGAATATTTGGAGTAGAAACATTCACCTTAATATTCTACATCCAGCTTTATCATCTTGAGTCATTTCTATCAGAAAACGTATTTTAAAATATGATTTTTGACTGTTCTTGGGTTTCATTTTCGTCTAGATTTTTTCTTGGCAATTAGATATTCAGTTTATCGTTATGTATATATATATATATATATATATATATATATATATATATATATATATATATATATATATATATATATATATATATATATATATATATATATACAGGGTTAGGCAAAAGTACCGGAACGGTTTATTATCTCAGTTATTTACCGAGCAATTTTTTGAAAATTTTGTGCTGTATGACAAATAATGTCGAGTATTTGTTGAAGTTTAGATTTTATACTTCAATTCCTAATGAAGGTATTTAAACTTAGTGAAGCAGAACGGATCGAGGTTTCGAAGATGTGCGGATATGGTGACAGACTACGATCTTACCAAGAAGTTCGCAGTCTGTTCAATACTGTTCATCCAGATCATCAAATTGGTACATCTACAGTATGCAGAACTATCCAGAGATATGGAGCAAGTCAGCAAGTGAAAGATATTCCCAGAGCAGAACGCCCTAAGTCTGCCACTGACGATGAAACCCAGTTGGACATTTTACTGGCAATTGAGGAAAATCCTCCTCAGGTTTCTACAAATAAACTAGCGTTGAATAATGATATTTCTCAGAGGTCAGTTTGTAGGATACTGAAAACAGAAAAATGAAACCATATAAAATCCATTTCGTCCATGAGCTTACTGAAGACGATACTGACCGTACAGTACAATTTTCAGAGACCACCATGGAAATGATTATGGCGAATCCAAATACGTTCTGCCTGTGAACTGTACCGTTCAACGGTACAGTAAATAGGCATAATTGCTGTATTTGGTCGAGAGACCCACATTGTATTAGAGAGGTTCATACACAACATCCACAAAAATTGAAAATTGGGCCGGTATTATCGTTGACCACATAATTGGTCCATTGTTTATAGAAGGAAATTTAAATGGAGAGCGATATTTGGAATTATTCTTCTTCTTAGGGGTGCTTTATCCGTTCCGGACATAGGCTAACATCATGGCAATTCTCATTTTATTATTGTTGGAATTATTAAGAAATGAAATTGTGCCTGCCATAATAGCTTCGTTTTCAAATTTGAATAATCCAGCTGATATTGTATGGTTCCAACAAGATGAAGCTCCTCCACACTTTGCGTTAGATGTTCGAAATTACCTGGATGAAGTTTTTCCAGAAAGACGGATCGGTAGAAGTCCTATCTATTGGCTCCGCGGTCACCTGATCTATCACCTCTGGATTCCTTTTATGGGGCCACTTGAAATGCCGAGTTTATAGAGTACGATCTGTCAATCTAGATGAGTTAAGACGTCGCATAACAGAGGAAATCAATTTGATACCCCACAATTTCTCTTAGAAATTTCAGTGATCGATTAGGTTATTGTCAGGAGGTGAATGGAACTCATTTTCAACACTTGCTATAGTTTCAATAAAAAAATTTCTCTCGTTCGTGCAAAAATCAAAGCTGCAACAAATACTCCACGATAAATGTCAACCTGTCACGTTGATTATTAATTCGAGATTTAAATGATAATAATTATTATCATTTTGATTTTTTCATGCACACCACATTGGAGAAAAAGGATTTATCTTGATTGTTTCTAAGGCAATTTTTTCCTCTGAATCTGAAAATAAATAAACATATAGGGTGATGCATTTGAAATTCACATTCTTTTGGTCATTTCCGGCTACACCGGAAACACTAGCGAGCACAAAATATCAACAGTGAATTCTTTATGTTTAGCAATGTAGGAATACCAATTTTCAAAAAAATCGCTCAGTAAATAACTGAGATAATTTGCCGTTCCTGTACTTTTGCCTAACCCTGTATATATCAGAGTTAGTCAATTAGGCGAGGAACCTATATATCTCGGAAACTATTTGAGATAGAAGCAAAGTTTTTTCTGATTATTGTTTCATAAGTATGTGTGCATTCCTTAAAATTATTTTCGTTCATACAGGGTGTTCCATTTATGCTCAAGGAAAACACAGACTTTTTTTGAATAACACGCCCTGTATTTTTTATCATATTCAGATTGCAATTTGGATGCTCCCTTCAACGACATCTGTTTTGTGCCAAACAACTATCGGTAGATTTTAAATTAATTAAAATATCGTTCTCAATGCCTCATTTCGCATAATTTTCACATAATATTTTTTTCTTGAGACAAAAGTGTTGTACCTTATTATCAAATGAAGGAAAAAAAATTTTCTATACCGAGTGTTCCTAGTACTCCTACGAAAATGAAATTTTTCGAACATGAAAAACTTTTTTTTTTAATGTAGCACCCTGTATTTTTTTCACGTGTTTTGTTCCTACTCGAATAAGCTTTACAACGATACCTTTTTTTCAAAATTCCGATCGAGATTTCCCAGAAAATTTGGAAATTAGTGTGAGGTCTATGTATTTCTTGCCATACACATGCTGTTGATAAAATTCAGACATTGAAATATGCAAATTTCAACACAAAATTAGATTCTTTGCTATTCAATGAAACTTAAACATCAAAACTCTCAAGGTGTATCGAAATTTCTTCACAAAAAGGATTTATTTGCGATTTTAACAGTTTTATCAGAGCTAATTCTTCACTTAATCGAAATTATTCAGTTCGAAATCTTCATTAGATATTGCGCTCAAAACAACCTGCTTGCTAATCTCTTCATTGAGTACACGCTTAGCTCTTCCATTCTTCTCATATCCAACTTGTGATTAAACCATAAAGATAAGTATGACTTCTATGGGCATACCACATGAAGATAGAAAATATTCTTCAATAGTCTGTGGTTTGAACCACCTGTGCCCATTATTTCTATGGTTTATTCACAATGCCCCAAGATTTGACAGTTTTGAATTGGATTATTCCAATGTCATATGAGTGAATCTAAGTGAAAATACATAATATTATTGCAACAATGAATTTACCCAAGAAGAATTAATATGATTTATTGTTTGGGAGGTGAGAGGAATGGTTTGTTGGCGTCACATATTTATTCCCAACGTTACCCAAACAGTAGACATCCTAGGAAAGAGACATTCGACAGACTGAAGGAAAGGTTCAAAAGAACCGGACAAGTTGAATATGAGAAGAATGAGAGAGCTAAGCGTGTACTCAATGAAGAGAATAGCATGCAGGTTGTTTTGAGCGCAGTAGAGAATGCTCATGTTAGTACAAGAGATGTTAGTCGAGACTTGGGATTTAGTCAGACATCTGTATCAAGAATTTTGAGGAAGTTCCATCCTTTTCATGTTCAACTACACCAACAGTTAGGGCCCCTGGACTTCGAGCAGAGATTGGATTTTTGAAGATGGTTTTCAAATAAAAAAGCAGACCAACCGAATTTTTCAGTTGGGTACTTTTCTCTGATGAGGCCACCTTTCATAAGAATGGATTTGTGAACCGGCATAATTTTCATTATTATGATACTCAAAATCCTCATTGCATGAAAACTGTTGACCACCAACATCGTTCGTATCTAAATGTCAGGGGTGATAAAATTGATGATTATGTGATCAGAGCCTTTTTTTTTCAAGAACATTCGAACGGCGAACGTTATTTAAATTTTTTGCAGCATGATCTGGAGCCTTTGCTTATTAATGTTTCCCAAAACATAAAAAACAATATGTGATTCCAACACGATGGACAACAGCACACTACAGCGGCAATGCCCGCGATATTTTGAATGATAGGTTTGAGGGCAATTGGATAGGCCGTGGAGGTCCTGTTGGATGGCCTGTTAGGTCTACGGACTTGAATAAATTGGATTTTTTTTCGTGGGGTTTGTTAAAGAGAGGGTATATCGAAGCCCCTCCAACAACCAGGAAAATATGATGGAGAGAATTACAGAAGCATTTAGGAGTATAACGCCGAATGTTCTCCAGAGAGTGACCGAATCATTTAACAATCGTGTTCGAGAATGTATTCGTCAAAATGTCACACTCTAATGATACGGAATAAAGATTGTGAGAAGTTCTGAAAAACCTTCCAAATTCTCGATCTTTTGATATTTTGACTTTTTGAACATTTATTGAGATAATTAAAATATATATATATATATATATATATATATATATATATATATATATATATATATATATATATATATATATATATATATGTGTGCATATAAATTGATGATAGTGGTGTTTAGGGTTTGATCGACTCACTTTCGTGTAGTTTATGTGGTAATCTTTATTCTATAAACTAGCTTTGGCATACTATTTAATGCTTCAGAAGAAGAAAACTGCAACAGTAGTTTTGAAACTACTTAAACTACTTTCAGGTCAAAGTGCTTTTCATTTGCCCTAAAACTTTCCATCCGTTCGGCTCACCCTTCACCCTTCATACTCAGACGCATAATACAATGCTTCATACTCCAACTAATTACCTGAACATCATCATCAATTACACTAACAGCCGAAATTTACCACATTAGTTTCAGTCATTAAAAAAATTCAAAAACTGATAAACATTTAATAGTTCATCTAGAAGGAACATTCAAATTACATCTACCTATATTCCTTTCGCCAGTCAAAGTACCTCAAACGTCATCATCTGATAGACAGCTGTCTCTTCGCAAAATAAATTGAAATTAGAACGATTTCAATACACAATATTTGGAACTATAGCCATAGATTGACAATTTCCTTCACTGATCGAATCTAGAAATGTGGATATGTGATTAGTGTACCTAACAATTAAGAGGAATAAGGAATAAATATTAGTCTAAGTCCAATTGTCATAACTAGATCTTCGTTCTGATCGAATTCGATTAACTGATCGAATCTAGAAATGTGAATATGTGAACAAAATACCAATTCACATTTATATTGTACAATATGAGTCAAAGTCAAATGTTTCTCGGAGTCCATTTCAAACGCTGATATCTCGGCCAAAATGGATATTTGTAGAAAACGTTTAAAATATCAAAAATCTCGATCTAGAAATACGTTTTCGATCGGCTGGAAATGGAGACTCTCTCGTGTTGTGGCACTCTTTCCCCGCTAGATTTTCGCTTCGTTTGGACGTTTTTGCAGTCAACTGACTCGATTTAACTTCAGAAGAATCGTATCTCCGAAACTGAACAGAATAAAAGGATGAAGATTCGCAACTCTATAAATTCGCCTTTTTCAATTTATTCTGCCTCAAAAGTCCGTAGTTTGCTTGCTGTTGATCTTAGTATATTTCGCACACCGTTTTGATCGGTAAAAAAACAGTGTGTTTTAAACGTCTCGCAAGCGCTTTTTCGATGTTCAACTAGTTGAAAAAAGGATACCACTTCGAAAAATTCAAAGTTTCGTTTTTACTATGCTTTTTTCACCAGTTTCATTGCCCACTTTCTTTCCAATTCAGTACTGTACATTATCGATGAGGTGTTAAGGCCATTGCATTAATTATTAGGAAATATAAAGTTTACAAGGTTCATTATATTCTGCTAACAAAATCCCATGTACGTTACTCAAGAACAAAATTGACAAAAATTATAGGTTTTGCGATTTCAACCTCTTGACCAGTGAGGCAATTTCTATTTCACGTTTTATATGTATATTTTAGTTGCAAGAAAAATCTTTCGCTAACATCAATTAAGTCATTTGGGTGAACGCTTTTTGAATTTGAATTATTGAAAATGATAATGATCTTACCATTTTTACTAGTAGCTTATATTAAAAAGGAAGTGAAAGACGACGGTAAAGAGATATCAGTGAAAAAAGACCGAATATAAATCCATAAAGGCTTACAAACTCGTCTATCCAGCATACGCTAAAATTTTCCAGCAAACCATATCAAAGAAACTAGAAAATATAGAAGATGCAACAGACAATATGAGCACAGAAGACTTACGGAAGTATTTCAGAAGCAGTCTTCTAGATTCTGCTCAAGAAGTATGTGAAAGCAGCAGAAAGAGAAATAACGCAAAACAAACGGTGGACAGATTCAATTAGGGATGAAGTGAGAATTTGGAAGAGAGAATGGACAAATTATCTCAACTGTAAAACTATACAGAAATATGAGTTATATAAACAAGCAAGAAAACGAGTGCAAGATTTAGTCTTGACATCTAAAAGAAGAAAACGGGTCGAATTCGGGGAAAACATAGAAGGCGAGAGCAAAGCAAACCAAAGGCTATTCTATAAAATAGTTCAATCATGTAGGAAGAAAAAGAACTCTGACATTCATAACATCAAGGACAAAGATGGAAGCAATATTTTCAAGAGCTACTTGGGAGCGGAGGAAACGGATTAGAGGATAGTGAAGTTTGAATAGAAGAAGATAGAGACCAAGAAAAGATTAACAGGAGTTACAGGAAGCTATTAAACGCTCAAAAAATGGAAAAGCCCCAGGGTATGACAGGATTAGGACCGAAATAATTAAGAATCTGGAACAATATGGAGCAGACGTACTTTTGGAATTCTATAATAGGGTATGCCAAGAAGAACAAATCCTGGAAGACAGGCAGATCTCAATGATAATCCCAATTTAAAAATCTGGTGACAAACATAAATGTAGCATATACAGAGGAATCACGTTATTATGCACGGCTAAGAAAATATATGAACAAATAATAGATATGAAGCTGAGGCCAATTATTATTGAAAGAACATTGGAAAAGACATAAAGTGGAATTCGAAAAGAAAGAAGTCTTCAAGATCATATATTCAGCATAAAGATATTGATGGAAAAATCTATCAGGATGAAGAAGAAAATATACCTAGCGTTCATGGACTTGGAAAAAGCTTTTGATAGGGTGCCTAGACGAAAGTTATGGGAAATACTATGTAAGAAGGAATAACACAAAAATTATAAGACTGATAATAAATATAAATGAAAGTAATATAAATTGCATTATAATCGCAAACAGGAGATCGGAGTATTCCAAGACAATGGAGGGACTCAGACAGGGGGATGAACTGAGTCCTCTGTTGATTATGGATGAAATAATAAAAAATTGCTCGACAGAAGTGAGGAGAATCCAGATCAGATATAGAAGCTTACAGTCAGTAGAAGTATCAGAAGGGGCATACGCGGATGATATAACGATAATGGCCAGCACTCTGAAGCAAGACTCTGACTCTTTCTCCACTTGCTTCTAATTTTTCAGCTTCTTCTCTAATTCGTGCCTGTATTTCGGCATCTTTTCGTGTCAAATCAGTATTAATGAAAATTGGCTTTCCTGGTTCTGTTCTGAGTTCCCCCTTGTTTTTTAATACCAGTTTTTTTCTTTGAAACTCTCTAAAACCACTATTTTTTCCTTCTCTCTGATTATTTCAACGTCCTTCATTTTGTTTCGACGTCCTAGAATAGTTTTTTCGTCTCTTGAACCATATTTTCCTCTTCTCTCATCTCAATTCAAGTTATAACCACATTTTTTCTCATCTTTTTCTTTTCTAGGTTGTGTATTCTTGTGTTCAAATTCTCCTGTGTCTCTTTCAGTTCTTTCTTCTCCTCGTTCCGCTCTTCTTCTTTACGTTTCATTTCTCTCCTGATTTCTCCTAATTCTTTATATGCTCTTACTAGTTCGGTTGTCTGAGAGCTATATACAACGCCAGATACTCACTGGTCTACATACCCCAGTCATGGAGGAAAGTCAAAGTATCATTCATACCGAAAATGGGCAAGAGGTCTCCAGATGAGCCTAAATCATATCGCGCGATAAGCTCAACCTCCTTTCTCCTAAAATCAATGGAGAAAATTCTCGACAACCATATGAGAGGTTTCATAAAACTGCATTAAAAACAATTTGCCTACCAACCGGGCAAGTCTACAATTGATGCCCTACACGATCTAGTCAAAGAAGTGGAAGGAGTAGTAGAAGCTAAAGAAATAGCCTTAGTTCTATTTAGAGACATTGAAGGAGCCTTCGATAATACCTCCTATACATCCATTAGTATTGCTGCAAACAGCAAGGATGTCAAAACACCCACCATCAAATGGATCAAAGAAATGCTCAAAGGCCGGATCATAACGGCCACTTTTAGAGACACCAAAATATCGGTGTCAGCAGTGAAAGGATGCCCTCAAGGAGGTGTCCTATCGCCGCCACTATGGTCAGTAGTTGTTGATGGCCTCTTAGAAAGACTGAACAACGCTGGCTTCAACGCACAAGGCTATGCTGATGATCTAGTTATCATCATTAGGGGAAGGCATGATGGAATCTTATCGAACCTGATGCAAAAAGCCCTTAACATCGAAAATCAGTGGTGTGCTGAAGAGGGGCTCAGCATCCATCCAGACAAAACCATTCTAGTTCCATTCACAAGACGTAGAAATTTGAAGCCCCCCTTTTTGAATGGACATACTCTGAAATCTCTGGAACAGGCTAAGTATCTAGGGTTAACCCTAGATCAGAAACTCAACTGGAAGCTACACATTGACAAAACTCTTTCCAAGGCTACATCGTACCTATGGGTATGCTGTAGACTCTTCGGAAAGACCTGGGGGCTACAGCCAAAAATAACCTACTGGTTATATACAGCGGTTATAAAACCCATTGTCACTAGTTCATCGTTAGTATGGTGGACGAAAACATCAGAATTATTTACGCAAAACAAGCTGCAATAACTGCAGCGGCTAGCGTGCGTGGGCATAACAGGTGCTATGAGAAGCACCCCGACTACTGCCCTGGAAGTCATCCTAAATCTCCCTCCTCTTCATATAAAATTGAAGAAGGAGGCGTTGGTGGCGGCATTACGGCTCCAAGACACAAAAAAAATATTATCTGGTGATCTGAATGGATACCTGGGGATTCTGGGTTACATAGCACCAGATATCTTATAACCATCGTATATAATGCCTCTTAAGTTCGATTTTCACACACCTTTCGAAGTGGTCATAAAAGACCGCACCATCCTAAAGGGAAAAATAAATCAGTTAGACCAAAAATCCTTCATTTGGTACACGGACGGATCAAAAACGAATGATGGAACAGGAGCAGGCATATATGGACCCAAGTACTCTTCATCATCAGTGCCTCTACTCCTACAGTCATGCAAGCAGAAACACTTGCTGTAAACCTTGCTGCCAGGAAGGACGACGAAGGAAACTCAAAGGTGCAAAGATTAACATTTTAACGAAGAGTCAGGCAGTGATGAAAGCTCCAAACTCTTACAGTTATCGAAGCATCTCTGTCTGGGAATGCTGTCAATCCTTGAGGCAGCTGGCTGAGGGGAACAAAATTTTCCTGTAGTGGCTGCCTGGCCACGAAAGCATACAAGGAAATGAAGCCGCTGACGAACTGGCCAAATCAGCTGCTGGAAGCTCACTCATCGGTCCTGAACCGTTCTGCGTTCGAAGTAAGCCGCACAGACGACAGGAACTCGAACGATGGGAAGGATCTAGCAAAGAAGGATACTGGAGGAAAACTCCAGGCCAGAGGCAAGCGAAAATTTCACTGACTATTCGCCAAAGAAGACAAAACAGCTTCTCGATCTCTCTAAACGAGCTGAGGATCATAACAGGCCGCCTTACTGGACACTGCCGATTGAGATACCATCTCAATAAAATGGGCAAATCGGAAACGGAAACATGCAGAATGTGTTAAGAGGGCGATGAAACTGCCGAACATATTCTTTGCAGTTGCATCGCAACTGTCCGTCAAAAACATATACACATCGGTAGCGACAAGCTAGACCCGCACGAAGTAAAAGCGAAAGCTCCCAGGGAGGTGGGATTGAGACCTACAGGGAAATGAATAAGAAGGTTTACGAACAAAAGACCAATTTGGTCGCAGTTCGGAAAGGCTTGCAAAGCCAATCGACCCCCAAGAATGTAATGTAATGTACTAGTTCAGATTTTATCTTTCCTCGTTATACTTTGCTATCTTGAAACCCTTCTTTTATTTCATTCCCCGTCATCCGTATAGCCTGAAGTACTTCATCCATTTTCGGTTCTTCCATTTTTTGGGTTGAACTACCTATTATTTTGCTTCTCTTTCCGTCTTCTTCCCCTAGATTGTATTCCTCTAGACACGTGTCTTGCACTTTGCGTTTCGCTTCGTTGCTCATGTATCTCATAATTTCAGTTAATAATCATTCAAATTTTTACGTCATGTTATTTAACATCACTTGAGTTTTTATCAAATTTTATATTCAAAAATTTCTGAGCTCTATCTAATCTCTAATGCGGTCCTGTTCTAATGAATCATTCGATCACGATTGCATAAATCGATATCTCCGCCAACTCGACACCTGCCGGTAATTGTTATCATTTGGTATTAAATTCTCGCGACACGTCGGTAGCCTGACCACTCTTTGTGTTTGTTTTGATTTTCAGTGTTCAAAGAAACTATTGAGCACAATTTGAGTTTTTTCTCTATGGTGCACTGGGCACTTCAGTTTTCAGTTTACACAAACTTTATATTTTTCTTTACTCGAAAACTCCCGTATGTTACGATTATTTTCGGAGCAATTTGATTACCACTATCTATCAACAACGCAGAACCGGTGTTCCTGCGTGATAATAATTAATATATTTAATACTCAACGTTTTCATTCGGTAAAAAAATCCCCTCCCAGATCTCATTTTCTTCTCGGAACAACTGAGAATACTGAAAGAATCAAGATACATAAAAAGATTCAAATTTTATGTCGAGTAAAAATTTTTCAACGAATAAAAGCATATGCATATCGAAAAAAGTTCTGAAGGCAAAAAGAGTAGAATGATACCGGAAAAGATCGTTATGTACATAATAATTCAAAAGGACAACAGTCAACATCGGTGGTTCTGGCAAGATTATGTGTCAGCATTTGGCAAATCTGCTTCTGCTATACTCAGTTTTCCTTACAGGGCTGAGGTACTTCATGCCATAACTTCTGATGCTTTTATACAAGGTACAGGTGCGACCTGATGTGGGATATTTTTTCCATATGTGGACTTCCGCACCCAAACAATACTTATATGTATTGAACAGTGTCCAGAAGAGAGCAGTGCCCCTCATCGACCACCGCGTGATCTAGCTAGATGGCTGACCTTTCTATTTTTAACAGATACTTCCGTGGTACATGCTCTAGAGCATGTGAAGGGCTTGATTTCAGAAAAAATCCAGTTCCAAAGAAAATACCCGGTTTGAGGAAAGTTCTTATCAGGGGACGATCCAACAAGCAACGCCATTTACCTCTGTCTATAAAAATTCTTTTGTTAACAGTGCTAGTGTACTCTGGAATCGGCTCTCATCGGACATTTTTGCGATAGCTTACAATTTGGCCTTCTTCAAGAAGCTAGTGAACATACACATTAATACATTAAATCATCGTGAGTGGCCACAGCTGCAATTCAAGGAGTTGTTGATAATGAAAAATTTTCTGTTTCAGAATTTATTACTCAATATGTCGTAAAGGCATCACGGAATATGCAAGTTTGCATCAATTTCTCATAGTTTAACGAGTAGTCCAGTCAAAATAGACAAAAAGTCATAAGTTAGCCAAAATTCGCATAGAGCTGAAAATTTGCAGAGACGTTAAATACATCATTATAAATGAAATGTCAAAAATCCTCTTCGATCCTACTTCTGCAAAAAATTTTATTGAAGGTCAAACATGCAAAATTTAGGTTTTTTCCATTTTTCTCCAAAACGGTGAGTTTTATCGTAAAAATAAATCAGACAAAAATTGTAGATCATATTATTTTCTAAAAATGGTTCAGTCACTTTTCTCTTACAACTCGCCATTCGTGAGATATCGCGGTTTTAACTATTAAAAATTCATATTTTACATAATAGGCACTTCAATGCAGCCTGTACACGTCACCGGACGTTCAATACAAATGAAAATAAGAAACTATTGGTTTGTGTTACTTACACAATAAATTGAATGAGTATTTTAATATAAGAGACTATACTGTTAGTCCCTAATTCCTTCGGTAACCTGAGCAACATCTGCTGGCTACGTCATTGTCCGAGTGTGAAGGGTCGTATACCTGCCTATTTTTGAAGGAAGTAAACGAAATAACTTAGTATATACTGTTAGTTTCGAAAATAACTCTGCAGTGAGCAGACGCGCTTATTTGTAAAATTGTAAAAGAATTTTAATTTATGCTGTTAAATAATTTTAACAAGATGTCAGAAGTTTGTTTTATTTGTGATAAACCTTTGAAAGGAAGTGAAGTTGTTGTTGTTGATCGTGGAATGAAGACTTTGATTGATGCAAGTGTTGAAAGAAATGATATGTTTTTTGAATACTTGAAAGACAAGCAATCTGTGACAGTCCACGTGCATTGTCGTAAAATGTACACTCGAAAGAGTAGTATTGTTGCAGCTAAAAGACAGCGTGAGATAGAACAAGGTAGTACATCCTCGATGAGTCCGCCTCATACTAGAATACGAGTAAATGAGCCAGTTTTCAACTTCAAAAGATATTGTTTATTTTGCGGCGATGAAGCAAATGAAGATGAAAAAAGAAAGCGCAGAATGTTCGTCGTAAAATATATAATGTATCTACACTTCAATTTAAATATTCCTTTAAAGGTAGCTCGGACTCGTTCTGATGACGTAGCAAAAGCTGTTATTGCCCGCATTGAGTATGAATTTGACTTAGTTGCTGCTGAAGCTAAGTACCACAATAACTGTTATAATATCTTTCTGAGGCCCACTACGGGGTATAAAGTCGGTCGTCCCGAAGATGATTCAGTGAATTTGGCGATGGAGGAAATATTTCAATACATTGAAAATAATGATGATTGTCAATTTTCATTGCAAGAATTAAAAGACATTGGCAAAAATCCAACTGTAGATAATAAAACAATTAAAAGAAGATTAAAATTAAAGTATGGTGATAAAATTATTATAACTGAGAAAAAAGGGAGTTTAACAATTATCTGTTTTATTGACAACCAGTATGATATTCTTAATAAAGCTTGGTATGAAAACAAGAAACAAAATGCAAACGACGAACGATTCAGAATACTGAAAGCTGCTGCAGCAATTATTCGAGAGAATATTCAATCTGCAGTGATTGATAATGATAATTATCCCCGCCAAGTCGAATGTTTGAAAATATTGACAGCGATATACCGGAGTCCTTGACTTATTTTTTGGAGCAAGTAATTTTAAAAACCGACGATTTAAAGTGGATCATTTGAAATTAATATGTACAACTATCAGCCACTGTATAATGACTGCTGTTCGGCCTAGGTCTTTCAAATCAAGATTGCAATTGGGTTCATCAGTTTTTTTCCATAGACGATTTGGATCAAAACGTCTTATACAGATTTTTCCTCTTTCGGATTATGTGCATCATATAATGATACTATAATGTATGAGGCAGCAGCAGTTCTGCATCATCCACCGCATATTTTGCCACCAGCACTTGGCACATTTATTCAGTATGTTGCAGATAATGCTGATATAAATGAACACACTTTGGACGGTCATAATACGCTTCACATCATGGGGATCATTAAAATTATTACTCCAAAAAGTTCAGTTACAGCAGAAGATCCTATATTACGAACAAACAGACTACCTTCAGCGCAACACTTTGCAGAAAAAGCTCATGTGCCAATACAAGTCTATCAAACAGGTGATGTAGTAGGATATAGCAAAATAGCTGTGCAGGATTTTGATTTTGAAAGTAATACAACAACATCTTTACCTGAAAAAGTAGATATGTTATGGTTATATGGGGAACGGAAAAATTATTATTGCCCGGTTGGAATGGTTACATTGAACATTTAACAAGTAATAATATAAATTTTGGGAATCTCAAATTTTATACAAATATAGGTATTTGAGGTTTGTAAAATCTGCTTGGAACAATAAAACAGAATAGTTGTCTGCCTCCAACATCTGCTTCTGCCTTTCAACACTTGTATCGTGTGTATTATCAAGTTCAAGTGTGGCTAGGCAATGAGCTGGACCCAGAAGAATGGGGTTGGAAATTAACAGACAATTATTTGAGTCGATTCAAACTCTACCTCCGCCTGCTCCAGAAAAACTGCTTAATACTATTTTTGTAACTGCAAGACGGATTGTAGTAAGAATTGTGGCTGTCGAAAAGTCGGATTATTTTGTTCGCCAGTATGCATCAACTATCAGGGCCAGACTTGCTCCAATATTGAAGAAAATATGACAGATGAAAATATTTATGATATTAATGAAGAGACAGTTGAAGCATCCCTTTTCTCAGAACAGCGAACAGAAATTCTACAAGAAGAAAATTAAGACGAAGAAATAATTATCGACGTAGAATTAGACAGTTATCTAATGTAATAATATTTAGAAAAAAAACCTATTCCACTTTAATTATTAGCAATATTACCATTCTTTCAATCAATAGGATATGATCTGATCGAGCTTTTTATTTCAATAGATCGTGAGTATACCTACTGGGGAAACCACGTTAAAAAAATGCGCCAAGTACATTACCTCATGAGAACTGAGCCCAGTTTCATGGATGGATACTTAATGCGGAATATCCTGAAGAACTTACTTGTTCGAATAAGTAGTTATTCTCGCAATCGGGAAATGAGTTTAATATTCGTTGAATTTGATATATTATTTTGTTGTCAGCATATTTACGTAAACTACTCATTTCAACATTGCTTTATCTCCATGTTTTGTTCAAACCAATTCTTAATTTTGCATTCAGATTTGAATGGCATAAATATGTAGGACAAAAAGACGTAAACGGTATTGGTTTGTTGTTGTTTCAATACTATTTTCAATTAATAATCATTGTTCTGAAGTGTTCCGAGGTCATTCAGCCACCTCAAGCAAACGCATATGCAGGCGCTTTCCAAAAAAACGAACTACACTAAATAAATCAGCTGATTTGATTTTTCTGTGAATTTCCCGAAACTGATCGATTTTTAATTAGACAGGAACATTTTTGTCACACCCTCTACTAGCTTCTACCCCAAATATTTTAATAAGGAAAAGGAGTCTTGTGATACTTTCTGAAAAGATGATGTTATTCTCTATACGACCATTTAATTACTTTTTCGAGAAATATTTGGAAAATTCTAGGTTTGAGGAATTAATTCGATCAAAATGGATCTGGTTGTAAAGAATAAATTTTCGTTACTTATTCAAACGTTTTCGCCCACTACCCCTATCAACTACCATCCTAAAACTCTTTTATAATGAGAATACGTGTTAACTCACCAGAAAAATTATCTGATCCTCAATATCAGTCAGTCTTTTGAAGTGCCGATGATTAAAAGATAATACTGCTCAGACTATGATTCTTATGAAATGAAACATAGCATTGAGCTTCAGTTTTAATCGTGGTACATTTTTTTTAAATATTTTATCTTTTTTCAAGAAAAACCATATCTTGACATCTTTCCATACGTCGCCCAGTTTTTGAGTAAGAAAATGTTGAAATTTATTCTAGGAAATCTTGCGATTCCATTGATAATACTTTTTTTTTGCTCTATTTCTGTCTTTGGACTAATGACACGCCGAGGAATTCTGTCACCTCACTAACCCGGGAATTTTGTCGAACTCCTATCGTGTCGTGGGATGGCATCTTCAATGTCCAACAGACAGGACCAACGTCCTTACATCTCCTCCGAAAGATGGACACTCAAGCGATTCCAGAATCCGACTTTGTGGGGATTGAACCCATATAAGTCTGCACAGGAGAAGAGCATCATATCCTCTACGCCAACGAGCCGGCGGATACTATGTTCATTCATACAGCTGAACCTTCATATCATAATAGATTCCGAACTACTCTCCTAGGCCGTGCAATGATAACTGCTAACACAAGGATTATAAGTTATACTTGTTGTATACTCAGTCATAGATGTGTCAAAAAATTATTAACGTCAGTGTGACTTGTGTGTTTCTGTTTTAAATAAATTGGAATTTCAATTCGGCTATCATGAATGCTGAGATGACCGACATGTACTTCATATGTGGACGTGCTGACGGTAATGCATTAGACGTTCGCAGTTGTACATTGAAGAATTTCCGAACAGTTTTGCTCCCAACAGAAAAACTTTAGTAAACAATCATCGACGCCCATATGAAAAATGCACATTAGGACGATATGATGGAGCTGGAAGGCTAAGGGAAGTAAAAACGGTAGAGCTGGGAAATGAGGCTTTTGAAATAAATCAGGAAGATCGTAGTATTTCCACTTGAAAAATTGCTGAAGCTTTAGGTGTCAGAATGGAACTGTTTGGCAAACTCTTCATGAAAATTTGTATTATCCATTCCACTTACAAAGCGTACAAGTACTTCTCATCATCGATTTGCCAATGGCTTTTACGTAAGTTGATTCAAATGCCTCCATTTCTTATGCTGATCCTGTTCAGAGATAAGGCTAGTTTTTTCAAGAAATTCCATAGAGAATTTTCATAATAATGTGTATCATATATATAAATTCACATTAAACATATGAAGATCGATTTCAACTTCAGTTCTCATTGAACGTTTGGATCGAGATTGTGGGTGACTGCCTAATTGCAGCAGTATTTCTACCAGGAGGTAGAATTACGGGGTAAGTGTACCGCTCTTTCTTGGAACACACGTTTTCAGAATTTTCGAAGGATGTACACTTGGCGAAAACGGTGTGGTTAATGCATGATAGCGCACCTGCCCATTTCAATCAGCTTGCTCGTGACTTCTTAACGCAAGAGTATCGAAATCGCTGGATTGGTCGTGGAGTAATTCAATTTTGGGCTGCACGGTCCCCGGACTGAAACCCCTCGATTTCTTCCCATAGGATTATTTGAAGTCTTTGGTGTAAACTAACTCCGTGGCAAATGTTGAGGACTTAGAGTCCTCAATCATCGATGACGCATCTCGATAAGAGCAGACCATGATGCTTTTGAAAGTGTTCGCCAATCAATGAGAAGAAGACTGGAATCTTGCATCCGAGCTAGAGGAGGTCACTTTGAAAATCTTTTTCAATTTTACAAGAGTTATTGGTGATACTCAAAAGTCTTCGTTCTGTTCCGAAAGTAAGCTTTTGATGTTCAAAAAAGGTTATGAAAAGAAGATGAAAAGAAATACATCACAATATTTCTTCCAATCGACAACTACGTGTCGTACAATGAAATGCACTTTCTTTTCAACATACCCTACGGTTTCGGCGATGCACTACGCCTTTCGAAAACTAAGAAAAACGTAGATTTCGAAGCAAATTCGGATAGTGACTCATTCCCTCACTGAAATATTCGAAGAATACTAAACAACGATCGAGATAATTTTTGTTCCACTCGTGAACGAGTTGAATTCTATATGTTTGAAATTTTATATCCTGAAAATACTCGTCCAGCATACTTCAAAACAGATGCGACAATCTCCTCGTAGATTGAAAATAATATAAAATAATAATAAATAAATTTGTATGGATTCACTCGGTATTTCACATTATTGATTGTTTTTAACCATGGATCTTCAATTTCTTATGGGGAATAACGTTTTTGTTGTAAAAGAACTAGAAAGTCTGATAAAAAATGTTGAATTATCACCACATGTTTGGGATATTGTACTCAGTCGTCACTGAGATTTAAAACTGTGAATTTCAAAATTTAAAAAAGCCTATTAGCACAATTGCAAATGCCTTACGTTGGTTTGTCTGATGTGCAGAGGGGTCGAATAATAGCTTTCGTTAAAGAGAAGTTGACACAGAGGGATATAGCGGCCGAAATGGGGGTATCTCTGCAAAATAAGCCTAGAAGAAGTCGTTGGAAGATCACTTCTGAAGAACAAGACCGCGTTTTGTGCCAAATTGCAAGAAGAAAACCTAGTGTGTCGCACCCCATACTCCAAAGGTAGTTTCTGGAAGCAATAGGCATCAGTGTATCAGTCGAAACGATGCGTCAAAGACTTCCCTCAAGGGGTTCATACACCAGAAGGCCGTCAAGAGTTCCAGAACTTGATTGGTGTATCGAGCATCAAAATTGGAATATTGAGAATTGGCAAAATGTACTTTTTTTGGATGAGACCAGAGTAGGTGTCCGATCAGATGACCGCCCGATTCGACTTTCAAGGGGTCATGGAAGATGAACTAAACGCCAAGCAGCAAGACAAATACCGAAATACCAAGGGGGCAGTGTGATGTTTTGGGGTGGAATTATGCAGGGAGGCAAGACAGATTGCGTTTCCTGCGAGTGTACAAGCTCGAAACTACGTGGAGCTAGTGCTAGAGCCCATAGGTGAGACTCTGGCGAGGTACCCACGGTAAGAGTTTCACTTTATGCAAGATAATGCTCCTCCGCATACCAGCAACCATTTTGGACTGCCCAGCTTGCTCTCCAGACCTGAATCCTCTTGAACATTTATGGTATAATCCCAAAAGAAAAATTAGATTGCAGCAGAATAATCCAAGAGCTCCACAATAGCTCATCCAAGCCGTCACAAAATAGTGGAAGCATATGACCCCAGAGAAGGTCGAGAACCTAATCCAAAGCATGCCTTGACGGACTCAGGCTTGTATCAGGGCAAGATCAGGTAATACATGTTACTGAGATCGGGGAAAAAAACAAACAATTTTCAATTTTTTTACTTCATGCAGAAAGAGTCTCTTATTTTCTTTTATTTGTTTCTTTCTTGAATAAACCTTAATTTTTCATTTTATTCAACTGAAATATCTCAAAAAGGAAATATTTAAAATATCGGGTGATTCCATATAAATTTGATTGTGTGTATTCTTCATCCGAAAACGGCCACGCCAATTTCTTCGTCCTTCACCATTGTTGAATGGGATTATGTTTTTAATCAATGTCACTTCCATTTTTTTCACCCAAAATTTCTTACAGTGTTATTTTCGTAGAAAATATGCTCCAGCGCCATAATTAGTTTCGAAAATTAAACTCACAGTTATACTGTGTTGCTATACAGTGTACACCATCTGCAACTAAATCACCTTTATTTCAGTTTATTAAACTATGGAAACTACAATCAACGAAAATTTTTTGAGTTTTGACGACTAACCAAAAGTAACTGAATCTAGCAGATATATTCCTATTTTAAGTTCAGCAAAATTATAAATTCATTGAAAGAAAATCGTCATGAAATCTCAACATGAAATGTAAATGGTTCCTGATCATCGATACATTTAAAGTTTGTAGAAAATTGAACATCTTTTCAAAGATGTACCATACAACCCCTTCATCATAAATGAATTTCGAAATTTTGAAGGATTGATAAAAACTTCCTTTTTTTTTCGAGCAACTCTCTAATATTTCAATTCGTCACACGTTATTCTGGAAATTATATAATTGAGTGTTCGTATACAGAATAGAATCAACTTTCCAAGAAGTATCACGTGACTCCTTTGTCCCATTCAAAATTTGGGGTCTAAGCTGCCAGGCGTAGGGTATTGATAAAAAGAAAACGAAACATATTACGAAAATGTTTCCGTCAAATGTAAAAGTCAACCAGTTTCGGGAAATGCACAGAGTTATTCAGGGTGATTCGTTTTCATTGAAACGAACTGTATAGTATATAGTATAATACAGCGTGCTTGAACGAAAATTAACAGAGGCTATATCTACCAAGATATTCATTTCTGATAAAAACGCAAAAACAGGTCAATTTTTGTTTCAAGCATGACATCTTTTGGAGTACAAAACTTGCCTGAATATCAACCCCCAAAACAGAAGTTGCAATCATGGAACATTTTGAATGAGAAAAATGGGTCCAGTGATGACTCAAAAAAATGGTGGTATTTTTGTCTACATTGTCTTGAACGAATTTAAATTTGCAGTTGAAAACTGTAAGAATTACAGGGTGAGCAACTGAAAGATAGGGAAGACTATTTTCCTGAGACTATTCAAGTTTCAGTAAGGTAAAATGGAACATCCATGCTGATCAATGGCAGTCATCATCAAGTACCATCCTTATCTCGAATTTCAATCCCTGGAGAAGGGATGACAACCCTTGAAAATTTGGAAGAGGGTAGATGGGTCGAGTGATAACTCGAAAGAAAGGTATTATCTTTGTCTGCATTCCTGTAAAATAATTTTCATTTTTGATTGAAAACTATAGAAGATACAGAGTGAGCCACTGAAAAATAGACAAGACTATCGCCCCTAAACTATTGGAGTATTAGTGCGAAAAACTGGAATAGATTTATTTTAGATCAAAAGAGTAGGGGTAATATTTCGATCCAGTGAAACCTCAGGGCGATAGATTGTCTCCTCTATTTTTCAGTACCTCACTCTGTATCTTCTTTAGTTTTCAATCAAAAATGAGAATTCGTTCACGGGGATACAGACAAAGATAATACCTTTTTTGCAAAGTATCACTCGACCCATCTACCCTCTTCCAAATTTTCAAGGGTTGTCACCCCTGCTCCAGGCCTTGAAATTCGAGATGATGATTGCCATTGATCAGCATGGATCCTGTTCTGCAATTTGCAGGAGTAACTTATACTCATTGAATTTTATTTTGAATTGACACAAATTGCAACTGCAATGGTCTGAAATTTTCCTTTGGAGTATTTGTTTTAACATTAAAAATGTTTGCAGTGTGAACTGAAAATCGAAATTAATGAATGAATCTTCTATTCAAAACACTACAATTATAATTTCATTATAAATCAATCAGTTTAATTCTTCAGCAACCCATAATTTGGTAATTGAATCACAACTAAAAGAAATTGTGAAATTCGTAAAAATAAATAAGAACATCCCGCACAACACATAAGTCTTTCATCATCGAAAATAGAGCTCAAGAACAAATTTATTAATTTGTGATTTCTATCGTTGTCGAGGATCATTCTTACTCGATGAGAATTCGAATTGAAAGTTTCGGAAAACTTATGAGCTAGATTATTATCACATTTTTCACGAAGAAGTTTTGATACAAAGATATGAATAACTTATTCAATAAACAAACACCCGCTATATTCGGAAACGTTCAATGGTATTCAAATTCCTTGCTTCCATTTCGTTTTGAAATGTGATATATACCAAGTGCTATATGATTGAATCTTGAAAATCTGACCCTCTTTCCTTTCTTCACAAGCCAATAAACTGGAAGTTATTTCAGACGATTATCATTCAGCATCAAGGTAATCCACAAAAAACGCAATTTTGCGACTCGAGAGTTTAGGATTTCAACTGAATAAAACGACATCAAACGTTTGTTATTGGATTTGTCGACCAGGCGGTACGACGAACGTAGTGTTTCGAAGGCTTACTCGCAGGGAAATTCACGACCGCGAAACGAAAAGAGGCTTATATTTCCTTATTGCATGGAAGAATTTTCAACCAATTTGTTGAATGCGCACCTGGCTACGAATTTTCTATATGAAAAATACTTCTTAATTTGACGAGCAGGTAGTGTATAAGCAGTAAAATTTACAGACGAATTTGCTACACGAATTTTCCAATTGATCAAGCAAATTTCCAGCAAGCTTGTGAAGACACTTAAGTTTCTGAAATAAATTCAAGATATGCTGTATTAATTTCGATAAATTTGAATACAGTGTGCTCTAGGTATCGAGTCATTAATTACTACAGAAGATTCCTCATCGAAAAACATGAATGAAATGCGCATGAACGTATATCGAAATGGAGGGTGCTGAAATGAAAATTTTTTATACAAGTTTTATACAATTTGATACTTTTCTCATGATCATAATCCTTTTGATTCTAACAAAATCATAGAGTAGTGTGTCAGTGCCCTTCTCGAATATATTTATTCACAACATCTTCGAATTGTATTTCTTTCCTGATATTTTTCTAAATCGCAACCGTTTTCAAGTAAGTAAATGATTTTCATAAGAAGGCACTCATTTTTTGAATCAACAGAAGTGACGATCGCTTATCGTTATTCAAAGGTGAGAGCGAGACTGTTTTCTGAACTTTTCACGAGATCTGGTAAAATAACCTATTGAAGAAGTTTCCGCTCCACTTCGAGTATGAGCTGACAGAGTGTTCATTTTAACCTATGCGAAACTTTATTTAATATTCGTATTTTAGACGAGAGAGTAATATAAAATTTTAATTTAACGAAAAGTGAAAGATATATATATATATATATATATATATATATATATATATATATATATATATATATATATAGATAATATAAATTTTAATTTAACGAAAATATATATATATATATATATATATATATATATATATATATATATATATATATATATATATATATATATATATATATATATATATATATATATATATATATATATATATATATATATATATATATATATATATATTCAACATGACATACATTGTATACATACATATAATGAATGAACGGTACTACCCATTTTGAACTCGAGATTGAACATGCACCAGAAAGGTGCAGGTGTTAGTCACAAAGAAAATGAACCATCTAACTAAGTAACTTCATTACATTTTTCTTGACACTCAAAACTGAATTTCCAAAATAATGCAAATCAGAAGAGATACTATTACTCAAAGATAATGCCCGGAGAAGAAAAAGTGTCTACAATAATTGGTTCAGTTTAAATCAGTATAAAAAATTAAAGAGTTGCGAGAACGTAGTCTAGGTACATTAAAGTTAAACTCCTGAGCAACTCGCTACAAATAATTTTACTAATCAACAACTTATAGAGCATGCTCAGATCTGCACAAGACCTTCTCGCACTCAACAAGGGAAGATCAAGCCGCATCCTAAGTTGAATATAATCGAGTTGATTCCTAGGAGTGTACATTTTGTATACTACCAAGCGCAAAAATTGCTTTTGCACACTCTCTAGACTACTGACATAGCGAGTATAGGAAGGGCTCCACACAACCGATGCATACTCGAGGATACTTCTTACAAAAGAACAATACACAACTTCGAAGGTGTCAATAGAGAAGTTCACACAATTCCTCTAAATAAATCCCAGCAGCCTCGAACCCTCTTTTTGATATCAAAAAAATGTTCCCTAAACAATAAACGGGAATACAAAGTAACACCAAGGGCTCTTATAGTACTCACTCGATTTAACTCACTGCCATTGATAGAATATTGATGCAACTCGACTCTCCCTCGAGAGACGTAGGTTGATATTACATTTCGATAAATTAAGATCTAGCCTATTAAGCTCACACCATATACTGAAACGGTTGAGATCATCTTGAAATAGCGAAACATCGTTCTGACATGACACGGTTCTATAAACTTTTAAATCGTCAGCAGAAAGAGAAAATTTACTAGGACGAAACACTAAAGAAATATCATTGATGAACAAGATGAACTGGAGGGGTCCTAAATGTGACCCCTGGGGGACACCAAAAGGGATGTGAAAATATTCTAAATTGAAACCACCACCATAATAAATACAAATTTTACGGTTGCGCAAGAAGCAACCCAACCAATTGTGCAATGCATACCTCAGACCCATCCTGCACTGCTTGTCCAACAATAATGTTATATTAACTCTGTCAAATGCTTTTCGAAAATCAGTGTATACCACGTCAACGCTTGAATGACTTTCAAGAGATATTGTGAAATCGTCCAAAAGCAGAATTAAATTTGTAACTGTTGATCTTCCTTTATAAACATCATATTGTTCATCAATAACACAAAGCAAGCACCAATTGATCAAACAATTCAGGAATAACTGATGGAATACAAACTCCTCTATAATTGGACATATCCTGGCGATCGCCAGATTTCAAAATTGTCAAGATGTTTTTTTGTTTCCAAATAGATGGAAACTATTTGAAGAGGAATTGAATATACGCGTTATTGGAGTGATCAATGCACAATTGCAACTCCTTAGAAGAACAGACGGAATAGCATCTGCACCTCAGAAGTAACTCTGCTTCAGGGCACCGATTCCTCCAAACACTTAATCTGATATCCAAAACCTCCTGTACTCCAAAGCAAGGAGGTACTACCAATTCAGAAACGATCACTTGACAAAAAAAGTTAGCAAACAACTGTACAATTTCATCCCCTGGGTTAACCACTCTGTCACCATGAAATATTCTACCCGGCAGTTGACTTCAGATGATTAAGGTATCTCCAAAGTGTTTGAGGATCTGATTTTATTCTAAATTCACCTTGTAATACGTAGTTCTCGTGACGCTCTCTAGTTTTAATGTTATATTGGGCTCGTAAATCCTTGGAGACCTGATAATCATGTTAAGAATTAGAAGATCTGTACCGTGCATGAGCTTTTTTCTCAGCATGAATTAACTTTATCAAGCTTTTATTAAACCATAGCGGATAATGACCACTTTTCTTCTTCTTTTTTGGAAAAAACGACTCAATACCCGAGTATATAATGGAGTAAATAGTACACCAAGCACCATCAATGACACCAGATTCTCAAGCTGATGAATCAAAGTAAATGTTCGAACCTATTACCAGTCCTTTACACTCATAGTGTTAGGAGGCGAAATGTTGAAGCCAATACTCGATCGAAAATACTTGGCATACTTTCCTTTCTCTCACATCCATCCTAAACGCCTGCATTCAATTCCTGTATGATAGCACAGATTTATGTGATGTGAGTATACTACGATTAGTTAATGCCCCCACACGAAGTATTCTAGAAAATTAAGATCAGGGATCGTGGAGATGGAACTACAGAATCCACCTATATGGATATGTTTGAATCAATGATTTCTCACTTTCAGTCAAAATTATAGAAAAACTACTTCAGAAAGCTATTTTCCTTTATTTTGTGAAAATAAGAAGGCTAGCTCGTTCGTATTATGGATTTTTTACCCTCAGTTCACTTCGTGCAGAAAACGTTTGCCTCCTCATGTAAATCACTTATTAACTCGGATACGACTGCAATTCTAAAGGTACTTTAAGAGAAAAATGTTTCAGACTTGAAAGGTTCTTTCAATGCACTGGTCAGAGAGACCAGTGGTGCACTACATTATGATTTTGATGGCAACAAATGGAGCATGACCCTGAATAAAATATCACCCTACATATTTTCCTAATACATGGAACAACTAATGAATTGGTGAGTAAAAAAATTTCTTCTCTGCAAATTGGAGCCAGATACCTTGAAAACTACAAGAGTTACCAGAAACGTGAAAAATCTGAAGTTTAATATCGGAAGAATTGAGTATTTTTGAACACAATTTCATGATTTTTGATAAGCGATCTCCTTCAAAAATTGATGTGATGCGTCCCTGTCTACTTAAACTGTTAGTCTACTACGTCTACTCTCGTTTCAAAGTGTTGTTCAAAAAATTTAGTTCTAACTTTGTTAAACTCACATACCAAATATTCAGAGAAATCTCTGATAACACGAAGCAACGTGTTTCAAAGAACACATAAAAATCGAACCGAAAACGTTGTTATTCCGCATATATACTGTATTCCATTAAATAGAATTTCAACGTTCTTATGTGTTGTTCTCGCATTTCCGAATGTTGGAATATCAAATCAAATGTATGAGAAAGGAAAACAGAAAAAGTTCTCGAAACGATTATAATCAAGTCTGTTTACCAAAAGAATTTCATTATAACTATATGTCACTCTATTTGGAGATCATTTGAATCTGTATGTTTGTTCTTATACCATGTGTACATTTATTGCCGCATCGATCTACAAGTTCGTTGAGAATATTAACGAATTATGAATTCATAAAAGTAACCTACTGATTGGACGCATATCCCAAATTTATTTTCACATGAACAGAGTGTTCCATTACATATTCATGTCATATTTATGCTTTTAAATGAGATGGACTATGTTTCTCATGAATTTTGCTAATCCGAAGTAAGGTGAATTTTTTCCGAGCAGTATAAGCCTCAACTGAACTATTCTGTGAAAATATGACTTTTCGAGCTTTTTCGGTATCTACTGGAATCAACATATTAAGCTAAGAAATCTGAGTAATTGATCATTGATACAGCAGAACAGGGTGGTTTGTGATGTTCTTAGATTCAAACCCTATTAATTTTTCATTTCAAATGGAATAGTGTATTTAGTGACTGCAACTGAAAGACAATTCCAATATCTATTGCAATGTATCAATTGTCTTTATACCTATTTTCAATCGATTCAGAACTGAAAATCATTCTGCATTTCATGCTAGAATTTTTTCAAAACTTTAACAAATTTTGAAATTGAATTCTCGAACATGGTAACGTGGGAACAATATCTAAGAAAAAGGTAACTTACATAGTCTATGAAGAATTTTCAGAGACTTCTTAGCAGATGCACGTTTCAATTGGACTCACAAAAGTTCTCCTCACTTAAATGATATTGCTGATTGGAAAGGGACCACCAGTAAACAATTTGACAATTGAATATTCCACCACGACTCATGTAAACACTTGCCTGAATCATTTCTCAGGAAAACTCGAGTCGGCGATGAGAATTTCGTGGATTCAATTGACGAGGCTTTTACGTGATAGAAATCCATTTACACAAATACAAGTAGACGATGATTTTTACTGAAATATATTATTAAATGCTCGACGCATTTCAATACACAGTATCTTTATCAAGAGCGAATGAATACTACAAATATATCTCACTAACAAATTTCTATATATACAAAAAAAGCAATCCACTCAGGGCTATCTGTACTTGAAATATTGTTTCAGAAATAAATTTAATAAGGGTAAGTTATTTATGTCTACCTGATCATTAAGAATTTCCGGTGAATTCCAAAATCTGTTGATTTCAAGTGCTTCCAGAAGGTTGAGTCTTATACCTCTCTTCTCAGGATGTGAGGTTTCAAATTCTGAATTGAAAAAGTGACCATTGTCCCTCGGGAAAATGGTTAGGTTAGCTATTCTGAATTTAATGAGTGACCGTTTTCCCTTAAGAAATGGTATGGTTAGGTATTCTGAATTGAATGAGTGACCATTTTCCCTAGAGAAAATGGTCACTCTTTTAATTCAGAATTCAAAATCCTACATTCTGAGAAGAGAGGTATAAAACTCAACCTTCTGGAAGCACTTGAGATTTAGGAATTCACTGGAAATTCTTAATGATCAGGTAGACATAAATGACTCACCCTCTTTAAATTTATTTCCTAAACATTAGTTCAAGCACGGAAAGCTCTGAGTGGATTGCCTCTTTAGTATATATAAAAATTTGTTAGTAAGATATATTTGTAGTATTCATTCGCTCTTGATAAAGATACTGTGTATCGAAACGCGTCGAGCATTTAATAATATATTCAAGTAGAAATCATTGTTCACTTGTATTTGTGAAAATGGATTTCTATCACGTAAAAGCCTCGTCAATTGAAACCCAAATCACTAAATTAAGATTTATTCTTTAATTCTGTATTTTTCAAGGTATGAGTCAGATAAAACGAATGAAATATTCCCCGCTCCTCAGTGAAGGAAGGAATTGCATAAGAATGAATTCGAAAGCTCGAATGAAACTTTCTTAATAAAACAACATTGATAATTTTATTGAATAATCAATTTTATGCTCACGGAAGCCAGGAAATAGTCAAGAGAATTTTATCAATTTCCATTTTGCTGAGAGTTCGATGAAAGTGTCAAAACTCTTTGTGGAATTGCTTGATATATCTAAAAAACTTATACCTGAAAAACTTCATCTCTCTAGATTACTGTAATGGGATAACATATAAATTAGAATAAATTGACTTCTAGACAATGGCAATAAAAGCCAGATTGCTTGCCAAGGCGGACACAAGCAAATAAATAAAATCCTCGGTAAAAACGTATCTTAAAAATGATCTTGATAAATGGCGCCTGAAGTTGTGGATACGGACCACCTTCTGTAATAAAGTGAGGTTAATTTATATTTTCAGCTCGTCCATATTTTTATCGAGGCGTTTTCTATCACAACACGTCGCAAATCGCTTAAGTCCAGCGAAAAATAAATAAGATTGAATGAATTAGGAAAAAAATTATTATCTCTAAATATAGAACCAATTTTATTCAGGTATTTGAGTTTACTTTCAGATATCAAATATATAAGAGGCTGTAGGTTCAACCGTAACTATATTCATAAAGTAATTTCAACTAGAATGAGAATTTAAATACACATTCACTACCAACTACTAAATTAAATATATTTTTATGATTTGCGAATCCTCAAATTTCTCATGATTGAAACATGAATGAGCTATCCGTACTTGAGATAATGTTTAAGAAATAAATTTAATAAGGGTAAGTTATTTATCTCTACCTGATAATTAAGAATTTCTGGCGAATTCCTAAATCTGTTAATTTCAAGTGCTTCCAGAAGGTTGAGTTTTATTCTTCTCTTCTCAGAATGTAGGATTTCAAATTCTGAATTGAAAAAGTGACCATTGTCCCTTGGGAAAATAGTTAGGTTAGGTATTCTGAATTCAGAATTCAAAATCCTACAATTTGGGAAGAGAGTTATAAAACTCAACCTTCTGGAAGCACTTGAAATTAACAGATATAGGAATTCACCGGAAATTTTTGATTATCAGGTAGACATAAATAATTCCCCTTTTCAAATTTATTTCCTAAACATTAGTTCAAGTACGGAAAGCTCTGAGTGGATTGCCACTTTAGTATATATAAAAAATTTGTTAGTAAGATATGTTTGTAGTATTCATTCGCTCTTGATAAAGATACTGTATATCGAAACGCGTCGAGCATTTGATAATATATTTCAATAGAAATCATCGTTTACTTGTATTTGAGAATTTCTTGGCTACAAAAACTAGGATATTTCCATTGCATAAGGATTATATCTGTTTTTGTTGAGAATATTTCAATTTGCCTACTCGAAATCAAGGGGTTGAGAGTTACACTATCTATTACAACAATTGTTGCATATTCTATAACGACCACTTCATATTCTTAATTTTTTGGAACGTTGAATGTACCATAGTTCATGTGGTATTCGCAATATTTTTCGAATATACTTTTATGGGGTCATCGCCTCAGAAAAGGGATACAAATGAGAAGTTTCGTCAGCATCAGTATCAAAAGGATTTTGAATATGGCATTAGATCATATCAGTTTTTCAACGTTTTCGTACGTCATGGTTACTTCGTGATCACAAACGTCAGTGAAGTACCACAACTGTTGAGAAAATATTGAATAATTTTTCTGAACTGTTAAAGAATTCAGAATTAATTTTCTAACTACTTTAATGCTAGCAAAGAACATACTTAAGGGGTTTCAATCTTTCTGCGTCAATTCTGTGAATGAACATAGAATTATTTGATAAAATTAGAAAAAAAATTCGGTTTCTCACTAAAACACAAACAAAATGAAAAAATTCAGTGCACCAGCAATATATTTCAAAGAAGAAAGACTTATTCAACAGAAGCAATTTGCCTATAGTTCTTCAAAAACACAGGTTTGTATTATAACTCCAAAACTTTTGAGAAAAAAATATTTCATCAATTCTAGGTTAAAAGTGCGTGTAGAATATAGAAACCATTTTACATAACTTGGCAAACAGTCGAGATGTTGACACTTAACTGATTTCGAGAGATCCATATAATTTCAAAACACAAAAAGCTAGCTTGAATCTGTTTTTACAATGAATTTCTCATGAAACATAAACTGTAGAGAGGGGTTGGGACATTTTCCTCTTTCAAGATATTTCATATAGACACAGTACTAAAACGAGCAAATCTGTTTACCCTGTAGATAAAATACCTCAGAAATTATTATTATCATTATTTCATGCAAACAGTTTGACTTTGAAAGTGATTAAGTGTGATTATTCCTTGATTTTTTGTTATCGGAGTATTTCAAGCATCTTCGAGATTTTAGGTAAATATCATTAGTTTTGAGTATTTTTAATAGTTTGTTTCCGAAATATAATTGTTAATTCTTTATTTTCAATGTTTTCTGGAACTCTCTATACTTTCAGTTAGTTGTTCTTTCTTCTTTAGTGCTTGCAACCAAGTACTGAAGATTTAATAAACAAGGTAAATGCAAAATAAATAGTTATGGAAATTGCTTATCAGATTCCTAATACGATGAATTCTATGGAAAATGGCATCCTCAAGTAAAGTACTATGAATGTTAAGAAGATGGTTTGATCATACTTGAAGTGCTTTCAAGAAAGCAATACGAACAAAAACAGTTTTGAAAGAAGATGAATTTAAAATTTTTCTGTAAGTGAAAGAAAATTTCAGCTCAATTGTAGGCCAATTGAATTTGAAATAGAAAATCTTCTTCCCAATATTCAACCAGATCTAGAATAACTAGAATTTCTGAATTTTATTTTGTTTACTGATAAATGCTTATTTCCGAAATTTGGTGTCGTCAGTAGACCAAACTTCCATTATCAATTACAAAAACCCAGAAACTCTTAGTGTGAACAATTATCCATATGAATAACTCCCCACTTTTCAGAGTTGATTGTTTTTGATTACATGGTCTGACTTGTATTTCCGAAAGGTAATTGACTGCCGATTCCTCAAAGAAAACTTTTCAGTATCGATTGCGCAGCTTCCGAATGCCATAAAAAAGAAATATGAATACAATTACAATTCTATATTCATAATTTTTCATTAATGGGGAGCTGTAAGAACTAAAGATTCCTAGGACAAAGCTACTACAAATGATGATATTAGGCAAAGAATTGGAGATATATTCCGACACCTTCGGATCATTTTTTGTGCTTCAAGTTGAATAGTGCATCTGAGAGGAGTGGAAAACTTAATGAGTCTATGTGAAAACTACAAAACTGTATGAAATATAAAACCACCGAGTATCCTGTGTAGCAATATTAAAAATTACTTATTGCTCATGAATATTTAGGCTCATGAGCATAATTTAGTGTTGAAATTGAGATCCTCGCACGATTCCAATTGATACAGGAGAAGTGCGACAATCATATTCTTATGAAATATTGATCAAGTCAAAAAACGTTCAAGCATTCGCTCTTCTGAACATCAACATCTCTCCTCTGAACATGTTCAGAAATCATAAATAGAATAGGGCGTTCTATTGTAAAACTATAACTGTTATATGAATGCCTATAATTGAACACCCTGTATAAATGAAACTAATTTAAACACATGCAGCTGACCAGCTTCTAACTTCTAACACAAGAAAGAACATAAAAAATTCCACGAATCACGCGACCCATCCTCCATATGCTCCTAATTACCCATCTCACATGGAAACCATGTATTTTTAAAGATATATACAAACATTCATTTTTCAATTTCTCAGTAAATAAAGAGTTTTTAGATAAAAAAATTTATTATCGCTTATAATCACATTCCAATACAATGTCACGAATATGGGTAATTTTCTCTATTACGAGATAGGCATGAAGCCTCATTTTCAAGGACTTTACGAAACACTACACAGATAAGATCCATACGATGTGATTAGGGGCAATTGTTATAGCGCCACCAATAGACAAACAGAAACGTACAATATCGACGAATGTACATTCGTAAGAGATCCTCATTATAGACATTCGACAATGGTAGTCACATTAAAGCATACATGCTATTTATATAACGTCGAGTTCTTTTCATATCCCCTTCGTTTTCCATTTCAAAAGCCAGAAAGATAGAATTATAAAAAATTGGATGTTTACCAAACCTACAAAACGGTGTCTCGACATACTCCTTACCAGAATATTGGTAATAAACAGGTTCCTGAGAACCGGAAAAAAAATCTATCCATATTGTAGTGACGTCGGAGTAGACTGGTTAGTAACTCGAGTCACCTTTCCACCAGCTCCGTGCGTACATCGCTTTTGAATACAAGATCATACTTATCTATTCAACTATTTAATACAACGTGGATGTGCCACATGTAAAACTTCAATCAAACATCAATATCTAACTATTCTTTGTCGGATATCCTCCTAGACGGCTAATTCCCATACACTGTCTATTTAATTATAACACTGCATTTCTACTTGTATTTATAATGGTCGAATGACAATTCGAAAATCTTGTCAACTTTATGTTAGATTCATCTTTGGTTTGCATAAAACGCTTAACAAGAAGTTAACAATAAATCAACTACCAATAGATGAAACCAATTTTAACTCATTATTTTGGTTGCATAAAACTTATAATTAACTTCTCGTTAAGTTCATGTCAACTGTGTTTCAGCCAATTAAAATAATAATAAAAATAATAATGAACAGATAGGTGCAGAAAATGCCATATAAGATCGGAGACGATACAGCATATTACGTCCGGATGCGAACAACTGGCCAATACAGACTATCTTCACAGGCATAATCAAGTGTGCAACATTATCCATCAGAAACTTGCCCACAAGTACGGACTTCTGAATACATTCCAGCCATATTACAAGTATCAACCGGTGCCCATATTGGAAAATGACTCTATCAGATTATACTACAATAGGCCTATTATCACTGACAATAATCCAATAATAGGCCGGACATAGTGGTGTATGATAAGAGAGCCAAAACAGCAATGCTGGTGGATGTCGCCATACCGAATAATAACAACGTGCTGAATAAGTTCCAGGAGAAAAAGTCCAAATACACAGACCTTGCCATTGAGATCAAGCAGATGTGGCACCTCGAGAAAATAGATATTGTTCCTGTCATCGTATCCTCCACTGGGTTAATACCCAAAACTTTGCATGATAGCCTTAAGAAATTAGAATTGCATAAGAATACCTATGTAGAAATGCAAAAAGCTGTAATTCTTAATACATGTAGAATAGTTAGGAAATTTATGTCAAGTATATTGTAATCGAGCCTATTCCCTTTGATTACTGAATCTGGGAAAGGTAAATTATATCCAGCTAACAGCTGAGATAGTGCATAAGTCCACGATAATAAATAATAATAATAAAACTTTGCATGATAGCCTTAAGAAATTAGAATTGCATAAGAATACCTATATAGAAATGCAAAAAGCTGTAATTCTTAATACATGTAGGATAGTTAGGAAATTGATGTCAAGTATATTGTAATCGAGCCTATTCCCTTTGATTGCTAAATCTGGGAAAGGTAAATTATATCAAGCTAACAGCTGAGATAGTGCATAAGTCCACGATAATAATAATAATAATAATACATGGAACGCCCTCCTGAGCCGAATCAGCAGAACGAATATATGTATTTAGCAAGATCAGAACTCATCAGAGCAATAACTAAATTCAGTGGTAGTAACCCAACTAAAAGACCTAAACTGCCCAAACTCAAGACAAACTAGAACACCAATATCATCATAGCTAGCGTAAACTCAGTGTTTGAAGAATATACCGACCAGAACAACTTGGAGAAGATTCACACTTCGATTAACTGTGGAGCAGTAGTGGCTCTTCGACTTCACAAACAACAAATCTCCACAACTCTGATTCAAGCTGAGCCAAAAAGCTACAGAAAACCAACATGGCAAGAACGATTGGAGAAGGATATTGATAATATTAGAGCAGAAATTGGTCGCCTCACAGAATTCCTGAGAAACAGTAAACACTCAAGACGCTTGAAATCACATATACGTAAAATTTATAGGAAAAATTGGTACGAACATCAAACACCCTGATCACGAACAACACATCGACGTGTATATGGACACTCTGAAACATAAACTCCAAGCAAAAGCAAAGAGGCTTTCAAGATACGTCAAGCGTACTGAAAGGAAACACCAAAACCAAAGGTTCCTCCAAAACGCGGCCAATTTTCATAAGGGAAATATCAAAACTGCGACCAACAATAACAGAGAAGTACCTGACGCACAGTGCTCGACCGATTATTGGTCATCACTATGGTCGAACCACAAAGAACACAATAGAGATGCAGAATGGATCACGAATGAAAAAGAACGCCTTGATTTCAAACATATGGAGTTTGAAGGAATAATGGAGGAAGAAATCACAACAGTAGTTAGAGCGACCAACAATTGGAAGGCCACAGGTAAAGATAATATCCACAACTACTGGTACAAGAAGTTTGATAAGCTCCATGGAGCCCTAGCGAAACAGCTCACGTATTTTCTTCAACATCCCAAGGAAACACCCACTTTCCTAAAACAAGGCTTAACATATATGCTACCTAAGAGCGATAGAACACAGGTTCCATCTTAATATAGGCCTATCACTTGCCTGCCAACACTACAAAATACTCACATCATGCATATCCAATCGATTATACCAACACCTTGAAGACAACAATATATTAGCAGAGGAGCAGAAAGGATGCAGAAAGAAACACCATGGGTGCAAGAAACAACTCATCATCGATTCTGTGATAATGAAACAGGCACACGTAGGGCATCGAAATGTTCATTCAGCTTTTCTCGATTATCTGAAGGCATTCGAAAGTACCGTCCATTCTTGGCTTGTTGAAGTATTGCAAATATACAAAATTCACCCAGCCCTGGTTGAATTCTTGAAGACAACAATGACACACTGGCGCACCCAGTCTCTGCAGGTCAACATGAACAATAAATCAATTAAAACCGACGAGATACCCATACGTCGTGGAGTTTTTCAAGGAGACTCTTTAAGTCCACTATGGTTCTGTTTAGCTATGAACACATTGTCCTCAATGCTCAATAGAACAGGATACGGATTTAGGATAAAAACAGATAAGAATTATTATACAGTCTTCCACCTGCTGTATATGGATGACATCAAATTATATGCTTCGAACAAGAAGCAATTGGATGATTTGCTGAAAACTATCAGTGAGTTCTCGGCAGATGTTCATATGAAATTCGGGATTGAAAAATGTAAGACCCTGAGCATTCAAAGAGGGAAAGTCATGGATATGGAAACACAACTTCCAAACGGTGGTGTTATACAGTGCATGAGGGATGGCCAAACATACAAATATCTAGGATACCAACAAGCCAGATTGCTAGACCAAAAACAATCAAAGGGGAAGATTCGTTCAGAATACAGTCAGCGTCTGAAAACTGTACTGAAATCAAGTTTGAACTCGGGGATTTTAGTCAAGGCAATTAACACCTACGCCATTCCAGTGTTGCAATTAGAATTTCATAGGAATACCTATATAGAAATGCAAAATGGTGTAATTCTAAATACATGTAGGATAATTAGGAAATTTATGTGAAGTATATTGTAATCGAGCCTATTCTCTTTGATTGCTGAATATGGGAAAGGTGAATAATAACCAGCTAACAGCTGGATAGTGCAAAGTCTACGATGAGTAATAATAGTAATTATTTCATTCAATTCAACAACAATGTTGTAACAATTTCATAACATAGCTCAGTTCATAACAAAATGAATAAAAACAGGTAAAGTATTCTAAATAGATCACATAAATAGAACCATAGAAAAGATAATCCTTGTGCATGGTTCTTTTCTAACAATACGTACACCACACCGATTATTTCTAACATTGAGAAAATTATTCTTCAAGTCTATCAACATGTAAGCAGTGTCCCGATGTACCGATATCAACCAATCCTGTACTTTCCTTCTGAAAATATTGAAGGAACCTGACAACTTAATATCAGGTGGTAACTGATTGAAGGATCTTGGAGACAGGTATAAAAATCTTTTTTGTCCGACGGTTTTATACATTCTGGGTATACAACAATTATTCAGTCCTCTTGTCTCACGACAATGCCGATGGATTACAATACTTCGAGAGTTGTTTTTCTTGTATTGAAAGAAGTGTTCGGAGGCAATAAAGCTGCCTCAAATCAAAAAACTTAGACTTCGCGAATAATTCATTCGTCGGGTAAGTGAATTCCTTGCTCGTAATGATTCTGATGAAACGCTTCTGCTTAACCTCCAGTTTCTTCAGTTGTATATTCTCAACGCCTCCCCAAACTACAATTTCGTAAGTTAAAATTGACTGAACAAGTGAAAAATATAATGTGCGCAGTTGAATTATCTCGCAGGACCCTTAGTAGACTTTTATCAGAGGTGAAACTCCCCTTAGTTTCTTAACAATAAAATCAATATGATGATTCCATCTCAAGTGGCAATCGATCGTGATACCAGGATATCTCACAGTATTCTTTCTTTTAATATCAACTTCTTCATTGATACGTATATTGAGCTGATTGTATTCTGGGAAATTTCTTGAGTAGGTAGTGAAAGTCATAAAAATTGTTTTCTCTGAATTTAATGTAAGCATTCGTTCCCGGAAAAGTTCAGAACCAAACTAAAATCTCTTTCTGCAATACCGCTCAATGATGACCAAGAATCCCTGCTATAGAAAATTGCCGTATCATCGTCAAAAGATACTGCTTCCCCTTCATTCGGTAAGTCGAACATGTCATCAATGTTAATGCAGAACAACAGAGGCCCCAGTACGGTACCCTGTGGAACACCAAAGTTAACACATCCCCTCGAACTGCGAACTCTGTCGAACACAACAATGGGCTCTCTCTCATTTGAGTAGTTTTTCATGAGTTTCAAGGCGTTTCCACTGAATACATTTTTTTCAAGCGTTTTGAGCAATTCATCATGCGAGACAGTGTCGAATGCCTTAGTGAGGTCAACAAAAATGCATAGACACCAGCATCCATCGCTTCATAAATTTTTCCGATTGAATGTCTCATTGCGTCCTCGGTTGATTATCCAGTGCGGAATCCATATTGCCTACTTGATATCAATTCGAACTTGTCCAGGAAGATTGTAATTCTGATCCTTAGAATCCTTTCTGAAACCTTTCCGAGCACCGAAACAACAGAAATTGGCCGGTAGTTTGAAGGAATCTCCCTATCTCCCGTTTTGAAAATGGGTTTCATCTGTGCTGTTTTAAAAATTTTCGGAAAGGATCCATTTATGATACATTCATTGAATATAAATGTCAATGGCCTACTTATTTGGCCCAAAATGCGTTTTAAAATTTCCGATGCCCATCCATCAATACCAGCACATTTCCCATCTTTGAGACTCCTCACAATACTCTCGACCTCATCCATATTTGTCTCTACAAGGCCCAAAGAATGAACATTTGATTTAGGTTTACTCACTCTCCTGACTGGATTTTTGATTTGCGCTGCTAGTTTAGCACCAATTTCTGGAAAATAACTACAGAAATATTCAGACATTTTTTTTATCTGTAATTGAATTGCTGTTGTCAGTTTTGACCTCATCCATCTGGATTTCCCTTTCTTTCTTTCCACTGATTTCTCTCACACAAACCTTCAGAACCATTATTATACCTTGAAATTTGCGTTCTGTAATAGTTAGTTTTTTTGTTTTATCAGATTATTCAAGAAATTTTTCTATTTTTTATATCTGCTATTTGTGTTGACGATTAACTTCCTGTTAACTAGCATTTCAATATCTTCGAAGGCAAATAAGCATAAAATATATTTGTAAATTACATATTACTCATACAATGTTCTTCAACGAAAACTAAACAGAGGCTATATCTACCAAGATATTCATTTCTTTTCAAAACGCAAAGACCAATTTTTGTTTCAAAGAGGACATCCTTTGGGATAAAATACTTGCCTGAAATATTAATCCCCTAATTGGGGTTTGCAATCCTTTAACATTTTGAAGGGTCTAGTGATGACTCAAAAGAAAGTTGGTATCTTTGTCTACATTGCCTTGAACGAATTTCCATTTTTAATTCAAAATTGTAAAAGTTATAGGGTGAGCAACTGAAAGATAGCGAAGACTATTTCACTAAGACTATTCAAGTTTCAGTGAGGTAAGATGGAACAGATCCATGCTGATCAATGGCAGTCATCATCAAGTACCATCCTTATCTCGAATTTCAACTCCTGGAGCAGGGTTGACAACCCTTGAAAATTTGGAAGAGAGTAGATGGATCGAGTGTTAACCCGAAAGAAAGGTATTATCTTTGTCTGCATTCCTGTGAAAGAAATTTCATTTTTGATTGAAAACTGTAGAAGACACAGGGTGAGCCACTGAAAACTAGAGAAGACTATCATCGCCCCAAGACTATTGGAGTATTAGTGCGAAAAACTGGAATAGATTCATTTAGATCAAGGATGACAGCCTTTGATCTGGAATGAATCTGTTCAAGCTCAAGGTGATAGATAGTCTCCTCTATTTTTCAGTAGCTCACTTGTATCTCCTACAGTTTTTAATCAAAAATGAAAATTCGTTGACGGGATGCAGACAAAAATTATACCTTTCTTTCGAGGTATCACTGGACCTATCCACCCTCTTCGAAATTATCAAGGGTGGTCACCCCTGCTCTAAGGGTTGAAATTCTAGATGAGGATGTTACTTGATGATGACTGCCATTGATTAGCATGGATCTGTTCCATTTTACTTCACTGAAACTTGAATAGTCTCAGGGAAATAGTCTTCCCTTTCTTTCAGTTGCTCACCCTGTATCTTTTACAGTTTTCAATTAAAAATGCAAATTCGTTCGAGGCAATGTAGACAAAGATACCACCTCTCTTTTCAGCTATCACTCGACTCATCTTCCTTATTCAAAATGTTCAAGGATTGCAACCATCGCTTAGGGGGTTGATATTTTAGGCAAGTTTTGTACTCCAAAAGATGTCTTCCTTGAAACAAAAATTGATCAGTTTTTGCGTTTTGATCAGGAATGAATATCTTGGTAGATATAGTCTCTGTTTAGTTTTCGTTGAAGCACCCTGTATTTATTCAAATAATCAATTAATTATGAATAACTTTATTGAATATTCTCAAACGCAGAAAGGTTCTTGTTACACTTTGTGCTCACAATTACAATTTAATTTTGAGAAAATGTCTATGTCCATCATATCATCTTCGAGATATCGTAATGCTTTGAAAGCAGAAGCAAAAATACTCACTGAAAATTTGGAGCTTCCAGTGTTTGGAACCGCAAATACAAAGAAACAATACTTCCCTTTCAAACTCCTACTTTTCAACACGCTGAGATTCATAGCAACAGGATGATTTTCAGCAGCAGAAATAGGTATTCGTAGATCTTCAGCATATCCCATCATCGCCAAAGTATGATACAAATAGACGGCTTTGTAGCCTCATTATACATAGATACATACCAAGAAACGAGCATGAAAAGTATGAAAACAAAGTTCGATTTCTTACTATTCTTAATTTTCTCGAAGTATTACGTGCTGTCGATCGTAACCATATTGAAATATGAGAAGTTGATTCTTCTATTGACGTGCAAATTATCTACGTGCTGACTCAATAGTTAGAAATATTATTACTTGTTAGCTAGAAGCTGCCCACTATAGTACTGTTTTCAATAACTCACTATGGATTTTGTTGCTAGCAATTACGCTACTGATCATGTATTGAGAGTCGACGGCTATGCAAGAGCTATTTGCTTACATCAATTTTGAGAGCATAAAACGTAGCATATACCACATAGTTCGATAAGTCCCGAGACTAACCCAGATATGGTGCTAGTAGTAACGAATTGGCCACGTTTACTTAGAGTGCGAACCTTTACATGTAACATGTAGAAATTTCACGATCATTGGACCATAAACAGCAGAGTTATTGAGGTTGAAGTAAAGTGTAATTTGTTTGGAAAATGGAAAAAAGCGGACTTCATGTGTTGAAAAGACCTTGTTTTCTAATGGGTTAAAACACCATCAAAGCCCAGCAATACCCATGGAGTCGAATCGGCAATCATCTGATTGGGGCATGGCTGGTGAATACCGCCCCAAGCGTCCAAAAACGCAGCAGTCTGCTGGCAAAGTCATGGCATCTGTGTTTTGGGATACACATAGCGGGATTTTCATTGACTATCTGGAAAAAGGTGAATCGATCAAAAGTGATTATTATATTGACTTGTTGGTACGTCTTAAGGAGAATATCGCAGCAAAACGACCTCACATGAAGAAGAAAAAGAATCCTTCTCCACCAAATCAAAGCACCTTGCCACCAGTCCATGAAAACAATGGCAAAATCGGACGAGTATGACTTTGATTTTCTTCTCCAGCCCCCGTATTCACAAGATTTATCTCCCATCAATTACTGACTCTTTGCTGATCTCAAAAAAATGCTACAGGGGAAAAATTTGGCCAAAACTGGAGCCTTTTTTGAAGCAAATAATAAATTCTTCTATAAACATGGCTTAGAAATGTTGAAAAGGCGTTGAAAGGATTGTATCACTCTAAAAGAAGATTATATTGATAAATTGAAATGACTTTGGAAGAAAATGTTGATTTTATTGTTAGTCTCGGGGTTGACGGACGAGTTAGATCTACGAGGATTCAATCGAACATTGTTTTGGTGTTTTGAAGAGACATTTCCTTTCTTATCACAGGGCTAGACATGGAGTTCAGGACCACTCTTCGTGTTATAGTTAGAGGTGCTGATTGAATCCTTGTTTACTTGTGTTTGGCCTTATTACATAGAGATATCGTCCCAGATGAAATTTGAAGAAAATATATAGTTATGTTCAAAGAAAGCAAATTATTTAGTATATTTATATTCTCATAAAGATACAAGTTCGTATGTTTGGTTATTCCTTACTCACGCCAGAATGGCTGAGTCGAATTCCTTTATGTCTCGACGACATCGCGGGTACCTGAAAAGGAGGGACGGTTAATATTTCGCTTGAAGGCTAGTAGATTGTAGTCAAGGGAAATACGTTACGTGGAAGCGACTCTCAAAGATGCGCTGTTCTGTGGGAAAACGCCTTCTGGTATAAAGACTTTCTACAAATCTTAAGTTCAACCACGTAAGGATGGTTGGCATTAGTTTGCCGAGTTGGCCTTGAAATATAACAAGCGGAAGAACAAGCGTAGAAATCTCCTCAGAGCATCTTCCATGAAAATACCTGTAAAAAAGAAAGAGCTCATCCACCTTTCAGCGATGTTCCAGTGGAGGGATGGAATCTGTAAGAGCACAGTCACCCATCAACCGAATCTCGCTCTTCTGTATGGAATCTAGGAGTTTCAAGGTGTGTTTAGGGGCAGAACCCCTCGCGTGGGGACCATACTCTAAAACGGGACGAATTTGAGATTTATAGAGAGTAAGGAGTTGAGTCGGAGTGAAGTATCTTCTGGCACGATACAGAAAACCCAGTTTTAGAGATGCTGGCTTAGCAGTGTTCACAACATGGTCGTGCCATGACAAACTGTCTCCGATGGTTATCCCAAGCATTGTTATGGAAGAAGTGAGTGGGATAGTCTCGTTGTTCATTACTATATCTTGTACAGTACTCTTAACCTTCCTAGAAAACAGACAAACCTGAGTTTTACTAGCATTAAACTCCACCAGGTTCGCAGAGCCAATCGAGAATTGCCTTCGAGTCAATAATGATTGCAGCACACTGTTGCAGACGTATTTCGTCTGTAACTTGGGATGATAGAGGTTTTCTCGACTAGAAGAATATGTGAAGTCTCGACCGCAAAACTTTGGACCTTACAACCTGTAACAGTAAACAAGTCGTTTATATGAAGTAAAAACAGGGTTGATGCTAGAATTGAGCCCTGAGGCACACCAGCATTGATGGCAAGTGTGTCAGATGTAACTCCATCCAAGACCACACTGAGAGATCAATCTGAAAGGAAGCTTGAAATCGATAGGCATCGGTGTTGGGATAAGCAACATGAAGACAGCTTGCCTAGCAGACTCCTATACCAAACCCGGTCGAAAGCTTTCGAAATATTGAGAGCCACAGCCAAAGACTCCACAAATTTCTCTATAAATCTCTTCTACATGTGCGTGACATAGGCAGGTAGATCTCCTGTGGACCTCTGGTGCCTGAAACTAAATTGACGATCTTGAATGATACCAACAGATTCTAAATATTTGATATTGATGGTTTTTTCCATCACTTTGGAAATCACAGGTAAAAGGGATTTGGCCTATAGTTGGTAAGGATGGTTTTTCCCCCTTTTCAGGAATTGGTTGAATTCTGGAAGTTTTTCAGTTTGAAGGGCGAATTCCTTTATTATAGGACATAGTGAAAAGTCCACAGAGAATAGATTTCAAGTAATAACCACATAATTTCAATACGATAGAAGGTATTCCGTCGGGCCAAGCTGCCTTATTAGTATCAAGCTTAAGCAGTATTTCCCTGACTGTCTTCTGCCTGAGATAATATCAGATCATATGAGATCAGATATGAGAAATTATAGGAGTATCTTTATCTCCAGCATCCAGAGTGGAATTGGATGCAAAAATGTTAGCAAGAAGGTTGGCTTTGCCTTTCAGTAAAATGGCTAACGAGCCGTCTTCCCTAGTTAGGAGTGGAAGAGAGCTAGAAGAGAAGTTTCTACCAACAGATTTGGCCATTAACCAAAGTGATCTAGAACAGTTTGGACGGTTAACAAGCTTAGATATTACTTTGTTCATATAATCAGCTTTCGAATCATTCACTACAAGATTGCAGGAATTGCGAGCAGAAATAAATGCCCTCCTGTTCTAAGGGCAGGGGTTCCGACACAGCTGGCAATGTGCTAACTTCTTGGCCTTCACCGCTCCTGCACACTTGCTGTTAAACCAAGGCTCACTAGGGGTTGACTTTTTAGTGGTATGTGGAATGAATGATTCCATCCCCATCTAGATAACTTCCGTTATGATCTCAGAGCATTCCGACGGATCGTCGCCCACTAAACAATATTCCCTGCAAGAAAAACCTGAAAAGGAAGTTCGCAACCCGTCCCAGTCGGCAGAATCGTAGTGACAAACTGAACGAGGTGATAAGGTGATAGATGGAGTTGCGGTTGAATGGTAATGAGCCGATACAAGCTGGAAATTTGGTAGAATGGTGCCGAAAGTACTCTTCATGCCTCAACAATGTCTAGTTCACAAATGATAAAAATTTATCGTGCAGATTCACGCAATGTTTATATTAATTTCATTGAAATACATTGAATCTATCGGTTATGTACATTATTCTCCATAAATCCATTTGACCTTTCCTTCATTTTTTCTTGTATGGAATATTGATCTGCTTCAACCTCAAGTTATTGTGAACGAAATTGCGGCAAGTCGAAACCAAACTTGGGAAGTCAGTGAAATCATGTTTGAAATGTTCCCTTGTGCTAAAAATACACATTTTTGCAGTTCAAATTCGGCAACAAATCCCAAGTTTGGGGATTAATAAATCGAGTTTCATATACCTATAAATTTCGCTGGCTTTTTGCGGTCCTAATAAAATTTGAAAAAACCTTTCAGTCTTACAGGATCAGGAGAATTGATTTCATCCCACGCCTTGTAGGCCAATTGAATGAAAATATTTTTATCGTAGGGTATGGAAAAGAATTCTCCTAAAAAATTTGCTGATCCTATCGAAATCCGCATCGACAATTAGAATTCAGTTACTGATGAAAAGAAAAGAAATTCACATTGAAGAGAAAATATTATTGTGAATTGATGACATTAATGAGCACGATTTGGTGACACATCACTTGTAAAAAACCTTAGAATATTGTGTTCACGATACTAGTCAAAGAGCCAAGTGTGATGGGACATTGGTGGAGATGGAGAGTGGCCAGCCCTGCTAAATGAAGGTCTGTCAACAAAATAAACGTATGAGTAGGGAAATAGTGGAAAAAATAGTAAGTACTCGGTTGTGTCTCTTGAAGAATTAAATGTAGTGGTGATGAAGTTTATCACAAAGTCTTAAAAGGTGCGAAAGGGAGATATTGAACGATAAGAAACGCTTCTGGCATAGCTAGTTCAAACCTTAGAATATTTAAGTTTCCGTACAATCAATGCGTACCGTTTCGCATGGGACTAAGTCTATATACAAATAGTCTGATAGTATATAGCAGTGAAAGTGTGAAATGAACGATAGAGCATACAGGGTGTTACATAATAGTATGTCACAACTTGAGGGGGTAAATCTACGTGCAATTTTAAGAAAATAAGTTCATATGAACACAGGTCCGCGAAAGCTTCGCTACGCAGCTACAGGGTGTTGAAATTTCCGGAATAAATTGTTTTTTTCTTCAAAACTCCTGCAGTTTTCGAGATATCCAGCCCAAATTCGGAATGCAAGCCAGTTTTCACAGCCTCCATCATTACACGTTCTATATTTCAACTAGAATTCACAAGGTGTTTCCTTTCCCGGAGTCATGTGTTCTTTTGCCCTTTCAAATTTTTTTGCAGTACACCACTGATCAGTGTACAATCAATTATTTTGACACGTGAAATTTATTCGTATCTCTAACTGTTCTCGAGTGAAGATTTAAACGATTGTATACATTCGCTGAATTGAAAGCACTTCTAATCAAAAAAATGACTAATGGGCTTTGATTCTCTTCATTTATTCATTTATTTTGACAGTTGCTAAAGTTGAACCAGTGTCTGCTCGAATTTTTCACTACATTAACGATTGGACTTAAGATTTTTAAAGTTATTGCTGTTAGAAAAAATGGATGATTTTACTTAAGCCGAATTGGCTGATATCCATTACATGTATGGTTTGGCTGACGGAAAAACAACAGAAGCTAGGCGATTATATCAGGGGCGCTTTCCAAATCGAGAATCACCAGGCAGGCGACCATTATCAAATAGCCACAGGAGGTTGAAAGAAACTGGTACTTTCACTGCAAATGATCATTTGAAAGGTGCTACTCACACTATGAAAACTCCAGATATTGAGGAAGCAGTTTTGAATTGGACTGATTTGAATCCTCATGTAAGTACAAGAAAAATTGGAAATCAGTTGAATATTTAACATGTTATAGTTTGGGGGATTCTCCACGACTTATTGAAACCCGTTTCATATTCAACGATTGAATTTCTGCCGATGGATCTCAGATAAAATCGGAGAAAATGTTCATTTTGATAGTGAAATAATGTTCACAGACGAAGCTCACTTTTCGAGAACTGCTATCACAAATTTTCACAATAATCATTATTGGGCTGAGGAAAACCCCCCTTGATTGAAGAATCCGATCATCAAGAACAATTCTAACTAAATTTCTGGCTCGGAATAATTGGAACTTATTTGATTGGTCCATTTTATGATAATATATTAATTATTATAATTATAAACTTCAATTTTTTAGCAAGATTTTTTCATTTTGTCATTACTCAGAATAGAAATTTTCATAATGCTCCTACCTTTTGCCCTCTACGATCAAACCGTATTTTTCATTGTTAATTATAAACTTCAATTTAACTTAACTGAAAATGAGAAACTTCATATAACTCTTAGTCCAACAGACAACTATACATGGCATGTTTTCGCGTAAGAAAATCATCTAGTTTGTTTGTGTTGGCTAAAGACGGACTAACCAAGAAAATTGTACAGTCTATTGGGTTAAGAGAATAAGTATTTTTTTTTTTTTCAACGGCCATCATTGATTGTTGAAATGTGAATAATTAATTTCAATCTCTAGATACTTGTAAAGAATTGTTATTAAAATGACTAAAAAATTTTCGAACAAATAAAGCATAATATGCATGGCAAAACAACGAATACTTTCTATTTAATTGATTCTTATGCAAGAACCACACGTATACCTGAATTGAAAGAAGTTTTTGGAATATTTCACTCTGCTGATATAAATCATGCATAGCTTCTATTCATTCATTCTGGACTAAAGATTGGACTGATTTCTAGATGCCTTTTAATACAATGTGGTTGAGACGATTTAGTTTCTATAATGGACGATATTCGGAAAAAATTAGAAGTGAGAAGCTGTCAACAACATAAGAGGGTGTACACGCTTGAAGGCGCGGAACGGATTTGTCGATCAATCTGAGATTTTTTGATTAGAATAAATACTGATTTTTTTCAGAGGAGAACCACTTCCGTTTATACCGGACACGGACTACAACTTCGCTATTTCAAATGACATGGTGCAATGTTTAATTTTTTTTTTTAAGGGCATCTTTTTTCAAGTGTCTTTTGTAGTAATTTGTCCTATCTAAAATTAGTATTCATTGAGCTATTATTTTTTCCAATGACATTTTCTTAACCTAAGAAAATTGACTTTGATTTCAGTAGGATTAGAATAATGTCTTAGTTTGGCCACAAAAATGTAATTTTTCCGGGAAACGTACATTTCGATGCGGTTATATATGCAGGGTGCTCGATAACTCAATAAAACTGAATTGTAAAAAAAGCGTTTTTTCAAATCAATATTGATTGGTTTACTAGCTCATTTCTGACGATAGTTTTTATGACGTAAATTTCTTTGTTGAGTTTTTCAATAGAGAGTAGCAATGAGAATGCTCTATGAACCTTTGAGTTGGAAACGTTCAGTTTATGATTTAATATTAGATTATATTTACGTTTATTGATGTTCGTACACTAGTCAAGAAAATGAATATATACAACTCTCTGAAATTACAATATGAAAGTAATTAATTTTAAGAGACAATTACAGGGAACAGTTTGAAGACTTAATAGGAACATGCTGAAAATTGCTACAATTGATTTTAAAATTCAATCACACAATGACACTAAGCCAATCAATAAATTAAAATTTGACAACATTAAATTAATGCAATAAATCTCAGAGAAAAGAACAAAACAAAATTTGCTTACACAACTATTATAATCCATTGCCAAGATTCAAGAAAACATTTTCCATATAATCACCAACAAATAGTTAAAACACTTAGTTATCAGATATTTTTTCAAAATGGGTTTGAATAATTTATAAGAAAGCCTTCTCACCTCTTGGGGAAGCTTATTAAAAAAAGTAGGACCCCAGTAACTCATTCCACTCCTCGTTCTACTGAGGGGTTGGAAGGAAAGTGAAAATTAAGACTAAGTTTAGATTTAAATGAGTGTAAAGCGCTTCTCAGTTCATAACTTTCCATATTAGACTTAACAAACAATAAACACTCAGATAATACAATGACGGAACAGTGAGTACCTTCAATCTTCTGAAAGAATCGTCACGATAACCTAAACGAGCAACCACTCTAATACCTCTCCTCTGCTACCCGAAAAACCGCTAGAGCGAGGCTGATTGACCCCATGTTACAAGGGGTGAGAAGAGTCAGAAAGAACAAAATATTTGTAAAAGTAGGTTTTCGAAATATATCAAATAAATGCAAGAGTTATTTTTTGGTAAATGGTTAGGTCGAAAAAATTAATTGTATTCTCTGTTTCTATTTCTAACAATCAAATATACTAACATATTTTGGCCCTATCATCAAAAGTATGGGGAATATCATTTCAGACTGGTATAAAAAAATAGCTTTTAAATACATGAATTTTTCTTTAGAAAATATAAAACTGATAAATTCGTCAATACTGGAGTTTAGAAAATGTCCTGTATGAATATAGGTCAGACTGGTCGTTCGTTCGAAACGAGATACAGAGAGTATCAATTAAATTACAATAACCAGAGAACCGACGTATCTACCTTCGCTTCACATTTTATAGAAAATGGCCATCATTTTCCACCCATAGATCAACTTAAAATTATTCACAGAACACCTAATGGACGAAAGTTAGATGTCTTAGAATCCAACAAACTCCTCAGAGAGATATCTTTAAATAATATCTGCGTTTGACATAATTTCTGTACGGCCTTTTGTTTTCACCCTTATTAATCTTGTATCTGTTATCTATTTCAACTTCATTTCTGTACTTGCAATCAGCTGAAGATGGTCGAGAGACCGAAATTAACAATCGTAATTTTCAATGAGCTCTTGTGATCGTTTAATACATAGTTTAGTTTATTGTAACTAAAACGTAATTTGGCCAGGAAAACTTTCAAGACCCATCATTGGCATTGAAGGTATTTCGCTTATTCATTGCTTATTTAATCATCAATGTCATTAGAGTAAACTAAATAGCATCTCATCTAATGTATAATTTGTAAAGCACAATATGCAGAGTCTTCCATATCAAACGAGCCACCTTCCATCTGTCTGAGTGAAAAATTTGTCTAATCTCGTTGAATGATTTTATTTGACCTATATTTGATGTTTTAATTAGCAAGAAGGGGCGATTTAAGATCTCAAACTTTTCGAAGTTTCTTAACAACAGCACGAAGATTAACCATTAGATCAATAGAATTTATTTTTATTTGAAATCATTAGATTTCATTCCTTGTTGAACATGATAAAACAATAAAATCTCAAGATTATTGTAGCTTCCTTCAAGAGACATTACAACAACATCTACTTTCCTTATCCAAAACCTCAAGATATGTAAATATACATGTTAATGAGCGCAGGTGCTGATTAACGTGGAAGACTATTCCCCCTTAAAAAAATTTAATATGTTTTCCTTATTTTCAATAAGGTGGCTCATCGTTTAAAATAAAAAAGGTTTTTGAGATACAGAGCATGTTGGACATTTGCCTTGCTTCTGCAATATTTCTGGAATGTGTATATTCATTTCTTTACTTTTGTATGATCTAATCGGCTAGTTCTGCAGGTCAAGACTCTAATCATTCTGTTCCAAAAAATTTCCATTCTAAGACTAGTTAAAGTCGTGAACTCATTTTTGAAACTCATAATTTCTTATTTTTGATGAAAGTACAGAATAAGAATATTGAACAATCGGAATTGGAATTTGCTCTAGTTTTTGCGATAGCATTAGAATCAGATAGGAATATACCAACAATTCATTTATCCTAATCAAAAGTTTTCAAGTTCTTATTTCGAACAATAATTGTTAGCACCGTAACTTCTCGGCAAAATTGCTTTCCCCAGAAAAGTTTCGAACAGAATAAGAAGAATAAGTTGGGAGGTGAACACTCAGCATGTAGTCATGGTAAGAACTGGTTTATGAAAGTATCCAGAAAACAATAGTATTTTATATGTGTTTGACTACGAATTTTATGTTATTTTTTGTAAGGAATAAAAAAATGGATATTATGAATTCTTTTACCGAGGATATCAAAATAAAGATCGTTGTGAAAATGCCAAAAATATCCAGATGAATTATTAATTGTATTGGCCTACGCATATGGCTCAAAGAGGATATGAAGATCCAGTACAATAGGAAGGACGTTGCCAACATATATTTGAAGGTAATCCATACGGAATTATTGTTTAGATTGCACCCTGTTGAGTTTGATATTTTAGACTCTGAATCCAGATACGATGTTAAAATTTTAATTCATAAAAAGTTTCAACAACAACAGAAAAAGTTGAATTCACTTAAATTCAAAACTTCTCCACCCAAACCTTCAACTGATAAATTTTCAGACCATAAATTTGTTGACAGATTCACTAATTTAACTGATACCGATTTTACACAACCACGAAAAGATCTATTAGAAAAAGGATTCAAACATAATTTACATCCAGAACATAATAAAACTAATTTTGAACAGTTAGGCATAGACTCCGAAATCATTCTCAAACACTCCGAAGATAATATTTTAGCCAAACATCAAACAGCAAAAATCATCAAAGAAGACTTTTCGAAATTATCACCTCATTGCAATTCCGATTATGAGATAATAAAAACAATTCGTGAAACAAGTACCAAGAACGATTTAGTATTCACTAAAGCAGATAAAGGTAACACCGTCATCGCGATTAGTAAAACCGATTATATTTCTGAAACTGAAGAATTCTTAACAGCCGGAAACTATATAACATTAACTAAGGATCCTACCGCAAAATTTCAGAAAAGTGTTAAAAACATAATTTCGACAGCAAAATCATTAATTACAGACCACGAAAAATATAAATTCATTAACTCCAATCCACAATCCCCCGAATTATATTCGTTGAGAAAACTTCATAAACCTAATTACCCTATTGGACCTGTTGTTTCTTATGTAACGGCACCTTTTTTCAAACTTTCTAAATTCCTCAACTACTTGCTCATAAAACATTGCAATTTTAAATCTAAATTTTCGGTCAAAAATTCATACGAACCAATTGCCAATATCAAAGATACCATTATACCACCTAATTCCAAACTCATTTCTTTCGATGTTAAGAATCTATTTCCTAACATTCCTCCGAAATATACGTATTACTTAATTGAAGAATTATTAGAAAAGAATCATGTCAATACTATCATTATATCAGATATTCTTTCATTATTTCAAATTTGTTTAGATCAAAATTATTTCCATTCCAATACCAAATATTATAGTATTGAAGACGGCTTGATTATGGGCAATCCGTTAAGTCCTTTGGTAGCAGAAATATTCATGAATAATTCAGAGAAATTAATTCATAATCATCCACTCAGTAAATATTGTTTATACTGGTATCACTATGTAGACGATATCATTATTTGCTTCACATGAACAGATAGACAGTTGAAAATTTTCGAAAATAATATAAATTCATTACATCCAAAATTGGATTCACAACCGAAATAGAAATCAGTAATTCGATAATAAGCCGTCACATACAGATATTATAATACATAACTCGTCGTGTTATCCGTATCAACATAAAATGTCAGCATTCAATAGTTTTATTCATAGATCGATTAACATCCCGTTATCGCCAGAAAATTTCAATAAAGAATTAAATTTGATTAAACAAATAGCCAAAAATAATGGTTACAATCCCAAACTAATAAATAATATTTTAAATAAAAACAAAGTAGAATCGCATTGAATGAAGTTTACCCTGTCGATAAATTGAAACAAAATTCAACACCTTAACCTACGTTGGCATTACAAGTGAGAAACTGAAATCATTCTTGTGTAGCAATAATTTCAACATAGCTTTCGAAACTAATAATAATTTAGGCAAATATATAAAAATAATAAAACCAAATCAGGTAAAAACAATATATCAGGTGTTTATAGATTAAATTGCAATGACTGTGATAATTTCTACATTGGTAGAACACATAGAAATTTTGATATTAGAATATCGGAATATAAACGCAGTTTTTCAAATAAAAATCAGATTCAAATTGCGCGAATCATCTCTTAGAAAATAATCACTCTTTCGACCCACAGTTTGAAATTTTGCATACAGATAATAAATATTGGAAGGTAGATCTTTCGGAAACTTTAGAAATCAATAAATACAAACACTCAGGTAGATTCATCAATGAACAAGTCGATTTAAGCCCTTCACCTCTATTGAATCTCTTCGGGGAGCAATCTATTCCTTAATTTTATTGGATATACCTGTCATAAATAACCACTTGAGAAGAAGCAACCCAATAAGTAATTACTCGAGAACATTTATATTTATATTCTCATTCTTATTTTCTGTACATTCATTCGTCTGAAGAAGCTACGGTGTAGTGAAACGCGTTACGAATCGCAATTATTGAGTAAAATTCCTTAAAACACAGTACTTGTTTGTTTTTCATTATTGATAATGGAATTTTACCAAGTAAAAGCCTCCCAAATTCAAATATAATCATGATTGTTCGTTCTCTAGTTATCTTATCGGATTAATATTTCAAGAGAGTTTTTTGAATTCAATGAGCAATTGGAATTCGAAGAAATTGGAGAGAATGTCAAATGCAGATTTTTCCAAGAATAATGACGTAGATAACAAAAAATTTTTATATATATTTCGAATTTACAGATTTTTGTATGATATACAATACTCAATTTGTTTCATGGAATTGAAGGACCGAGGATAATATTCATAACTCATATTGCCTTGTATTACTTCACCACTAATGAAATTCAATCAATTAATCAAAAATCGCTACAATCCTGGGTAGGGCTTGGCTAACTTCACAATACTCTTCCTCCTATTGCGATCATCCATTAAGTTTGGATCAAAGGGAATATCTAATTGAAACAGATCTGCTTTTACAATATCTCGCCTACGCAACCGTGGACGTCCTGGTGGTCTCCTCTGTGTGGTATCTCCTCCCAAATTAGCTTCACAAGCGTTTAATTTCCCATCCTCTGGACATGACCTGCCCACCTCAATCGCTGCGCCTTGATTTCCTAGATATTGTTACTGTCTTGGTATAGCTCTTCTAGTTCCGCATTAGTTCTTGCACGATAATGATCTGTAGTGGGTTTGTTGTGGGGGCCGTAGATTTTCTGTGAGATCGAATCGTCTAAGCTTTTCCTCATTGTCTTTGATTAGTGTCCAGGTTTCACATCCGTAGGTGACAAAAGCTCTTATTATCGATTTATAAACTTTAAGCTTCGATATTCTAGATAGACCCTTGGATTTCAGGAGCTTCTCCAAAGCATATAAGCATCGGTTGTCCGATTGGATTCTACCTTTTATCTCTTCTTTCATGGCGTTATCTGATGTTATTTTAGCTCCAAGGTATTTGAATTTCTCTCTACTCTTTCGAAATTATAAGGTTCGGTCGTTATATTTTGTCCTAGCCTATCTCTTCGTCCCTGTCTTTTGAGGCACATGTACTTTGTCTTCTCCTGATTGATTCTCCAGCCCACCTTTCTTGTTTCTGGTTCTAGTCTATTGAAGATTACTTTGATAGTGGCCACTGTATTTCCAACGAGATCTATATCATCTGCATACGCAAGCAATAGTTTGGGATCCATAGGTGTGAGAAGCTCCGCTCTTATTTGTTTTTTCAGTACTATATTCAATAGTGAAGGGGACAGTGCTTCGCCTTGCCTGAGACCATTTTTGATTATGAAATCTTCAGAGGTCCTATTTTCCAGTCGAACTTTTGCTTTGGTTACGTCCATACAAAGTTTTGTCATTTAATGAGCATTTTCGGTATAGAGAGCTCCGACATTGCGTGCCATGTTCGTGCCCTTATTATGCACCCCTTCTCAAGTATTTGCCTTAGCGTAAACAGTTGGTCTATTGTGGATCTACTTTTTCTGAACCAGGCCTGATAATAACCTTTAGAGTTTTCCACTAAAGGGGTCAGCCTATCCAGTAGGATATTCGACATAATTTTGTAGACTGAATTGAGCAATGAGATTTCCCTTCATTCGTGCATTTGGTTCTTGCTCCTTTCTTGTGAATTGGGATGATAATGCTTTCTTGCCACTTAGTTGGTATGCTTTCTTCGTTCCATATACGTTTAATCAACGAATGCAGCTGGGAGTGCAGAGCCTGGCCTCCGTACTTGAGCAATTCCGCGGGGATTTTTCTGAGCCCAGAGATTTCCAGTTCTTCAACTTGTTTATTGCCCTCACTACTTCTTCAAGGCTAGGTTCTTCCACTAGCAGGTCTGCAGTAAGGTATGTGCTTTCTTTATATCCTTATATATCACATTCAAGAGCTCCTCAAAGCGCGTTCTCCAAGTCCCAATCACCTCGTCTTTATCGAGAATCAGATCACCGTACTCCTTCTTGAGAGGGTTGTGTCTGAAACCTCTCTTCACTTTAGATACTCCACTTTAAAAGTTTCTGGAGTTGAACATAAGTCTTTCCGCTTCGATTTGTTCAAATTATGCTTTCTTGTGTTCTCTTTTCTCTTTTTCCTCATAAGAGCTCTTGTCTTCGCTTGTAGATTCTTGTATTGTTTCAGATTTGCCAGGTATTATTTTATATTAGTGCTTTTCTGCTCTGTTTCTTTTTGGTTACTTGATCTCTACACTCTGCATTGAACCAGTCCTTTGGTATTTCACCATTTTGTGTTCCAATGTGATTTGGAACCTCTTTAATTACTTCTTCAATCTGATTCCACAGATCTTCCACGCTCTTTCGCTCTTTTATTTGTCTAATTTTTTGCGCAATGTGTTTCTGGTATTCTTCTCCTTCGTCTATGCTAAATTTTTTTATATTTTACCTATCCATCGCCTTCTTCTTCGACGGTTTCTGTGCTGTTATTCGTGCTCTTTCCTTTGCTCTCACCTGAAAGTGATCTGTGTCCCCGTCCACACATCTAAGACTTCTCACGTCCATTACACTGCGTCTACAATGATGTGGTCAATTTCATTTCGTGTAACGTTGTCATTTGAGGCCCAGGTTTGCTTGTGTATATTCTCATGTTCAAACATGGTGGATTTTATGAGCATATTTTTGGCAGCCGACAGCCTATAACAGTCTTTGTCCGTTATCGTTCGAAACGGCTATGGCTTCCAATTGTTGGCCTCAGATTCGGTTCAAGAATATATATAGAACTAATAAAATTGAGCTTTTTATATGTTGATAAATTATATAGTCGGAGAGATATTCAAGTTTTTTTCTGAAAAAGTTACATCAGACTGGCTATTAAATAAATTTAAGAGTTTGGGAGTCTTTTTCCGAAACAAATGAATTGTATCTCTCGTGTATTTCTATAAAGTTCTAATAGTATTGCAGGAATCGGAATTAATTATGACAGTTCAATCTTCAGATTCATCGTTTATAGTTAAGAATAGGAGTTTTCTAGTTAAATAAAACACACGAGATGAGAAATCAACGCAGTGTTCTGGACTAATTCACTCTATATATGAAAATATCTCTATAATAGATTGACCAAAGTCTAGACCTGCAAAAACCAACAGATTCATCAGTCTATGAAAACAAACACAGAATGTTGAAACGATCAATGAATATTTCCAGAGTCAGAGCCAGATGCCGAACTTTGGCGTTGTCTCTCAAACACTAGTCGCAACAAATTGCTGAAACGCTCAATAATCAAGGCCAATTTGTTGGTTGTGACAAGATTCATCATGAATTCCAATACACTTATGTATTCAATTTTTCTGATTCAATTCGAATTGCAGTTCAAATTAATAATTTGAGAACACTCACTTACTAGCTGATAGTTGACTCCAATGATAATGGGAACTTACCTGAAAAAGAAAACAAAGATTTTAGTGAAGAAAATGAACGAATGACAGAGTAAAATAAAATATATTTCCTAATAATCATGGAATTTTTTGATGTTGTCGATGAAATATTTTATATATACAATACAGTGAATTTTAAATTTCAATATTATCAAATTTGTAGAATGAACAAATGAAAATTTTTTTTTCTATCATTGAATATCTAACTTGGAGCGACCGAATAAGATTAGAATATAATTTCCTTTCGATGTGTTCCCTCACTGAATTAAACCGAAAGATATAGCTGCGTGGGAATTCTTAAGTGAAACCACGCCTTTTAATAATTTCTCTACAAATGTCCGCTACTTCTATACCAGCATTTTTCTTCAGCGGAGCCAAATAAGCTGAAACTCAATTTTTAGTCCTCAATATCTTTTGCGTGTCTCCCCGTTCTATCATGTTGTCACAGCATTTCATTCTCCATAATATGTTCGGCAAAGAAAGCCTTTTCCCTAGCTCTACCTAAATTACGGAATTTAATAAAGGAACATAAAGTGGTATGCTTTCAGAATGTTGTTTCTTGTGAAAAATTGGACGGGTAAGGTATAGACATACTGCAAGGAAGTTGTGACAGAGATAATGAAAAAAACTTTCATGATTTACTGGATAACTGAAAATTTTCAATTGTAGATTGAAATATTCGTGAAAAGTAGTTTTTCCATATCAAAATACATTAAAATAATGTTTTCTTCTTTATACTGACAAAATTAAGTTCTTCAGTGCTTGATTTGAGCATTAGATTATACATGATCTATACTTTTAAATTGGTAAGGCCTTGATGGAAATGATCCGAGGGGCTAACGGTAGATTGAACCGGGCAGAGAAGAAGCAACGCGGCGAAAAATCGCCGCGATTATTTTTTTTCCAGAGGGAAAGGGTCTGAGGAAGGTTTCGCATATTGCACCGCAATAGTTTCATTCCCGTTAAACGACGGAAAAACTTCAAAATCTTCGATTCAACGAAGGGCTATCGGCGGACTTCTGCAAAATTTCGCTTCATTTTCCTCATTCCGAATATCTCTGACGGCCAGAAATCAACTAACGTCGACCGGTCAAAATGTGGTTTTCTTGTATCCGTCCTACTTACACGCGGTTACTGGGAGAATGGATTCGGGTGTCGAACGATTCCTACATATCTCGAGTTCGGATACGCGAAGAGAAATCGTTACTCTACGACTTAATTTTCGAATTTGGGACAATTTTTGAGACCTAGAATTCAGAAAAAAGAACGGAAACACGGGTCCGGAGCCAGTCACTCTCCTACCGCCCCTAAGATCGCTTTTCAATGTCGGAAGTGAGCTTTACCAACGTGTAAAATTTAATGCTCTCTCTTCTGAATGAAAATATTTATTCATTTTCACCAACATAATTTCGGTATTACCAACATCTAGAATATAGTGCTCTCCCTCTTCTGAGTGACAATCGAATCTAACCTTAATTCAATTAGTCTTATATTCGATCTGTCAAAATGAGTATTTTCGAATTTTATTTGAATGAAAAAGTTGACAAAACTTGAAATAAACCTTTAGAGGTAAGTGAACGTAGTTTGATGTTTATTTTATCCATTGATATGTATATTTTGTTCAAGGAAAGAAACGACAAACTTTCAAAATTCATAGATCTACCATTTTGTGATTATTCTAATTTGAGCAATGTGATTCAAATGGAATATTATAATGAAAAGGAGTTAAGGAGACTGAGAATAATGTTTGAAAATTAAGTGAACGTAATTTGTGGTATATTTATGTATTTTAATGTATATTTTTTCAGCACAGAAATGTACTCAGAATTCACATATTTCATTTTTTTCAAAGTTACTTTGAACTCTATGCGTTGAAAAATGTCCTAGAATTACTAGGATTTTTATACGAATCAATTGGGGAATCTTAGAAAATTATTGGATATCCATTGAGTTGCAATCAATAGGTATTTAGCAATTTTGTATAATAATATTTTTTCTGGAAGGAACTCGATGAAGTTTTCGTAAGGTCATTTAGAGTATGTATCATATGAATATTGAAAGCTAGCCACTAAAGGTGATATCTGTATCAAAATACTTCAAACTGGATGTCAATAAGACCATGCCATTTCAAATTGAATTTTCGTTTCAGTTTATTCAAGAGGAAGTACGTTTATTTTCTACATTTATCCAAATGTAAAAGTAAATGAGATTCAAATTGTTTGACAATGTTCAAATTTGAGTCAAAGAAAATAAGATCTCAAATTTGCACGAAAGGTGATTATTGTGTGTTCCTCTTATTCATGACTCATAGTTACTGTTCCTCAGGAAATTTTATCAAGGTAGTTGAATGAATGACAGGAATTCCTCATTGATTTGAAGTTGAAAGATTCTCTGTTATAAGTGTCTGATAGTGGAAAACAGGATGTTCAAATATGTAGAAGTTGCATACGAAGTTTCATTTTGTACAACCACAACTTTCAATCGAGATTTATGGAAGAATCATATTTTGGAAAAATTTCAACTGCTACTAGGAGAATGCTATGCTATTAGACTAGAAATTTTTGTTATAGGTAGTTGTACTATAGGTATTTGATATAATTGTGTAAAATAAGTACGTTCATCGCGTAATATGGAAATATGAAGTTGTTTTAATGCAATTTCTTCCTTTCATTTTCATTGCATAGTATATTATAAAGTTTCACAAGAAAACGAGTTGAAGAGAAATAAAATTGAAGAATAGCAATTCCAATTATTAGAGTCCAAGTTTATAAGAAGCTGAGTGCTCGAAACCAACTACCAACAGTTAAGGATCTAGGAAATTAATAGTTACAAAAAACAGTTTCACTGAAACTGATATATCGTTAACATCATTGTATTATAGATAAGGGTAATGTTATTTACAAATGTGTGAATCTCATGTCTGCTTTCGACAGGAACAGTTCAATTCAGCAATTTGAATTTATACAAAATAGTTACGTATAGGGCAATCACATAAGGTGAAATTTCTATGTAGTAAGTAGTGTTCCTTTATGTGATTACTAATTATTCGCTTCTGTTTTTCGATTCTTCCAAAATCTTTGAAATCGGAAGAAGTTTTATTTTTATTTCAGTAATAAACTTGAGGAGTAATTCTGCCAGCCTGCTGTTTTAAGCTCATATTTATTGTTTAATATAATTCATGAATCTTACTCAATTCTTATCTGATCTAATACGAGTCAGAACGGTTGAATAAACATCAAAAATTTGAAAATATGCATATATCGAAGTATATATTTAATACTTCTGGAACTAAAATTTGGAATATTGTGCATTAATATTAGAATAAACTGATTAAACCCCATTCTACTAGACATACTTCATAACTGATTGAACATAGTAAGCAACTTACAATTCACATATTTACCGACCCACAATTCGATTTGCAGTAAGAAGATATCGCGGACATTACACTCCATTTCAACACCAGATCCAAACCCATTTCTAAAAAACGCACTGAGTTTGTGTTCACGACATAAAGAAGCTCACGCAGAGTGAACTTCATAGTCAGTTCTCATAGAAATTCACTAAGGGCATTAAGAGGAGTGCTGATCTTCGTGGTTCACTTTTATTGTGAATCATTGTCGCCAATAACACCCCTTTTACTCAAAGAATTTGGTATCTGCCACCAGATCACAATAATCTCACACTTCCAGCACTAAATTGATAACACTGTAGCTCACTAAGCAGAATACTATGCTCAGTGTTATCAAGAGTCTCATTGAAATCCTCGGAACAGCAGGGATGATATTTTTCACTCATACCGTGGCACTAGAATCAGGGTTTCCTATGTTTCCATTCGCTCTAACTGCAAATCTTACCAAAGAACCTTGATCTTCAAAGTTATCATCGATGTCTTCCACCATGTACTCTAATATTTTAAAGAGAATACTTTAGAGGGACATGGATTGACAATTGGCCTATTTACAAGAACACTCCCTTTCAGATAGGTACTAAAATTGGTTTCTCAGAATGAAAGAAAGACTCCACTCCTTATTGAGAAGTTTTTTCATGGAGATCACGATTGAATATATCCTGACAGTGAAACTAAAGATATTAGTGCATTCGTTGTTGCTAGATTAGAAATCGAATGCATCTCTGAAACTGAATGAAACTTCTGTGCAGAAAAACTTATTTTTTTGATTCTATGCCAAGGTTTCTGAACAGTGTTAATTTCATTATCCGATTTATTCTCTTACCGGTTTCAGTTCATGTTTGTAAAGTACTCTTCCACAGTATTAGGATAGTCTTCGTGTACAGCGGAGAAATGTTTGGAACAACCTCCAATAATAATTCACATGCATCTTGATTCATTCTTTGCGCCTGTGATCACCTTTACTCTCGATTCTGTTTTCTCCGAAAATCAGTAGAAATTAACAAATTAGTTGTCATAAAGTCTATGAAATTGAATTTAATAGAAACTATGGTAAACTAGCTGACCCTGCGAACTTAATCAATGATGGTTGTGTTACTTTTTACGTCGTAATTCTGATGTTTCGTCATGAATTGAGGAATACAGTGGTTCTGGTGGTAGAACCAGTAATGGCTATTTCAAATTTTTTTGCCATTGAGGCAGCATAAGCCAGGTGTTTGTCCAACAAACGCAATCCTACTGTAATCAATTGTGCAATCGTATGATGCTGCTCATACTTACACTCCGAAGATAAAATCGGTGTAGATCTGTGCGATAAGCTCTAAGATTTCTCGTTTCTAACCTAGCCGTTTCAGGGTGCTTCTCTTTGCCTAGAATTTGACAAGCACGAAGTTCACGGCATTGTTGATATAATACACATAACAATCAAATCGACCAGTACCTACTATTTTTCACCAAATAAATCACAGACAAAATGCATTTAAAATTACTCTTGGACGACATAAATATTCATAAAATATTGTGACTCTAACTGGACCGACAGAATAATCTGACATGATTGAGTGAGACCCATTGATTTGACAGTTGGTGCTTTCTTTTAAGAAGCATTGTTCTCACGGCCTTCACGTTTTTGTCATTTGTTCTATATCTTTTTTACATTTCGATTCTATCTATGATTGTGTTCAGTTTAATGTAAATGCGAAATGCACAGTAAGTGATCTTCAAGATTAAGTTTTTAGACATAAAGTTAATAAGTAGCTTAATATGTTTTCCATAGTTTACACGAAATGAATTTTAGAACGCAGACATATATATTTGACAACCAATGAATATTGCAATTTCTATATTTCCAAAATCTAACATTCACGATAATCCGAATAATGTGGATATATCTTGTCAATTTGAAATCTCAATATTAAATATATATATATATATATATATATATATATATATATATATATATATATATATATATATATATATATATATATATATATATATATAATATCCGTAATATGGGGAGAGCTTGCAGTATCAATGAGATGACCAATAAATATTTGACAGGTACAAAATTCATGAACAATTACAATGGGAAAATGTTTTTCCTTCAATTTTATTTTATTGGCAATTTTCCATTGTTTTCATAGTACGATAATAATTGATTTACGGAAGCCTTCAAATTCACATATGTGGACAAGTAATCACACACTCCACAACGAAAAACAACATTTGAAAGTGTATTAACTACGAAAATAAAATACATTATAACAATCAATTCACACACTATACAGGGTGTCTACCATTAAAGGTGCCACACTTCAGAAGGTGATAGAATAAGTCATTTTCAATAAAAAATGCGCCATAACATTTTTTCGAAAAGTTGATAATTATCGAGTAATTTAACACTCTATAAAAACAAGAAAATCTCTGTTCTTCTTACAGCTACATCAAATCTGATCATACTATCGGAAAGAGCATTGAATTTACTATTAGATAGGTGAGTACTAATGATAAAAATGTCTTGTATACCGGGTGTTGTGAAAGAGTAAATGAAAAAATGATGAAATAAACAGAATTAGTGGTATTTTCTTGTTAGCTGTCTCACTGTAAACTGTTCGATAAGTAGCTTTTTTTGTTGGAAAAAAACTACTGCATTTATCTAGCTTTTAAACGGTTTATCAACATCTGACCTTACTATTTTTTTTCCAGCAATATCATGTGTAAGAGTAGGGAGTAATAACATTAAATTCTCTAATTCTTCGATCACAAATGGTCTACTTTCACCGGAGCGTCTAAACAATTCCACAAATAACTTTCCAATAATAATAAGCAATTAATAAATAATACATCTAAATATTTGATGTTCAAGAAACTAGAAATAATTAATTTTCATTGGATCAGAAGGAGAAATTTAGAAAAAGAATCGTAAAGTCTAAATCACAGAAGGCTCGTATTCCTTGATTTTAAAACAATAAAAATATCAAGAATTTGACAGGAACTGTCATTCAATGAATTAATGAATTGAAGTTTATATTATCTTGTTTTACAGTTCCATTTTATTCTTCGAAAAAAAGGAAACATGCCTAGTTTTTCAAACATTAAATATCGAGATATGTTATTGGTTAAGTTATAGCGGTGCGAGAGTATGCATTGTGCTTTCTAAAGAGATAGCAACCTTGCATAGAGACATTTCTTGAATTATGGAGGCGCTCCGGTGAAACAGATTCATTCAGTAGCTTAGGAATCAGAGAAGGTGGTAGAAATGCTCAGCAATAGAGACAAGTACCTCCAATATGGCAGGCTGTTCGCGAGGACCCCACAAGTACTTGGAGAATTGGTGCTACATTGAGGCTTCATCATTACACGGTTTATAGAGTTCTCAAGCGAAATAATTTACATCCTTACCATTTCTGTAAGGTTCAAGACCTATTGCCAGTGGATAGTGAGGTCACGTTGCAATTTGTAGGTGGAACATGAATAAATTATAGGAGTGGGGATCAGATAAAATTATATGGACGCAAGAGGCAATTTTTACCAGAGTTACTATGATAAATTTGATAAAAATTTCCATATATGGGATACACAACATCCTCATGGCACTATTTTGTCACACTCCCAGCACGAGATTAGAGTTAATGTGTGGTTGAGGTTAGGGAGGGTCAGCTTGTCCGGCCAGATATTCTTCCCGATCGTCTCAATTTGAACGAATTTTTAAATCTATTAAATAACGAAATAATAAACATTCTGGAACAAATGCCTATAGCTACTCGGTAGCAACTTCGGTTTTAAATAGACGGCTGCCAGGCTCATAATTCTAGAATGGTCCAGAACTGGATAACTTAGAGATTTGCAGAGAAATGGATAGGTAGATTCGGGCCGGTGAAGTGATGATTTTTATGTGTGGGGCTCAGTTAAGATCAATGTTCATAGAATTTCCATTAGTTCTTGAATCTGTTGCAAAGAAATGAGTCAAAAATACATCAACTTCAAAGAGTAGTTGATGTTTTAGGAAAAAGATGTGTTAAGTGCATTCAAGAAAGAGGAAGACATTTCGAATACCTGTTATAGTTTTCAAATCTATTTCGTAAAAATATTATTCATTAATTAATTCTAGGTTTAGTTTCTATTCATGTTTCATTAAGTAATATAAGATATTTGCGTTTTCGAATTATAAGTTCTTATTATTCTTACTCATGATATTTCTGGAGAAAAATAGTTAGTTCTAAAATTGATATACCTGTTGAATTAAGTAGTTTTACAAGGAAAAAAACAGCTACTTATCGACCAGTTATCAGTGGTGCAGCTAACTAGAAAATAATTAGCCGGCTCGGTGGCATAGGGGATACGATGCTCGTCTCCTGCGCAGAGTTACCTGGGTTCAATCCCCTTAAAGTCAGTGCGATTTTACGGATTCTGGGAATCGTTTAAGTGTGCATCTTTCGGAGGAGATGTAAAACTGTCGGTCCTGTCTAACAGAGATGTGTTGGACATTAAAGATCCCTTCCTCGACACGAGAACGGGTTCGGCAAAATTCCCGGGTTAGTGAGGTGACAGAATATCCCAGCGTGTCATTAGCTGAAAGGCAGAAATAGAGCACGTTAAAGGAAAAACAAACGAACAGTTTGTTTTTCCGATTAATACCTACATATTATTATTATAGCAAATCCATTGTTCTTTCCGATAGTATGGTCAGATTTTATGTAGCTGTAAGAATAACAGAGATATTCTTGTGTTTATAGAGAGAAGCAAAACATTTCGTAAAATAAGAACTGTTAAATAACTCGATAATTATCAACTTTTCGAAAGGATGTTATGAAATATTTTTGTTGCAAATGACTCGAACTATTACCTCCTAAAGTTCGACATATTTTATAGTAGATACCCAGTATAGTTAGAACTGATTTTTTGAAGGTTTAAAGGCTGGGATGCTACGTTTAAACAGATCTATATCTCTCACAGAATTTGTCCTGCCACAAAATCTTGAAAAAGGCAAGTGACAACCTTCAGTTTTTTGCGATGAAAGTCAATATTTAAAATGCTGTTATTTCTGATAGCTCTTGAAGGGGAGCCGAGGAAATATATTGTAAGATGTCTGTCTAGGCAATTCAACTAGCTTATTGCCTTGAAGCCAAATAAGATGTCAAAATACGATCTAGAGAAAAAAGACTGTGGCTGTTAGAAATGGCCTAGGTGATGCTCATAGCTATTGATGTCAAAATCAATTCCACTAGAGAAACACAATAGTTCAATGAATTGTCTTTGTATTAGGGTGTATCGTTTTTGACTTTTTTTCGAAATTCACAAAAGTATAGTGCGGAAAAGTTGCATTTGGTGGCACCGAGCATCTGTGATTTTTTTCAGAATTTTTGAACAATACCTAGGGGTCACGCAATGCCCTTAAAGTTTCTTCTGTTGTATATAGGCAACCCGCACAACAATTTCGCGATTTCAAGTGTTTTCAGAGGTCTAAAGTCGATTTTCTTGCAGTTTGTTTATGTTTATTTGTTGTCTTTGTGGTATAAAGGAAGAAAAGACTACGATGTAACGAATTAGAGGAAGAAAACAAGAAATTATAAATACCAGAGTGCTATTTTTCTCGTATTTGGTTCGGTAAGGTTCTTTATACTAAGTGCGTCAAGCAAGAACAGGCTACTCTTTTCTTATTAAATGTCAAGAAATGAAGAAAGAAGAAAGGAAAAAACGAAACGCGAAAAAGGTTACTGGCTCAGACATGGATTCTCATCCTGTATTGCGCAAGCGTCCCAAGCTAGAAGAGCAAACAGCGTCAGAAGCAGAAGAGTCTTCCTCGAGTCTTCAGGATACCAGCGGTAACGATTCCGATTTTGAACCACAAACCTCGACATCTAGAAACACACGTTTGGCCATCGAAAATGTGGCGTCAGCTGCTTACAGATCAGGTGTATTAAGAAGACATGTTGCGTTGATAGCAAGCGCCGCTTTAAAAGACGCTGGTATAATTTCCTTAGAAGAAAAAAAAAGTTATAGATAAAAGCAAAGTCACAAGAGCTATGGGCGAGTTGAAAAAAATTTCAAAGGAATACTGAAACCGAAACCAAATTTATTAAAGGTCTGTATTTTGACGGACGTAAGGACCGAACTCTCAAAAAGAGAAGAAAGGAAGTCGATTTTATCGCAAAGACGAGACTGAGGAATATGTATGCTTAGTAGAAGAACCAGGGACGAAGTTTCTTGGCCATGTTTCACCTTCATGAGGGTCCGCTGATAATATCGTCAAAAGTATGCGATTTTTTTGATCAACAGAAAATCGATATTTCTAAATTAACAGTGCTGGGATGTGACGGCACTAACGTCAATACTGGTCGGATCCAAGGTGTGATGCGACTCATAGAGATAGCTATCAACGCTCCTGTGCAGCATGTTGTTTGTCAACTCCATTTGAACGAGCTACCTTTCCGACTTCTCGTGCGATATTTAGACGGAGAAACTAAAAATCCACAAGCAACCAGTGGACCCATTAGAGAAGCTATTTTACAATGCGAAACTCGACGAGTGACGATGTTTGACGCTATCCCCGTTGATTGGATAGAAGACACGGAAGGTTTGACAGATATTAGCACCGATCAGAAATACCTCCTACGTTTATGTACCGCTGTCTCAAGTGGACATTGTCCAAAAGAACTCAGCAAGCAGAAATTAGGCCCTGTTGTACAATCTAGGTGGTTAACAACAGCTAGTAGAGTATTACGATTATACATTAGTACCGAAAAGCCTTCGGAGGCGGTTCGCCAGTTGGCTTCGTATGTAATGAAAGTTTACGCTCCCGTTTGGTACTCAGTAAAAAAAGAACCCTCGATTGCCCAGAGGATACAGAGTCTGTATCCTCTCAATCGTACTTATACGAAAGGCATACAGAGGTGATCATACAGTACAACCGTATTCTATGATAGGACGAACAATAGAATCATACAGTGTAATAATTGAGCGCATATAAGAATAAGATCTGGTTGATCTGGAGATTAAACTAAGCAATTTGAGAACTGAGCAACTATATAATCCATGTGCAGACTAGCAGAATTCCAGTCAAGATAAACACCCAAAGCCTTGACGAAAACAATCGTTTCCGAGGGAACACCGTTGATCGTATACGTGCAACTTAGGTACCATAATTGACAAGAAAATTTAACAAAGTTGTACCTTGAAATATTAAGAATCAATTCATGTGAACTGCACCATCTATTGAGAGAATTTGAATTCTCTTGAAGAATAACCTGATTTTCGCTTATACGAATACACTTAAAAATCTTACAATCATCCGCAAGGACCAAAAGTTTGCAGTTGCTGAAAACTTCCTTCAGATCATTGAATAATAGAAAAACTACTATTGGACCTACTACCGGGTGAAACACCAAAGGGATCCGAGAAAAAACCATTGTACGTAACATGCTGAGAACGATCAGAAAATAGATCACGCAAGCATAATTAAGGAGGTCATGAATGCCATAAAGATGCTCTAACTTGTATGATAAACCTGTAATCAGGATCGTATCGAACGCTTTTTCAAAATACGTATATGTGTAATCCACCGAAAACCCATCCTCAATACAGGAAATAACTTAGTAAAGTAACAAAAATGGTCTCATTGCGCCTGCCGCGTATAAAGCAATGCTGCTCATCGATAATTAATAACCAACTTGTAACAACAGCAATTCATATTTTATCGAAATCTTTTCGGGAAAAACTAATAAAAGATTATGTCGCCAATTTTTAACCCTAGATTTTGGACCAGACTTATGAATGGGAACTACGTTAGAAAGTTTCCAAAGAGTGTTGCGTCACGTTCTAGACACACATAGATTAAAAATATAATGCAATGGCTCAAAACAGTTGAAACTGCATTCAAACAGAACGCGAGGAAATTGGGTCCAGTCCGCAAGTATATTTTGGTCTTATTGATAAAAGAGTTTTGTAAATTTTATCATATTTGAACAATAGTACAAGAATTATCAATCACCCACCCATCAGGTCGTCCCCAAGTGAACAGGATAGGCTAGGTACCATCAGCCAAGGTATAATTATTTTTAAAAACGTCTGCCAAGGATCTATACACCTCCAAATTACCAAAAACAGATTTGTCAATGTATGTTATAAAATCAATCCGGGATACCACAATCTTTGGAGATGCTCTCTCCAAAAGCTTTTATTTTTTTATTTATTTATTCATTTAAGTACAATATAAGGAATGTCCACAGCCGAAGCCAAAATGACATTCACTAGATGAATATTATTTACATAGAATCTAGTATTCTAAAAAAAAATATTATATAAGACATTAATAGTGAGTTGTATTCACAGAAAGAATGAAAAAAGATATACAAAATGAATATTACAAAAACGAACGATTGAATGAATTTGATGTCAGTCAGTAAAGAGCAAGCGTAATGTTCTCTTCAAAGAGGCCAATGTGACCCCAAACAAATTGATACTCCTATGCGTGTTGCAGACACGTAGCATCCTATCGATAGGGGAGTTCTGTGCACTATTGATTTTTCTAAAAGTTATAGAGAAGAGGTCGTGGTGCCTCAATGATTTCATAGGAACATTGAAAGTAACCATGTGCAAGATCTCAGGTACCTGAAGTACGCAGTTCAATATTTCATACAAAACCAAAATATCAGATATAGTTCTACGATTTTCAAGTGACAATAAATTGAAATATTTACGGGCAGGAGCGTAGTCGTGGTTCAGGATAACAAAGAATCACGTATGATGTTTGACACACGGAGCACTTAACAGCTCGTCTCTCTTTTCATTAGTTATTCGGCTATTCCGGACGGGAACGAATCCAAAAATCAAAAATCATGAAAATCAGTCCTGCTGTTCTCGAGTTATGAATATTCGAACGAGTTCGACTCAGTTTTATATATTAAGATTTATCTGGATTTAACCTTCATGACATGAGATTAATACACGTCGATTAGAATTACCAATTTCCAATATTAACAAATCTGTCACAATTATCCTAAGTCTGCATATAGATATCCGTTGATACTCTTCCAAGCAATAATTCTAAGCAATCAGTTCGAAAGTAGTTTTCCAGTATATCTTGTAATTGCATGAAATGAATCTTTATTTGATTGTTATGCCAAGAGTAAAATCATTTCAGTAATATCAAACGATTACAAGACACCTGTCAATTGTGTAACGGTTCATCCACATATCAACCACGAATCAAATTGAAACTTGGTTAGGAAATGATTTAAATTACGGTTGGAAGCTGCGAAATGAATTTCTGCAATCCATAACGACAGTATTACCGTCAGTTACAAATGAGCTAGTAAACACAACAATTTGAACAGTTATATGGGTTGTGATTCAGTCTGCGAATGCAGAAAATCGAGGGAGGTATGTTCTTTACGTGTGTCAGTGTAATTGGCGAACTTGGTTTAACGCTTCGTTAAACGTTGAATCCTTGAAATTTCGCAGACTAATATTATTGAAAATGAGATGATGATCACGATGAGTAAGAACTTTTAACCGACGGGAAACCGATGACGCAGATAGTGGAAATTCAGATTCCTTCAGTTAAGCTTCAAGCTTAACATCCTCCTCACATTTGAACTCCAGTTGAAGCAACTAACATACTTAACTTTCAACTGAAATCTTCATTAAAATATATTCAGTGTAGAGCTTTCCTCAGTAAGAATATATGATTTTTCATTGTCGAATATTGCAAAATACACTCGGAGGCAAAATTAGCGGAACACTCGAAAATTTAACCAAATTCGAAGTTCGATATTTTCCCTAATTCTCAACCGATTTAGATGTATTGTTCGGCAAGTTATAGATCAACTCTTCTGCTTTGTAGGAATTATAAGAGAAAACAAAAAAATCTGAAAAAAATTTTATACGGGGGCAAAACTAAAAGTGTTTTTTTTGTCAGAAATTCGTAACACCCTGTGGAATTTCGTGGTCCGAGTTGAAACGTACAATATCATGGTCTGTCAAGACACATCTTCCTACAGTAACGCCCTTCTTGTTTTATGCATTTATCTCTATTTTTACAATAGATATCCAATTTGAAGCGAAAAGTCACAAATTTCAAGAATTTATTTTTAATCTTGCGTAGGTGCATAACATCGGAGGTTAGCCAAAAAATAAAATCAAAATTAGAGAAGCGGAAATCTAACGAAATGAAGATTTTTGAAATTCACTGGCCAATTTCACGCTCCGGGAGAACTCGAAGTACACTGGAAAAATCGTTGATTTTGCACATTTATTTTTGAATTTTTTTGTGTGACACTCTATAATAATTATCATTCCTGTCCAAAATTGAGAGCAGGTGTGTATCCTGGCGATACACTCCTGAAATGAAATGAACATGTTGAGAAAAATGTTCATGATGACCCACAAAAAAAATTTGATTTTAGTAGCGAGTATGACCCCCCGAGGTCTTATTACAGCGCTCATACGATTTCGCATACTCCCAATGATGTTGTCTATCATCTGTTGAGGTAAGTTGTCCCACTCTTCCACCAAAGCCAATGTCAGCTCTTCAACGTTGCCTGGATTCCGTTGTTGAACCCTTCTTCCAAGAATGTCCCAAACGTGTTCGATCGGGTTTAAATCCGGTGACCGCGACGGCCAGTCCATTCGTGTGATCCCAACTTCATTGAGATATTCTATCACTATGCGCGCAGTATGAAGGCGCGCGTTATCGTGCATAAAAAGGAAATTTTCCCCTATGTAAGGAGCAGAAGGCACAACATGGGGCTCCAAGATTTCTGTTATATACCGATGGGCATTAAGTGATCCATTGCCAATAATCTCCAGTTCTGTTCGTACTCCCAAGCATATGCCACCCCATATCATAACTGACCCTCCACCGTATTGCTCAGTTCCTGCGAAGTTCGCTTGATTGTACCGTTCCCCTCGATGCCTCCATATTCTATCTCAACCATCCACGAAATTCACACAATATCGGCTCTCATCACTAAATAAAACTCGTCTCCACTGATTGATTGTCCATGCTACATGCTCCCTAGCAAACGACAATCTAGCTACCCGATGGGCTGTATCGAGTCTTGGTGCTCTTGCTTGCGCGTATGATCTCAGACCAACTTCATTTAATCGTCTTCTGACTGTCCTCACACTGACGTTAATGTTATCCACTGCTTGTAAAGGTTACGTGCCTGAACAGCAGTAAGACGAGGATTTCTTATGGTTTGATTGACGGATGAAACGGTTATGTATAGCGCGGGTTGCCCGATTTCTTCCTTGTCCTCGCCTCCTCACGTACAATCCAGTTTCCTGTAACGTCGGTAAATTCGATGGATAGCCGACTTCGAGACACCCAACAAAAAACACTTTAAGTTTTGCCCCGTATAAAATTTTTTCAAATTTTTTTTGTTTTCTCTTATAATTTCTACAAAGCAGAAGAGTTGATCTATAACTTGCCGAACAAATCATCTAAATCGGTTGAGAATTAGGAAAAATATCGAACTTCGAATTTGGTTAAATTTTCGAGTGTTCCGCTAATTTTGTCTCCGATTGTAGTTGATTTCAGAATTCAATTCAATTCAATTCCTTCATCACACATTATCAAAAGTACATAATAAAAACATACATCATGATATAGAGCGAAAAACCTAGGCTAACATATTCAGCGTATATGCCCATCCATATCAGTATTAGAATGAATAGCAGATTCAAAAGCATAGGAAAACGACAATAGTCAACCTAGTTCAGCGAAAATTAATCCCAACCCCTTCCACATTTTACCAACAGCTATTGAAGTTTCTTTTTAATTGATTTAATTTCATGGCAAATGGATGAAAAAGTCGCCTGAGTTCCTTCTAATATGTTGAGAGTGGTAGAAAAAGCATTTTTCAAAGCAGCTTACAATGCCGCATGTGACTCGTGTATGATACTGAATTCTGGTATCGGTGTCGGCGAATATGGGTTTAGTTTCTTATGATTTCAACTGAGTTATTTGGTATTGGATTGAATGATTTTCGATGCACTAGAATTCATTGTTTCAACAATGACCTAAATCGCATTCAGAGCCTATGCTTATATCTCATTACCAGTCAGAATCAATTACTTCAAACTCTAGAATGCATAACCAGATAAGCCATTGACACTCAGAATCGATAGCATCAACCTCTGTAGAGATGGATCGTATAAATCTGTTCTGTCAAAAGAATGTATCATATTCTCAGCTTCTGAAGAAGATATACCTCGCAAGACTTCATCTGATCTTCAACCACGAATATCCTGAAAATGATTGGAGTCAATATGGGAACTGCGAGATTTCCAACAGGCTTTTGCTAATATTTCTGAGTTCTCAGGACACATTAGTGATTAATGCTTCATTCAAACAACATAATTAAATGTTAATTTACTCACACGCACTGGAGGCCAATTTTGAGAAATAATTTCAGTTTGAGTTCTTTATTATCATGAGGAGGTTGGTTCTTCATAATTCTTAATTTATTCTATACGCAGCTCAAGAGTTATATTTTCTGTATAGCAGTAAAGGAAATATGTAACCTTAGGAATTTCTTTCTCAACTCAAAAACACTTTTAAGTGACGTTACTTCAAGACTGTTTACGCCAAACGACAATGAATTTGCTGACGTTATAGTAATAAAAGGATAATAGCTGTAGCATTCTAACCATAACCAGTCGAGTTTGTAACTTCAGAGCAATCTTTCCCAAAAAGATAGATTTGGCTCAGCAGGCTGATGTCCTTCCAGATGCCAATCGTAGCTTGTTTGCAAATGGTTCCATAACTCTAACAGAAATGTAGCAGGCCTTGAGCCATGATTCTACCAAGATGGAACTATATGCTGCAGAAACCACTGCGCACCTGCAGATAAAACGACCAGTCACACGGTTGCATCAGAATATCCAATGATAATCAAGCTGCAATGAGAACACTCAATTATAATCATACTCAAAAAGATAATGGTACTGCCAAATTTCTCATTCCCTGTGATGGGGATTGATGTTAATGTATCCAAATCAAATTTCTGAGTTGGCATTGACAGAATTCTGTTAAAAGGAATGGAAAAGCATAATTCGAAACTCTTGTCGATATCCTCGCAGTTTACTGTAGGTTAAAGGTACACATACATAGAATCCGTCTGACTGATTAATATAAATTCTGGCTTCGCTCAAGAGAAAGTGTTCTTTGAACAAAATAATGGATCTTTTTTGAAAGCTAGACTTTCTGAATGGTCTATGGTCAACTGTTATAGTGAGCCATAATGGGTTGTTAAGATTCTATCACCCAACCCACTTTCTCAAATTAAATTAAATCAAAATCATCTCCTACGCAGAGTTACCTGGGTTCAATCTCTACACAGTCGGTGCGATTTTTCGGATTCTAGGAATCGTTTGAGTATCCATCTTTCGGAGGAAATGTAAAGCCATCGGTCCTGTCTAACAGAGATATGTTGGACATTAAAAATCCCTTCCCTCGACAAGAGAGGGGTTCGGCAAAATTCCCGGGTTAGTGAGGTGACAGAATTTCCCGGCGTGTCATTGGCCGAAAGGCGGAAATAGAGCACGTTAAAAGAATAACAAATCAACAAACAAATCGAAATCAAAATACTAAGACAAAATGACAATTATTACTATTAGAACTGTATAATTGTCAATATCACTGAAAAAATCTACCGTATTGAAACATTGCTACAAAATACATATTTGTCTTGACAGAATTTATACTAGAAAAAAGTATGTTTAAATATTAGAACTCTCTTTAGTACAACCGAAATTCCATAAATTCCAAAAGATTCAGACAAATCGAGCTGGGTAGCACATCTTGACTTAAAAATTAAAGATAACCTTCTACTACAGGAGTATACTGAAACACAGAACCTTTCATCAAGTTATCATCTGTTTCGTATCTATTTCAGATATGAAGTAAAAGTTCATTGCTATAGCTGGTTACAATTATAATCTAATCTCCCAACATTGATTATACGAATGATTTCATCATTTCAACCACCTAATAACGACTGTGTTTATTTGAAGGTGTCGCAAAAATTGCAATTATTGATGATTGATTGCATTAAGACTGTACCTCAAATGTTTATTATGAGCTACTCTTTCTTGGTAAATATTTACAGAGTATTCGACTAGTCTGTACGATTAAATCAACGAAACTGAATCAGCTTACGTCAATGGGTATAAAATTGTAATTCGATTATTATATATGCTATTTTGGGAACAATTTTGATATATATTATGTTATGATTCAATATCAGACAACTGATATTATTTAGGTGGACAATTAAACATTGCGAAATTTGAAATGTTTGTATGTACAATATTGTGTCAACGAAATAATTAAACCACTGTGTTAATATGCCGAAATTACTAGGACAGTGACTATCGTTCCTTACTTTCACGTTGAAAGCTAGGAACTAAATTAAATTCATATCACGATAGAGTTAATCATCTTTTCATCCAGGTTAATTATTGGATAAACGAATAAATGAAAGTATTGCTCATATATTTCAATCGGCGTTGTAAGGAAGGACACATTTCCCACTTCTCTAGCTATTTTGGTTTTCCCCTTATATTCCTAATGAAGAGGAGAGTAGATTGACACTTTATTTCAATAGTAATTTGCTCGTCATTTGTGATTCAGTACTATTCCAGAGATACAATACTGAGCAAATTTCTGTGTAAATTCAAGAGAAATAAATAATAAACACATAACAAGTTCCAGTTTCAGTAGTAGTTTTTTGAAATATATGTGGTATTGTATTGTATCATTTGCTGTTCAAAAATGTGAAATCCGCAATAAGAATTGAATTTTGTTCATGAAATTAAAGGCAACGTTTCGGGGAACAGTGTTTAACAAGAAAAGAAATACAAAAAATACTGCAAACGCTGCAGTTTTGGGATATTGAAATCGATTCCATGCTAAATACGAAGAAAATATCGGGTGTTTTATATTTAACAATTCACAAAAATTTAACAGTCCTAGTTTCATCCCCACAAAATAAAACTGGTTCATGAAAAGAAACTGGACGACTGTACTATTGAGCCATATTTTCTAGCGGGAGATTGGGTAGGTGAGATGTGACTGTATTTGTGAATGTATTTGTATGTGGTATTGGTGAATATATTCGACAGCGACATTTATTCTGAAGTAGCCATTGCCAGAACAAGAAAATTGTCAATCAGCATGTGTAGGTTTCCATCAGGAAAAGTTTTACCGCTGTACATCAAGGCAGTTTCTCTCTTGGTGAATAGCCTTGCTTGCTATGTAAAATCTTTTCTTAGATTTGTATAGACATATAAGAGGTATGATTGTTGAAATATTTTTCCGCTGGTTTTCTTCTTCCATTGTTACAGATTCCTGTGTCAATCCACCTTCGTTCCACCCTTGTCTTCGTCTGGAAATCATGGAGTGCAACAGAGAATGAAGCGGTTAAGCAGAAAAATCTTTGGTACTCTTTATGTACACACAACACAAACAGACAAGTTATTGCAAGTGCAGTAGCGATGGGGAAACGAGTATTTTTCTCAGGTTTTTTCACTCGTTTATTCAATCATATGCAGGATAGTATGGTTCCCCTGTTGCGATTTTTCTGACACACCAGAATTATAGATATAAGCATTTATTGTATACAATTATTCGAATTTTTGTAAATTCTCTCTTTTCAAAAGAATATATGTATATGAACTGCAAAATACCTGAGAGTAATAATGAGCAATCTGAATGCCTTCACATTATTGGAGCAATATCTAATATTCCAACCGATATAACAACACACTTCTCAAGTTGCCACCACCAAATATATTTTTGCTGAGTGAATCACATACAGACTGAAACAAACAGGGCATTATAAGTATTTCCAGAGGTATCATTTCAACCTCAGATCTAGAATAATATATGATTGACTTTTTATGTCAATCTGTCTGTGTACATGGTTCTAGAGCTCAATTTCATTTCCTGAAAAACATTATTTCGAAGAAACGATGAACCGAGAAATACCTTCTTATTCAACCAACACCACGAAAAATTGTGGTGTGTATAACAGCAAGATACAAGTAGTGGGATTTACAGGTCAACTGCTGAAAAGTCTGCAACCATAAATCTAAGTCCACACAGCACAGTCTACCATACTGAGCTATGTACAACAACAGGGCAGGTATGCATATAATTTGGTCATAAGTAAATCGAAAGCAGCGCTAGTTGGACCGAAACCAGCCTACATAGCATAACAGGCATAGTAGCTTAAAAAACCGTCCAAAATGCATTGGAAGGAATCAACTCTAGATTGGTTCTCAAAAAAAATTTGTTGGTTTTCTCGCTGGTGACAGCAACTTTGTCATCACCTGCATATAATAAGTATTCCTTAGAATAGCTAAATGTAAATGAATATAAACAACGAAACACATTCTCTTCAAATATTCAAAGATTTCAGGATGTAGACTTAATAGTCACTGATAGGGAAAACATCAGAGAAGATAACATAGGAACAATGGAAATATCTATTGAACAGATTGGTAGAACCAGATGGAACCTACATACGATGATAAGAAATCTATCTATCTATCAGTGGTTCATGTTATTTAGGCAGATTGCTTGGGAGATGATGAAGACTAGCGGCAACTAACAGTACAAGTGCTGGCAAGTGAATATCGAAATGGTCGAAAATGTAAGCGAATATGTCGGTTTCATAATCTCATGGAAGTTTTTTTCGAGATATATTTAATTTTATGAAAATTTCATATAAACTTAACAGAGAAATTATCAAAACGTCCAATATTCAAATCAGTTGGGTTATCTGTATTATATTCAAACTGGCCAATGTTTAACTCCAAAATGCGAACTCCAGGCGAATAATGAGTCAAATTCTTAATTCATCTTTTCTTGAATTGTTAAACATCCCTTCCTGTAGGAGCTGGTGCTCCGATCACTCTTCATAACCATCGTATACCAAGACCATACAGTATACCTATACAGTAGTGGTAAAGTGCGGTGGGATGTGACGATAGGAGCAATAGACTGCAGTTTTGGTTTCGTTTGACCTCGTTACTGTAGTAAACCTAGCAGCAACCCAGGCCAGACTGCCACATACTCATTTCAATCCGTTTGAGTGCATTATGTATATGTACATTTATACATATAAAATTGGCACCTTCCTATAAACTGGCACAGAGGCTACTACCAGTGCCACCGGGAAATGATAAAAACAAAGAGTAGATCCAAACAGAAAACTTCAAGAAGCCTCATTAGCTGGACAATCTACTGCAACACTACACACTGTGTCTGCAAGGTGCTTTCTGTCTGAAAGCTAACGTTACGATACTTGTCTGGCTGTTAACCAGGTGTACATTATATCTTGCTTATTAAATCATGCAAAAATTATCGATCAATGTGTAAAAACATTGAACAATTTTATTCAAGAAACAATATGTTTTCTTAATTTACTGGCGTCGTTGGTTGATTTCCGAATGACATGAGTTGGTGGCAGTCTGGCCTGGTTTTTTTTAAATCGGTGGCCGATACTGACGATGTTAAATGATAGCGAAACAAAAGTTTTCTGCTCCTATTCATGAGATGTGACCAGACTGTACTACTTCTGTGTCGGCTCTGATTGCCGATGTTTTGAAGTGTGGATCGAAAAAACCCAGCTCCTTCAATGAGGGATAAGCAGGATTCTACGGAAGGTTTAATATTGTTCCCTGAACAAATATCATGTAAATAAGTGTCAAAAATTAGTAGATATCACATTTATCCCAACAGGCTTTTCCTACAATGGGTAATTTCATTTAACCAAGACATTACTACCTTTCCTTTAAATGGAACCTAAAACTGGTTCCGTTTTTTGTGAAAAATTCTTTGTTTGGCTTCTATCTAATGGATGGTGCTAGGAGTAATCGTTATTTTTATAGTGTTGCCTTGAGTATCAATTAGATCCTGATTAGGAACTCGTGGGAGTATTTCAATTTCAGATTTGGGTAGAAGAAGTGGATTGGAAAAATTGGTGGTTTTATTTGTTTGATGCATAAGAATGAATTTCTTTATGAAAACATTATAGCAAATACACTTTAACAATTGGATTTTAATAGATCAAATGCATTTCAAATTTAATGAATATAATTTCTTTTATAAATTTTGATATCCTTTCGAATGGACGGTAGTAAATCCAAGTGAATTAACTAAAATAAATATTCCTCTCTTCATCGTCCGTGGACTTATCATGAACTGTTATGAGAAATTGAATATATGGAGAACGTGCAAAATGCTCCAGATCAAATATTCTTTTTTTTTTTAATTCTTGGGAGTAGGCAACGCCTGCTATGCCGCTTGTGCTTTGTATGAAACCATCAGCTGGATGACGTGAAGCACTGCTTAGCTCTGAGAAAAAACTGAGATTTGGCAATAGCTGATAACTGGCCGTACTATCAAACTCCGGTGATGAATGTGATGCCGAGTAAATGAATATTTTTCTGAACAAATTTGATTTCCTTGCATGATTAATGAAGGTACTCCAGCAGTGAACTTTCTGGAGAACATTGTGGATTGCGTCTCTTTCGCGTTCAAATGAACCAAGTCCAACCAACCTCACTCTTACACATTCACCGAGTCTGAAATCAGTTAAATGCTCTGATGGTATCTTTGTTGGTGTGACTTCTCTGAACGTATCAGACGCTGACTTGAAAATAAGGATGCTAAAATATAGTCGTCCCCGACCTCAAATATTCTGTTTCTGGTGGAGTGGAGCAGATCATTAATCTGCAACAGAAAAAGAGTTGGCGAGAGTATGAATCTCTGGAGTACTCCTTTATTAACCTGAAGAGATTCACTTGTTACACCATCAATTACCTCGCAAATCGATCCATTCAAGAGAAAGCTACTAAGCCAAGAATTCAATTTCTCAGAAAGTCTATAAGCGATTAGTTTATTCATCAAGGCTGCGTACCAAAAACTGTCGAATGTCTTTGAAATATGCAGAGCAATGATTCTCTTCCACCATGCTTTTCGATTGTCGATGTACAAAAATGCGTAATATGGTAACCAGTTAACCGTTGTCTTCGTGAACCATATTGTCGATCACTGATACCCTGTAACTCGAGATATTTTATGATTTTTTTCCGCCAGAAAATGCAAACAGTGATGTTCAGGAGAGGAGGATTTCGTTGAAATGAGCAATTTAACAGGAAGTAAGTCACGCCATCCAGTTGCAGCAGTTATTCAAAACAGAGAGGTTGTACACATTAACAAATCTTTCTCACAATACTGATAAACGAACAACAGAAGTAGAATACGACGCAGATGATGAATTACCACTTTTTTTTTGTTCCTTTGAGCAACATTCAAACCGTTTTCCCTTTTTCCTAAAATAGTTCATTTGTGCCAAACAATTTAAATCTACTTGAATTATTCAACCCTGTTATCGATAACAGTTTAATAAATTTGATTCAAGAATATACTGATGCTCGTCTCCTGCGCAGAGTTACCTAAGTTCAATCTCCACAAATTCTGTGCGATTTTTCGGATACTAGGAATCGCTTGATTATTCATCTTTCGGAGGAGATGCAAAGCCGTCGGTCCTATCTAACAGAGATGTGTTGGACATTAAAGACCCCTCCCCTCGACACACCCGGGCAAAATTCCCGGGTTATTGAGGTGACAGAATTCCCTGGCGTGTCATTGGCCGAAAGGCGCAAATAGAGCACGTTAAATGGATAACAAACAATATACTAATATCTATGCTCCTCAACGTAATCGCAGTGGCGATATCAGATCTAATCGAATAAAATGTTCCATTGATGTTGTATATTTATTAGACATGTGGTTACCCGCGTATTTCAACATAATGTTTTTATTTTTCATATATGTAGTCATTTCGTTCTTATTTAAAATATATCGATTTTTCTTTAAACTTAGTTTTCTTTTCAAAACAAAATTAAAAACATATATTTTAGTAGGTTAAATTACCACCGTCCTTCATAAAGGACGGTCATTCACAGAAAATGTATAGGCTTCATTTGAATTTGGGAGGCTTTTACTTGATAAAATTTCATTATCAATAATAAAAACAAGTAATGTGTTTTTGGAATTTTACTTAATAATTATGATTCGTAACGCGTTTCCCTACACCGTAGCTCTTCAGACAAATGAATGTACAGAAATTTAGAAATGAGAATATAAATATAAATGTTCTTGAGTAATTAAAAGCTTATTGGTTTGATTCTTCTTATGTGATTATTTATGACAGGTATATCCAATAAAATTTAGGAATACATTGCTCCCCGAAGAGATTCAATAGAGGTGAAGGGCTTAAATCGACTTGTTCAATGATGAGTCTACCTGAGTGTTTGTATTTGTTGATTTCGAAAGTTTTCCAAAGATATACCTTCCAATATTCATTATCTGTATGCAAAATTTCAAACTGTGGGTCGTAAGAGTGATTATTTTCTAAGAGATGATTCGCGTAATTCAAATCTGATTTTTATTTGAAAAACTGCGTTTATGTTCGAAATTCTAATTTTAAAATTTCTGTGTTCTACCAATGAAGAAATTATCACAGTCATTGCAATTCAGTCTATAAACTCCTGATCTATTGTATTTACCTGATATGGTTTTATTATTTTTTATACATTTGCCTAAATTATTATTAGTTTGGAGAGCTATGTTGAAATTATTGCTACTCAAGAATGATTTCAGTTTCTTACCTGTACAAGTGAAATCTAATCTAACCAAACTAATAATAATTTAGGCAAATATATAGAAAATAATACAACCATATCAGGTAAGAACAATAAATCAGGTGTTTATATATTGAATTGCAATGACTGTGATAATTTCTGAATTGGCAGAACACATAGAAATTTTAATATTAGAATATCGGAACATAAACGCAGTTTTTCAAATAAAAATCAGATTCAAATTAAGCGAATCATCTCTTACAAAATTATCACTCTTTCGACCCACAGTTTGAAATTTTGCATACAGATAATGAATATTGGAAGGTTGATCTTTGGAAAAATTTAGAAATCAACAATTACAAACACTCAGGTAGACTCATCAATGAACAAGTCGATTTAAGCCCTTCACCTCTACCGAATCTCTTCGGGAAGCAATCTATTCCTCAATTTCATTTGATATACTTGTCATAAATAACCACTTAAGAAGAACCAACCCAATAAGCTTTTAATTACTCAAGAACATTTATATTTATATTCTCATTCTTATTTTCTGTACATTCATTCGTCTGAAGAAGTTACGGTGTAGTGAAACACGTTACGAATCATAATTGTTAAGTATAATTCCAAAAACACATCACTAGTTTTTATTATGTATAAGCTTCAGAATGTACCAGTCAAACGAATTACTTGTGTCATCGAAACACATTACAAGCATAAATCATCTGATGTCATTAGAAAATTTTCCCTAATTTATAACTTGAACTGAATTTGCTTCATGTACTATCGGATAGTGTTCAATTTTTTCGGAATCAATCGAAACAAGAAACCTAAAATCTCAGCTTGAATATTCTCCTCTCCTTCGAAACCACGACGATAATTGAATACTAAAATGAATTGTCGATTAGGCACATTTCGCATTTCTTCAAATTGTATATTGAACTTACAAGATTTTTAATATCAATTATATACTTCTACGTATCACATTCTTCTCTGATCAACCTTCCTAATCTTCAGCCGTTGACACCAATAAAAATATTTGCAGTTAAAAAATTTGAAACTATACAAATTGTGTTAATGAACGATGCAACACAAAGTGAAAATCAAAAATGAGTTCCACAAACATCTGACCTGGCAGTTTATCGGTAATAAAAATCACGAATAATAAACAGATTTACTCGTTCTTCATTAGAGAGGGTATGAGTTAATGAATTAAAAGCATCCTAATGAGGGTACGCTTCAGGAGTGGAAAATTATTTATTATACGAAAGCCGATTTTCGTTGCGCAAGAGGAGATGATTATGAAGGTTGTAAGAAAATTAATGTGTGGGAGAAAAACCTGTCGCAGACCATTCATAATCAATATCACTTCAAATTAAAAATTCTTGATATTCTTAAAATTATGACTATCTTTCTTTCAAATTTTATTTCAAGTTGCCTCAACACCGAAATTTGAGAGCTCACAAATACGTTAGAAAATTTACATCATATCAATCAAAGGAAATTTAATACACCAACCAAATTGTAAAACATAAAACTTGATAAATGGATTGGAGCTGAGTGTAGACCTCTCAACTCAATGAATGACCACGCCTATCGAATCAGGCCAAGGCCGAAAGTTTTTCTAACATTTCAATATGATGTGGTACTTCCATGATTAATTTTCGATTCATTGAGTTTCACAGTTTGAACTTTGCAGATGCAATGATTGTCACCGGATTGTTTAAGGATTGTTTTTCCGTAAACACCACCGGTGTTTACCGACGTTTCGGGACATTATTTTTCCATCTTCAGGGCTCTCATCTCCATATGTTCTTCGGATTCTCTTCATGAATCCCATTTTACTGAAATGTGGGTCAAAGAACCTATAGGTTTTGTTTAGTCAATAAAGAGTTTAGTGTATCACTTCAATTGCTCATTCAGGCATGGTAGGTAGAAGAACCGGTGGTGTTTAGAGAAAAACAATCCCTAAAATTGCCGACTTTTCGGAGAGTTATCTTTTCCATCTTCAGGGCTCTTTTCTCCATATGTCATTCGGATTCTCTTCATGAATCCCATTTTACTGAAATGTGGAGTCAAAGAACCTATTGATGTCTCATAGTCATTAAAAAGTTTAGTGGTTCACTTCAATTGCTCAATTAGCAATTGTAGGTAGTGGAACCGGTGCTGTTTAGAGAAAAACAATCCTCAAAATTACCGACGTTACGGAAAATTATTTTTCCTTATTCAGGGCTCTCATTTCCATATGTCTTTCGAATTCTCTTCATGTATCCCATTTTACTGAAATGTGCCAACGTTTCGGAAAATTATCGCCCCATCTTCAGGAACTCATCTTCATATGTCTTTCGAATTCTCTTCATGAATCCCATCTTACTGAAATGTGGAGTCGAATAACCTATTTATTTTTTATGGTCTATAGAGAGTTTAGTGGTTCACTTCAATTCCTCAATTAGGAATGGTAGGTAGTGGAACCAGAGGTGTTTATTGAAGAATAATCCTCAAGATTGCCGACGTTTAGGTAAATTATTTTTCCATCTTCACGGCTCTCATTTCCACATGTCTTTCGAATTTTCTTCATGAATCCCATTTTACTGAAATGTGAAGTCAAAGAACCTATTGATTTCGTATAGTCTATAAAGAGTTTAGTGGCTCACTTCAATTGCTCAATTAGGAATGGTAGGTAGTGGAACTTGTTGTGTTTAGAGAAAAACAATCATAAAAATTGCCGACGTTTCGGAATATTATTTTTTCATCTTCAGGGCTCTCATCCCCATATGTCATGCGAATTGTCTTCATGATTTCCATTTTACCGAAATGTGGAGTCAGAGAAACTATTTATTTCGTATCGTCTATAGAGAGTTTAGTGGTTCAATTCAATTTGTCTACTTGGAATTGAAGGAAGTGGAATCCTTTTAATTGCCGATGCTACGGAAAATGATTTTTCCATCTTGAGGGAACTCATCTCCATATGTCTTTCCAATTCTCTTCATGAATTCCATCTTACTGAAATGTGGAGTCAAATAACCTATTTATTCCGTATGGTCTATAAAGAATTTTATGGTTCACTTCAATTCCTCAATTAGGAATGATAGGTAAAGGAACCGATGGTGTTTAGAGAAGAATAATCCTCAAAATTGCCGACGTTTAAGAAAATTGTTTTTCCATCTTCGGAGCTCTCATTTATATATCTCTTTAGAATTCTCTTCATGAATCCCATTTTGCTCAACTAGGAATGGTAGGTAGTCTAATCGCGAGTGTCTGAACAAAAATATTCCTTCAAATTGCCGACGATTCGGAAAATTATTTTTCAATCTTCAGGGAACTCATCTCCATATGTCTTTCGAATTCGCTCCATAAATCCCATCTTACTGAAATGTGGAGTCAAATAACCTATTTATTTCGTATGGTCTATAAAGAGTTTAGTGGTCCACTTCAATTCCTCTATTAGGAATGGTAGGTAGTGGAACCGATGGTGTTTAGGGAAACACGACCCTCGAAATTGCCGACGTTTCGGAAAATTATTTTATCATCTTTAGGGCTCCCATCTTTATATGTCATTCGAATTCTCTTCATGGATCCCATTTTACTGAAATGGGAATTGTAGGTAGTGGAACCGGTGGTGTTTAGGGAAAACCATCCTTAAAATTACTGACGTTTCGGAAAATATTTCCCCATCTTCAGGGCTCTCATCTCCATATGTCTTTCGGATTCTCTTCATGAATCCCACTTAACTGAAATGTTGAGTCAAAGAACCTTTAGGTTTTGTTTAGTCAATGAAGAGTTTAGTGTATCACTTCAATTGCTCAATCAGGAATGGTAGGTAGTGGAACCGATGGTGTTTAGAGAAAAACAATCCTCACAATTGCCGACGTTTCGGAAAATTATTTTTCCATCTTCAGGGCTCCCATCTCCACATGTCATTCAAATTCTCTCCATGAATCCCATTTAACTGAAATGTGGAGTCAAAGAACCTATAGGTTTTGTATAGTCAATAAAGAGTTTAGTGTATCACTTCAATTGCTCAATTAGCATTTGTAGGTTGTGGAACCGGTGGTGTTTAAAGAAGAACAATCCTCAAAATTGCCGACGTTTCGGAAAATTATTTTTCCATTTTCAGGGCTCCCATCTCCACATGTCATTCAAATTCTCTCCATGAATCCCATTTAACTGAAATGTGGAGTCAAAGAACCTATTGATTTCGTATAGTAGTCGAAACGCCTCCAATTTTAAGGATTGTTTTTCTCTAAACATCACCGTTTCCACTATCTACCATTCCAAATTGAGCAATTAAAGTGAACCACTAAACTCTTCATTGACTATACAAAAGCAATAGGTTCTTTAACTTCACATTTCAGTAAAAAGGATTCATGAAGAGAATTCAAATATAATAATTTTTCGAAACGGCAGTTTTAAGGATTGTTTTTCTCTAAATACCACCGGTTTCACTACCTACCATTACTAATTGAGCATCTGAAATTGTGCTAATTATGTTAAAAATAGATGAAGCCAAGAAAAAATGAAAATTCTTTGCTTCACACAAACACCGGACGTAGCAGTTTATTGATAATTGAAATCGCCAATAATAACCAGATTTACTCGTAGTTCATTAGGGAAGGAATTAGTTAATGAATTTAAAGCGACCTAATGACGGTGCTATTCAGGAGTGGAAAATTTTCTACGAAAGCCTATTTTCATTGCGCACGAGGAGAGGATAATGAAGGTAGTAAGAAAAATAATGTGTGGGAGGACAAAATACTGGTAACCTCAGATTGAAAATAGAAATTCTCGATAATTGGGCATTATTTAAAATCTGAACTTCTTTCTTTCAAATTTCATTTCGAGTTATTTTTACACCGAAAGTTGAGAGAGATATGAAATACTTAAATACATTTACATCAGCTGAATCAAAGGAAATTTAATACCCCAACCAAATTATAAAACTTGATAAATGGATTAAAGTTGAGTGTAGCATAAACTCAATAAATGACCACCATCTAATCAGGCCAATGTAGAAAGTTTTTCTGACATTTCAATTTGTTGTGGTACTCCCATGATTAGTTTACGAATTATGAAGTTTCCGAGTTTGAACTTTGCAGATGCAATGTTTGTCAAATGGGGGATGAATTCCAAGAGTACTGTATAACTGTTCGTAGTGCAAAGTGTGGTGTTAAGTGTATCATGAGAGTTTCAAATTTTATTGGTAAAAAAGTATACAAACAGAACATTTTATTGTTGAAGCAATGGAAACTGACCTAAGTTTCAATACAAGCCGTGTTACAAGGAAGGGTGTCCCTTTCTTTCCTTTAAATTCCATTTTCAAACAGTTGAAACTCTGGAACGAGATGGACACTGAATAAACTTTCGAAGGTGAGTAGTTAGCCACAGAAGAGACTTGGCACAAGTTTTGTTCAATGACAAAGCTAAGTTCACTAGGAATGATGTGAATTATACACTGAATCGCTATGTCTAGTCACACGACGTCGCCCATTGTATTGAAGAGAAAAAAATATCATGGCACCGTTAGTATATTCAACTGTTATCGAAATATGAATATTCCACTTTACATCGCCCGTTCACTCGCCATGAAGATATGGATATAAGATGCTGTAGATCAAATGATTTTTTCCTTCGTCAGAAAATGCAAACAATCATGTTACAGATGAAGGTTTTGGAAAGGGGGATTTTGTTGAAATGAGCAATTTGCCAGGAAATTTGTATGAGTTCCAGTAGAAGCAGTTATTCAAAAAAGAAATAGGTCCTGTAAAATTGTTTCATAACTGCCAAACAATCTGAATCCACTTTTAATATTCAATCGTTTTCTTTTTTTTTAGTACGCTGATTTAGAACCTAAATTCTCAAAAAAAATTTCTTCAGTCCTAATAAATGAATTTAAGCACACGATACTACCACCGAACGCTGAACTTATGTCATGGGATGTAGTTAATCTCTTCCTAGTGTTCCACCTAGTGATTCAGTGAAACTCATCAACAAGTCTCTTCAAATTAATGAATTCAATCGGAAATCTCACACCTTCTAGAAATTTGTTTGGAACAAAATTATTTTAACTTCAGTGGAGTAATATATAATAGTAAAAATGGTTCAATCATGGGTAATCCTCTGAGCCCTTTACTCGCTGAAATTTTCATGGATAATATTGAAGAAACTATGCAAGAACATCCGTTATTCAAATACTTCATTTATAGGTTTAGATATGACGACGATATCATTTACTGTTTCACTGGCACAAACAGACAATTAGAATCATTCGAAACATTCATTAACAAAATTCACGATAGTATTCAATTCACGTTAGAAATAGAAACTGAAAACTCCATTAACTTTCTGGATTTAACTATTACTAAAATTAACGGCAAACATAATTTTTCTTTTTTTCATAAACCATCGCATACTATTCACAGCTCATCTACTCATCCTTATCCACATAAATTAGCTGCTTACAAGTATGGTGCATAGACTCAATAATATCCCAATGTCACAAAATAATTTTATAAAAGAGCAAAGTATAATTAAACAAATAGCAGTCAATAACGGTTACAGTCCTAGTATGATTGAGAACATGATTTAACGGAAAAAATTTCAAAAAGTACTCAATGAAATATTTCCAAGTACAAAACTTCTAACACAAAATACAACAGCGTAACTTATATTGGTCATCGTAGTCTGAAATTAAAATCATTCCTGTCGCATTATAATTTCAATATAGCATTCCGAACTGATAATTCTTTAGGCCGACATATCAAAAACTGCAAATCTAAAATTGATAAAAGTAATAAATCCGGTGTTTATAAACTGTCAGAAATTTCAAAGTTAGATTATCCGAGCACAAACGTAATTTTAATCATCATAAATCAGATTCCAATTATTCTAATCACTTACTCGACGAAAACCATAACTTTAAAGATAATTTCAAAATTTTACACAATGAAAATAATAGACGAAAACTCAATCTATGAGGAATTTTAGAGATTAACAAAGAAAAGAATTCAGGTAGGTTACTTTATAGTCAATTAGATCTATATCCTTCTTCTTTACCCAATCTGTTCAATCTATAAAGTAAGCAACTCCGAATGGTTTTCTACCATACCCTTTATACTTCTTCCTAATTTAATAGGTTAGGTTGGAAATAAGAATATTTTATAAGGAATAACTCTGTTCATTAGTTCTTCTATCTGATGAAGCCACAGCGTGGTGAAATCGGTCATAGATGTGTTTATATAGTAAAATATTAAATACCATAGTTTTATGTCATTGAAAATATTTAATCGTTTTATGGATGGCAGTTTAGTAAATATGATTCAAGAATATACTGATTTCCATGCTTCTCAATATAGTGTCAGAGGCGATATTTGATCTAATGAGATAAGACATTTCATTGTATTGTCAGGCACGCACGGATGCAAATAGTTCATTCGTGCCAAACCAATCAAATGGGATTACAAATTTTGGACTAGAACAACTCGTTTGGGTTATATCGACTGCTCCGAGTCTTACCAAATTAAGGGCACTAGAGATGGTGAGAATTATACATGGAATTGCTATGTTTAGTTATACGCGATCCCCCACTGTGTTGAGGAGAAATAGATCACGGCACCGATTTAATGAGAGCGTGTGAGTACTGGTCAACAACTCGTTTCTTGGTTCTCATTTACTGAAAGGTAGATTAACAGGAGGGATATGTCTACATTTTCAATCAAAATTCGCAAGTATTCATTAACAAACGTTAAAACCAAGATCAGAGGCATGATGTCCCATAACGTTGGGGCCCAACAGACGGATTAACAACAGATATACCAGAGCATGCCGGCGAGATCGCTGAACTGAACTCCTCTGAATTATTTTCTCTGAGGTCAGGAGAGGTGATACTACAAAAACCCAATTGATTAAAAGAATGAATGTAGAATGTAAGGAAATGATTTAATAATCTAGAAATTGATATGGAATCGATGATTCACTTGATAACAAGGGAACTGAAATTATTCAAGTGGGTGGGAGTCATTTCGAACAAATGGTTTAAATGCGGTATTCTATAAACTGATTTGAGTATAATTATACAATAGAAAAAAATATTAATAATCACCCGTTAAGTAAACATTTCCTATATTGGTATCGATATGTCGATGACATTATTGTGTATTTCACAGGAACAAACAAATAGTATGCTGAATTCGAAAATTTCATCAACAACCTGCACCCAAGTATAAAATTCACTTCTGAAATAGAACAGAACAACTCGATCTATGTCCTAGACTTAACAATAACAAGATCAATTAGTAAAAACCACTTTTCAATTTATCATAAACCTTCTCATACAGATATCACAATTCATTAAACATCGCCTCTTCCTTACCAACATAAAGTTGCAGCATTTAATAGCTATATACATAGACTTTTAAGCACACGGATGTCTAGTGAAAATAATTTCAAAGAATTGAATTTGATAAAACAGATCGCAATAAATAATGGTTATGATACAAATTTAGTTGGCAGCAAATTATATGAGAAAATACAAAAATTAGCTTCACAACATATATATCCAATCGGTGGCCATCAAGACTAAAAATTCAATAATTTAATATATATAGGCAATATTAGCAATAATGTGAAATCCTTTAGATTTCCAATTTGAATATAGCGTTCAAAACATCAACAAATTTAGGTTCATATATCAGAAATTATAGGTCTTCATCTAATAAAGAAAATAAATCAGGTGTTCAAAGATTGGAATGGGCAGATTGAAATTATTTTTATAAAGGTAGAACTGGACGAAATTTCAATGTTCGAATCTCAGAACATAAACGCAGTTTCATCAATGGAAAACCAATTCGAATTATTCAAATCATCTCAGGGCAAATAGTCATTATTTCAATTCGGTACTTGATATTCTACATTCTGAGAATAGAGGTAAAAAACTCAACCTTCTGGAAGTACTTGAGATTAATAGATTTAGGTATTCACTAGAAATTCCTAATGATCAGTTGGACATAAATAACTCACCCTTATTGAAGTTGTTTCCTAAACACTTGTTCAAATACAGATAAGTCTGTGTGGATTTCCACTGTAGTCTATATAAGTATGTGTTAGTAAGATATTTTTGAAGTGTTCATTATTTCTTGACGAAGATACTGTGTATCGAAACGCGTCGAGCATTCATTGTCATATTTCAGTATAAATCATCGTTTACTTGTATTCAAAAATGGATTTCTATCATGAAAAAGCCTCGTCAATTGAATACTATTTACCTTTTCCATTCCCGTTCTCTACTTTACTATTGAATTCATTATTATTCCGTTCTCAAAATATTCATTTGTCATTGTCATTCTTTTTTCACTAATAATTCAATATTTAGAATAACTGCAATTTTCTCATCTCACAATGAATCTAATTCATAGAAATCAATAGTTTCCGCCAATACTCTACAGTTCTCCTCAAAGCATCTTTCATAATTATGTACAAATAAATTAAGCTCAAAGGTTTTCGTGAATCTTATAAGGAACTTGGCACGACTTTTGCTCACGGACGCAGCTGAGTTCTTCGAGAATGATGTGAATATATCATGGTGAAAATATCGCAAAGCCGTTTGTACAAGAACGTGTAGTATGTAATGATGAACAACTTATTTAATGGACCACATTAGTTCGAGGATGGATATCAGTAAAAATCTTTGTAGACTTTAAATCGTTTGTCCTCACAAATCTAACGTTATTATTTAGATCAGGATAATTCTGTAACATTGGGAACCCACTGGACTTCTTCAATGCAGTAGGGACGTACCTGAATAAACATTTCCCCAAATCGATCGATCTAGGAATCGGTGATCAATATCTAGAGATTTGTGCTACATTTTCCAAGAATAGAATCAGTATTACTACTTCAGTTTGAGATATTCTCAAGACTAACAAATATGGTGTATTATTCCGGTGTAAACGGAAGTGCTACGGCACCGAAAATACACTACTCCAACAAATCAACGCACAAAATCGAAAACTCAAATTCATTCAGAAGGAGTTTAGAGATATTGAAGAATTATATTTTCACTTACATTGAGGAATGCCCGAGAACAATCGGCTTGAAAATGGCACTCATAGACATTAGAATAAAACTAATATTGAGAAACGTCTGGTAAAGTCAAAGGTGTTTGACTTCTGTGCATCTCAGCTAACTGTGGGATCCACGAAAATCTTAACAGTATGTATTTATCATCCTGATACTGAACCTTATTGTGATGTGAACTTGTTTTTTGATAATCTAGCATGTATTTTAGGAAAGTGTATTTGTAAGAATAGTTTATTCTTAGTGGCAGGAGACTTCAATATTGACCTGCGGGAGGACTCAAGGGAGTCACGTTCCCTTTCTGCATTTCAAGAAATGTTCAATTGTAGGTTGCTCTTCGATTCTCCTACTCGGGCAACCTCTCACTCTGCTACTTGCATTTGCATTGACAATGTTCTGACGAATATTGGGGGAGCACTGCGTCTATCTATGAAGCTCATTTATCGGATCACTCTGGGCAGAGGTTTGTGTTTCCACATAAAGCTTCTCCCTCCAATTCCTCGGAGACAATTCTGAAAAGACTGTTCCCTCCTGAGATCGTGAGTGTCTTTCTTAATAGCCTAGAGTCACAGAATTGGGAGAATATATACACTGATCTCTCAGATGCTAACAAAATGTGGAATGATTTTCATTTACTCATCTATTTTCAATTTCAGTTTTCCGCTTACTAAATGCAAACGTCAAATACGTAGATCTTTTACAGCTACTCTTGAAATAAAGCGTTTGAAAAGGCTCTTAGACTATTATAATATTTTGTCTAGACGAAAGCCAGATTCGTTGGACCTATATAGGAAGATCAAAATTCAATATAATCTTGAGATTCACAGGGCTAAGCAATCCTTTTATGGAAATATCCTTTCTACAGCTCAAGATAAATCTTGAACTGTCTGGACTATTGTCAATAGTTTGATTTCTAAAAAGAAGGTAACATCTATACCCCGCTTACCTCAGAGTGTAAATTTGCGTACACTAACGGAAGAATTTAATCACTCCTTTATCAATTTGGCCTCTAATCTGGTTAAAGATTCAACACCTTCTGGTCCCAAATTACCACAGAGAGATCGAAAGGGACTAAATAAGTCTTTTTACATGTTTGACATCAGTGAGGATGAAGTATTGAAGGTTGTGAGTAGGATGAAGAACAGTCATTCTGTAGGCCATGACGGAATGCCCATGAATATTCTTAAAGAATCAATTCACCTGAGGACGATACCACTTACATTTATAATGAATAAAGCTTTCCACCAAGGCATACTCCCCGATGCTTTAAAAATTGCTGTAATTCGGCCAATTTTCAAAAAAAGTGATGCTAATGGTATTAGTTATTATCGACCTATAAGTATACTTACAGCTTTTTCTAAAATATTAAAAAAAATCTTGGCACTACGCCTGATTATTTTTCAAAAGTTTAAGGTGATATGCAAATATCAACACGGTTTCACTAAGCACAAAAGCACAGATACAGCTGTCTTGGAATTCGTCCACAACATCATTATCGCTCTTGAAGGGGATGAATTGCCTACTGCTCTCTTATTATACCTTTCGAAGGCCTTTGACTGTGTCAACCACGGGCTTCATCTAAGAAAGCTAGAACTGAATAGCAATCGGGACAACTAGTTTGAGATTGGTTGAGAGTTACCTAAAAAATCGACGGCAGAAAGTCTTGTTGACACAAGATGGCACCAGTTGTTGTTCTTCTGAAGTGCTGATAAATCTTGGGGTACCTCAAGGAAGCTTTTTGTTATATATATTAATGATGTGCCAGATTCTTTTTCTAAGCTACATAATGACAGAGTTCAGCCTGTTGTATATGCTGACGATGTAAACCACATGTTTTCTGCTCCCAGTGTTTTTGGTCTTTAAGAATACTCAGTGCTAGCTCTCAATACATTTCAGGATTGTTGTACTGAGAATCAACTTATTATTAACAAGAACACAACTGAATGCATAGTTTTTCCTCATAAAAGATCACGCTTTGTGCCTCCATCAGGATTCAAGGTTGATGATGTAAATTTGAAAATAAGTCACACTGTAAGTTTTCTTGGTATCCACGTAGATTCTCACTTGAGCTGGGAAATTTATACTCAAAGTCTTGCCAAAAGGTTGAATGCTGCTCGGTTCTCACCCAGAGTACAAAAAACTCAGGTTTCATTGGAGGTTCTTAAGATCATATACTTTTCTAATTTTCAGTCGATGTTTTCTTATGGTTTAATTATATGGGGGGTTCTTCCTTCTTTGATTCTATATTTATAGTCCAAAAGGCTGCTTTGAGAGTGTTACTGAAGCATTCTCATTATTTTCAAGAATACAAAATTCACAACCATACAAGGCGGGTTTTCCCTCTCACATATCATATCCACTCCACCTCGTTGACTAAGAAGAATTGCCATTACAACGCAATGAAAATATTCAATGCCCTTCCTATACACCTACAAAGCACCTAAAAAATACAACAGGAGAATATGCTGTCTGTCTATTTCTGAAGCTCTTAACTGAGTCACAATTCACAACCTCATCAGGAAGTCCATACTACGCACTCAACACTCGACTACTAACCACAACTAGCCAACAAATTCTCTCTCTGGCGGGTGAAGAATTTTTCCTTCTTCAATTTCCAACTATGACCCCGAATTCGAGATTCCTCATGCATATTCACTCATTTATTACAAAAAGTGCCCTGAGGTTGGAGTAGTTGTGCTTGACCATCCGATATGTCAGGATTAAGTCTCCGCGAAGACGCCGTTGCTCAAAAGTTCACAGATTGGCCTTTCGTCATAGGAGAGTTTGATGTTTCCGAAGCAGATACGTGTGGCATGTTACTGAACGCTCTCCAGCATAATTTGATCGCGGATAAGTACTGGACACAAACCCGCACCCGCATATTCAAGAATCGGACGGACACACGACTTGTACAGTGTTACGCAGCTAGGAAACAAAACCCGAGCGAAGGATTTACGAACAAGATATATCAGAGTGTTAGCACGTTTACATATACTGATTATGAGATTCACGATTAACGTCACCAGGTCGGTAAATATATACCAAACTCATGTGAAAGTTATGTTTACTCACTTTATATGTGGAGTCTCAATACCAGGGATGACGAACCTCTCTTGATGGATCACGAAATTCTTAACGATTTCTTCACATAGGTAGACACATACATCTCCACCGGCACGACCAACTCTGATTCAATTTCATCAAGCCATGTTTCAGTTATAAATATCGAATGGGGATCCAGATCACCCACACAGCATACTAGTTCATCGAATTCAGATTTAAGGGAATCAATATTTGTGTAGTAAAACAGCCAGTTTAAAGGGAATCGTGATATGAGGTAGAAATAATTCGAACAATTTTCGGATAGCCTTTTGAATATTTGATCGTCAAGTTTGTTTCTCCACCCTCTTTACTATTCTCCAGTTCTACCCCGGAGCTACTCCAGGACTTTCATTCACATAGGAGTTTGACTGCTGATAATAGAGAGCTTAGAAATTGTCGGGTGTTCTATAAGTTTCTATTTATTTCTCAGAATTGAGCGGGCATCGTAATCATTGGGCATTAGGAGTTTTATCATTCGGGGATATTTCCTACCCTCAACGGGTTTCATCTACGCGAAAGAACGCAACCGGCTTAGCAGAACAGTTCACTGCGCTTAACACCTCCTGAACAACCTCCTCTTGATGCTTCACTCTAGTTTCAGTTTATCCGACCGCCTCCGGGATTCCTCACATGAGAAAATTTCTCGCACGACTGAATCTCTCCACAACCTCCTGTGCGACTCCATCAGAAAACTGTACGGAATTTAATATCTCGACAAATGTCAAGGTACCATTGATCTCATCAATTTTAGCCTTGAAATTATTCAGCTCTCTGTGGATATTGTCCTTCATTGATTGGATCAGTTTTTTGATATCCGTGAGTGATTCCACAGGAGTTGCATACAATCTTCACACACCTGACTTTCTGACGCGTAAGGCGATCCATCTCCTGCGAGACCGGTGCAAGCGACGTGAATCCAAAGTCTGCAGCCATCGATCTGCAGTTTCGATGTCTCACGGTCAGAGATTTGTTTGGAAGAGTTGACGCACGTGTTCATTGTTTTTCAGGTGATAAGAATAAAAAACACGGCTCCCCATAAATGAAGAAAAACGAAGAGTGTAATGTTGTACTTTTCGAAAACACTGTATAAACAGTCGAAATTATTATTATTAAATTTCATAATAAGTTGAGAATTCGAAATCTATAAACTGAAAAAGTACACTAAATATTCAGTGACAAAAATTTAAGTGAAATGACAAAATGAGAATCAATACTTAAAGATAACTAAAGACTAAAAGCTAAAGAAAATAATCTTAAATAATTATTGGCCGATTTGAAATAAACTGAGCAACTCTATTATTAGTGAACCAATTGTCCAAAGAATTCTTGAAGGCATTCACTGATGCAAAACTAACTACACTATCAGTTAGACGGTTCCAAACACTGAAGGTCCTATTCGAAATGTCGTACGGAACCGTTCACGTTCTAACTTAAACTGATGCCCACGTAAGTTATTCATATTAAGTTCGAAAAGGTCACTTAAGTTACTGTTGAATAGACCATGCATAATTTTGTAGACGACTATCAGATGTCCTCTTAATCGCCTATGAACGAAAGTAGGAATCTTCATAATCGACAAGCGCACCTCATAGGTTATGCGTACGACACCATGATGATGATGATGATACTTAATTTAGCAAGCTAATTACATAAAAACCATACGACATCCTAGTAGCCCTTCTCTGAATGGATTCTGAAAGCTTCACGTCTTTAGTTAGCCAAGGATGCCATACTGAACCAGAGAACTCCAAAATTGGGCGGACGTAGGTCTTGTATAGTTCTGCAGCAGCAGAGGGATCATATCCATGAAAAGATCTTTGAAGTAAGTGAAGTGTACTTTTAGCCTTACTAGAGCAATGCATATTATGATGGCTCCAGGATAAATCTGCCGATACAATTACTCCAAGATCATTGTGCATTTCTACACTTTTTATTTGGTGACCATAACGAAATATACCAAATGAGGAATATTTTTGCCCAAGTGGAGAACCTTACACTTTTCGGTATGTAGTGGCAGGAGCCAGTCCTCGCACCAATGAATAATAATGTTCAAGTCTTTCTGTAGGGTGATGTGATGCAAGATGGGACAATCGAAAAGTTTTGTAACATCAGCATATGAGGAGCAGGAAGATTTCAAAGAAGAAGGCAAATCAGAAATGTATTCCAGAAACAATAGGGGGCCAGCACTGAGCCTTGAGGGACCCCACTTTCCACAGAAGTGAATACAGATCTTTCACCACCAACCTTAACTGAAAACTCTCTTCCTGAAAGAAATCCTTTGATCCACAGTACCAAATCTCCTCGAATACCAACATGCTGAAGTTTGTGGAGAAGTCTTCTTAGAGGAACACGATCAAAGGCTCTAGAGAAGTCCAAGTAAACTATGTCCAATGGATCACCTCTATCCAGAGACCTCATCGACTGATCAATACATTGAAGCAGACACGTCATGACGGACCTTCCTGGAATGAAGCCATGCTGCTCTTTGGGGATGATATTATTACTCATGAGAAACGGCAGCAGAGTGTTGATAACTATCTTTTCCATAATTTTGACAGCAACAGAAGTTATGTAAATTGGTCTGAGAGGAGCATTTGATGCCTTTTTTAAACATAGGAGTTACAGATGCCTTCGTCCAGCAACTTGAAAGTGAATGCGTTTTAAGCGATATAGACATCATCTGGGACAGTGAACCTATCAGCGAACTGCTACAAGATTTACATAATTTCACGGATATTGCATCTAGTCCAGGAGTCGAATTTGATTTCAGTCCCTTGATGGCAGCTTCCACAAGTTCTGGATATATGGTTACATCACTTATAGTATTTTGGTTTCTTCTGGTGGAGACCTGCAGGTTTTCTAGAGAAAGCTTCGGAGAAAGTATCAACGAAAATACTGGCAGATGTCTTATTATCTGTGGATAAATTCCCAACGTTGTCTCGAACTGAAGAAATAGATACTTTGGTGTTGAGAGTGCTACGAATGTACTTGGAAAATTTCTTTTTATCCTTACTGGAAGAGATCTTTTTCTCAAAATTCTTCTTAGCAAGGGATATACATACTGACAGACGGTTGGAAAATTGTCGATGATCTTGAAAATCAGTATCGCGTCTATTTCTGATATATCTTTGACACAAAGACTTTTGATGGCGAATCATTCGGATGATGCCATCATCATTCCAGGGTTTAGTAGGACTCTGACGCATTAATATTGAAGATGTGTTTAGGACAACATGAAATTTGACAGTAACACAAAATTTGTCCCACATGTCGTTGACATCGTCTGGATTCCACAACTCATTTCAATCCACCAACTGCAAAGCCCCACTAACTCTCTGATAATTAGTAATTTCTATCTTCTTCACAATATTTGAGTAGTTAGGGGTTTCATAAAACTGCATCTTCATATTGAGAACTACATGATCCTATTTTCCAACTGGTGGCTGAAATTCTAGTGAAGAAAACAAGTTTCTATCATTTACAAGGATAAGATCCAAAGTTCTTGGGATTTGGTTGGGTCGATATCGAGTAGGTTTATCTATTAATTGTTGGAGGTTGCAGTTATTCAGCATGTTCAAAAATTCAGTGAAAGGCGATACAACTGAGGGGCAAGAAGTAAGAGGGCACTTGAGATCACTTCAGTTAAAGTCACCAGCAAATAAATCATTTTGTTTAGAATTGGATAAATTTTAGAGGTGATCAAAGAGTAATGAATCATGGACGTAGGCACGGGGTCGATGAATACACCCTACGCAAATAGAGAATGTTGGATACATTTTGATTAGACTTAGATCAGAGTATAAATCTCGGACACTAGATCTGACAGGCCACAAAACTACACTTTCTGATAATAATAATAAGAAAAAGTTAACTATTCAACTTTGAAACAAGCGAATCAATAGAGAGCACAACTAATTACGTCAAGCAGCGATTATGCAATATAAAAGAATTGTGCATTAATTTCTTGGCACAGTTTATCAACACAAAGTAGAACAAGAGTCTCTTGGCAAAAAGAAAGAAACTTATTACCAATATTTTTCCGGATACTTTTAATACCCTATCCCGCATGAACATCCGATATTTGTTACGTGCCCACAATACCGAGATATCGACGAAATATAGAAAATTTGAAGATTTCTAAATCTCAAACTTGAAAACTGAAGGCGATAGCCGAAAAGTTGATTTGCCAATAAGTATGTCTCGCAAGAAGAACTTCGAAAAGGTAGGTTCATTTTTTTCTAACTTCAATATTTCATTAGCTGCGGGACAAAATGTTAGATATTGGCCTATCCTTTACAGTTCTCCCAGAATTATGTCTCATAATTACGCACATAAATTATACGTTAAAGTTATATTGAATCTCACGCTCCTACAGAAATGAATATTATGTAGATCATTTCGGTTACCTCAAATCAACAACTTCATGCTATAGGTTCCAATTGTCATCTGAAATGGCTTCGGGGTTTCTCTATGTAGAGAATACGAAAGCTTGCGATCAAATTCCCAAAGTACGAACAAACGGGGTGTAGGACTATTATCCGTGCTTATTAGGCTGAAATCGTAGTTAAAACGGAACACTCTGCCTGAATGAAATGGATGAGAACAAAGGATTTACTACCGCACAGGGATTCATATCGTTCTGCGGATTAAAAAAATTAAAAACTGTACTTTCCTAGAGTGCAATATTTTTTCAATTGCGATGAAAGAAATGTTTGTTTGAAATTAACGAATCCAAATATGAGCGCGTCACAGATCTTTTTCGAATAATAATAAAGGAATAAGAATAGAAAATTTCTAGAATATTCAGCATAATATTTCAGAATAAAATCTCTAAGACTTTGTACTGCAAAAGAAAAATCCTTGTTATCTTTAATGCAATAACACTATGGTATTTAGATTTTCACTATATTAACAAAACTATTACCGGTTTCACCACACTGTGGTTTCATTAGTTCTTCTATCTGATGAAACCACAGTGTGAATGAAACCAGTTATTCCTTATGTATTATTCTTATGTCCTACTTAATATTACAATAGGTACAAGTACAAGGGGTATGTTGGAAAACCCATCAGAGTTGCTCACTTTATGAATTGAAAAGATTTAATAAAGGAGAAGGGTTATGATCTAATTGACTATTAAGTAACCTACTTGAATTATTTTATTTGTTAATCTCTAAAATTTCCCATAGATTGAGTTTTGTCTATTATTTTCATTGTGTAAATTTTGAAATTATCATCAAAGCTATGGTTTTCTTCGAGTAAGTGATTTGAATAATGAGAATCTGATTTATGATAATTAAAACTACGTTTGTGTTCGGATAATCTAACTTTAAAATTTCTGAAAGTTATACAAATATAAATTTCATCACAATCCCCCCGGATTTATCACCTTTATCAAAATTTTAGATTTGAAGTTTTTGATATGTCGGGCTAAAGAATTATCAGTTCGGAATGCTATATTCAAATTATCATGCGAGAGGAGTGATTTTAATTTTAGACTAGGATCACCTATATAAGTCAAGCTGTCGTATTTTGTGTTAGAGTGTTTTATTCTTGGAAATACTTCCTGGATTGCTTTTTGAAATTTTTTCGATGAAATCATGTTCTCAATCATACTAGGACTGTAACGGTTATTGACTGCTATTTGTTTAATTATATTTTGCTCTTTCATGAAAATATTCTGTGACATTGGGATATTAATGAGTCTATGTACCATACTCTTGTGAGCAGCTAATTTATAAGGATATGTAGATGAGCTGTGTATAGTATTATCTGTATGCAATGGCTTATGAAGAATAGAAAATCATGTTTCCATGTTTTTATTGAGGAGCAAAATCTAATTAAACAAATCGCAGTTAATAACGGTTACAGTCGTAGTATGATCGAGAACATGATTTCACGCAAAACTTCTAACAGCTTAACTTATATTAGTAATCCTAGTCTGAAATTAAAATAATTCCTCTCGCATTATAATTACAATTTAGCATTGCTTACTGATAATTCTTTAGACCGACAGAAAACTGCAAATCTAAAATTGATAGAGGTAATAAATCCAGTGTTTGTAAACTGTCTTGCGGGGATTGTATTAAAATTTATACTGGTAGAACTTTCACAAATTTCATAGTTAGATTATACGAGCACAAACGTAGTTTTAATTATCATAAATCTGATTCTCATTATTCTAATCACTTACTCGAATGAAACCATAACTTTAAACATAATTTCAAAATTTTACACAATGAAAATAATAAACAAAAACTCAATCTATGGAAGATTTCAGAGATTAACAAAGAAAAGAATTCAGGTAGGTTACTTAATAGTCAAGTAGATCTAAATCCTTCTCCTTTACTCAATCTTTTCAATTCATAAAGTAAGCAACTCCGATCGTTTTACCAATATACCCCTTTACTCGTACCTAATGTATTATAAATAAGAATAATGTAAAAGAAATAACCCTGTTCATTAATTTGTATCTATCTGAAGCCACAGTGTGGTGAAACCAGATATATATATATATATATATATATATATATATATATATATATATATATATATATATATATATATATATATATATATATATATGTATGGTCAGATATCTTCCGCGATAAACTTCGCGTGGAGTATATGTATGTGAATCTGAGACAAGACGAATTATTCAAAAATCCGTAGATCAATGAATAATCCCTCCTGACAAGAGCTAGTTTCCAAATCTGCCCGCCATGCACGCAGCCCCCAAGCGCCACAAAAGTGCAACCAAGCAGGATGCCGAGAAACGAAGCGGCAGACTGCAGTTTCGCCCTTATTAGGAGCTCATCAGTGTCGCATATCGCTTCTCAGCATCCTACCAAGCTACATCGGGGTACCCTATCAATTCCAGAAAGGACGCACCTCGTACATACGTACGAGAGTCGCCCTCTATGGACCGACACGGCGAACCCGCTACCGGACTTCGAGAAAGATACGAACAGTAACAAACATATGTGGAAACGTTAAAAATTCCAAACATTTGGGAGACATCTTTCGCCGTTCCGTGAATCACATCAACGGTAGAAAACGTGCGAAATAATCCCGCTGGAATAGTGCTCTGCTTCCGAGATAACCCTCTCGTCGGTAAATATTTGGTCAGATATCTTCCGCGATAAACTTCGCGTGGAGTATATGTATGTGAATCTGAGACAAGACGAATTATTCAAAAATCCGTAGATCAATGAATAATCCCTCCTGACAAGAGCTAGTTTCCAAATCTGCCCGCCATGCACGCAGCCCCCAAGCGCCACAATAGTGCAATCACTGACACTTTCATTTATAAACTAATTGATTTCTTATCTTTGTAACAGTTTTATAGTGTTTAGTTCACTAAGCTATCATCCTTTTCAAACAAAATTGACTAAAATGACATCTTATTATCAAGTACCAGTCACAATAATCACAGATCAGTTTTCAGTTCAAACAATTCAATATTCTTAGTTACTATTCTTGCAGTAATCACAAATATACACATCGGACTCGTCCTTTCTGGAAATGATAGGGTCCTTTCTGGAATTGATAGGGTACCCCGATGTAGCTTGGTAGGATGCTGAGAAGCGATATGCGTCACTGATGAGCTCCTAATAAGGGCGAAACTGAAGTCTGCTGCTTCGTTTCTCGGCATCCTGCTTGGTCGCACTATTGTGGCGCTTGGGGGCTGCGTGCATGGCGGGCAGATTTGGAAACTAGCTCTTGTCAGGAGGGATTATTCATTGATCTACGGATTTTTGAATAATTCGTCTTGTCTCAAATTCACACATATATATATATATATATATATATATATATATATATATATATATATATATATATATATATATATATATATATATATATATATTCTTTTGAAGCTCTCTAAAGTACTGTCCTTAGGCCTCTATATATATATATATTTTCCTGCATCTCTGCCATGACCGGTACTTATGCTGAAAGGCGTCTTCGGGGATTTTCGTCATAGTTGGTTGGATCTCTTTTATGGCTCCAAAATAGGTTCCTTTTAGGGCTTCTTAATTCAAAGGAATAAAATGAAGTTTAAAAACATTGGAGACTTCTATTCAGGAAATAATAGTCAACCATCCGTAGAATGTTAAGTATCCCCACTGAAGTAGGCGGTTATCCGATCTACTCATCGTAATCATTGTCACTCAGCACCACAATAGCAGTTGTACAATCTAGTCGAATGTTACGAATAGGAACAACTGTCTGCAATTTCATTTTCGTATGATCTTGTCCGCGTTGCATATCAATTTACAACATCTAGACAGACCACCATCTACTCGTTTGAATAAATATAATAATAGCATATTTGGTATACTAGGTAATTTGGAATATTTTGATATCTGAATCGATATAAACGCCATCTGTTATTTTTGCTTTAAGTATATCCTCATACGACACACGAAGCCATCGAGTATCAAAAACAGGACGCCATCTTTACATTACGGCTACGAGCCCCAAAGAAACGAGACGCCTGCTCTGAAACTTTTTCGGTAAGAATGCAATCATTTATTGTAATAGTTGAAATCTTTCAAGTTATTTACTATTAAGTGACCTTGGTAATTTATGATTTCACCAAAATTTTGAAAATAAATCTAGAATAAAAATGTGACATAGTATTTTATGTAAGGATGATATTTAGCTAATGTGGAATACCGAAAGTGAATATAATTTGAAATATTTTAAAATATATGCACAGTTTTATGAGTAGATATTAATTGTTCTGGTTTTTAGAAGTGGCAACATCTCACAAAAACGAGAAGGAAAGAGGTGGGAGAAAGAGCTGCTAAAGCCGCTGTCAGAGTTATTGAAATGGAATATTTACAGGCAGCTAAACTGTTCAACGTTCACAAATCGACAGTTTTCGATTCTCAGTTTGAGACAATGGCCACGCAAGCGAGTATCATCGTTTAATGCAAACAAACTCTTGAGGTTGGCGTAGTTATGTTTAACCATTATGTATGTTAATACCTAATCTCTGTGACGTCGACGTTGCTCGAAAGTCGTTAGACTAGCTGCAATTGACCTGTCAGCGTATGATGGACGTACGGCACCGAAAGTCATATGCGTTGCACGGCGCTGAACACCGTTCTCATCCCGAACGCACACCACACCGCACCCGCGTACTCCAAAATGGGACGCACATAAGTTTTGTAGAGTGAGATTGAGCTGGTGAAGGATAGGTGTTCGAATGATTTGCGAATGAGGTGAGAATCAAAGAGTTAGCAAACAAACTCACCGTTAATATCAAAACGTCGTCGTTGCTCGAAAGTCGTTAGACTAGGCAATTATGTGATCCGACCATGTTCTCATCCCGAACGAGAACCGCACACCACGCCGAGGTCTAAAGTAATGGTTAGTGTTCACTTAGAGTCGATAAGTAAAGAAGACACGATAAGTGAAGCTGAGCGAAGGGTTGATTGTCAATCGAGTACTGATACAACGGATTGTTCGGTCATATACGCAACACTACACATTTGTCCACGTTCAATGGTAGGAGCCAATATTTGCACCATCGATTTATTACATCCAAGTCGTCCTGCAGAAGCTGCCTCCCGATTAGCGGGTTTGCATACAACTTGGTGTCATCAGCGAAAAACGATTGGCGAGACTTAATCCAATGATCCTTGTGGCACCCCTCTCAACCGCCCTTTCTGAAGAGTACAACTTTAACGCGACTAATAATTAGCAGTTCAAAGAAGCAATTTCCTCCGAATACCTACGATATTCAATTTATACACTAATTACTTAGTTGTGACTCTGTCGAAAGCCTTTGCGAAATCGAGATATATTACATCGGTAGGTGTTCTATGGTCGTAGGCGTTTGTCCAGTCGTTAAGGCAAGATAAGATTGGTAGTAATCGATTTTTCCCCAACAAAGCCATGTTGCTCTGGTAGTATGATGGAGTTTTTGAAATAAACTCTGTTATTGCTTCAACTTTTATTGATTCCATAACTTTCGATGCAGCAGATAAAAGACTTATTGGTCTTTAATTGTATGGGTCAAGTTTATCACATTTTTGTAGATGGTAGTGACGCTTGACTTTTTCCAATCTAGAGGAACGCTGGAGGTCTCAAAGGACGTTTTCATAATACTAGCCTACGTATGAAGAACGAACTGAGGCCGTCAAGTCCTGGGGACGAATGATTTTTGTGCTTGATAAGGTAAAACGTTTCAGGAATATGAGTCACAGGCCAAAAGATATCCCGACAGTTGAAATAGCGAACAATAATTAGGTTATTCAATGATGATATGCGATCCAAGTATTCGATAAGGAGAATGTTTGATTCTCGATGATGTTGCATGCTGATCTAACGCACAGCATCCAAATTTTCCTGAGTGACCACTGTTTTTCGTACACCTGCCCTTGAATCGTTCCTTAACCTTACCCTTTCGCGTTTGAATTCTCCATATCGACGGGAAACTGTTGGTATGGTGCTTCAAGACCAGAAACAAAAACCAACTCACCGAGACATTCTTGTTGAGTTAATGCTTTGAAAATTGTAGAAGATTATTGCGAGAAAGTGCTCACAGTTTAATCCATTTTTAAACTAACTTGTCAACTTTGACAATTTGTTGTAGCTGTAACATAGCACGCATAGAACTGAAATCTTGTTGTTTTGTTTTGCTATTCCTTTAACTTGCTCTATTTCCGCCTTTCGGCCAATGTCACGCCGTGGAATTCTGTCACCTCACCAACCCGGGAATTTTTCCGAGGGAAGGGATCTTTAATGTCGAATACATCTCTGTTAGATAGAACCGACGGCTTCACATCTCCTTCGAAAGATGGATACTCAAGCGATTCTCAGAATTCGAAAAATCGCCTCGACTTTGTGGGGATTGAACCCAGGTAACTCTACGCAGGAGACGAGCATCGTATCCTCTACGCCACCGAGAAGGTGACTGAAATTTTCGCTTCATAATTAAATATTGTAAGGATTCATTTTTAGTACTGACAGTTGTGTACATGCAAACACATCTCTCGTATAAAGCCTAGCGAAATTCGGAGTAATGTTCAGGTAGATTTTGTTCGATAAGACGTGCATTTCTATATAAATTCGATGTTGAACGTTGGAATTGCAGAGATCTCTCAGAAAGAATATATAGATATAACCAACAGAAATAGACATACTACGGAAGAGCTTGACGTAAACCGCTTTCGAGAAACGGAAGGAAGTGCTAATATCCGGTATTTTATATCTCTATAAAGTAAAGTTTATATCCAAAGCGTGATATACCACCTCTGACTTTGCATAACAACTCACATTCACGCGGAAATTAACAAACCTGAAGCGCACCAAAAGATGCAAGAATCATCATTGTGTAAATTCCAAAAACGCCATATTTGGCAACGAGTATGTCTGCCATCAAAATTCTTATCATTACAAGCTGATTTAAAAACCAATATGTTGACTTATGCTGACAATTAATAATCACATACTAGATTCTGATGTTTGAAAATAATATATGAGGTATAACTTATACAGGTGGTTCCAACAAAAACTTGATGCCTTCATTTAACAGTGTTACCGGAAAACGATGCAGGAGGGCGGTTTATGTTTACAAAGGGTCCGTTTTTCATGCCGACCTTGAGCAGTACAGATGACCCCCTCCTCCACCTTTAAAATCATCATAGGAAATATGGTCGGGTGGCGCATAGCTAAAAAGTTCTTTCAACTGTATATGAATCAATATTTTATTAAATTAAAGTTTGGAAACAGTCATTTGTATTTTGTATTTTGAATAAATGGTGGTACAGTATGATATCAGTAAGAAAAAGGTATTTTAGCATGTTAATTTTAAAGTGTAGGGACTATAACCCCTTGTCATCCGCATCCCCAAAATTTCACTCTCGAAGAGTACCATGTTATAGCTTATTGGAAAGCCTCCCTGATACTGTGAACAAATTCGGTCAATACTCTGTGTTAGGGGTCTATACAGAGTATTCAAACTGAGGAACTTTTTATAATATTTGAGATTCTTTTGCCCGAAGCACTATACAGATTCTTTGAACCAAAAGTGGGACGCTTGCAGCATGGTTTCATGAGAGACAGATCCACCATTACAAACTTGTGTATCCTCTCGGAGAGTGTAGCGGAAGCCATTAACGCCAAACTACAAGTTGACATGGTCTACACGTATAGTGAAAAAGCTTTTGACAAAGTGGATCACTCCAAACAACTAAATAAGCTAGCGTGTGCTGGATTCTCTTAGACGGCATAAATGTCTGTCAAATCCTATCTTGTCGGCAGAAACCAAATTGTGGGGATTGGTCAGTATTCCTCTAATGAGATACTTGTATAACGCAATAGCAAGGCCACACCTTGAATACGTCTCTCAGATTTTGATGCCTTTGGCAAAATATCATGTTGTCTATGTGGAAGAGGTACAACAACGCTTTCTGAGATATCTCTATTTAAAACAGAATGGTGTGTATCAATATATAGGTGTACATTGAGTGATTCCAATTTAGAAACACTATTTAGTCGAAGAAATAGGCAAGCTGTGATATGTACTTGTTACATCTGGGGTGCCCCAAGGTAGCATCTTGGGTCCCCTGCTATTTACCTTATTTATTAATTCCCAGAATTTCAAATGCAACTTATTTGCTGATGATTTTAAGCTCTTTAAAATTATCTGAAAGCCTGCTACAGTTGGACATTAATGAGGTTGTTCAATGGTTTCAGGAAAATAAAATGAACTTCAACGTGAGTGAATGTTCAGCTATGACCTTCTGCAGAAAAATAACATCATCCAAGCAAATTATCATATAAAAGGCAATATTCTTGAACGTAGGGCTGAAGTTAGGGACCTCAGGCTGTGCTTTCAGAGCTATTTTAAATTCAATGTCCATCTTATATATATATATATATATATATATATATATATATATATATATATATATATATATATATATATATATATATATATATATATATATATATATATATATATATATATATATATATATATATATATATATATATATATATATATATATATATATATATATATATATATATATATATATGAGAAAAAATTTCTAAATATATGATGCTTGGCAACGAGATTAAAAAATGTGGAGGTGGAGGTGTTATTCCTAGAAATCTTCACAAAAGTATTGAGATTTTGGGTCTGAAGAAAATTTGTTTGAACAGTTACAAAAGATAACAGTCATCAAATCTTGTAATATTCTTCGTAGGTTTCTTTCCGAAAATAATAATGAGGTAGAGTCATAGGTTTTCTCTTTAGTTTATACTGCTCAGAATCTCATTTCATATTTTATTTATTTGTTTATATAAATGTAATATAATTAACTGACAATTTTGTCCTATTTATATTAAGAGCAGTATTCTATTCGATCGTTCACCACTTCACACAAAGGAAACTATTAATGAGTATTATTCAGTGTTACTTGACTAAGGTCCGTACACTGGATTTTTCCGGGAGAAAGCCTCTGACACTACTCGTTGGTACATTGATATCATTGTCTGATGATGCTATTATAGTATGTATATATTCTGGTAGATTGATATATTCTCATAACATTTAACGTTATCCTAATATATAATTATTCCAGGATATGTTTTGATTATAATCATTGCCTGGCAATGGTATTAATTACCGGGTGGTGGATTTATATTTTTCATGAAATCAGTTTGATTGCATGAACAGATATATGGGCAACTCGTCGGGGTAAAACCCCTATATATAGATATATATATATATATATATATATATATATATATATATATATATATATATATACCCTCCACCGTATTGGTCAGTTCCTGCGAAGTTCGCTTGATTGTACCGTTTCCTCGATGGCTCCACATTCTATCTCAACCATCCACGAAATTCACACAATATCGGCTCTCATCACTCAATAAAACTCGTCTCCACTGATTGATTGTCCATGCTACATGCTCCCTAGCAAACGCCAATCTTGCTACTCGATGGGCTCTATCGAGTCTTGGTGCTCTTGCTTGCGCGTATGATCTCAGACCAACTTCATTTAATCGTCTCCTGACTGTCCTCACACTGACGTTAATGTTATCCACTGCTTGTAAAGGTTACGCGTCTGAACAGCAGTAAGACGAGGGTTTCTTATGGTTTGATTGACGATGAAACGGTCATGTATAGCGCGGGTTGCCCGATTTCTTCCTTGTCCTCGCCTCCTCACGTACAATCCAGTTTCCTGTAACGTCGGTAGATTCGATGGATAACCGACGTCGAGACACCCAATATGGTACCGACTGAGCGGTAGGTGCGCCCTTCCTCGATCAATGTAACTGCCTTTGCTACTGAGGTTGTTGGTAAATCTCTCATTCTGAATGAAAAATACCGTTTCGAATCGTAAACAGTAAGACAATCACAAAACACCGCAACCGATCGAATTTGTATCAAATCAAAGAATGGAAAACTCTCATTCTTTAAACAAGTGAAAATGTGGGCATATACAAAAAACGTGTGTTGTATTTCATATTTGATAAAAAAGGTGTGCACATGTGTAAATGAAAAGTTTTATCAATGGTCCCAGAATTCGGTTGTGTATTTTAATACCTACCGACTGTTATCTCCTATGAATTCCTAATTTTCACCAAATTAACCAAATTGTCATCAATAACTGATGCAATTCGAACATAAAAATCGCAAACGACAATTTCGACACACCTGAGTGATAATAAGAAAATTCCAAATTGATAGACGAATTTTAATGACAATTTCTTGATTCAATGGAATTTCTCCAAAATGGTGATTTTCTACTTGAAATTAAATATATTTTGCAAAAATAGAGATAAACGCATGAAACAAGAAGGGCGTTACTGTAGGAAGATGTGTCTTGACAGATCATGATATTGTACGTTTCAACTCGGACCACAAAATTCCACAGGGTGTTACGAATTTTTGACAAAAAAACACTTTTAGTTCTGCCCCCGTATAAAATTCTTTTCAAATTTTCTTGTTTTTTCTTATAATTTCTACAAAGCAGAAGAGTTGATCTATAACTTGCCGAACAAATCATCTAAATCGGTTGAGAATTAGGCAGTTTTACTGTAAATACATTCAATTATAATAAATTAATAGTTGCAGGTAAATACGAAATTAATGAGGGTGTTGCAGTTGGAAAATTTCGATGGATTCCAACAAATCTAACTTTCGTTCCTTAGGTATTCTGTGAATAATATGAAGTTGATCTATAGGTGGAAAATGATGGCCATTGTAACCACAATGTGAAGCGGAAGTAGTTTCGTTGGTTCTATGGTAATTGCAATCTGATTGATGCCCTTTGTATCTAGTTTTGAATGAAAGACCAGTCTAACCTATATAGACGCCTTCACAATCCATACAGGACAACTTGCAAACTACAGTACTGTCAAATTTATCAGTTTTATCTCTAGTATGAAAATATTCTTGGGAGAGTTTCATATGGGTCTTGAAAGCTACTTTTTCATTCTGTTCTGAAATGACATTTGCAGTATTTTCGCTGATAGGGCCAAAATATGTTAATGAAATATATTCATCTATATTAGTTGATTCTATACGTGGGTAACTGATATAATATGCTATTTGCGTTTTTTTTCTGATCATGCCTTTTCTTATATTTGAGGGATAACTATTATTCTTAGCTATTTCTTAAATAGTTGACACTTCCCTAGACATATTTTTTTGGAAAATAGCAGATAGAAAGCCCTATAAATCATTTCTCTTTCAACATGTGAAGAAAATATATCCACAGAAGTGTCAACTAGTAAAGAAACAGCGGAAAAATTGCAAAAGACATTTCGAAACAGAATGAATAAGTAGCTCTCAAGACCCAAAGAATTCTCCCAGAAAATTTTTGATAGTAATGATGAAACTGAAAAATTCGACAATAGTGGTGTTTACAAGTGGTCTGTATGAATTGTGAAGACCATTAATCAGATTACAATAACCGGAGAACCGATGAATCTACTTTCACGTTACATTGTATCAAAAATAGCCATCATTTTCCACCCATCCATCAACTTCAAAGTTTTCACAGAATACCTAAGGGACGATAATTAGATTTCATGGAATCCATCAAAATTTTCAAACTGCGACAAACCCCCATAGAGATAATTTATCTTCTGAACAATCTGTATGGTCCGGCTTATTCGTCCGTATTTGATATCTTCAAATAACACCTACGTTAACCATAGCTAGTTTATTACCTCTTTTTGCACCCTTATTAATTTTGTATCGAAAAGTATGGCGAATGGCCGATTGCTATTGATATCCCAAAGGCCTTCGACCAGGTTTGGTACAAAGCCTCGATGAATAAACTAAGAGAAATTGTGTGGTTAGAATAGTAACTTTCTCTTCAGTAGATTGATTCAGGAGGTAGCTGGTGGTGCAACAAGTGGATCTTTCCAAGTTAATACAAGAGAACCCTAGGGTTTCATAGTCAAATCAATATTTTTCTGTTGCAGATTAATGATCTGCTCCACTCTACCGAGAACAAAATATTCACTCCTCATTCTCTCGCCAGTGTCCTACGACTACCAAGGAGTTCGACACCTAGAATGATAACAACAGACTTGCAGAAGATATCAGAGAGATATAAGATGAGCCCTAAACCTGCTGGTGAATCTTCTTTCATCATGCAAAGACATTGAGTTGCCCCAGAAATTAACAATTAACTACTAGGCATCACAGTGAATACCAGAGTTTGCTGGAAAGACCATATCTCAACCATTGCCAAATTTAGTTCTGCTCAGCTGCTTCCGCTCTCCAGGGCTAAGCAGCACTTCACGTAGCTGCTGCTTCCCCACAAAGGACAGGTGCGACAGGGTCTGGAATACTGTTCGCATGTGTGAGATTGTTTACAGGGCAAGAGTATTGTGAAACTCGCTTTCATTGACCATCATTCCTATTTCTTACAGTTCTTCTAGAAGCTACTGAACTACATTAAATCATCTTGAGCGTCAACTCCAGATAAAACTTGATGTAAAAAAAACATGTTGCTTCTTCATAACTCGGCGTATTCAGCGATTATCTCACATTCACCCGAATTGATTCGGTGGTGAAACATTGACAAAAATGTCATTGATGGGTATTCATCCACATTTTGCCCATTTCTACACCTGTACAAAATATAGCGTATTGTTCAAACTTCAAGCTTTCCTTTCTCAAATCATCCTCTCATAATCTCATCGATAACGTTGTACTTATAAGCGAAACCACTCATGAAAACTCGTAGATTGAACTCTCAAATTTCGAAAAAAGTTAATCAATGAGAATTTCAACTTAACCTAGGTATATAATTCTAAGCGAGTTTTCCGTACTTTTTACATCGAAAGTATTTCAGGGCATCTATACTGAAAAGTTAATTTCTCGACAAAGGTAAAACGAAAGATGAAATTAAATTTGAGCGGTGTCTAACGCATAAAATATTGTAAGGAGATTAAAATTCCGCGTCAAAGACTTTGTTAATTTTGCATTAACGAAATGCCCTGTAAAATTACTCTGGCCTGAAAGGCTTGCCTAGTAATCAATATTGCAAATTTCTTCTCAATTCACCTTCGTCCTTGTTATTTCTAACAAAGTTTCTCGCCAGTTTCTAATTAATTTTCATATTTTCTCAGATATAACGAGCGACACGTGGACGTCACTTCGAGGTTCTTCACTTCGTTGAAATTCAAAGAAAACAAGAGACAAGTCTCCCGGCTATAACCTTAGATATTTTCCTCACTAAAATGAACATTATTTGATTATTGAAAATTGGAATTTTTAGTTCAGAAAAACAATTAGTTGAGTTGATTGTTCCTCGTTCTTCATAAATAGATATTGTCGATTGTTATCATATTAATCAAATTGAATTTGAATAATACGAAATACTGAATTAAGGGTTAAACAATTAAATTCCGACATTTCGATATAAATTTATTAGTTCACGAAATCGAAGTATCCAAATAAAATTATCAAGAGAAGTACTACTTTTGATATTTAGCGAATATCCGTCCTCAATTTTCAAGCAAAATTCATTAAGGAAAACACATGGCAGCTATATTCTTTTGTTTTCTAGTTATTCCGGATCCCTGATTTTCCGGGATTTCAGCATAATCCAATAAATAATAAATAAAATAAAGCTTTACCTATGAATTAGAAAATAATAACTCAATCAATTTCCTCGACTTATCCATTACAAATTCAAATAAACAACTCACTTATAAAATTTACAGAAAGGAAACATTCACAGACGCATCGATTTCAATGGACTCGTTCAGTCATTTAAGTCACAAGCTGGCTGCATATAACTCCATGATTCATAGAGCTTACTCTGTTCCCCTTTCGAAAGAAAATTTTCAAACCGAACTTAATATCATCAGAAAAAAAATTGCCTCAAATAATAACATACCACAACATTTTCTAAATACAATCATTAAACGCAAAGAACAACGTATTACCTACCAATTACTATATAGCATCGTAGAAACCCCAGAAAAAAGATACACTAGTCTCAGATATACCGGCGAACTCTCTAACAAAATCAGTAACTACTTTTCTAAATTGAACATAACTACTTCATTCTCAAGCGGCCCCATCTTAAGCAGATTATTATTCAATGCCTAACAAAAAAAAAACGATAAATTCAAGCAATCAGGAATTTATCAAATCAAATGCAATGAATGTTAGGCAGCCTATGTCGGACAAACAGGGAGAAGTTTTGAAGCCAGATTCAAGGTACATATTTCCTCAGATAAAAATTCGCCAATATTTGAACACATAAAATCAACTAACCACTCGATATCATTGAAAAATCTTAAAATCCTTCATAAATGTAACAAAGGGAGAGAGATGAATTTGTTGGAAAGTTTGGAGATCAACGAACTATGTAAAAACCCACAATTTACTACCCTCAATAGCAAACTAGAGCATAATGGATCCCTACTACTCAATATTTAGGATAAATTTCATTCTGTACTTGTACCGCCTACTCATGTATTATATTGTTATTCACTTGAAAATGACCGAAGGGTCGAAACCGATCGTGATTATTGAATAAATTGTGGAAAAGTGACAAAAGTGTCTCATTTCGTTTTACTTTAAAAATGAATTTCCATAAAATAAATAAATCATCAATACAATCAATCAATTATGGTTTAATCGTTGCTAATTAACTATGGGTGATATTACCTCTTATATTGGGGCCCACAGTTATTCTGCTACTGAAGTAATACACACCTGGAACCTAGTCAACGCTCCCGTCGGAAAGGGATAACCGTGTGAAGTTGAGCTTTTTATTCAGAAATATCAGAATCAAATTTCAACAACTTGCACACAAAAAAATCACTACTTAGTTATTGCATTCAAAATTAAATTAGTACTTATAAAATGATTGACATACCATGACAAACGTACAAAAGTTAGGTTAGATTGACGTCGAATTCTTCCGATTTAGTCGAATGAATATAAGATATAAACGTCGGTTAAGAGGATATTCTAGCCAGTTTAGATGTCATGTCCCTACTTCCAAATATCCCGAAGGGGATAGAGCTTAGGACTTTCTTGCTTTAAAAGCCCACGAACCTTTCAGACATTGTCAGATTGATCGAAACGCACCATTTGGCGATATATTAGAGCTTTCATTCATTGCCTACACTTTGCGTGTAGGCGTCGTATTTGATCTTTCTTTTCTTACGAATTTTTTTATTGATGTACAGGGGGCGCAAAACTTCAATGCTTTGATAAAGTAAAATATTGTTGTGAAAATATCAACGTGTATTCATTCAACTCTTTTTGTTAGAAAAAATTTATTCTAATGTTACTTTAGTGTTTTGAATTTGGGAAGCTTATACTTGGTAAAATTCCATTATCTATATATATAAAAATCAATTGTTGTTCGTTAGTCTCGCTAAAACTCGAGAATGGCTGAACGGATTTATCTTATCTTGGTCTTGAATTATTCGTGGAGGTCTAGGAAGGTTTAAAAGGTGAGAAAAATTCGATTAATTGCCGGGAAAATCCTCAAAACAGTATTTTTCTATTTCCCATACAAACGTTTTCTAAATAAAATGGAGAGTCAATTTGTAATTTATTACCGCTGTATAAAGTTCAAATTCGCATGCGCGTTGGAGGATCTAATATCGCGTTCCGAAACTCAAAAAAAGTGAAAGTGAATCGCGACCGCGACAAAATTGCATAGTCTCACAGCTTCATATAGCTTCGAGAAAATTAATTTTAGCTAACTTCAGTTGTTAATCTGTCAGATTATTTTTTTAATAAGACTATATAGAAATCGAAAGATAAATCTTAAGTTTTGTCACAAACGTTAAATTATAAATCTTAAGTTAAATTTCTGAACGCAATCATAATATTTGACATTAGATTTGACAACCAACTAATATGTCAATCCATCCTGTCTGTCGCTTTTCAGTCAGAGCACGGAAAAAGTATTACGATATTATATTGTGTTACGAGTTACGATATCTATGAGTGCATCCTTCTATCTTTGTGGCTACGTGCGCGAGAACTTTCTTTACTTTGGTGATCCTTTATGATAGTGACATTCCAAGTAATGTGCTCTTTTTGTGATAGTGACACTTTACTGCTAAATAAGCGGAAATTTTCTCAATTACAATTTACGATGCCGAGGAGAAGACGACCTAACGTAGGTCGTCGTAGTCAATCAAATGTGCGAAGAGCTACCTCACGTGCTAACCGCACTGATGACCAGAGACAGAGAGATCAAGAAAATAGTCGTATTGCTATGTCAGAATTGCGTTCTTTAGTGAGTGACAATGTAGGAGATAGGCTTAGAATGCAACGAGTTCGTGCACATCAAACACAACAACAGCAAGCTAGACATAATGAAATTGAGCGAATCCGCAGACGCAGTGCTCCTGTGATTCTTGAACGAGCTGCATTCCACTATGATCCGGCAATTGATTATTGTGCCGACAAATCAGTAACAATTGGGGAAATGAAAACAATTTGTAAATATTGTAAGGCGTTAAAATACACTGGTGAATCTACTGGATTATGTTGTGCTGAAGGCAAAGTAAAATTGCCACAATTGGTCCCACCACCAGACCCTTTACGCTCTTTAGTTTCTGGGATTGGAAATGATTCTAAGCACTTTTTGACCAACATTCAGAAATATAACAACTGTTTCAGATGACATCATTTGGTGCTACACATATTATACAAGACAATTTCATGCCCACTTTCAAGGTATTATATAAGAATATTTTTTATATTATTCAAGTTTGTACTAAAATAAATATATATCGGAAATAATTAATGGATAAATTTTAAAATTACAGATACAAGGACAAATTTATCACTTACTGGGAACTCTGTTACCACTACCTGATGCAGATCATCAATTTTACAAATTTATTTTATGGGCAATTCAGATGCGGAAATTAATAATCGTTGTGCTCACAATCCAACAGTGAAGAGAACCATTGTCCAACAATTACAAATGTTTCTTCATCAGAATAACAATTTAGTAAACATGTTCAAAATAGCATTGGATCGGATGCCATCTGATAGCCATAACATTATTATTCGAGCTGACAAACACCTGCCGGTGAACACACAAGGAGGTTCAATTCACCTACCATTGATGAAGTGGCTGTTGTCATTGTGGGAGAAAATTTACAATCTAGAGATATTGTGCTTCATCGTCGGAATAGTGATTTAAAACGTGTATCTGAAACACACAGGAGTTATGATGCACTACAATATCCTTTGATCTTCTGGCAGGGGGAAGATGGATACCATTTTAATATCAAAATGGTAAATCAAGTAACAGGTAAATGAATTGAACAAGATTAAATAATATTTTAAATTCAATTCATCGAAGTAACAATTTAAACATTTATCATTTTTGATTGCAGGTGCTGAAACCAACAAAAAAGTTAGTGCTATGAATTTCTATTCATACAGACTCATGATCCGTCAAGGTGAAGTAAATCATATTTTGATGTGTCAACGACTTTTTCATCAGTTTGCAGTTGATATGTATGTCAAAATTGAGACTGAACGATTGACATACATCCGTTTGAACCAACGACGGCTACGGTCAGAGGAATACATTCATCTCCGCGATGCTATAAATGCTGATGGCAATGTGAATAATGTAGGAAGAATGACAATTTTGCCAGCTACTTATATAGGAAGCCCACGCCACATGCATGAATATGCTCAGGATGCTATGTCATATGTTAGGCATTATGGCCGTCCAGACTTATTTGTTACATTCACATGTAACCCAAAATGGTCCGAAATCAAGAAGGAATTACTACATAGCCAAACACCAGTTGATAGACATGACATAACCGCCAGAGTTTTTAAACAAAATTAAAATCTCTCATGAATTTTTAATAAAGCATTGTGTGTATGGCCGAGTCCGTTGTTGGATGTACTCTGTAGAATGGCAAAAGAGTGGATTGCCACATGCGCACATTTTAGTCTGGTTAGTGGACAAAATAAGGCCAGATGAGATTGATTCCATAATTTCAGCTGAAATTCCAGATGAAATAGTTGACCCAAAATTGCATGCAGTAGTTACCAAACACATGATACATGGACCTTGCGGACATTTCAACTACAATTCACACTGTATGGTCGACGGTAGGTGTTCCAAGCGATACCCAAGAGACCTGCTTGCTGAAACCATAACGGGAAATGATGGATACCCATTGTATCGTCGGCGATCAGTTGCAGACAGTGGGCGATCGGTAGTTGTGAAGGTAAGAGGACAAAATGTTGATGTAGACAATCGTTGGATTGTGCCATACTCGCCAATATTGTCCAAAGCTTTTGAGACTCACATCAATGTGGAATATTGTAATTCTGTGAAGTCGATAAAGTACATATGTAAATATGTTAATAAAGGTAGTGATATGGCTGTCTTCGGTGTAACCAATGCAAATGATGAAATATCACAGTACCAGATGGGTCGCTATGTAAGTAGCAATGAAGCTATTTGGCGAATCTTTTCATTTGCGATCCATGAAAGACACCCTACAGTAGTCCATTTGGCAGTCCATTTAGAAAATGGTCAACGAGTTTATTTTAATGCATCTAACGCGGCAGACAGGGCGGCACATCCACCGTCGACAACATTAACAAGTTTCTTCACAGTCTGTCAAACTGATGATTTTGCTCGCACTTTGCTGTATGCTGACATGCCACGCTATTACACATGGAACGCATCATCGAAATCGTTTCAGCGTCGAAAACAAGGAACACCAGTTGAAGGACATCCAAATGTATTTGCTTCAGATGCTCTGGGTCGCATCTACACAGTACATCCAAATAACGATGAATGTTATTATTTGCGGTTGTTGTTGGTGAATGTTCGTGGTCCGACATCGTTTCAACAACTGAGAACAGTTAATGGACAGCTGTGTGCGACTTACCGTGAGGCATGTCAACTATTACATTTACTTGAGAATGATTCGCACTGGGATGATACGCTCAAGGATTCCGTAATATCTTCATCGCCGCATCAAATTCGTACATTGTTTGCGATTATCATATCGACATGTTTCCCTCGAATCCAAAAGATTTGTGGGTTAAGTATAGAGATGACATGTCTGAGGATGTTTTGCATCGTGTGCGCCGTCAAACTTTGAATCATACACTACAAATGACTGAAGAAATTTACAATGACACATTGATCATGATAGAAGATATGTGTTTATTGATGGCAAATAAAGTATTGTCGTGTTTGGGAATGACAGCAACCAATCGTCATATGCACGATGCATTAAACCACGAGTTGCAAAGAGAACATCAGTACGACATTGAAGCATTGGCCGAAACAGTTCGTACAAATGTTCCACAATTAAATCAACAACAAAGAATTGCGTACGACACTTTGATAGAATCTGTGAACAGTGGATCTGGTGGAATTTATTTCCTTGATGCTCCCGGAGGAACCGGAAAAACGTTTTTAATTTCATTGCTTCTGGCGAGGATCAGATCGCGAAATGATGTTGCTCTAGCGTTGGCTTCATCTGGAATAGCTGCAACTCTGCTAGAAGGCGGGCGGACTGCACATTCTGCCTTGAAATTACCACTAAACATGCAAATCACCGAAACACCAATTTGCAACATCGCCAAAAATAGCGCAATGGCCAAGATCCTACAGGTATGCAAATTGATTGTTTGGGATGAATGCACAATGGCCCATAAGAGGTCACTGGAGGCACTGGACAGAACGTTGAAAGATCTTCGTGACAACCAAAATATTTTTGGTGGGGCCATGATTCTGTTGTCAGGTGATTTTCGTCAGACTCTTCCAGTTATTCCCCGATCAACTGTTGCTGATGAACTAAATGCATGCCTAAAATCATCAAATTTGTGGCAGTACGTAAAGACACTCCACTTAACAACTAACATGCGAGTATTTTTGCAACAAGATGAAACTGCAAATGTGTTTGCGAAGCAGTTGTTAGACATTGGAAATAATAAAGTTGCAGTGGACACCTCGACCGGATTCATCACATTACCTACAGATTTCTGTCACATCACAGACTCAAAAGTGGAGCTTATTCAGCGAGTTTTCCCAGATATAGCGCAAAGTTCAATAACCATAATTGGCTGGGTGAACGAGCAATATTAGCAGCGAAAATAAAGATGTCGAGGATCTTAATGCGACCATTCAGAATTTTCTTCCAGGACAGTTGGTTTCCTTCAAATCAGTCGACACCGTAATGAACCAGGATGACGTAGTCAACTATCCCACTGAGTTTTAAATTCACTGGAATTGCCTGGATTACCACCTCACAATTTGCAGTTAAAAGTGGGATCAGTTGTCATCATGCTGCGTAACATTAATCAACCTCGACTATGCAATGGAACAAGACTGGCTGTGAAAAGACTGATGAATAACGTCATTGAGGCGACAATCATAAAAGGAAAATACAAAGGAGAGGATGTCTTGATCCCGCGGATACCGATGATTCCAACGGACTTACCATTCGATTTTAAACGGTTACAATTTCCAGTGCGTCTGGCCTTTGCGATGACCATAAATAAATCGCAAGGACAGTCGTTAGAAGTTTGTGGAATCAACTTGGAGTTTCCCTGTTTCGCGCATGGACAATTATACGTCGCGTGTTCGCGCGTCGGAAAACCGTCTTCTTTGTTTATTTACGCACCACAAAACAAAACAAAAATATAGTTTATGAGAAAGCTTTAAATTAATTAACAGTGTGTGTCTGTGAATATCAAATTTAAACCTTATAAATAGCCAGTATTTCAGGAAAACTCTGTTTTGTAAGTAAGCAACATGATGTATCGAAAATAATATAATATAATAATTCATGCTTTATTCAATAAATGCTTTTTTATTAAATACGGATTCGATTTGTTTGTTTTAAAATCATTTTATACAAAAGATTAGGTCTTTTATTTATCGATGAGGCAGTACGAAGTCTGCCGGGTCAGCTAGTCAATAATAAAAACAAGTACTGTGTTTTAAGGAATTTTACTTAATAATTGCGATTCGTAACGCGTTTCACTACACCGTAGCTTCTTCAGACGAATGAATATACAGAAAAATATAAATGAGAATATAACTATAAATGTTCTTGAGTAATTAAAAGCTTATTGGGTAGCTTCTTCTTAAGTGGTTATTTATGACAGGTATATCCAATAAAATTAAGGAATAGATTGCGCTCCGAAAAGATTCAATAGAGGTGAAGGGCTTAAATCGACTTGTTCATTGATGAGTCTACCTGAGTGTTTGTATTTATTGATTTCTGAAGTTTCCCAAAGATCCACCTTCCAATATTTATTATCCATATGCAAAATTTCAAACTGTGAGTCGAAAGAATGATTATTTTCTAAGAGATGATTCGCATTATTTGAATCTGATTTTTATTTGAAAAACTGCGTTTATGTTCCGATATTCTAATATTAAAATTTCTATGTGTTCTACCAATGTAGAAATTATCACAGTCATTGCAATTCAATCGATAAACACCTGTTTTATTGTTTTTACCTGGTTTGGTTTTATTATTTTTATATACTTGCATAAATTATTGTTAGTTTGGAAAGCTATGTTGAAATTATTGCTACTTAAGAATGATGTCAGTTTCTCACTTTTAATGCCAACGTAGGTTAAGGTGTTGAATTTTTGTTTCAATTTATCGACAGGGTAAACTTCATTCAATACGATTCTACTTTGTTTTTATTTAAAATATTATTTATTAGTTTGGGATTGTAACCTTTATTTTTGGCTATTTGTTTAATCAAATTTAGTTCTTTGTTGAAATTTTCTGGTGATAACGGGATGTTAATCAATCTATGAATAAAACTATTGAATGCTGACATTTTATGTTGATATGGATGACACGACGAGTTATGTATTATAATATCTGTATGTGAAGGCTTATGGTAAATTGCGAAAACATGTTTTCCATTTTCATTCGTTACGTCTAAGAAATTTATCGAATTATTGCTTTCTATTTCGGTTGTGAATGGAATTTTTGGAAGTAATGAATTTATATGATTTTCGAAAATTTTCAACTGTCTATCTGTTCCTGTGAAGCAAATAATGATATCGTCTACATAGCGATACCAGTATAAACAATATTTACTGAGTGGATGATTATGAATTAATCTAAGTTATTCATGAATATTTCTGCTAACAAAGGACTTAACGGATTGCCCATAATCAAGCCGTCTTCAATAGTATAATATTTGTTATTGAAATAGAAATAATTTTGATCTAAACAAATTTATAATAATGAAAAATATCTGATTTAATGATAGTATTGACATGATTCTTTTCTAATAATTCTTCAACTAAGTAATACGTATCTTTCGGAGGAATGTTGAAAATAGATTCTTAACATCGAAAGAAATGAGTATGGAATTAGGTGGTATAGTGGTATCTTTGATATTGGCAATAAGTTCGTATGAATTTTTGACCGAAAATTTAGATTTAAAATTGCAATGTTTTATTAGCAAGTCGTTGAGAAATTTTGTAAGTTTGAACGAAGGTGCCGTTACATAAAAACAACAGGTCTAATAGGGTAATTAGGTTTATGAAGTTTTATCAACGAATATAATTCGGGGGATTGTGGATTGGAATTAATGAATTTATATTTTTCGTGGTCTGCAATTAATGATTTAGCTGTCGAATTTATGTTTTACCACTTTTGAAATTTTGCGGTAAGATCCTTAGTTGATGTTATATAGTTTCTGGCTGTTAAGAATTCTTCAGTTTTAGAAATATAATCGATTTTACTGAAGAGAATTACATCATTATAATTTTATAAAGATTGCTCTGTGATTTTCATTGGTAAACCGCCACAGAGCTAACTTCATGATTCAACAGAATCTTTTGTTACTATAGTAGCAAAATCCTTTTTTTTTCCTAGATTACATCATTGGGATAATCAGAAAGGAAAGCTATCATCGTAATTCTAGTCACCTCACCAAACATAGAAAAACGTTTTTTTCATATTGTATTCTTTGCCTTGAACTCTAATCGCTTGAAACACCTGTGAAAAATCGTAGCTCGCTGTTAACCACTTCATAAAACATGTAGAATTTTTTTGCGATTATTGGCGTTCTACGACATTTGGTTTCTATTGTTGGAGAGTACTTCTCTCAATTTTTCCAGATTTTTCCCGAAGTTTCGACTTCTCTAAAAACACAAAAGCCGACCGTAGATTATTTATTTATTAGTAACTACTTTTAGTTTTTTTGTCATTCAGCTTGATTTTCCTACAGATTTCTGCATTCTGAAGTTGAGATAACAACGGTAATAAGAAACTGAACTATGTATTATACTATCATAAGAGTTTATTGAAAATCAGGATTGCAATTTCGGTCTCTCCACCATTTTCAGCTGACAACTAATACTAAACTAAAGTTAAACATACATACATACATAAACAGATAGATACAAAATTGATAGGAATACAATCAAGAGGTAATAAACTAATTATGTTAAAAGCAGGTATTATTTGAAAATATCAAATATGCGCGAATAAACAAGGCCATACTGACCGTTCAAAAGATTATATCTTTGGGGGGGTTCGTCCTTCAGGTATTTTATGAATCATCTGAAGTTGATCTATGGGTGGCAAGTGATGGACATTTTCGATAAAATGTAAAGCTAATGTAGGTTCATTGACATTTATCATATTTTTCGAACGACAACAAGATCCACGAAGAAATAATATATGGGCGATGTCAACCCAAATTATTGGGTCCATAATGATTCTGAAACATCTATAGATCATAATCGGCATCACTTGGAAGACTGAACCTGGCCATCGGGGCTCTCTCGGTTAAACAGAGAGGGAATTGTTTTGTCGAGTTTGAATATTGAAGAGTTTTTCTGCGTTTATACTTCAAAATTGGCAAGCAAGAAGAAGGTAGTGATTACGTTTCAGGAGACTCACTCTGCGACGGAAGAACATCTCCGCGAAAGAGGAAATATCGCAGGTTATGTACTTTTTGATTATCTCCTTAGTCCTTTTTATGACCTTACTTGCTATGTAAAATCTTTTCTTAGTTTTGTTTAGACATATAAGAGGTATGATTGTTGAAATATTTTTCTGTCGGTTTTCTTTTTCCATTGTTACAGATTCCTGTCCCAAACCCCCTTCCTTTCACCTTAGTCTTCGTTTTGAAATCATGGAATGCAAGAGAGAATGAAGCGGCTAGGCAGAAAAATCTTTGGTACTCTTTATGTACACACGACTCTAACACAACATAAACAGACAAGCCATTGTCTGCAATTGCGATAGGAAAACGAGTTTATTCCTCAGGTTTTTTCACTCGTTTAATGAATCATATGCAAGATAGTATGGTTCCCTTGTTACATTTCCTGAGCTCACACTTGAGTTTTTTGACACACAACAAAATTATGGGTATAAGCATTTATTGTAAATACAATTATTCAAATTTTGTAAACCCTCTCTTTTCAAAGAATATATATATATATATATATATATATATATATATATGCTCTGCCATTATTCGATGAAAATATGACTAGAGAAGTGTCAACTATTAAAGAAATAGCTAAGAACAATGTTTATCTCTCAAATTCAATAAATGGAATGATCAGAAAGAAACAAACACAAATAGCATATAGTATGGTTCTCTTGTTACATTTCCTGAGCTCACACTTGAGTTTTTGACACACAACAAAATTATGGGTATAAGCATTTATTGTAAATACAATTATTCAAATTTTGTAAATCCCTCTTTTCAAAAGAATATATATATATATATATATATATATATATATATATATATATATATATATATATATATATATATATATATATATATATATATATATATATATATATATATATGCTCTGCCATTATTCGATGAAAATATGACTAGAGAAGTGTCAACTATTAAAGAAATAGCTAAGAACAATGTTTATCTCTCAAATTCAATAAATGGAATGATCAGAAAGAAACAAACACAAATAGCATAACATAATATTTACTGACGTATAGAATCAACTGAAACAGATAAATACATTTTATTAACATATTTTGGGGCTATTAGCGAAAAGATTGCAAATCTCATTTCAAAACGGCATAAGAAAGTAGTTTTCACAATTCAGATGAAACTTCCGAAATACTTTTCAGAAGTAAAGATAAAACTGATAGATTTGACAATACTGGAGTTCACAAGTTGTCCTGTATGGATTGTGAATGCGTCTATATAGGTCAGACTGATCGTTCATTCAAAACTAAATGCAAAGAGCATCAAGTGGACTACTTTAACAAGAAAACTGACGAATCTCCTTTCGCTTTACATTGTATAGAGAATGCCCATAGATCAACTTCAAATTAGTCACAGAATACCTAGAAGACGAAAGTTAGTTTCTTAAAATCCGTTAGATTCTATCTCCCATAGAGATAATCTTCTGAGCGACCAGTACGGCCTCTATTCATCCTTATTTGATATCTTTAAATTATACCTGCTTTTATCATATCTAGTTTACCTCTTGTTTGTACCCTTACTAATTTTATATCTACCTGTTTATGTATTTACATTTTCAACTTTAGTTCAGTACTTAATGTTAGCTGAAGATAATAGATAATAGAAGAATAAATATTCTGTGAAAGTATAATACATAGTTCAATTTTTATTATCATTATGGTTAACTATCACGTAGTGAAGGCAGGTTCAATTAACTATTTGAAATCATAATCCACAACGGATATTTCCGTTGAGATTGAAATTTTATAAAACCAGAATTGCAAAATAGAACATTCAACTCAGTGATTAGTTTCGAGTTGTGCGAGAAACCAAGATTTTTAATGATTTTTTAGGATTTTAGGTTATGCTTTCGAATAGCAGTTTCAATTCACTTTTTATTTTTTCGAAACTTCTGCACCCAGACCCGCTAAATCGTCATAAATACAAAAGGTCATATGCGCTTATATAAGCTCATGTGCGCGCAGACGGACTGACAAGAAGAGGTCATGCACAAGCGCAGAAAGTCTCAAAAGTAGTGAGCAATTCCATGGTTACACACTTGATTTCCATTTGCGTGCATATGGCCTCATATGAGCGTATGGAGGCATATGTCGAATGGACAACTCTTGAACTTGGAGCGTATGCTTGTATTCGATTCTGTCCCTATCGAAATGAGAATGTTGCTTTTCTACAGCTGTAATTGAAAGAAAATTATTGCGCTTGTATGCTGCTTCGTTGTTTATATGTTCATGTAACAACTTACAATTAAATCGAACTACAATTTCTAAACAAAATGAATTAATTATGTTTTAATATTTTGTTCATTTGTTTAATTCATTGATATGACGGTATTGATACTAAGACATTAGGGGCAATGTAAAACTGGTACTATACACACCAAATAAAGAAATGACAAGTGATACCGTCTTTTACAATCTCTCATACAAAATGACTCAAAAAGTTTCAGGAAAATGAAGAGTGGCCTTTGCGAAAACCCAATAAACACAAAAACATTCTTTATGTTTTTGAGGTGGTTAACATTTTTCATGAATTTCTTCAAAATTTCAAGCAACCAGAATCGGAGAAAACATATATGATGAAAAAACACGTTTCTTAATAATTAATGCCGATTCTACGAATTATACTGATGAATTGAAAATGTGAGATTGCTTCCGAAATTTTCGATGATTTCTTTTTCATCGGCACATACAGCGTTTAAAGTGATACTTTTTTCAGCAGAAGGCATCTAAATTGAATGAGTAATCGAAAAAAAGAAAATATGCGAATATTATCTAGAAAGTGCCAGTGTAGGTCAACTTCCAGTATTTTCGGATGAGATAGACCCATTTGAATGTGTCAAACTGATGAAATATTATTTTTACTCAATTTGGTTATTATTTCATACAAATCGATCATTAGTTATAGAAGCTATAGCTTAAGGTAGCACCCTACTCTCATTTAATTTCATATACAGGGTGTTACATAATAGTATGTCACAACTTGAGAGGAGTAAATCTACGTGCAATTCCAAGAAAAAAAGTTCATATAAACAAAGCTCCGCAAAAGCTTCGTTACGGAGCTACAGTGTGTTGAAACTTTCGGAAAAAATTGGTGTTTTCTTCAAAACTCCTGCAGTTTTTAAAATATTCAGCCCAAATTTGGAATGCAAGCTATTTTTTACAGATTCCATAATTACATGTCCTAGATTTCAAATGAAATTTCAAAGGTGTTTTCTTTTCCGGGACCATGTCTCATTTTGCGCTTTCAAACTTTTTTACAATACGCCACTGATCAGCGTACAATCAATTTTCGTCATCTTCGTTCAATTTAGAAACTTTTTGATACTCGTTATTTTACAAGTGTCACACACTTGTAATTTTTTTGTATCTTTAACCTTTTAATTCAATTATTGAATCAGAGTTATTTAAATTGTATGTTATTCGTTAAATAAAAAATTGATATAAATACTCTATAGGTATGCCCGAAATTGGCTTTTATTTTGATAGCTCGTCTTCCGAGCCTCGACTTATACTTTATCAATATCAAACTGAAAAAAAAGAACAATTAAAAACTGAATAAATTGCTGCAGGTGTCCTACACCTGCACGAATACAGGCCTCTGTCCTTCTTCGCATATTATCAGGCATACTTCGAAATATTCCTGGGATATTTCTTATCATGTCACAAGAGGTTATTTTTTGATTTCTCAAGTCTTCTACAGTGTTCACTGAAGTGGTATAAACTGAACTTTGGAGATATACCCATAAGAAAAAGTCAGAACTGTTTAAGTCTGGAGACCTATGAGGCCATGGTTCTGGCCCACCTCGACCTGTCCATCGGTTCTTGAATGTATATTCAAGAATTCCCTAGCTACTCCACTAAAATGTGCTGGTGCTCCGTCATGCATGAACCACATTATGTTTCTCACCAAAAGTATCCCATCCTCGAGCAATAAAGATAACTCCTCCTCAAGAAATTACCGATAAGCGGGACCCTTTTGTCTGTTAGGAAAAAAAAATTGCCCAATCGAATAATTTCAAATTATTCCGACATAGACATTTAATGAGAATTGTTCTTGATAATGATTATTGTGAAAATTTGTGATAGCAGTTCTCGAAAAGTTAGCTTCGTCTGTGAACATTATTCCACTATCAGAATGACCATTTTCTCTAATTTTATCTAAGAACCATCGGCAGAAATTCAGTCTTGATGGAAAATCTCGAGGAATTAGAATTTGGACGCGTTGAATATTAAACGGGTGCAATAAAAAGTTGTGCAGAATCCTCCAAACTAGAACATGTGAAAGATTCAACTGATTTTCAATTTTTCTTGTATTCATATGAGGATTCAAGTCAATACAATTCAAAACTGCTTCCTCAATATCTGGAGTTCTCATAGTTTGAGTTGCACCTTTTAAATGATTATTTACAGTAAAAGTACCAGTTTCCCTCAACCTTCTGTGGATATTTGAGAATGTGCGCCTATCTGGTGTTATTCGACTTGGAAAGGCACCTGATCGCCTAGCTACTGTTGTTCGTTGCTTGGCGTTGGTTAAATCAGTCATTTTTCGTACATCAAGAACTTCAAAAGTCTTAAAACTAATTGTTAGTTCAATGAAAAATTCGAGCAGACACTGGTTCAACTTTAGCAACTGTCAAAATAAATAAATAATACGAAAGATACGAAAGAATTCAAGAAAGTTTCTAAACTGAACGAAGATGACGAAAATTGATTGTACGCTGATGAGTTGATCAGTGGCGTACTGCAAAAATGTTTCAAATGGCAAATGAAGAGAAGGCTCCGGAAAAGAAAACACCTTGTAGATTCTAGTTAATATTTAGACCGTGTAATGATGGAGTCTGTAAGAAATAGCTTGCACCTTGAATTTCGACTGAATATCTCGAAAACTGCAGGAGTTTTGAAGAAAAAACAAATATTTTCCGGAAATTTTAACAACCTGTAGCTCCGTAACGAAGCTTTTGCGGACCTATGTTTAGATAAACTTTTGTGTTTTAATTGCACGTAGATTTATCCTCAAGTTTTATGTAACACCCTGTATAGAGGAAAGTTTTTCATGAATTTCTGGAGCCATTGGAAGCCTCATTTATCCATTTAACCCCAATATTGTATTTGTATAGATAGCAAATCCCATGCTAAGAGAGAAGAAATCATGAAACAATAAAGTAGGATTCTGAAAATCTAATAAAATTTTCAATGGTAAAGCAAATGAAGTACAAGTTACAATGTAAAAATTCTTCTCATACTTTCTAGTCGATGAAATCAAAGCTGATACTTTATTTATTAAAAAAATTTTATAACTTTTTCGAATCGGATAATGCTTCATCTAATGAATGTATGAAAAACTATAAAGTATGTTACGTATACAATATATATTCTTGGATGAATAGTGTTTCATGTGTTGATATATACTATCTGTGTGCCAAATTTCATCCAAACCCGTCTAGACTTCTCAGCGATATCGAGTATCAACCATTCAAACATACAAACTTTCACTCTGACATAGTAGTAAATATTTTTATTGTGAATGTAGAATTTTAATTCTCTGTTTCATTCTTCAACCTCCTTGGTTCTAAATTTCTTTATATTTCGCAGTAAAATGTGGAAAATTGGGAGTTTGGAACAAGATATGTCATGAGATATTTGAGGTTGAAAAGTTGTGAGAACTAGCACTTCTTTGTAATTGGACTTTAAAGTTAATTAGAATTTATATTTATTAGGTAAGTGAGACAGGATATTTGAAAAACCAAGAAAGATAATATTCTTTTCACTTCTGAAGAAATTATGATGTTGAAGATATTTTATGCGTTAAAAATGATCACAAAAACCTATGGAATCGTTGAAACCTAATGATATTGCAGTCTTCTGGAATATATCGGCGACCGTTGAAGGTATTGGAAAACCGATAGAGATGATCAACTCAGCTCCTGCGGTTACTGAACTGTGTTTAAGGATATAGAATTTGTTTCACTTAATTCATTTATTCTCTTGAAAATATAATTTTCGAGTTCCAAATTCATGGATAATATAAGATAGCTACAGAACTATACTTTCATAATCCAGCTAACTTCTGCAACTTCCGCGTTTTTCATTTTCTTTGAATGAAAATGGAACTCCGACTAAAGTCATTGCAAAGGGTAATAACCAATTGAAAGTTCTATGGGCTTGTAGAATTCAAGTGTACTTTATTTTCGAACATCACTCATCAGAGTTCAGCTGCCACATTTCGATAGAATAAATTGAAATTGAAATCCCAAACACACACAAAATTCAATTCTTTCCAGGTGAACTATTCCGCCCAATTCGAATTTTGCATTATATCGGTTTAAACTGAATGGTGCGGGCAATTTCGCATGCTGCAAACAATCAAAGTTAAAAGTTTTCAATTAATCTACCGTCAGTTATTTAGTCAAACGGATAAGCCTCCGCTTCGAATCGGTATTAAAGTATTAACTATTAACTTGGAAGTTTATATTTTCAATCGTTCGAGATAATTTGTGTTGTAGCATAGAAAAATATTTCATTAGAACTAATGAACTCTGCTTCACGATTATTGTGAATATTTACAGCGTAGCCGAAGTAAATTTACAAAGACACTGTATAGAATTAGCTGCCACTATCTAAAACTAAAACACGCCTACCAACAAATAGATTAAATAGATATGTCACTGTTACCGCGGTTTCGAACTCTTGTTCATCATCAGACAATATGAAACTAAGTATAGAAAGTCGTAAAATTCATAATCAGATATTTGAATTTGGAAAAACTAGATAGTGGATAAAGTTTTCAATACCTATTGAAAGGCAGTTATTTTTCGGATAAATTGGGCTTCACATAAATCAGTCTGGTCGTTAATTATCTATAAGTTGTCATTAAATTAAAGAGCCTATTGAAAATTTCTACTTAGGTTTTGAATTTTTCTACTTTCTGGGCAAGGTGAAGGTTCATGAAATTAACAGTACTAGGAGAACAGTGAACATTTCACAATAGATAGCTTATGTTTGAGGGATGTAGAAATTATTTCAGGCTGGATAAGATAACTTAAAATCTTCTGATTGATCTAAATTAATCTCTATCGGATTCTTATTATCATCATACTGCTATTTCGGATTTCAGTTTGAAAATGTAATTTGCGACATTTCTACTTATCTGTCCAAAATATGTTTAAGGGATGAATTTTTCGGATATGTTGGTACTTATGATTATATATACTTGACTAATTGCTATATTGTTTTTGTTTTACTAATTGGTCGATTGGCATTTTGTCATTTCATACTTTTCTCGTCAAACGTGACAGTAGATTTTGAAATATGAAATCAATTCAATTGCCAACAGTCCTTAGAATAGAATATACTTAACAGAAAGAAACAATCGCTTTGATTAGATAGTTTGTCAGATCATAAAGTTAAATTTCTATGAGCCACTTTTATTATTAGCGAGAGTGAATATGGCACACGCAGTAGAAAGAAGTGCAAAATAAATATTTGAAGATTCGAGAAGAATAAATTTGAAGATTCTCTCCTACCGTATGGTTCCTTGATAGAACAAATTTAAGCATAATATAATAATAAAATAATCCCTAGTTACGGTTAAATTACTTAACCTACTCAAAAACACAAATTTTGAACTGTTTCTTCTTATTAGATGATTATGACTCATATGCACCAATTTTTTCCTTTCGTGTCTGATTGTTAAAGACATTAGAAATTGCATTTATGATTTTCAAAAACAATGTTTTACAATTTTTGTGAAAGCCCTACATTAAAGATGTGACGGTTGAGTATTGCATGGAATTCACTCAGTCTCAAAATTAGATACATAACAATTTGTATTAGAGATTTTTATTATGAAGTGCAGAGTTAATGTTTAATATTTATATTGAACCACTCCTCAGGGTTAGAATAGGAGTAACATGAGTAACTTTCAGTGTAACTTGACTAAGGCCCGTACACTGGATTTCTCCGGGAGAAAGCCTCTGACACTACTTGTTGGTACATTGATGTCATTGTCTGATGATGCTTAAGTTTGTATATATTCTGGTAGATTGATATATTCTCATAACATTTAACGTTATTCAAATACATAATTATTCCAGGATATGTTATATGTTTTGATAATAATCATTGCCTTGCTTTGGTATTAATTACCGGGTGGTGGATTTATATTTTCCATGATATAAGTTTGATAGCATGAACAGATATATGGGCAACTCGTCGGGGTTAAACCCCTATATATATATATATATATATATATATATATATATATATATATATATATATATATATATATATATATATATATATATATATATATATATATATATATATATATATATATATATATATATATATATATATATATATATATATATATACTTTGTAAATATCATAACCATCACCCATAGTCAGCTGTTCAGAGAGTTACACTACCTAGACATCTTGGAGGTCGTGGATTAACTGATTTCAATAATCTCCATAGTAAACAGATTTTTCATGTACGTTCCCATTTTCATGATAAACAGAGAACGTCTAAATTACATGATATTGTTGTTGCTTCAGATTATAATCTTACACCTCTGAACTTGATAATGCAAAAGGTAGATTTTGATATATTTGATGATAATTCTAAAGAGAAAGTTGGATGCAGAAGGAATTACACGGAAAGCACCCTAAATAATTGAAAAATGATTATATTGATGAAATCGCATCGAATAAATGGTTAGTATCTGGAGATTTGTTTGCTGAAACAGAAGGCTTGGCAATTGCGATACTGGATCAGGTTGTTTTCACGAGGAATTATAGAAAACACATCATCAAACAAAATATAGATGATTCTTGCCATAGATGTTTCTGTTCTTCAGAAACAGTTTTTCATATATTATCATCTTGCTCAGTCCTTGCTTCATCAAATTATTTAGAAAGACATAATGCCGTCGCTAATATTATTCATTTTAATCTAGGAATTAAACATGACCTAATTCCCAAAAGAAGAAAAATTTCACGAATATGAACCTGAGATTATTTGTGAAAATGACAAATATAAACTTTATTTTGATAAAACAATTCTTTGCAACAGAGCTGTAAAACACAATAGACCAGATATCATTCTTAATGATGAACAGAATCAAATAACATATATAATTGATATTGCTATACCCGACACACATAATATACAAAATAAATACAATGACAAAATTTGTAAATATATGATGCTTGGCGACGAGATTAAAAATGTGGAAAATGAAAAATATTTATTCTACCGATTATTATTTCCACAACAGGTGTTATTCCTAGAAATCTCCACAAAAGTATTGAGATTTTGGGTCTAAAGAAAAATTTGTTTGAACAGTCATCAAATCTTGTAATATTCTTCGTAGGTTTCTTTCCGAAAAAATAATGAGGTAGAGTCATAGGTTTCTCTTCAGTTTATACTGCTCAGAATCTCATTTCATATTTTATTTATTTGTTTATATAAAAGTAATATAATTAACTGACAATTTTGTCATATTTATATTCAGAGCAGTATTCTATTCGATCGTTCACCACTTCACACTAAGGAAACTATTAATGAGTAACATCAAGTGTTACTTGACTAAGGTCCGTACACTGGATTTTCTGGGAGAAAGCCTCTGACACTACTCTTGGCACATTGATATCATTGTCTGATGATGCTATAGTATGTATATATTCTGGTAGATTGATATATTCTCATAACATTTAACGTTATCCTAATATATAATTATTCCAGGATATGTTTTGATTATAATCATTGCCTTGCAATGGTATTAATTACCGGGTGGTGGATTTATATTTTTCATGAAATCAGTTTAATTGCATGAACAGATATATAGGCAACTCGTCGGGGTAAACTCCCTATATATATATATATATATATATATATATATATATATATATATATATATATATATATATATATATATATATATATATATATATATATATATATATATATATATATATATATATATATATATATATATATATATATATATATATATATATATTTGATGGCTCATCTATAAAATGTATTTCACCTCAAACGAACGACCCTGCGTATTTTTTATTCCGTAGTTATTTTGAAAATAGATCGACGGATTTTGGTTTGGAAACATTTGACTTATATTCGTGACTTTATCGAGTAACTTCCTAAAAAGCAGTGCTTCAATTCCTCAATTTCGAGCGATACCTTATTCGAAAGCTCCTCGAAGCCTTTTCGGTATATGAGAAAAGTAATTTAAACGAATCTTTTATGCTGAAAGTAATTGTACATCCCAAATGAACAATGTTGAATATTTTGGCTTTTCTCATGGTTATTGTCAGAAAGGAGAACTAATCAATTGTTAGATAGAAGGGATACATTTGGATGGAATTCAGAACCAGAAAATTGATTTAGCTTGAGACTTGAGATGAGAAAAGTTGATTTTCTTGTAGAGTCTCACTTTTCGACGTACAATAATCCCGAAAATATTTTATTGTCTTATCATGTTTACAATAAAAAAATGTATTGTGAATGAGTTAGATTCTAATTCCTATTTACAATAAAATAAATTAATCTACTCAAAAACACTAATTTTAAGTTGTTTCCTTTTCTTATATGATTACGAATCGTATGCACCAACTTTTTTGCACTTAAGATTTTCAAAAACAGTGTTTCGAAATTTTTTTGAAAACTCTACAGTAAAGATGCGAAGGTTGAATATTGCAAGGAAGTGAGTCAGTCTCAAAGTAAAATACATAAAAATTCGTATTAGAGATCTTCAGTACAAAGTACAGAATTAATGTTTACTATTTATATTGAACCACTCTCAGGGGTAGAATAGGGGACGAGTTTTATTGGACAACAAGTTAAATAATAATCCAAACTACACTAAACCAAGAAATTATTGTTAACATATATGTCAACGAAATCCGATGATTTCTTGGCGCTCATGTTCCCTTCATGAGAAATGAAATGAAAGAAATAAATTGAGATTTGCAAGGCACCATTACATATTGATAGCAGCAATTTTTGATCCATTTTTACGAGTAACGTTTGTTCTTCCTGAAAGAAGACAATAATTTGGTATTGCTAGACTCCTTCATATTCAGTTTCAACAGAACTAGGGTGAGCAAATTAGAACTGCAGCGATACGACAACGTGTCAGTAAATTTGGTTTGGCGTCTCGTATAGCAGTTCTATCCCTAGCTCGAACCGCAGCACATTGAAAAGCCCGATTGAATTTTACCAGGAACAATCACTCAGAAGCAGAATGGGAGGGAGTTTTGTTTTCAGGTGAGTGGAGGTTTTCGTTTTTCATTGCGATCGATGTTCTCTAGTGTACAGACGTCAAGAAGATATGCCGAGTGGAACTGGCCGTGGTTTTGGTAGTGGTTCAATAATGGTGTGAGGAGGAATTTCTTCGAATGCACGCATTGATTTGGTGATCGTAAATAATGGAACCCTGAATGCTCTGAGTTACGTTATGGATATTTTAGAAGAATATGTTGTACCATTTTCGGCATAATGAGCCAAACTTTATCAAGCTTATGTCTACATTCAAGGACACTAAATCACTTCAATATAGTTGCTTGCACGAAGTCTAGACCCGTAACCGCCATGATAATAAGGCCTGAGCGCTTTGACGTATCATGACGTCACACATCTCTAGTAGTCATAACAAGCATGCGAAACGAAATCACAACAGGTGGCACAGTGTAATCGAAAAGCCAGTGCATGTCCTTTTGTTTTCTGTATTTCTTCCGAAAATGAGTGCTTCTAGTGATTAATTTATGTGGTAATGCATTTATAACACATCAAGATACAGTATAGTGCTGTTTGTTCACCGAATAATTTAAGTCAATTATAAACTTGAACGAATTTCAGTGAGGTGATTTGTGAGTGAGGTTAGGAAAGGCGTATTAGTGTACTGTTAAACTTTTCATTTATAAACCTAAATTTTTTTGATACTTTTATTGTGGGAGTGTTAGTGTCTTTGAGATATTATGCCGTTCAGGTGTTGTGTTTTTGGTTGTTCAGGAAACTAGGGTTATGCAGATGCACCGAAAGAGGCGATATTTTCCTTCCAGGAAGATATTAGTTGGAAAGGTAAATGGTTGAAATCGATTCCCTGAGCTCATTTTGAACCGTCGAAGTACAGTAAGGTATGTGAATAACATTTTCAAGAAGATGACTCGATCAGGGATACTACAAAATTTGATAAAGTAACTGGTAAGTACTCTACTCTGCCAGTCAAACGTCTTCACTTGAAAGAAAGGGCAGTACCAGCTATTTTCCGCATTGCCCCTTATGTTTATCAAAACTACATAAAAATCGCGAAGAGAGGGAAGAGAAACTTATTGAAATAGAAAATCAGAACCTACTCAAAGCTATTAATGAAAGTAGAGCTGAACATGACTCATTTCTTTTGATAGATCAGCAAAAATCTCATTTCTTTTGATAATTTCGATAAACTTTTAGTAGTTCTAGATCAAATGCCGCACAATCCTAAACGGCTTAAAGTTATTGAAAAAGAGAAAGTTACTTTTTTTAGATTAGATTAGGCCCCACAACAACATATGGTATTGTCTCAAAACAAAAAGTTACTAATTGCGAGATTTCGCAATGTGTGAACATATCGAAGAAAATTATTTTTCAAGGGACAATCTTAAACCTTCCGTAGAATGTTAAATATCCTCTCTTGAAGGAGCTAGTTTTCCGATCTACTCTTCATAATCACCGTTCACCGAGGCCACCGGGAAGTCGTACAGCACGGTCAGATGTCACCAATAGGAATAATGGACTGCAGTTTCGGTCTCCTTTGACCTCGTCAGCATTATCTACCCACTCGTAACAAAAGGCCATGCCGTTACCTACTCATCTCAATTCGTTGGAGCGAACGCAATAAGATAAATATCACTGCGCCCCCCAACGGACCGAAACAGAGGCTACCTCACCAGCGACGAATTGAAGTGCATGGCCTTTTGTAGGTAATATTTCGGCGATTATCAAGGAGGATATTTAACAAAATGGTATTGCTATCAATTCTAATTCAAAAATGGAAACATATTTTTATGGTCAGGAAATTTTGTGAATATTAAAGAGTAACTTCACCATGCGATATTTATAACTTTAAAATGTTAAAAATTGATTGAAGGAACTAGATTCTGAAACAGAATCGTTAAACAGTTCCCCAAAGCTCAATGATAACGATGAAAATTTGAAACGTATAGTTAATCATGTGACAATTCTTTTGGACTCTATAGATGGCGGAAACTTATCGAAAAGTAATCGTTTCAAATTCCTTTCCGAACGACTGAAACTAATTATAATACAAAAGAAAGATAACGCTACTTAACACTCTAATTTTGTCTTCTATTATGCTGCATGCTTATAAATTTTAACGACACTCAGATGGACGAAATTCACATCCAACCCTACTTAGATTTCAAAGGTGGAAAAATTGTGGGGACTTAATATGTTTCGTTTGCATGTACATCAGCCTATACTTTCATGATAACTAGTGTGACATCAAAATTCAAAGAAGTTATTCATTTATTCCATACATCGACAATTAAAAGTGATACACTTTTTCACTATATAAAATTATCGTTACAAAACTTGAAAATATAGGTATAAACTTCAACGTTTCCAGATTTTAAGACTGGTGAAAAGAAAATAGCCAACTTCATACAATTGCATGAATTAGAACACGACAAATTTTTGAAATTTGGATATTACTCAAGGCATTATTTTCTAGTAGTTTAGAACGGCAAAATGTGAAGTTAGCTTTGAAAATTTTCAGTCCATTTGTTATAGAAGCACTATATTGACATTTGGAAGTAATTTAGAACATTCATCAGAAACAGCGGATTTTATAAATATTATAGTTACATGGTGAAAAACCGCAAACGTGAAAACTCCTCTGAAAGGACAGAGACTCAGAGATGAACTTCAAATACCAATAACTTCTAAAAACCCAGATGATATCAAATTGATATTTTTGAGCGATACGATCAATTGGCTAGATTATTGGAAACTTTCTGATTTTCCTCATAAATTGACTCCTGAAACTCATACAGCATCATCGCATACTTTACATGGCATGATAGAAGTTATTGAGTATTGTTTTGAAGAACTCAACATGAACTATGTTTTGTTGGGGAAATTTCAGACAGATTCTTTGGAACATAGGTTCGCAAAATATAGACAATTATCAGTTGGTAACTATCATATTTCGATAAGGCAGTTCTGACAAAAACTGAGAATTCAATCGCTTTTATCATTAACGTCTCAAAATTTTCTATATTCTATATTTCTGTAACTAGCTTTTCAAAAATTTGGACGATTGTCATGAAGAAAAGAAATTTTGTGATAATTTCTTTTATCATCATTATATTATTCTATAAGGTAATACGAAAAATTGAATCTGACTTTTGTGAATCAAAATTAGTATTCGACGAGGAAATGGTTGTCGAAGAAAGTTATAAGTTGATAAAAAATTTGAGCCGTGGAGGTCTATCTTTTCTTGAATTCTTAAAACTCAATTTCAAGAAGGATTGTGTTGTGAGTTTTGTTTTCAATTATTGGATGACAAATGAAATTGAAAACTATAGGTTACCTGCTTGTGAAACCCTCAGCCCGGAATATATTTTGAAACTAATTATAATAGATACAACAAATACTCTTTCGAAGAGTTATTGCGGGGAAACAAATGATAGATTGGGAAAGAACAAGAAAGGGAAATTGGATACAGTATCGAATAAATGAGTATCTAAGTCTCCTGAATATGTTCATTTCTATATTTTCCCAGGGAATCTAGGTCTTTTGTGCTAAAGCTTTTTCGAAATAAGAATAACTTAAAACTAAAAAATAACAAGAACATTATAAAAATCCAGAAACCCAAAGAAAAAATTGATGTTTTCAACGTTTATAATAGTTGAAGCGCCTACGAACGCCCGTCTGGGTAGAGTATCGAGCTAGCCCGTTATGACTACTAGCGAGACGGTGCGGTCCGAGCGCTCAGTCCTTATTATTACGGAGGTTACGCTAGACCTCAATATCATTGAACATGTCTTGTACCATTTCACTAGAAGATTAAGAAGCCGGCAAAACCAGCCAGCAACTGCAAGTATGGTTCGAAATAGACTCATCGAAAGTTGGAACGAAATGAATCACAATGTTTCGATTGAATGATTTTTAGAATGAACGAAATTATTCTTGCCAGGGGTAAAAATATCTGCTATCAACAGATTTTTGGGGACGTCCATTTCCTCCTGAAATTCAACATTTTTCATTGTAGGTTTTATTTCCATTCCTTCGACTACCTTTTTCATTTTGATTATTCTCTTTGCGCTGGTGGATTACAGGAAATATAATTCTTTATCGTATATGAACTTCTTTCGAATTTATGGGTTAATTTCTTGGCGCAGTCAAGTATCATAAAATGAAACATCAAATATTAGGCCTATGCCTATGCGATTCCTCATCCATCCACGGGCTTATGGTAGTAATCAACTACAGTGTTTGTTCATATTGAGGACAGAACAACGCTCTTAACGTTCCGAATGTGTATCATTGTTATAATAATAAATGCATTCTCGGTATTTTCCGATATACGTTATTCTTTCTTTGTATTCTCATTTCATCAGTTCGGTTTTTACAAAAACAAAAATCTGAGGAGCTCTACTCTATAGATCTGGAAACCAATATATTTAATCGTTATTTCCAATCCTATTATCCCCAAAATTAACTTTCAATTTCCACATAATTTTTAATCTCAAAAGCCTGTCAACAATTTCTTCTGCTCGAATTCTATTTTTGTTGAGCCACTTATATGCTGAATCCGAAGCTTTCCTGATTGAAACGATTGTCTAGCCTCACATGAGGACCAGACCAGACAAATAACACATAATATATCGATTAACTATACCATTACTATGGATACGAGACTCTCGGGTACATTAAATATTTAGGTGAAATAATGAGATTCTTTTCACAAGATCTCGTTTAGCCAGGCTATGAACTCTCGTGGGATGGAATGCATTTTTTTCACAATCCCCTATTAATATCTGTTAGAGACTTCGATACAATTTTTGACTTGGTTGCATGCCACAGTAAACCATCACTCTTAATATACGCAATATTGGTAATGGCTTTTAATTTGGAAAACTCTATGAACGAAGATTATATAAATAAATTATTTCCATAGTGAGATACTCCTTGAACTTGCGCAAATTTGATATTTATGTGAATGTTCGTCGGAGTTTTCTCAAAATATCACATGTAGTTACCTCAAAAATATCACATGTAGTTATCAATAAAAGACACATTTATGATAATCCTTCCAATGTTCACGAAGTTATTGGTGACAATTTGTTTCATCGAAAATACACTGAGTTAGTGAATTGATCACAACTTCAATATCTCAATTGTTTCACTTGTTGAGGAGCTAATTATTAACTGTTTTTATTTTCGGAGATGTCCGGAAATATGGCAACGAAATTAGATGTTTTTCTTGGCCCATATCTTCTGATGAGAAACAAAATGGGAGAAATAAATTGAAATTCCTCAAGAAACGTCTGTATATATATATATATATATATATATATATATATATATATATATATATATATATATTTCAGGCGAGTATTGTACCCCAAAATATGTCTCCCTTAAAACAAATATAGACCAATTTTTTCGTTGAAGTACATATTTTGGGGTACAATCTCGCCTGAAATATAAACCCTTGTCGGGGGTTGCAATCCTTGGTCTGATGAAAAAGTTGGTCAATTTTTGTTTTCAGGAGACATCTTTTGGGGTATAATGCCTGAAGTTTTGCAATCCTGAACATTTTGAATAGAGAAGATGGGTCAGTGATGACTCAAAAGAAATGTGGTATCTTTGTCTATGTCGTCTTCAACGAATTTTCATTTTAATTGAAAACTGTAAAAGATACAGGGTGAGCAACTGAAAGATAGGGAAGACTATTCCTGAGACTATTCAAGTTTCAGTGAGGTAAAATGAAACAGATCTATGCTGATGAATGGCAGTCATCATCAAGTACCATCCTCATCTCGAATATCAACCCCTGGAGCAAGGGTGACAACCCTTGAAAATTTGGAAGAGAGTAGATGGGTCGAGTGATATTTCGAAACAATGATATTGTCTTTGTCTGCGTTCCCGTGAAAGAATTTTCATTTTTGATTGAAAAGTGTAGGAGATATTGAGTGAGCTACTGAAAAATAGACAAGACTATCGCCCCAAGACTATTGGAGTATTAGTGCGAAAACTGAAATAGATTTATTTAGATAAAATATGACAGCCTTTGATCTGGAATGAATCTGTTCCATTTTTTTGCACTAATACTTGAATAGCTTAGGGCGATAGATAGTCTCCTTTATTTTTCAGTAGTTCGGTTTGTATCTTCCACAGTTTGCAATAAAAAATGAAAATTCGTTCACGGGAATGCTGACAAAGGTAATACTTTTTTTTCGAGGTATCACTCGACCCATCTACCCTCTTCCAAATTTTCAATGGTGGACACCCCTGCTCTAGGGGTTTGAAATTCAAGATGAGGATCGTACTTGATGATGACTACCATTGATCAGCATGGATCTGATCCATTTTACTTCACTGAAACATGAATAGTATCAGGGAAATAGTAATCCTTATCTTTCAGTTGCTCACCCTGTATCTTTTACAGTTTTCAATTAAAAATAGAAATTCGTTCAAGGCAATGTAGACAGAGATACCACCTTTTTTTTGAGTCATCATTCGAGCCATCTTCCCCATTCAAAATGTTCAAGGAGTGCAACCACTGCTTAGGGGGTTGATATTTCAGGCAAATTTTGTACCCCAAAAGATGTCCGCCTTGAAACAAAAATTGACCAATTTTTGCGTTCTGATTAGAAATAAATATCTTGGTAGATATAGCCTTCGTTAAGTTTTCGTTGAAGCACCCCCACAAGAGCTACTTCCAAAATCTGCCCGCCTTGCACACGGCCCCCTAGAGCCACAATGGTGCATCTAAGCAGTATACCAAGGAACGGAAAAACAAAACACAATCCCTTTTTTGCTGCTGTTTGCTCTTTCCTTCAAGAAGGTCACGAACAGTGACAATTGACTGAGATCTCCTATCACGAAAATACAAGATTGTACCTAATAATTTGATTGTTCGTTAAGAATGCAAAGACGTGAGTGGTATAAAAAGAAAGATGAAAAAATGACACACCGTAAAAAAATGAGCAATTAAATTCTTAGATACAATCTCGAATTTTCGTGAAGGAGATGTTGAGCTAAGCCAATTGTCACTGTTCATGGCCTTCTAGAATGAAAGCTGAAAACTGCAAAAAAAAAAGATTGTGTTTTCGTTTTCTTTCGAAGATGTGTTGAAAGATCGAAGGATGAGATGAACTATTAAAATGAGCAAAAAAATACAGGTTGTCCTATTTGAAAATGGAAAGTTATTATCGTTTCCAGCATAACTGGAAAGCAAATTTCAAACATATCATTGTCATCGAATTCAGAATATTATCTTCTATCCGATTCCCAAATTTGATCAGAATATTGCAAGTAGAAAAAAAATTACAGGGGTGGCCCTAGTTTCAGGTACACCCGTAACTGTAGCAAATGTTTCTGCTGTTTATCTTTTTACTTTTATTATTTTCAGTGTCATTATTATTTTAGGATAATAACGTTAATCTACATCGAGAAGCTATGTCGCTACCAGCAAGATGTTTGGACTGAAAGATTGAACTTGCCTAGAATATGTTAAAATCAAAAAAAAAATTTGACCAGCTTTAGATATACCGGATGACATCTATTCATCAATTTGGGCTTACAATATGACGTGAAAATTGAAAGAAATTATGATTTGACCAGTGATGATTGAAGGAAAAACGTTAGGAGCAAAAAATATTCCAGTGTTGCTTATTTTCGAGAAATTAATTTCACAAAAATGCATTGCATTTCTATCATGCTAGATTTTATGAGCTGCAAGCATTTGACATCAAGTAATTCTCTCCATAGAATGAACTATTTTTGAGGCTACGTTCCAACAATTGTGACTCACGCGGTATCACCGCTACCAAGAAATCTGACGGCTTGAATAAGTTCGATTTAGGTCATTTTTAAAATAAATGGACTATATTCAAAATCTAAATGTTCTTAGTGTTTTTATCCTAATTACTCTGAGTAAATAAATCCAGCCCATGGAATTCAGGAAGTATAAATTTTCTCATCAAACAAGGAAACAATAAAATGTCTCTTCCATTCCGTTAGCTTTTATATCCCAGTAATATAAGCTAGTGATAACTGAGAATGGCGGTCGGAAACGAGTCTATTTTATGACAGACAGGGTGGTTCTCAGTGGGGATATATAGTAGTAACTCGAGAACCCCTACTCTCTTGTTTGAATCAGACTAAAATTCTTGAACAGGTTTCCAATTCATGTTAAACCAGCTATTTATTATTTCTTACACTATTTGTCATCTCTTTAAACACTACTGCAGATGACTAATTGCTAAATACACTGCATTATACACACTGCAATGATAAGTTGAGCACCCCCGTCTTCTAACACCGAAAAAATTGATACCAGCGAAATACGCTCAAACGCATCAATTTCAATCGCTATTTCAAACCTTTGTAGTTGGTCATCCCAAACTCTTGAAAAGCTGTGTTTTCAAGTTCAGATCTTAAAAACATTATCCACATTTCAAACGACGAATTCAACCTTTTTTTGTAATTTTAAAGTTGAAATTTAGAAAATAATTTGCGTATTTTCATATTTGCTGTTCTTTATTTATTCATATTAAATTTCATCAGATTTTAACATTATACCGCAGAAAGTGCAATATATGCGAATCAATATATTAAGCTTTTCATTACTCAAATTTCATCCAAATTCGTTCAGCCTTTTTGGTGTAACATTCCAACATACAAAGATACACTTTTAGATATATAATTTGAGGAGTATATAAGTTTATAAGTAATCCTACATAGTATACAATTATCGTAAGTGTAGACACTTAAATTGTATACATCTGAGCAAATCGACCTATGCAAACTCGATTTCATTAATAACACACCATAGAGCAGCTGGCTCGAGCAGGTTATTCGATAATCCAATGAGTATCGAATACACAGCATATACAGTGCAAATACACATAAGAATAGATATTTTGTCAAACCCTTGTAATATTCCTCGAATGCACTTAAACTTTCGAATGTGTATTATGTAGTGTAAGGCAATTCCCGTGAATTGTAGTCTATGATTAGGTTCTTTCAATCATACACTTCATTTAAATGATACCCATTGTATTTAATCTTAATACGATGATAAATTTTCTCATTATTATAGGGATATATATATATATATATATATATATATATATATATATATATATATATATATATATATATATATATATATATATATATATATACGGGTTTTACCCCGACGAATATATATCTCTTCATGCAATCAAACTGATTTCATGAAAAATATAAATCCACCACCCGGTAATTAATACCATTGCCAGGCAATGTTTATAATCAAAACATATCCTGGAATAATTATATATTAGGATAACGTTAAATGTTATGAGAATATATCAATCTACTAGAATATATACATTCTATAGCATCATCAGACAATGATATCAATGTACCAACGAGTAGTGTCAGAGGATTTCTCCCGGAAAAATCCAGTGTACGGACCTTAGTCAAGTAATACTGAATGCTACTTATTAATAGTTTCCTTTGTGTGAAGTGGTGAACGATCGAATAGAATACTGCTCTGAATATAAATATGACAAAATTGTCAGTTAATTATATTACATTTATATAAACAAATAAATAAAATATGAAATGAGATTCTGAGCAGTATAAACTAAAGAGAAAACCTATGACTCTACCTCATTATTTTTTTTCGGAAAGAAACCTACGAAGAATATTACAAGATTTGATGACTGTTATCTTTGTAACTGTTCAAACAAATTTTTCTTCATACCCAAAATCTCAATACCTTTGTGAAGGTTTCTAGGAATAACACCTGTTGTGGAAATAATAATCGGTAGAATAAATATTTTTTGATTTTCCACATTTTTTAATCTCGTCGCCAAGCATCATATATTTACAAATTTTTCATTGTATTTATTTTGTATATTATGTGTGTCGGGTATAGCAATATCAATTATATATGTTATTTGATTCTGTTCATCATTAAGAATGATATCTGTTCTATTGTGTTTTACAGCTCTGTTGCAGAGAATTGTTTTATCAAAATGAAGTTTATATTTGTCATTTTCACAAATAATCTCAGGTTCATATTTGTGAAATTTTTTCTTTGGAAACTAGGTCATGTTTAATTCCTAGATTAAAATGAATAATATTGGCGACGGCATTATGTCTTTCTAAATAATTTGATGAAGCAAGGACTGAGCAAGATGATAATATATGAAAAACTGTTTCTGAAGAACAGAAACATCTACGGCAAGAATCATCTATATTTTGTTTGATGATGTGTTTTCTATAATTCCTCGTGAAAACAACTTGATCCTGGATCGCAATTGCCAAGCCTTCTGTTTCAGCAAACAATTCTCCTGATACTAACCATTTATTCGATGCGATTTCATCAATATAATCATTCTTCAATTCTTTAGGTGCTTTCCGTGTAATTCCTTCTGCATCCAACTTTTCTCTTAGAATTATCCTCAAATATATCAAAATCTACCTTTTGCGTTGTCAAGTTCAGAGGTGTAAGATTATAATCTGAAGCAACAACAATATCATGTAATTTAGACGTTCTCTGTTTATCATGAAAATGGGAACGTAGATGAAAATATCTGTTTACTATGAAGATTATTCAAATCAGTTAATCCACGACCTCCAAGATGTAACTCTCTGAACAGATGACTTTGGGTGGCGCCTATGATATTTACAAAGCATTTTCCTCGTTTGACATTGTAATTCATTTAGATCAGTTTTAGACCATTTAATAATTCCAAAAGAAGATGTAAGAATAGAAACTGCATAGGAGTTGATAGCTCTGAAAAGGTTTTTACTAGTTAAATGACTCTTGATGATAATTCTAAGTCTTTTGTAATATGAACTTCTAATATTTTCTTTAGTGCTGGTATGGTTAATTGTCTTCTCTTGACAAAATCGAAGATATTTATATGTATCTCCTTAATGCATTGGCTCGATTTCGATATCTTTAAAAATCTTTATGTAATCAGAGGTGATCTTCCTTTTTCAATAGAAAGATTTTCATATTTTGAAAGCATTTTGAATTTTCATATGAATATCATTGGAATAGTAATCTCAAGTAGACTTTTAAATGAAATCTGGTTGCGGCATATAATTTAATATCATCTAAATAAATTAAGTGACTTAAACTACTCAACAAAAAAAACTTATTACATATATATATATATATATATATATATATATATATATATATATATATATATATATATATATATATATATATATATATATATATATATATATATATATATATATATATATATATATATATATATATATATATATATATATATATATATATATATATATATATATATATATATATATATATATATATATATATATATATATATATATATATATATATATATATATATATATATATATATATATATATATATATATATATATATATATATATATATATATATATATATATATATATATATATATATATATATATATATATATATATATATATATATATATATATATCATCATTTACGAACTGAAATAGATTATCCTCATCTCATACAGGAGTGACTAAAAAATTACTGAATACTGTAATTTTAAAAATATCACATCTTGATTTTTTCAAATGGATCCTGTATTTTATTATTCATGTCAACGCATAAAATACTATGCCATATTTTAGCAGAAGTAACCTTATCTTTATCTTCGACCATTTTCGAAATAAAAAAATAAAGTTAAATAATAAAATCAGAGGTTGCGAAAGAAGAGTACATTAGTACATATCATTATACTTGATCAGAGAAATGGAGAGATTTTAAATAAGTCGTGTATGAAATACATAATAGATGGGTTTTTGGTGAGATGATCTACAAAGTGTTGAACTATTTCAATAAGTGTTCGAAATGTTGCTCGTTTCTTTGTAGACACAACTCAAAACTTCTGAGGAAAGACCGTTGAACTCATGAAACATTTGGGGAGTAACTGACTGAACGGCGTCGACTATTCTCTGTCTCACATCCAATTGTGTTGTAGGAGGAATCTGGTGAACGATGCCCTCAATAACACCCCACAAGAAAAAATCTAGACTTGTAAGGTCCGGAGACCAAGCTGGCCATCTAACAGGACCATCACGTCTTATCAATTCGTTTGGAAATACATGATTCAAATGCTCCCTAACCTGTTGCAAGTAATGTGTCGGTGCTCCATCCTGTTGATGGATCTCTCTTTGGCTTTTATATGGGTCCTCTGTCACTGTCATTAAAACTGAAACTGGTTGTCTTCAGCTGTAGCAGTTTTTGGTTTTTCATGTTTTTTATTAGCGATATTACCCATTTCGATAAATCTAATTAGTTCTTCAAAGCATCTTGCATCAGAATGCCTCTTATCAGGAAACCTTTATGCATAAACTCTACTTGCCAACAAAGAATTTCTATCACACTCACCCAGAATGAAAATCATATCAACCATTTCTTTTTTGGAGAACTTCATGGAAGTCAATTGAGAAAATCGGGTTTAAACCTCAATTAACAATGTTTAATAACGAAACACTGATAAGTTCACCATGTAAAATGCAGAATATGATATGTCCGGATACCTGACAGAAGGAACAGTGTGTCAACACATACCTCGATTTACGTTTTAGTCTTGATTTCATCATTCGTTAAAAGAATTATCTTTTATCTTGTTTAGGTTTAATTTCTAACTAATTGAATCATTACATAAAAATCTTCTGTGCGAATAATGATGCATGATGATGAATTTTATATGGTTTGTAGAATTATCATCAAAATTTTTACATATAATCGAATATTTCGAAAATGATCGAAGACAACGATGAAGTTACTTCTGCAAAATATAGCACAATATTTTATGCGTTGACGTAAACAATAAAATGCAGGGTGTTCCATTTGAAAAAATCAGTATATGATATTATTAAAATTACAGTATCCAATAATTTTGGAGTCAATCCTGTATGAAATGGGGATAATCTATTTCAATTCATCGATAAAGCTATCCATGGGAAATAAGAAAACGAAAGGAAAAAAGTATTGATCCTCTCTGGCCGAAGGAGCACGCGATGATGTGAGAGCCTATTTTCATAAATTTTACGGAAAATGGATATTGTGACGAAACTACTAACCAAAATGAACTTATTATTTCTTAAAAACATTACAGCAAAGGTTAGGCCGCTCCTGAATCTTGAACAAAAAGGTGTTCAATACCGTTCAAACAAAAATGAAAAGAGTGTACGAGCTACAAAGCATCGTGCCACTGGGGAATCATCAACTATATGAGAATCTCCAAGAAAGATGGACTTAATTACCACATTATAAATTTTGCATAAGCCCATTGGAATAAAGGCCATATTAATTCTGCCCTCTACAAGAAATTCGCCTTAGAAAAGAAAAATCGAGATTTTATTGCGATCAGAGACTTTCTGTCTGCATTATATATTCCGGACTTGCTCTTCCTTTGTTTTACTTATGAAGATTGAAGGGGCTTATTCATTGTTTATTTAACAGCTCTTACTTTCGGCTTACACGTGTAGTCCTGCGGTTATCAAAACGAGCTCATAAATACTTGGAAATATCTAGTCTTATATACATACATTAATATATATATATATATATATATATATATATATATATATATATATATATATATATATATATATATATATATATATATATATATATATATATATATATATATATATATATATATATATATATATATGATATTGATGTGTTACGGGTTTTGTTCCGTGGACCATTTCGATTTTGGCGACGTTTCGACATGTTGTCCCTTGTCATCTTCAGGCGATGTCTCGAGCTTTACTGACAGCGTTTGTCGGTGGTTCTATTTATGTCCTCGTTATGGGTGTCGGTGGACCTGGTGGTGGTGAAGGGATGCTTCCAATATTATTCGTTGATGATGCCGGTTTCCTAGGTGTTGAAATAACTTTCCAATCCTTTGATAGGTTGAGGGTTTCATCTCTTCTGTTCATTGTTCCTCCTTTTTCAATTTCCACTGCTTCTCTGATAAGACGTTTCTTAAGTTGTTGAATGGTGCTGATTTGTTTTGAGTTGACGAAATCTATTGTATGACCTGTATGTAATTTATGTAGATAAATGGCTGATGAGATGAATTTATTTTTTAGTGCTCTTTTATTATCCCCATATCCGTCATTTTCCAGTTATTTTGTGTAATCCAGACGCACTTCTTATTATAGGTACACAGCTTAATCTAGGTATCTTGCTTATTTTGAGTATTTTGCTCAAACCAAGTTTCTTTATCTAACTCAACTAAAATTGAGATAGCACCACAAAAAAACATGTTGACCGGAATATTAAAGACCCAAACATTAAATATTAAGTGAACTTTCTCTTGCCCGAAGATGTTGAATGGAAATAGTGTAAAATGCAGGTAAATGTCTAAATTGAGATTATCTCACAATAAAAACTGTATATCCTTGAGTCGGATTACTTTTGAAACTTGAAACTATAAATCTCTAGAATAGTAACTTATTATCTCGAAGTCAATTGATAATCTAGATACATGCTATGATGCAACCAATAATTCTTTTCCTATACTTTTCCAAATCGACAATCTGAAGTTTCAAGTTAAAATCAACATGCAAACATATCTATTGCTACCGGAAGCATGCTGCAATATATGAGTTCGTTGGTAATTCATTCTGATAATCTAGAGAATTTTCAGAAAAATATTTGATACAGACATCTGTTCTTCTTCCTGAGGTTATCCGTAAAGATGTATTTATTTGTTCGTTACATAATATATTATTAAATATACAATTTGCATGTATTAATTAAAAGCCATCAAGGAACACACAATTTCCATTACTGAAACAAACATCAATGCTATAAAATGCGATGTTCAAGAGAAATATTTGAATTCTGTGGTAGCTTTCTCAACTAGTATGGCAATTGACTGTACATATTTTGGCTATAAAAGTTTGATGCATGTATTTCTATCTGGGTGAATATTTCAACAAATCTATATTTCTCGAGATCATTGATCTCACCAACCTCAAGAACTCAAGCAAAGCGAAAATTGGCAAAATAGAGTGAAATTATCGTTCCTACAAAGATTTCTGGCAGTTTTCAATGTAACCCATGCCAGCTAGTATCCTTATGGCTTTCGTAAGTTTGGAGTCCAATTTGACACCTAGGAAACTAATATTGCTTCTGGTAATCAAGCGTTCTAAGTCTCGTAGAGAAAAAACAACTCATCTGTCTTCAGATAGTTCAGAATGAGTTTATTTACAGTGAACCAAATAGCCGCCCTTGAACCTGTGTCACACAAACCTTTTCAGACCACTTCCAGATCTCGACCTCGCTAAGGTCGAAGTTGAAGAGGTTTGTATCATTACTTAAGTGAGCTGAGGTTGCTACCATGTATATTCGAGAAGATCATTCTCTGTATAAGCTATTAATGAATTAACTAGATACCACACGCTTTACTCCCATTTGACGAATTCATTTTGAGTTTCTATCTTTGAAAGAGTACTGGCATTTTTAAAATTTTTTCATAATATCAAGCAATACAAAATGCCACTAATTGGTAAGGGCATGGCTTCCATTGTGAAATATTTACAGTAGGCCATTTTCATATTCTAAACGATTGGAATACAGAATACTAAGTTTTTTCACTATGTTTTCAAAAAAATTTCAACTTTGGAAATTTGACAGAATTACTCCACATTTATCCTTCCATCTGCTGTTATCATAGATCAATTTTAATATTTAGTAGTCTTGGTAAAACTGAAGATAAAAACGATATATGTGGATGATTCTTATTTTTATTCCAATCTTGGAACGCCAATATATACTCAAATTGATGGTTAACGAAAGAGTGAGTTGTAGAATTTAATATGCGAAATAGTAATTGCCTATTTCACATTTATTTTCTAAGACAAAGATAGAATTAATACTATCAGAAATCATTGAACGATCTACTATCATCTAGACAACAGTTGTGGAAACGTTTTCTTTAAGCAAATATTTTTGATAGCAATTCTTGAATTCAAAAATAATTCTCCTTTGATTTCTGTTTCATCACTTCTTTATCTAACAGCAGTGATCTATGTGTAACATTTGAGAAAGGATTGATTTAAAATCTATTCTTGTATGTTTTCTGGGATCGTTCCTCAAAGTCACCTTCTGAATTCGCTACCTAATGAGTAACAATCAATAGTTCTCTACACGATGAGGCTTACATATAACCATAAGAATGCTTAATTGAAGAATGAAATGGACTCCTTCAGCTGAATTGAGAACTAACAAGCCTGTACATAGCTGACATGAGATTTTAGCCAACCCATAAATTAATTTTCGCACAGAACTTTTGCTGAAATGAGTTTCTGTGATGATATCTGAAAGTTATAATTTGGGGAACTTATTGCTTATCATTTCTTTTTCAACTGGAAGCATTGAATTTTCCGTCATATTGTTTATATTAATCAATAGCTCAACAGCCGACCAAAAAGGTTTTAATATAATTGGCTAAACTTCTCACACTTATTTTATGTCATAGGCTTAACAGCTTCATTTAAATGGCAAGGTTGAGTGTGCGTTTTTCGATAAATACATTCCGAAAATAATATAATGCTTTCTTCTGTTCTGTATCCTTAATGGTTCAGACTTTTCACAAACACAATAGTGAAACATTCATTTCAAAAATCCTGTTATTAATTTCACGCACATGCAGTGACTCGTTTCATAACACTCGGCGCGAAGTGTAGGCACAGTCGGAGCAGATTGTCAATTCCTCGAAAATACTGATGATGAAAAAATTCCATATTTTTAATTTTTGAATAATAGAAATTGAATGAAATAAGTGTGAAATTTTAACGGCGAGGGTTTATCAACGCCCCAAACACGATCAAACATTCACAAAGCATTGATCAATATGCATGACAGCCCAATTGGGCTAAATTTTTTCACCTGAATTTGCCTTCATGTTACCCATTGAAGAAGATTCATTCTAGTGTATAACAAATTTGCTGGGAATATGATTGAAATACATGGCTGAGGAGCATGAAGCAAACAGAATCGGATTTCTAGTTAAACGACATATCAAGTTTACACCATTAGCAGGTTTATATTGAACTAAGAGGTTCCTAGAATACGTTTGGACTACGAACTGAAATAAATCCAAGTAAGAAATAGTACGAAGTTCATGAATTTTCCGAGAAGAAAATAAACACTTCAAAAAAGTCTAGGGAACACTTACCAATATCTTTAAAATATGAATTTGATGATTCGAATTCATAGAAATCTTTCGGTTTTTGTTAGGATGTATTGTAAATAATGTATTCTCAAGAAAACAATATATTATTTGACTTCTCCAAAGCACCTATTATAAAAAAAAATATGAAATTTGAAAATGACGAAATTTGGAAAACACAAGAAAAAGTAATATTTTAGAAACGATATGGAAGCACTCATATTTTTTTGAACCCAGAAGGTCCATCTCTGTTATTAATGACACTTTGGCATCGTCGCGGCATGCTCAATATTAAATTGTCTATAACATTTTGGCCTAAGTCATTCCAAGCCCCCTGAACTGCTAATCGAAGCTCCTGTTCAAGACGGAAGTCGTTTTGACGCAGGAGATTTTTTTAGGGTGTCCCACACATGCTCGATGGGATTCAGATGTGGGGAGCAGGATGGCCACGGTACAAGATCGATATCATTCTCTTCAACAACGTTCAAGACAACTCCTGCACGATGAGGAGGGGCATTATCTTGTTGGAAGAGTGGATTTTGACCCATTGTTTGGAGATACGGTACCACTATAGGTAAAAATATCTCATTTGCGTAGGAATTTCTCGTGAAATTGTTCTGTATGAAAACGAGGTCAGTTCTTCCACCAAGGCGTATACCTCCCCAAAACATCACTGATCCGCCTCCATGTCTAACAACTTCTCGAGCATGCTGGAGACGGTTTTGCTTTCCAGATTCCTCCATATTCGAATTCATTCCGAACCGGGATAATAACTAAATCTAGATTCACACCGAAGAGAACTGTGGCCCATCTCTCTTGATCCCAGTTTACGTGTTCTTGGCACCAAGCTAAACGAGCAGCGCGATTTCCATGGATCAGTTCTGGAACTCTTAAAGGACGTCTGCGGTGGAGTTGACCTTCGTGCTGTCGATTTCTCACAGTTTGGTCGCAAATTTGTACATTATGAACTCGTGATAGCTCTTGAGCTAATTGAGATGCTGTGGTAGTACGATGTCTTCTGGCTTGTAAAACCAAAAATCGGTCTTGGGCGACTGTAGTAATCCTGAAACGACCTGTATGGTGAGGCAGTCTTCTACGCTACCTGTTTCATTGAAACGCGACCATAAACGGCTTATGAGACTTGGGCTACTTTCCAGAACTCTGGATACTTCCGTTGTGAGCTCCCAGTTTGGAGCATGCCAACGGCTCGTTACATCTCTTCTTTAGTCAAATGTCGTCTTTCCATGGTAGAATCACAAAACTTGAATATTTTATTTGTGCTTACAACAGAAAAAAAGTGCCAACTAACTGATTTCAAACACTGCATACATGAAATGATTATAAAGCAGCGTCGCATCTGCTGCTTTTTTAGTTTTTTATAAATAAAACTGAAATCAGTTGCGGCACTCTACATAAGTTGGAGAGAAATTGATGCAGGTGTTAATTTCTGAGAAAAAATCATGCATATTTATCGTTCTGGATACGATACATCGATATTCAGAAGTGTTCCCTAGACTTTTTTGAGGTGTTTATAATCAACTGCACCTAGCGCATTCGCCAATTTGTATTTCGACTTCACAGTATATGTTTATTTCTGTACAAAAGCAGATTGAAATGGTAAGTTTTGAAACATATAATATATGCAATATATAAAGAATAGAAGACATAGAAAATAAAAACAAAACTATTTCATGTTCTTATCTGTCGTGAAGAGCAAATGAAGATATTCCATTAGGGCTTAAAATGAGTTCTCGCAGAGGAACTCTTCAATCCTACTACAAACTGATTTAATTTTCTGTTTTTTTATTTCAACTGACAAAGAATTATGAAATTTGATAAACATCATATCGCGCTGCTTCGCAGTTATCGAAAATCTACTTTGGAAAACAGTTATAGTGCTTTCCCAAATTGTAACCACTCAGTTCTGAAAATTCGCACCTCTCCAAATAGTTGATTGAATTAGATTTGACAAGGCTGACTCAACTGAGAATGTACAGGAGAACAATTTGCGTCATTCGATGTTTCTGAATAGTAGCCTATAAAGAAAAAGTCATTGCTCTCTTCTGAAGAGTAAGATTTGGGCCTGTAGCTGCAACTCGAAGCCTCAAATTCCCTGATACGATGACTTCTTCTTTCAGCACTTATATATACTCCAATGTTCTGTAGAAGATACATTTGGAACCCCTAGTAGGGTTTCAACAAGTTAATCTTGAAAATTTTCCGAAAAGCTTGATTTGACTTGATGAAGAAATTGAAAATATGTATTTTTTTATTGAAAATCAGAATAACAATTCCGGTCTCTCGAACATCTTCAGCTGACAACAAGTATCGAACTTAAGTAGAAAATACAAACATATAAAATCGGTAGGTCCAAAATTAATAAGGGTTTAAACAAGAGGCAATTAAATAGTTATGATAAAAGCAGGTATTATTTGAAGATTTCAAATAGAGACGAATAAGCCTGGCCAAACTGTTGGTTCAGAAGATAATTTCTATGGGGGATTTGTTGCAGTTATGCAGTAATTCTAAGTTGATCTATGGTTGGAAGATGATGGCCAAGTTGGATACAATGTGAAGCAAAAGTAGATTCGTATGTTCTCTGGTTATTATAATCTGACCTTATATCTTGTTTTGTATGAACGACCAGTTTGACCTATATAGACTCCTTCACAATCTATACAGAACAACTTATAAACTCCAGTATTGTCAAATGTATCAGTTTTATCTCCACTATTGAAAATTTCCTTAAGAGTTTCATGAGGGTCTTGGAAGCTACTTTTTATTCTGTTTTGGAATGACATGCATTGCAATTTTTTTCACTGATAAGGCCGAAATATGTTAACGAACTATATTTATCTGTATTAGTTGATTATATACGTGGGTTAATATGATGATATGCTATTTTAATTTGTTTTTTCAAATCATTTTGTTTATTATATTTGAGGATAACCATTGTTCTTAGCTATTTCTTCAATAATTGACACTTCCTAGAAATATTTACTTCGGATAATGGCAGATAGAAATCCCTATGAATCATCCACTTGAATGCAGCATATTTATCAGGTTTTGGGTGTTAAGTCATAAGGGATACAAATATCAGTAAAGGTGGGTTTTCGATATATATTAAAACATATTGTGTTATTTATATGAGTGATTCTAAGGCCTAAGATGTGAATTTGATTAGCACTGCATTCGAAAATTTCATCAACAACCGGCACCCAAAAATAAAATTCCTTTCTTAAATAGAACAGAACAATTCAATCAATTTCCTAGACCTAACAATAATAAGATTAAATGATAAACACCACTTTTCAATTCATCATAAGCCTTTTCATACAGATATTACAATTCATTATACATCGGCACATCCTTACCAACATAAAATTGCAGTATTTAATAGCTATATACATAGACTCTTGAACACACCGATGTCTAATGATAATTATTTCAAAGAATTGAATTTGATAAAACAGATCGCAATATATAATGGTTATGATGCAAATTTAGTTAGCAGCATTACATAAGAAAAACAAAAATTAGCTTCACAACATATATATCCACTTGGTGAACACCAAGACAAGAAATTCAATAGTTTAACATATATAGGCAATATTGGCAATAATGTGGAATCCTTTTGAAAATTCAAATTTTAATATAGCGTTCAAACAAATTTAGGTTCATTAATCAGAATTTTAAATCTCCAATTGATAAAGAAATAAATCAGGTGTTTATAGATTGGATTGTGCAGATTGCAATTGTTTTAAATAGGTAGAACAGAAAGAAATTTTATGTTAGAATCTCTGAACAAAAACACAGTTTCATGATTGAGAAAACCGATTCAAATTATTCAAATCATCTTAGGGAAAAAGTCACTCTTTCAATTCAGAATTCAAAATTCTACATTCTGAGAATAGATGTATAAAACTCAACCTTCTGGAAGTACTTGAAATTAACAGATTCAGGTATTCACCGGAAATTCTTAATGATCAGGTTAAATAATTCACCCTTATTGAATTTATCTCCCAAACATTAGTACGGATAGCTCTGAGTGGATTGCTTCTATAGTATATATAAAAATTTCTATCACGTGAAGTCTCGTTCTTAGAATTTAGTTGATTAACCATCAGCAATGGTTTCTAAAATTTTAAAGTTGTTTTGAAATTACAGAAATATTAAAAATAAAATCGTTAATTCTTGAAATTCAAAAAGTTCAAATCTTTCTGATATGGAGAATAAGCAATAATTACACTTTTTCAAAATACTACACCATATTTAATTTATGAGCGTCTATTCACTTAAATGTAACCATAATTCAAAAACGAAGAAGAGGTATGGAACCAAATTTCGTAAAACATTTCACAATAATCTAGATATTACTGTACATTGTACCAATTGAACTATTCGGGGTGAATCTTCGAGTGTAAATCAAACAACATATTTCCATCTAATTTAAGTGAGAAAATTGCTCCCCGCTTTGAGTGGTTTCCGTTACAAATTTGTTGATCATGTAATTTTAATTTAAATTATGTCGGTTGTTGGTTCACCCTCTCATCTATTGCGTCTGAATAAATAACGTGATGTGATTCAATCTACTTTTTAATTTGTGCCTATGATTTCTTCATTTTTCAGCTCACTTCAATACAAGGTATCCCAAGTTGAGTAACCTTCAAGATATTTATAGAGAACTAATAATGCTATCGTTCTGAAATGTTGGTAGTTGGTTCAGCTGGTCCTAAACTGTATTTCTGAAATATTTTCCCCTCAATGGCATACCGACTTTGTTTCTTAATATCGAATACCCTATATATTGTTCAATGACAATTGTTATTCCAATTACAGTAACACCTAACACATGAGTCTAAGTTGTTGCGTTCATGAAATATCCTAGTTTTTATTGAAAGTTATCGATATTTTGCTTTTTGATAAAATCAATACATCTCTAGAACGGCGTAAGCTACCATAATAATGAAATGTGTTCTGCAAACAAGAGACCATACGCGACATGACTCAACTCCGACTGAACCTCAGTCAATATAGAGGGTGCTCTTTTCTCGTCGTTGCGAAACGAAGAAAAATCAAAATTTACGTTCTTTCAAATTATGAAACATATTTTTTTTTCAATTCATTAGATTCGCTGTAAAAAAACTAAATGAAGTTCTCCATACATACCCAGTACCTGAGATTTCAAGTTTTCAAGTTATGGCGAAAACTGAATTTTACGTACCTACCTAAAGTTGGCAGAGGCGACTCAGATTCCTGCACGTGCATAGATATATCCCTGAGCATAGACAGGCTTCTGGGCTTAGGTAACAAACAATTATTGTTGTAACTGACAGTCGAATTAATTCGAACAGAATGGCTAGCTACACAAATGGGCAAATACTTAACCCGGCGTTGGTGTGGTGGGGTTAAAATCACCCAGTGTGTTATTCAATTGCGCATCACAAAAACACGGAGACTGTCAGCGCCCCCACCTCTTCATTAGCTTAAAATTTTGATTTGAATATTGCTGTCTCTGTTGCCTTTCAGCTCGAAGTGAGTTAACATATTTGTTTGTTTGTTTGTTTTTCCTTTAACGTGCTCTATTTCTGCCTTTCGGCTGATGATTCGCCAGGGAATTCTATCACCTCACTAAACCGGGGATTTTACCGAACCCCTCTCGTCTCGAGGGAAAGGATCTTTAATGTCCAACACTTCTCTGTTAGACAGGACCGACAGCCTTACATCTCCTATGAAAGATGGACAGTCAAGCGATTCCCAGAATCCGAAAAATCGCACTGACTTTGTGGGGATTGAACCACCGAGCCGGCAACATATTTGGTATTTGAGTTATCGAGTTATTTAAGTCGAAGTTCGACTTGGTGATTTTCACCCCACAACACCACTGACGTTATCGATTATAGACAATTTTAATCACCCCACCACATTATTTCATTTTCTTCAAGTCATACAGGTATGTTTTGTGATGTGGGGTTAGTTTTTAGGTGATATTAATTTTTTTGTAGATTATTTAGAGAAATGAGTTATGAAGAACAACGAAGAAAGCTCCTTGCCTTATGGTATGATCCGGAAAATGATGAAGACTTTATCGATTGGAGAGATTCTGAAAATGAAGATATAGTTCAAGAAAGTGCTCATGATTCTGAATCATAACATGAAGATGATTTGGAACAAGTTCAAAAAGATGAACAAGATAATAATCAAACAATATCATCTAATACAACGTTATCAGAAAATTGTTTCATCGGAAGAGATAAGAAAACCATGTGGTCGAAAATTTGTCCCAACCAAGCAGCACGAACCAGATCGAAAAACACAATCAGGGGTGAGTTCTCAGAGTAGTACGGCCTGCAGCCTGCCAAATTGGGCTACAAATTGACAAATTCACCCACATTAGAGCATTGTTCACTAGGTTTGTTGAAAACTGTCAAGGCGCTGATTTTCCTAGCGAGTACGTCACCATAGATAAACAGCTGCCTGCATTTCGTGGTCGATGTCCTTTTCGATTATATATTCCAAATAAACCTTCAAAGTACGGATTGAAAATGTTCGCTTTATTTGATGCAAAATCATATTACGTGGTGAATATGGAACAATATGCGGCCCAACAACAAGATGGCTCATTCAAAGTATCCTATTCACCGTTCGATGTAGTTGACAGATTAGTGGCACCCATCAGTCAAACTAACCAAAATGTGATTTTCGACAACTGATTTACCAGTTTTCCGCTGATGACCCATCTGATCACAAACTCACATTCGTTGACACCATGAGAAAAAAATAAAGCTGAGCTTCCACCTGCGTTTGTATATACTAGAAATCGAGAGGTCTATTCTACCAAATTTGGTTTTCAAAAGGACACTACCATATGATCATATATAACGAAGAAGAAAAAAGTAGTACTAGTTTCCTCCACGCTTCACCACGACGATAAAATAGCTGAAAGAACTGGAGAAGCGGAAAAACCTGAGATAATAGATTTTTATAATTTCACCAAATACGGAGTAGATGTGGTCGAGGAACTATGCAGAAGTTATGACGTATCACGTAACAGTAGAAGATGGCCACTAACCATTTTTTTTTTCAATAATGAACTTCGGGGTTATCAATGCCAGAATGATATATCGAAACAACACTAAGAATATACAAAAGAGAATCATCTTCTGTTTCGTTAAGATAATCAGAGGTTGCCCAAGCAATTGAAAAATTCAATCAAATCTTCCTTGAATGGAAACGAATTACAACTGAATGAAAGAGAGCCAAAACGCCAAAAACTATTCAAAGATGTGGAATGTGCCCTGGGGTGAAGATATTAGGTGCCAAAAGAAGTGTGCCAAATGTGAAGTGTCTGGAGCGTAGTCTTATTCTATTTCCAATTTCTTTTCCAGTTCGCGTTTTCTCTTTGATTGAATCATATATTTTTGTTCATTTATTCGATATTCAGATTCTACTGAATTAATAGTTTTTTGAAATTCTGAACCAGAGAAATGTATGTTTACTTTTCATTAAAATGAGGTCGTGAAAATTATTTCTAATATATTCTGTAGGTGGGTGAATCAAAGAATATGGTGTCCGTTAACGCAGTCAATATTAGGCTTCATTCAAATGCAACAAAATATCGAGAGACTTGTGAAATAACACTTTATTCTAAACTATCGACAAGTTGAAACATCAAGGTATTTGTTTGAAAACTCTTATTTAGTAGTAATCTCAATTATGTAGTTAATTCTAAGTGAACAATATTGGTTACCTAACGATACATCGTGAATCTTTTAATAACTCTCTATTTGGTTCATATTTCTGGTGAACTGAACCTCGCTTCGCGCTTTTGGAAACCCGAATAATTTATATTGATAGGATTGAAATTGCATACAAAACTTTTTCAAAAATTCTTGGCACTTCAAGTAACTTTGGTTTACATTAATCGTGACAATTATTAAGTTTGACTTGCAAAATTCTTGGCTCTTCAAGTAACTTTGGTTTACATTAATCGTGACAATTATTAAGTTTGACTTGCACATTTTGGAGTACTAAGTCTTGCAGCTTATTCATTTCATACAAAAACTTATTGATAAAGAACTCGAAGGTAAGAGCATTCTAAATTTTTCATCAATGCATGTATCGATCCGATCTATGCGTCAACAATCTCTCTTTCAATTACCATTGAGGAAGAGTAACAATACTACGAATTCACCAATGTATCTTATGCTTCAACTTCTAGCTCCTATAGTTTTGAGGTTCACTGTTTCTTCAGTAATAGGGCATCAATGAAAAAATTTCGAAATTCATATATTCAAATTGAAAAGTAACTGTTCATAAATGCTCTACGGATTGATATATTTCAAAAATCAACCTAAAACATTCACTATAAACAAACGATAATTCATATAGAACTATCTATCAGGAAATCAGAACATAAAATCTGTCCCTGTTAGCTCAAATTGAATTGAGCATCTTTTTCGACAAAGTGATATCGTCTTCGAGAACACACTTAGCTTTCACTAACAGTATCTCAAATTTCACAGCATTGAATGAACGATTTTGGATAACTTTTTGAGTGAAAATAAACTATCTCGATAATGACGCAATTCAAATGAGAAAATTTAACTTCATGATTTGAGGATTTTCATTACGAAATTATTTTCTCTTCTTGGGTATATTCCTATAATAATAGTGTGGTTTGAATGTTACGATAAAATATACTGAATTGAATGAATTCATGATGGAAGCAACTGCAGTCACAATACGCTGATGTTTTCAAAGTGTGCTAATATTTGTCTTTTCTGGTACCCACAGATACAAATATTCATAACTACTTTTCATGAAAAGCTCTAAATTGTCGCTGAGCCCGCAATTTGCAATACGTTGAATAAATTTCAGATATTATTGCTCCATATACACGTTTCGCACTAGCTCACAGAATTAAAATCAATCAACCTATTGCAATTCAGCTATTGACATATTTCAACGTGAAAATCTCACCCCATAATTGAGTGAATTTTACGTCATTGTTGATCAAGTAAATCCAATTTATATTGTTCAGTTTGATTTATCCAAAACATAAATCGGATTGTACTCAGAGGGCGTAACGAATGAAAATTAACACCTATTCATGCCGTATTGATAATTTGTCGAAAACCTCAATCTTTTTTGAAGAACGAGGTCAATGAGTTTTCCGAAATATCCTGAATTTGCATGAAACTGATTATGCTCTAATTCCAATACTACCGTTACACCTTCAGAGAAGTAGTTTTCGTTCAACTTTCTGCGCATCTACAATATAGGTGAATTTTGAAGTAACACTATATTTTATGGTTTATTGCATTGATTAAAATTTTTGATCAGTTTTTCGATGCACCTGGCGCATCCGCCAATTTGTTCAACCCAATATTTCATTATCTATTTCTTGATTCCATTTCAAACTCAATCAACATAAAAGTATTGAACCTAGATATTCTTATGCGATATTTATAAATTTTAGCTCACAGATAAAAATCATCTTAAATTCTACCTCAGCAAATGACAATAAAAAATTTAATTGGCTTAGACATTTATGATTGGAGAAATATATTTCTGCCGGGTTGGCTATTAAAATGTGATCGACTTCATTTTGTATAAAACTAAAATTACCTACTTTTTCAAAATTATAGAAATACTATATTAAAAAAAATTATAATATACTTCATAGCAAAGTATGGACTGAAATTAGAAAAATTGTGTTGCTCAATTGGCTACATCTTCTTGGTAGTTTTGTGCAAGCAAGTTCAATTTATTGAATGTATTTAATCAGAATATATCTTCACATTTTCGTATCAACCTAAAGACCATGGTTTTTGTACATGACGACGTTAGCCTAGATTGAAATTACAGTCAATTAGGATTGCTTCCGGCTAAATATAAATGAGTAGGGAAAAAGATAGTAAAACAATATGTTAATCAGATAAGCGTGCACTTTGCCGGCATCTCACGCATTTACAGATTGTAACTGTATGACTGCGTAAAAAATTTTTCAAGAAAAACATTTTGTATAGGCACCCAATTCACCTTCCTTATGAATTGATTAATAATAAGAAATTCACACACAAATTAATATCCATTATCAGCATTCACTGATTTACTATTATAAAATTGAAAATCATAACAAAAATAGAAAAAAAGATCATGATTTCAGTTCATGGAATCTCTAAAGTAGTAAATCAATTCAAAATCTATTTAAAAATATACAACTTACAACCGTCAAGTATTCTTCAAATGCTGAAGAGGCAAAACAAGCAGGACAGAGTAACACTGAATGCAAAAATAGGTTGATTTCAATTTGAATATATAAATTCTGAAAATTTCGACATAAATGCCTTATAATTGAAGAAAAAATCACTACAGGAATTCCACCAGTACTCCCAGAAATCTGCAAGTTGAAGCGAGTAAGTTTCAGAATTATCCAATGTTAAGCCAAAGCTATATTTGGAGCGAAATAATAATCAAACTCCTGTTTTGTACTTTGTCAGGGCCTATCAATATGAAGGGAGTTCCAAACAGGCGAAGCAGAGTTTATTTTGCCAGAAGTAAAGAAAGAACAAAGGGCTACTGAAGATTAGGTGAACCAGACATACACAATTTTTTTTTCTTGTCTGATTTCCACAGTATTTATTTTCAATGAACACGACCGGTTTCGACGTATCTTTCTACAGACAACATTTATCTCTAGACACTTGAAAATGAGACCAGGCAATAATTATTCAGTATATTGAGACGACCCAGAACCGGGGTCAATTTTTTCTTTTTGTTAATTTGCTAAAACTATCCATATATTTCTTGGTATTTATCTAATTGAATTTTATTATCATTGTGATAACTCTAGTTTGTAGATCTACCTGCATAACATTTCATATTGTTCATCTGAATTCATAATTACAGTGAAAAGACGGTCATTTGCCAGAATGATTCGATAATTTAATTTTAAATTCTCAATATAGTAGAATATTACGTATTTTTAAACGGTTTTTTAAGGCAGCTTAAAATCACCCAAAAGTGTAAACATCGACACGAAGAAATTTATCCAACCCAGATAAAAATCCAACGAAAACAATATTCGACTTTAATACCTAAGCTCTTAAGCACCCTTTCGTATATCCACGATTCCACATCTGGTATTTTCTAAAACAGCAATTCCCACGTCGCGACGAAGGAACGCTTCTGTAAAAGACTATGTAACTGGTACTTGAGTATTAAGGGCTGAGGGAAGTGAGGGGTAATGGCTGCTGGGTCACGCATATATAAGTATCACGATCGCGACGTTGAGAGGATCATTCATTAATTTTTTTATTATTATCATTATGATTATTATTGAGTTATTTTTCTTCCGAGGTGCAGTTACTCTAATAATTCAGTTATTTAGTTTTCGAAGCTCAGTGAATTTACTCATTCGTGTGAATCGGAATTAAATTTAAGTTAATTAATCGTGCATAACATGAGTCCAGAAGAATGGAAGACGCAGATTGTTCCTCTCCGAGAAGCCGGACAGGGGAAGAAGAAGCACCCTTCCCGTTGTGTCCCACAGGTGATTACTTTCTGAATTTCTTTTAATATTTCTGCTCACTATTTAATTTTCACGAATTTCTTGAAGTATATGCTACGTAATTTCTAAACGCACACACACAATTATTTTCACATATTTTCACATTTTTTTCTTCTTGGCAAATGATCTATTTGAACTGCACTGACATTTTCTAATATTTATTTTGAAGAGTTATTTTCATAGACTTATTTAAGACTTTCGTAACTTGGTAAACTTTGAAATGTACTGAATTTATTTTATATTGAATTCAACAGCTGTTTAAACTTATCACATGATTTTGAAGTACACTAAAATTCTTTAGTATTGATTTCAACAATTGTTTGTCAAACTCGCAACATTATTGAAACGTAATTAAGCTATTGTGTACTGATTCCAACAACTTTGAGAACTATTTGAATTTGAAATGTTATGAAGTTTAATATTGATGTGAAACTTTACTTTTATAACTCAGAAAATTGATCTCATTGAGATGTTACTTAACCATTCTGCCAATCCAAATCTTTTGTTTATAATCTGATGAACGATACGTTCGAATGTGAGAACATTTAATATTGATTTTTATCTTTGCTTCTATAATGGGCCAATTATCTATTTGAATTAACATAATCCTTTTATTCAGTATTTCTATTTATCTCATTTTATAACTTGGCAGAACGTACTTAAACTGTAACGAAGATGTTTATATTCCATTGTATCCAACTATGGGGAAGATCTTACTTCCAAATGATTGATTTGATGTCCGATACTCTTAAGCTAAATAAGGGAACTTTCCCTGCCTTCAGGTGTAATGATCACCTACGAATAATATCATAACTCATTAGTATAAATAAATGACTTTAGGGACGATACGCATGTATGGACCCATAGACATTGAGGCTTGAATGTTGTCGGTACGAAAGTTTTGAAGAATGTCTGAGTTGGGGAATGTATGTGAAGTTTGTGGTACATGAAGGTGTATGATCAGGGGCATGATTCCCTGGTTGGAAAATCCGCAATATGATAATAGAATATGATCCGCAGTCAGTGACACAATGAAATAATAATAAAACTGCCCGTTGGCGCTCAGTTGAGCTAAAAGAATCACGTATGGCTTTACGGGCTTACCTCTAGTTCCATATATAACGTTTTAGTACTATACGAATTACTGAATTCGATTAAAAATATATATCATATTACCAAACCCCATAGATCGGGTCAGTTACCACTCATAAGATGGGTGAGGGCCGGATAGGCCTGTCTGTAATAATCTCATATCCGAATTCCATCCAGAATATGGATGAGGGCTGATTAAGCCTGTGTATAATAATCAAATATTCCAACTTCCACTCGTAATATGGGTGAGGACCGATTAGGTCTGTATGTAATAATCTACTGTATCAACTTCCACTCAAAATATGGGTTAGATTAGGTTAGAGGGTTGGAGGGCAAATGGAGCCTATATCGAAATGATCTGATGTTTCATTAAATTCATTAGAAGACGCCAAAGAATGCAAGAATAAGAATTTAATACAAATGCTACAAAGATCAAATAGACATTGTTACCGAATCTGTTTTTGATTTTCTAATTTCCTTACCTATGGTTTAAGCGACGAAGAATTGGTCGTATCACATCAAACCTCACATAAAAGAACTTGAGTAGGTTACTACAAATACACAACGCAACAAAGAACAGGGTCCTATTTTATAAAAAGAACTTCAAGGCAAGTTCAGGTACTAGACGATCACATGGCTTTTCATTTGACCGATTTCAGTCGGTCACAGGAGTAATTAATATGGGGAAGAAAATAAGATAATTTAGGTATTGCTATTTACTTAAAAGCAATGCACTTTGCATCGTCTTTCGTAGACCGGGGTTGGGGGTGTTTCAATATTTATATCGAAATGAATTTCCATAAAATTGGTAATATCATTAATTAAACGTTCTGTTTACTTATGGGGCGATAATTTGAAAGCAGCTTTTTGTTTCTAATCTGAAATATAGGGATAATGCATGACTACCTCCAATGGTCTAGAAATAGACAGTATGTTAACGATTTATTCTGAACTAGTAAGCCCATTACGATCGCCTTTTTATATCTAAACAATTAATATACTAAACGCCTTATATACAAAAACGCCTAACAAACTAAACGGCTTATATACCATACGCCTAATATATTAAACACCAACTGTATGCCTTTTCATATCCAACTCTATCTATAAGGAACGCCTCATATATTCACCGATATGTATACTTAATAGTCGTTCATATTATATGGAACACTCTCATATATTGCCTCACACATCTTTATGGTAACTCAGCTTTCAGTATTGTTTTATGGATACTGGCTCCTCAAGCATATAAATTTCAACACTATCAACTATTATTCCAATTCAAAGAGAATCATTCAATCAGCAAATCTCAACTTTCTCCAATTGAGCTAGCATAAGATAAAATTGAAAAAGTTCAAACATTGATTCAAAAAACAAATTTTTCCTTTAGGTTAAATTTAGTTGAAAATTCAATAATCAAGATTTTGAGTATTAACTAATACAAATTTGAAAATATCAATATTCCAAATTTTTAGTTCGTTCTGAAACATATACAGATCTATAGTTTCAAATTTTCAATTTTACTTCACAGTTCTGATTCGAATGAGATCGGACAAGAATCAAATAAGATTAATGAAATATAATAAATGACAAATATGAGCTTGAAAGAGCAAAATGGAAGAATCACTTCTCGAGTATATTAATGAAATAGAAAATGAAAGTTTTTCTCAAATTGAAATCAATTTTACATCCAGAGAACAAAGGCGATAAATTAGTGATGAAATGAAGGATTACTACTGAATACATAGAAACTTCACCTTATGTGATTGCCCTATACATATTTTTAATAAAGTCAAATTGACCAAAATTCACACAATTGTTTCACTAGCCAGAAAGAACAAACATCTTCTGAATTGAAATGTTCTTGTGGAAAGCAGAAGTGGGATTTAAGCATCCATAAATTTATACATTACGTTATTAACCTTTACATACAATACAATGACGTTAACTATATATCGCTTTCAGTAAAACTGTTTCATGTAACCCTTAATTTCCTAGATCCTCAACCCTCATTTTCTCACCAAAATCTTCACACTGTTTTCATTTGCTTGCTTTAGCATTTTTTCTGATTATAGCATCTGTTTTTTGTATTCCATATAATATTTGAGAATTTCTTCTTATCCTTAATTTCTTCATTTCAACAAAATGTTCCATATTCTAGAACCATTTCTTACTAATGTTCCACACATCTGTACCACTGCGCTCACTACTTTTACTTTGAATTCAATACATATATCTTCCACATCTTTGTCTTCTAACTCTTTGCCTTTCTCCCCAATATTCATATTTTACATCTGAGAAATATTGAAAATGTCTAGACTAAGTATTTAAAAATCTGTTAAAACATGCCCTCCTTATTGAATTTTCTATCCTTCAATTTTACTTTTCGTCAATTCATATTCTTGTGAAACTTTATAATATACTCTGAAACGAAAATAAAAGGGAGGAATTGCATTAAAACAACCTCAAATTTCCATATTGCGTGATGAACGTTCACATTTCACACAATTATATTAAATATTATATATAATATAATTTTGGTGTGTGACAGAATAACACAAGTGTGATCTCATGGGAACCATACTTTCTTGCGTATTATTCAATAAACGAGTAAAAAAACCTGATGAAGCAGCTTCATCTTGCACTCCATGAATTCCAGACGAAGACAAGGGTAAAAGGAAGGGTGTTCGGGACAGGAATCTGTAACAATGGAAAAAGAAAACCAGCAGAAAAATATTTCAACAATCATACCTGACTCTTATATGTCTAAACTCACTTGAATCTAGAAAAAATTTCACATATTTGGCAAGGCCATAAAAAAACTAAGGAGTTAATCAAAAAGTACATAACTTGCGATATTTCCTCTTTCTCGGAGATGTTTTTCCGTCGCAGTGTGAGTCTCCTGAAACATAATCACTTCCTTGTTCTTGCTTGCTAATTTTGAAGTAAAATCGCAAAATCCTTTCAATATTCAAACTCAACAGAACAATTCCTCCTGTTCGACCAAGGAGCTCCGATGGCCAGGTTCGGTCTTCTAATCTTCTAGAATCACTATAAACCCAATAATTTGGGTTGACATCTCCCATATATTACTTCTTCGTGGATCTTGTTTAATTTAGAGAGAAACCATAAACCAAAATTGTCAAATATACATATCATTCTCCATGTAGTAGTTGAATTATCTCGAAAATATGATTCACATAAGAAGCAGCATGTTTCTTGTGACTTTCATGAATCTTAGATTGAAAGTTGTGGTTACATCAAATGAAATGTTATGGTACTTCTTCAGATATGAACATCATGTTTCCCTCTATCAGACACCTATAAAAGAGAAACTTTCAACGTCAAATCAATGAGGAATACCTGTTAATCATTCAACAGCCTTGATAAAATTTCTCGAGAAACAATAACAATCTGTTATGAAAATAAAGAACTCTTTTCTGCAAATTGAGATGACACAGGATAGTATCGGAGTATTCAGGAGTCGATCAAGTGTTTATGCAAACTATGAAAACAATAGTTCCAGAAATAAATTTTGATGGTGAGAATCGTAGAAAAACTTCAAGCCCTCTATTACATTTCTTTCCTTCGGAGATGTATAACATAAACATGTAACTTTCTTCTTATTTCTTAATATTTCTTCTTTATTTTCATGATTGTACTATCAAGTGGTACCATTCAGTAGGTAAGATATTATTTTTAATTTTATTTTCCAACCTTTTTACATTGAATTCATTTTATACTTCCTCTTCATCAGGTGGATGGTAACCTAAAAATGAGTATTTCAGAAATAATCACTACTAAATTTGCATTGAAAATGAAAGCTCACCTTAAAACTTCTGGCAAATGATAATTCAATTAAAAGATACATTTTTGATATATCTCTTTCATATTTTCCAAATATATTTGTAGGTTGTTTGCTTTTATAGATTTATAACCACAGAAAATGAAATCCTACTTTCTTCGGATCAAACCTAAACATTTTCAAAAATATTAAGTCCTATTTACTTATACATGCCCAGAAGATGGGAGGAAATAGTTGCCACGGTTAAACAATACCGTGAATCATAAATGTAGAACCAGATTATTACAATAAAGCCTCAAATCTTGGATGAATACGGTGGAACCAAAGTTATACACATTTTAGTTAAATGCAATAATCAACGATTATAGTCACAATTCAGAAAGGATTACCTAAATCGAAAAAGGGAGGTTCATTTTTCATATTCCATCTATTTGCTGTACTAAAACTTTGCCTACTAAGTGCAATCATTAATTCTACGGTTTACCGAGTATCCCTCTTTCTATCTTGAAATAAATGTCTTATGTTGTATCAATACACCCCTCTCTTTCAAGTTTTCGCATTTCAAGCGTCCTAATCTAACGAATTAGGCACCGAGTTGTGCGATAAATAATGGGTCAATGACCGAGACACTTATCAATAGACATTATCTCTTGAGGCAGAATTCCTTACAACGATTAGAGGATAATTCATTCTGTGTAATATATTTGTAGAACACATGAAATAGCAGATTTAGGATTTGACGCAGAAAAGTTACTTCGATCAGTATAGTTTTTGGAATTTATCATAAAAAACTGAAAACTATATCAGATAGCTTTATACATTTTTTTCTTCTTGTTTTGCTTCAACAACCTCCTAATGAAAGGCTAGGCTGATAAGTTGAAATAATCTTAACTATCAATATTCATAACTTGCACGAAACACCGAATAAAGAAGAAATGAAAAATACATTTTTCATTTAGAGTCATTTCATTGCAAGTGAGAAACAAATATTTGGAGAGCTCATTTCTGGAAAAAATAGAATGAAAGTAATTTCCTATAAGAAAACTGACATTTCAACGAGGCGTACAAGATGGATAACCTAACTAGAGAGTATTTGCTTCTAAATTGAACATCCATATTAACAAAGTAAAACAACTAAGTAAGTTCGAGGTACATTTGAGAACAACCCGATAATTTTGAGTTTCACATTCTTTCAATATACAGGGTGTTAAATCTCAAATATTGTGATTGAAAGAATTGTCAAATGATTTTGTTTAGGGGCATCTTCTGGCGTAAATTTGAGGCTTTAACGATCAACCTGTTCGGTAGGGATGCTCAAAAACCTTAGAATTGAATTGGGCAAAAGGGTCAAGCAATGAAAATGAAGTAAAATATATTTTATACTTTCCACAATTTTTATTCACAAACACGACCGGTTTCCACTGTCAAGTCATTTTCAAGTGGTCAAGTACAGGATACGAACCTCCTTATGAAAATACTAGCCTAATTGCAAATTTAGTAGTGGAAAGGTATTAATGTCTAGCTGGCTATTAAGAGTGCTTTCAGTTGGATTCTTACAAATTTAATTGATTTCCAAAAATTCCAACAAATCCATTGACTTTCCTTTGTCGCAAATATGAAGAACTTTGATATTTTCTAATGATATTGAATGTTTCGTGGTTGTTTGTTCACATATTGGGAAATTATTATCAGAGGATAAGTGTTTTAATCCCGTTTTGAAATTTATACCAGTCAGCACAACATAAGCAAACCTTCACTGATTGCAAACAATTTTGTAAACTTTGTTTAGCATTAAATAATAATTTGCTCAAGTTCAGTCTACTCCAGAAAGCGGTGGTTATTCTGAATTAGGAAAAATAGTTGCTCAAGTCATTGGAGAGAGGACCAGCGTAGTTGAAATTAACGTATTTTTTCAAGCAAGTATCTTTTATGGAATTTAACCATACCTAACCATTAACCATTATTTTTCTTTACGTTGGATCGAACGATACCTAACTTGAAATCTCTTTCAAGTTAGAGAGAATTAATTTTGATGCTTTTTTTCAAATAACACATTTTATCTCATACGAGCCACCTTGATTTCAAGATTCTTGAAAAGAAGAATGACGAATCAATTTTTGTTTCGGGGGAAATCTTTCGAAGGACATTAGCGCAAGATTGCATTAACTAGTAAATATACTTACCAAGTTTTAGATGATAAGGAAAGTAGGCTCTGTTGTAATGTCTTCTGAAAGCCATTTCTACAAACTAGAACAATCTTGAAGAGCGAATAGTGTCTTATTCGAATTGCAACTTTTGTTTATATAATATCGAGAATAATTCTCGGAAACTAGGTGTGAATTGAAAAACAAATTGCAAAATTGATTTGATTGAATTCAATTTTTCCTTTTTCATAGCAAGCTGTTTATCTGATCGATCATATGATGCATTGCAAATTAATCATTTTTCGAAAAAAAATTCAAAAATAGTCATGGTGTGTACAGTTTAAAAACGTACGAAAGTCATGGAAAGAGTGATAAACGATGAGCTCATAAAATATGAGGATATCACCAGTAATCGACAATAGGCAGCCTCACCCCCGTCGCCCAGTGTGATACCACCACATACAGCTATAGGTCCAGTGAATTGGTCACCTATGTGACTAAGTTTCGGGATCTGGAAGATGGTCCGATTTCCAGGGTGTGAAGGATTGGCATCGAAGCATGATGAGCTCTTTTGGGACAAAATCATCTGGAGTTGAAATAGTCTCACATTCGGATCTCCGGGGGGGACTGCCACGAGGCGTTCATGATGCGGGTAGGTCGAGCACTCCTCCAGCGAATTCACTAATTCATTCACGTTTTAGAAAAGAAAGCAAACTCTGATACACTTCTGCAATATCAGAGGACTGGGGCACAATAACGTGAATGTCGATGCAGTCCACCAGAATCTGCAAAACACACAACCCCATGTGCATGCCCTAACCGAAACCCAAATAAGTCAAACAACCGACACAACGTTTTTATGTTTTAATGAGTGTGAGTTACATACGAGATTTAGGTTTAAAGGGGGCAGGATGAAACACTGTCCTTATGCTGTCTATATCGCTCGCCGAATGATATTCACTTCCCTAGACTATTTCAGTATCTAGGTGATAAGGTGAATTGGATTCAGACACACCATCCGGCAGCTGAGGTCATTGTGCTGGGTGACTTCAACATTCACAACACCAACTAGCTCCTCCACTCCAATAGAACTGATGAAGCGGGAAAACAGGCTGAAACTTTCGCAATCAGCCATAATCAAACGCAGCTAGTCGACGAACCGACAATAATACCTGATCACCCAACCGACTTCCCGAACACCTTGGATCTCTTTTTGATTTCAGATCTAGATGATTTTGAAATGCAGATCTCAGCACCGCTAGGCAACTTAGACAACAACCTTATATCTGCTACTGGAACCATTATGCTGCCGCTAATAACCTAAACCACCCAAATGCATTTGGCACTATAAACGTGGTAATTGGGATGAGCTGCGTGAATTGTTTTCGTGCTTCCCTTTCAGTGATGTTCGCGTTTCAGATCCTGACATCAATGTGTGCACTGAATACGTTTCAGAAATCATTCATGCAGGAATGTATCTCTACATCCCTCATTCCATGACAAGAACAATAGCACGAAAGCCATGGTTGAACAAAGACTGCGAAGGAGCCTCTGCAGCTAAGAGCAGAGCTTACAAGTCATGGAAGATAAATTCAACAGAAGAAACAAGAACAACCTTCGTACGAATACAGAACATATAAAACATGACAGCTGCAAGAGCAAAGGCCAACCTCAACGAAGGGGTAACTAATATACTCTATGAACAGGCAAGCGGGACTAGACGATTCTGGTCTATGGAGAAGACTGTCAGTGCCAATTTCTGCAAATCTGCGTTTTCGCCTCTTGTTAGAGAAGACGAAAGTATAGCATCGTCTCCGAAAGAGAAAGTTGAGAGTCCGCACTGTGAGACGGGCTTTCGAGCAGCTGAACTGCGAGAAGGCAGTTGGTCTAGACAAAATACCGCCAATCGTCCTGAGAAAGTCTGCTCCCGAACTGCACCATTCTTAACCGTCTGTTTCAGATTTCTTATGAAAGCCAGACTTTTCCGAGCAGCTGGAAAAGAGCAAGAATTCAACCCATCCCAAAGAAAGGAAAGAAGTCCTCACCCCAAAACTACCGCCCTATTGCACTTCTTCCCATCATGTCCAAAGTGATAGAAAGAGTCATGAATGATGAACTCATCAAATATCTTGAGTTGCAGGGAATTATTAACGACCGTCAGTATGGTTTCCGAAGGCAAATATCGACAGAAGATCTGCTCGCCTACGTCACTCATGTTTGTACATCACCGATGGAAAATTATGGGGAATCTAGAGCAATAGCCCTCGACATCTCTAAGGCCTACGATAGGGTTTGGCATACAGCTTTGTTGAATAAACTTGCTGCATATGGGCTTCCCGAAAAATTGCGGGGTTGAATAAGTAGCTTTCTTTCAAATTATTCAATAGAAGTTGTGGTCGTCGGTATAATATCTAATTGTTTCCGGTTGCAATCAGGAGTACCTTAGGGATCCATTATTTCGCCAACCTTGTTTCAGTTGCAGATAAAAGATCTTCTGTCATCTACAGAGAACAAGATCTTCGGTTTTGCAGGCGATTGTACCCTGGTTTCATCTTTCAGTAGTCATTGGCTGATTAGACCTACGGAATCTCAGCGTCAGAGTTGTCAACAAACTAATAACTCAAACTCTGACTTACAGAGGATATATTGGTGGGGTCAGTTGAACCTGGTGAGCTTCAACGCGAGCAAGACGGAAGCAACTACGTTTTTTAGAAAGGTCCCTGCTGGAGAACCACCTCTAATGATGCAAGGCCAACCGATTGCATCCAAAGAGTCGATGCACCTTCTCGGAATAACGGTCAACTCCGGGTTTTGCATGCATGAACATGTATCAGCAATAGTTAAGTCGGCATCAGCTGAACTTTGTTTTCTTCTCGGAGCCAAGCGATATTTCACGTCGTCTCAGCTGTTGCTTCTACATAGGTTCCCATGCATGGGAATCTGCTCCCAAACATTCGTTGCGGATGTTGGATAGTGTGCAAAAGCCTCATCGACCACCTGGATATCACCCGCGATCTCCAACCGCTGGCTCTCAGAAGACAAGTTGCTGACCTTTCTCTGTTTTACAGATACTTCCATTGAAGATGCTCCAATGAACTGAAGGACCTTGTTGTCAAAAAAATCATGTTTTACCGCAACACTATGCTGGCAAAGAGTGCTCATCATATGGCGGTACATTTAACGACCCCTCGAACCTCTCTTTATAAGAAGTCCTTCGTTTATACGGCTGGTGAGCTGTGGAACTCGCTTCCGGCCAACACCTTCCCAACTTCCTACAATTTGGCCTTTTTTAAGAAGCGAGTAAACAGACACATCAATTCTTCAATAAATCTACATTGTACCTAAAATTCATGTGTGTTACGTTATTTATTAACAGGCATCCAAGAAGCGGAGGAAATAGGAAAACAAAATCCCTCGTAATCCCCAGGAAAACTAAGAGCATTTATGAAAGTTGCACTTTATTCGTATTTCTTCGAAGGATATTTTTGATTTTTGCAACAATATTCGCACAATATACATGAGACTCAATCCTTTTAAATGAACCTCGACTAATAAATTACTTCAGAAGCATTCTCATAATACGCCTATAATTCATTTATTCTGGAATAACCAGATATTACGATTATATACAGGGTGCTTCAACGAAAACTAAACAGAGGCTGTATCTACCAAGATATTCAATTCTGATCAAAATGCAAAAACAAGTCAGTTTTTGTTTCAAGGGTGACATCCTTTGGGGTACAAAACTAGCCTGAATATCAACCTCTCAGCCGGGGTTGTAATCTTTAAACATTTTGAATAGGGAAGATGGGTCGAGTGACGACTCAAAAGAAAGATGATATCTTTGTCTACATCGCCTTGTACAAATTTCCATTTCTAATAAAAACTGTAAAAGATACAGGGTGAGGAACTGAAAGATAGGGAAGAATATTTCCCTGAGACTATTCAAGTTTCAGTGGAGCAAAATGGAATAGATCCATGCTGATCAATGGCAGTCATCGTCGAAAACCATCCTCATCTCGAATTTCAACCCCTAGAGCAGGGGTGACCACCCTTGAAAATTTGGAAGAGGGGAGATGGGTCGAGTGATAACTCGAAAGAAAGGTATTATCTTTGTCTGCAACCCCGTGAACTAATTTTCATTTTTGATTAAAACTGTAGAAAAGGCAGAGTGAGCTACTCTAACTTCTATGGAACTCAATGAGAATAGAATTATTAAGAGCACTCAAGAAGGCAATCGAAATCCTTTACTTGAAAGGTATCACTGGATAGAAATATTACCCCCGCTCAAGGGGTTGAAATTCGAGATGAGGGTGATTTCGGAAGATGACAGCTTTTGATCTAAAATGAATCTATTCCAGTTTTTCGCACTAAAACTCCAATAGTCTTGGGGCGACAGTCTTCCCTATTTAGTAGTAGCTCACTCTGTATCATCTACAGTTTTCAATCAAAAATGAAAATTCTTTCACATGAATGCAGAAAAAGATAATACCTTTCTTTCGAGTTATCACTCGACCCATCTACCCCCTTCCAAATTTTCAAGGGTGGTCACCCCTGCTCTAGGGGTTGAAATTCGAGATGAGGATGGTACTTGATGATGACTGCCATTGATCAGCATGGATCTGTTCCATTTTACTTCACTGAAACTTGAATAGTCTCAGGGAAATAGTCTTCCTATCTTTCAGCTCACCCTGTATCTCTTACAGTTTTCAATTAAAAAGGAAATTCGTTCAATACAATATAGACAAAGATATCACCTTTCTTTCGAGTCATCACTGACCCATCTTCCCTATTCAAAATGTTCAATGATTGCAACCTCTGCTTAGGGGTTGATATTTCAGGTTAGTTTTGTACCTTAAAGGATGTCCTCCTTGAAACAAAAATTGACCTATTTTTGCGTTTTGATCAGGAATGAATATCTTGGTAGATACAGCCTCTGTTTGGGTGATCCACGAAAAACCGGAATTGCTTTTATAGCCTATAACTTGCACAATTATTGAGTTCTTTCAAATCCCAGAAAACGATGGAATACAAGAATTGTCATCAAATTTCATTTTCTCTCACTCAAAATGACTGACAGGCTCATAGTACAATACAATTTCAATTAGCTGGAATTTTTCTCTCATGGTCGGGCATTCATTGTGAACTGAATAAATTTTCCAATTTTAGGACGATATTCGTATGTTTCAACTTTTCTACTCCCGATTGAGTCAAGTAGAGAGACGATCGTTCTAGGGTCTTGGAAGTTATGAGGTGAAACAAGAACTCCAAATGGCACTTCGCATACAAAACTGAAACTTTCTTCGCTTCAGAGTTTCATCAATTCTTTATGGATTTTCTTGTTTAATACCTAATACCATTATAATCAAAAATGAATTGAGTTTAAGATTTCATGGATCATATTCATTATTCCTTGAAAAACAAAAATTTCAGCGAATTGAAAATGTAATGTACCTTTAAGCCTATTGGCCATTTTGAGTTATACCGAAAATGAAACTCAATGCAATTGTTGCATTTCATCATCCAAAGAATCTAAACTGAAAGCTCTAACTTAATAATTGTGAAAGTAATAAGGTATGAAAACAATTCCATTTTTTCTCGGACCACCCTATATATCTAGATAAAGAGGTTCTTTTTTCTCTGAAAATAGTATTTTATGTGACTGCTGTACTAAACATCAAACTTTGCTTCCTCTGTGCAATTATTCATTATACCGAGAATCCTACTCTCTGTTTCTATCTTGAAATCATTTCCTTATATTTCATTAATTTGACCCTTTCTTTCAAAACTTTTAGCATTTCAAGCGTCTAAATCTTCCGAGTTAGGTATCGAGTTGTGCGATAAATAGTGGGTCAATGACCGAGGCACTTATCAATAGACGTATCTCTTGAGCCATGATTCCTGAGGAATTAGGATTAGGGGAGAATTAATTGAATACAATATACAGGATTTTCCGTTTTAATCTGCCAGAATGCACAGAATGATAGAAAATCTTAAAATATTGACACTTTCCACAAGAACATACCCTCTATGTCCTGTCGTTTTCGAGATACAGACTGTGAAATTTTCGGGGAACAAAAATTTATTTTTGAATAATTCACTCAATTTTTCAGATATCAAACTAAAATTCGACATTCGAGTGTTTTCTCATCAGCTAGACGACTGCGTATTGAAAATTTGTCGGTAGCAGTACAGGGTGTTATATTTTTCGGTGTTATGTCGCCTTTTTTCCCCCAGAACTATTTTGAAGCACGCCACTGATCACATTTTCTAATATTTTCGAATTACTCATTCAAATTAAAAACTTTTTGTTACCTGCATTTTTTTTGTATGTCACCGTTCTTGAGGAAAAAATTAAAATAAGATTTATGTTCCGAACTTAGCAATAGATTCTAGCCACCAACTACCAAACTTCACTGGTCGACTGTGAATCGAAATTTAAAGTGACTCTCAGAACAACTTATGCCTCAAAAATGTTTGGTTTGCCATAATACAGGGTGTCAAATTTCGAATTTTCAATAGGAAAAATTGCTATAACTTCCGTAAGTTCGAACATATTTCTAAACTTGATATTTTGATCTGCAGGAATTGACTTAGCATGAAACTAGTGGCGTAGGATGATCCTGTTTTTTCATGCGACACATGATGTTTGAGATCAAAGATAAGCAGTTAGAGTTTATTATTCAGGAGGGATTTCTCCTACAACAGTAAAATGGCTGTAATTTCTTTGTCATACACAGTTGAAAACCAGAAAATTCGAACATATTATCGAGGATAATTTTTTTTGCGATGAGAAAACAATGGCGAAGCATATCCCGGTGAGATTCACCTTCTTGAGCAAAATCAATACAATACTGGAATTTATCAGAATTGCTCAACCTATTGAGCAATCATTATTTCTTAAGAAGGAAAGAATTTCTCCTCTTTAAACGTTTCTATCACGAAATTTTCATGATAGCACTACTGTCAGCTGTTATGATTTTCAAAAGTTGCAAGTGTATCATTTGTTTATTTGCGGTCCATGGTATTGAACCACAGTCTTATCGAAATGATGAAAAGAAAGGGAAGTGCGTTCTTATTATAAGTTAAAATAAAAATATCATTGTACACAGAAAGAAGAAGAAAACATGTCCAATAATCTCAAGTTGCTAAAGAAACCGTTCAAAGTGTGCTCTAATCTGTTGAATGCATAATGTACATTAGAGGTTTTGAGATTGCATTGCCGTTATTGCCGCGCAAGAAATTGCAGCCATCGATGATACTATTCCTCAAAGTTTCGACATCATTTACATTCGTTGCGTACACGAAGTCTTTGAGTACGCCCAGACGAAAAAATCCGATGGGTTCAAGTCTGCGGATTGCGGTAGCCATGCAACAGGTCCATTCTGAGGAACATCATCAAGATTCAGACATACATACATGTTGCTATCCATCTGTTAGGGTACTTTTCGTCTAGCCAATTATGAATTATTCTCGCATTATTAGGTCCAGCTCCGTCCATTTGCATCCACCCATGCCTCCTTTGTTTTAACGGTTCATCTTCTAATAATTCTGGCAGTTCGTTTTCCAGAAAATCTAAAGAGTTCCTCGAATTCACTTGCTGGTAAAAAAACAAGTCCGATTAGTAATCGGTCTCTGACTCCAATTAAACGCTAAGGCTGAATCTCCTTTGAAATTTGAGGGCTCTAATCTCACGTGGATTTTCTTCAGACCAAAACGTGAATATAATGAAAGTTCACCACTCCACGTCTTGTGAAAATTGACTCGTCCGTCCATAAAATTCTCGTCAAGAAATTTCCTCGTTTTGTAAAAGCATGCAAAAATTCACCCTTTCTGGTAAATTCGTCAGTTCCAAATGTTGAACTGGGCTTAGATGATATGGTTTCCTGTGGTTTCGCTTTAGGATTTTTCTTATGTTAACGTAACTTAAATTAGTTTGTTGCTGTGCCTTTCGTGTACTAAACTTAGGATTATTATTTGTGAATAAATTTAAAATGTCCCGTTCGTTAACGTTTCTTCTTCGATTTTGCCAAACCACATTCTCGAAATTGTCGGTGAACCCTTTTGAAAAATTCTCTGTTAGGAGATCTTCTAGTAGGAAACCTTCTTCGATATTCTTCGACAGCTCGTCTTGAGTTACCATCACTCCAACCATAAATGGATATCTGCATATTCCGCATTCGAAAACGAATTTTGCATTTCCGATTAGAAAGTTGAACGATAAATCAACACTGAATAATTAATTTGAACCTGTCAATAACAATAATCGAAAGAGACAATTCTTCAATGTCATTTGTACGAAAAGGTCATAGAATTTTAGTTTATGAATCATGATGCGGTTCATATTTCGCAAAAAGCGGCTCATGATCTTATTCTGTGGTTCAAATTTTGAACAATTATAAGCTTGTTAGAAATAAAATTAATTCAAACTTCATAAACCATACACATTACCCGCTTTTTCAATAAGTTTAAACACATCATTTTAAAAACTCGGCGAATGAGATGATTTGTGAAGTTTCAATCAATGGTTTCGAACATAGAATAAAATCATGAACCGCATAATTGTCAAGGAGACTTATGTTGAATATTTTTTTCGATATCCTGTATTGCTAAAACGAAACGTCGGAGAGGGTATGTTCTTTGAGTAAGTCTCAATTTTTTTTAATTTTCTATCATCCTGTGCGTTTCAGCAGATCATAACAGACTTACAGTCTACGAAATGTCCGGTTCTAACAGGAAACACCTTGGACAAATGTTTCGACACGAAAATTGGCCAGAATCTAATGAGAAGTTCGGATCATAAATTGTATTTTATTTTTTCCCTCGAAAGCGGTGACAGTTACGACAAAATGCAACATACAAGAAAATTTTTGGATTGAATGAGCAATTTAAAAATATTATAAAATGTGGCGTGCTGCACACAAATTCTGGGGCAAAAGAGACAACATGACAACGAAAAATATATCACCCTGTAAAGCAACTAACAAATTTTCAATACGTCATCGTGTAGATGATGAAAAATCAATCAGCTCGAATTTCAGCTCGATACCTAAAAAATTAAGGGAGTTAATCAAAATTAATTTTTTTCTCCGAAAATTTGACACCCTGTATTTCCAAAACGACATCTGAGAGAGGGTATGTTCTTGAGGAATATCTTAGGATTTTCTATCATTGTGTGCATTTTGGCAGATTAAAACGGAAACACCCTGTATTCGTATAAAATCCCATGAAATGACAGAATAATTACTTAGATCAGCATTGTATCTGGAATTCATGATAAGCAACAAAAAGACATATTAGATAGCCTTATTTTCGATAGTTCCGCAATGAAATCGATACTCGTAAAATAATTTCATTTCAGATTCAAGTCCAAGAGAGAAATTATTACTTTTGCTTCAATGTTATTCAACAACCTACATGAAAGGCTGGGCAGATAGGACAAGTTGAAATCATCCTATCATTATTCATAAACTTGCCCGATACACAGACCAAACTCAATTACGCAGAAACGAAAAACACATTTTTCATTGTCATTCAATTGCAAGTGAGAAATAAAGACATTTGGAAGTTATTTCCTATGAGAGAACTGCTATTCTTACGAGTCGTTCAAGATGGATTACATATCTAGAGCGTATTTGCTGTTAGTATTGAACATACAAATTTACAGGGTAAAATCACTCAGGAGTCCGAGACACATTTGAGAATGAACCAATAATTTTGAGTTTCACATTACCTCAATATACAGAGTGTTCCATATCAAAGGGAAATATATCTAACCTATATATTTCTTATACCGTGATTAGAAGAATTTGCTGGAACATGAAATGAGTTTGGGATTTGAGGCTTTAACTCTCGAGTGAGGATGCTTCTACTCCTCAAAATCTAATAAGTCAAGAGATACTCAATTCGACATTTCTTTGGGACTAGAGAGAATTAATTTTCATGAATTTTTTTGCCAAATATCTCATTTTATCCCAAACGAGTCCCAATGAATCTTTTTCCTATTTTCTAGATTTTTGAAAACAATGAGAGAAACTTTTCGGAGGTAATTAGCACCTGCGTGCATTAACCAGTAAATTTACAAACCTAGAGGTTAATTTTGTTAAAATGTCTCTGAAAGGTCTTTTCTTAGACTGAAACAATCTTGAAAAGAGTTCAGTGTTTTATCTGTATTGCATTTTTTTTTCATTTTAAAAGAAAACTATGTATAAATGAAGAAAACAAAATAAAATATTGATTTCATTGATTTCTTCTGATTTAATAATTGGTCCTCAGAAGAAACTTCGTATTACTGAAGAAAAATATTGAAACATTGATTTGATTGATTGATTCTGATTTAGTTCTTCGATCTTGGAAGCAAGGTTTTCATCTGTTCGATCATTTGATGCATTTTCAATAAATCTTTGAATTATTACTAAGTAGATGAGGTTTAAATTTTGAAACTACTTGTGATGTACATATTGTTGGAAGGTTTTGTTCTTCTAAGCCCTCATTATAAAACAAAATTGTGCCCGAGTGGATGGAAGGACCAACATAACCAACACCATCTTTAACGTATCTTTCGCGTTAAGTACGTAATGTAATTGATATCAAAATTTATTGAGCCGGTTTCAGTAATGGATAATAAATAATGGCATATTAGAATTGCGAATAAAGCAGTAGCTGTGACAATATTGGGACATGTTCGAAAAATTTCTACAGCTTTCAGCCAATTTAGTGATTTTAGAATATTATATAAATACAATTTTCATCCGTATTAAATCTAACTAATTTTTTGAATCAACTTGCTAGGATGTTCTTCGAAGGTAAGAGTTTAGCTGAATTATGGCCCAGCGCATCAAGAATACAATATTCGGAAAAGCTCGATGTCTTAGTATGCATTTTAGGAATACTATTTAATTGGTCCCCTGTTTATTCCTGGAATATCAAGGGCTAAATTTATCTCCAAGTGCTGAAAAATGTGATTGATTAATTGGTTATGATAAATATAGAAAACTCTCCACAACTACTTAATAACAATCGCATTCTTAACACTACGCCACACCAGTTTGCCAATACCTAAATTTGCAACACCTTGTTTGTTAGATTAGAGGAAAAGATCCTATTATCGGAACAATATGCTTCACAAAATTGTGTTAGTTTTTTAAAACGAGGTTCAAAAGGCATTAGAACAAAAACCATTCTCCTTATCTAAATCCTGAAGTCAGATGAATTTACTGGTTAAGGCGCACAGGCGCTAACTACTCTGGATAGGATTCTCTTCAGAATAAAGGTTGAATTATTTTCCTTTTTCGAAATAATCTTGAAAATGGCCAATTAATTCAAGGTGGCTCGTTATACATGAATGAGTTTTTGCAACAAAGATTCTTCAAAATTTCTTTTCTCACGTATATGTTACTGTAAAAGCTCGAACTGCAGTAGATCCTAGGATATTCCGGTAGAACCTAAGATCTACCAATTCCTGTAGGTAAATGTCCCAAAAGATTTGCGATTCGAACTTTCACCACCATTCCGTTGGTAAATCTTAGGATTTGCATTAATGGCACGGTAAATGTTGAAAAACAAAATATTTCATAACGTGCTCAGCGCATCGACTAGTAGCTTGCCGCCCCCGCTACCCGCGCACCGTCTCCGACACTCCTCGCGCCACAGTCGCTTGTTTGACACGTTTGAACTCGCACAAGAAATTGATTTCTAATTGTATTTTTTGTGTTTAAAAGTTATTTGTGAAAGAAAATGAGTATGAAGAAAAGATTTTATGAAATAATGGACGCGCTTGTGGCAAACAAGAAAAATAATAACTTTTATCTCGATAAGGACAAATACTCTGAGTGTTTAGAGGAAGTAAAAACTAAAAACAAGTAATGTGTTTTTTGGAATTTTACTTAATAATTATGATTCGTAACGCGTTTCGCTACACCGTAGCTTCTTCAGACGAATGAATGTACAGAAAATAAGAATGAGAATATAAATATAAATGTTCTTGAGTAATTAAAAGCTTATTGGGTTGATTCCTCTTAAGTGGTTATTTATGACAGGTATATCCAATAAAATTGAGGAAAAGATTGCTCCCCGAAGAGATTCAATAGATATGAAAGGCTTAAATCGACTTGTTCATTGGTGAGTCTACCTGAGTGTTTGTATTTGTTGATTTCTAAAGTTTCCCAAAGATCTACCTTCCAATATTTATTATCTGTATGCAAAATTTCAAACTGTGGGTCGAGAGAGTGATTATTTTCTGAGAGATCATTCGCGTAATTTGAATCTGATTTTCTATTCGAAAAACTGCGTTTATGTTCCGATATTCTTATATTAAAATTCCTATGTGATCTACCAATGTAGAAATTATCACAGTCATTGCAATTCAATCTATAAACAATCTATTGTTTTTACCTGATTTGGTTTTATTATTTTTATATATTTGCCTAAATTATTATTAGTTTGGGAAGCCATGTTGAAATTATTGCTACTCAAGAATGATTTCAGTTTCTCACTTGTAATGCCAACGTAAGTTAAGGTGTTGATATTTTGTCTCAATTTATCGACAAGGTTAACTTCATTCAATGCGATTTTACTTTGTTTTTTATTTAAAATATTATTCATGAGTTTGGGATTGTAACCATTATTTTTGGCTATTTGTTTAATCAAATTTAGAAATTTTCTGGTGATAATCAAACTATGAATGAATGAAACTATTGAATGCTGACATTTTATGTTGATACGGATGACACGACGAGTTATGTATTATAATAACTGTATGTGACAGCTTATGGTAAATTGCGAAAACATGTTTTCCATTTTCATTCCAAATTGTTACGTCTAAGAAATTCATCGAATTATTGCTTTCCATTTCGGTTGTGAATCCAATTTTTGGATGTAATGAATTTATATGGTTCTCGAAAATTTTTATGTGTCTATCTGTTTCTGTGAAGCAAATGATGATATCGTCTACATAGCGATACCAGTATAAACAATATCTACTGAGTGGAAGATTATGAATTAATTTATCTAAATTATTCATGAATATTTCTGCTAACAAAGGACTTAACGGATTGCCCATAATCAAGCCGTCTTCACTAGTATAATATTTGCTATTGAAATGGAAATAATTTTGATCTTAACAAATTTGTTATAATGCAAGAATATCTGATTAAATATAGTATTGACATGATTGACAAACTAATAATGATTTAGGCAAATATATGAAAAGATAATAAAACCAAATCAGGTAAAAACAATAAATCAGGCGTTTATAGATCTAATTGCAATGACTGTGATAATTTTTACATTGGTAGAATACATAGAAATTTCAATATTTGAATATCGGAACATAAACGCAGTTTTTCAAATAAAAATTTGATTCAAATTACGCGAATCATCTCTTAGAAAATAATCACTCTTTCGACCCCCAGTTTGAAATTTCGCATACAGATCATAAATATTGGAAGGTAGATCTTTGGGAAACTTTAGAAATCAAGAAATACAAACACTCAGGTAGACCCATCCATGAACAAGTCGATTTAAGCCCTTCACCTCTATTGAATCTCTTGGGGAAGCAATCTATTCCTTAATTTTATTGGATATACCTGTCATAAATAACCACTTAGGAAGAATCAACCCAATAAGCTTTTAATTACTTAAGAACATTTATGTTTATATTCTCATTCTTATTTTCTGTACATTCATTCGTCTGAAGAAGCTACGGTGTAGTGAAACGCGTTACGAATCATAATTATTAAGTAAAATTCCAAAAAACACATTACTCGTTACTATTATTGATAATGGAATTTTATCAAGTGAAAGCCTCCCAAATTGATGTTGAAGTAAAAACTGCAAAGAACATTAAAAAGAAGGAAGCTGTTCATCACAGGCTTATAAAACGCTATGAGATTTTGACTATAGGTGGCAAAGAAAAGCCCCGATGAAGGAAGATAATGGAGAAATCAAATATTATGTTTGTTACAATGATTTATTCAACATTCTCGAAGAAACGCATTTTGCTGTTGGACACGGTGGAAGAACAAGGATGCTCAAAGAATGTAACCGCAAGTATAATAATATTACAGTTGGGGCTATCATGACATATTTGAAATTATGCCAACCTTGTCAGAAGAAATAGAAGATTTTGAAAAAGGGTATTGTCATTCAGCCTATACTTCATAGTGAAATGAACTCACGTTGTCAAGTAGATCTCATAGATCTACAAACTAATCCTGATGGAAATTATAAATTTATATTAGTTTATCAAGACCATCTCACTAAATTCGTGATCCTTCGTGCACTTCAAACTCAACGCGCAACTGAAGTCGCATATCATCTATTGGATATTTTTACCACTTTTGGAGCGCCGATCATCCTTCATTCCGATAACGGTCGGGAATTTAGTAATCAAATAATTGAAAATTTCTGCTCTATGTGGCCAGACGTTAAAATCGTACATGAAAAGACAAGGCATAGCCAGAGTCAAGTATCGGTAGAGCGTGCAAATCAAGACATAGAAAATATGCTCTGTACGTGGATGAAAACTAATCAGATTACAAAGAGGTCAGAAGGCTTTAAATTTATCCAGGCCATGAAAAAGATATGGACTATTAAAATCTGAAGGAGATTTGGAAAGTGTGTTGCATTCCCGAAAAAATTATAGAACAGGACAAGGAAAACAGCGTGGTTGGTAAGGAGTCAGAAGGAATAAAAAAAGAAAACAGTAAAAATGTGAACAACAAAACTCAAAAAAAAAGAAATTATTGAACTGGAACAAACCACAGAAAATCAAATAGCCGATGATAGTGATGATACAGATCTAACTATTCAAATACAAGCCGATTCAGAGATAGAAAGCGCTATTCAAGCTGAACAAGATCCAACACCAAAGAAGATAGAATCTATTCAAACAATAAGAACAAAAGCAAAATTTAATTCGGAAAACCAAGCTGAAAAAATGAAAACCATGTCAGCTGATAAATATTCAAATGTGGACTGAAAGTACCTAAAATTGACAGAGCTAAAACTGACCCAAAAAGAATTATTTCAGTTGTGATAGATGTAGAGGACAATGAGTTTTACCAACTAGGAACCAAAATGGGAATACTAAAACAGCTTCACACCAAGTATCAGTTCGCCGCATGCTCTGAAGATTTTATAAAGATAGAAGAAATTGTTACGGATAAAGAAGTGAGTCTTCGAGAAGTTGTCGGAAAATTGTCGTTAACTGGAGGACAAGGATTCAAAAATATAATTGTCAGAAATAATGCTCGGCGAAAAAATGCACCTGCAGATCATCAGGATTACTTTGTAATTCTAAATGCCGCAACAGCAATCCGTGTTGTAACAAGTGAAATGTTTTATTAGGTATCTTACCTATAAATCAATTACATTCGATTGTCTTTTTCTACTTCTAAACCAAATAATGAGAAAATAATAATTAAGTTTAGACTAGCTTTTGTAAGCATTATGTTTGTATTTCGTTGTTAAATTTCAAATAGAGAAGTACTGATTCAGTTAGATAGATATGATAGAGATTGAGATATTCAGAGATATACGTTATGTGTTTTTTCAAGATAATTTAAATAAGTTGGTATTAGTTTGAACTTATTATTATCATTATGATACCTTCATATTACTATGTACCTGTTTTGTCTGATAGTTCAAAGTAAATAATTGAGAATTATTCACTGTTTTATTCCTGAAACTAACATCTACCAGCTGACAGTGGTAAAACCTAGCATATACTGAATTCGAATGGTAAAAGCTCGAAAAAATCGTCGTATCTTCAGAAATACTCACATCTACCAACTCATGTCGGTAAATCCTAAGACTTACACTTAAATCTTAAGATTTACCCTAGTTCAAACTTTCACAGTAACATATACACCATTGTGAAAATGCTTCGGGGAGATTTTGAATGTGATATTGCTCGACCCCGTCATTCCATTCAATCTTGAATTGAAGCGCCCCTCTTAGAGGGTTCCTCGTTCGAGCCTCAAATATATGTCGAAGATTTCACCCCACCATAATCAGTCTATTTGTTTCGGCATTTTTCCAATCATTCCGGTATAAAAAATTTACAGAGTGGCTCTTTCGAGATGGAACACCCAGTATATGATACTCATGGAAAATTTTCTATCTACTAACAAGAAAGTTTCTTTAACATTCTCATAAAATATTTATATCACAGATTCAATAAAGGAATATACCCGCCTCTTTCAAAAACTAGATTTTAATAATCTCGACGCTCGTTGTTAACTATGTAAACATCATCAGTTGACGACGATGCACTGAATATGAACTTACATAACATAGAGAATTATTTATTGCTTTCAGAAGAGTGTTCGAGCTACGTGTCTTTTTCTAATTACTCAAAGGCTCTACAAGCAGAAAGTCTGGCTCAAGCTAGAAAACTATATGGTTTGACGAAAAGTGAAATATATGCTTTCTGTCCCTTGCGCAATAGTTCTAGGGGAATTTCATATATTTTCGTTAGTTTTTCATCATCATTATTGTTGCTATTATTTTTCAATTACCTTACCCTATCAATCCAATAAATTGAAAACCCTCGAATTCACGTTTTATGAAAATTTCAGATGATATTCAGAATACCGCAAGCATGAGATCGTTCAGTAGTATAGAGCTATAAATCATTCAAATAATGAATTATCAACTTCTGAACGTAGTACCTTAGAGAAAGGGCACAAATTCAACCCCTACATCTCATCCAGAAACATGAAAGAAACCTTGGCCGCGAAATCCGCAATTGCTCTAAAACAAGTTGATAAACCTCATTTAATATCATCCAAAATAGCCAACATTCTTACAAAAAATCACCAAAAAACAAATCGAAAAATTACAGATATCGTTACATATTTAAAACAAAAAATTCGAAGCAACGATTTAGTTTAACTAAAGCAGACAAATCAGAGGTCATAGTCATTTCACCGAAATCATAATATATAAACCACCAAATTTACCCAGTATTCCATATTGTTGATTATTTCAAACCATTGATCTTTTACTACTTGTGAAGGATGAAGTTTTTTGTTGTAAAAAACTGGATAGTATGATAAGAAATGTTGAATTATCACCACATGCTCGGGATATTGTACTCAGTTGCCACTGATATTCGAAACTGTGAATTTCAAAATAAAAAAGCCTATAATCATAATTGAAAATGCCTTACGTTGGATTATCCTATGTGCAGAGGGGTCAAATAATTCTCTCGTTGAAGAAGGGGTAACACAGATGTATATAGCGGTCACAAGAGGTGATTTCAAAAACCTACGCCCGATATGTGGAGCTACAATCTCTGCAAAATAGGCCAAGAAGAAGTCGTACAAAGATCACTTCTGAAGAACAAGACCGCTTTTTGTAACAAATTGCAAGAAGAGATCCAAGTGCGTAGCACTCCATACTCGAAAGTCAATTGCTGGAAGCAACAGGTGTCAGAGTATCAGTCGAAACGATATGTCAAAGACTTCGTTCAATGGGTGTATACAGCAGAAGGCCCTTAAGAATAACAGAGCTAACCAGACAATAAAAAATTAACAGACTTAATAGGTGTATCAAGCACCAATATTGGAATATTGAGGATTGCGAAATGTTCTTTTTTCGGATGAGACCAGAATTGGTGTTCGATCAGATGACCACAGGATTCGGGTTTTAAGACAAGCTACACTTCGAGCAGCAAGACAAATCCCGAAATACCAAGGATGCTGTGTGATGTTTTGGGCTGGCATTATGCTTAGAGGCAAAACAGATTTGATTTCGTTTCTGCAAGTGTAACGGCTAGAAATTACGTGAACCAAGTGCTGAAGCCCATAGTGAGACTCTGGAGATGTGACCATGGTGGTAATTTCACTTTTATACAAGATAACGTTCCTCCGCATAACTGAAACGTCGCGCAAAATTATCTTGAATCAGAGGAAATCACTATTTCGGACTGACCAGCTTGCTCACCAGACCTTAATCCGATTGGACATTTATGGGATGATCGCTGAAGGTAAATTTGATCGTTATTGGTAATCCAAGAACACCACAACAGCTCTTCAATCCGCCACAGAAGAGTGGCTAAATATAATCCCAGAGGAGATCGAAAACCTAATCCAAAGCATGCCCAGACGGATTCAGGCTTGTATCAGGGCAAGAGGAAGTAATACAAGCTACTAAGGTCGAGAAAAGAACACCTACTTTGGAGAAAACAGTTTTAAATTTTCTCACTACATATGCAAAGAGTCTCTTATTTTCTTCTAGTTGTTTCTTTCTTAAAACAAACCATAATTAATTTTTTTTCATTAAAATATCTCAAAAAGGATCAATTCTAATAATCCTTCGAAATTTCCAAAAACTGGCTTCTTCATCAAGTTGGAAGTTAGATTTGTAATTATTTGCTTTGTTTCATCTAGTGAAAGACATGCTTGTCTAACATTTCTGAATTTCTGTTACAACCTACTCAATATGTTTGTTATGACTGCAGTACTACTTATTGTTTCATCAGATTCCTTAAGCTGTTTAGCTAAGCTTTCAACATTTGCAATGTGTTGTGTAATATTATCTGATGGATTCATTTTATATTGATGGAACCTTCCATGAACGAGCATTTTATTCGTTTCAGACTTCTGTGGATTGATAGAATCAAGCTTGTTAATTATTTCTCCAGATGACTCACAGTTTTCGATTAACTGTATTTGATTCAAATCTAATCCTCCCAATTCAGGCTTTTTGATGGTTCCATAAACTTTACCATGAAGTTTGTTCCATTGAACGGAAATGTCTACCTTGTCGGCCATTTTGCTATTGTTTCAGCACTCGTTACCAGTGTAGATAATCGAAAACAGATTTCAATCGACAAACGTATTTCTACATTTTCAAATACTTGATTCTAGGTCAGCTCAGCGATGTCTGGCCCTCATTACCTGTTGGACATTCTTGACTGATGAAGGCTCATCTGTGTTACAAGTATTTATTTTAATATTTAAAAAAATAAACGATATTGTATTGAAGAATGCTTCGTATAAACTAATTTTCAATCGAATATCTATGATCAGTTCATTGACATTTGACAGTTGAAGCTTTCAAAAGAAGCTCTTGATGCCCTCCAAAATACCATTTTTATGTACCAGCAAACGAATAATATTACTGCTTCCACAATTGCTTGGAAGTAATGCAGAAAAAACAGAGAATACTTCGAAAAATAATTAAGATTTTAAATGCTGTCAATGGTTTCATTTCAGTTCCTTATGAGAACCTTATAAGATTTTCCCCGTAAGTTGAAGACTGCATGGAGTCTACATGAATCAAAGGAGATTATGACATGTGTGAATGTATCTTTTTTGATCATTAAATATCATTTACTGCGATTAGTTATGGTTTAATCGAGAAAGTTCATAGAACCATTATATTCCATTTCGGAGGTGAATTTAATACATTGGATACAAAAAATTCGAAACTGTTTATTAGCCTATCTTTCTTCATTATGAAAACCAATAAAAGTTTCATTCGGTATCTAAACCAGAAATTTCCAGGTTTTTTTTTAGCTAGATCATTATTCGCAGTTTTTGAGTTTTCTAGATGCTCCACTCAAATTTCGGATCAAAGAGGACTGTTGGAATTTGGGAGGCTTTTACTTGGTAGAATTCCATTATCAATAACAAAAACGATGATTCATAACGCATTTCAATACACCGTGGCTACTTCAGATGAATGAATGTACAGAAATTATGACAACAAATGAGAATATAAATACAAATGTTCTTAAGTAATTAAAAGTTTATTGAGTTGCTTCTTTTTAAATGGTTATTGATGCCAGGCATATCCAATAAAATAAGGAAATAAGATATTCCAAAATTTATTATCTATATGCAAAATTTAAAGCTGTGTCGAAAGAGTGGTTTTTTCTAAGAGATGATTCGCGCAATTTGATTTCTGATTTTATATTGAAAAACTGCGTTATTCTGCGATATTCTAATATTGAAATTTCTATGTGTTCTACCTTTGTAGAAATTATCAGTCATTGAAATTCAATCGACCAACACCTAATTTATTATTTTTATCTGATTTGGTTTTATTTTTTTCATATATTAGCCTTAGCTATTATTAGTTTGGAAAGCTTTGTTGAAATTATTTCTACTCAAGAATGATTTCAGTTTCTCACATGTCATGCCAACGTAGATTAAGGTGTTGATATTTTGTATCAATTTCTAACCATTATTTTTAGCTATTTGTTCAATTAAATTTAATTCTTTGTTGAAATTTTCTGGTGATAACAGAATGTTAAACAATCTATGAATAAAAGTGTTGAATGCTGACATTTTATGTAGCTACGAATGACACGACGAGTATGTTTTATAATATCCGTATGTGATGGCTTATGGTAGAATGCGAAAACTTGTTTTCCATTTTTATTCGGAATTGTTACGTCTAAGTAATTTATTGAACTATTGCTTTTATTTCGGTTGTGAATTCAATTTCAGGATGTAATGAATTTATATAATTTTCGAAAATTTTCAGCTGTCTATCCTGTGAAGCAAATAATAATATCGTCTACATAGCGATAACAGTATAAACATATAACTATTATTATTATTATTATATAATAGTAACTTAAATTCTTAAATTTGTAAGTGAACTAGATCTACAGAGACATGAATAAGAAGGGTTACGAGCAAAAGACCAACTTGGTCGCAGGTCGGAAAGGCTTGTAAAGCCAAACGACCCCCTCCAATGTAATGTAACGTAATCAGTATAAACAATATTTACTGAGTAGATGATTATGAATAAATTTTTATAAATTATTCATGAATATTTATGCTAACAAATGACTTAACGGATTGCCCATAATCAAGCCGTCTTCACTAGTATAATATTTGTTATTGAATTGAAGAATATCCGAACATAAACGCAGTTATTCAAATAAAAAAGCAGATTCAAATTACGCGGATCATAGAAAATAATCGCTCTTGAAATTTTGCATACAGATAATAAATTTTGGAAAGTAGATCTTTGGGAAACTTCAGAAATCAACACATAAAAACACTCAGGTAGACTCATTAATGAACAAGTCGATTCAAGCCCTTCACCTCTATTGAATCTTTTCAGGAAGCAATCTGTTTTCAATTTTATTTTATATACATGTCTTCTATAATCACTTAAGAAGAAGCAACTAAATAATCTTTTAATTACTCAAGAACATTTCTGTTTATATTCTCAATTGTATCTATATATAGTTGTCATAATTTTTGTACATTCATTCGTCTGAAGAAGCTACGGTGTAGTGAAACGCGTTAAAAATCTCAATTGTTCAGTAAAATTCCTCACAAAAAATTACTTGTATTTGTCATTCAAAGAGATCTGAGTTGTGAGCCTTTTGAAGAAGCACCAGAATCATTCTGACCTATAAATGGGCTCACCACTCCGTCTTCTATTACACGATATTTTTATGGCTCACCTAAGAAACTCAGGACTTCTGAATAATGGCCTGGCTAAAAAACATGATTTCTTAGTTTACATACGTGAATATCTATAAATTAACTGAATTTACTTTTGAAATTTCAAAGGTTCTTCTAGATTTCACAATAACTAGAATCATTGGAAGTAGTTTTAAGACTTTCAAAAAAAACTCGTCCAGAAATACCATAATCCCTTTAGATTCATTTAGCCCCCTGGACCAGCACTTGCAGTCTTCAGCTCCTTGATTTACAGAGAATTTACAATACTTATGTCAGAAAAAATCTTTGAGTCAGAAATTTTTTCACTCAAAATGCTGTGAATGATCATTTTCCATGACAACACATTGAAAAACCTATTCACCAACACATCGATAAACATATTTTGGAACCTTTTCTTCGGATCATAGAAAAAATAACATATGAATGAATCTAACATATAATGTAAACGCCTGATCGAATCTACTTAGAAAAATAAACCACATTGCTAATAAGGTGACCCGCAAAAATAAAAGTTTGTTGCCTGCTGAATTCAACTCAACCAAGTACACAATAAATAATACCATTGAAAGAGCATTAGGAGCAGCTATCACAGTTTTAAATGTTCTCCTAAATACCACAATCATCTTCAGTCAAAAAAGTTACTACTTCCACATTCAACTATCAATATTGCAATTCATTTGTTTGATATAGTTACTGTTTAATACGTAAACATTACCAGACTGAGCAAAATTGTCTGACCGTATAGATGAATAAATGAATAATGAAAGAAATAAATTGAAGTGAATCCCAAATTTTCGATTTGTTCATAAAATAACTTTCTTTCAATATTTTCTGAATGAATAATGAACGACCAAATGTATGTTCCAAATTTTTGATAAACACCTCAAAATAGTCTAGGGAACACTTGTGAATATCGATATAGCGTATCCAGAACGATCAATATGGATGATTTTTTTTTTGAAATGAACACCTGCATCAATTTCTCACCAAATTATGTAGAGTGCCGCAACAGATTTCTGCTTTTTTTCATGAAAAACTAAAAATGCAGCAGATGCGAGGCTGCTTTATAATCATTTTATGTATTCAGTGTTTGAAATCAGTTAGTTGGCACTTTGTTTCTGTTGTAAGCACAAATAAAAGATTCAAGTTTTGTGATTCGACCATGGAAAGACGACATTTGACTAGAGAAGAGATGTTACGAGCCGTTGGCATGCTCCGAGCTGGGAGCTTAGAACGGGAAGTATCAAGGGTTCTGGGAAGTAGCCCAAGTGTCATAAACCGTTTATGGTCGCGTTTCAATGAAACAGGTAGCGTAGAAGAACGCCATACAGGTCGTTTCAGGATTACTACAGTCGCCCAAGACCGATTTTTAATTTTACAACCCAGAAGAGATCGTACTACCACAGCATCTCAATTAGCTCAAGAGCTATCACGATTTCATAATGTACAAATACCCGACCAAACTGTGAGAAATCGACTGCACGAAGGTCAACTCCACTCCAGACGTCCTTTAAGAGTTTCACAACTGACCCATGGAAATCGCGCTGCTCGTTAAGCTTGGTGCCAAGAACACGTAAACTGGGATCAAAAGAGGTGGGCCACAGTTCTCTTCAGTGATGAATCTAGATTTAGTTATTATCCCGATTCAGGAAGAATTCGAATATGGAGGGAACCTGGAAAGCAAAACCGTCTCCAGCATGTTCGAGAAGTTGTTAGACAGGGAGGCGGATCAGTGATGTTTTGGGGAGGTATACGCCTTGGTGGAAGAACTGACCTCGTTTACATACAGAACAACCTCACTGGAAATTCTTACGCAAATGAGATAGTTTTACCTGTAGTGGTACCGTATCTCCAACCAATGGGTCAAAATCCACTTTTCCAACAAGATAATGCCCCATCTCATCGTGCGAGAGTTGTCTTGAACGTTCTTGAAGAGAATGATATCGTTCTTCTACCGTGGCCATCCTGCTCCCCAAATCTGAATCCCATCGAGCATGTGTGGGACACCCTAAAAAGAAATCTCCTGCGTCAAAACGTCTTCAATCATGAACAGGAGCTTCGATTAGCAGTTCAGGGGGCTTGGAATGTCTTAAGCCAAAATGTAATTTTGAGCATGCCGCGACGATGCCAAAGTGTCATTAATAACAGAGGTGGACCTTCTGGGTACTGAAGAATATAAGTGCTTCCATATCGTTTCCAAAATATTAGTTCAGGATTTTTTTTTTGTTTTACCAAATTAAGTCATTTTCAAATTTCAAACTTTTTTTTCATAAAAGGTGCTTTGGAGAAATCAAATATTATTTTGTTTTCTTGAGAATACATTATATACAATACATCCTAACAAAACCGAAAGATTTCTATGAATTCGAATCATCAAATTCATATTTTAAAGATATTGGTAAGTGTTCCTAAACTTTTTGAGGGGTTTATGTTCATATAATAACTTTCTTTTAATGGTTTATGAATTGTTGTTCTACTTATAACTTGTTCCAAATAACCCATTTATGAATACTACGGCATTTTATTCATAGTTTTATACTGTAAAATGATGAACGGAAGATCGAAATTGCAATAACAGTGATCTATAAATTTATCTACTAGTTGTAAAACATCTACAAATTTCATGCCATTTTTCAAATTTTGAGAAATTTAAGAATTCGGAAATCGTAAAATATATTCAATTTAGTAGTTGCTAGTGAATGTGTATTTAAATTCTCATTCAAGTTGAAATTACCTAATGGATATAGTTACGGTTGAACCTACAGCGTCTTATATTTTTGGTATCAGAAAGTTAACTCTAATACCTGAATAAAATTGGTCCTATATTTAGAGATAATAACTTTTTCCTAATTCACTCAATCTCATTTATTTTTCGCTGGATTTAAACGATTTGCGACGTGTTGTGATAGAAAACGCCTCGATAAAAAATATGGCCGAGCTGAAGATATAAATTAACCTCACTTTATTACAGAAGGTGGTCCGTATCCACAACTTCAGGCGCCATTTATCAAGATCATTTTTACGATACGTTTTTACCGAGGATTTTATTTATTTGCTTGTGTGCGCCTTGGCAAGCAATCTAGCTTTTATTGCCATTGTCTAGAAGTCAATTTATTCTAATTTATATGTTATCCCATTACGGCAATCTAGAGAGATGAAGTTTTTCCAGGTATAAGTTTTTTAGATATATCAAACATTAACACACAGAGTTTTGACAGTTTCATCGAACGCTTAACAAAATGGAAATTGATAAAATTCTCTTGATTATTTCCTGGCTTCCGTGAGCACAATTTTGATTATTCAATAAAATTAAGACTGTTGTTTTATTAAGAAAGTTTTAATCGAGCTTTAGAATTTATTTTTATGCAATTCATTTTTCCACTGAGAAGCGGGGAATCTCATTCGTTTTATCTGACTCATTCCTTGAAAAATATCAGAATTAAAAAATAAATCATAATTAAGTGATTTGGGTTTCAAATGACGAGGCTTTTACGTGATAGAAATCCATTTTCACAAATACGAGTAAACGATGATTTCTACTAAAATATATTATTGAATGCTCGACGCGTTTCGGTACACAGTATCTTTATCAAGATTGAATGAATACTACAAATATGTCTAACTAGCAAATTTTTATATATATTAGAGGGGCAATCCACTCAGAGCCATCCGTACTTGAACTAATGTTAAGGAAATAAATTTAATAAGGGTGAGTTATTTATTACTACCTGATCATTAAGAATTTCCGGTGAATACCTGAACCTGTTAATTTCAAGTACTTCCAGAAGGTTGAGATTTATACACCTATTCAGAGAATGTAGGATTTTAAATTCTGAATTGAAAGAGTGACCATTTTCTCTAAGATGAATTGAATAATTTGAAACGGTTTTTCAATTGATAAAACTGCGTTTATGTTTTGAGATTCTAACATTATAATTTCTTCCTATTCTACCTATATAAAACAATTGCAATCTGCACAATCCAATATATAAATATCTGATTTATTTTCTTCATTAATTGGAGATCTATAATTCCTGATAAATGAACCTAAATTTTCTGATGTTTTGAACGCTATATTTAGATTTGAATTTTTAGAAGGGATTTCACATTATTGCTAATATTGTCTATATATGATGAACTATTGAATTTCTTGTCTTGGTGTTCATCTATTGGATATATATGTTGTAAAGCTAATTTTTGTTTTTCTTATGTAGTACGCTACTAACTAAATTTGCATCATAACCATTATTTATTGCGATCTGTTTTATCAAATTCAATTCTTTGAAATAATTATCATTAGACATCGGTGTGTTCAAGAGTCTATATATATAGCTGTTAAATGCTGCAACTTCATGTTGGTAAGGATGTGCCGATGTATAATGAATTGTGATATCTTTATGAGAAGGCTTATGATAAATTGAAAACTGGTGTTTATTATTTGGCCTTGTTATTGTTAGGTCTAGGAAATTGATCGAATTGTTCTGTTCTATTTCAGAAGTAGATTTTATTTTTGAGTGCAGGTTGTTGATGAAATTTTCGAATTCTGTTATGTTATCCTTGAAGTTTTCTGCTAAAAGAGGGCTTAAGAGGTTTCCCATTATGAGTCGCTCATCACATTGATAAAAACAATCGTTAAATAAGAAATAATTTTGAGATATTCAAATATCTAATAAAGCCATAATGTCGTATTCAATTCGTGGATTCGTCACATTTTGTGTTAACAAATTATTGATTATATTATAGAAATCTTTCGGTGGAATACCTGAAACAACTTCTTGACATCAAAGAGAATAACTTTGCATTACTTGAATGACCATTTTTATATTTTCTTATTAAATCATTTGAATTACGAATAGGAAGAGACGGTTTAAAATTACAGTCTTTTTCTATTCGTACTTCAAATGATTCGATAAGAAAATAGGAAATATTGTCATTCCAAGTAATGCAAAGTTAGTTTCTTTTGATGTCAAGAATTTGTTAACACAAAATATGACGAATCCGCGAATTTAATACAACATTATGGCTTTATTAGATGTTTGCATATCTAAAAATTATTTTTCATTTAACGATTGTTTTTATAAAGGTGATGAGGGACTTATAATGGAAAACCCCTTAAGCCCTCTTTTGGCAGAAATCATCATGGATAACATAGAAAAAACAATTCATAAAACCTGCTTAGTAAACATTTCCTATATTGGTATCGATATGTCGATGACATTATTGTGTGTTTCACAGGTACAAACAGACAGTTCACTGTGTTCGAAAATTTCATCAACAACCTGCACCCAAAATTAAAATTCATTTCTGAAGTAGAACAGATTAATTCGATCAATTCCAATTATTTGACAATAACAAGGTCAAATAATAAACACCAGTTTTAAATTTATCATAAGCCTTCTCATACAGATATCGCAATTCATTATACATCGGCACATCCTTACCAACATAAAGTTGCAGCATTTAATTAATAGCTATATATATATATATATATATATATATATATATATATATATATATATATATATATATATATATATATATATATATATATATATATAGACTCTTGAACACACCGAGGTCTAATGATAATTATTTCAAAGAATTGATAAAACAGATCGCAATGAATAATGGTTATGATGCAAATTTAGTTAGCAGCATACTACATAAGAAAAACAAAAATTAGCTTTAGAACATATATATCCAATCGGTGAACACCAAACAAGAAATTAAATAGTTCAACATATATAGCCAATATTACCAATAATGTGAAATCCTTCTTAAAAATTCAAATTTAAATATAGCGTTCAAAACATCAACAAATTTAGGTTCATTTATCAGAATTATAATTTCCAATTAATAAGGAAATTAAATCAGGTGTTTATAGATTAGATTGTGCAGATTGCAATTGTTTTTATAAAGGTAGAACAGGAAAAAATTTTTATGTAAGAATCTCTGAACATAAACGCAGTTTCATCAATGGAAAAACCGATTCAAATATTCAAATCATCTTAGGGAAAATAGTCATTCTTTCAATTCAGAATTTAAAATTCTACATTCTGAGAAGGGAGGTATGAAACTCAACCTTTCGAAAGCACTTGAAATTAACATATTTAGGAATTCACCGGAAATTCTTGATGATCAGGTAGACATAAATAACTCACCCTCATTAAATTTATTTCCTAAACATTAGCTCAAGTGCGGATAGCTCTGAGTGGATTGCCTCTTCAGTATATATAAAAATTTTTAAGTAAAATATGTTTGTAGTATTCATTCGCACTTGATAAAGATACTGTGTATCAAAACGCGTCGAGCACTTAATAATATATTCCAGTAGAAATCATCGTTTACTTATATTTGTGATTCGGCTCTCATTTATTTTGAAAGAGACGCTCTATATAATCTACAGATATAATAGAAACAATAAGTTTCTAGTTTAGAATAATTTGCGTAAACAAATTTTCATCGAACAAGTAGATTCAGATGATTTTGCAGCCATTGTTTTGCTGGTATATTCAATTTCAATTCTGTCGTTGTTTTAGATGTCATAGATATCCTTGTGATATTTTGCTTTTTGAACGAATAGAAAATTATGTTTAGAATTGAAAATTGTGTTTCCTTTTTCTATGCGAGTTATTCGACAACCATGTAAATTAATTGCATTCACTGTAATTTGTAGCAGAATATCAGTAAAAATTCGCGTCAAATAAATTAGCAAAAAAAGTGTTTTGACATCCAATAAGAATACCTTTTTTGTGTTAATCATAAATGTAGGGCATAACCTTCCTAGAACAAAACTGAATCGATTTTCATACATAATAATTTTTTCTTCAATGTAGGGTCAATATCTAAACGAGGCTCTATCATCCAATTTGTCATTTCACTAGTCGTCGAGAACATTTTCTGAATGGGTTCGAAGTGATATGGTTACCATTATTAAATGTAACACCCTGTAGATTTTATTAACATTTTCAACTGTAATCTAACATCTTACATTGTCTCTGAGGATTGGACTGAAATCTAACATTATTCCAGGATGATATTTTTTTAATAGAATACCTTAGGTGTGATAAAAATGTTTAGGTAGCATATCGAAAGAGCTACCTTTTCTTGTTTTGATGATGTATTCAGAATTCTGCTTGAGTAAAATACAGGGTGTTGTTTTATCATCTATTCATAAAATTGAGTTTTTACAGTCCCGCCCTGTACGAGAGAACAAATCGTCTCTGCAAATAGTTGGTCTACTTGGTGACTAAAAATCCTGAAATGTTCATTTAAATCGGACCAGCAATTTCAGAACTATGATGTCTGGAAAATTCAACCAGTTCACATTAAACAGCCTGTATTTGCGAAATGGAGTAGCGTAAGTCAAAAAGATGTATCATTCCGACACACCAGGAATGTTGCCTACCACCACCGAAAATTTCTCCCTCTCCTCCTGAATCACTCTGTATATTTTCGGACATATGGATTATTGTGATGTTTTGACCGTATGGCAAATCATCATATAAATTTATAATTAGAACGTAGAATCTGAAATCTTGAAACAGATAACTGTATATTTTGGGATAGAAGCAACTTTTTCAATATGGAAGATTTCCTACAGAAGCTTCACAGATCCAAATATTGTTTATAAATAGAAATTTATTACAATTTCCAAATATCAACCAAAATCAACTAAAACTGTTAAGGATATTTCGAAAATGTATGGAGAACAGACTTCCTGAAGCTCGTTTTCTCGAAAAAAATCTTAATTTTCTTTTTTCCAACTTGCATATAAGCTGAGATGTAGTTCAGCATCAAATTTAGGTGTGTTCTACTTCAGAAAAATTTAACAATCATTCGTGATTGACTTCAATTAACAATATTTATCAATTGTTACCAAATGGGAATAATATATGGAATGAAATGAATTTGTGAAAACTATGTAAATATTTGCAAAAGCGTTATTAAAGTGTACAATGGAACCTCGTCTGCTTGGCAAATATTTTCTTTATTATAGAAAGGTTTTCTGTTGATTATAATATTCGAATATTTCACGGTTAACCAACCACCATATATACATATGTGCGTGTTTTTGAGTTGAGATGATACAGATTCAAATGTTGCCTCATATTTCAGCAAATTGACAAATATTGAATATGATATATTTACCGTTGTTCAATCAATACGCAATACACAGGGTGTCCCATTTTGTCATGTTTTTGTATGTCAGCTATGTGAAATACTGCAAACCGAGATAAATGACTCCTTTATCTTCCTCCTCCAGTTTCGTAAAAAAGAATCTTTAATGAAAGCAGATCACAACTATCATCTTTTGTTCTCTAGTTATTCCGGATTTCCCGATTTTCATAGATTTGGGTATATACCAATATTTCGCTTGATATGATAGTTAAGTGAAAACTATATTGGCATTTCAAAGACCCTTTCATTGAGAAGTTTTTTTCCATTTCCCTTTATGAATATAACGGCCCCAACAATGAAAATTCTTTGAACATTCTGTGGATTCATCTAGTAAGTTGGTGCAAATTTTTTCTGAACATCTCGAATACTCAAATATTTTGCAATTTTATGCTCACAACAATAAATTATTTTTAGATCCTCTTCATGACCATGGTACTAGAGGTTTATAATAGCTTCTGTTCTTTATGAATCTTTGATGCAATTTCAGAGGAAAATAACTCATTCTGAAATTTGCAATTTATATAGTCCGGTAGCGTGCTCACCGTCTCGGTCCATAGAGGGCGACTTTCGTACGAATGTGAGTGATACGTCCTTTCTGGAATCGTACGGACGTTGAGGAACGATATGCGACACTGATGAGCTCCTACTAAGGACAAAACTTCAGTATGCCGCTTCGTTTCTCGGCATCCTGCTTAGTTGCACTATTGTGGCGCTTGGAGGCTGCGTGCATGGCAGGCAGATTTGGGAACTAGCTCTTGTCAGGAAGGATTATTCATTGATCTAGGGATTTTTGAATAATTCTTCTTGTCTCAAGTTTACATACAGAGTTTCGTGAATTGCTTGTACATTGTTATACAACAGATTCTTCAGCTCAAAATAAGTCGATTGAGGCCAACTTACCTATATGAAAGGTTTCTTCGTTTGGTCGCTAGGGGTCGCTAAATCCAAAGATTGTTTTTCTTATCTTTCATATGATTCGACAACGACACGATCGATGGAAACCATATTTCGTATGCGTAATCGGGTGCGTTATTCACGGTTTTTACTAATCCATTCAATGACCTTGACGTTTTACAAGTCTCCTGAAAAGTCGAACATGTTTTTGATAAACCATAATTTTTCAACTATCTGCGTTCTAGCAAAACTGTTTAGAACATTGAGTAGCTAGGCTAGTTATCAAACTTTTTTGTCTCATGAGAAATTTTGAAATGATGAGTTGTTTAATCAATGAATTCAGTTTTTTAATTTCATGATTTCATTTCTTTAACCACCTAGCAAGTCAAAAATATCACATTTGACTATTTTGACTTTGGATTTATTTCTTTGGTCTCGCAGATTGTCATTTTATTAGGCTTGACAACCAATTGTTGACAAAACAGTGTTCCTAGTTCTAAACTAAGTATTTTGGTGAATTTCTATCTCTCTTAGCACGGAGATGATAATAACTCTGAAATGGTTGATATGGTTATGGTGTACGGATTCTGTCAAGATAATGCACGCGAGAGCGCGAGGTATATGCTGAAAGATTTCCATGTCGCATAGTACCAAACCACCTGACGATTGGAAATCTGGACAGCCGCCTACGCGAGAATGGTTACTTCAAGCCTAGGAATTTGGATCGAGGACGACAACGAACAGTAAGGACGGTAGAACTCGACGAACTAATTTTGGATATGGTTGAGGAAAACCTACAATTGGGCACGTGGCAGTTGGTCGTTCCTGAACATGATATCTTGAAGGAACAATTATTTCATCCTAATCACATTCTGAAGGTTTAGGAATTACTTCCCATCCTTAGAATCGCCTAACTTTCTGCCAATTTATCCAAGAGAATAGAACTCAGGATCTCCACTTCAGTAGAAAAATTCAATTTACTGATGAATGCACTTTTACTAGGTATGGCTTCGCTAACCTTCACAATGAACACGTGTAGAGTGTCGAAAATCCACCTGCTTTCACAAGTACACATCATCAGAATCAATTCAAAATTAACGTATGGATTTCAGTAATTAACAATTTCATTATTGGTCCGGTAATGATTTCAGATCCATATTTGAATTTTTGCAGGAAACTTTGCCGGATTTGTTGGATGATATTCTAGTATTACTGCATGCAGAAACGTGGTTTATGCACGACGGTGCACCTCCTCACTTCCCTTCTGCTGTTCGCGAGTTCTTACATGCAGAGTATGAGAACCGTTAGATCAGAAGGCGAGCTGATGCTCGTGCAAGTTGGCCAGCATGATCACCCCACTTGACACCGTGCTACTTCTTTCTTTGGGTTGCTTTAAAACCTAGAGTTTACTATTCTTCAGTTGACACCCGAGAATAGTTAGATATAAGAATTTTAAATGCGACCAACTCCTTCAAAGATGACCCTGAAGTAATGCCAAGGGTCTAATTGAATTTTTTAAAGAGGATTAACTGCTTTATTCAGCAATTTGGTGGAATTTTCGAAAATTGACTATGGTTGAATGAAATTTTGGGTGTGAACTGATTAATCGTTATTCTGGAGTGATTTGTATTTTCTTATTTAGTTTCCAACTGGCCAACCTGTTCTCTTATTATTAAATAGTCATTGTGGAAAACCATTTTGTTCTACAGAACATTGAATTTTCTATTTGCTTGATCCGATTTAGCAACCTAGAAAACATAATTTTGTCAACAAGAGGTTGTCAAGTATAACAAAATGTCAATCTGCCAGAATACAGAAACAAATTCAAAGCCAACATGGTCAATATGTGATATTTTTGACTTGCTAGGTGGTTGAAGAAATGAAATCGTTAAATTGGACAAATGTTTTTTGTGATTGAACCTCTCATCATATCAAAATTTCTCAAAAGATAAAAACTTTGATAATTAGCCTAGCTACACTTCAAAAACGTCAAGGTCATTGAGTGGATCACTAAAAAACGTGAATAACGCACCCGATTACAAATACCAAATATGATTTTTATCGATCGAGTTGTTCTCGAGTTATTTGAAAAAAAAGTGAAAAATCTTTGGATTTGGCGACCTGTAACAGCCAAAAGAAGAAACTTTTTATGTAGGTAAGTTGGCCTATATCAACTTATTTCGTGCTGTAGAATCTAATATAACGTTGTACATGCAATTTACGGACACCCTGTATATATATATATATATATATATATATATATATATATATATATATATATATATATATATATATATATATATATACATAGTGTCTACTATAAAAGGTGCCAAACTTCAGTACAAGTGATAGTACAAGTCATTTGCAACAAATAATGTCTCATTTTTTTGAAAAATTGTTAATTATCCAGTTACTCAACACTATGAGCCGTGGAATAATGAAGTCTCAATGTAGCACCAATTCTCCGAGTACTTGTTATAGGGCCCTCGCGAACAGCCTGCAATATTGTATAGATGCTCGTCTCCATTGATGAGCATTTCCACCAACTTTTCTAATTCTTGAACCACTGAATGAACCAGTTTTACCGGAGCGCCTAAACACTTTGGAAAGCGCAATGCATACTCCCGCACCGCTGCACAGGAATTTAGATTCATGAGGCCATAAACAAACAACATATCTCGATATTCAATATGTGAGAAACTAGACATGTTTTTTTTTTCGAAAAACCGTAAAAAGGAAAATATAAACTTCAATTCATTTATTCGTATAATGACAGTTCCACAGTTCCTGTCAAATTCTAAAAATTTTATTTGTTTTAAAATCAAGTAGTACAAGCCTCCTGTGATTTATTCTTTCACGATTCTCTTTTCTGATTATTTCTTCTAATCCGAGAAAAATTATTTATACCTAGTTTCTTCAACACTCGATATCTAGATATGTTATTTGTTTATCGCCTATTATTAATTATATAATTATTATTATTATCGCATTTGTGGAATTGTTCAGACACTCCGGGGAAACTAGCTCATTTGTAATCGAAGGATAAGAGATTTTAATGTTCGTACTCTTACTCTTACCCGTGCTATTGCTAGTAAAAAAATAGTAAGTTCGAAAGTTGATGAACCGTTTGAAAGCCAGATGAATGTAGTAGTTGTAAGAACTGCTACTTATCGATCAGTTTTCAGTGGTACAGCTAACAGGAAAATACCACTAATTTCGTTAATTTCACAATTTTTTCATTCAGCCTCTTTATGATAGTATGGTTAGATTTGATGTAGCTATAAGATTAACAGAGATATTCTTGTTTTTATAGAGAGAAGCAAAAAATTCGTAAAATCAAGGAGTGTTGAATAACTCGATAATCATTAACTTTTCGAAAAATGTTATATGACATTTTTTGCTGAAAGTGACTTGTACTATCACCTACTGAAGTTTGCCACCCTTTAAAGTAGACACTGTATATATATATATATATATATATATATATATATATATATATATATATATATATATATATATATATATATATATATATCTATATGATTTGATTTCACTAACACCAATTTTTGGCAGATTATGTGGGACTAACACAATATGGCAAATTTAAGTTTTTGAAAATGATTTCCCGCAGAAACAATAAAACTTAGGTAAAAGTTTCGGCAATGTAAAATTGAGAATTCCATTCATCTATCTGCAATTTATTTTAATACACATGCTATACAAATCAACGTTCAACACACAAAGGGCAATAAACTTGTCAAACATAAGTTTTTTGACGTTTTCAATGTTTACATAATGGGAGAGTTTTAGAGCTCAAAAATTCCTACCAACTTTGTTTTGATTTTATTTCCTAAGATTCACCGTTTCGGTGCCAGCTGAATCTGTGAAAGCTCGAGCAGGCAGAATGTGTCTCCAAGGAGAGGGAAATTCAGCTATAGACCACACTTGCTGCGGCGTCAGCTGTGATCTTCCACTGTTTCCACAAGTAAATACATGATTTACGATTAAATAAGCGCGCCATGACGTCGAGAATAGGCTCAGATAAAAAATGGAACTTGCCTGAATTTCGTACTTCATCATGCATACTGAAGCGAGAAAAAACTAGTCTGCGCCGAAAGATTGGTAGAATGATGTTACGTCAAATTCCCGCTCTCTTTTTTACGCATTTCATGGTACACCTTTATTCCATCAAGTTAAATTGGAATGAAAGAAATGTTTCCTTGATGAACTAGCTTTTTTTGACGTTTTCTGGGGAAACTCAATCCAAACTGAATTCACATTATGAAAATTATTGCTGAAGAGAGAGGGGAACATGAGAAATTTAATTATTTTCAGTTAATTCTATCCCCTGCTCTCTCATGACTTCTCAACGAATTGTGTAGGAAATTCTGCATTATGTCAAAAATCGATAACATATTTATTTCACTTATCCTTATTTCTAGAACTTTTTGCCATTTTGGATTGATTTTAGGGCATCTATTTAGTAAAGGTGTTATGGTGATCCTTAGATTCTTTTTCGATTAGAATTCATATAGCCTAAGTATTTTACTAGTATCTGTAGGTTTTGAGTTATTGATAGCTTTCATACTCAATATTTCAGTTTTTATTCAAGTTACGTGAAACATATGGTTACATTGAGAAATGTACCTTTTTAAATATGAAGTGTATATTTTTCTGGTATATTTGAAATTACCTATTCTGTCACGTCTCGGAAATACCCCGCTCTGAAAAATTAACGCTTAATATCTATATTTCGAATTTCTTCTTTGGTAGGCAACTAATCGTTTTCTTCGCATAAGGCGCATGTTCCTCTGATAAGAAATAAAACGAAAGAAATTAATTGAGATTTTGCAAGAAATCACTATATATTGATAAAAGCTGTTGTTGATCAATTTGTGCGAGTAAGGCTTGTTCTTGAAAATTTTTCCAGAATGAAAGGCTGGTACATGGAGATTAGTAATCATAAAAGGAAACCTGGGCAAGGACAACCTCGAACAATATCAGCGATCCAACACCGTTATTCATTGAGGCATTTAAGCACAAAAAAAGGTGTTACTATCGATTTTTCGCGCAGCAAGATGGATTTTAATGCAGTTTGATGCTTTTGATTCATGAGAATCCCTAGAAACTTAATAAACTAATCTTATCACGAAGAAATCCCAAATTACATTTGTGCATGGGAAAATTGCATTTCAGAATTGCATTCTGAAGTGGACAATTTGAAAATCGGTAAATAATCGTGAGAATGACTCCGAATCTGTTACTTGAGAGTTTTTAGGGTCGCTGAACACAAATACGAGGTCAGCGAAAGCCTCCGGACTACTTGGTGCCCGCATCGAATGTTCTAATGTCTTCCTTTTGGATTAATATGACAATTCATAGTACAATTGTCCAATAGACAATACTCGGCGGATTTTGAGGAGGCTGAACACGAATAGAGGTAGGCAAAATCTTGCGGAGTATCTGGTGCCCGCAGCCAGTATCTTAATGTCTCCCTGTAAAATATCATGATAATTTGTCATTAAATTTGCCTGAACACAAATAGAGGTCGCCAAAAGACTGGGAAGTACCTGCTGCCCGAAGCGAGTGTCTAAACGTCTTCCTTTGGAGTATTATGACAATTTATAATAGTGTTTGCTCACAGTCATTACTCGGAGATCTTCGAGATGGCTGAACAAGAATAGAGGTCGGCAAAATCCTAAGAAGTATCTGGTGCCCGCAGCGAGTGTCTTAATGTCTCCCTGTGAAATATCATAATAATTTGTCATTTAATCTGCCTGAACACGAATAGAGGTCATCAAGAGACTGTGGCGTTCCTGCTGCCCGCAGCGAGTATCTTAATGTCTTCCTCTGGAATATTATGATAATTTGTCATTAAATTGGCCTGAACACGAATAGAGGTCAGCAAGAGACTGCGGAGTACCTGCTGCCCGCAGCGAGTGTCTTAATGTCTTACTTTGGAATATTATGATAAGTTGTCATTAAATTCGCCCAAACACGAATAGAGGTCAGCAAGAGACTCCGGAGTACCTGCTGCCCGCAGCGAGTGTCTTAACGTATTTCCTTGAAGTATTATGACAATTTATAATAGTTTGCCCACAGTCATCACTCGGAGGTTTTCAAAATGTCTAAACACGAATAGAGTTCGGCAAAATCCTCCGGAGTATCTGGTGCTCGCAGCGAGTTTCCTAATGTCTTCATCTAGAATATCATTGATAATTTGTCATTAAATTGACCTGAATACGAATAGAGGTCGGCTAGAGAGTGAGGAGTACCTGCTGCCCGCAGTGAGTGGAGTATTATGAGTTTGCCCACAGTCATTACTCGGAGATCTTCGAGATCGCTGAACAAGAATAGAGGTCGGCAAAATCCTGAGGACTATCTGGTGCCCGCTGCGAGTGTCTTGATATCTTCCTCTTGAATATCATGATAATTTGTAATTGAATCGGCCTGACCCCGAATAGAGGTCGGCAAGAGACTGGGAAGTACCTGCTTACCGCAGCTAGTGTATTAATGTCTTACTCAGGAATATTACGATAATTTGTCAGTTAATTCGCCCAAACACGAATAGAGGTCAGCAAGAGACTGCGGAGTACCTGATGCCCGCAGCGAGTGTCTTAACGTCTTCAATTGATGTATTTTGACAATTTATAATAGTTTGCCCACAGTCATTACTCGGAGGTTTTCAAAATGTCTAAACACGAATAGAGTTCGGCAAAATCCTCCGGAGTATCTGGTGCTCGCAGCGAGTTTCCTAATGTCTTCATCTATAATATCATGATAATTTGTCATTAAATTGGCCTGAATACGAATAGAGGTCAGCTAGAGACTGCGGAGTACCTGCTGCCCGCAGCGAGTGTCTTTACGTCTTCCTCTGGAGTATTATGACAATTTATAATAGAGTTTGCCCACATTCATTACTCGGAGGTTTTCGAGATGGCCGAACACGGATAGAGGTCGGTAAAATCCCGCGGAGTATCTGGTACCGCAGCGAGTGTCTTTACGTCTTCGTCTGGAATATTATGATAATTTGTCATTAAATTGGCCTGAACATGAATAGAGGTCGGCTAGAGACTGCGGAGTACCTGCTGCCCGCAGCGAGTGTCTTTACGTCTTCCTCTGGAGTATTATGACAATTTATAATAGAGTTTGCCCACATTCATTACTCGGAGGTTTTCGAGATGGCCGAACACGGATAGAGGTCGGCAAAATCCTGCGGAGTATCTGGTACCGCAGCGAGTGTCTTTATGTCTTCGTCTGGAATATTATGATAATTTGTCATTAAATTGGCCTCAACATGAATAGAGGTCGGCTAGAGAATGCGGAGTACCTGCTGCCCGCAGCGAGTGTCTTTAGGTCCACCTTTTGAGTATTATGACAGTATATAATAGAGTTTGCCCACAGTCATTACTCGGAGGTTTTCGAAATGGCTGAACTCGAATAGAGGTGGGCAAGAGCTTGCGGTGTATTTGGTGTCCGCAAGGAAGGTCTTAAAGTCTTCCTCTGTGATAATATGATAATTTGACATAAAATTGGCTGGAACAGGAATAGAGTTCGGCAAGAGACTGTGGAGTACCTGCTGCCCGCAGCGAGTGTCTTAACGTCTTCCTCTGGAAAATTATGATAATTTGTCACTAAATAGACGTCTGCTAGAGACTGCGAAGTACCTGCAGCCCGCAGCGAGTGTCTGTACGTCTTCTTTTGAGTATTATGACAATTTTTAATGGAGTTTGCCCACAGTCATTACTCGGAGGTTTTCGAGATGGCTGAACACCAATAGAGGTCGGCAAGAGCCTGCGGAATACCTGCTGCCCGCAGCGAGTGTCTTTGCGTCCTCCTCTGGAGTATTACGACAATTTATAATATGGTTTGCCCCTCTTTTCGTTTTTTCAATTAACTCTGTGGCGGAAAATCCTTTTCATAGTTTTTTGAACCGTTTCATGATGCCTCTCTAAATTACCTTGCTCAGATATCGCAACTAAGCACGACAAACAAGACAAAAGCTTTTATCCCTCCACCATACGAAAGAAAAATTCTTCCTCCAATCGTTATTGAAATGATACGTTTTAGATTTCTTAGCTGCACTCATTTTGTACTTTAATAATAAACTTTGTATCGACGTAGTATTGCCTTCAACTTACAATTCAGAATGACTCAAATTCCTGAATGCACAACATTTATATTGCCGTGAACGAAAGTCTCGAGTCTTTCCGTTAAACGCGCCGCCCGAAATTTCAGGAGAAACGGCAAGAATAAAAACGCGGCTTCTCTTTAACAAGTACCGCGCGTTTCTTTGATAAAGCCGCCTTTTGCCGCTAGCAGAGTGTTATTTTATTATATAATAAATTTTTGTAGCTTAGTTATCTACTTATTCAAAATTTTTTCTTCTCGACTCTAAAAGCACTCGACCGTTTGAGCACCCCTGCGCTACAGGATTCACAAAGCATGTACGATTCAATTCCAAATCTAGCCCTTTTTAGTGGGTGGCATATACTGAACCCTGCCTAACCGCCCTTTATATAAAAGGAGGCTCTCATCAATTAAAATATCCTCTCAGGTGTGTAAAGGTCCGAAATGTTTTTAACTATTGTTTATCTATTGGCCAAATTTGGTTTAGTTGAGGGTTTTCATGATTGTACGGATTATATTCTTCATTATTAGAAAATGCAAATATTGTTCGATAGCTGAAAATCGTTTAAACCTCATTGTTTGTCGAAAACTGCAGTTTCAATTGTCGTATCTTCTTTTTAATAATGTTTCAGGCTTCTTGATCCGCTTTGCAAAATAACAAGTGATGAAAATGTATGGATTTCATTACTAGTTACTTCTTTATCATTATTTTCTCGAATTTGTGAATAGTAACGCTTTGTTTCATTTGTAATAGTATATACTATTTCGTCAGTAAATCGAAGTTCAAAAATGATAACACCGAATTTGTTCAGGAACAGTTTCTATTATTCCCGGATTACCAAAAAAAAAAATTTTACGCAAGTAAATATCATATATTCTCACGTATATGCTTTGAAAACTAAGTACTCACCAGATTTCAATGAAGCTAAACGAAAAAACAAATTTTACCAGAAAAGAAAATCTAGGTGGAGCATGTAGGTTGGTGGTATTTGTTACTTTACACAAATGCCGTGCAGCAGCTAAACATTGATCGGCATCCTAAGGATTCATCTTCTCTGATGAACAACTGCTGCAGAATAATCCAATGCATTTTCAAATATTTCTTCATCATCACCATCAAAATAGTCTACATCACTATCTGTCATTTTTGTAAATTTTCAAGAAACTCTGAGCTACTATATAATCAACCTTGTACTGCCTCACTTTACTGAGACAGTTACAGAAGAATAACGAATAAGAAAATGACAGGCCTCATTTTGTCTAAACCAGAATACCAGATACTAACGCAAAATTGCAAAGTGCATGTTTGGTTGCATAAAACACAAGAAATTCCATAGATGATTTTATACGGCAAATACCTCTTTTGATCTGTGATTAAAATCAATATAAAGTTCGTCAAAGGATTCGACCTAAGTTTGCCGAACGGAGAGGGTGTCGGAGCCCGAACTGCTTTCTAGGAGTTCTGATAAAAGCTGGTGGCTTGAGATGTACGAAAGAAACGACACGAGAAATGTGGACTACAAACACAGCAATTCGAAAATCTTTTTTTCCTGCAGCATTTTCTCGCAGTAGATCTGAGGAAATTTCAACATTTTCACGATTAGATGACAAATCGGCGAGAGCGGAAAGGCGAGAATAAGACAAATTAGCAGCAATAAGAGATATTTGGGTGATGTTCGTTAGCAACTGCAAGAATGCTTTCGAACTGTATGAAACAATTACCATTGATGAGCAATTGGTTTGCTTTAGGAAAGGTGTCCTTTAGGAATATTTAAAATCAAAACCTGGTCGGTAGGGTATGAGAATGGGGCAGCTGCTATCGTCAAAACCTCATATTTGTGTAATCTCCAGGTATATACAAGAAAACTGCCGGGTGACGTAGCAGAAAAGAACCAAGGTTATCGGGTGGTCAGAGATTTGGTGGAACGATATAATACCACAGACAATTTTTTCACAAGTGTTGACTAAGCCAATCACCTGTTGAAAAATCAACTTATACTACTGGGGACAGTCTGTAAGAATAAACCAGATACTCCGTCCGAACTAAGTATAAAATCTAGGCCCATTCATTCTTCAATGTTTCCATTTACTCGAAATATAACAATGGTTTCGTATGTTGTGGTACATCTACTGTCTAGTCAACACGATGATGATAGTGTATCTCAAGATCATGATAATAAGCCATATATGATTTTGGATTACAACAGATCCAAAGGCGAGGTTGATAATACCGATAAACTAATTCGGGAATATTCATGTAGTAGAAGAACGACCCGATGGCTGTATAGACTTTTTATGACCATCTTAGATATTTGTGCCCTAAATGCTTTCGTAATATACAGGGATATCCTTCGGGACCGTCCGTTAAATACTTTTGAGTTCCAACTACAACATCAAGCTGAAATTTTATACGCGGCCATAACTAGCGATTTCCAGTTGAGGTGAAATATTTTCGAAGTGAAACCATTTTCGGTTATACCGGAAGTAGGTCATCATCAATTTGTTATTTCAAATGGCACTCTTCCTTTTTATTATACATCTAGAACCGACATTCGAGCAAGGCATAAAATACCCAAGTTGTTGGCACGTATCTGTCAAAACTTTTGACAGATTTAATTATTTTTGTTATAAACTCGATTTTTGAGGAACATTTAAAAAAATTGTAGCTCGTAGATCTTTTGCACTACAGACACAATTTTTGCTTGGGTGGATAGAAGAAAGATCAAGGAATTTTTTAAGCAGTCTACACATGTCAAATGTTTATTGCGTTGTTTTGTATGATTTTTTCAATTTGGCCTTTTTCAAACAGCAATAACTCAATTTTTTCAAATGGCACGTGCCAATTTTTATATCGCCATCAGATGAAGCGTCAAATTTCAGATGGAATTGTATCAGCATGTACTATACCCATCTCTTATAATTCCGAAATACTTAGGAATATATTGAATTTTGATGATTTTGCAAGAACTAACAGAAAATGCTTTGAAATATTCGAATCAAGTAGCTGAACTGGCTACGCTCACCTGACAGGTGTCTAAAATCAATGTACTCGTCACTTCGTTCATTCGAATTTGATATTTCAACAAGAATTGTTGGTAATTTGAAGTGAAAATTCTTGAAAATCACCAGATTGATAATAAAATGGCTGACTATTCAAGCGAGGATATGTTTAATCTCTTTTTAATTCATGGCGATTATCAAAAGTGGTGGATAGAACTTACAAGCAATTCAATAACCAATTTCCAAATTGAACATTTTTGCAATTTTAATGAATGATTTGTTGGCTTATCACAGTTATGAGGAAAATCTTAATGGACAAAAATACCTGGAAATTTTGAGAGGAACATTAGCAAATTTTTAGATGGATTACCCTTAACATTCTGAGGGATTGCTATCACCAAATGGATGGTGCACCTGCACATAAAACATGAGCTGTGTATTGGCAGCTAACAGAAATGTTCGAGGATAGATGAAAGGGTAATTAGGACCAATTTTATGGCCTCCGCGTTCTCCGGACCTAACGCTCCTTGATTTTTATTTATGGGGTAAAATCAAGAGTGAAGTATATCTTATTCTTGTAATAAGTAAAGAAGAGTTACTAGAGTGCATTCATAATGCTTTTCGTAATATTTATCCTAAGGAAACTAGGAGGGCAACTCATCATGTTCGTATACGAGCTGTCAAGTGTATCGAGCCAAATGGGGCCCATATTGAACATCTATTCAAATCGTAAATTAGTTTTCTCCTATAATGTTTGTTATCATTTATTCGTATTAATGTAATTATCTTCAATGATTGGTTTTCGCTTAGTTCCTGCAATTTCCTTTCATCCGAATTTTAGAAAAGTGCTTCGAAATTTTATTTTACTCATAGACGGTAGATTTGGAATTTGGTTATTGAAGTGCCTGCAATTTCTACCCACTACTTTTTGACATTCTAAAATGAATAATAAAAAGATTAAATATATTTTCGTTTGAATAACCAGTGGTTTTATTCCAAATGTGTTGTATTTTTTGGATATTTTCAATCTGAAATAACGACAATTCTTGTTGAAATATCAAATTCGAATGAACGAAGTGACAAGTACATTAATTTTAGGCACCCGTCAGGTGAGCGTAGCCAGTTCAGCTACTTGATTCAAATATTTCAAAGCATTCTCTGTTAGTTCTTGCAAAATCATCAAAATTCAATATATTCCCAAATTATTTAGGAACTATAAGAGATGGGTATAGTACATGCTTATACAATTCCATCTGAAATTTGACGCTTCATCTGATGGCGACATAAAAATTGGCACGTGCAATTTGAAAAAATTGAGTTATTGTTGTTTTAAAAAGGCCAAATTGAAATAATCATACAAAACAACGCAATAAACATTTGACATGTGTAGACTGCTCAAAAAATTCCTTGATCCTTCTATTCACCCAATAAAAAACTGTGTCTGTAGTGCAAAAGATCTACGAGCTACAATTTCATTAAATATTCCTCAAAAATCGAGTTTATAACAAAATAATTAAATCTGTCAAAAGTTTTGACAGGTAAGTGCCAACAACTTGGGTATTTCATGCCTTGCTCAAATGTCGGTTCTAGATGTATAATAAAAAAGGTAGATTGCCATTTGAAATAACAAAGTGATGACCCACTTCCTGTATAACCGGAAATGGTATCACCTCGAGAATATTTCACTCCAATTTGAAATCGCTAGTTATGGCCGCGTATAAAATTTCAGTTTGATATTGTAATTGGAACTTAAAAAGTTTTTAACGGACGGTCCCGGTGGATATCCCTGTATATACATAAAACCCCGATTGGAAAAAATAAAATCTTTCGAGACGGCGTTTCTTTTTGCTGAAGTTGGGAGATGAACTAGCTCGCGTCAACATGGAGACGCGTGCAACAAATAAACATCACCACTCTCACATAAAATCTGCCCTGAAAGATTGTGGAATTGAGGTTTCTGTTGAACCTGAGGTTGAAGCACAAGCTGCAGCTAAAAAACGCGCCAGGTGTTTTAAATGCCATAGAAGTTTGGAGAAAAAGTGAATACAAAATGCGCACAATGTAAGCAGTTTGTATGTGGAGAGCATAGAAATAAACAACTTCCTGTTTTGTGCCATGATTGCTTGTTAGCCTAAAATTGAAACCGCTTGTTTTTTCATTATCTGATGTTATGGTTTTTCTAGTTTTCAAGATTCAGTTAATATTTCTTTTGACGATTGAAGAATTAAATTTTGTTTTTGTTCGAATTTTTCATTCCTTTTTTGCGTTGAAACTATACTTGAGAATTGCCTAAATAGGAAAAGATGCCATCTTTAGAAACCTGTTTTTAAGCTGGGGTCTCTGCAGGACTACGCTTGGGTATTTTTGTTGATTTCAATCAAATTATTATTATTTTAACACACTTGAGCCTGACCTTTCAGCCTAACAGCTAGATCATTTAATCATTAGATAATATATAGATTTATATAAAAAATATTTAAGTTGACAATAATCAGTTGATAGACAAGAGTTATGAATACTAAGTACTAACTGGGTATTCTCCAGGAACCTAAGTAGCCAGGTCATTCAAATAAAACAGAAGAAGATGAAGAAGTTCGTCATATAGCGCACATCAATCATATTTTTCCGATGCGTCGAGTTATCTCGGCATTGAAAAAATGTGCAAAAAAATTTACGAGGAATATATACGGCATTGTATGGAAAGTAGTTAATCAACGGGCTTTGGAGACTTTGTTTTTTTCCAATTTCTATCAGTAACATTCTCGTTTCGATTGTTCTTAATCATTCCTTGGCGATGGTGAATTACTGGAAAAGTAATTCTACAACATATCTGAACTTCTTCTGTATAAATCTGAAGTTTCGATTTTGTGCATAATTTTTTCAGCACTGTGTAGATACATCTGCTACCTGGATGATGCGATAATTTCTTGGAATAGAGCATGACAATTTAACAACTACATTGATATCACTTACGAGGCGAGATTATTGAAACATCATGACATAATTCCAGGGAACAATGCAGACGATTAAACTAATTATATAATTATGTCATGACTGCTGCAATATTGTTGATGGAAACAAATGAATGGAGATGCATACAAACTCCATCCAGTTAAGAGATCTATGACATAATACCGTATTGTATCGAGGTATCAGAATTTATCGCTCTTTGTGTAGGTAGATTAGGGATGAACAATATATATCATGCGATGGGTTACTGAATGATTGAAATGAAATTGATAACTTGGAGGTTTGCCAGGGATCCATTCATTAATATCCCATTTCATATTATGGAAATTTCGGTGAACCATTTCATTGATCAGCCTGAAAGTTCTAACTTCAGATCAATCACCCGTAAACTGAGTCGTAGATGAAACTAGTTCTAGATTGAAAATGTTCGAAGTTTACCAGAGACTGAGATTGAATCATTGCGAATCCTATTCAACTGAGATTTAGGGGTTGAGAAAGAGTTATCAGGAACGCTTTCAGCAGTAATATTCATATTACAGTCACGAAAGAATTTCCGAAGTTATTCTTAATTTCTTAGACTTGTCGGTCTTGAGTTTTGAAAATTCCACCTTCTTGAAGAAATCTCGAGAATTTTTCAAAAAAAAATAAATAGTATATAGTTAGTACCTAAAATTAAATACGAAAGTCGTTTTGATATTCTTGGTCTACCATTTTAAGAACATCATGATTCATGATGCATGTCTTCTGAGTTTCGTACATAGAGCTAGGATAAACCAGGAAATAGCTTCTCTAGAGTTTGTTGTGGTAAATATTATCAACTAACATTGTTGTATTTTTATATGAGTTTAAACCAACTCTTGAATCAGCTATTCCATCCGGTTTTTCTTTTCAGAGCTATAGAACAATTCAAGGGTTATTAAGCTTACCTTTAATAAGTACAGCTATAAAATACAATTACATCAGAACATTTGAGAGCATCCCGCAATATAGACTTCCTTATGCAAATACATGAAGTTTTCTGTACAAATATCTCTGAAATACATCAAATCTGCTTTATTGAAATTGCTGTACGGATATTTTCTCAAATGTTCTCGCAAACTAAGATAATACTAGACGTATATACAACTTTCTCGTTTCATTTGTAGGTCCTATTTTTATTAGGAATTTTTACTTTACATCGAATTCAAAGTCATTTTCATGCAGCATATTCCTATTCTAAGGCTTACAAATTTCGAGTAATTAATTAAATTAAATAGTTTCAGTTTCATAAGCAAGTGAGATAAACTAGATTCCAAAGAAATATGACATCTAAAAGCTTCTATCTTATCTTCCATGTTAGCAAATATCAAAAGTCTAAATCCAATTTCTTATTATTAATATTGTTAATCATAATTGTTTAATATTAGTTTCACCGAAAAAAGTTGTTGAATCCATTAATTATTTTTGAGGAAATCACAATCTGATCATGTTCATTTTGTGAATTTAACAAACAAGCTGATAATTGTTTTGTCACAACGAAACAATCGGTTATTTCGAAACACAAACTAAATTTCTTTTATCTTTTTTTTAAATAAAAAGTTTCTCATGAAATCAAAAGATTACATCAGTGGTTTGAGAGTGTTTTATTTTTGCTCAAGATATTTATCAAATATGAAACGCTCGTGAGCTGCCCCAGTAATTTGTTTCGCCAACAGCCATTCAAATGCATCTTCTACATTTATTTTCATATCTTCCATTGCCTCAATTAGACTTTCGCAAACAATGTTTTCGATATATTCTCGAATAAAATAATCCATAGTCCGGAAAGGAGGTGGCCAAACATGTTGTTCAGTATTATCAAACTGCCTATCATTAAGCGATTTATTCAAAACAGAATCCACTCTCCTCAAAAAGTGAAGGGGAACTTTTCATTGTTAATACCAAAGTTGGGACCTTAAGTCTAGGGACAGATCTTCAATTTTTTTGAATGAAATAAAACTATGCTATTTATATTTTTACTATATTAACAAAATTATGACCAGTTTCACCACACTGTGGCTTCATCAGATAGAAACAAATTAATGAACAGAGTTATTCCTTATATATTTGTCTTACTTCCCACTTAATATTACAATAGGTACAAGTACAAGAGGAAAACCCATCGGAGTTGCTTACTTTATGAATTGAAAAGATTGAGTAGGAAGAAGGATTTAGATCAACTTGACTATTAAGTAACCTACCTGAATTCTTTTCTTTGTTGATCTCTAAAATTCTCAATAGAGTGGGTTTTTGTCTATTATTTTCATTGTGTGAAATTTTGAAATTATCATTAAAGTTATGGTTTTCTTCGAGTGAGTGATTAGAATAATGGGAATCTGATTTATGATAATTAAAACTACGTTTGTGCTCGGATAATCTAACTTTGAAATTTCCGAAAGTTCTAACAATATAAATTTTATTACAATCCCTGCAGGACAGTTTATAAACATCGGATTGGATACTTTTTCAATTTTAGATTTGCAGTTTTGATATGTCGGCCTAAAGAATTATCAGTTCAGCGTGCTATATTGAAATTATAATACGACAGGAATGATTTTAATTTTAGACTAGGAATACCAATATGAGTTAAGCTGTTGTACTTTGTGTTAGAACTTTTATACTTGCAAATACTTCCTAGATTGCTTTTTGAAAGTTTCTACGTGAAATCATGTTCTCAATCATAGTTGAACTGTAACCGTTATATTGACTGCTATTTATTTAATTGAATTTAGCTCCTTCATGAAATTATTTTGTGACATTGGGATATTAATGAGACTATGTACCATACTATTTTATAGATGAGCTGTGAATAGTAATATATCTATGCGATGGCGCATGAAAAATAGAAAAATCATATTTGCCGTTAATTTTAGTAATCCAGAAAGTTAATGGAGTTTTCTGTTTCTATCTCTAACGTGAATATAATACTATCGTGAATTTTGTTAATGAATGTTTTGAATGACTCTAATTGTCTGTTTGTGCCAGTGAAACAACAAATGATATCGTCAACATATCTAAACCAATAAATAAAGTGTTTGAATAACGGATGTTTTTGGATCGTTTTTTCGATATTATCCATGAAAATTTCAGCGAGCAGAGGGCTCAGAGGATTACCCATGATTAAACCTGTGTAAGATTTCTGATTGAATTATCGGATTTACTTTATTAATTTGAAGGTCGTTCTTGAGGAGTTTCACTGTATTACTAGGTGGAACACGAAGGAAGAGGTTTACTACATCCCATGACATAAGTTTAGCGTTCGGTGGTAGTATCGTGTGATGAATTTTATTTATTAGGACTCAAGAGTTTTTTTTATTGAGAATTTAGGTTCAAAATTAGCGTACTGTTGAACGATGTCTATGAGAAAGCGTGAAAATTTTGCAGCTGGAGCTTGAAAATATAAAACTACTGGTCTAATGGGATGCCCTGTTTTATGGAGTTTGACGAGGGAGTAAACTTTTGGTGATTGCGGGTTGTCAATGAAAAGTTTATATTTTTGGTTGGTGGGTATTATAGACTTGGCATACTCTAAAGTGTTTTTTACCATGAATTGAAATTTATTATTTGGAAATAATATGCTACATTTAAGGCTATGACTGTATGGCCTTTGTGTGCTATGAATGAATATGATATCTTCAGATGCGGATTTATATTTAATGGACTTCAAAGTTGTATTTTCGAAATTCTTAGGTTGAAAACTATTCAACTTTTTTAGAGGTAGTAACGGTGAAGAGTGTTTTAGGTGTTTGGCTTGTGGTGTTGGTATTTCGGTTGCGATTTCTAGCAGATCGAAAAGGGACGAGCGTTATTTGACTCTAAATTGAGTTTAAAACCCTTTCCTAGAAGTGAAACTTAATTTTCGGAAAAATTATCATCTGAAAGATTACTGAACCTATCATAAGTTTGGTGATCCGAAAATTTGGACTTGATTTTTCCGAAAAGAAATTTCACTTCTAGAAAAGGGTTTTGAACACAATAAGAGACAAATAACGCTCGTCTCCATTTCGATCTGGGAATTGAAACCTAAATAGCCCTAAATTATTCACCATAAACCAAACACCTAAAATACTCTTCCGCGTTACTACTTCTGAAAGAGTTCAATAGTTTTCAACCTAATAAATTCGAAAATACAACTTTAAAGCCCTCAAATCTAAGTCCGCATCTGAAGATATCATATATTGACTACCCGCACAAAAACTTTACTCCTCGTCAAACTCCATAAAACAGGGCATCCCGTTAGATCAGTTGTTTCATACTTTCAAGCTTCTGCTGCAAAACTTTCACCCTTTCTCACGGACATCATTCAACAGTACGCTAATTTTGAACCTAAATTCTCAATGAAAAAACTCTTCAGTCCTAATAAATGAAATTCTACAGACGATACTACCACCGAACGCTAAACTTATGTCATGGGATGTAGTAAATCTCTTCCCTAGTGTTCCACCTAGTGATACACTGAAACTCATCAAGATCGCCCTTCAAATTCATGAAGTCAATCCGACAATTCGATCAGAAATCTTTCACCTTTTAGAAATTTGTTTAGAACAAAATTATTTTAACTTCAATGGAGTATTATATAATAGTAAAAAAGGTATAATCATGGGTAATCCTCTGAGCCCACAGCTGGCTGAAATTTTCATGGATAATATCGAAAAAACTATCCAAGAACATCCGTTATTCAAACGCTTTATTTATTGGTTTAGATATGTCGACGATATCATTTGTTGTTTCACTAGCACAAACAGACAATTATAGTCATTCAAAACATTCATTAACAAGATTCACGATAATATTAAATTCACGTTAGAGATAGAAACAGAAAACTCCATGAACTTTCTGGATTTAACTATTACTAAAATTAACGGCTAACATGATTTTTCTATTTTTCATAAGCCATCGCATACAGATATTACTATTCACAGCCCATCTATACAATAGTATGGTACATAGACTCATTAATATCCCAATGTCACAAAATAATTTCATAAAACAGCTAAATTTAATTAAACAAATAGCAGTCAATAACGGTTACAGTCCAACTACGACTGAGAACATGATTTCACGCAGAAAATTTCAAAAAGCAATCTAGGAAGTATTTGCAAGTATTAAAAGTTCTATCACAAAATACAACAGCTCAACTTATATTGGTAATCCTAGTCTAAAATTAAAATCATTCCTCTCGCATTATAATTTCAATATAGCATTCCGATCTGATAATTCTTTAGGTCGACATATCAAAAACTGCAAATCTAAAATTGATAAAAGTAATAAATCCGGTGTTTATAAACTGTCCTGCGGAGATTGTAATGAAATTTATATCGGTAGAACTTTCGGAAATTTCAAAGATGGATTATCCGAGCACAAACGTAGTTTTAATTATCATAAATTAGATTCCCATTATTCTAATCACTCACTCGAAGAAAACCATAACTTTAGTGATAATTTCAAAATTTTACATAATGAAAATAATAGACAAAAACTCAATCTATTGGAAATTTTAGAGATCAACAAAGAAAAGAATTCAGGTAGGTTACTTAATAGTCAAGTAGATCTAAATCCTTCTCCTTTACTCAATCTTTTCAATTCATAAAGTAAGCAACTCCGATCGGTTTTCCAACATAACTGTTGTACTTGTACCAATTGTAATATTAAGTAGGAAGTAAGACTAATGTATAAGGAATAACTCTGTTCATTAGTTTGAATCTATCTGATGAAGCCACAGTGTGGTGAAACCGGTCATAGTTTTGTTAATATAGTGAAAATCTAAATAGCATAGTTTTATTTCATTGAAAATATGTATATCGATTTTCATCAAGTAACGACCTCTTCAATCAAATTACAGATCTACAACCTGATCTTTCACAATATTCTGTAAAATGTCGATGTACCTTTCGGTGGTTACATTTTGATCGTAAATGAAAATTCAAAAAGTTCGATGGTTATAAATTGCACTATGCATAACATGAAAATTATTCTGAAAGCAGTGGTCGTAGCACAGATGAGGGATAAAATAGTCTTCACCTAACTTTGATGACCACCGAGATATTCGCTTATGCCAAAATCCCAGAAAACCGAGAAATACGATCTGATGAGTTATTCTCGAAAATCAAGGACGGAGATAGGAAGGAAAATTTCTCTCTATTTGCATCATTTCAGAAAGTTGCCGTACTAAAACATGGAAAATGGGACACAGACATGTTGGAATATTTCACTGAAAAAGTAGAAGCTCTCTGTTTTACTTTTTTTGGTTTTTATATGAATGTTTCAGAATAATATTCACTAATGGAATGTATAATTTCGAAATCAAGAACAGAAAAATATAGAGAACAAATTGATGTTGAATATTGAGAAGTTTTGACTCGAGAAGTTGACTAATTTCGGCTGTTTCTCTTTCTCTTTCATAAAATTAGGTCTGTATGACGGAATTGAGGTGGATCATGCAAGAACTACAATTCGCTGTGTTATCATCTTTATATGATGTTTTCACCAAAAGTGGCGTGCAAATTTGATAAAATGGTCAAAACAACATTTTGAATCCACATCTGTCAAATCATTACTCCTCTAAATATAACCAAATAAACATCTCAAAAGAGTTTAGGAACACTTACCATAATCTTTAAAATATGAATTTCATGATTCAAATTTATAGAAATCTTTCGGTTTTTGTTATGATGTATTGTATATAATATATTCTCAAGAAAACGAAATAATAATTGACTTCTCCAAAGCACCTATTATAAAAAAAAAATTGAAATATGAAAATGACGAAATTTGGTAAAACACAAAAAAAAATCCTGAACTAATATTTTCGAAACGATATGGAAGCACTTATATTTTTCAGTACCTAGAAGGTCCACCTCTGTTATTAATGACACTTTGGCATCGTCGCGGCATGCTCAATATTAAATTGTCTATTACATTTCGGCCTAAGTCATTCCAAGCCCCCTGAACTGCTAATCGAAGCTCTTGTTCATGATGGAAGACGTTTTGATGAAGGAGATTTCTTTTTAGGGTGTCCCACACATGCTCGATGGGATTCAGATCTGGGAAGCAGGATGGCTGTGGTAGAAGATCGATATCATTCTCTTTAAGAACGTTCAAGCCAACTCTTGCACGATGAGAAGGGGCATTATTTTGTTGGAAGAGTGGATTTTGACCCATTATTTGGAGATACGGTACCACTACAGGTAAAACTATCTCATTTGCGTAAGAATTTCCCGTGAGGTTTTTCTGTATGAAAACGAGGTCAGTTCTTCCACCAAGGCGTATACCTCCCCAAAACATCACTGATCCGCCTTCTCGAGCATGCTGGAGACGGTTTTGCTTTCCAGGTTCCCTCCATATTCGAATTCTTCCTGAATCGGAATAATAACTGAATCTAGATTCTTCACTGAAGAGAACTGTGGACCACCTCTCTTGATCCCAGTTTACGTGTTCTTGGCACCAAGCTAAACGAGCAGCGCGATTTCCATGGGTCAGTTGTGGAACTCTTAAAGGACGTCTGGAGCGGAGTTGACCTTCGTGCAGTCGATTTCTCCCAGTGTGGTCGGAAATTTATACATTATGAACTCGTGATAGCTCTTGATCTAATTGAGATGCTGTGGTAGTACGATCTCTTCTGGCTTGTAAAACTAAAAATCGGTCTTGGGCGACTGTAGTAATCCTGAAACGACCTGTATGGCGTTCTTCTACGCTACCTGTTTCATTGAAACGCGACCATAAACGGTTTATGACACTTGGGCTACTTCCAGAACCCTGGATACTTCCCGTTGTGAGCTCCCAGCTTGGAGCATGCCAACGGCTCGTAACATCTCTTCTCTAGTCAAATGTCGTCTTTCCATGGTCGAATCACAAAACTTGAATCTTTTATTCGTGCTTACAACAGAAACAAAGTGCCAACTAACTGATTTCAAACACTGAATACAACAAATGATTATAAAGCAGCCTCGCATCTGCTGCATTTTTAGTTTTTTATAAAAAAAAACTGAAACCTGTTGCGGCACTCTACGTAATTTTGTGAGAAATTGATGCAGGTATTCATTTCTTAAAAAAAATCATCCATATTGATCGTTCTGTATACGATATATCGATATATCGATATACAGAAGTGTTCCCTAGACTTTTTTGAGGTATTTATTTGCCTTCCATATACAAACATAAGCCATCAGTGAACCTCCTCGAAATAGTAGGTGATAGTTCTCTCTCTCTTTCATTTAGACAAATTACGTCGACTATAGGTACATGAAAAATTCTAAAATCCGCAAAATATAAGGTCTCCAAAGTGACAGTATTGATTGATTGCCAGATAATTTCCATTCCTGAAAACAAATGCGGATACATGCCACACCTACTGATAGACCTTGGATTGCCTGTTAGGTATTTCTCACGCCTACACCAGTTCTAGAAAGTTACAAAACTTTACCCATTTTGAGAAACGAGTGTCATAATCTTGTAATCGCACTTTTGATAACAGAAATTCCACATACATGAGCTACCTTTCAGCCTGAAGCATTTCTATTAAAGTATTGCCCGATTTGGATCTGCTTGGGTTGTCCTTCCATTTTACCTGAACCATCATCATTGCATTTAGAGAATGTATAACGAATCTATATTGGAATCAGTAGAATTACATAACATAATGCAGTATTCATTTGAAGGCATGTTTGGGTAAAATTCCTTTTTCGATTTAAAACACATCAAGGAAGCCTAAACAATAAAACATTCCGTTGATTTCTTAGATCATTTTCTGGAAAGTTTATGTTGAATGAAGAATTTTAGTATTGGGTGTAGCTTATCATGATCTAAAAGCAGCGCACAAAATATACGTTCATTAATTTCAATTTATCCGTATATTCACCGAATATCTTTTCACCCTTGTATACTTATACATGTAGTGTGAAGATAAATGAGTTCTTATTTCTCGAATGAGCTCAGTTAAATTGAAAAGCACAATAGAACTTTCATCACATAAATCATTATTAACTAACAATCGAATATTTTGCTTTTATAACCGAACTGAAATAGACCATTTAAATACAGCACAAATCAACATGATGCTTTATTTCTGACCTGAATTAGGTGAATTGTTGAATATTTGAACATTTTATTGAATATGAGGTTTTTGTAACAACAGTCTGGGCTTCGAAGCCCTTTACTTATTGAGCAAAAAGGAAAAAGATTATTTATAACGTTCATTCTACGTTTAAGTTTATAGAAATACCAACTAATAAAATAACAGAACAAAATTATGATTTTTCATTTGATTTAATTTCTTTTTTCGTAAAAGTTGTCATCAACTTTCATATTATGATGATGAACTAAACCCGACAGAGAATATTATACAGGTTTTTTCTTCAGCAGTTTTTGAGATATTCAGCGCAAATTTGAAATGACTTCTTTTTGCTACAGCCTCCATCATTTTACGTCGTGCATTTTAACTAGAATCTACAAGGTGTTTTCTTTTCCGGAGCTATGTCTTCTTTTGCCCTTTCAAACTTTTAGCAGTACGCCACTGATCAGCGTAAAATCAATTTTCGTCATCATCGTTCAATTTAGAAACTTTTTTGACACTCGTAATTTTTTCATAACTCAAACCGTTCTCGAGCAAAAAATTATTGAACGATTGTATGCATTCGCTGAATTGAAAGCATTTCTAATTCAAAAAATGACTAATGGGCTTTGATATTTTTCATTAATTTATTTATTTTGACAGTTGATAAAGCTGAACCAGTGTCTGCTCGAATTGTTCATTGAATTAACGATTAGTTTTAAGACTTTCGAAGTTATTTCTGTAAGAAAAATGACTAATTTTACTAACGCCGAATTGGCTGATAACCATTACATGTACGGTCTGGCTGACGGAAACACAACAGAGGCTAGGCGATTTAATCAGGTGCGCTTTCCAAATCGAGTAACACCAGACAGGCGAACATCTTCAAATATCCACAGAAGGTTGAGAAAAACTGGTACTTATACTGCAAATAATCATTTAAAAAGTGCAACTCAAACTATGGGAACTCCAGATCTTGAGGAAGCAGTTGTGAATTGTATTGATTTGAATCCTCATGTGAGTACAAGAAAAACTTGAAATCAGTTGAATATTTTACATGTTCTAGTTTGGTGGATTCTCCATGACTTTTTATTGTACCCGTATCATATTCGAGTCCAAACTCTACTTCCTCGAGATTTTCCTTCAAGACTGAATATCAGCCGATGATTCTCATATAAAATTAGAGAAGATGCTCATTTTGATAGTGAAATAATGTTCACAGACAAAGCTAACTCTTCGAGAAATGCTGTCACAAATTTTCACAATAATCATTATTGAGCTGAGGAAAACCCCTATTTGATTTAGGAATCACATCATCAAGAACAATTCTCACTAAATGTCTGGGTGGGAATAATTGGAAATTATATAATCGGGCCGTTTTTTTTCCTGACAGACTGAACGGTCCCGCTTATGGGCAATTTCTTGAGGAGGAGTTACCTTTATTTCTCCAGGATGTGCCACTTTTTGTGAAAAACATAATGTGGTTCATGCATGACGGGGCACCAGCACATTTTAGTGGAGAAGCTAGGAAATTCTTGAAGAATACATTCAACAACCGATGGATAGGTCGGAGTGGGCCATAACCATGACCTCCTAGGTCTCAAAACTTAAATAGTTAAAAGTTTTTCTTATGGGGATATCTCAAAAGTTTAGTTTATACCACTCCAGTGAACACTGTAGAAGAATTGAGAAATCGAATGTGGCACGATAAGAAATACCCCAGGAATATTTCAAAGAGTGCGTGATAATATGCGAAGAAGGACAGATGCCTCTATTTTTGCAGGTGGAGGACACTTCCAGCAATTTATATAGTTTTCAATTGTTCTTTTTTTTTAGTTCGATATTGAATAAGTGTAAGTTGAGTCTCAGAAGACGAGCTATCAAAATTAAAGCAAATTTTGGGCATACCTATCGAGTATTTCTATTATTTTTTTTTATTAAGCGAATAATATACAATTCAAATAATTCAAATTCAATAATTTTTCACTAAAAATACGAGGAGATACGAAAAAATTACACGTGTCAAAAAATTTCTAGATTGAACGAAGATAATGAAAACTGATTGTACGCTGATCAGTGGCGTACTGCAAAAAAGTTTGAAAGGGCAAAAGAGACGAGGCCTCTGAAAAGAAAACACCTAATGGATTTCAGGAAAAAACCAATTTTTTCCGGAAATTTCAACACCCTGTACCTCCGTAACGAAGCTTTTGCGGACCTATGTTTTTATTAATTTCGTTTCCCAAAATTGCACGTAGATTTACCCCCTCAAGTGACATACTATTATGTAGCACCCTGTATGAGAGCGTTATATGAATAGTGAGTCTTAGTATAACACATACGTAATATTTTAATGCTGTATTTAGCAGGCTTTGGCTTAATGTCCACTCTTAAAAGTCATCGGCCTCGGAATAGACATAACATTTCGTCAATAGTGATTCACTCTGAACAACTGTATCTTCTTTGACTCTTTTCTATGAACTTATCAAATATTTCAGAAATAAGAGTTGCGCGATTTACAATATTGTCTTTTCTGTCGATGCAATATCATCAAACCGAAATTGTGACAAAATGGACAAAAATCTTTTAAAAGACATTGTAGCTCTAAAAATGTCACGACCTGTTCCGTCTATAGCCCACAAAGAGTCTACGTATTCATGTCCTGATTTTAACACTCTTGTTAACAGCAAAAGACCCATAAAAGCGTTCATCTCTGTTACAAAACACCCTGTATATGGAGCAACTTAGGCAGCATTGATTTCGCCCAAGGATATTTGTAAAATTCGAATACATTTCTTCGCGAAATTTTCCTATATTCTCTCGAAAACGCGATTTTCTGACGAAGAAAAATAAACTTTGAAGGTTTCGATTTTCAAGTTCGTCTACCTCGGCAAGTAATTTCATTCACGAATAGTCAATCTTTTCATGAATGTTTCAAATATCACCATCACGCACAGGCCATCGGAAATCGATAATTTGTTCACATTAAAAATCTACAACGTAGTTTGAAATTTTTTCTTCTTTCTTTGTAAAAAATTTTCTTTGATGCTTCAACTAAATTCAAAGGAAGCTGCATATTCTTGAATTCGTCGAAAGGATCCAATTTCATTAGATTATAAAATTCTTTTTCTTTCATTTCTAATGTGATTAATTCTCAGAGTTATATTAATCCCATTAAAGACCTTTATTAAGGTAGCAATATGCAGCTTTCCCTAAAATATAAAATATCCCTCAATAAGAGAGTTCGTCGATCCACTCTTCATCAATATCCTCTATTAGGGTCACATAAATGAACCATTTTGTCGAATGTCATGAACAGGAGAAACAAATGGAAATCTACTTGTATAAACATATACCGGGTGTAACTGGAAAGAGGCTCGCCCCTAAAACATTTTTCCTATCCAATATTTTTCAATGAAAATTTTTGAAATTGATTAAAAATTTACTTCAAGTTGAATGGCACTGACAGTTTTTCTGAAACGCTTCCGGTTTCACCGGAAATGAGCCAAAGTATCAATTTTTAAATGGCTCACCTTGTATATTTTTCGGGAAATCGAATGAAACTCTCTTTGTCATACATTCAGTATATTTAAAGATATATTTGCCGAATTTTCAAATCATTCTTGATAAATTTGTTCTCAAGTCTAGGTGGCTATGACGACTCAGCTGGTTCTAAAATTGTAATGTACACAAAGCATAAACGCAAAACCTTAGCTTTATTTTTGCATGGCGCACATACTCATCATCGTACATTCCAGATGAATAAAAATTTAACAAAACACATAAATAACGCAAAATATACAAATGGACCATAGATGGAATGTCATCAAATCAATTGAGCATAACTTCACAACATGTTTTCGAAGAGACCCCATTCTGTGCCTGACAAAGCCTATTGTGGCGAATGGTAGCCCGTACTACATTATCCATTTGATTTGGAAACATTTCATTTATTGCTCCCCGAACTCTATTCTCCAAATTCTCTCGATTTTCTGAAGCAGTTCTATGAACACGATTTTTCACATGGGCCCACAAAATAAAATCTAATGGGGACAACTCGGGTGATCGAGCTGGCCATCTTGTCGGGCCGTTGGTGCCTATCCACCTTTCATTTAAATTATTACTTAGGTATTGAACAACTTCCCTGCAGTTGTGCGCTGGTGCTCCATTTTGTTGGAAAATTATGTTATTAGCAACAGTCAGTGGTAAACCATCAATCAGATCGCTTATTTCGTTTTGTAAAAATTCTAAATATCTTTCCCCTGTTAATGGTCCATCAAAAATGATTGGACCTATGAGATGTCACCCTACCATAGCCATCGATACATTAAACCCAAATCGCCCTGGAAATTACCCTCACGTACTCAATGCTCGTTTTCGTGGGCCCAATAGCGCGTATTGTTTCTATTGAACATTCCGTTGTTAGTAAATCGGGATTCATCTGAATATAGAATTTTATAAGGATACCTTGGATCCATTTCCATCTTTTCAAGAAACTGGTTGCAATATTCTAATCTTCGGCCATTATCATTTTCATAAAGGTGTTGATGAAGATTGTATTTGAACGAGCGAAATTTATGCTTCTTAAGAATTCTCCAAACACTCTGATGACTTATCCCTATTTCTTGTGCGATTTCTCTGGTAGATGCCGTACAATTCAAATTAATGAACGCTAAAACATCAATTTCAGAATTTCGCTTACTATGAAATCTTGATTATCTGCACCAACCGGTTGCTGACGAAACTTCACTTCCAGTTTTGAAAAATAGTGCCTTGAAGGATGTTGCCGTTCTCAATAGCGTTCAGCGTATTAAATTGCTGATGCTGTAGAGTTTTTTCGGCATTCGCAATAAATGAGTAGCATATCTACTTATTCATTCTGTGTGTACAGCATTTCGTCTGCTTTTCTGCCGTGAAAATTCAAATACTCTGAACAATTCATACCAACTCACCGATTCAGATGCAACACAATCTTATCTTATGACATTTAAAATTGAATACAAAAAATTCTATGATCTGTGATCTATCTGTGATATGATTTCAATGCATTTCCAAAGCACTTCAGATAATGAGTTGAAAAACGAGTATTATACTATGTCCAGGATTACGAATGGATATTTTCAACGAAAAATTATCAATTTGGTATCAAATTATTCGTGAAAATATTCTGCGTATTATACTGCTAATGAGCATCTATTAAACCTTGCGGAAATAGGATTTTTTTCAAAGAAACAATGTTTGGAATGTTATGAAGCCAATAACAGAAGGAATTCTACAGTTTCAGTGATGAATCCGAATGTACTCGATTTCGGTCGATAAATCACGCAGTTCTTTTGTCGTCATAGCCACCTTGGCTTGAAAACAAATTTATCAAAAAAATAATTGAAATTCGGCAAATTCGTCTTAAAATATGCTGAATGTATAGACAAAGAGAGTTTGATTCGATTTCTCAAAAAATATACAGGGTGAGCCTTTTAAAAATCGAAACTTTGGCTACTTTCCTTTGAAACCGAAAACGTTTCAGATAAACTGTCAGTGCCATTCAAGCTGAAATAAATTTTTAATTAAGTTCAGAAAATTTCATTGAAAAATATTGGAAAGGAAAAAAGTTATGGGGGCGAGCCTGTTTCCAGTTACACCCGGTATAATAAGTAAGTAAGTAAGTATTTATTCATTATCATACAATGAAACATATTATAATAATGAAAAATTAAACGGGATTATCCTCATTTACGTAATTATAACGAATTAAATAATTATTGTGACATGAAACCATATTTCTAACTTTCAGAATTTTTGAGAAAATCAGGTGAAGCCAAAGTAAATCGAAATTTGTGATCTGAAACACGACAATGAAGACTTAAATAGATCTTTTCAATGAGGAAGGTTGTTGCATAATGCGGAGGATCTCACAACAAAAATGTTTTGTCTATAAAAGGTATTACGCCTCTGAACATGAAAGAGATCTGGTGCCCGGGTTCGACGAGAAGGAATTTTGAATTTGAAGGATTCGAGTAGAGGGGAGAATATACCATACCATTAATCAATTTGTGTAGAAATGCCAGATACAAAATTTTTCTTCTGGTGTATAAAGCGTGGACATTGGTCGTCTCTCCAAAATTGACATAATTCGTTTGCTCTGAAGGTATATTCAGCTTACATGCAACAAACCTCATAAATTTATTTTGGATCATTGTCTTGGCTGTTATTCCCCTCGGCGACTGAACTAATTGGTGTCCACGCGAGATGGGACATTAAAAGTATATAGAGAAAGGAATGACCGATTGGAGAAATTGGTTTTTGTTGTCTTGAATGTTATTCAAACTAATTTCCTAAAATATTCCAATGCTGTGGCACTTCCGGTTAAATCGGAAATTGACACAATCTTTGTTATTTAAGTTGGCATAATGTATGTTTCTTTTTTTTTGTTGTAGAAAATTAACTTCTGAACAATTTTTTCATATCGTTGCCACCGGAAATCAATCGAAAGGAAGATATGAATTTTGACTTTCCTAGCAAGTTACTGTTATCGAGAATACCTATCAGAAAAGAAGAAAAACAATTCACTTCAACAGTATTTGATGTCGCACTTTTTATCTCGGAATTCTGACCAGAATTACTCTAATGAAGATTTTGGAATGGTTTCGTATTGAAAGATTGAAATACATTATTAGAAAGATTTCCGGTCATATAATCTGCGAATTTCAGGATCCTCGCGCGAAAAATCGTAATTTTTAGGATAAAATCGCGAAAAAGTCGGAAACGATGCATTTAAGATAAGGGTAGACTTTAAACAGATCGATGCCTATTAATATTACAAGTTAAATGGGAGAAGAACTGCAGAAATTTCTGATGAGGACAAGAAAAATGGTTTCTCTGGAACTGATAAACGAATTTGACATATTATGTAATTATCGCCTCGATAGGTATAATACCAGCCTATAAGAGCTGGTGTTTATGTACTTTCATATAAAAAAAATACCCTCCCTTCTGCCATCCTAGAACAAGCAAGAATTCTCTACCCATTCCAAAACGAAATTCTCAAAATTATTTTTTCTGCACCGGTACCGGCTACTATGTATACTCGGAGGCAAAATTAGCGAAACACTCGAAAATTTAACCAAATTCGAAGTTCGATATTTTTCCTAATTCTCAACCGATTTAGATGATTTGTTCGGCAAGTTATAGATCAACTCTTCTGCTTTGTAGAAATTATAAGATAAAACAAAAAAAATTTGAAAAAAATTTTATACGGGGCAAAACTAAGAGTGTTTTTTTGTCAAAAAATTCGTAATCTCTGTTTTTGCAAAATATATTTAATTTCAAGTGGAAAATCACCATTTTGGAGAAATTCCATTGAATCAAAAATTGTCATTAAAAGTCGTCTATCAATTTGGAATTTTCTTATTATCACTCAGGCCTGTCGAAATTGTCGTTTGCGATTTTTATGTTCGAATTGCATTAGTTATTGATGACAATTTGGTTAATTTGGTGAAAATTAGGAATTCATAGGAGATAACAGTCGGTAGGTATTAAAATACACAACCGAATTCTGGGACCATTGATAAAACTTTTCATTTACACATGTGCACACCTTTTTTATCAAATATGAAATACAACACACGTTTTTTGTATATGACCACATTTGCACTTGTTTAAAGAATGAGAGTTTTCCATTCTTTGATTTGATACAAATTCGATCGGTTGCGGTGGTTTGTGATTCTTTTACTGTTTACGATTCGAAATGGTATTTTTCATTCAGAATGAGAGATTTACCACCAACCTTAGTAGCAAGGGCAGTTACATTGGTCGAGGAAGGGCGCACCTAACTCTCAGTCGGTACCATGTTGGGTGTCTCGACGTCGGTTATCCATCGAATCGACCGACGTTACAGGAAAACTGGATTGTACGTGAGGAGGCGAGGACAAGCAAGAAATCGGGCAACTCGCGCTATACATGACCGTTTCATCGTCACTCAAACCATAAGAAATCCTCGTCTTACTGCTGTTCAGGCACGTAACCTTTTACAAGCAGTGGATAACATTAACGTCAGTGTGAGGGCAGTCAGAAGACGATTGAATGAAGTGGGTCTGAGATGATACGCGCAAGCAAGAGCACCAAGACTCGATAGAGCCCATCGGGTAGCAAGATTGGCGTTTGCTAGGGAGCATGTAGCATGGACAATCAATCAGTGGAGACGAGTTTTATTTAGTGATGAGAGACGATATTGTGTGAATCTCGTGGATGGTAGAGATAGAATATGGAGGCATCGAGGGGAACGGTACAATCAAGCGAACTTCGCAGGAACTGAGTTATACGGTGGAGGGACAGTTATGATATGAGGTGGCATATGCTTGGGAGTACGAACAGAACTGGAGATTATTGGCACTGGATCACTTAGTGCCCATCGGTATATAACAGAAATCTTGGAGCCCCATGTTGTGTCTTTTGCTACTTACATAGGAAAAAATTTCCTTTTTATGCACGATAACGTGCGCCCTCATACTGCGCGCATAATGATAGAATGTCTCAATGAAGTTGGGATCACAAGAATGGACTGGCCGTCGCGGTCACCGGATTTAAACCCGATCGAACACGTTTGGGACATTCTTAGAAGAAGAGTGGGACAACATACCTCAACAGATGATAGACAACATCATTGGGAGTATGCGAAATCGTATGCGCGCTGTAATAAGAGCTCGGGGGGGTCATACTCGCTACTAAAATCAAATGTTTTTTTGTGGGTCATCATGAACATTTTTCTCAACATGTTCATTTCATTTCACAAGTGTATCGCCAGGATACACACCTGCTCTCCATTTTGGACAGGAATGATAATTATTATAGTGTCACACAAAAAATTTCAAAAATAAATGTGCAAAATCAACGATTTTTCCAGTGTACTTGGAGTTCTCCCGGAGCGTGAAATTGGCCAGTGAATTTTCAAAATTTTCATTTCGTTAGATTTCCGCTTCTCTAATTTCGATTTTATTTTTGGCTAACCTCCGATGGTATGCACCTACCCAAGATTAAAAATAAATTCTTGAAATTTGTGACTTTTCGCTTCAAATTGGATATCTTTTGTGAAAATAGAGATAAATGCATAAAACAAGAAGGGCGTAGGAAGATGTGTCATGACAGACCATGATATTGTACGTTTCGAATTTTTTTGTTTTTTCTCATAATTTCTACAAAGCAGAAGAGTTGATCTATAACTTGCCGAAAAAATCATCTAAATCGATTGAGAATTAGGAAAAATATCGGACTTCGAATTTGGTTAAATTTTCGAGTGTTCCGCTAATTTTGCCTCCGAGTGTAGTTGAAAGGCAAATGTAGGTCTTTTCGATTTTTCTCCGAAAATTGACTAAGTTTGTCACCGGGATATGACACTTGTTCAAACATTCTCGTATCCTAATCCATTAGGAAAGGGGTTTATTTCCATCTAACAAGGATATTTGAGAATAAATCACTTCAGAAAAGCAGATGAAAAAGACGTATCTCCGATAATTTTGGTAATTAGAAGACGGCTTACATAATCTTAGTATATCCTATCATTTACTTGTTCTACTGATCGATTCTGATACACGAGAATCCTTGTTGGAGAGAACTAAACTCTAATGAAGAACATGATGGAATCATTATGGGAATGATCGTCTTCATTCCCGACTTCAAGTGAGCTAAAAGGGTTTCCTTAACTAGATGAATATATATAGAGAGATATTCTGAGCTTATGTTAATGTGATCTGGTGCGACTGATACAGTGAAAGCCATAAAAATCCTGCTACTAGCCAGAATCCGTAGAGACTCTATAGCCTTGCATAAATATACTAACTCAAGCTAGCGGTTGTATCAGCAGTCAAGAGCGTTACCCATGCCTAGGCTACAATTGCATATTAACCTAGAAAATATTTCCTGGTTTTCATTTTTAGACATACGAGAACTACGCTATATATTTTGAGATTCCACGAAATTATAAATGAGTTGGCAATGTTGCATTATTAAAAACTTTCATCCTCATTTAGTGTAGCTCCCACAGGCTGAACGTAACAACTAATCAGTTGTTGTCCAGTTGTCCGCGCGATGATCTAATACGTTTGTAAAGTAGGATTAGCTGAAGAACAAAGTCTTCAACTATCACAGGAAACTGTGTTGTGGTGATCGGAGTAAGTAAGAATCCGCAAAGAACGTTAGAGATATTGAATATACGTGGTTATCGTATTCCATCTAAAATTGTAGACGACGGACTAAAAGCATGGGTTGGGTCTCAACTCGAACTTGATACCTCCTGAGACCACGTATAGCAACAAGTTAGCACTTAAAAAACTTCTTATGTTTATCTCTTAAATGCTAATTTGTGCACTTTTCCTATAAATCATTGACAGTTGGTACTTGAAATAGTTGAATTCAAAGAAGGAAAAAAGTATATCTGATTTGAAATAATAGGTGAAAGAATACTGCCGAACCTTTGACATGAAGAAGCCGATACACCGAGACGTTGATCAATGAACCAGAAAAAGAAAATATATTTTTCTTACGGCCTTTGTGCCATTATCATACGTTGTGCGCCAACATACTACAAGTAAGTAAGTACCGAATACCAAGCACTATAGATATTCAGATAACATTGAATACTGAGTAGCTTTCAGTATTCACATCGAAGAAAATTATTTTTCAAGGGACAATATTCAACCTTTCGTTGAGCTAGTTTTCAAATCTACCTTTCATCTACTATTCAGTCCATTGTTCCTATTCGTGACATCTGACCGTGCTGTAACACTAACCGGTGGCCCCGGTTAACGGTGATTATGAAGAGTAGATCGGAAAACTAGTTAAAAATGAAAACCAGGAAATATTTTCTAGGTTAATATGCAATTGTAGCCTAGGCATGGGTTACGCTCTTGACTGTTGATACAACCGCTAGCTTGAGTTAGTATATTTATGCAAGGCTATAGAGTCTCTACGGATTCTGGCTTGTAACAGGATTTTTATGGCTTTCACTGTATCAGTCGCACCAGATCACATTAACATAAGCTCAGAATATCTCTCTATATATATTCATCTAGTTAAGGACTACCTTCTAGCTCACTTGAAGTCGGGAATGAAGACGATCATCTTCATAGTGATTCCATCATGTTCTTCATTAGAGTTTAGTTCTCTCCAACAAAGGTTCTCGTGTATCAGAATCGATCAGTAAAACAAGTTAACGATAGGATATACTAGGATTATGTAAGCCGCCTTCTAATTACCAAAATTATCGTCTTTTTCATCTGCTTTTCTGAAGTGATTAATTTTCATATATCCTCGTTACATGGAAAAAAACCCTTTCCCTAGCAAATTAGGATACGAGAATGTTTGAACAAGTGTTATATCCCGGTGACAAACTTAGTCAATTTTCGGAAAAAAATTGGAAACACTTACATTTTTTCTTTCAACTTTATAGAAGCCGGTACCGGTGCAGAAAAAATAATTTTGAGAATTTCGTTTTTGAATGGGTAGAATAATCTTGTTTGTTCAAGGATGGCATAAAAGAGGGTATTTTTTCTTGAATATGAAAGTACATGAACACCAGCTTTTATTGACTAATATTATACCTATCGAAGTTATACTTACATAATATGTCCCACATATTAGTTTCTCAAAAGTATCCAGTCCAGGTACGGGTCCATGTGGTACTCCCAATTGGACACTGTAACCGGCGATTATAAAGTCATAGAATCTGATAGATATACATCTACTCTTAACGTGGAGCCCGTTTATAAATTCATCCAAGGAATAATTGTAACACTTGCTAACTATGAATTCATAAGAGAAACTGTCAAATGCTCGCAAAATATTGGTGAATAATCCTGCTTCACACAAGCTATTATCAAGACTATAATAAGCAAATACCACAAAGTGGATTGCCGCTATCACGGTTCAGAGGCCAGATCGAAAACCATGCTGAACATAATCGAACCAATTGAATGTTTCAAGGTACCCTATCATTCAATATTCAACCTTCCGTAGAATGTTAAATATCCTCCCTTGAAGGAGCTAGTTTTCCAATCTACTCTTCATCTACTCTTCAGTCCAGTGATCCTATTCGTGACATCTGACCGTGCTGTACCACTTACCGGTGGCCCCGGTTAACGGTGATTATGAAGAGTGGATCGGAAAACTAGCTCCTTCAAGGAGGATATTTAACATTCTACGAAAGGTTGAATATCGTCCTTGAAAAATAATTTTCTTCGATGTGATAATTTTTCAGGAGACTCACACTGTGACGAAAGAATATCTCTGCGAAAGAGGAAATATCGCAGGTTAAGTACTTTTTGATTATCTCCTTAGTCCTTTTTATGGCCTTGCTTGCTATGTAATATCTTGTTTCAAATTCAAGTGTGTTTAGACATATAAGAGTCAGGTATGATTGTTGAAATACTTTTCTGCTGGTTTTCTTTTTCCATTGTTTTAGATTACTGTCCCAAACCCCTTCCTTCCACCCTTGGATCATGGAGTGCACGATGAGGATTGAAGCTGCTAAGCAGAAAAACCTTTGGTACTCTTTATGTACATACGACACTTACACATAAACACACACATAAACAGACAAGCTATTGCTAGTGCAATAGCGACAGGGAAATGAGTTTTTCCTCAGGTTCCCCGTTTATTGAATCATCTGCAAGATAGTATGGTTCCCCTGTTACACTTTCCTGAGCTCATACTTATGTTTTTCTGACACACACCAAAATTATAGATATAAGCATTTATTGTAAATACAATTATTCGAATATATATATATATATATATATATATATATATATATATATATATATATATATATATATATATATATATATATATAGTAAACAGATTTTTCATCTACGTTACCATTTTCATGATAAACAGAGAACGTCTAAATTACATGATATTGTTGTTGCTTCAGATTATAATCTTATACCTCTGAACTTGACAATGCAAAGGGTAGATTTTGATATATTTGATGATAATTCTAAAAGAGAAAGTTGGATGCAGAAGGAATTACACGGAAAGCATCCTAAAGAATTGAAAAATGATTATATTGATGAAATTGCATCGAATAAATGGTTAGTATCTGGAGAATTGTTTGCTGAAACAGAGGGCTTGGCAATTGCGATCCAGGATCAGGTTGTTTTCACGAGGAATTATAGAAAACACATCATCAAACAAAATATAGATGATTCTTGCCGTAGATGTTTCTGTTCTTCAGAAACAGTTTTCATATATTATCATCTTGCTCAGTCCTTGCTTCAACAGATTATTTAGAAAGACATAATGCCGTCGCTAATATTATTCACTTTAATCTAGGAATTAAACATGACCTAATTCCCAAAAGAAAAAATTTCACAAATATGAACCTGAGATTATTTGTGAAAATGACAAATATAAACTTTATTTTGATAAAACAATTCTTTGCAACAGAGCTGTAAAACACAATAGACCAGATATCGTTCTTAATGATAAACAGAATCAAATAACATATATAATTGATATTGCTATACCCGACACACTTACAATACAAAATAAATACAATGAAAAAATTTCTAAATATATGATGCTTGGCGACGAGATTAAAAAATGTGGAAAATGAAGAAAATATCTATTCTACCGATTATTATTTCTACAACAGGCGTTATTGCTAGAAATCTTCACAGAAGTGTTGAGATTTTGGGTCTAAAGAAAAATTTGTTTGAACAGTTACAAAAGATAACAGTCATCAAATCTTGTAATATTCTTCGTAGGTTTCTTTCCGAAAATAATAATGAGGTAGAGCCATAGGTTTTCTCTTTAGTTTATACTGCTCAGAATCTCATTTCATATTTTATTTATTTGTTTATATAAATGTAATATAATTAACTGACAATTTTGTCATATTTATATTCAGAGCAGTATTCTATTCGATCGTTCACCACTTCACATAAAGGAAACTATTAATGAGTAACATTCAGTGTTACTTGACTAAGGTCCGTACACTGGATTTTTCCGGGAGAAAGCCTCTGACAGATATATTCTGGTAGATTGATATATTCTCATAACATAACATTTAACGTTATCCTAATATATAATTACTCTAGGATATGTTTTGATTATAATCATTGCCTGGTAATGGTATTAATTACCGGGTGGTGGATTTATATTTTTCATGAAATCAGTTTGATTGCATGAACAGATATATGGGCAACTCGTCGGGGTAAAACCCTATATATATATATATATATATATATATATATATATATATATATATATATATATATATATATATATATATATATATATATACGTGATATCCAACCAATCCAACCATTTGTGCCTTGAAACGCTGAGGCCTCGAGGAAGTCAATTCGCGTTGGTTGTATTGCGTTTTATTTACTTTTTCTGCTCAGGAATTATTTTCTAGGAAAATGCTAAGCTAAATATGTCCTAAAAATGTAGCAATAAGAACAAAATATATTCAATAATTGAAAAACCATTAATTTTTGAACGAAACGCAAAACTAGCTCGATACTTGTTAGGAGGAAAACATCATTCAGCATTAGGTGCTTATCATCAACTCTTACAAAACAGGTGCTTAATCCCTCGAATTTTCCGAAGAGGTCGACCTATTATATCGGAAGGCTACTTTATATCGCTTCGTAAAGAATTTTTTGATTTTCCTTCATATATCTAAATGAAAATTGCAACCAGACGCAGCTTTATGGGAAGGAAAACAATTATCCTCAATCGGTTACTTCCTGAACATTCTCTCTTATTGAGAATGCATCCTATAAATTTGTTGAACAGGGAAAGTAGATCAAGTGATTAAAAAATATTTGAGGAATGATTTTTCAACTTCCTACATTAATGTGTATCAATTTCAAACTTCATCAATATTTCTCACAACAAATACTATTAAACGAGTAAACCTTTGCAACTTTTCTTGAGTATTTTTATATTCTGAATGGACACCAAAAAGGGAGTACATGATCATCTAAAAATTCATAGAGATTATTCTTAGCCTTTAGATTTTTGAATAGGGTAGATCCATAGCTTCTCAACATACTATTTGACGTTTAAATCTGACCGCATCAGGAATCGAAATCTAATAAAGGTATGGAATATCAAAATGAAAAGGAAGGGAATCTTCACATGTAGTATAATTGCAGACAGCATTTTCATTAATATAATATCCCTTAAATGAAGTTTCCTTCTACTGCAAATATTCGATTTCTTTTTCACTTATATTTCGGTGATTTATCCTGTTTCTTCAAGGATATATGGTCAAATTCAGAAATTCCTACATAGTAGAGATTTCCGAAAGAATTTCACGAGATCTATCTAGCAATTTAATATATTTGACGGTTGCATTACCGTTTCAGAGGATGATATACAAGGTGTACCGGTTCTTGATTATTATCCCTCTTTCAATTGAACTGCCTCCATTATAATCTTAAATCCCTTGTAGTTATTGATTCTTCAGCCCATTCGGTAATTCACTCTATATCTTTGTCAGATTGTGCTCAAATTCAGAAATTTCGATAGTCATATCGCTTCTCAGGAGAGTTTTAGTCGACTGATTTCTCATATTTAAGATGCAAATGTAAAAATTGCTTTTACTTTTGTACCTCATCGGTCACAAAAGTTTGATATGCGCTCCCAAAAATCCCTGATAGAAAAATAAATATCGCTGAACTAGTTAGCAATTTTTTTCATGAAATTGAATCAATTTGTAACTCCTACTTGACTGGCGGGAAACAAGAAAAAATTTCTATTATTTTACCATTACTAGAGTCGTTATTGAATATCGTTTCGCTTATGGAATATTGAAAACTTACTTGGGGTGGGGACTGGTGCAATGGGGACTGACTTCCAGGGGTGGATGATTTTTGTCGCAGCCGGGCCAAAGCCGTACGCAGCCCTTCCGTTATCGAGCTCTCTCCATATCCACTGAAACAATAATTTAATCATAATATTAAATATTAATAAAGATTGATCGGAGAATACGAGATATATGTGAATTTTATAGATAAATTATACTCTATAAGTGAAATTTTCGGTGTTCGTAGTATATTCTGCAACTACAGTAAAAGATTTTCATTCGCGTTTTCACTATTCATGGATAACAAACCTTATTCCGATATTCACCTCGGAATATTTTTTTTTCGCAGATACAATCAGTATAATAGGACATACAATTGTATTGATAAACAGCATTTGGCGTCGTCAAATGGACTAATGAAAACGGAAATAAACCTTATAACTACTACGCCTTAAGTATGTTTTTAAAAAATATCGCAGCTTTATTGGTTCAGCTTTTCCTTTGGCATAAGTCGCCTTCACTGAAGCCGGTGTTTTCAAGAATGTGAACAAATAAAATGTTTCAGTCAAGCGACCTTAATACTCAATGCATAAGGTACTTTGTAAAATGCCATTTATTATATGTGGTAAAAGCCAAGAAAAAGAAACGAGTCTCGATACGAATAGGGATGCAACGTCTCTCATAAAAAAATCGATATTAGAACATCGATCTTAGAAACATAAAAGTTCATCAACGATATATCGATGTTTTTAATAGAAATGAGACAGTATTTTATTTATTTCGACGTTTTGTTAAACATTATAATTATTTCATTTCAACAGAAAACAAGTACGTATATACTTTTTAACACAGAATTCAAACAAAATAATTTTGATAACCTGGTGCCCAGTAAGCTGTTTATCTCCTTTGTGTGAAGCTTGTAGGTTCTATGATATAATAATAACAACAACCTTTATTCATGAAATAATACATGTGAAAAAAATATGAACAATCAAATTAAACTTATACCGGGTGAGTCAATATTCTATATGTTCTATATGTCGGGAACTATTTGAGATAGAAGCAAAATTTTATTCTGATAATAGTCTTATAAGTGTGTGTGCAATCCTCAAAATTATTCGTACATACAGGGTGTTTCATTTTTGCTACAGGGCAAACATAGATCTTTTCTTAAACGGCACGCCCTGTATTCTTCATCATATTCTGTTCAACATTTGGATGCTTTCTTCAACAATATCTGTTCTGTGCCCAAACAACTATCGGTAGATTTTAAATTAATTAAAATATCGATAATTTCGGGAATTTGGAAGTTTCTTCAAAAGTTCTCAAATGCCTCATTTGGCATTATTTAAGCATGATATTTTTTTTTCTTGAGGTGAAAGTGTTGTACCTTACTTTCAAATGAATGAAAAAATGTTTTATACCGAGTGTTCCTAGTAACCCGGCGAAAATGAAATTTTTCAAACATGAACGTAACACCCTGTATCTTTTTCAAGTATTTTGTTCCCACTCGAATAAGCTCAACAACAATACCTTTTTCAAAAATCCGATGGAGATTTCCCAAAAAATTTCGAAATTAATGTGAGGTTTAGGCATTTCTTGCAAAAAACATGCTGTTGATAAAATTCAGACATTCAAATATGCAAATTTCAACACAATATTAGATTCTTTGTTGTTCAATGAAACTTAAACATCAAAACTCACAAGGTGTATCGAAATTTCTTCAGAAGAAAAGATTCATTTGCGATATTATTTCTGCTCAGAGCTAAGTCTTCACTTAATTGAAATTACTCAGTTCGAAATTATCTCAATAAATGTTCAAAAAGTTAAAATATCGAAAAGATCGAGAGTTTGGAAGATTTTTCAGAACTTCTCACAATCTTCATTCCGTATCATTTGAGTATGACAATAATTATTCTTTGAAGAAAATATGTTCCTCATCATTGAAGTAAGAGATCAACTGTTTTTCATACCCAGTGTTCTAGGTGATCCAACGAAAATAACATTTTCGAGATTAAAGAACTTTTTTCTAAATGTAACACCCTGTTCTTTTCACTGAACTTGTATTAATTTTACAATCGCCCAAAACATTCCGGAATTATCATCAAGAAACGAAATTTAACTGCTTGTCGTGAATGAAACATCCACTGAAAAAAAATGCAAATCAAAATCATAAGCACCAATTTAATTCTGTTTCAATAAGTTTTCAATTCGAATTTGATGTTTGAAATGTCCCCCATTTTGACAAATACATTCTTGAACACGATTGTTAAATGATTCGGTCACTCTCTGGAGAACATTCGGCGTTTTACTCCTGCATGCTTCTGCAATTCTCTCCATCATATTTCCCCTGGTTGATGGAGGGGTCTCGATACACCCTCTCTTAAACATACCCCCACAAAAAAATCCAATTAATTCAAGCCCGAAGACCTAGGAGGCCATTCTACAGGACCTCCACAGCCTATATAATTGCCCTCAAACCTATCATTTACAAAATCGCGGACATTGCCGCTGTAGTGTGCTGGTGCCCCAGGTTTTTTATGTTTTGGGGAACATTAATAAGCAAAAGCCCCAGATTATGCTGCAAAAAATTCAAATAACTTTCGCCGTTCAAATGTTCTTGGAAAAAAAGGGTCCGATTACCTAATCATCAATTTTACCACCCCAGACATTCAGAGACCAAGGATATTGGCGGTCAACAATTCTCATGAAATGAGGATTTTGAGCATCATAATAATGAAAATTATGCCGGTACACCAATCCATTCTTATAAAAGGTGGCCTCATCAGAGAAGAGTACCCCACTGAAAAAATTCGGTTGGTCTGCTATTTTATTTAAAGACCATCTACAGAAAGTCCAGGGGCTCCAACTGTTGGTGGAGTTGAACATGAAAAGGATGGAACTTTTCCCTCCTCAAAATTCTTGATACAGGTGTCTGATTCATGCCCAAGTCTCGACCAACATCTCTTGTACTAACATGAGGATTCTCTACTACGCTCAAAACAACCTGCATGCTATTCTCTTCATTGAGTACACGTTTAGCTCTCTCATTCTTCCCATATCCAACTTGTCCAGTTCTTTGAAACCTTTCCTCCTGTCGCTCGAATGCATCTTTCCTAGGATGTCTACTGTTTGGGTAACGTTGGGAATAAATATGTGACGCCAATAAACAATTCCTCTCTCCTTCTCCCAAACAATAAATGATATCAATTAACTCTTCTTGGGTAATAATCATTATTGCTATAATATCATGTATTTCTCAATTAGACTCACTCATATGACATTGGAATTATCCAATTCAAAACTGTCAAATCTTGGGGTATTGTGAGTAAACCATATAAATAAGTCTTCTATGGGCACAGGTGGTTTAAACCACAGACTATCGAACAATATTTTCTACTTCATGTGGTATGCCTACCTAAGTCATACTTATCTCTATGGTTTAATCACAAGTTGAATATGAGAAGAATGAAAGACCTAAGCGTGTACTCAATGAAGAGAATAGTCTGCAGGTTGTTTTGAGCGCAGTAGTCTTTATGAACATCTATTGAAGGTTCCGAACTGAATAATTTCGATTGAGTGAAGACTTAGCTCTGAGCACAACTGATAAAATCGCAAATAAATCTTTTCTTCTGAAGAAATTTCCTTGAGAGTTTTGATGTTTAAGTTTCATTGAACAGCATAGAATCTAATTTTGTGTTTAAATTTGCATATTTCAAAGTCTGAATTTTATCAACAGCATGTTTATTGCAAGAAATACCTAAACCTCACACTGATTACGAAATTTTCTGGGAAATCTCCATCGGAGTTTTGAAAAAAAAAGTATCGTTTCAAAGCTTATTCGAGTGGGAAGAAAACACGTGCAAAAGCTACAGGGTGTTACATTTGAAAAAAAAAGTTTTTCATGTTTGAAAAATTTCATTTTCGCCGAGTTACTAGGAACACTCGGTATAAAATTTTTTTTTTCTTCATTTGATGATAAGGTACAACACTTTTACCTCAAGAAAAAAAAATATCATGCAAAAATTATGCGAAATGAGGCATTTGAGAACTTTTGAAAAAACTTCAAAATTCCCGAAATTATCGATGTTTTAATTAATTTAAAATCTACCGATAGTTTTTTGGGCTCAAAACAGATATCGTTGAAGGATGCATCCAAATTGTAATTAGAATATGATAAAAAATACAGAGCGTGCCATTTAAAAAAATCTATGTTTGTCCCTGGAGCAGAAATGAAACACCATGTATGAACGAAAATAATTTTAAGGAATACACACATACTTATAAAACAATAATCAGAAAAATTTCGCTTCTATCTCAAATAGTTTCCGAGATATAGAAGTTCCTCGCTTTATTGACTCACCCGCTATATACATCCACCTTAAAACTAGCTACAACTAAAGGTTTCATAATTTCTCTTGAAGGTACATACCTATAGCGAGTACTTTAAGCTAACAATTCAAAGTATGTATATAATAAATGTTTATTCACTAAATCCCAATCCCCCATCATTATTACTACCATCTTTTTCGTTAATTTTTTTCATTGTTATTTTTCCTAATTATTCTTTGTATTTCTTTTTTCTAGGTGAAGTTAAAGGTACGAATTATTTTTATATCAATAAAGTTCTTCTCAAATTCCTTTTACTTTGTAACAAGAATTTTATTTTTTTTTCAAATGCTTTCTTATTTACTATAATTTTGGGTTCAAGTGGCGTGTATTATATGTTCTCTGTCCCAGGTAATAACAACTTCTCTAACATTGTGCAATCTGACCTGAGGTACTGAGATAGAGTTTCAACAATACCCAGTGCCTCTATTATCAGCATCTGTACCAAGCTTACGACATGAGCTTCCCAATTAAGGAAAGAGTCAAATATCACACCTAAGTATTTACATTCGTACGTACAAGCGATAACGAGGTTGTCATTTCCATCGGCCACTGTCCAGGGTGAGTTCTCTGGCAGACTACGAGTGTCTACGCCAAATGGAATAGTGTTGGATAATAGTATGTCACAATCTGAGGTGTTAAATTTACGTGCAATTATAAGAAAAAAGTTCATATAAACATAGGTCTGCAAAAACTCCGTTACGTAGCTACAGGATGTTGGAATTTTCAGAAAAAATTGATCATTACACGTCCTGAATTCCAACCAGAATCTATAACTAATTTTTTATCCGGAGCCATGTCTTATTTTGCCCTCTCAAACTTTTTCGCAGTACGCCACTGATCAGCGTTCAATCAATTTTCATCATTGCGTCAGTCGAAAGCACTTCTATTTGAGAAAATGACTAGTAGGCTTTGATTTCCTTCATTTATTCATTTATTCTGACAGTGGCAAAAGTTGAACTAGTGTCTGCTCGTATTATTCATTAAATTTAAATTAACGATTAGTTTTAAGACTTTTGAAGTTATTGCTGTAAGAATTTTACTTTTACTAACGCCTAATTGGTTGAAATCCATTACATGTACAGTCTGGTTGACGGAAACACAACAGGAGCTTGGCGATTATATCAGGTGCGCTTTCCAAATTGGGTAACACCAGACAGGCGAACATTTTCAATTATCCACAGAAGGTTGAGGGAAACTGGTACTTTTACTGCAAATAATCATTTAAAATGTGCAACTCAAACTATGAGAACTCCAGATATTGAGGAAGCAGTTTTGAATTGTATTGATCTGAATCCTCTTATGAGTAAAAGAAAAATTGGAAATCAGTTGAATATTTCACATGTTTTAGCTTAGAGGATTCTCCACGACTTTTTATTGTACCCGTTTCATATTCAACGCGTCCAAATTCTACTTCCTTGAGATTTTCCTTCAAGACTGAATTTCTGCCGATAGTTCTTAGGTAAAATGAGAGAAAATGCTCATAGATAGTGAAATAATGTTCACAGACAAAGCTAACTTTTCGAGAACTGCTATCACCAATTTTCACAATAATCATTATTGGGCTGAGGAGAACCCCCATTTGATTGAAGAATCTCATCATCAAGAACAATTCTCACCAAATGTCTGGGTCGGAATAATTGGAAATTATTTGGTTGGGCCATTTTTTTTTGCCTAACAGACTAAACGGTCTCGATTATCAGTAATTTCTTGAGGAATTACCTTTATTGCTCGAGAATGTGCCACTTTTGGTGAGAAACATAATGTGGTTCATGCATGACGGGGCACCAGCACATTTTAGTGGAGAAGCTAAGGAATTCTTGAAGAATACATTCAACAACCGATGGATAGGTGGAGGTGGGCCGAAACCATGGTCTCCTAGGTCCCCAGACTTTTTCTCATGGGGATATCTCAAAAGTTTAGTTTATACCACTCCAGTGCACACTGTAAAATAATTGAGAAATCGAATAATAACCTCTTGTGACACGATCAGAAATGACCCAGGAATATTTCAAAGAGTGCGTGTTAATATGCGAAGAAGGACCGAGGCCTGTATTTTTGGAGGGCACTTCCAGCAATTCATTCAGTTTTTAATTGTTTTTTTTTTATTTTGATATTGAATAAGAATATGTTCAGTCTCAGAAGACGAGCTATCACAATGAAAGCAAATTTTGGGCATACCTATCGAGTATTTTTATCATTTTTTTTATTTAGCGAATAACATACAATTCAAATTCAATAATTTTTCACTCGAAAACGGTTGAAGATACAAAAAAAATTACAGGTGTCAAAAAAGTTTTAAAATTGAACGAAGATGACGAAAATTGATTGTACGCTTATCTGTGGCATACTGCAGAAAAGATTGAAAGGGCCAAATGACAATAGGCTCGGAAAAGAAAACACCTTGTGAATTTCAGTTGAAATCTAGGACGTGTAATGATGGTGGCTGTAAGAAAATTGCTCAAAAATCAATATCTCAAAAACTGCACACCCTGTAGCTCCGTTGCGACAAAAGATAACTGCCATTTCAGAATGCTCCAAAAGATGCACTTCAACCAAAAACGTGAATAATTTGTGGACATACACACTTACTTTTCAAACTAAATTTCTATAAGTATACTGAAAACTATGTATTCAATTATTCTACTTAAGTTATCGAGATGTTGCCTTAATGAGTAGCTAATTAGAAAAGCAGGAAAAATGAAGTCGAGGGTAAAATTAATCTCAGGAATATGCAACCATATCTTTTCACATAATTATGATTTCGTACGCTCATCCAGATACGAATTCGTTTCAAAAAATATAGTAGTGCGAATGAAACATTTCAAACGCAATGAAATAATCTTGTATCATACTATAAGCCAATTTGAAACAACAATTTCTTCAATACGAATACTAGAACCAGCATGACTTCAATTTTCAACAACATAAAGATAAAAAAGTGGAGTGATATGATTTTCTCCTATTTCATATTCAGGAAAAAGGGTTCTGGAACGTGCTCGCCATGCTTCTCGGGCACTTATCGATACCGGGTTGAAGTTCAAAGACTTCGGTGTGATATAACGAACGATCTAATAAAGCCCATCAACATGGTTTTCTAGTTCTGGATATCGATCGTGTCGTAACTTGTCAGAGTGCAGGTTTCAATATTCATTACTCTATCCGCATGTCGCCTATGACAAGCCTCATCACGGTTAAGGTGTGTAAATTCTAAGGAGTACAATACGTTCCTGTTTCAAGCCGAAAGGTTTAGTAATTGAATAATGAACGTTGGAAAATGTATAATGCAAGATTGAACGTGCATCGAATAATAAATTCACTTTCGGATTGTTCCGAGCATTAGGAAAATGTTATTTATAGTTCACCTAATTTCCGTAAGCAATTTTAATTAATCAGTTTAATCTAACAATAGCTTCAAGTAATATCTTGTGAATTTCATTAATCATTTACTTCCATAATAATAACATCATAAGTGAACTAAAATAAATATATACAACAGTTATATACACGAGCTTTCGCGAGATTGTATAGGTTGCCAAACCACCATCGACTCGTGCAAAGCACACATTCTACTACATCTGTGGTATCCTATGAGTACAAGCATTCTTGAAAAATCATTCCTACAGATCCGCATCTTTATGTTTTTTGAAAATTGAAGTCATGGTAGTTCTAGTAGTCGTATTGAAAAAATTGTTGTTTCAAATTGGCTTATTGTATGATAGCAGATTATTTTATTGCGTTTCAAATGTTTTATTCGCACTTCTATATTTTTGAAAACGAATTCGTATCTGGATGAGCATAGGAAAATCATAATTATGTGAGAAGATATGGTTGCATATTCCTGAGATAAATCTTATCCTCGACTTCATTTTTCGTGCTTTTCTAATTGGCTTCTCATTAAGTCAACATCTTGACAACTTAAGTAGAATAATTGAATACATAGTTTTCAGTATACTTTTAGAAATTTAGTTTGAAAAGTAAGTGTATATTTCCACCAATTTTTCACGTTTTTGGTTGAAGTGCATCTTTTGGAGCATTCTGAAGTGGCAGTTATCTTTTGTCGCAAAAGCTTCGTTACGGAGCTACAGGGTTTGCAATTTTTGAGCTATTCATCCCAAATTTGGAATACAAGCTATTTTCTACAGCCTCCATCATTATGCGTCCTAAATTTTAACAGAAATTCACAAGGTGTTTTCCTTTCCGAGGCCATGTGTCCTTCTGCCCTTTCAAATTTTTTGCAGTACGCCACTGATCAGCACACAAGCAATTTTCGTCATCTTCGATTAATTTAGAAACTTCTTTGACACTTGTATTTTTTTCGTATCTCCAACCGTTTTCGAGTGAAAAATTATTGAATTTGAATTATTTGAATTGTGTTATTCGCTAAACAAAAAAAATTATAGAAGTGCTCGATAGGTATGCCCAAAATTTGCTCTAATTTTGATAGCTCGTCTTCTGAGACTCAACTTTCACGTATTAAATATCAAACTAAAAAAAAGAACAATTGAAAATTGAACAAATTGCTGGAAGTGTCCTCCACTTGCAAAAATACAGGCCTCCGTCCTTCTTCCCATATTATCACGCACTCCTGGGGTATTTCTTATCGTGTTACGAAAGGTTATGATTCGATTTCTCAATTCTTCTACAGTGTTGGCTGGAGTGGTATAAACTAAGTTTTCGAGATATCCCCATAAGAAAAAGTCTAAACTATTTAAGTGTGGGGACCTAGGAGGACATGGTTCTGGCCTACCTCGACCTATCCATCGGTTGTTGAATGTATTATTCAAAAATTCCTTAGCTTCTTCGTTGAAATGTGCTGGTGCCCCGTCATGCATGTACCACATTATGTTTCTCACCAAAAGTGGCACATCCTCGAGCAATAAAGGTAACTCCTCAAGAAATTACCGATAATCGAGACCGTTTAGTCTGTTAGGCGAAAAAAATGGCCCAACAAAATAATTTCCAATTATTCCGACCCAGACATTCAGTGAGAATTGCTCTTGATGATGAGATTCTTCAATCAAATTGGGGGTTTCCTCAGCCCAATAATGATTATTGTGAAAATTTGTGATAGCAATTCTCGAAAAGTTAGCTTCGTATGTGAAAATTATTTCACTACCAGAATGAGTATTATCTCTAATTTTATCTAAGAATCATCGGCAAAAATTCAGTCATGAAGGAAAATCTGGAGGAAGTAAAGTTTGAACGCATTGAATATGAAACGGGTACAATAAAAAGTCATGGAGAATCCTGAAAACTAGAACATGTGAAATATTCAACTGATTTCCAATCTTTCTTGTACTCACATGAGGATTCAAATCAATACAATTCAAAACAGCTTCCTCAATATCTGGAGTTCTCATAGTTTGAGTTGCACCTATTGAATGATTATTTGAAGTAAAAGTACCAGTTTCTTTCAACCTTCTGTGGAAATTTCGGAATGTGCGCCTGTCTGGTGTAACTCGATTCCGAAAACGCACCTGATATAATCGATACAATGGATATCAGCCAATTCGGCGTTAGTAAAATTAGCCATTTTTTCTTACAGCAATAACTTCAGAAGTCTTAAAACTAATCGTTGATTTAATAAACAATTCGAGCAGATACTGGTTCGATTTTAGCAACTGTCAGAAAAAATAAATGAATGAAAAAAATCAAAGCCTACCAGTCAATTCAGCGAATGCATACAATCGTATAATAATTTTTGCTCGAGAACAGTCGGAGATACGAAAAAATTACAAGTGTCAAAAAAGGACGCTGATCAGTGGCATACTGCAAAAAGTTTAAAAGGACAAAAGAAGACATGGATCCAGAAAAGAAAATACCTTGTAGATTCTAGTTGAAATTTAGGACGTTTAATGATGGAGACTGTAAAAAATAGCTTGCATTCCGAATTTGGGCTGAATATCTCAACAACTGCAGTAGAGTTGAAGAAAAATCGCATTTTTTCTGAAAAATTCAATACCCTGTAGCTCCGTACCGAAGCTTTTGCGGACCTATGTTCATTTCAAATCAATCAAAGATTGCACGTAGATTTATCCCCTAAAATTGTGACATACTATTATGTAACACCCTGTATACAGGGTGACTGTGAAATGCGTGTACAACGTTATACCACAGATTCTTCAGTTCGAAATGTGTCGATTTAGGACAACTTACCTATATGAAAATTTCCTTCGTTTGGCCGCTAGAGGTCGCCAAAAAGATTTATTCTTATTTCTCGAATAATCGATAAAAACCATATTTGGTATTCGTGATCGGGTGCGTTATTCACATTTTTTAGTGATCCAGTCAATGACTTTGACGTTTCACAAGAGTCCTTAAAAATTCGAACGTGTTTTTAATCAACCATAATTTTTCAACTGTCTGCGTTCGAGCAAAACTGTTTTAGACATCGAGTAGCTAGACTAATTATCAAACTTTTTGTCGAGTTCAATCACAAAACACAGTTTCTTAATTTCATGATTTCATTTCTTCAACCTACTAGTCAAAAATATCACATTTGACCTTGTTGGCTTTTGATTTATTTCTATGATCTGGCTGATAGTCATTTTATTAGGCTTGACAACCAATTGTTGACAAAACAGTGTTCCTTAAGTTCTTTACTAAGTATTTTGGTGATTTTTTTATCACTATCAGCTTTTTGAGTGGATCACTGAAAAACGTGAATAACGCACCCGATTACCCATACCAAATATGGTTCTATCGATCGAGTCGTTCTCGAATAATTTGAAAAATAAGAAAAAAGTTTTGTATTTGGCGACCTCTAGCGGCCAAACTAAGAAATTGCTACTATTACTAACTAAACTAATTATGGCACATCGAACATTCCATCGAATACATCTTATAGGTCCATGTGTTGAGATAGGCTATTCAGCCATTTATTCGAACTAAAGAACAGAAAATTATATAATACAAAAAACTATATTGCCTAATAATGACATAGTTCAAGTGATTCAAGAAATATGATCGGAAGGAAGCTCAGTATGATTGTTTTTGAGTTCAATTCTTCTCTTTAACCAGAGCTTCGATTGGTGGATGTGGGATGATGGGCTGATAGTTATCTGATAAATAAGAAGAAAAACAACAGGAAACATCGTTTCAGTGATAATAAACAGACATTAAAGTTTCAACCCAAGCCGTAGAAGAATCTAATACAATTTCTACATGTTGAAAACCATCTGAATAATAAGATGTAGGACATTACAAGACTTAATTACATATTTATAATTATATTTATAGTTATTGTTTATTAAGTAAAAGTGCAATCGAAGTAATCAACGAATTGGCACATCAGAAATAACATGGGGTGTCGGACTACATTTTCAAATAATCAACATCAAATAACAATATTGACAATACGAGCACACAAATTGCCTATTACATTCAGCGTCTTAGAAATTTTGTCTTCAAGATACTAATCCACAGAATAGTAGCACTTCGATGATGAGGTATTATGAATTTGTCGGTATTTCGAGTGAGTAATTATAGTTGAAGTTATTTTTGGCAGTTCGGACTCGTGTGCCTGCATGAAGAGAATACATTTATACACGAAGAGTGATAAAAGAGTAACTATGCTTTCCTAATTGAACATATTCCTGCAGCTATATTTTCTCTTAGCATGGCAGAGAGTTTATACAGCATATCTTCCCTTCAAGAATATTTGCCCAGAAAATGACGCAGTAGGGAATCAAACTGTGAGTACCCAATTTATATATCTTGTGCTGGGGATTTTCCAGATATCTGTTTTATTTTTCATATGATAAAGATGGCAACGGAAAGCCTGCGTACTTAGTCTTGAAGATGTTGTATGAATTTCAGTTTCAAGATGATATCTAGAAACTCAAGGTGATTATTCAATCGTGGTTTAGTTTAAAATATTAGTTGTTGGGTTTTAGTTTGATTCATCAGTTTGTTCATCTCAAACCAGAACGTGGCTTCCTTGCGAGTATTCGAATGAATCGGTTAAACTCCTCAACGTCTGGTACCATCAGCAAATAAAACCAAGCCATATAATATCACATTATCTGGTAGAACATTTATATGGAGAACGAAGAGGAATGGACCCAAAATAGATCCTTGTGGTACACCATGGTTAGGCGCGAACACCATGAGCTCCCACTCTGAAAGCAGTGTTATTGGGATCGATTACTCAAATAACTCTTCATAATTTCTAGTAACAATCCTCTCACACCATAGAAGTTCCGCTTCTATGGTGAGCATAATTTGACAGACCATGCTGTCATAGGCTTTGATGACGTTGTGAGCTGAGAGCTTGCTTTTTTTGGGGTCGTCAGCACTCTTTGATAGGTCTTTGAACATGTGAGTCAACGCTGTTTTTATTGATTTTCTTTCTCAAAAACTCATTTTGTTGCTTACAAAAGATGAAAAACAGCTCGAATAGTTTCCTCAGCCTCACTTTAGTCGTAACTTGGAAAGCATACTATTACAACGATCATGGCCAATTCTCAGATGATTCAAGCTACACCATACCTTTGATGAGAGAACGAAACCAAGATCCTTCTGAGTAGGACCTTGTATTAAGAGCTTCAAAAGAATTCTTTTCCAATAGAATAACCTATTAAATGAAGTGGGCTGAAAACCAGGTTTAAATTTCTAAACAGGTCCACTAAGAAATTCGTGGGTAATTGGATAATAAAATATATTTTATACTTTCCACATTTTATTTTCGCAAATACGACCGGTTTCGAAACGAAGATTCTAGCCTCATTACAAATTTAGTAGTCGAGTTGAAACTAGCGTATTTTTCAAGCAAGTATCTTTTATGAAATAAAATAATTGTGTTATTTTATGTTTTTCTTTACGTTGGATAATTTTGTCTATAAAAACCAGAGGAATTTTGGTATTCAAGGCAATTTTTTGATAATATTCATTTCAATGTTAAAGTTCGTCAGAGACAGTGGAATAGAAAAGGCCCTATTGAACATTGAATTATAAACTGCTTATTTGTGATATGAATGATTGAATGAGTCATTTGTAATAATTGAGTCTGTGAATGGTTCCTTTCTGTAGATGTTGAAAATAGAATTATTAATCGATTTTGTTATTGTTAGGTCTATTATCGTTAGGACGTAATGTTTTTTTTGCTAAGTTCTTCATAATTGCGACAAAGGTAAGAAATTGAATCTGTTGGAATCTTCGAAAATCAATAAACTTTCTAAGAATCCAAGTGAAATCACTTTTAATAGCCAACTAGACATTAAAACATCTCCACTACTAAATTTGCAATTAGGCTAATATCTCTATAGGTAGATTCGTTTCCTGTAGTTGATAATAAAAAACAAGTACTGTGTTTTAAAGGAATTTTACTTAATAATTGCGATTCGTAACGAGCTTCACTACACCGTAGCTTCTTCAGACGAATGAATGTACAGAAAATATAAATATAAATGTTCTTGAGTAATTAAAAGCTTATTGGGTTGCTTCTTCTTAAGTGGTTATTTATGACAGGTATATCCAAAAGAATTAAGGAATAGATTGCTCCCCGAAGAGATTCAATAGAGGTGAAGGTCTTAAATCGACTTGTTCATTGATGAGTCTACCTGAGTGTTTGTATTTATTGATTTCTAAAGTTTCCCAAAGATTTATCTTCCAATATTTATTATCTGTATGCAAAATTTCAAACTGTGGGTCGAAAGAGTGATTATTTTCTAAGAGATGATCCGCGTAATTTGAATCTGATTTTTTATTTGAAAAACTGCGTTTATGTTCCGATATTCTAATATTAAAATTTCTATGAGTTCTACCAATGTAGAAATTATCACAGTCATTGCAATTCGATCGATAAACACCTGATTTATTGTTTTTACCTGGTTTGGTTTCATTATTTTTTATATATTTGCCTAAATTATTATTAGTTTGGAAAGCTATGTTGAAATTATTGCTACTCAAGAATGATTTCAGTTTCTCACTTGTAATGCCAATGTAGGTTAAGGTGTTGAATTTTTGTTTCAGTTTATCGACACGGTAAACTTCATTGTTGACAACAAAGAATTAAATTTGATTAAACAAATAGCCAAAAATAATGGTTACAATCCCAAACTAATAAATAATATTTTAAATAAAAACAAAGTAGAATCGCATTGAATGAAGTTTACCCTGTCGATAAATTGAAACAAAAATTCAACACCTTAACCTACGTTGCATTACAAGTGAGAAACTGAAATCATTTTTGAGTAGCAATAATTTCAACATAGCTTTCCAAACTAATAATAATATAGGCAAATATATAAAAATAATAAAACCAAACCAGGTAAAAACAATAAATCAGGTGTTTATAGATTGAACTGCAATGACTGTGATAATTTCTACATTGGTAGAACTCATAGAAATTTTAATATTAGAATATCGGAACATAAACGCAGTTTTTCAAATTAAAAATCAGATTCAAATTACGCGAATCATCTCTTAGAAAATAATCACTCTTTCGACCCACAGTTTGAAATTTTGCTTACAGATAATAAATATTGGAAGATAGATCTTTGGGAAAACTTTAGAAATCAATAAATACAAACACTCAGGTAGACTCATCAATGAACAAGTCGATTTAAGACCTTCACCTCTATTGAATCTTTTCGGGGAGCAATCTATTCCTTAATTCTATTGGATATACCTGTCATAAGTAACCACTTAAGAAGAAGCAACCCAATAAGCTTTTAAGTACTCAAGAACATTTATATTTATATTTTCTGTACATTCTTTCGTCTGAAAAAGCTACGGTGTAGTGAAACGCGTTACGAATCGAAATTATTAAGTAAAATTCCTTAAAACACAGTACTTGTTTTTTATTATTGATAATGGAATTTCACCAAGTAAAAGCCTCCCAAATTCAAATCCTGTAGTTGGCCTCTTGACTTGACAGTCGGAGTCGCTGGAGTTCGTGAAAATGAAAATGTGAAGAGTATAAAATATACTTTACTTCATTCATTGAAAATGAATTTGTATAAAATAAATAAAGCATCAATATTACTAATTGGAATTGTTTCGGAGGAGTCATACTTTTTCCAGCATTTATTCAATACTGATTGTCTGCTGATATGTGGGGAAATTATATTGGAGCGGACTTGCAGCAATAGAATTACGGTTGAGGTAATGGCATCACAATCAATTTTCATAGCATGATTTAATTGTATGTCTGTTCTTGGAACAGATTCATAGACTTATAAATATTCATATATTATCAAGTTTTAATTCGTATATTGGTCAAATACCATTTTAATTTGTTGTGAAATGTCGGTCCTATTGATTGTTTCTAATTTTAATATAATTGACTTTACTTGATGAGAAAAGATTCGTTTGGTTTTTTCAAAAGCAGAATTCGTTACGTTATACTGTTAATATTTGTTTTCCTTGTAGTCACTGGTCTGAAGATGCTCTGAAGTATAGAGATCGAAATTAGAAACCATAATAAATCTTTAGGAAGAATCTATAAGTACTTTTATTTAATTGTTGTATAAGCTCGATAAAATTTATATTCTTTTCACTCTCTTAAATCTTCGGTTTCAAAGGTTCATAATCTTCTTTCATCTGAGAAATAGTACCTAAAAGTTATGCAACGTATACGTTAAGTGAATCGAGGTGAACGGTTAGAATTTCGGAAAAAAAGCACTATAGGAAATTTCCGTTAACAAGAAATTAATTTATTCATAGTTTCGCATCAAAATAAAAAACTTTCATGTTACCTCACGCAACGTTTCCGTACGTCATACACCCTTGTAGCTTCTTTCTATTTCAGAAGCTGTAGAGAACATCAAAAGGGGGACTTTGCACCAATCGGCGGGATAAAAACTGAATTACTGAAGGAGCTGAACGCTTTTCCAATAACTAAATAACAGAAATAATTTCATCACAAAAGAAGTGGCATGACAAAAAAATTGACATTGATGAATTAACTTGAAAACAAATGAAAATACCAAGTTTTTTTAAGAAACCTTTTATGTAGACCGACTAATGAAACATTGAATTAATAAGTTCAATCGTACATCTCGCTCCCCAAAGCAATTGACTTCTAACAAGGTTTTTTTAATAGTAGCTCGATTTTTATTAACGTATTTTTCGACCCAATCTTACCTTTTTGTCGGGCTACATCATGTTTTCATACACCCTTCCCCGCCAAATATCGGAGTAAGTTAGTGTGTTCATGAGCTCCATTTTCTAGAAACGTAAAATTATATTTTATAGAATTTTGGTTGGTGTTATTATTATCGGCTAATTTATAACTTTCTGTGTTTCATTTATACTCAAATGCGTCTTTTTTCCTTATTAAGTAATAATTCACCATTTTTAAATTATAATCTTGATAAATGTTGAGAGTTTTACTATGTGGTTACTGTAACGAAATCATTGAGCATTTGTTTCGAGCCACAACTTACCAACCAGTTTTTCAGTGGCACTTGATGAAATATATTTTAACACTCCGTTGTTTAATAGTATCGATGATTTATTTATTTTATGGAAATTTATTTTTAAAGTAAAACGAAATGAGACACTTTTGTCACTTTCCCACAATTTATTCAATAATCATGACCGGTTTCGACCCTACGGTCATTTTAAAGTAAAACGAAATGAGACACTTTTGTCATTTTTCCACAATTCATTCAATAATCACGACCGGTTTCGACCGGTTTCAAGTGTGTGAAAATGACCGTAGGGTCAAAACCGGTCGTGATTATTGAATAAATTGTGGAAATGTGACAAAAGTGTCTCACTCCGTTGTTTTGTTATTCCTGTAACGTGTTCTATTTCCGCCTTTCGGTCAATGACACGCCGAGCAATTCTGTCACCTCATCAACCCGGGGAATTTTGCCGAACCCCTCTCGTGTCGAGGGAAGGGATCTTCAGTGTTCAATACATCTCTGTTAGACAGGACCGACGGCTTTACATCTCCTTCGAATGATGGATACTCAGGCGATTCCCAAAATCCAAAAAATCGCACCAATCTTGTGGGGATTGAACCCAGGAGACGATCATCATATCCTCTACGCCACCGAGCCAGTTAAACTTTCCGTTACTTGCGTGGTCCACGATCGTAGACCACGCTATTTGGAATGACGTTGAATGGTAAACTATTTATATTGTGCGCACCAACTCCTTAGTAGCTGTAGAAAACTTAAGTATGATTCCAGTTCAAGCCTTTCGCCGGTTCATTACGAAGGAAAAGACAAAATAACAAAATGGAGAACAACTTCACCGAGCCTCCAAATTCGAGTTCACAACTCCTTGGAATGAAAGGTAATGCTCGTGATGCAACAACCTAAATCCAGTGACTAAAATTGTTCGTAAACGATATAATCGTTCTGATCTTAACGATGTCAACAAATATATATATATATATATATATATATATATATATATATATATATATATATATATATATATATATATATATATATATATATATATATATATATATATATATATATATATAGAAAATGATCAATTAGGCAGGTTTGGGGACGCGCGAAAACTGATGAAAGGAAAATGAGTGCGTTTATCGGAATTTTGTTCCTCTTTGGCACCTTCAGGGGTTCAAGGAAAAATTTGAAACAGATTTGGGACAATTGTAGAGGAAGCGGAATCGAATCATGCTACCTTGCTATGAGTGTGAATAGATTCAGGATCCTTCTGAGATGTATTAGATTCGACGATATAGAAACTGGGAACGAGAGAGGCTAGCTGGAGAAGTTGGCTCTTATGAAAACTTCTCAGTGAATTTTCAAGGCAATTTCACACCAAGTGAGTTCCTCAGCGAAGACGAGCAACTATTAGCTTTCAGAGGCAGATGTGGCTTGAAACAATTTATACCAAGTTAGCCTGCCAACTATGATATCAAAATGTTTGCTCTTGTTGATGCAAAAATATCGTACACGACCAATTTGGGACCCTAGGTTGGGATGCAACCTAAAAGTCTATATATAGAGTAAATAACTCTGGTGAAGGCATTGTCCTCTGATTGATCCATCTAATTTCTGGTACCAAGCGTAATGTTACCGGAGACTATTGGTTCAGTAGTTTACCACTTGTTAAGAAATCATAAATTTACATATATAAGTACATTAAGAAGGAATAAATGGGAAATTCCAGCAGAATTCCTACCAAGTAGAAGGACTGAAGTAAAATCTTCAATTTTTGGGTTCAAGGAAGAATGCAGCCTTGTTTTGTATCGTCCTAAGAAATCCCCAATGCATCACCGCAATTCAATAGATGCTGAGACAGGAGATGACAAGAAACCAGGTATCATTACAGTCTATAACAAAACGAGAATTGGTTTCCACGAAAATATTGTGCGAAATACTACAGGTATGCTTGTAAAAATCATATGAAGGAAATATGTGTGAATTGTGTAGGTGAACAAAATTGACTCTTTTCAGAGGGACATAAAAAGGATAAAAATTTTTTTTATCAGCTCGTTATCTGTTCCTTTCAGTTTTATACTGTATGTTTTTTCACGTTCTTGTATTTTTGAGTATATAGAAATTACATTGAGTTATGGCAAATAAGGGATTTATTTTGGGACTTTTTGGTTTGTTTCAATGCCACAGTGGAAAAATCAATACTTTTTATCAGAACGGAGATAATTTCAATCACAAATGATCAAAAGATTTATTTCATCTCGAATGCGTATTAAAATGGATGATATTGAGTTTTTATGCAAAAATGAAGAGGTCTGCAATCGTAGACTACGCGAATAAATACGTTCGAAAAGAGGTCAAGAGTACCCATGAGCTAATTTGTTTCCTTCTAAATTTGGAAAGTTCTAAAGAGTTAGATAGTTTCAGAAAATTCTGTAGTACTTGGAATGCTCCAATATTATGGTATGTATACTTATATATATATATATATATATATATATATATATATATATATATATATATATTATATATATATATATATATATATATATATATATATCATTCAGCAATATTTAAAAAATGGCATGACATAACATGAATGGATTAGATTATTTGATTAGAATAGATTATTCTACTGATAACAAACAAATAACAATAGTTCAATAACTGAAAGAATTCCAATTTTTAACTGATTTGAAAGCTTGGTTGCCTTCAGCGTTGAATAATTAGTAAATAATTGAAAGTTTTATTAAACTTTTTCGATCGATCTGATATAAAAGCGCGACTTTATGTTTGTCAAACTTTCATTAATTTCAAACTTTTCAAATCGACCTGCTATGATGACCTGTTTTCAAGTATATTGAACTTTTTTTAATTTTGAAATTTTATAATTAAACAGATAATTTCGTTCCTGTACCTAACAAGTATATGGCGAAATACTCATTTCTTTGAATTGGTCTTCTCATTATTAGAGGCCTTCAGCGATTTCTGATACAGATAACTTATTGGCGAAATTATTATTGTCCTACATGAAACACCTTGCCATCGGTCCCCTAATGAGAATGCAAAGCTCCAATTAAATCTGAGGTCTTAAAGAGTGTAAAACCGACGCAAAAAAATTACGAGAATTATTCATGATGAACACGATCAAAAGTTTCTTTTCAAAAATAGTTATTCTCGAAAACATTGATATACACTGCACTGAAAATATAAAGCACAAAATCGAAGATTTAAATTTACTCTAATCAGTTAACGAATGATTTTTCCAGTAATCCACCAACAATAAGGAATGCTTGACTCATTGAAACTCAAACGAAACAAATAATGAAAGATGTAAAACAATTGGAAAAGTCTCCAGGAACCTGTTAATACCGGATATTTCAATTTCTGGGGAAAATAACAGTATGACATCCACGATTCGAAATCAAAGACCTTATAGCAATCTGATCCATTTCGTTACAAATTTCGATCAGTCTGCTCAGGCATGTTCGATGGGATTAAGATCTGGATTTCAAGCAGGCAAATTTAATGAAGCTATTTTGTGATCTTGAAGGTAGCTCCTTACAATATGATATTGGTGAGGTCGGTCGATATCATGCATAGCCATTTATGTTGCAAATAGTGCAACATATTCTTCAAAAATAGCTGTAATATACCTAGCCACTCAGGGGTCGACGAAATTACTCCCAACACTATCATCGAACCTCCACCAAAACCAGAGATAAGTAAAAAGATATCTCTTATTTCGACGTCTGTATACTAGAGAACGTAAATTTCAATGAAAAAGAGAAAATTTCGACTGATCTGTAAAGAAAACGCTCTCCTAGTTTTTTTTCCAACCAGTTGACATGTTTCTTTGCAAAATTCAATCGAATTCTTCGATGTGCTGCGGTTAAAGCTGGGTATCAGTCCTCAAAGCAAACTCCCTGAGAAGTTGTCGTGTCATTTCAGCGCTAAGCTGCAGTCTTCTGTTCTGTCGAAGCTGCATTCGAAGGTTTTGAGCTGAAGCGAACCGCTGTCTCATCGAGGAGATTCTGAAATAACGGTCATAGATGGCCGTTGCGCGAGATCGTACTTGCCCAGGTCTGGTTTGATGACTGTCAATTTGCCAGTACTGGAATCATTCTGTAAACTGTATAATGGAACACTTCAAGCATTTGGCCTTCTTGTATAAGTCCAACCTAGATCATGTAATACCACTGCTTTAGCACATTCTTCCGGGACAAATTTTATGATTAGCGTTGCATTATTACCGAAAAATTGATCAACAATATATGGTGGTTTCTAGCAAAATCTCATTTATTCCTTTCATTTTATTACTAATGAGAAGAATATCTGCGCGTAAAATAAATTATTGGCATGTGTCCGGATATATCCGAAATACATATGTTAATAATTACTGGGTTACCAAAGCAAATTGAAACCTACAAAATGAAAATTTTCAAGCAAAAAGGCAAAAACAAAAACAAGCAATTTTCGATGGTTTTTTTTAAATAAGAGCCTAAAAATAAAGCAGTGATCGATATAATATAAATGAATTCATCATAACATCATCAGCAACCTTATAATTCAACATTTTTCTTTACGAGCTTTAGTTCTTTTCATTTTGGAAAATACGATTTTTCAATTTTAGGTTGCGGACATATTTTCAGAAAAAATAGACATTATATTTAGAATTTCTCTCCCTCTACGACCATGTTTGTTTTTTATTATTCAAATTCAATTGTGTTCCGGAAGCGCCCCAAGCAAATATATGAAGAAAATTTCAACCGTTCTCTATATACTGGGTGATTCACCTGCGGCGCAGTGCTCTGTAGCTCGTACACTCTTGAATATTTTATCTTTGTTCGAACGGTATTGTACTTGGAAAGTAAAAATCTACTGCAGCAATTCATTTTGAGGTAAACAGGGTGTCCCAATTTTCTATAAAAAAATCTTGGGAGGTTTTTTCAGATTGGAAGATCTCTTTTATCTTGAAGATTCAAGAGCGTCCTAAACTCTGCTATAATGTCCTTAAGTTATAAGTTTTTTGGTGAGTAGTTTCGTCACATTATTTTTCTTTCCGTAAAAATTCATGAAACTAGGCATGCTCTTTCGGCCATGGAGGACGAATACTTTTTTCCTTTCGTTTTCTCATTGCCCAAGGATAGCTTCATTGATGAATTGAAATAGATTATCCTCACTTTATACAGGAGTGACTCAAAAAATCATTGAATATTGTAATTCTGAAAATATCAAATCTTGATTTCTTCAAATGGAACATCCTGTTTTTTATTAGTCGTAAAACTTCAGTAACATTGGTAGATGATTTTGCAGAAAATCTAAATACATTTAACTATTGAGGTACACGTCGAAAAAGTGCGGCCCAATTAGATATCCATCTACTATAGCGGCCCATACATTCAACGACCTACGATGCTGGTGATCTATTTATCTCATGAGGTGTGGATTTTCCGTGGCCACTCACCCAGAATAAAAATCATATCAACCATTTCTTCTTTGGAGAAGTCATAGCAGTCAATTGAGAAAATTGAGTGCAAACCTCACTTTGACAATGTATAATAACGAAACACTGGTGAGCTCACCATGTAAAATACTGAATGTGATATGTCCGGACACCTGACAGAAGGCACAAATAAAAAAAATGTCAACACATACCTCGATTTACGTTTTAATGATCTTGATCTCATCATTCGTTAAAAGAATTGACTTGTTTAGGTTTCATCTTACTACTTGAATAATTACAGAGAAAAAAACTTCTGTGTGAATAATGATGCATGTTGATGAGTTTGATGCGGTTCGTAGAATTTTCAACAAAAATTTTCACAAATAATCGAATATTTCAAAAATGATCGAAGATAAAGGTAAGGTTACTTCTGCAAAAATATAGTACAATATTTTATGCGTTGACATGAATACTAAAATACAGGGTGTTCCATTAGAAAAAAAACAAGATATGATATTTTTCAATTACAATGTTACAATGAGGGTATTCTATTTCAATTCATCAATATAGCTATCCTTGGGCAATAAGAAAACGAAAGGGAAAAAGTACTCATCCTCTCTATCCGAAGGAGCATGCGATGATGTGAGAGCCTATTTTCATGAATTTTCACGGGAAAAAAATATTGTGACGAAACTACTCACCAAAGAAACTTGATACTTAAAGACATTATGCCAGAGTTTAGACCGCTCCTGAATCTTGAAAAAAAAAATGGTCTTCCAATCTTAAAAACCACCCAAGATTTTCTATAGAAAATTGGGTGGTTTACTGAAAAATAAATTGCTAATGTAGATTCTTACTTTATATATAAATTAATTTATAGGTATCACAATTCATAGGAGGATCAATATTCGACTGTCTCCTGAATTCATTCAACAATAGCAATAAAATCGTGCAAAATTGTAGGCCCGGGAATAAAAGCTTCCTGCAATCCTCTAATCGGAACGTACGCGTTTTAGATTAAAGATCTAAGTTGATGAATGTTCCTAAATCGCCCGCATATTCATGAGATTTATAGCCCTACTAGGTCAACCGCGAGGAATACATCCGCCATTTTCACCGAAAATCCGCTTTAGCACGTCGACATCCGTATAAATTCCGAGTAGAAGTATACAGATGTAAATATTTTTCCTGTCCGTTTCGATCACGATATGAATCATTTTATTTTTCAATTACGTATATCATCATTCGGTGAAAAATATAATGATATGAAAGAGTAGATGTGAGTTTGTAAGTTGATGAAATGCATGAGTTTTCATGATGTTCTTAACTAATCATTTTTAACTTATAAAGGGTGTAAACGGAAATACCTTAGAAGATGTCGAAAAATGATGAACTCAAGATGATTATTTCTTACTACAAAAACAGGCTTTTTCTATTTTATTTTCGAATTTTATGGGTAAAACCAAATTCATTGAAATTCAGTAGGACTAATATATGGGTGGACTCAATCCAATTATTCCCATATTGAAAAGAAAGATAGAGTTTTTTACGATACATGGATTTTTTCAGAATTTATGGATATTTCAATTCTCATTTTTTGTCAGGAATACTGTAAGGAATAGTCCATAGAATCAGCATCTAATATTATCTGCATCAACCAGAGAATATGAGAATCAAAAAACGTTTACCCTTCGTTCTTTTCAGTGAAAATGCTATTTTAATATCCGCTTATAAGTTTAATACTTCAAATAGAAGACCAACGACAACTATTTTTCCACACTACTTGAAAACTCTGTTATATTCATCCAAACGGTACGATATGGAGCCCAAATTATCGTTGTTATCTGGAACCCGAAATGAAACGCCGTTCTTCAAAAAGACAGCAAAATGTCCAAACTTTACTGGTAATGCATAAAACTCAAAATGCTCACAGAAAAACGATTATTTTTATAGGAAGACTTGTGTACATAGTTGACCCACAGGTGATAATCATAATTTTCTATTTACAGAAATCTAAGTATTCCTGATGTCCGTCCTGGAAATGACCAACCTCAAACGGGGACATGAATATTTCCTTATAGGTAATGAAGGTTATATGTTCATAGGAAAATCTGGTTTTGAATATTTTAGGGTTCATTAATCCTAAATTCGGTCTCACGATAGAAGCACAGGAAATTTGTTATGAAATGGAATAGATCATTTGAAATACATATGCAGATTTATTGATTACAAGTGAGACCATTAAGATCGCCCTTTATATCTAAACAACTAATATACTGAATGTCTAGTATACTGAACGCCTTATATACTATAGGTCTAATAGACCTAACCCCAAATGCTGCTGAATGCCTCATTATATTCACTGATCTTCATACCCATCAGTTCTTATGTTCTTAGCTAAATAGAACTCTTTCATATATTGCCTCACACATCCTTAGGGTAACGCAACTTCCAGTATTTTTTCATGAATACTGACTCATCAACCATACAATCTTCAATACTATTCACTACTATCCCAATTTAAAGAGATACATTCAATTTGAAAATCTCAACTTTCTCTAATTGAGCTTGCATAAGCTAAAATCAAAAAATTCCAACATCGATTCAAAAAAACAAATTCTTCAATCACTCTTTAGGCATAGAAATTCAATCATCAACAACTCAAATATCAATATCAATATCCCAAACGTTTAGTTCCAAAAGTGTTAAATATATACTTCAGAAAAATCGATATATGCAGATCCATAGTTTCAACTTTCTAATTTTTACCTAACAGTTCAGATTCGAATTAGACCAGATAAGATTTGAAAAAGATATATTGAACAAATATGAGCTTAAAAGAGCAAGATGGAAGTAATATTTCTCAATTTAAATTTTTTTTTGGAGTATCCAGAAGGCAAAATCGACAAATTTGTAATCAAATAAAGGACACTACTGAATACATAGAAATTTCACCTTATGTGATTGCCCTATACAAAACTATATTGCATAAATTCAAATTCACACAATTTGCTCACCAGAAAGAACTAACATCTTCTAAATTGATGTGTTCTTGTGAAAAGCAGAAATTAGATTGAAACATCCACAAATTTGTAAATTACATTATGGACCCTCAAAAACAATACAATGATGTTAACTATGTATCAGTTTCAGTAAAACAGTTTCTTGTAACTGTTAATTTCCTAGATCCTTAACTGTCGAGTTTGCACTTGGTTTCGATAATGTCAACTTTATGTAAACTTGCTCCCATAATTGGGATTTCTATTCTTCAATTTTATTTCTCTTCAATTCATTTTCTTATGAAACTTTATAATATACTATGAAATGAAAATGAAAGGAAGAAATTGATCTAAAACAACTTCATATTTCCAAATTACATGATAAACGTATTCATTTTACACAATTATATAAAATACCTAAAGTACAACTACATAATTGTCGAATTGCATAGCATTCTCCAAGTACCAGTTAAATTTTTCCCAAAGTTTGATTCACATAAGCAGCAGCGTGTTTCCTGTGACTTTCATAAATCTTGAATTGAAAGTTGTGGTTGTACAAAATGAAACTTCGTATGCAACTTCTGCATATTTGAATATCATGTTTCCCACTATCAGACACCTATAACAGAGAAACTTTCAACTTCAAATCAATGAGGAATACCTGTCACTCATTCAACAACCTCGATAAAATTTCCTGAGAAACCGTAACTATGAGTTATGAATAGAAGGAACTCACAATAATTACCTTTTGTGCAAGTTTGAGTTCTTATTTTCTTCGGTTCAAACTAGAACATCGTCAAACACATTGAATCTCTTTGGCTTTTACATTTGGATGATTGTAAAACAGAAACGTACTTTCTCTTGAATAAACTGAAACGAAGATTCAATTTAAAATAGCAGGGTCTTATAGACATCCAGTTTGAAATATTTTAATACAGATATTTCCTTTAGTGAAGAGCTTTCAATATTCAAATGATCTAATGAAAATTTCAACGAGTTTCTTTCAGAAAAATATTATCATACAAAAGAGCTAAATACCTTTAAATTGCAACTCGAAGGATATCCTTCATTTTGTAAAATAGACCGAATTGATTCGTTAAAAATTCTAGTGATTCCAGGAAATCTTTCAATGCATAGAGGTTAGAAACATCATGAAAGAAAAATGAAATATGTAAATTCTGGATACGTTTCTCGAGCATGCTGAAAAGAAAATATACATTGAAATACATAAATAAACCTCAAATTACATTCACTCACCTTCAAACATTATTGTAAGTATCCTTAATTTCTTTTTATTATAACATTCCATTTGAATCACATTATTTAGGTCTGGAAGGCCTCGGTAGCTGCACGGTTAGTGAGCAAGTATGTAGGAATATGCTTAGCCGAGGTGCCTGGTTCGAATCCGGGTTCAAGTCATGGATGTTGTCCTTGAACAAAAAAAGTGAATTGGACAAAGACGTACATAGAGATTGGATACATAACCATAGTTGTTGAGTCCATAACCTCTGAAGGCCAGATAACTTGTAATCCTGAGAGGTGGCAGTTATCATTGCACGGTCTAGGTGAGTGGTTCGGAGTCCACTATAAACTGTAGGTCCATAGAAAAAACAAACAAACAAATTATTTAGGTTAGAATAACTACAAAATGTTAAATTTATGAATTTTGAAAGTTTGTCGTTTCTTTCCTTGAACAAAATATACATAAAAATGGATAAAAAAAACATCAAACTATGTTCACTTACCTCTAAAAGTTTATTTCTAGTTTCGTCAAACTTTTCATTCAAATAAAATTCGGAATTTCATCATTTTGACAGATTGAATATAAGACTAATTGAAATAAGGTTAGATTTGATTGGATGTAATGGATATTTCATTCCGTCTCATATTGTCACTCAGAAGAGAAAGCGCACTTCATTCTAGATGCTGGTATTATCGAAATTATGTTGGTGAAAGTAAAAGTTACTAACTATTTTCATCTCACTATTCATTGAAAAAAGAGAGAGCATTAAATTTTACACGTTGGTAAAGCTCACTCCCGACATTGAATAGCTATCGTAGGGGCGGTAAGAGAGGCGACTGACGCCAGTCTTTTCTTCTAAAACCAAGGTCTCAAAATTCGTCGCAAATCCGAAAAATACGTCGTAGAGTAACGATTCCTCTTCGCGGATCGGATCTTGAGATATCTAGGAATCGTTCGACACCCGAATCCATTCTCCCGGTGACCCCGTATAAGTAGGATGGATAAAAGAAAACCACTTATTTTGACAGCTCGACGCTCGTAGATTTCTGGCCGTCAGGGATATTTGGAATGAGGAAAATGGAGCGAAATTTCGCAAATCTCCGCTGTTAGCCCTTCGTTGAATCGAAAAATTTCCAGTTTTCCCATGGTTCAGGGAATTAAACTATTGCGGCGCAACATGCGAAAATCGAGACTTGCTCTTTGTCCAGGTTTTGAAACGATCGAACGCGATGGAAAAATTTGTATAGACATAAGAGTCTGACGGAATTATCCCCTCCACTAGCGAGAAATCGGAGACTTTTTTCATTTTCGTTTTTTCGGAACTTTCTTTAAGGAATTTTAGCTCGCTCGATCGATCGTTCCGATCGCCTCCCGAAAGACCGAAATTTCCGATTCCGAAGAAATCTCGAAGTTTTGACTTTCCGTTCGATCTCGGTGACGTTCCGACGAAAATTTTCGAAAACTCCTTGGGGCTCCCTCGTTATAGCTAAGGGCTCTTTATTTGGCACGGACCTTATTCAGACCCTTCCCCTCCGGAAATAAATTACTCGCGGGGGCCTTCGGCCCCAGATTTTTCGACGCGTCTCTTCTTCTCCGCCCGGTTCAAACTACCATTATCCCCTCGGATTATTGACGAAAGAGGCCTCATGACTTTAATAATATAGATGATATAGATATAAAAATTCGTGACCAAGTAAATATTACACAATACTATAAAACTAGCTTAAATTTTGATTATGATCACAATGAAATGATAAACATTTAATCAAATGACTACGACAAATTCTAATATTCTATTTGAAGTTCTTGCAGTTTTTCAAGGAAAAAAACATCAGTTTGCGAACTATAGAATGAATCATTTAAGTTTGGATGTAATGACTCACTTGTGAGATGCACCTATTGAGTGTTGCCGAACTTTCGGCCCATATTTCATGAAGAAATAATAAATTTTTAGTAACATGATTGTCGATTAAATGATCAGCGTATATGTGAACTCAGATTGTCAATGCATATTGACCAAAAATCAAGAACAAAGCAATATCATACATCATGTCAATTTGAAGATGTGAGCACATATGTCATTCGTGAACATGATCCAATTTAGCTAATTTTTTCTGATATCTCCAGTCGATCTGAGTTTTTAAATTTTTATGAACCAATCCGACGAGGGATGGAATGCACAACCGATGATCTTTGCTGCTGGCCAAACTTGATCAATTACCTTGTGAATGCGAATTTCAACAACCACAGAAATATTCACCTGTATGCTTTTGTCTTTACCATTTTGTATTATCCAGGAGAACAATTGGTTATGTGTATCATCTGCCTACTACTAAATATTGATAACTTGGTAAAACCATGTATCGTAAATAGTTGGTGAAAGAAACTAGAAGAATAATCAAATGTACCGTTCAAGTAGAAAGGGTACCATTCTTCAAAAAACAAAGATTAGAGTTGCAAGAGAAAACTACTTCACAAGATATACTTAAAAAATTAAACACAGAATCTTCTCGCTCGAATATGTATTTTGCTTAGCGCAGAAAAAGTTTTCGTCCTACTTGTGTCTAATGGTGGCAATAATTTCAGAGCGTTATATAATGTAACTAACTTCAGGTGTAATAATCGAAGAAGGCATATCATCTTGGAAAACTATTCGAGGTAATTTGGCTCTACAGTTTTTCTCTTGAATGCTGAACTCGCAATTTTGGGTTCGACGATTATTATTTTGGTTCATGGAAATCTTCAGATATATGTTTGGTCACTTACATCGTTCGAAAAGAATATTCATAGTTATGGACAACCAGCAACTGCTTTTCCCCATCACTCAACACAATTTCAACACTCATTATTTTTTTTCACTTATATGGTGCAGGGATGCTGATGTAGAAACTTGAAATGAAATATGAGGGGAAAAACCGATATTATAATTTCGTGGAACAATCCATTGTAAGAGAGCATCAATACAAAATTTATTCTAATTGGACCATCATACAATATTCATGACATGTCATTGGTTTCAACAAGAAACTTCATGGGATATGATCAAAGTTATATTCCTCCAAACCTCTTAATCAGCATTTCTACTTCATAGCACATCATCTTATTGAGGTTCAATCGCATGCATTATTTCATTTTCAAGAACAAAATAAAGTTAATACGGATACCTGAAAAGCTCAGGGGAAGAATTTACGTGTTTATCATTGCAATTAGACACCAACTTTTATGACCACTACCTGACGGGACCAAATTTGCCCAAAACCTCCCCTGCCACCAACTCATTTGGTTGGTCAAATAATTTTATATCTAGTAGAGCAGGGCTGTTCAAACTTGAACTTCTGGCGGTCTTCCTCAATATTTTTAGACTACTAACGATCGACTGTGAGAGGCTGCAGATATGTGTGATGCAGGGTTGTCGTACATACACGATACACCCTACCTACCTACTTAGGTAGGGTGTACCCTAGCATATATAGATTTCAGCTTTCCGCACAATATACACTACTTTAGTCAAGGTTTGGGTTAGATTTAGTTAGGTTCTTCTCTATATCAATGAAAAACAGCAAGTTTAATTGTTGTAACGAAACAAAGAAGTTACATATGGTGTTAAACTTAAGGAGTGAATTTGGATGTTGAAGCGTGGCACTGCAAGTCCCCAGCATACTTTTCATAAGATGGCACGTAACCACTGAGTGCTAATTGCAAGCATGATGACAAATGTTTGTCAGTTAGTCGATTGCAATATTTTGACTTAATTATTTTCATTTCAGAAAATGCACAAGTAGGTTAACCCAAACACTACTGTCAGTTGAAGGGGGATTTGCCTTAGATTCGGACATTTATCTTCATATATGAAACACCAGATGTATCAGATGCTGCAGCTTTAGATGTATATCTGATATAATCTGCACCAACTCGTTTTCAACAGAAGATGAGTTCATATTAAACTGAATTGCTATTTCAGTAGCTAATTCATAATGTTTTCACACGAAAAAGGATAACTCGTGAATGATACTATATTTGCCAGTTTACTGTAATCATAAGAACGCATTTCGTTCCTATGTCCATAAATATATTGACAATTCATCATATATTCATATATATATATATATATATATATATATATATATATATATATATATATATATATATATATATATATATATATATATATATATATATATATATATATATATATATATATATATATATATATATATATATATATATATATATATATATATATATATATATATATATATATATATATATATATATATATATATATATATATATATTCCTTTGAAAAGAGAGGTCTTACAAAAATTTGAATAATTGAATTTACAATAAATGCTTATATCTATAATTTTGATGTGTGTCAGAAAAACACAAGTGTGAGCTCAGGAAATGTAACAGGGGAACCATACTATCTTGTATATGATTCGATAAACGAGTGAAAAAAAAAACCTGAGGTATACTTATTTTCAAAGACAGAAAATGTTGCAGAGCCTTTCTTTTCAGTGGATCTATTATAAGTTGCAATTTACTTTTGAAAGCGTTTACTGCGCTCATAATCTCAATAATAGTTTTTCCTTTACCTTTAAGCTCCAAGTTATTGGTGTTTGAGTGCATTATGATGTTAGTCAAAAATACCAAATCAGTCAGCCATTTTTCGTTTTTCAACATGAGTGTCATCACCTTCCTAGGAATTTTCCGCGACTCAACCACCAGACGTCCGTGTGAAGAACTGAATCAATGTTTTCAGCTAACTCCCCATCTTCCACTGCAATTCAAAGAGCCGCCGTTGCAAGCTACGTGCACGGACGGAATTCACAGTTTTTGTTGCAATGCCCAAATTTCCTCCGTGTTTAAAAGTTTTGAACACAAAACTTGTTGATGTATAATGCAATGGAATGAAAAAAATGAAGTGAAATCTTCATTAGCTCGACATAATGCCACAAAACCGTTCTTGTTTCCAGTCATATCTGGTGCTCCATCGGTTGTAATGCACACTAATTTCTATATTGGTAGCTTGTAGTTTCATACAAAATTGAAGAAAACGTCATATATGGTATATCTTCGCCACGGGTCTTCCCCTTCAGAGAAATGATTGCTAAAATTCTTACCTAGCCAACATGTCATTGAATACCATCCAAAGAAAAATACACAGCTGGGCAGTGTCTGTCATATCGGTGGATTCGTCGAACTGTAGAGAAAGTATGTACAATTCATGATATCATGTTTTAGTTTATCTTCCATGCCCTCAATACGCCTTGTGACAGTCGGACGAGATAACTGAAGTTCTCTAATAACAGACATGATTTCTGTTTTATTTTCAAAACCTCCAAATAAAGTCTCAATAAACGCTTCAATAAATGCTTCTTTCACAACCGATCCATCTTGGAATGGTTTCTTGTGTTTCGCCAGTTTAAGAGATATTTTAAATGACGCCATCGTAGCAGCTCTTGATGGTTTGGCTGGTCTTGTGATCTCTTTCAAACAAGTTATCAAATCACTTACTTTTCGTTTTCTCATTTCACTGTGTGGCGGAAAATCCTTTTCATAGTTTTTATAAACTGTTTAATGATGCATCTCTAAGTTACCATGCTGAGGTATTGCAACTGACGCACGACAAATAAGACAAATGCACTTATCCTTCACCATAAAAAAAATGTTTTCCTCCAATCGTTATCAAAATGATACGTTTTAGATTTCTTCACTGCATTCATTTTGTACTATTTAATAATAAACTTTGTATCGACGTAGTATTGCCTTCAAGTTATAATTCAGAATTACAACAATTCCTGCAGGCGAAACATTTAGATCGGCGTGAACAAAAGTCTCCAATGTTCCCGTCAAACGCGCCGCCCGAAATTTCTAGAAAAGCGGCAAGAATAAATAACGTGGCTTTTCTTTGACTACTATCACGCGTTCCTTTGATGAAGGCGCCTTTTGCCACTAGCAGAGTGTTATTTTATTACGAAATAAACTTTTGTAGTTCAGATACCTACTTATTGAAAACCTTTCGTCCTCTCGAGATCTACTTAAAAAGCACTCGCGATCGACCGTTTGACCATCCCTGTAGTAGAGTTTCTGATAATTACAGTAAACCCCTTTCAAAGTATTAAAATTATATGAATCCACGCCCTAACTCTTTTATTTAACTTGTAAAATATTCGGTTTGCGCTGAACAACATTCATTTGATAAGTCATTCATTCATACAATGCAAATTGCTTCAAGTGGTGAAGAAAAGTCAAGTGGCGAACGCAAAACGCCAAACTTTCGCATACCAAATACAAGTTATTTCTGAATTTTGTCGAAATATCAATGAAAAAGAATCTTCTACGCGATCGACCGTTTTGAGTCCAGTCGGCATTTTTAGGTTCATAAGGACATCGATTTCCAGAGTGATTTCAGAATCAGGAATCATTTGTCCTGAAGAAGTGCCCCTGAAAATTTGTACAGCTTGAAAAAATGATGAAAAACGAAGGGGTTATAATATTTTTTGATTTAATCAAAAGTAAATTTCAGCTGATATCTCTCGATCTTACCTCACTCATGTAGAAGTGAGTGATATCGCCAAAATCAAGCTATATGGACAGGCCCGCCGTAAGCGGACGTGCAAGGCGTGCAATGCACGCGGGCGGCGCATTCAGGGGGGCGGCAAATCAGACAATCATCGACTAAAATTCAGACATTGTCACCTCACAATACTAAAGATTATCCTTATAAAAATAATATGATGAACGGCGCCCAAATATTTCTTTTATATCGTAGCATTACATAGCGCCACCTATTGAAATTCATGAGAACAAAGTTAATCCGTATCGTGCTCTATGCGAAATAGGGAAATCCCACAGATATCAGGGGAAATCCCCTTAAAACTATATACTCATTTCTTTGTTTTTATTTATTTAACACAAATGCGAAAGTGATGTGAGTGAATAACAAACTTCAATTATTTGGTTATAGCCCTAATGTGAGATCCGGAAATGGTCCAGGGTACCTAAAATTAGTGATATTCTGTATATTTTTGTGCGAAGTGTGACTATAAAAATAATTTAGAAAATTATTTATATTATCCGTCGGCGCAAAAATCATAATTATGGTTAGTATCTTTCAATTAATCAGCATATGGGCGCATTCATATAAACAGCAGGTATTCATGTAAAATTTAAAGGTTATTTTACTGAAAAAACTTAAAGTAAAGATTTATTAAAACAAATGTATTAAAATTAATACAGAGTGTAACAAAAGTAACTTAAGTAACGAAAGGGGACATTCCATCTAATCAATACGAACAACTTTTAGTATGGGGTCAACTCTGAAGTTGCGAAAAAAATTAGTTAATCCATTACATTTGTGTGCAGTAGGTATGAACATTTTTTTTCGCAGTAGTATTGTGATTATTATTGTGATTTAAAGTGTGTTTTTTCTGTTATACAACTTAAGAGTGAAGATTTATAAAAAAATATTAAAATTATACCTATACAGGGTGTAACAAAAGTAACTTAAATCCTGAAAGTGAGTCATTCTACACATAAATACGAACAATTTCTACTATAGAGTCAACGGTGAAATCGCGAAAAAATAACTATTCCATACAAAATGTATGGAAAAGCAGATTTTTTCGCGATTTCAGTGTTGACCCCTAGTAAAGGTTGTTCGTAATAATGGGTGGAATGATCGACCCCTTTGGGATTTAAGTTACTTTTGTACAACCGTATACTAAACTTTTTCAAGAAAATTCCAGGAACCGCAAAAAGGAAAAAATTTCAGGAGCTCAATTTCGACGGCAAAAACGAGAAAAGATACAGAGAAAAAAACTAGCGGGATCTCTTGAGAAATTTTTTGAAAACCAGAAAATAGGGACTCTGAATGTCAAGAGAATGTTGACGTAGATGTAGCTCCAACAAGCGCAGGTTTAAATCTAGAAGTTATGGAGGTATCTGAAGAGAAAAATGTTAGTCCTTCAGAAGGAGACTCCAGTGAAACTAAAAAAGGAGAAAGTAATGCTAAAGAACCTATAAGCAATTTATCGTCATCAAGTAGCTGTGTAGATTGTGGTGATGATCCCGGTTCGTGGCCCGACAGTATGACTAATGATATCGTTAATATTTTGGTTAGCCGTGGTCCCGTGCAGCTGTTTAACCACAATTTTCCTGCTAATATCGATGGAAGAAAATTTGCAAACAGTTATTACTCTAGAAATCTTCCTAATGGAGAAAAAATTAACAGAGAATGGCTTGTTTACTCTACGTCAAAAGATTCAGTCTATTGTTTTTGTTGTAAAATATTTAGTAAAACTGTAAGTAGTCTGTCAGCTCCAAGCGGTTTTTCCGATTGGCAACATCTGTCATCTACCTTAAAACGACACGAAACAAGCATTTCCCATAGCGAAAATTCAAAATGTTGGGTCCAACTAAATCATATGTTGAAAAATAAAACTACTGTAAATCAAATGCAACTGAGACTATTAGAATCTAAAAAAACAATCGTGTGATGTATTGGAAAGGATCATAGCTGTTATGAAATTTTTATCTTATCAATGTCTGTCGTTTAGGGCTCGTCCAAAATATTATATGAGCATGATAATGGTAATTTTCTCAAAGCAATAGAAATGATAGCATCCTTTGATTCAGTTATACGGGAACATATTCACAGAGTTCAAGCCTCGAAATTCGATTCATCTCGCATGACTCACTATTTAGGAGATCAGATTCAGAATGAAATCATTGATTTACTCGGCACTACCATAAAAAATTATATCCTGAACAAAGTCAGAGAATCAAAACATTTCTCTATCATATTAGATTGCACACCAGATGTAAGTCACACAGAACAAATTACAGTTATACTAAGGTATGTTGTTTTAAACAGTGAAACTAAAAATGTTACAATATGCGAAAGTTTTATTGGCATCTGTCTGATAACCAGCTACACAGGTGGACTATTAAATTTTGTTTTAGATTTATTTTCGCAATTAAACCTTGATATTGAAAACTTACGTGGCCAAGGTTATGACAATGGTTCTAATATACGTGGAAAACACAATGGATTACAAAAAAATATTGGAAATGAATAATCGTGCATTTTACGTTCCATGCTCGGCGCATAGTCTCAATTTGGTCGTTAACGATGAGGCAAATATAACGCACGACACGGTCAACTTTTTCAACTTAATTCAAGAAATTTACGTTTACTTTTCGTCTTCTACCAAAAGGTGGCCCATAATTTGCAAGCATTTACCTGATTTAAAACTGAAGGCATTAAGTGCCACGCCATGGTCTAGCAGAATCGATGCAGTCAAACCTTTACGGTATCACCTCGAAAAAATATTTGACGCTTTACTTGAAATATCAGATAATAATTCGTCGGAATGGGATTGTACAACAACTCACAAAGCACATTCGCTTGCTTTGAATATTCAAAATTATAGATTTATTTGCTTAGTTGTAATTTGGTTTGATATTTTAAACGAAATTAATGCTATTAGCTAAATGATGCAAAACCCACAATAAATACTCAAATCTGCATAAATTTGTTAAATAAATTGATTCATAAATTCACCGAATATCGCACAGATGAGCATTTCGAAAGGGTGTTAAAAGAAGCTACCACAGTGGCTCGGGAACTTAATGTAGATGCAGATTTTCCGCCTATAGATACCGTTCGTCCACGAAGAAAACCAACTCAATTTCAGTATGAACAGAGTGATGAAGTCTTACTAGACCCTAAAACAAAATACAAGGTAGATGTTTTTTAGGATCCTGGACCAAACCTTAACTTCTTTAAAACGTAGATTCGATGAGTTGGAAACTTTCACCGACGTTTTTGGCTTTTCACCAGTAATAACTTGTTTAGTTACTCCAAAGATGATTTAATGAAACATTGTAAAGATTTGAATGTGAAGCTAAAAGATAGTTCAAGTAGTGACGCAGATATTGACGGTATAGATATGTTTAATGAAATCAATGCTTTAAAGTTGCATTTAACTGAAAACCAGTCTAATGATCCACAAACCCTATTGCAATACATTTTTGCTAATGAATTAATGTCAACATTTCCGAATACAGCAATAGCGCTAAGGATACTACTTACATTGCCGGTTTCAGTTGCATCTGGTGAAAGGTCATTTTCAAACTTAAAAATAATAAAAACTATTTGAGATCAACTATGCACCAGCAAAGACTAAGTAATTTAGCAATAATTTCAATTGAACATGAGATTCTAAATAGACTAGACACCAAAAAATTATAGCTGATTTTGCCAACATGAAGGCAAGAAAGGTGCAGTTTCTGTAAAATAACTTAATACCTATACCTACCTACATAATATGTATAAACTGCACCTTTCTTGCCTTCATTTTTTCATTTAATGTCGTATTAGTGTATCTATCTTGTATAAAATAACCTAATATAACATAGTTTTTCACTGTAGAGCATTTTTTTCTCACATTTTTATAAACACCTAGGTTTTGTAGTTAGATAGGGGCGGCACGATAGGAATTGCACACCGGCGTTCAAACCGCTAGCGGCGGGCCTGTATATGGAACACCTCGCCCTCTACCTCTTGGTTGCCACAGGGAACGTCATATTTCCTGACCGCTGCAGTAACACAAAAACGTTCTGTTTCATAAATATCAATCCAGAGCGGAAAAGTTTACGCATAGATAACTGAATCAGTCGCTCGAATGTGAACTCTGCTTACTGGACAATCTCCATTTTAATTTAGTCTTCCTGTGCTCTGTTCTCTCTTTCTCATGCTACTTGTGGTACTGAAAAATCAGATGTCTTATTTGCTAGGGTAGAAGAAGTCAGCATATTACAGCCACCTGGAGTCCTGCCTATATAATTTGAAGGAAGCGGAACTGACCTTGACACCACAATTCGATTCTGCACGGAGGAACAAAAATTTACGCCATTCACTGTTATGTCCACTGCTGTCTATGAACTGGGTCGTAGCTCTTTGATCCTATGTAATAATAGAGGAATATAAGCACAATCCAGCGAAGATATACTTCAAGCTGACGAGGGAGATAATACAAGAGACCCTCAGAATCGTAGTGCATTGGCTCAGTCAACACCGCCTACTATTGTAGCCCCGATAATACAAAACCCCTCTACAAACCTATGCGTGAACTCTTGAAAACTGAACAAGGAACTGATTGGCGAATAGATGATCTCATGCAAACTGGTTTCGGAGATTTGTGTATTTCTGGATATGTTCTATCATTCCTTCTCGAATTCAGTTCTAAATCGTACAACTATAATCTAATACTTAAAAGTCTCATCGAGGAAGCATTCAATTATCATCATGAAACTTTATTCAAGAATTAAATTTGAATCAAATACGCAAGTTGTATCAGTATAAATGAATTTCATTTCTAATTGGATGTTGTGAACTAATCAATCATTAGTTTTTACGTAAGTAAAACAAGAAAACGATATTGGGGCTCTGAACCAACTTCGAAGATTATGTAGAGGTTTGAAATTTTCTTTGTGGTTGGTTTCTACGAGAAGTTCAGGTTTGTTAAAAAAAGTCGTCCATCGGAAACATTCGTTTAGAATGAAATTGCTTGAATTGGTTGTGGCAGCACGAATCCCAATTAAATTATAATTCGCATACATATTCTGCCATAAGCAACTATCCGCATCAATGCTTATATTCAACAGACATCTCATACCGTTTTGTAAAAGTAAACCAAACATAGATCCATTATAAATCAGCAGAAACAAACAATAATCATCACAATGGTCGGGTGACCATTGTTGGGTCTATCTGCCAACATGCTTATGGCTGCAGTTTTCTGGGAAAGAGACAGTATTCTTCACATCGCGCTCTAGTACCTGAGAAATATGTAGTAGACCCTAGTAGCAAATAACAAATGAACGAAAAATTTCTGAAACCTACAAAATGAATGAATAATAGATAAACAAAGGGTACAATGAAACCAGGCCCGAGGCGCATTCAGGGGGGCGGCAAATCAGACAATCATCGACTAAAATTCAGACATTGTCACCTCACAATACTAAAAAGATTATCCTTATAAAAATAATATGATGAACGGCGCCCAAATATTTATTTTATATCGTAGCATTAAATAGCGCCATCTATTGAAATTCATGAGAAAAAGTTAATCCGTATCGTGCTCTATGCGAAATAGGAAATCCCACAGATATCAGGGAAATCCCTTAAAACTATATACTCATTTCTTTGTTTTTATTTACTAAACACAAATGCGAAAGTGATGTGAGTGAACAACAAACTTCAATTATTTGGTTATAGCCCTAATGTGAGATCCGGAAACGGTCCAGGGTACTTAAAATTAATAATATTCTGTATATTTTTGTGCGAAGTGTGACTATAAAAATAATTTAGAAAATTATTTATATTATCCGTCGGCGCAAAAATCATAATTATGGTAAGTGTCTTTGTTTAATTAATCAGCATATGGGCGCATTCATATAAACAGCAGGTATTCATGTGAAATTAAAGTTTATTTTACTGAAAAAACTTAAGGTAAAGATTTATTAAAAAATGTATTAAAATTAATACAGAGTGTAACAAAAGTAACTTTTTGAAAGTTAGCTCTTGTTTAGGAGATATTCGCCTTTGAAGTTAGCTGATTTTAGTAGGGTTCGTCGCTTATGACTTCAGTACATTATATGCTTGTAATTCCCAAACCGTTCGAAATATCGCTTTACTGTCTTCGGCAAAGTTTTAGCTATTGCCATGGCCTACAACTTTTTTGAATATATGAACATAGAAAAACCTCATTCAAACACTGTTTCTTAACAAAATGTCCAAAATACTCCATATCTTTGCCATTTTTTCGTTAATTCTCGTCTGACTAAAAGAAAAATCAAGGGAATTTCGCTTTAAAATCTTGAAATAAGAAAGGAAAACACATTTCCTATAGTTAAATCAAAAATTTAAACGCACAAGCATGATTCCAACTCGAATTTCTCACAGATGTCACTGTTAATACGAATTTATTAGTATTGTCACTGATGTTACTACGTATTTTGATATGTATTTTTGTGCCATTTTTCATAGTCTTAGTTCTGATATTTCTTAATTTGACATTTCTTGTTGAAGTTTCATTGTTTACACTAGTTTTATATTTGGTAAAAATATCAAAAATGAATTCGTGCAGTATATTTGATAAATTTTGCTTCATTTGTGGAAAGTTTACTATAATGACAAGCAAGCGTTCAATTTCTTAAGAAATTTCTGAATCGTACACACAATATTTTAAACAAACTGTAATCAAAGATGTGATCTGGGCTCCAAAAATCGTTTGCACTGGCTGTGTCATAAGATTGAGTGGATGGAAAAGAGGTAAAATAAAATGATTTATCATTCATTTCAAAATTATATCAATTGAAGCTTTTTTATTACAAGTGAATTTCAATCTATGCCTTTTGGCATTCCAGTAATTTGGACAAATCCTCAAGAACATAATCCAGATGACTGTTTTGCTTGTGTTAATGAAATTGTCGGATTGAACAGAGCTAAAAACTTAAACTCAGTTTGTTCAGTTGCCGTCACCACATTCGGAATCCATTCCGATACCGAAAAGACCCAGTCCGACAGAAGAGTACATTCCATCTACTTTTGATACTGTTGGCAAAACGTCTGCATCGGTTTATGTACCATCAAATGCATCTCCACAACGTAATCATGCCGAATTTTCTCAAAAAGATCTGGATAAAATTATCCGTCAGTCCATCATTTTGACTCAGGAATTGAAAGAAAAAGAATGTCTTAGCACCTGATGTGGAAGTATATGGAGCAATCGGCCTTCATAGACAGTTCACTGCTTTATTCAAATCCATCGAAAACAATTCATTCGCGTACTGCACTGATATCATGGAATTGGTATTGAAAATGCATCATGAGTATAAACCAGAAGACTGGCGTCTTTTCATCGATTCGTCCAAAAGTAGTCTCAAGGCGGTTTTGCTTCATGTCACAAACTCAAAAAACAGTGTCCCGATTGCCATCAGCACAAAAACGAAAGAAAATTACGAATCATTGAAAAAAATCCTTGATTTGGTGAAATATGAAGACCATCGTTGGAAAATTTGTGCAGATTCGAAGGTGATAACTCTTTTGAGAAGAATGCAGACGGGATATACGAAAAACATGTGTTTTATATGTTCATGGGATACTCGATATGCTAGCGACCTATATGCCAATAGAATCTGGCCTATGAGACAAGGGTTCAGATTACGTCGAGAAAACGTCGTTGAAATTCCACTTGTGCCAATCGAAAAAGTGTTGCTTCCACCTCTGCATATCAAGCTTGGGATTGTTAAAAATTTCATCAAGGCCCTAGATCCTGAAGGCAGCGCATTCAATGAGTTGAAGCGAATTTTCCCAAGATTGAGTGGAATGAAAATAAAAGAAGGTTTGTGTGAAACTATATACGTACCAATCAACCTAACTTATTCAATATTTAACACATATTTTTTCGAACTATTTTATTACAGGTACACTCAATGGACCTAATATTCGACGCTTGATGAGAGACCAACAATTTGAAAACAGTTTGTCGAATTTGCAACTCGTTGCTTGGGATTGTGTCAAAGGAGTCATCGAAAATGTACTTGGAATGCATCGTGACGAAAACTGGCGCATACACGTGGAAAATATGCCCGTTGTTTTCCGTAACATCGGTATAATCTCTGAATCTCTGAAAATTAATTTTTTACATTACTATGCAGACAAGTTTGCCGAACAATCACCATGTGAATCAGATGAGCATGGTGAACGGTTTCATCTGGTGACGGCTAGGCTTGATCACTGGTATAGTGGAAAAGAACTTGACCCTCTTTTAGGAGATATCTGCTGGAATTCACAGCAAGATGAAGATGGAGAAGAAGAAGAATGAACATGAATTTATATGTTTATTTGTTGAAAATTTTTTGAATTGGAATAAAAATTTGAGTTAAAATCATGATTGTGCGTTTAAATTTTTGATTTAACAATGGGAAATGTGTTTTCTCTTCTTATTTTGAGATTTTAAAGCGAAATTCTTTTGATTTCTCTATTATTGAGAAGAAAATCAACGAAAAAACGGCAAAGAAATGGAGTTTTTTGGACATTTTGTTAAGAAACGGTGTTTGAATGAGGTTTTTCGATGTTGGTATATTCAGAAAAGTTGTTGGCCATGACAATAGCTAAAACTTTGACCAGGATAGTAAAGAGATATTCCGAACGGTTTGGGAATTACGAGCATATAATGTACTGAAGACATAAGCGACGAACCCTACTAAAATCAGCTAACTTCAAAGGCGAATATCTCCTAAACAAGAGCTAACTATCAAAAATGGTGTACCCGATATAGGTTTACTAGGTATGTCTCTCGCGTGTTAGAATTTGGAACTAGCACAGTGTACTTATTCTCTCTAAGCATATCTTCAAGAGAAGTCTATACAGGCAGATATATAAGTAACAAAGTGATCCCTGTAAAACTCTCTTTCTCCTTTCTGAAGTCAAAACCCTAAAAATTACGGTCCTCTTACTTCTTGTTCCATTGCTGGAGTCATTCCAACATTTGAAATACGATGTCTTCAGAGAAACTTTATATTATGATTACATGAATTCATTTCTCTTTCCTATTTATGTAACTTCAAACAGTCTCGAGTCATCTTAATTTGAAACAGTTTTCCGGTGCATTGAACAGTAGATAAGGGTCGACACGTGCCGCGCCATATTACATTTTCTTTTCCACAATTAACCTTAACTAATAAACTGATCTCAACGTAGTGAAATTGAAATAGCCTTATTAATTCTAGTAAAAAAACCCTTTGGCAGACCCTGTTGGCGAAGGTAGACTTCGTTTTCAAGTCTGTGGAATCAGTAGAACAAACTATATAGACTTTTGTGAATAATTCACTTTTGTGGTCCCGGAAAAAAAGGAAGGACACTTTTCAAAGAAAAGTATTGTAATGTTAATAAGGGATAAAATGCAATCCACATGTATCTGCGATATTACCGGAGATATGGCGATTTGAAAACTTCCAAACCCTCCGATTCGATTCGGAAGTTAAGGGTTGTATTAAGAAATTTCAATTTTACCTGGTCCCCAATGAGAGGATGTATATAGGGAATGACTTTTGTGTAGCATACTTTACGAGTGCTTATGTGATTCTAATGATAAAAATATTTTTTTTCATTCGTAATACAGTGTTTTCAAATGAAAATGGTCAGGCAAATATGAAAATTAGAATGAAGGCAGAATTATGTTTTAAGTTTGATGGTGAATTCTCTGATAATATCAGTATTGATTTGCAATACATTCTGTAAACGATTCGGCGTGACCCCGAATGGACCAAAGATTTTCTTCAGACCAGATTTGGACAATTTACATCTCCTTTCAGAGTGAACGTTGCTCCATTAGTAAAAACCAATCATCGAATAGCAAGATTACACACTCCGATCTGATAAATCTTCGTTAAAGTCGTGTACGACAACCATTTTATACGGAAGCAATTTTTTCATTTTAGATACATCATCATCAACCTATTACTGATCTCATGGTTCAAAGCTAGTTGACGGGTTGGTAAATGTCGATTTTCTTGCTGACTGATAGAAACGTCTACTATTCTGGAAAACATTTGAATCACCTGGAGCTGATTGTACAAAGCAATTTTAAGTCAGTTGATAACGAATCAACTGTAGCAATAGGTTAACAATGAATCAATTTCCGTTCCGCTCACAACTACAGCTTCGTTTATTTTCTTTTTTAGCTGACATAAAGTTTGAATTTGGGAGGCTTTTATTTGGTAAAATTCCATTATCAATAATAAAAAACAAGTACTGTGTTTTAAGGAATTTTACTTAATAATTGCGATTCGTAACGCGTTTCACTACACTGTAGCTTCTTCAGACGAATGAATCTACAGAAAAATATAAATGAGAATATAACTATAAATGTTCTTGAGTAATTAAAAGCTTATTGGGTTGCTTCTTCTTAAGTGGTTATTTATGACAGGTATATCTAATAAAATTAAGGAATAGATTGCTCCCCGAAAAGATTCAATAGAGGTGAAGGATTAAATCGACTTGTTCATTGATGAGTCTACCTGAGTGTTTGTATTTATTGATTTCTAAAGTTTCCCAAAGATCTACCTTCCAAGATTTATTATCTGTATGCAAAATTTCAAACTGTGGGTCGAAAGAATGATTATTTTTAAGAGATGATTCGCGTAATTTGAATCTGATTTTTTATTTGAAAAACTGAGTTTATGTTCCGATATTCTAATATTAAAATTTCTATGTGTTCTACCAATATAGAAATTATCACAGTCATTGCAATTCAGTCCATAAACACCTGATTTATTGTTTTTACCTGGTTTGGTTTTATCATTTTTATATATTTACCTAAATTATTATTAGTCTGGAAAGCTATGTTGAAATTACTGCTACTTAAGAATGATTTCAGTTTCTCACTTGTAATGCCAACGTAGGTTAAGGTGTTGAATTTTTGTTTCAATTTATCGACAGGGTAAACTTCATTCAATGCGATTCTACTTTGTTTTTCATTTAAAATATTATTTATTAGTTTGGAATTGTAACCATTATTTTTGGCTATTTGTTTAATCAAATTTAATTCTTTGTTGTCAACAATGAAGTTTACCGTGTCGATAAACTGAAACAAAAATTCAACACCTTAACCTACATTGGCATTACAAGTGAGAAACTTTGTTGAAATTTTCTGGTGATAACGGGATGTTAATCAATCTATGACTAAAACTATTGAATGCTGACATTTTATGTTGATATGGATGACACGAAGACACTTCATGATAATGAAGAATTATTAGAAAAGAATCATGTCAATACTATCGTTAAATCAGATATTCTTTCATTATTACAAATTTGTTTAGATCAAAATTATTTCCATTTCAATAACAAATATTATACTATTGCAGACGGCTTGATTATGGGCAATCCGTTAAGTCTTTTGTTAGCAGAAATATTCATGAATAACTTAGAGAAATTAATTCATAATCATCCACTCAGTAAATATTGTTTATACTGGTATCGCTATTTAGACGATATCATTATTTGCTTCACAGGAACAGATAGACAGTTGAAAATTTTCGAAAATCATATAAATTCATTACATCCAAAAATGCATTCACAACCGAAATAGAAATCAATAATTCGATAAATTTCTTAGACGTAACAATTTCGAATGAAAATGGAAAACAGGTTTTCGCAATTTACCATAAGCCGTCACATACAGATATTATAATACATAACTCGTCGTGTCATCCATATCATAAACATCAAACATAAAACAACATAAAATGTCAGCATTCAATAGTTTTATTCATAGATTGATAAACATTCCGTTTTCACCAGAAAATTTCAACAAAGAACTAAATTTGATCAAACAAATAGCCAAAAATGATGGTTACAATCCCAAACTAATAAATAATATTTTAAATAAAAAACAAAGTAGAATCGCATTGAATGAAGTTTACCCTGTCGATAAATTGAAACGAAAATTCAACACCTTAACCTACGTTGGCATTACAAGTGAGAAACTGAAATCATTCTTAAGTAGCAATAATTTCAACATAGCTTTCCAGACTAATAATAATTTAGGCAAATATATAAAAATAATAAAACCAAACCAGGTAAAAACAATAAATCAGGTGTTTATAGACTGAATTGCAATGACTGTGATAATTTCTACATATAGAAATTTTAATATTAGAATACCGGAACATAAACGCAGTTTTTCAAATAAAAATCAGATTCGAAACACTTAGGTAGACTCATCAATGAACAAGTCGTTTTAAGCCCTTCACCTTGATTGAATCTTTTCGGGAGCAATCTATTCCTTAATTTTATTGGATATACCTGTCATAAATAACCACTTAAGAAGAAGCAACCCAATAAGCTTTTAAATACTCAAGAACATTTATGGTTATATTCTCATTTATATTTTTCTGTATATTCATTCGTCTGAAGAAGCTACGGTGTAGTGAAACGCGTTACGAATCGCAATTATTAAGTAAAATTCCTTAAAACACAGTACTTGTTTTTTATTATTGACATAAAGTTAACAAAGAGGTAACATAGATATTCAATGATTTTTCGCTCACCAACATGAGGTCGGTACTAATAATTGATTACAGAATATCAATGTCATTTATATGACGTTTCAAAACCTCAAATTAACTGCCTGGGCGGTGGCATGGTTAGTGCGCAAGCATGTTAGAGTATGATAAGCCCAGTTGCTAGATTCGAATACAGTCAAAATAATTGTCCTTGAAGAAAAATGAGTTGAGTTGTAAGAGTCGCCCAAAGAGGGCACAAACTTCAAAAGCCAGGTAACTCAAAATCCTTCTGGTGGCTTTTATCATTGTACTGTCTAGGAGAGAAATCCACTATAAACTGTAGGCCAAACTGTGTTACTGGGCTAAGTTCCCGAGCACATTGGTGAAAGAGTTAAGATAAAGAAAGAAATTCTAATATCCAATGGTAAGTTGAAATTGGTGCAGAAAAGAAGAAACGGTTTGTTGTTGTTTTCTGTTTTGAAAATATATTTTCAATTCAAAGGAAAATTAATTCAGGAAAGAGATTCGCCAATTTTATTCTGAGAGAAAAGCAGATTTTGATTAGTATTGTACACAATTTAGTATTTTTTCGTAGTTTTGTCGAATATATCACTTCTCAGTTTTTGATACTGAAGAAACTGCCACTTCTAATTTAAATATTGCTAATTTTTACGAATTCCAATGTTTTCGTTTCTGCTCAATTCCTAGTGCTCGGGAAAAGATAGTGAAGGAATTCTTGAACAAGAAACTACTACTTGGAGAATGCTATGTATATTTGAAAATTTTTGCTGTACGTAGTTGTACTATAATTATTTTATATAATTGTGTAAAATGAGTACTTTCATCTCGTAATATGGAAATATGAAGTTGTTTCAAAACAATTTCTTCTTTTGATTTTCATTTCCCAGTATATTATAAAGTTTTACAAGAACATGAAGTGAAGAGAAGTAAAATTGAACATTATAAATTTCAATTATCAGAGCAAATTTACTAGCAATTGATTGCTCAAAATCTACTGCCAACTCGACAGTTATGGATCTAGGAAATTAACAGTTACAAGAAACAGTTTTACTGAAACTGATACATAATTAATATCATTGTATTATATATGATAGTTCATAATGTAATTCACAAATTTGTGGATGTCTGAATCTGAATTCTGCTTTTCACAAGAACACTTTAATTCAGAAGATGTTTGTTGTTTCTGGTTAGCAAATTGTGTGATTTTTGTCAATTTGAATGTATACAAAATATTTATGTATAAGGCAATCACATAAAATTAAATTTCTGTTGAGTAGTGTTTCTTTATTTGATTACTAATGTCTCGCCTTTGTCTTTTGGAAACTTTCTTTCATCTTTCTGTTTTAAACTCATATTTCTTGTTCATTATAATTAATGAATCTTATTCGATTCCTATCTGATCTGATCCGAATAAGAACTGTTAAATAAAACTTGAAAATTTGTATATATAGATCTGTATATATTGATCTTTCTGAAGTATATAGTTAATACCTTTGGAAAAAAAATTTGTGATTTTGTGAATTAATATTTGAGTTGATGATTGAATTTCTGTGCTCAAAGGGTGATTGAACAATTGGTTTTTTTGAATCAATGTTGGAACTATGTTAATTTCATCTGATGCTAGCTCAGTTGGGGAAAGTTGGGATTTTCAAATTGAATGTATTTTTTTGAATTGGGATAGTAGTGAATAGTTCCATAAAACAATACTGGAAACTGTGTTGCCCTAAGTATGTGTGAGGCAATATATGGGAGAGTTCCATGTACCAGAAAGAATTTTTAAGTATAAACATGAGTAAATATATTAAGGCGTTCAGTATAGATATACTTGGATATGAAAAGGCGTTCAGTATATTTGGGGTCTAGTATATTAGGCGTATGGTACATAAAGCGTTTTTGTATAGTAGGCGTTCAGTATGTTAGCTGCTTAGATATAAGAGGCGATCATAACGGGCTCCCTAGTTAATAATAATACACAAAACAATCAAATCGGCCAGTACCTAATGTATATTTCGAAGAAATCACAGACAAAATGCATAAAAAATTTCACTTTTGCGTCATAAATATTCATAAAATGTTATGACTCTGACTGGACCGGCAAAATAATCCGGCATCATTGAGTGACACCAATTAATTCAAAAGTTGGTGTGTTTTCAAATGAGCATTGCTTACACGGCCATCAAGTTGCCGTCATTTGCCTTATATTTTTAGTTACATTCCGATTCTATATTTGATTGTATTCAATTTATTATAAATGCAAAATGCACAGTAATTGATCTTCAAGATTGATTCTTTAGACATAAAGTTAATAAGTAGCTTGATATATTTCCATAGTTTACACAAAATAAATGTTTGACAACCAATAAATATGTCAATCTTTTTCATTATGGATAATATTCTATATCTTTATCTATATAAGTTCCTCACTTTGGGGAGAATTGCAGTATCGATGGGATGATCATTAAATGGAGGACAGGTACGAAATTCATCACACTTTATATGAGAAAATGTTTTTCTTCAGTTGTATTTTATTGTCAATTTTCCATTGTTTTTATAATACTGCTAATAACTTATTTACGGAAGCCATTGAATTCACATGTGGACAAGTAATCACACACTCTACAATAGAACACAACATTCAAAAGTGTATTAATTACAAAAATAATAATAAATTTACACACTATATGTTTAGAGCTGATTTTTTGAAGGTGGGTTTGAAAGTTGAGATGCTACCTATAAAGAGATCGACATCTCTCCACAATTTGTCCTGCCACAAATTCTAGAAAAAGGCGATTGACGACCATAGTTTGTGCGATGGAAGTCAATATTTAAAATGCTGTCATTTGTAATAGCTCTCGGAGGAAAACCGAGAGGAAAATTATAAGATGTCTGTCTAGGCAATTTATGTAAGAGTTCATTACCTTGAAGGCAAATAAGACGTCAAAATAGAATCTAGAGAAAAGAGATTGTGGCTATTAGAAATGGCCTAGGTGTTGCTCATAGCTATTGATGTCTAAATGAATACCACTACAAAAACACCATAGTTTAATGAGTTTTATCTGTATCCTCTCAATCGTACTTATATGAGTGACATTCAGAGGTGACCATACAGTACAACACTATTCTATGATAGGACGAACAACAGAAACATACAGTGTAATAAGTGAACGCATATTAGAATGAAATCTGGTTGATCTGGATATTTAACTGAGCAATTTGTTCGCGCGTGCAACTATAGAATCCATGTGCAGATTTAAAACTTCGAGTCAAAATTAACACCCAAATCCTTGACGGAACCAACCATTTCCGAGGAACACCGATGATCATATACGTGAACCTTAGGGACCGTAATTGCCAAGGTAATTTAACAATGTTGCACCTTGAAATGAAATGAAATGAAAGAATTTTTTCATTTCATGATTTCGGCTTTCAGAACGGATTACTCTCTAGGAAGATATATTAAAAATTGTGAACCGTGAATTCACAAAGTAATGAAACCAGGTGTGTGAAAACTTTCTTGTAGAAATTACGATAAAATTTAGATAGGTAGAACTTTTAAAAATTTCAACATTAGGATATCTGAGCATAAAGCAGATTTGACAAATAAAACCCGATTCTCACTATGCAGATCATCTACTAGAAGAAAACCATACTTACAGTAAAAATTATGACATTTTGCCTAATGAAGATAATAGATTGAAAACATTGGAAATATATAAATAGAAAAATTCCGTAAACTTAACAATCATTTAGAACTGAAGTCGTTACCATGACCTAATCTTTTCAGTTTCGAAGGAAGCATCCCTGTTTGGATCTTTCTCCTATCTAGCTTAATACCTGGTTCTACAATGTAATATAAAAAGCACCTCATTCTTTTAAAGAATTGATTTGAGTCCGTAACACTTAATATATCTGTCCGAGAGTTTAGGATAAGTGAATTTATTCCCAGAATTATCCATGCCAATTTATATCGGTAGAAACAGCCTCTATATCGGAATTTGCTAATCTCAGACCTGCTATGTGATATCAGAACACAGAAACATTGATGGAAAATTACCAAAACTCCGTTGGAAATTTCACCATGAGGACGGCTTCATATTTGTTCCTACAAAATCTACCTAAACTGTGAGAATATTTCCATATTAATATATCTTCCAATATACAGAAATAATTTCAATTATATTTTCATAAATAAATTAGATAGATAGGCGAATTTTCACAATGTTTATTTTAAATACACACGACAGGTTTCAAAAAGTTTTTTCAAATCATTTTCAACTGTCTACAGCAGTTATGAGAAAGTATGCGCTCACTACACCTATTCTAAATGCTGACTACTGGTGTATGGTTCAAGTCAGGTTGATTCGTGTAATAATGCACTTTGTAGGTTCAATATGTTCAAAAACTGCCGAATAGTAATCTGAGGACACATTTTTTTTGCATCTGCTCATGTTGGTCCAATGGAAAAAGAGGTTGTTAAACTAAATTTGGAAAGATAATGATGATGTTAATCGACAGGGGTCCAAGGTAAATTAGACATGCATATTCATTCGATGGTGTTTCTATAATGGAATTTGTAATTTAGAAATTTGTTATTATTCGTTGCGCTTGATAGTACTGTTTATGAGGAGGTGATTATTATTTGATACAATTTTTTAATGATTTTGATTTCCATATCGAAGTTTGTTATGGGTAGGGTAATGAAAAAGCCGCTATGGATCAGTGAATTATAAGCGGCTAATTTAGGGTAAAAGTGGGATAGATGCCCCACTTTTTGTAAGCTGACTATAACTTTTTTTTAAAGCACTATTCGAGTGAGTTAACTATTTGTAACAACTATAGTCCTTATACTTACCATCTACTCATATCATTATTCAATGCATACCGTAGATTTGTAGATATTCGGCTCTAAAAAAACTTATTGTTTGAGGATAGACGCCTACTGGGGTAGTTGCGCCTGGCAAAATTTCGACATGAGTATAGATGCCCTACAATGGGATAGATGCCTCCGTAATAAAGAAAAAAACTTGTAGAAAATTAAATAAAATGTTTATTTGCTTTCTTAGTTGCAATAATATTTTATAAGGTTTTCTTATCCAAATATACCGTTAAACTAAAGTAAATGGTATTTTTATAGGAACAAATGGCTCAGTCTTTCAATCATTCTTTGGATAAACTCAGCAACTTAACAACGTCTATTAAAAATTATTTAAAACTTTACCGAACTAAATTTAGGAATAATAAAACTTAAAACAAATCCGTCCTCAAGACTTCTTTGGAAAAAAACAAAGCTTCCTTCTTCAAAAAACTAACAGTAATCAAAATTTTCAAATAATCAACAAATATAGAGATACTGTTTACTTTGGCCAGGTAACTTATTCTTTGAATTCACCTTGGCCAGGTTAGCTTTTAGAGCTGCAAGCTTCTTCTAGTGTCCACATCTATTACAGTAATCGCCATATAGAGTGCAATCTTCGTGTAACCAGAGTTTACACATCAGGCACTGAATCCAGTCCGCCGTAGACTTGGTACTTGCATAGTCATCGAAACATTCTCTGCATTGAGTATTTACTTTATCAGTTTTAGTCTGGTCAGAATCTGATTTATCGAACTCTTGTTCACTTTCAGAGCTAAACCTCGGTCTTTTCTTTTTAGGAACTGATTTTTGGTTGTTTTTTCTAGGTTTGTCTGGTGTATGCTTCTTAGCTTTACCTTTCAACTTACCTTTCTTAGAGTTTATATGTTCTTCTGAATTTAAAACGGCAGCACCTTGTTTGCCTCTTTTGTATAATGGAACAGGAATTTTCGGGATAGGTGAACATTCGTTCAGATATTTACTTGGAGTTATGACTTCTACAGTTTCAGGCTCCCTATTGATAGTTGACGACGATGGACCAGGCTGGGGCTCAACATAATATGAATTCACATCGGCATTAGCGTCAAGTTCCTTTGCCACTGGTTGGTCTTGAGCAAGGTTTCCTTCATCTAGATTTTGAATTTTTACGACCGGTGAACATTCTTTAAGATAATATTCACCTGGAGTTATGACTTCTACAGTTTCAACATTATGATTCTGAGAAAGGATGGACGGACTGACATTTCCTTCTAAGGGAATAATAATTGCGTCCGCTGCAAGATCTTCGTATAGTGAGAACCCGAAATCAGGCTCCCGCTCACTATTGACAGTTGATGACGATGGACCAGGCTGAGGCTCAACATAATATGAAGTCACATCAGCATTAGCGTCGAGTTCCTTTGCCACTGGTTGGTCTTGAGCAAGGTTTTCCTCATCTAGATTTTGAAAGCTGTTATCAGAGATAGCAAAGTAGCTGTCGGGAATAGCAGAAGGATTGTACGGGAAAATACCATATGCACGAAAGCCATTCACAGCATTAGAAGAGGTAGCAGCGCGAGCCCATGCGGTACCTATTAATTTTCCAGCAATGTTTCGATTTATTTGTCGATTTTTGTGACTCAACATCCAGTTTTTAGTTTCTGAAGCGAAGTAAGTTTTGAAAGGTTTAAAAAAACTCCGGTCAAGCGGTTGTAAAGCCTGTGTAGTGTGGCTTGGCAAACAGAACAATATGATATTATTTTCTTGTGCTAATTCTAGTAAATCAATAGCAGTAGTGTGAGATGAATGCCCGTCAAGTATAAGCAAAACCTTACCCTGTGGTTTTATTGGCACGAACTGTTCTTTCAGCCACTTTTGAAAGAGTTCTGAGTTAACGTAGGCAGATTTTTTATTCATGTACACGTTGGCTCCGGGTGGAAGACCCTCTTTGAACTCTGGTCTTTTATTGACCCCCTTGATAATGACCACCGGAGGAGCATAGTTGCCAACAGCGATACAGCAGGCTATAACTGACATTGTCTCACCTTTTCCGCTAGAAGTGATGGAATTTACTACTTTGGCACCTTTAGTAGCAATAACTTTACCAGGATTATTGTTCATTTGAACTCCAGTTTCGTCAGTATTATAAATTCGATCAGGTTTATCGATCAAATCATTTTCAGTTAGTACTTTTAGCAAAAATTCAAACATTTTGTTTACTTCATCTCGATTTAATCCTTGAGCCCTTGCAATAGACAAACCTTCTGCCTGGCGAATACTGAGTTCTAGGTGTCGTTCAAGAAATGATTTGAGCCAGTGCTGACCAGCCATACGTGTCTCTTTGTTAAAAGAATTTTCCAAACCTAGTTTCTCGGCAAATTCAAAAGCGAGTCTTCTTACATCCTGTCGTGTTGTGGGAAATCCTGCCTTTGCTAATTTTTGTATGTGTGCTACGAGACGTTTCTCGTTGTCAAAGTCCAGTGTGGGATGTTTTCCTGAAAAAGAAGAAATTAATAGGTACAGAAAAAAACTGAGGATTCAAAAAGGACAAGTATGAAAAAACAAACTAAGAAGACGGTGCCTAAATTGAATTTGATTAGGGCAATTAATTCCTCTATTACTTACCCAAAGTAAGTTTTTCACAGCTTTTTTTAGCATATCGCCTCCTCAAAGTTCGAGATGGAATACCATAACGACGATACACACCGACTTGGCCTTTATCCATTTCCCCAAAAGCTTTGCAAAGGGCTTCTTCAGACCAAGCAGCACGAACGGGTGCCCCTATTTTCCTTTTATATTTTCGCGGCATTTTGTCTAAAATAAAACATGAAATTTGGTGATACGCTGCATTATTTTTTACAAGTACAGTGAAGTACGACATGTAAAGGTATAAACAGCTCATAAATAAACTGGAAAGTCAATTTTCCTACTACCTAAGTTGCATATTAACTAGATAGGTTATTTAAAAAAATCTTACCTATAGCCTAAGTACCTGAGAATAAGTCATAGAGGATATATGCCTCCAAGGGCGTCTATACTCAGTCAATAGTGGGGCCTCTATCCTTTTTAGTAGGGATAGACGCCCCAGCAAATAAATAAAAATACTTAAATAATTTCGTAATATTATAAACACACCATAGATATAAATGATACATACTATTCAAATAACAATACACAGTTAAAACTTACCTTCAAAAACGAAAGTTCTGAACACGTCAAAATGTCACTGTCACAAGAATCATGCAAGCGCGGTAAAATTTTGCAACGTTTTTTCAACTCAAGCGGCGACACGTGCAGTCCTGTCGAAACGCGTGCGCAGACTGAGCTGTTCGGGGCGAGGTCAGTCCGAGGAACTTGTTACTAGAGCGTGAACTTGGTTTTAAATTCTCTTTTTTTAAGGTGCGGCGTCTATCCTCCAAGGGCGTCTATCCCACTTTTACCCTATGTGTAATGTGGTTGACATAATCCACTGGGACTGTTGAGTTTATAAATATTTCTTTTCTTTATATGTTGTGCATGAAAATATTGGATTTCAGTGATGGTTATGCCACAATTTGTTGAACGCAATCAGCGTTAAATTTAAGCAGTGAAAGTTCTTTTGTTTCTCAAAACCCAATAAGAATATCAACAACGGATCGGTACCAAAATAAATGATTCGAAACAAAATAATCAAATTTTTTAGGACATTCAGAATGGGGAATGAAGAAACTTCACAATGAGGAAAACACCAGTTGTATTCTACTATCCAATTTGAATTAAAATTTTCTCAAAGCCCCCATGGGATCCCATTTTGAAAGATAATTTCATTAACAATCTCGAAAAATCTATAATGAATAATAAGTCAGCATGAAAACATATTATTTTTGGTACAGATACGTTGATATGATGATATTACTGTGAATTTTCAATTATTAAAAGATGAATAGACCAGTTTTTATATTTCCTGCATGGAATGCATATTTACATTACCTTCACGGCTGAATTGAACTAGGCAATTCAATAAATTACCTAGATATAACTCAATGATAATCTCACCTACAACATACACATAACCAAATTTATATGGAATCACTCGGTATTTCACATTTTATTGTTTTCAACCATGGATGTATGAGTACATGTGAAGATGAAGTTTTTTGTTGTAAAAAAATGTAAGTATAATAAGAAATGTTGAATTATCACCACATGTTCGGGATATTGTACTCAGTCGTCACTGAAATTCGAATCTGTGAATTTCAAAATTCAAAAAAGGTTATAATCATAATTGAAAATGCCTTACGTTGGTTTGTCCGATGTGTAGAGTGGTCGAATAATTGCACTTGTAGGAGAAGGGGTGACACAGAGGGATATAGCCGCCACAATATGGGTATCACAGGGGGTAATTTCAAAAACCTACGCCTAGAAGAAATCGTAGGAAGATTACTTCTGAAGAGCAAGATCGCTTTTTGTGGCAACTTGCAGAAAAAGACCCTAGTGCGTCGCACCCCGTACTCTAAAGGCAATTTCTAGAAGCAACATGCATCAAGGTGTCAGTCGAAACGATACGTCAAAGACTTCGTTAAAGGGGTTTATACAGCAGAAGGCCCCTAAGAGTTTCAGAGCTAACCAGACAACAAAAAATTAACAGACTTAATTGGTGTATCGAACACCAAAATTGGAATATTGAGAATTGGCTAAATGTTCTTTTTTCGAATGGGACCAGAATTGATGTTCCATCAGATGACCACAGGTTTTGGATTTTAAGCTGTCGTGGAAGACAAGCAAGACAAATTCCAAAATACAAACGGGGCAGAGTGATGTTTTGGGGTAGCCTTATGCTGAGAGGTAAAACAGATTTGATTTCGTTTACTGTGAGTGTAACGGCTAGAAAATGGGCCTAGTGCTGGAGCCAATAGTGAGACTCTGGCTAGGTGCCCACGGTGAGAATTTCACTGTTTTGCAAGACGATGCTCCTCCGCTTACCAGCAACCTCGCGCGACATTATCTTGAAACAGAGGGAATCGTTATTTTGACTGACTAGCTTGCTCTGCAGAAATCCTATTGAACATTCATGGGATAATCTCAAAAAGAAAATTAGATCGCGCCAGGATAATCCAAGAACCCCACAACAGCTCATCCAAGCCGCCAAAAAAGAGTGGCAGAATATCAGAACAGAGTAGGTCGAAAACCTAATCCAAAGCATGCCTAGACGGATTCAGGCTTGTATCAAGACAAAGGGAGGTAACACAAGTTACTGAGGTCGATAAAAAAATTCCTACTCCGTGAAAAAACAATTTTCAATTTTTTACTACAAGCGGAAAGAGACTTTCATTTTTTCTATTTGTTTCTTTCTTAAAATAAATCTTAATTTATTTCTTTTTTCAATCAAAATATCTCGAAAAAGGTCAATTAATTCTAACAATCCTTCGAAATTTCTAAAATCTCTTAGGTAATATTCCAAATTTCGGGTGATTCAATATAAATTTGGTTGTGTGTATATGAAAAAGAAACATTTACAGACTCAACAATCCCAATGAATTATTTTCATTACATTACACTAAAATTAGCCGCTTATAATTCAAATGATTCATAGAGACTTTTTATTCGGCTATCCATTTCAGACTTTCATATGGAAATCAATATTATCAAGGAAATTGCAACAAATAATAATATTCCAGTCTCCCATATAAACCGTATTCTTAAACGCATATAACAAAAACAGATTCCTCAATTACTTTATTCAATTATAGATACACCAGAAAATAGAAATGCATGTCTAATTTACATTGAACACCTCTCTATTAACATAAGCAATTATTTTTTCAAAGTTAGTACAACATGCTCCATTTATAGTGGTTCCAACATAAGCAATCGCTATTCAATGCCAAAAAAAAATAATAAACTCTGTGGAATATCCAGAATTGAATGCAATGAATGCCCAATAGCTTACGTAGGAAAAACAGATCGAAATTCTGAAACTTGATTCAAAAATATCTGTCCCCAGATAATAGATCCACACAATAAATCTACAAGTTCATCATAACATCAGAAAATTAAAAAATTCCCCTCAAATGCAATAAAGAATGACAATGCAACTGTTGGAAAGTTTGGAAATTCACAAACTATGTAAAACCTAAAATTGACCACTCTCAAGGCTCAACTTGAATTGAATCTCTCCCCACTACTCAACCTTTAAAATAGGTAGAGTTAGCACATTCTTTCTTATAACTGTTAGCTCTGATACTTGAAAATGACGTAACTCTTGAAGCTGGTTGTGTGTATTAACCCATTCGAACATTCGAAGGCATGTTCCAAAAATGGAACTTTTCATTATTCAACTACTAGCTCGTAGATACCGCTACTTACCCCAATTTTAACAGCTTTCCGTTATTCATAGAATATTGGCAGTGATACACCAGCTAGTGCACGTGCTACACGGATCATTTGGGGCGACACGTAATAGAATTCCAGCACTATATGCTAATTGTGAGTTTTCTACATTTCACAAATGAATAAAAATCGATTGCCTGAAAGGATCGTATCGAATTGTATTCATGTTGGTATTCGTATCTAAAATGATTCATTATTCCATAGAAAAAAATATTTTTATATTTCACAACATAAATATGATATGTGGAACGTGTGTTCCAAATTTGGGACATGGTCTCTAATATATCCTTCTTTTCAGAACGGATGTATGGATGTAAGAACATTTTATGGTGAGAAAAATGTCCAGAGATGAGTTTGAATCGATTGTTGGACAAATTGGTGCATGAAGAACAATTCGATTCTGCGGATATTTATATAAATCCGCCAATAGATGACCTGGGAGGTGATTCTGAGTCATCTGAAAGAAAAGCAGATGTAGAGATTTCAAATAAATTCTCATCAAATATTTTGTCTGTTCCTGCAGAAGCCTCACTCAGAAGTATCATTGGTGAAAAAAGGAATACAGAAGAGACAGACGAAGAGGAAGGTGATTAAAGTTCGGAGGAAGACGATGAACCAGCCAGTAAAAAAGTCAGATAATCTGAAGTGTCTAAATCCATAAGAACTATGAAAGGTCCGGGTAAAAATTCGAAGGCAAAGAACGATGGAGGAATGAAGATTTTGCCACTGAACAGGGAAATAAATGATCCTGCAGAAATTAACGGCATTGATGTCAGAAGTCTGGTGAAATAATTCGATTTTTTTTTGATTGACCTGTTTGAATATGTCAAAGATCAGATAAATCTGTACTCTACGGAAAAACCCAATAATCAATTCCAAATCACTACAGATGAAATAAAAATCTTCGTTGCTATTCCTATGATTTCCGGATACAGCCGTGTCGTGAAATGTATTGGATTTAGGAAATATTGCCATTGCGGAAACTATGCCTCCTAATAGATTTGAAGAAATACCCAAATTCATCAATTTTTGAATAATTATACGGGAGAATCACAGGGGATAAGTTCAGAAAAATTAGATCACTTTTACAACATCTTAATCAGAATTTTTTGAAATATGCTCCGGTTATAGAAAATGTAGATGTAGATGAATCTATGGTGCCTTACTATAGCCACCACGGATGTAAGCAGAGGATCCAAGGAAAACCGATTAGATATGGGTTCAAATTCTGGTCTCTCAATTCAACAAATGGCTATTTGATAAATACTGAACCATATCAGGGAAAGGCAATAGGATTTGATGATGGTGACCAAGGACTTGGGGCTTCAGTTGTTCTAACATTTGCAAGAAAGTTGAAAGAGCAATTTCCAGAGCATCGCTTCAATCTTTTTATTGAGAACTTCTTCACTAGTTTACCCTTTTGAGGAAAATGACAAATATGGGATATGGATGCAGTGAAACGATAAGAAAGAACCGAATTGAGAATTGTACTCTCGATAAAGAATTAATGAAAAAGAGTGTAACAGGTTCTGTTGATTCTTTTATCAATTCTGATTCAAGTATTCTTATTATGCAGTGGGAAAACAACGCTACAGTGCAGGTAGCATTCAATTGTTATGGAGTCGCCCCTACAGAAGATGCGAAAAGGTATTCATCGGCAGCCAAAACATTTAAAACCGTTGAAATGCTATATGCAATTGATTTATACAACACTTGGGAGGAACTGATCTAATGGATCGAAACATTTCGAACTATCGCGTGAAACTGAGAAACAATAAGTAGTATTGGCGAGTCTTTAGCCTAATGCTGTCATCATCTCTTGCTAATGCCAGGATAATTCATCCAATGCAGATGAAGAAACAGAAACCTTTACTACCAGTGAAAATTCAGTAGAAAAACCACTGGACTTTCTTGGCTTTATTCGAAACGTACCCATTACTTATCTACTTCTCAATATGAGAAAAACAACTATAGGCCGATCGAAACAGAGAGATGTGCCATTCCGGAATGTTCCTGGTGCAGTTTCATATAACAGGAATGTTTTGCACTATCCCAGTTCGTTAAAACAAAACAGATGCAAAAAGTGCAAAAAAACACAATATTTGGCTACGGTATTTGCCGCATAAATCTACATCCCATTGACTGTTTTAGGAGTTATCTAGATCAAATTGAGTAATACACTCCCCACAAAAATTGTCGCATCACCCTACTCTTAGAAAAATACTATATATAATTTTAGGTTGGTCATTCAAGAGTCGCTTGGTAACTTTTAGAAGTGTAAAATAAGAAGGTATCATTCAAAAGAGATGAGTTTATGATGGAATATATCAACAATTTTCGAGTTAATGTAAAATTAAAAAATTCTACCTTCTTCAAACATTCACGAAGAAACAAGGCGAATGGTTACTAATCATTTTCAAAATCGAGTGTTTCCTCCCCGGGCCCTAATTACTGCCAGTATACGTCACGGAAGCCCTTATAAAAATTTTGGATGTACTCTTAAGTCACTGAGTTCCAAATTACAGGAAGCAGATTTTATAGTTGTTGGAGTGTTTTACAAGGCACCCTACGTAGCTGAACTTACCACCCCATGTTGTCCCAAACATGTTCAATGGGATTCAAGTCTGGACTTCTGGCTGGCCATCTTAAAATATCAATTTCGGCATTTTGCAGAAATTCTGTAACTACTCTGGCTGCATGAGGCCGAGCATTCACATGCATATAAATGAAATTTTCGCCAATCAATGGGCCAAAGGGTACAACATGGGGTTCAAGGATATCTGCGATGTATCTGGCCGCTGTCATTTATCCATTACTCACAGGGACTAACTCAGTTCGACAATGGAAAGAAATGCCTCCCCACACCATTACTGAGCCCCCTCCTAAGTTTTCGGTTTGCCGGATATTGCATTGCTGATACCGTTCCTCATTTGATACTAGACAGAACCTGGACTTGTCGGAAAATAGAACATTCGACCATTCTGGAATATCCCAAATTGCATGTTCCCTCTTGCAACTCGATGCTTTCCGGTGAGACGCGGGCAGGTAGAAGGTAGACGGTCTGATATCCTCTTCTCTGAGTCTGTTCCTAACAGTTTGCAATGAAATATGCACATTTCTGGAAAGTGCAATTTCATTTTGTAGCATTCTAGCCGTACAGTGCCGAACTCTTAGTGCAGTTAAACGAAGCCAACGATCATCAACTCGTGTTGTTATCCGATTTCTTCCCTGCCCTTCTTCCATATTCCCCTGTTTCGTGGTACCGATTAATTGCTCTTGAAATAGTGCTTTGTTTAACATTCAACAGGTTAGCCACGTAACGTTGTCTTCGCCTCTCCTCTAGAAGTGTTACAATTCTTACCACTTCGAGATCACTCAAATAGTATCCAGGACGTTCAGCAGCCATCACAATAAATTCAAAGATTCGAATATCAACAAAAAACACAGAAAACTTGCATTAATTTAGCGTGAAAACTGAAGAGAATGAATACTGATTGTCAAATAAACTCATTCTTGTTTCAAACGTGTTTGAGATCATATAGAAACAAATAATAGTACATAGATAAGATTTTTCCCCCCTTATGTCCAAAAACATATGTTGACAAAGAAACTGCGATCGAGCTGCTAAATCGATTGTGGAAGTCAGAATACCAGGTGATGCGACAATTTTTGTGATGTGGTAGTTTCAAATTCGGTATGTCTCCATTCGGATAATACAGTTATCAAAATTCCTCCCGAATGCGGCCATGTTCTATTTATGGAACTTTTTTCGAAAAAATTTTTTTTTATTTTTCACTGTGGTTTTAAACTCATATCATCACATTAAAGAAAAAAAAGAATATCAAAAAGTTGGTATCGAATGGAACAATAAACATTGTGGAAATCAGACAGAAGTATATCATTTTGTTTATATTTAAATGAATTTTCATAAAATAAATCCATCAACAATATCTTGAATTATCTACCAATTCGCCATAGAAATTGGTAGTGTCACGAAACTTTATTATTCGACATTATCGCTTGTATACAGGACACCTGCTAAATCTTGTTATCGAGTTATACCAATGAAAACACCGCATTGAACCTGAAAGTTACGAAGCAGGACAACAATTTCAATATATATCAATACGAATTGTTTCCATTGATGCCGGAAGTTTCAGGTTTCATGTCGATGAATATCGAAGTCCTGAAATTGACATGCGATAGTTGTTATATTCTATAATTGAAGTGACTTAGTGGGAAAGGCAATCGTTTCCGGCAAATATGTTGAATTTAACGGCCAGGGCTGTAGACGCGTGGAAGAGAATTCTAGAACTTTGAAATTCTATCACCGAAATGCTTTCAAGGACGTATCAAGTAGATAAGGTCTATTCATTATTATCTTTGTATCTATATATATAATTCAGGTGGGTGAGCTGAAACAAAATTTGGTCCATCATGCGCTCTCCTGTGAAACACGTCCCCTGAGGTTATCAACAAGGCCACATTTCACATAAAGGTGATGACGTCGACAAGGATTGTGCCTTAAGCATTACGCATATCCGCCTAGGATAGATTTTCCAGTCGATGATAATGCTGAACAATTAAATAAGGTTTACTCAAATGTTTTATTCGTTCATAACATTGTGGTTGCTTCTAGAATGCTGGCTGCTCGAAATCTAACAGTGCTCCTCTTGCCTGATAGCTTCTCTTAATTATCAACAATTTACTTGATCAATAAAGTTCTTGCTTTAGTCAATGCTTATCTAATATTTGTGTTCGAAGCTCTTGGAAATATAGCAATCATCCCATCTACACTCGGAGGCAAAATTAGCGAAAAGTTAACCAAATTCAAGTTCGATATTTTTCCTAATTCTCAACCGATTTAGATGATTTGTTCGGCAATATATAGATCAACTCTTCTGATTTGTAGAAATTATGAGAGAAAATAAAAAAAATTTGAAAAAATTTTTATACGGGGGCAAAACTAAAAGTGTTTTTTTTGTCAAAAATTCGTAACACCCTGTGGAATTTCGTGGTCCGAGTTGAAACTTACAATATCATGGCCTGTCAAGACACATCTTCCTACAGTAACGCCCTTCTTGTTTCATGCGTTTATCTCTATTTTTGCAAAATATATTTAATTTCAAGTGGAAAATCACCATTTTGGAGAAATTCCATTGAATCAAGAAATTGTCATTAAAATTCGTCTATCACTTTGGACTTTTCTTATTATCACTCAGGCGTGTCGAAATTGTCGCTTGCGATTTTTATGTTCGAATTGCATTAGTTATTGATGACAATTTGGTTAATTTGGTGGAAATTAGGAATTCATAGGAGATATCAGTCGGTAGGTATTAAAATACACAACCGAATTCTGGGACCATTGATAAAACTTTTCATTTACACATGTGCACACCTTTTTTTATTAAATATGAAATACAACACACGTTTTTTTGTATATGACCACATTTGCACTTGTTTAAAGAATGAGAGTTTTCCATTCTTTGATTTGATACAAATTCGATCGGTTGCGGTGTTTTGTGTTTCTTTTACTGTTTACGATTCGAAACGGTATTTTTCATTCAGAATGAGAGATTTACCACCAACCTCAGTAGCAAGGGCAGTTACATTGATCGAGGAAGGGCACACCTACCGCTCAGTCGGTACCATGTTGGGTGTCTCGACGTCGGTTATCCATCGAATCTACCGACGTTACAGGGAAAGTGGATTGTACGTGAGGAGGCGAGGACAAGGAAGAAATCGGGCAACCCGCGCTATATATGACCGTTTCATCGTCAATCAAGCCATAAGAAATCCTCGTCTTACTGCTGTTCAGGCACGTAACCTTTTACAAGCAGTAGATAACATTAACGTCAGTGTAAGGACAGTCAGAAGACGATCAAATGAAGTATGTCTGAGATCATACGCGCAAGCAAGAGCACCAAGACTCGATAGAGCCCATCGGGTAGCAAGATTGGCGTTTGCTAGGGAGCATGTAGCATGGACAATCAATCAGTGGAGACGAGTTTTATTTAGTGATGAGAGCCGATATTGTGTGAATTTCGTGGACGGTAGAGATAGAATATGGAGGCATCGAGGGGAACGGTACAATCAAGCGAACTTCGCAGGAACTGAGCAATACGGTGGAGGGTCAGATATGATATGGGGTGGCATATGCTTGGGAGTACGAACAGAACTGGAGATTATTGGCAATGGATCACTTAATGCCCATCGGTATATAACAGAAATCTTGGAGCCCCATGTTGTGCCTTTTGCTCCTTACATAAGGGAAAATTTCCTTTTTATGCACGATAACGCGCGCGCTCATACTGCGCGCATAGTGATAGAATATCTCAATGAAGTTGGGATCACACGAATGGACTGGCCGGTGGGATATAATGCTAGAATCTACGCAGAGTTACCTGGGTTCAATCCCCACAAAGTCGGTGCTATTTTTCGGATTCTGGGAATCGCTTGAGTGTCCATTTTTCCGAGGAGATGTTAAGCTGTCGATCCTGTCTAACAGAGATGTATTGGCAATTAAAGATCCCTTCCCTCGACACGAGAGGGGTTCGGCAAAATTCCCGGCTTAGTGAGGCGACAGAATTCCCCGGCGTGTCGTTGGCCGAAAGGCGTAAATAGAGCACGTTAAAGGAAAAACAAAACAAACAAACAAGTGAGTTTAGACATATAAGAGTCAGGTATGATCGTTGAAGTATCTTTCTGCTGGTTTTCTTCTTCCATTGTTAGAGATTCCTGTTCCAAACCCCCTTCCTTTCACTCTTGTCTTCCTCTGGAAATGATGGAGTGCAAGATGAGAATGAGAGAATGAAGCTGCTTAGCAGAAAAATCTTTGGTTGCTGGTCCAATAGCGACGGGGAAACGAGTTCTTTCCTCAGATTTTTTCACTCGTTTATTGAATTATACGCAAGATAGTTTGGTTACCCTGTTACATCTCCTTCCTGAGCTCACACTTGTGTTTTTCTGACACACACCAAAATTATACATATAAGCATTTATTTTAAATGCAATTTTTCTAATTTTGTGAATCCATCCTTTTCAAAAGAATATATATATATATATATATATATATATATATATATATATATATATATATATATATATATATATATATATATATATATACATATCATATAGACGTGTAGGATGGAGGTGTAGAAAGTAGCTTGTGTTCCAAATTTGGGCTGAATTTCTCAATAACTGCAGTAGTTTTGAAGAAAATGAATTTTTCTGGAAATTTCAACAACCTGAATATGACCTTTCTTCTTAAAATTGCACATAGATTTACCTCCTCAAGTTGTGGCATATTATTATGTGACATCCTGTATATAGGTACAGAAAAATCGGTTAACAGAATAGATAAAGTACATATTTGAAATTAACAATGGGTACTAATGCATAATTAAAAAATACTCAAAAATCCCAAATATTCTGGTATGACATAAATCAGTCAAGTTGTTAAATAATATTTAAATATTGTCTCTATTGTATTTGGGTTTGATTATTTCTAAGGATTCAAGTAAATTGAGTTTTATACCTCAATGTCAAAGTGGAATATGTTTTGTTTTCCAAAAAGTCAATGATGTTCCTAATATCTAATTCTAAACGAATTATTCATTTGTCCCTTAACGGTCACTCGGACCTTTTCTTATCAGATAAACTGCGTTTATGTTTCGATATTCTAATATTAAAATTTCTATGTGTTCTACCAATGTAGAAATTATTCAGTCATTGCAATTCAATCTATAAACACCTGATTTATTATTTTTATCTGATATGGTTTTATTATTTTTATATATTTGCCTAAGCTATTATTAGTTTGGAAAGTTATGTAGAAATTATTGCTACTCAAAATGATTTCATTTTCTCACTTGTAATGCCAACGTAGGTTAAGGTGTTGAATTTTTGTTTCAATTTATCGACGCGGTGAACTTCATTCAATGCGATTCTTTGTTTGTTACTTTGTTTTGTATTTAAAATATTATTTGTTATTTTGGGATTATAACCATTATTTTTAGATATTTGTTCAATCTAATTTGATTGTATGTTGAAATTTCCTGGTGATAACGGGATGTTAATCAATCTACGAATGAAACTGTCGAATGCTGACATTTTATGTTGATGATCAACATGAGGTAGACTCATCAATGAACAAGTCGATTTGAGAAATACAAGTAAACGATGATTTCTACTAAAATATATTATCAAATGCTCGACGCGTTTCGATACATCTTTATCAAGAGCGAATGAAATCTACAAATATATCTTACTAGCAAATTTTTATATATACTAAAGAGGCAATCCACTCAGAGCTATCCGTAAGTGAACTTATGGAAATAAAGGAAATAAATTTGATAAGGGTGAGTTATTAATGTCTACCTGATCATTCAGATTTTCCGGTGAATTCCTGAATTTGTTAATTTCAAAAAGATGCTTCCAGAAGAGTGATTTTTGAGATTTGAATACCTCTCTTCTCAAAATGTAGGATGTTCTACCTATATATTGTTTTTGCAGAGTGCAATTGTTTTATATAGATAGAACAGGAAGAAATTTCAATGTTAGAATCTCTGAACATAAACGCAGTTTCAGCAATGAAAAACCGATTCAAATTATTCGAATCATCTTAGGGAAAATGGTCAATCTTTCAATTTAGAATTTATAATCCTACATTCTGAGAAGAGAGGTATAAAACTCAACCTTCTGGAAGCACTTGAAATTAACAGATTTACGACTTCACCGGAAATTCTTAATGATCAGGTAGACATAAATAACTCAACCTTATTAAATTTATTTCCTAAACATAAGTTCAAGTACGGATAGCTCTGAGTGGATTGCCTTTAGTATAAATAAAATTTGTAAGTAAGATATATTTGTAGTATTCATTCGCTCTAGATAAAGATACTGTGTATCGAAACGCGTCGAGCATTCAATAATATATTTCAGTAGAAATCATCGTTTACTTGTATTTGTGAAAATGGATTTCTATCACGTAAAAGCCTCGTTAATTGAATTTTTGGAAGTCGATTTAATCCCTTCACCTCTATTGAATCTTTTCAGAGAGCAATCTATTCCTTAATTTCATTCGATACACCTGTCATCAATAACCAATTAAGAAGGAGCAACCCAATAAGCTTTTAATTACTTGAGAACATTTGTATTTATATTCTCATTCTCATTTATATATAGTTTATATTAGTTTATATTATAGTTTCATTCGATTGAAGAAGCTACGGTGTAGTGAAACGTGTTACGAATCACAATTTTAAGTATTTCGACACAGAAATTAGAATTTCGGAAACATAAGTGAGCACGACAAGAACATTTTAGACAAACTAATGAGTCAAAGCACATACGTTGCTTTTAGACTCGATATTTCCCTCCCTTCAGATTAACAAAACAACAAAATATCACATCATTAGTTATGTGCCACAAATGAGTACTAAATCATACCATATACCAAAACAGAATAAAATCAACTCAACATGTACGAATGAGAAAAATCTTCTAGTGATTAAGTTCATACATGTGTTTACAAATTATATTATACAGGGATATCCACCGGGACCGTCCGTTGAAAACTTTTTGAGTTCCAATTACAATATCAAGCTGAAATTTTATGCACGGCCATAAGTAGCGATTTCCAATTGAAGTGAAAGATTTTCGAAGTTATTTCAAATGGCACTCTACTTTTTTTATTATACATCTAGAACCGACATTTGAGCAAGGCATAAAATACAAAAGTTGTTGGCACTTATCTGTTAAAACTTTTGACAGATTTAATTATTTTTGTTATAAACTCGATTTTTGAGGAACATTTAAAAAAATTGTAGCTCGTAGATGTTTTGCACTACAGACACAATTTTTGCTTGGGAGGATAGAAGAAGGATCAAGGAATTGAGTAAGCAATCTATACATGTCGAATATTTATTGAGTTGTTTTGTATTATTTCTTCAATTTGGCCTTTTTCAAACTGCAATAACTCAATTTTTTCAAATGGCACGTGCCAAGTTTCATATCGCCATCAGATGAAGTGTCAAATTTCAGATGGAATTGTATCAGCATGTAATATACCCATCTCTTATATTTCCGAAATAATTTGGGAATATATTGGATTTTGATGATTTTGCAAGAACAGACAGAGAATGCTTTGAAATATTTGAATCAAGTAGCTGAACTGGCTACGCCCACCTGACAGGTGCCTAAAATTAATGTACTTGTCACTTCGTTCATTCGAATTCGATATTTCAACGAGAATTGTTGGTAATTTGAAGTGAAAATTATTGGAGAACACCAGATTTATAATAAAATTGCTGATTACTCAAATGAGGATTTGTTTAATCTCTTTTTATTCGAGGCAAATGTCAAAAAGTGGTGGATAGAACTTACAAGCAATTCAATAACCAATTTCTAAATTTGGTGCCTATGAGTAAAACAAAATTTCGAATGATTAGAAGCAATTTTCTGCAATTTGGAGGAACAAAATACATAGAAACTAGAAGAAAGCCAATTCTCGAGGACGACGACAATCAAATAAATACGCTAGCGTTTTTTCGTGCCAATCCACATGCGTCCATAAAGCCAGCATCAATGGATATTGGATTGAGTTATAATTTCATTCAAAGGATACTTAAGAAACATAACATGCACTCGTATTCTTCTATCAGACTACAAAAATTGAAACCAACTGACCTTCCCAAGCGGCTAAATTTCTGTGAAAATTTATTAATTCGGCTTCAAGAAGATGAGACAATTCTACAGAAAATTATATGGTCTGATGAAGCCAAGTTCAATGAAAGTGGAATAACCAACAGGAGAAATCGACAGTTTTGGGCCACAGAAAATCCTCATTTCATTGAGGTTATTGATTTCCAAAATAAATTCAGCGTGAAGGTTTTTGCAATTTTAATGAATGATTGGTTGGCTTATCACATTTATGAGGAAAATCTCAATGGACAAAGATACCTGAAAATTTCAAGAGGAACATTAGCAAATATTTTAGATGTATTACCCCTTGACATTCTAAGGGATTGCTATTACCAAATGGATGGTGCACCAGCACATAAAACACGAGATGTAGATCGGCAGCTAACAGAAATGTTCGGGGATAGATGGTGGGGTAATCAAGGACCAAATTTATGGCCTCCGCGTTCTCTGGACCTGACGCCTCTTGATTTTTATTCATGGGCCTAAATCAAGAGTGAAGTGTATCTTAGTCCTGTAAGAAGTAAAGAAGAGTTACTAGAGCGCATTCATAATGCTTTTCGTAATATTGATCGTGTGGAAACCAGGAGGGTAACTCATCATCTTCGTATACGAGCTGTCAAGTGTTTCGAGCAAAATAGGGCCCATATCGAACATTTATTCTGATCGTAAATTAGTTTTCTCGATTGATGTTTGCTATCATTTATTCGTATTAATGTAATCATCTTCGATGATTGGTTTTCGCTTAGTTCCTACAATTTGTATTCATCCAAATTGTAGAAAACTGCTTTTAATGCTTGGAAATTTTATTTTACTCATAGGCGGTAAATTTGTAAATTGGTTATTGAATTTCCTGTAATTTCTACCCACTACTTTTTATATTCTTAAATGAATTAAAAAAAAATTAAATATATTTTCGTTTGAATAACCTGTGGTTTTATTCCAAATGTGTTGTATTTTTTGGATATGTTCAATCTGAAATAACGACAATTCTTGTTGAAATATCAAATTCGAATGAACGAAGTGACAAGTACATTAATTTTAGGCACCTGTCAGGTGAGCGTAGCAACTATAAGAGATGGGTATAGTACATGCTTATACAATTCCATCTGAATTTTGACGCTTCATCTGATGACGATATGAAAATTGACACGTGCAATTTGAAAAAATTGACTTATTGGTGTTTGAAAAAGGCCAAATTGAAAAAATCATACAAAACAACGCTATAAACATTTGACATGTGTAGATTTGCTTGAAAAATTCCTTGATCCTTCCTCTATTCACCCAAGCAAAAATTGTGTCTGTAGTGCAAAATATCTACGAGCTACAATTTTTAAATGTTCCTCAAAAATCGAGTTTATAAAAAAAATAATTAAAAAAAGTGCCAACAACTTGGGTATTTTAAGCCTTGCTCAAATGTCGGTTCTAGATGTTTAATAAAAAAGGTAGATTGCCATTTGAAATATCAAAGTGATGACCCACTTCCGGTATAACCGGAAATGGTATCACTTCGAAAATATTTCACTCCAATTGGAAATCGCTAGTTATGGGCGCTTATAAAATTTCAGCTTGCTATTGTAATTGGAACTTTAAAAGTTTTTAACGGACGGTCCCGGTGGATATCCCTGTATAACCTGCTTTTTATATAGTTCAAACTGGTCGTTTCATCAATATTAGACTAAACGACCATAAAAATTCAATGATTCATAATACTTGAATGATTTGTTTTTTGATTCAATAAAAAGCAAAATTTTACATTCAGGTAACAAAAGCAGGCAGTTAGATTTATTAGAATTTAATTGTTTATTTTATTTAGAAAAACGTTTCACCAAGAGCTTAACGAGGTTTCTATGTCTAAAATTATATTTCTTCAAGATCAGGCAATCTAGATGATCGAGCATCAGGCCTCTGCGTATTAACCTCCGAACTAAGAAAGTGACGTGATGATGTTAACAAATAATTACTAAAAAATGTATCATATTTGTGATAGTAGAGATAGTACTACCTAATTGTTGTCAAGAAATATGAGAAGAAATGGTTTCAATTTTTATATCCGTTTCGGAAATAATCTTTTCTGCAAATTTGAATTTTGAAATAAGTTCAGTTAGAAACTAATACATCAGGTAAGATGAGAAATATGTTGAAATATTATCTTAATTTCTTCTTGAATTTGAGTATAATCTTTTCAGAAGGAAGGAATTCAATTTCTGGCACCTTATGAAGAACCCTCTGTCAGTGAAACAATCTATCGAAGAAATTATTGCAATTAATATTCTTTTTCTAGATATACAACATTTAGATAGTAATTTCGGCTCAGTAAGTAGATGTGGCTCATTTCTTCTTCAAGTCCAAATTCAACGTGGACAAAACGTAAGTGTGGTTCAAGCGTAAGACGAACTCATTTTGCTAAAACCTCATTCTTTCATCAGAATATCTGCATCTGCTTCAATAGAGAATAAATCTGCAAATGCTGTTTCATCTCGTATAAATTTTCCATGATTCTACGACTTAGCCACTCGAGAATGCTTAAACTATTCAAGAGTCTCAGAATAATCGATATTCGACGTTTTACTGAACACGCTGTTTACTTATTCAAACATGAATTTATTCAATTAGAAGTCGTTTCTTATACACACACTCTATGTTATTCAACGAGAATGGGAAATGAATGGAGAAAAATCTACTAAGCAACAAATTGAGTTTGTCGACGCAATTTACATATGAAATTTCCAGAGTGTTTGGTTCTTTGTATGAAATAATGATGTTGAAATTGCTTTTAGAGGTTGAGATTTAAGCAGCTTTTAGAGTTTCCTACCTTTGAAGAGAGAAAAAACCTCGTGATAGTTGTATTCAGAGTATACCAAAAAAAGTAACTCGCTGTTTACTTATTCAAACAAGTAACTCGCTTTTGAATTCAAAGGAAACTACGGAAACCAGTAGATTCTATTCGATTACCAAAAAAGTAACTCGCATTCAAAGGAAACTCAGTAGATTCTTTCGATTACATCATTCAGAACAAGATTTGATCTCACCATATCAAACCTCTATCTGTGCCAGATCTGTACCAACACAACAACTATGTAAAACTTCGCTGAGAATTATGTTTCACTCTTCCATTGATTTAGCTTATGATTTATGTAGAGATGCTTTAAATATCTCGAACGAAAACGTTCAGTAATATAAAACTTCATCACAAACATAAAGTGTAAACAAAAGCCAAAATTTCGCAACGGTTTCCTTGCACCGAAAAAAGTTATAAAATATCATATAAAACCAAGTCGGTTATTTTGAACAGTATCTGTGAAAACACTTGTTCCACAACTTTGACACAAATTAGTATACAGGGTGCTTCAACGAAAACTAAGCAGGGGCTATGTCTACCAAGATATTCATTTCTGATCAAAACGCAAAGACAGATCAATTTTTGTTTCAAGGGGGACATCTTTTGGGGTACAAACTTGCTTGAAATATCAACTCCCTAAGCAGGGGTTGCAACCCTTGAACATTTTGAATAAGGAAGATGAGTCAAGTGATGACTCAAATGAAAGGTGGTATCTTTTTCTACATTGTCTTGAACGAATTTCTATTTTTAATCGAAAACTGTAAAAGATACAGGGTGAGCAACTGAAAGATAGGGAAGACAATTTCCCTGAGACTATTCAAGTTTAAGTGAAGTAAAATGGAACAGATCCATGCTGATCAATGGCAGTCATCATCAAATACCATCCTCATCTCGAATTTCAGCCCCTAGAGCAGAAGTGACCACCCTTGAAAAATTTGGAAGAGAGTAGATGGGTCGAGTGATAACTCGAAAGAGAGGTATTATCTTTGTCTGCGTTCTCGTGAAAAAATTTTCTTTGTTGATTGAAAACTGTAGAAGATACAGAGTGAGCCACTGAAAAATAAAGAGAACTATCGCCTCAAGCCTATTGCAGTATTAGTGGGAAAAACTGGAATAGATTCATTTTAGATCACAAACTGTCATCTTCCGAAATCACCGTCATCTCGAATTTCAACCACTAGAGCAGGGGGTTGGATCGTTGAAGACTTTATTGAAGGGCAAAATTCAAACTTCATAATGTCAAATATCCGTTCATCAAGAAGCTGGTTTTCCGATTGATTCTTCATAATCATCGTTATTCAGGGCCACACAGTACAGATCGGACGTCATGGATAGGAGCAATGTACTACAGTTTCCGACTCGCTTGACCACGTCAATATTGCACAGCCATTCACAACACCAGACTAAACTGTCACCCAGCAATTTCAATTCGTTGAAGTGCATCAAGTACATGTATATGACTACATGAATAGGCGCACTTGTAAATGATGGAAATATAGCTTAGATCAAACATAACACTTCAAGAAGCCATACTAGTTCGACTTATTATTATTATTATTAAACAATTATTAAGAGTCAAGGCAAATTTGCTTATTATGACTCAAATACAAAATAAAAAAAACAATGGTGCCTATTCTAAAAGTTATACAAATCAAAACAGTTTTGGAAATGTTGGCGCATGAAACCAAAATAACTAATAGTAAACTTAATGAATTAATGAATACAAATTTTTTCTTCTATATAAGAAAGAGAAAGAAAAAATATTTGAGATTCAATATGAAATATTATTGAAGAGTTTGTTATTAATCGGTTAACCACTCGTCGAGGGAATTCTTGAAAGCGTTGATAGTAGAAGCTTCCATCTGGAGAATACCCAGTTCGGAAGAAAACTCTGGCGCTGAGTAGTTTTGAAATTTTCCTTATGCCGTATAAAGTTGTGACCTCTAAGGTGTCTATTCTGATTCAGTGGAAAGATATTTGAGAGGTCGCAGGTGACTAGAGATCGCAATGATCGGAAAGTAATTATAAGGTCTCTTCGGAGACGGCAGTATTCAAAAGAAATCGAAAATCTTAGTCTCTCTGTATAAGATGGTCTCAAGCGGCCATTGGGAATTCTTGTCACTCTTCTTAGGATTGACTCCAGTATATCCACATCACTCCTCAAAACAGGAGACCAAACCGGCCCTACGAATTCCATTATAGGTCGTACATAAATTTTATAGAGTAAAGCACAAGTGTTTGGTTCACAAAGCCTAAAAGAGTAGATAGGGGAGACGGGAAGCTTTGGTGAACACATCAACAAACAATATGTTCAGACCACGTTGAGTCATTTGTAACAGTTACACTAAGATCAAGCTGCCTTCGGATACTGTCGAGATTCTTTCCATTCAGGTGGTATTTCAGGTTGGGGTTGTTTTTACCAATATGGAGGATTTTGCACTCATCTGCATTGAGTGATAATAGCCAGACAAAACACCATAGCTATAAAAAGTCTAGATCTTGTTGAAGAGTGTTCGAACTAAGGCAAGGAACATTGTAGATCTTGGTATCATCCGCAATGATAGAGCAAGTGGAAGGAAGAAGTGATGGAAGATCAGATGTATATAACAGAAATAAAATAGGTCCCAGAACAGAGCCCTGAGAAACGCCGCTTGTAACCGATCTGACCGAAGATTTGAAATTTTTGATTTTTACAAAATATTTCCTTCCCGTAAGAAATGCTCCTATCCAAGCGAGAAGAGGTCCCTGAATTCCTAAGTTTCTCAGTTTGAACAACAAGCGCTCGTGTGGTACTCTATCGAAGGCTTTCGAAAAATCTGGGTAAACAACATCGATAGGTATCATATTATCCATTTACTTACTCCAATCATTTATACATTTGAGTAAATTCGTTATCACAGAACGCCGGGAAGAAAACCATGTTGCTGCTCAGGTATACTTTGTTGCTCAGTACATCTCACTCTCTCCTACCAGATAAAATGAAAAGAAATATTTGACGTAACACAGCACGTCGAAACTCATACTCATCTGTGAGCATAGAAACTGCATCCTTTGGTGCTCTTGCGCTGGAATTGGTGCTTGAAAGCAATTTATAACAATCGTAATTGATTGATATTCGTTCAAATTTGAGTTTGCGATTGTTGAATTGAATTTATTCCATCAGTGTTTCAAGATAATTCGGCATGCCGAAACATTATAGCGAAAAAGAGCAGATGTTTATTCTATTTTATGTCTGGTTTCTATTATTTAATATTTTATGTCTGGTTGTATTTGGTAGTAAGTTATTTAATCTTTTATCGCTATTTTCCAAACTGAAATCATTGAAAATTTACGTATTCTTCAACGAAGTGGATATAAATTTTTGAGGTTATAATATAATAGCCAGCAGCACCGCAGAAGTGTATGATAAATAATCTTCTTCCTTCTACGAAATCATGCAGTATGTAGGAAATAAGTCCGAATGAATTATTGCGAAAAAATTGATCAAGTTGGCGATGAGTGGCCATTTGAAATGATACAAACTCTATAAGCTTATTGATGGAAACAAAATCCAACATTTGATCAAGGATAATTCTCTCGCAAAGCTTAGCAGCACTGGAAACGAGGCTGATCGGTCGATAGTTATCGGCAGAAAGTTTATCTCCTTTTCTGTGAATGGAAGTCATTGATGCGATAGACCAGTCACTAGTCAAGGCTCCTGATCGAAACGACTCTTCAAAAATAATGGATGAGGGAAGAGCCAGACTTGATGAACTTTTTTTTAGAATATTAGAAGATAAACTATTAATTCCAGGTGAATAAGGGGGATCCAGAACGGTCAGTTGTTGTTCAATCAAAGCGGGCTGAAGCTTATCTCACACAGACTATTGGCGCAAGGGTGGAACAGAAATGGTGCCGTAGGTCCCTGGGGTTCTACAGTGAAGGAGGATGCAAACGTAGCTGCCAGTATCTCAGCAGTTTCTTTAGAATATTCAAAGACCTTTCCTGATGAGTTACGAACCTGGGGCACCGATTTCTTAGTGTTCGTATTAGATCTTACATATCTGAAAAATTTCTTTCTATTTTTCAGGCAGCAAGTCTATGCTGACTATCTACCGCAACACAACGGAAAGCTTCAAGAAGTTTGACTATCGGCTTCTTGAAGGTTTCTGTTTGATCAACGCTTTGTGTTCATTATTTTCCGATGTGCGCTGGTAGTAGCCTGGGTGTAAGTTTGTTGGAGGGCACCAATTGTATATGAATAGATGTACTTAATAATGTCTGGCCTGGTGTTCTGAATGGGTTTGCACTACTGACTAGATTGAATGACACCAAAACTGCAGTCTATTGTTACTATTCATGACATCCGACTGGACTGTACCACTACTCTGTGGCCCTGGATAACGATGATTATGGAGAGTGGATCGGAATACTAGTTCCAACAGGGAGGAATATTAAACATTCTAGGAAAGTTGAATATTATTTCCTGAATAAAATTCTTCAATTTATTCACACGTATACCTTTAAGTTTCGTGTGTTATGATAATTGAGATACGCGTTTATTCGACGTGGAGAAAACGTGAGAGGAGTGATCGCGCACATGGGGTTTTTTTCAAGGAATATGAATTTACATAAGGTGAACAACTTTTTGACTGATTTTTAGGAGGAGAAGCTCCAAGGGTCAGAAAAATAACTACCAAAAACATTCAGAGTGTGGGAGACACATTGATATTGTACAATCAGTTAGAAAACATGCTGCGAAATTACCTCTGTATATCTGGATAGCTTTCTTCAGAAAAATTTACCCTCTTATATTGTTTATGAAATTACCTGAATAATCATATAGAACAGCGGTCGGGGAACCGGGGTAAAATACCCCAAAGGGGGTAAAAGTGAAACTTGCTATTTTATAAACCTGTTAGTATTTTTTCTACTTAAACAATTTAGCGACATTTGCAGGCCACGCCATGTTACGATCCACCACTAGCGTGTTCTCGAGTTATATCTTTGCGCAGAAAAGCACTGCCCCGGTTACCTGCTCAGTCCCTGCCATGTCGTCAAGATACAAATACATTGATGAGTCAGAGAACGAGTTTTTACTGGTTAGTTGCTGACAATTGTCGCAATTCAGAACCTTAATATAAGTCTCCCTTCAGATGGCAGCAAATAGGAAAAGAACATACCAAGACGAATTCCTTAATTATGGTTTCACACAAATAGAAAACAATGGTACAATGGAACCACATTGTGTTGTATGCATGGAGGTACCGATTACAGAATCTTTAAAAAAGTTAATTGAAGGAACATTCAGATAATTTGCTTTTACACTTGTCTTCTGAACCGCGAGAGTACTTCGCAAATTCAGAAAGATCTATTAAAAGACAAATATTGAATAGCAACTTGTTTGGTACATTCGATCAGCGTTCAGCATCGAGGGCTAGCTTTGAAGTCGTTGATTTCTCGAAATAAAAAACTATGCACTATTGATGAAGATTTGATTAAACCAGCTGCTGTAAAAATGGCAGAGATTGTGTGTGTTCAAAAAGAAGCGAAGAAACTGAATTTAGTGCCTTGTCGGCGAGAATTGTGAAAGAGCGAATTTCTATATTTGCCGAAAATGTGAAGAAACAGGTTCTTATCGCATTAAAACAGGCTAAATATTCTGCTATTCAGCTTGATGAGACAACTGATTTGAGTAGCAAGTCACAGCTTAAGATATATGTTCGCTACAAAGATGCAGATAACTTTGAAGAGGAATTACTGTCTCGTTCTCCTCTCGAGTTGAGATCTCGTGGAATTGATCTCTAAAATAGAGTAAATGAATAAGTCAATAAGGTTGAAAGTAAAAAAACTGTATTTCTGTATCTTTGTATGGAGCTTCATCTATGCTGGGTCAATTCAATGGTTTTTTTGGCTTTCGTAAAAAAAATAACCGAAATATGGAAGTTACTCACTGTATGATCCATCGCCAGGCCTTATGGTCAAATATTTAGAACCTACACTGAAAGCTGTCATGCATGATGTCACCAAGATTGTAAATTTTATCAAGAGACATGCACTAAACACGCGACTATTTCGTGAATTATGTCAGGACGGTAAAGATAAATATACGGACCTACTTTATTATACAGAAGTAAGGTGGCTCTCTCGCGGAAATGTACTAAATAAGTTGGATTGTAGATCCTTTAGATGTGAAATGGCTATGAAACCAGAAGAACCTTCTTGTTTGGCAGAAGCAATTCTTGAACTTAGATCTAATACTGAAGCACGTATTCAATTTGAGGAGAAAACAAATCTGACATCTTTTTGGATTTCAAAAGCTGAAAAGGCTTTCAAAATTTTACATGAAGAGGCGGTTAAAAACTTGCTGCCATTTGGAACAATATATTTGTCCGAACAAGGCTTTTCTACTCTAATGATTATTAAAATGAAGAACAGAAATCGATTAAACGCCGAAGACTGTATTCAAATCGCTCTCACATCATAGAGTCCTAATTTTGAAGCAATTGTATCGAACATGAAACAATATCATTTCTTCAAAACGTGAAGGAAGAATGTTTTCAATTATTCTTTTTTTTTTTCAATTCTAATTTTTGTTTGTTCCACCATTATTATTATTATTTATTATCGTGGACTTATGCACTATCTCAGCTAGTAGCTGGATATAATTTACCTTTCCTAGATTCAGCAATCAAAGGGAAAAGGCTCGATTACAATATACTTGACATAAATTTCCTAAATATCTTACATGAATTTCAGCTTTCTGTATTTCTATATAGGTGTTGTTATGCAATTCTAATCTCTTAAGGCTATTATGCAAAGTTTTAGGTATTAACCCAGTCGAGGATACGATGACAGGAACAATATCTATGTTATCGAGGTGCCACATCTGCTTGATCTCAATAGCATGGTCTGTGTATTTGGACTTTTTCTTCTAGAACCTATTCAGAAAGCTGTTATTATTCGGTATGGCGACATTCACCAGCATTGCTGTTCTGGGTCTCTTATCATACACCACTATGTCCGGCCTAATATTCGTCACCATTCTGTCAGTGATAACAGGCCTATCGTAGTATAATCTGATCATTTTCCAATACGGGCGCCGATTGATTCTTGTAATATAGCTGGAAAGTCTTCAGAAGTCCGTACTCGTGTGCAAGTTTCTGATGGATAATGTTGCACACTTGATTATGCCTGTGAAGATAGTCCGTATAGGCCAGTTGTTCGCAGCCGGACATAATATGCTGTATAGTCTCCAATCTTATATCGCATTTTCTGCATTATCTGTTTGTAATGTTCCGTCCACAATAATAAATTTTTTGTAGTTGTTTGTAGCTATCAATTGGCCTTGAATGGCCATAAAGAGCCCTTTTCTTTTCGCAAATAATTTTCTTTCATCAACCATTTGTTGGAAGATGTTGTCAATGTGTGGTTGATTAATCTCATTGTGATGTCTTCCATGCAATTCCTTTCTTGACTATAGCTCTTGTTCTTCAGTATCTGATAGGAACGGTCTATTCAGCAGGTCATCTCTGGTAGAAAGATTCAGAGGTGTGTATCCCTTATCAGCCAACGATACCACTATATGAAGGTCAGAAGTGAGCGCTTTTGCAGAGAAGAATTCTCTGAGATTTTTTATCTGTTCGGTGTGTAAATTGACAACATCTATGAATCCGTGTCCTCCTTCTTTCGGCTTCAAAGTTGCTCTTTGTCAGTATCGTTCGGGTCTGCCTTTGAATATCATCCAGTTCTGGCTTAGTCCATCTGATTATTCCAAATGAGTAAAGTAACACTGGAATGGCGTAGGTGTTAATTGCCTTGACTAGATTCCCTGAGTTCAACATTGATTTCAGCACAGTCGTCAGACGCTGACTGTATTCTGAACGAATCTTCTCCTTTGATTGTTTTCGGTCTAGCAATCTGGCTTTTTGGTATCCTAGATATTTGTATGTTTCGCCATCCCTCATGCACTGTAAAAGAACACCGTTTGGAATCGATGATGAGTTGTTCCTTGCACCCGTGGTGTTTCTATCTGTAGCCTTTCTGCTCCTCTGCTAATATATTGTTGTCGTCAAGGTGTTGGTATATTTGATTGGATATGCATGAGGTGAGTATTTTGTAGAGTGTTGGCAGGCAAGTGATTGGCCTGAATTGAGACGGATCCTGTGTTTTATCGCTCTTAGGTAGCATATATGTTAAGCCTTGTGTTAGGAAAGTTGGTGTTTTCCTGGGATGTCGAAGAACATACTTGAACTGTTTCGCTAGGGCTCCATGGAGCTTATCAAACTTATTGTACCAGGAGTTGTGGATATTATCTATACCTGTGGCCTTCCAATTGTTGGTCGCTCTAACGACTGTTGTGATTTTTTCCTCCGTTATTCCTTCGAAGTCCATATGTTTGAATTCAAGGCGTTGTTTTTCATTCGTGATCCAATCCGCATCTTTATTGTGTTCTTTGTGGTTCTACCATAGTGATGACCAATAATCGGTCAAGCTCTGTGAGTCAGATACTTCTCTGTTATTGTTGGTATAGTCTCCGATCTTATATGGCATTTTCTGCAATTATCTAGTCTTGAGTGGCTATTAGGAATCCTTCTGTTTCCGCGAATTATTCTCCTTTCAGCAACCATTTGTTGGAGCCTTCTTTGTCGATGTGTGGTTGATTAATCTGATGGTAATGTCGTCCATGCAATTCCTTTCTTGACCATTGCTCTTGTTTTTCAGTATCCGTTAGAAACCTGATTATTATTATTATTATAATTAGTTACAGTACCAAAATTTCCAACCCTCAATATATATATATATATGGGTTTATATATATATATATATATATATATATATATATATATATATATATATATATATATATATATATATATATATATATATATATATATATATATATATATATATATATATATATATATATATATATATATATATATATATATATAGGGTTTACCCCGAAGAGTTGCCCATATATCTGTTGATGCAATCAAATTGATTTCATGAAAAATATAAATCCACCACCCGGTAATTAATACCATTGCCAGGCAATGATTATAATCAAAACATATCCTGGAATAACTATATATTAGGATAACGTTGAATGTTATGAGAATATATCAATCTACCAGAATATATACATACTATAGCATCATCAGACAATGATATCAATGTACCAACGAGTAGTGTCAGAGGCTTTCTCCCCGAAAAAATCCAGTGTACGGACCTTAGTCAAGTAACACTGAATATTACTCATTAATAGTTTCCTTTGTGTGAGGTGGTGAACGATCGAATAGAATACTGCTCTAAATATAAATATGACGAAACTCTCAGTTAATTATATTACATTTATATAAACAAATAAATAAAATATGAAATGAGATTCTGAGCAGTATAAACTAAGAGAAAACCTATGACTCTACCTCATTATTTTTTCGGAAAGAAACCTACGAAGAATATTACAAGATTTGATGACTGTTATCTTTTGTAACTGTTCAAATAAATTTTTCTTCAGACCCAAAATCTCAATACTTTTGTGAAGATTCCTAGGAATAACACCTGTTGTGGAAATAATAATCGGTAGAATAAATATTCTCTTCATTTTCCACCTTTTTTTATCTCGTCGCCAAGCATCATATATTTAGAAATTTTTTCATTGTACTTATTTTGTATATTATGTGTGTCGGGTATAGCAATATCAATTATATATGTTATTTGATTCTGTTTATCATTAAGAATGATATCTGGTCTATTGTGTTTTACAGCTCTGTTGCAAAGAATTGTTTTATCAAAATAAAGTTTATATTTGTCATTTTCACAAATAATCTCAGGTTCATATTTGTGAAATTTTTTCTTTTGAATTAGGTCATGTTTAATTCCTAGATTAAAATGAATAATATTAGCGACGGCATTATGTCTTTCTAAATAATCTGTTGAAGCAAGGACTGAGCAAGATGATAATATATCTGAAGAACAGAAACTCTACGGCAAGAATCATCTATATATATATATATATATATATATATATATATATATATATATATATATATATATATATATATATATATATATATATATATATATATATATATATATATATATATATATATATATATATATATATATATATATATATATATTAATATTTTAAATATTGTTTTTCTTTTAATATTATCATAGGGGTTATACTATGAAAAGATGCTGTCGCACTATAACTCAAACATTTCTGAGATTTTCTTGGGACGAAGAAACAATGTTTTCCTTCGAATTTGGTGGAAAACACATCATTCCCGTATTTTTGGCAGCCATTTCGGATATGATGGTTACCTATAAATGTTAACACGAGGCTTATAGAAGTAGCACTCAAGACCTTTCATCTATACCTCAATTGACTCCGATCCAGTTCATGAAGCAATTTTTGAAGTAATTTTAGTAAAAAAAGATGTAAGTTGAGAAGATTCGGTAGCCATATTGGATCTGGACTATGAATTTACTACTTATACCTCTTGGCCATAGATTCTAGAGGCCAGACCTTTCTTTTAGCTAACCTTAAATCTTCGATAGATTAAATCTATTTTGGACAAGGTGGGGAAATTCATTCAAAAAGAAGGCCTCATATCAACAATGGTTTTCAATTATCATAAATTCAATTACCATCAATATCTCAAAAACTGTGTATCAGGGTAGATTTTTTCAGAAAAATGAACCTGAAAACTTGCCATAGACTTTCTCTAGCACTTGTCGTTATTAAAATTATCTTATTATTCATATAGAAGTGGGTCAACCCTGTACAATACATTTTGAATAAAAATGGTCTCTACAGAGAAGGACTTGTTTCAGTATTGCTCGTTGTAGTTTTTCCGTATTCTCGCTTAGTTCGAAATAACCGAACCGTTTACGAATATGAAAGTGAACCCTTCTTCGTTGATATAAAAAGGTATTTCCAATATACCTGCCATAAATTCATAAAACATAACTTAGAGAATAGCTTTCGGAAATGCGAACCTGACGTAATTCTAGTAACTTTCGGCCCTAAAATATTTCACATTCTATCGGCATAACTTCATTGATTTAGGGCTAAAACGTTGCTAAAACATATTTTTAATTCCCTCCCGCTTCGATTTGGCCGAAATAGGTGTAACCTTTGCGGTCTTGTTTCCAATAATATCCGTACCTGCCGCACCTAAATCCGCCGCAGGATTGGACCTTTCGGATAACTACGACAGCAAATTGCAAACACTTAATCAAAACCGCGATACAGAGGTGCTTTTCGGAATTTAGGGGCTGTCATATACAGATTCCCGTTATTTCATAGGAGGAAACCGCTTTGACGGATAAAGTTAAATTGTCGCTTGCTTACACACGGGGCTGAATGAATGTCAAGGTTCAGCTAAAACTCGATGATATGTGGAAGATAAATATTAATTTATATGATTTGATAATTCTTTCACAGGTTCACAGACTCCTGGCTTCTTCATTGAATTATCTAGTAGGGATGATAGTTTCTGCGTAATATATGTTCATTTCATCAATCACATCATCAGGTCCATCGTCTTGTCCAAATTTAAGATGCAAAACCTCGCAAATTCAATTGCCTGATCACTCTTTCTTCTAATAAAAGCATTTTCTCTCGCTTGTTATTATAAAGTTTCAATCAAAGATCAGAAAAGAGTCTAAAATCAACAAATTGCAAGATCTGGGTGGTTAAATAATTTCGTTATTTTAAGGAACCAACTGGACAATAAATTCTATGATTCAGTGAGTATGTCACATCGTCGCATCCCAATGAAATGAAATATGTGGTCAATCAATAGCATCCAACTCAGAAAAGGTTTCCTAACGTTGCATAATCGCAAGCCACTCTCTGTGAACAAAGTCTCCAGCATTATTTTCAAGGAAAACTAGATTCAGCCTCCATATTGTACAGGATGTCAATGTTTAAGTACGGCAGCAATGTTAATTTCTTCAAATAGAAAAAATGACCCTCCATCGCCGTCCTTGATTTTCAAGTAAACTTCATTGGTTACAACAAATCGCATCTATATTTTTCTGTTTTCGAGTTATTCCGAAATTCATGATTTTACGTGATTTCGGCATATACCAATATGTCGCTTGTTATCAAACTTAGGTGAAAACTATTTTGAGATTCTATGGGTAGAATATGAAATAGCAAGAACACTTTTGTCAGTTTTCCACGTTTATTTGTAAATACACGACCGGTTTCGACCCATTTGCCATTTTCAAATGCTGAATACTAATTAAGGAACAAAAATGATTGATTGATATATTTTTCCTGAAATAGTAAGTAGGGAGTAATTATTGATTTCAAGTTCGCTATTGAGAGCCAATGTGAGATTTTTCCGAGTTCATTAATTACTAAACTTTCCATCAGATTCATTCTTCTTCCTTCATTGCTATGTGGGAGGGCGTGGGAGGGCTTTGAAATTATCTAAAATTATTGTCTGGTTTGTTGAATGAATATGCTCAAATATTGGTTTCTTGTCAGATTCTATATGTTCTTTGAACCTGCATTCAAAATTTTTACCTGGTTTTTTTACCAGATTGTTTGAGTTTATCCGTTTTCTGTTTTCTCAAACAATCTGATACTCAAAATTGAATCTAACGAATGCCTTTCAGCTAATGTAGGTCAAACGTGTTGAAATTCTTAATGCAGGTTCAAAAACTCATATCATCTAACAAGAAATCCCCAATATTTGAGCGCACTCAATCAACAAAACACAGATCAATCTCAAATTCTTCCACTAATGAAATAAAGAAAAAATAATCTGTTGGAAAATCTGAAATTAATTACTTCAGAAATCCGCATAATATACTACTGTTAATAGCGAACTTGAAATAAATAACTCTTCCTTACGTAACATTTGAGGCAAGTTGCGTTTGAGCTGGATATAAGTAGTGAAAGCGTTCGTCGAATTTTGAAGAAGTATAATTATAAATCATACAAATATCACTTGCATCAGCATTTGTATGAAGGTGATTATGCAAGGAGGATGGAATACTGCAATTGGATGATGCAAAATAATGTGCAAATACACAATAATTTCCTAAAAATAATCTCAATGCCAAACACTGCATGTCCAATATTTGCCAGCATTCGCCCAGGATAATAATATCACATTTAAGTAATATTCTCTGAGAAAAACAAGAAATTGATCGAAATTCTTTGTTATACTCCTTATATTCAAGTGGAATATTGTAAGGCCTGTGTCCTTCCTATTAAACTCCTGATTCAGCTTATTGCTATCAACACTGTTCTGAAGTATGCTATCCATTTCATCCAAATTTTGTAAGATATCAACCTGATTAGATTATCCATCTTGTTTACAATAGTCAACTCTACCCCGCTCTTGACCGACCATGAATATAAAAGAAGGCTATAGGCTGTCCAGATCTGACATCCTTGTAATGAATATGGCGAGTCCATTCTCGTCTTCTTCACATAAATATTACCGCTTTTTATCCATGCGAACTTATAGTTCTTCTCGTTCTTCACTAGCAAATAATTCCTGTTTTATCTTCGGTTGATCCTCATTGAAATAAATGATGTTTTCTCCACTGAAACCATAATCCCCAAGTCTCACTTGGCCTAATTCTTTACGTTTTTTAAGATGGTAAGTTTAGTCCTACAGTCCTTCAAGTCAACTAAGGTTGGAGCATTTTCTTTTAGTGATACACGTTTCGAAGTGAATTCTAAGGTAGATGTATGTAGCCCCATGTGTTCCATAACCTTTGGCACAATATCTTGAGTGCAATCTTTGGCTTTGTTGGTATATTTATAGTTACAAGATTATTCTCCTCTTTTTTCTGGTCACTGGAATCGTATCTCCTCTCCAACTCATCAATATGCTTACTTGCACACAGGAGTTCTTTCTCTCTATACTACAATAGCTTCTTCATTGCTTTATTCCCTTTCTGTAGGTTCTCGAAATAATCGGAGATATATTAAACGGAATCTCGTACAGAAATTTAAGTTTTGAAGGTTTTTCTCCTCTTAGGTTAAGCTGCTGTGATTTCTTTGGATGAGCTCTTTGACATCTTTGACAGTTACTCGCATTTCGCACTCTTCATCCTGATCATGATTATTTTCTTGATCGTTACCATGGCGCACTATGAACCTCCCCGAGGTTTTTGCTGACAAGCATTTATCACACATCCAATCCACCTTTCTTTCGATCATGAATATTTCGTCTCGACTGAGCATGGACCATTTTTGACAAGCCCACGTAGCACACTTGCCGCAACAAAGTTTTTATACTTAGTTTTCACGAATAACTTAAAACACATGCCACAGCTCTTCGCCTCACTACCAGATTTATTCGATCCGGTTCGCGTTTTGTTCTTACTGCTGTTACTCATGATAAAATCTCTTATCTTTCTTTTTTTCGAACGTATAGATAAGATTACCAGTTTGTTTGTTTGTTATTCCTTTAACGTGCTCTATTTCCGCTTTTCGGCCAAAGACACGCCAGGGAATTCTGTCACCTCACTAATTTTGCAGAACCCCACTCGTGTCGAGGGAAGGGTCCAACACATCTCTGATAGACAGAACCGACGGCTTTACATCTCCTCCGAAAGATGTATACTGAAGCGATTCCCAGAATCCTAAATATCGCACTTTTTGTGGGGATTCAACCCAGATAACTCTGCGCAGGAGACGAGCATCAAGTCCCCTACACCACCGAGCCGGCTAAAGATTATAGTTGAACAATCTCAAACTTATTAAACAAAATTAGTCGTTTCCACCCCCGAATTCAAATTGTTAATTTCATCCTTGTTTAGATAATTGATAGTGCAATCACTCTACAAGGATTTATTCCCCGACAAATAAATTTTTACTCTGAAATACACCACAAATAACCGTAAAATCACACACTGAACTCGGAAAACCTTGGATGTTTATTGATTAAATTGTATAATAGCACACTTCCAACATATCATTCAACGTCCAAAACTTTTCTGAAAACTAGATGTACTTTTTGTCGAATACTCACTTTGCAAAAAATAATTACCTTTCTTTTGATGTCATGTTGTGATTCATTTTTAGATGCTACCTAGTTTGTTCTGTTGTTCCTTAGATGTGCTAATAAGGATGCTCATGGATTATCCTAAGATTGGTTCTATTTCCTTTCCGTTAATTTATTTAATGATAAGGAATATATTGTACTCGATTCAATTGTATCAGGTGTCTCTCTAAGTTCTTCATCTCAATTATCTTTTTTTGAAAAAGATTACTTACAGTTCCCCCGTTTCAGCTCATTTTCGTGAGTTTATACTTCACTAACGATCCTACTAGGCTTAGTGTGTTCTAAATATTTATTTATTTCACATATAGTGCTCTTCTTTTATCACATAAAATTCGACATTATAGTAAACTCAAAGACCCTTCTTGGTAAATTTTGAGTTTTTATTCTGAATCTTATTGTGTTTGCTCTAATTTTATTTCGGTAATTTTCCTAAATTAGATGAAGAAATCAAAAGAAAGGTGGGTAAATATCGGAAAAGATCTATATAAAGAAATAATAACAGAAGCAACTATGACTAATAACAGGAATCAGTCAGAACTAACACGATAATTTAATGCCGGCTCGGTGGCCTAGAGGATGTGATACTCGTCTTCTAAGCAAAGTCACCTGGGTTCAATCCCCACAAAGTCGGGTTGATTTTCCGGATTCTGGGAATCGCTTGAGTGTCCATCTTTCGGAGGAGATGTTAAGCCGTCGGTCCTGTCTAACAAAGATGTGTTGGACATTAAAGATCCCATCCCTCGACACGAGAGGGGTTCGGCAAAATTCCCGGGTTAGTGAAGTGACAGAATTCCCCGGCGTGTCATTGACCGAAAGGCGGAAATAGAGCACGTTAAAAGGAAAAACAAACAAATGATAATTTGAGGACGGATTGATACTATACACACACCTACATACACGAAGTAATAGCAATATAACAGATGGGAGAATCCTCTACAACGAAAAACAAATGGGAATTATTATTTACTACTTTTATAAGAACCATTGTATTTGTTGGTTTATGTTTATATAATGATATGTATATCCTTAATTAATGTTTTTATAAAGAGAGCAACTTAAGTAAGAATGAAAAAAAAACACAAAAGAGAAATGATCTTCATTGCATGTTCGTGTATACAGGTCGCTTCAACGAAAACTAAACAGAGGTAATATCTACCAAGATATTCATTTCGGATCGAAACGCACCAATAGGTCAATTTTTGTTTCAAGAGGGACATCCTTTGGGGTACAAAACTTGCCTAAAATATCAACCCCCGAAGCGGGGGTTGCATTCCATGAACATTTTGAACAAAGAAAACGGGTCGAGTGATGACTCAAAAGAAAGGTGGTATTTTTGTCTACATCGCCTTGAACGAATTTCCAGTTTTAATTGAAAGCTGTAAAAGATACAGGGTGAGCAACTGAAAGATAGTGAAGACTATTTCCATGAGACTATTCAAGTTTCAGTGAAGTAAAATGGAACAGATCCATGCTGATTAATGGCAGTCTTCATCAAGTACCATCCTCATCTCGAATCCCTAGAGCAGGGGTGACCACCCTTGAAGATTTGGAAGAGGGTAGATGGGTCGAGTGATACCTCGAAAGAAAGGTATTATCTTTGTCTGCATCCCCGTGAACGAATTTTTATTTTTGATTGAAAACTGCATCCTCTTACTCCTATAGAACTCAATGAGAATAGAATAATTGCGAGCAATCATGAAGGCAATCGAAATCCTTCACCTGAAAGGTATCACTGTATCGAAATATTGCCCTGCTCTAGGGGTAGAAATTCGAGATGAGGGTGATTTTGGAAGATGACAGCTTTGCACTAATACTCCAATAGTCTTGGGGCAATAGTCTACCCTATTTTCAGTGGCTCACTCTGTATCTTTTACAGTTTTAATCAAAATGAAAATTTTTTCACGGGAATGCAGAAATAGATAATACCTTTCTTTCGAGGTATCACTCGACCCATCTACCCTCTTCCAAATTTTCAAGGGTGGTCACCCCTGCTCTAGAGGTTGAAATTTGAGATGAGGATGATACTTGATGAAGACTGCCATTGATCAGCATGGATCTGTTCCATTTTATCTCATTGAAACTTGAATAGTCTCAGGGAAAAAGTCTTCCCTATCTTTCAGTTGCTCATCCTGTATCTTTTACAGTTTTCAATTAAAAATAGAAATTTGTTCAAGGCGATGTAGACTTTTTTTTTGAGTTATCACTCGACCCATCTTTCCTATTCAAAATGTTCAAGGATTGCAACCCCCGCCTAGGAGGTTGATATTTCTGGCAAATTTTGTACCCCAAAAGATGTCTCCCTTGAAACAAAAATTGACCTTTTTTTGCGTTTTGATCAGAAATGAAGCACCCTGTATATTAATTACATAAATATTTTTTTCAGTTGGGTTGTTCTTTCTTAGGTTAGAAGCAAAAATTTCGAAATTCTTTTTCAACAGACTCAAAAAGAATGGGTTTCATGTCCAATCCTCTTCTAGCAAATGTGCAAACACCGCCCTTCTCGAGAATTTCCCTAACATATCCACCAACAAGAGTGTAATTATCTAAAGCATCATAAAATGAAATGTTTTCTGTCCTCAACCGATGCTCACTGACACACAAAATATCAATATTTTCCTCATTTAGTATTGTTTCTTCAAGAATATTTACTTTGTTGTTGTTCAGAATACCCTGTATGTTAATATTCAGCAAATTAAGTTGTTTACAATTTCGTGTACGTTCGGGTAGTATATTACTTTGACTATTATTTGGATCAAAAACACCGATACTCCTTGACAATCACATCCTTTGACCACTTATCATCGGACATCTGTACATTCTTAAATTCAGATTTCACACTAACCTTATGATATATTTGATTTGAAATTATTTATTTACAAAATCCTTGAAAGAGGCGGAACCAAGCTAAAACAGTTGTAGGAAATAACAAAGTGAAACATCAAATTATGTCCATTTTCAACTACTGTCGAAATAGAAATTTCAGTTCAATACTATTTGAGAATCCAATATATAATTTGAAACTGGCAGATTTGGTTCGAAAGCCCTCAATATAGTTCTCTATATTATAATTTTTGAGAACCCCTCCTTTATTCGTAAAAACGAATAAATGAACAAGCCACATCAGATATACGCAAAACCACCTACTGAATAGATTAAAGTATTTTTAAGAAATTAATTGCGATAATTCCTAAATTTCCGTATAAACTTGCATATTTTTCTTCAGGTACAACGATTATAAAATTCTCCAACTATTTCTTCAGAGAGATGAAGAGAGCTCCGAATAGTTTTTCTTCTAATTGAAGCAACAACAATGACAAATGCAAACTATTAATAGCTGTGTTTGCATAAAATCCATCACTTCAAATAAATCAAATCCCAACGCTGTTTGATTTATATTTCAATTTTTGACGACCTTATTAACATTCGTATGCATGTTATGGTTCTCATGTTCTTTTTGCATAGCGTTCATGGAATGCCAACGAGAAAATATTCATTTTACTTTATTTTCAGCAAGTATAGTCGTTATCCGAAACAAATTTGTCGAACCTGCAGTTTCAATTTAGAGCATGCTATTATTCAATATTTTTCTACATTATTCCATTATTCATGAGACAAAATGATACCTGGGCACACGATATCCAAAAGTCTCTTGAATAAATTAACAAAGTTGCTGAAGTACAATTTTGCTAGGCTTTGGAAAATTCATATTCTGAATTTCGGAAATGATATGCATGAACTTTTGTGTTAGTAGGTAGAGCCAAATTCAAATCGAGTACAACTTTATTCCTTCAAATATTGTTCATTTCTATATTTGACGAAATTACTATCTATTTTTCTCTTATACTGAAACCGCATTTCGATTGAGTATCTAACTGTGTTGAGTTTTCCATAATTACATAATCTTTATTCTCATACATTATTATTTATAATTTCCTATTATTTAATAATTAATACACTTATGATGTATGCAATCAAATTATTGAAAAAATCTGTAGAGCTTTCAATCTAAAATTATCTGAATTTATTTTAATGAACAGAACAAAATTCTCTCTTTTTTATGCGCGCTCCCCAGGAATAGGCGAAACAGTTACACCACATAAGTGGGCGCCTCGGAAGATCTGAGGTGTCTGTTTACTCGCTTCTTGAAGAGAGACAAATTGTAGGATGTTGGGAAGATGTTGGACGGAAGCGATTTCCACAGCTCACCGGCCCTGTAAACGAAGGAATTCTTATAGAGAGAGGTTCGAATGGTCGCTAAATGTACCGTCATATGATGAAAACTCCTCGCCAGTCTAGTTTTGCAGCAAAACATGAGTTTTCCCGGAATAAGGTCTTTGAGCTCCTTGGAGCATCTTCCGTAGAAGTATCTGTGAAACAGAGAAAGATCTGCAACTTGTCTTCTGAGAGCCAGCGGTTGGAGATAGCAGGTTATCTCCGGGTGGTCCATGAGGCGCAAAGCCTATTTTTGCACACTATCAAATATTCGCAACGAATGTTTAGGCGCAGATCCCCATACATGGGAACAATATTCCAAAGCAGGTCGAATCTGCGCCTTATATAGAAGCAACAGCTAAGATGACGTGAAGTAGCGCTTGGCTCTGAAGAGAAAACTAAGTTCAGCTGATGCAGATTTAGCTATTGCTGATACATGTTCATGACAGCAAAACCCGGAGTTGATCGTTATTCCGACAAGTTTTATCATTAGAGGAGGTTCTCCAGCTTGGACTTTTCTAGAAAACGTAGTTGCTTGCGTCTTGTTCGAGTTGAAGCTCACTAGATTTAAATGACCCCACTCCGATATCCTCTGTAGGTCAGAGTTTAAGTTATTGATTTGTTGACATCTTTGACGCTGAGATCCCGCACCTGTAATCAGCCGCAGACTACTGAAAGATGAAACCAGGATACAATCGTCTGCAAAACCTAAGATATTGTTTTCTGTAGATGACAGAAGATCGTTTATCTGCAACAGAAACAAGGTTGGCGAAAGAAAGGTACTCCTGCTTGCAACAGGAAACAATCAGATGTTATACCGTCGACCACAACCTGTATTGATCTATTTGAAAGAAAGCTACTTATCCCACCCCACAATTTTTCGGGTTCCCATAAGCAAGTTTATTCAACAAGGCTGCATGGCAAACCATATCGAGCGCTTTAGAGATGTCAGGGGCTATTGCTTTAGATTCCCCATGCTTTTCTATCGTTGATGTACAAACATGAGTAACGTAGGGGAGCAGATCTCCTGTCGATCCTTGCCTGCGAAAACTATACTGGCGATCGTCAATAATTCCCTGCAACTCAAGATATTTAATGAGTTAATCGTTTTCGACTCTCTGTATCACTTTGCAAATAATGAGAAGAAGTGCAATAAGGCGGTAATTTTTCTTTGGGATCGGTTGAATTCTCGCTATTTTCCAGCTGTTCGAAAAAGTCTGGCTTTCATAAGAAATCTGAAACAGACGGTTAAGAATATGTTCGGGAGCACACTTTCTCAGGACGGTTAGTGGTTCTTCGTCTAGACCAATTGCCTTCTTGCAGTTCAGCTGCTCGAGAACCCGTCTCCAGTGGAAACTCTGAACTTGATTTCTGCTATGGAATAATTTGTAGGTGGAATGTGCGGTGGTACTGCTTTAGATGAATCTAGCACATAAAATTTTGAAAACAGAGAGCAAAAAGATCAGCTTTCTTTTTCGGAGATGATGCTATACTCGTCTTCTCTAACGAGTGGCGGAAAAGCAGATTAGCAGAAATTGGCACTGACAGTCTTCGCCATAGTCCCACTTGCCTGTTCAAGGAGTCTATCATACCTTTCGTTGAAATTTACCTTTGCTCTTGCGGTTGTTAGGTTGCAAACGTTCCGTATTCGTACGAAGGTTGTTCTCGTTTCCTCTGCGGGATATATCTTCCATGACATGTAAGCTCTGTTCTTGGCTGCAAAGGCTCTCTCGCAGTCTTTGTTGAACCATGGCTTTTGTGATGTTGTACTTTTCATGGAATGAGGGATATTGAGATCCATTCCTGCATTAATGATTTCTGTAACAGATTAAGTGCACCCATTGATGTCAGGATCTGAAAGTCAAACATCACTGAATGGAAACGACGAAAATAATTCACGCAGCTCATCCCAGTTAGCACGGTTATAGTGCCAAACGCGTCTTAATAACGAGAATACTTATTCTACCATTATTGGTAGAAAAAACTATTCTGTTATATATATATATATATATATATATATATATATATATATATATATATATATATATATATATATACATATATATATATATATATATATATATATATATATATATATATATATATATATATATATATATATAAAATTTTATACGGGGCAAAAACTAAAAGTGCTTTTTGTCAAAAATTCGTAACACCCTGTGGAATTTCGTGGTCCGAGTTGAAACGTACAATATCATGGTCTGTCAAGACACATCTTCGTACTGTAACGCCCTTCTTGTTTTATGCATTTATCTCTATTTTTACGAGAGATATCCAATTTGAAGCGAAAAGTCACAAATTTCAAGAATTTATTTTTAATCTTGCGTAGGTGCCTAATATCGTAGGTTAGCCAAAAATAAGATCAAAATTAGAGAAGCGGAAATCTAACGAAATGAAAATTTTTGAAATTCACTGGCCAATTTCACGCTCCGGAAGAACTCGAAGTACACTGGAAAAATCGTTGATTTTGCACATTTATTTTTGAATTTTTTTGTGTGACACTCTATAATAATTATCATTCCTGTCCAAAATTGAGAGCAGGTGTGTATCCTGGCGATACACTCGTGAAATGAAATGAACATGTTGAGAAAAATGTTCATGATGACCCAAAAAAAAACATTTGATTTTAGTAGCGAGTATGACCCCCGAGCTCTTATTACAGCGCGCATACGATTTCGCATACTCCCAATGATGTTGTCTATCATCTGTTGAGGTATGTTGTCCCACTCTTCCACCAAAGCCAATGTCAGCTCTTCAACGTTGCCTGGATTCCGTTGTCGAACCCTTCTTCCAAGAATGTCCCAAACGTGTTCGATCGGGTTTAAATCCGGTGACCGCGACGGCCAGTCCATTCGTGTGATCCCAACTTCATTGAGATATTCTATCACTATGCGCGCAGTATGAGGGCGCGCGTTATCGTGCATAAAAAGGAAATTTTCCCCTATGTAAGGAGCAAAAGGCACAACATGGGGCTCCAAGATTTCTGTTATATACCGATGGGCATTAAGTGATCCATTGCCAATAATCTCCAGTTCTGTTCGTACTCCCAAGCATATGCCACCCCATATCATAACTGACCCTCCACCGTATTGCCCAGTTCCTGCGAAGTTCGCTTGATTGTATTGTTCCCTCGATGCCTCCATATTATATCTCTATCATCCACGAAATTCACACAATATCGGCTCTCATCACTAAATAAAACTCGTCTCCACTGAATGATTGTCCATGCTACATGCTCCCTAGCAAACGCCAATCCTGCTACCCGATGGGCTCTATCGAGTCTTGGTGCTCTTGCTTGCGCGTATGATCTCAGACCAACTTCATTTAATCGTCTTCTGACTGTCCTCACACTGACGTTAATGTTATCCACTGCTTGTAAAAGGTTACGTGCCTGAACAGCAGTAAGACGAGGATTTCTTATGGTTTGATTGACGATGAAACGGTCATGTATAGCGCAGGTTGCCCGATTTCTTCCTTGTCCTCGCCTCCTCACGTACAATCCAGTTTCCCTGTAACGTCGGTAGATTCGATGGATAACCGATGTCGAGACACCCAACATGGTACCGACTGAGCGGTAGGTGCGCCCTTCCTCAATCAATGTAACCTGCCCTTGCTACTGAGGTTGGTGGTAAATCTCTCATTCTGAATGAAAAATACCGTTTCGAATCGTAAACAGTAAAAGAATCACAAAACACCGCAACCGATCGAATTTGTATCAAATCAAAGAATGGAAAACTCTCATTCTTTAAACAAGTGCAAATGTGGTCATATACAAAAAACGTGTGTTGTATTTCATATTTGATGAAAAAGGTGTGCACATGTGTAAATGAAAAGTTTCATCAATGGTCCCAGAATTCGGTTGTGTGTTTTAATACCTACCGACTGTTATCTCCTATGAATTCCTCATTTTCACCAAATTAACCAAATTGTCATCAATAACTAATGCAATTCGAACATAAAAATCGCAAACGACAATTTCGACACGCCTGAGTGATAATAAGAAAATTCCAAAATGATAGACGAATTTTAATGACAATTTCTTGATTCAATGGAATTTCTCCAAAATTGTGATTTTCCACTTGAAATTAAATATATTTTGCAGAAAAAGAGATAAACGCATGAAACAAGAAGGGCGTTACTGTACGAAGATGTGTCTTGACAGACCATGATATTGTACGTTTCAACTCGGACCACGAAATTCCACAGGGTGTTACGAATTTTGACAAAAAAACACTTTTAGTTTTGCCCCAGTATAAAATTTTTTCAAATTTTTTTGTTTTCTCTTATAATTTCTACAAATTAGAATATATATATATATAATTAATATATACATACATATAATAATTAAATATATATATATATAAATATAAATATATATATATATATATATATATATATATATATATATATATATATATATATATATATATATATATATATATATATATATATATATATATATATATATATATATATATATATATATATATATATATATATATATATATATATATATATATATATATATATATATATATATATATATATATATATATATATATATATATATATATATATATATATATATATATATATATATATATATATATATATATATATATATATATATATATATATATATATATATATATATATATATATATATATATATATATATATATATATATATATATATATACAGTGTTTCAACGAAAATTTGACCCCTATAACTCCGAAATGAGTAACATTAGCGAAAACACCAAGACACATCGATTTTTGTTTCGAGGAGCATTTTTCGAAATAATTCAAACTTCTCAGATCAACCCCTACCCCCAGCAACCCTAACTTTGAAATCCATCATAGGAATAAGGGTCGAGTGGCACCTTACTGAAAAGGTCTGTCAATTCTCCACCTTGGTTTGTCATTTTAGAATTTTAAATTAACATACAGGGTATCCCAACCAAGGGTGAAGTTGAATTCCTGGAAATCCCAAATACTAAATTAAATAGATTTATTTTGGCATAATGCAAGCGCGAGTTTATGCTCGGTCTAGAAAACGATCTACGCTTGTGAATTTGGAGTTGGTGCAATCAACCCCTATTTCCAGCATCCCCAACTCAAAAATCATTCGATCGATAATAGGTCAAGTGGCACCTCGTTGGAAAGGTACTGCAATTTTTCTTCGAATTTGGTATTTCCGAAATTCAGAATCATCATACAGGCTGTCCCGAAGCAGGAACATTGAAAATCCAAATAACTTTTTGAAACTGGTTCATTTCGGTATAATACGAGAACATGTTTATGTTTGATCCGAGAATAGGACTTTCTTGTGTGGTTATAGAATTTTTGCAATCAACCCCTTCCATTCAGCATCCCCAACTTGAAAATCATACAAATAATTCAAGTGGCATATCTTCAGAAAGGTTTTTTGAATTCCAGAATGATTAAAGCATTTCATTCAGTTCGGCTCTCCATACAGGATGTCGCTTTCGAAAAATTCAATATCGTCATTTGAAATTATCAACTAAAATTAATTTGAAACTGTTAAAAGTATTGGGGTACGATGTGTTGCCTCAGAAGTTGAACGTTTGGGCAGGAATTTTGGCAATCATCTAGTTGGGCCTTTCTTTATTGAGGGTAATCTGAATGGAAATGGCTACCTACAGTTGTTAGAGGAACACATACATCCTAGATTGACAGAAATTTTACAGAACGATCCAACTCTTTCTGAGGACGAAATGCGTTTTCAACAAGACGGTGCTCCTCCGCATTATGATGCTCGGGTGCGCCAATATTTAGACGAAAATTTCCCAGGAAGGTGGATTGGTAGAAGAGGACCTGTTGAGTGGCCAGTCAGGTCACCAGATTTAAATCCCCTAGATTTTTTTTTTTGTGGGGCCATCTAAAATCTAAAGTTTATGCCACAAGACCAGAAAACCTGGAGGAGCTGCGGATGAGGATTATCACAGAATGCCGACTTTTGACTCCTGAAGTTTTCGCTAATGTGAGAAGAGAGTTCGAAAATCGTCTGTATAACTGTATGGAGGTGGGCGGAGGTCATTTTGAACAATTGTTGTAATAATCAAGTTAGTTTTTTGTTTTCAATTGAATACAAGTTCAATAAATCTCGTTTTCCTGTTTAGATGAGCATCCAATCAGTTTCTCCGTCATCCCCTCATCCTGATCCTCACGCCAGAAAACCTCGATTGCCAAACTGAAACCAATGCCTCAGTGATTCAGAAAATAGAAAAATCTTTCTGGAACTTTGCCACTCAACCTGTAATCACTTGTATGATTTTTGAGTTGGGGATGCTGAATGGAAGAGATTGATTGCAAAAATTCCATATTCACGCAAGAGAGTCTTATTCTCGAATCAAACATAAACATGTTCTCGTATTATACCGAAATGAACCAGTTTCAAAAAGTTATTTGGGTTTTCAGTGTTCCTGCTCCGGGACACCCTGTATGCTGATTCTGAATTTCGAAAATACCAAATTCGAAGAGAAAATTGAAATACCTTTCCAACGAGGTGCCACTTGACCTATTTTCGATCGAATGATTTTTGAGTTGGGGATGCTGGAAATAGGGGTTGATTGCACCAACTCCAAATTCACAAGTGTAGGTCGTTTTTCTAGACCGAGCATAAACCTGCGCTTGCATTATGCCAAAATAAATCGATTTCATTTAGTATTTGGGATTTGCAGGAATTCAACTTACCCTCGGTTGGGACACCCTGTATGTTAATTTAAAATTCTAAAATGACAAATCAGAATGGAGAATTGACAGACCTTTACAGTAAGGTGCCACTCGACCCTTATTCCCTATGATGAATTTCGAAATTAGGGTTGCTGGGGTAGGGGTTGATCTGACAAGTTTCGAATTATTTCGAAAAATGCTCCCAATCGAAACAAAATCGACGTGTCTTGGTGTTTTTCGCTAATGTTACTCATTTCGGAGTTATAGGGGGTCAAATTTTCGTTGGAACACACTGTATATAATTAATACAGAATTAATGATCTAGCATAATTTATCGCCGATCCTCAATAAGACCCCAAAAACTCAGATTAGGAAGGAAAATTGTTTATTGCGAATATTTTCTTATGAAAAATATTTCGAAACGTAATATATTGACGTGTGAAGCGAAATTCGCATAACGGAAAATTTCCAATAGAAGAACCGGATATTTTTGTGTTGTGAGAATGATTATTTAGTCCTCAAAGTTGGGAATCATTGTCAATCTTTATTTTTATTTGTTTCTCGGCAATAATCTCAAATAACACATTCATCAAGAGAACTATAATTACAATAGATATTCCGGAAGTCTATCATATTTCGTTGAAAATTTTATAGATGATCTACAGTAGCGAGAGGCAAATTGTATCAAACGGATGGCGCGCCTGCATATGCTAATGATATTAACAGATCTTTCCAATGATATTCGTGAATTACACATTTTTTAACCGATTTTCAATTGCAATAGATGTTCAGAAAGTCCATCAAATTTCGTTGAAAATTTTATTAACCATCTACTGAAGCGAAAGTCCAATTGTATCAAACGGATGACGCGAGGATAAGTGTTGGAAAAAACGGAGACCATAAAGGATGATCCCCTGATTTAACATATTTCGATTTTTCCTTGTAAGGTCATCTAAAGGAAAAGTGTATAAGTCTTAACCGAGAACCCTATAAGTCTCTCTTCAAAAGATCAATAAAATAATGAATTATTTGGATCTACTTGAAATCAGAAGACCCACAATGAATTAGTAATCAGTAGAATAATGATTGTATCTCATCAAAATGATAGAATTTGAAAGAACGCAACGCAATTTATCCACCACAAAAACTTGTTTGTTGCATCCTACTCAACCAAGTTCGTTATTTGAATTAGTAATCTATGGTAGCTTTTCTTTATCAAGTTTGTCACAATTGATAACAAATACAACAAGTATATCCTAGACACAAAGAAATCTCTTTTTCGAAATATACCATAATAATTAACTATATTGGATACCTGCTTATAAGGGTATGAATGGAAACAACAAGGCTGATCATCTTACTAAGCTATGCACTCCCACTGAACCGCATATAGCCACAATTCCTTTCACAGATCTCTACCAAAGATTTAACTCTGATGCCATCTAACAAACAAAGTTTAGCATCCTTCAAGATAGCCGTGATAAGGGGAGCCTACTTCAAGTTGTTCTTAAGTAATAATAATTCTCCGTGGATTGCTAGACGTGGGCTGGAAAGAAATTTTATTGTTACAATGAATCGGTTGAGATTTATTCATTATAACCTCAGGGCGTCACCTAATCATAATGGAGTCGTAGAAGACTCTGCTTGCGGGTGCCAGGAGAGTGAAGAGACAATTGTTCACGTTTTGTGGCAAAGTAAGCTATATGATCAATACAGATATGAATTTTGAGAGGAGTTTCTGGGAGCCAGGCTTCAGCTACCTATGAAGGTAGATGTACTTATCAGAAAACCAAACATTGAAGCATATAATGCTTCAATGCAGTTTCTTTGTGAATGTGGTAAAAAAAATAGGAGGAACAAAATTTTAATTAATAAGATAGTCCTAAGAAAGGATTCCTGTAACCTAACCGATAGCCGAATAAACCAAAGTTGTTTTCGCGCAAATAATAAGAAAATTATTATCTGATAAGTTACCTACCAGCATTTTTTGTGACTATCAGAATTAAATATCTTTATAATAAATAAAATGTCTTGGTTATCGCATTACAAGTTTATAGTCATTATAGAAATAAAGATGTTTATTTCTCACTGAGTCACTATAAATACTGGTAGGAACCTCATCCCATAAAGATAACTCATTATTAGAAGCTTCCATAGATTACTAACTTAAATAAGAGACTAGGCTTCAAATGAGATCTCACTATTTTCCGCGGTGGAAAGTTGGTGTTGTAGGACATTTTGTTACATTTGATTGTCTTCATTGTGTCTCATTTCGTTTTTCAGGTTTCTTCTTATAGTCCCTGGCTAAGTTTCCATAGTATTTAAGAAAGGTAAGAAAGAGGATATGTAAAAATTGGCGTCTGAAATGAGTTTTTGCAGTTCAAGTACATAATAGTTTTCCATTCCCTAAAATCATTTAATCGACACAAGTTGCTAGCAAATTATGACATTAATTAGAAATTTTCAAAACTAAAGTTGAAACCATCCATTCAAGGTACTGAACGGCTATTGAAGGTTGATCAGGATTAGGTCATATATCACTCTTGTCATATATCCTTTCTTGATAAAATAATCATTTCATTATTATTGATTGAATTGATGATATATTATTCGTCTTGTCGTAAAGAAAGCGGCATGACCATAGTAATGAATACATTGTAGAGAGAGAGAGTTGAACTTACCTAACAATAAAAATGGGACCGCAATTAATTAAAAGGTTGGAAACGGTCCGACGTACTTCAATAATCATAAATAGATAATTAAAAAAAAATACAGTGGCAAATGCGGAACACCTGTCATTGAATACCATCCGAATGAAAATACGCAGCTGGGCAGTGTCTGTCATATCGGTGGATATATCGTCGAACTGTAAAGAAAAGTATGTACATTTCATGATATTATGTTTTAGTTTATCTGCCATGTCCTGATTTATGACTGCAATAAGCCTTGTGACAGTCGTACGAGATAACTGAAGTTCTCTAATCGCAGACATGATTTCTGTTGCATTTTCAAAATCTACAAATAAAAATAAAGTCTCACCCGCTTCAATAAATGCTTCCTTCACAACCGATTCATCTTCGTTAGGTTTCTTGTGTTTCTCCAATATATGAGATATTTTAAATGACGCGATAGTAGCAGCTTTTGATTGTTTGGCTGGTCTTGAGAACATGGTATGTTCGTTTTTCAAACAAGATATCAAATCACGTACTTTTCATTTTCTTAATTCACTCTGTGGTAGAAAATTATTTTCATAGTTTTTATGAACAGTTTTATGATACCTCTCTAAGTTACAACGCTTAGGTTTGCAACTGACGCACGACAATTGAGACAAATGCACTTATCCTTCACCACACAAAAGAAGAATTCTTCGTCCCAATCGTTATCAAAATGATACGTTTTAGATTTTATCTCTGCACTCATTTTGTACTAATTAATAATAAACTTTGAATCGACGTATTATTGCCTTCAAGTTAAAATTCAGAATGACTCCAATTCCTGCAGACGCAATATTTATATCGGCGTGAACGAAAGTCTTGAATGTTCCCGTCAAACGCGCCGCCCGAAGTTTCAGAAAAGCGGCAAGAATAAAAAACGCGGCTTTTCTTTGACAAGTGCCGCGCATTCCTTTGACCGCCTTATGCCTCTAGTAGAGTGTTATTTTATTACGTAATGAATTTTTGTAGTTTAGTTACCTACTTATTAAAAATTTTTCCTTCTTGACATCTACTCCAAAAGAACTCGCGATCGACCGTTAGAGCACTCCTGCTATAGAGAGTGTATTCCGTAAAATCCTTTCTTTGAAGACCTATACCTCATGAGAGGAAGCCCCCGTCCAAATGTCACGTTTCTAGGTTCAGTAGTTTTTCCTAGGCTCTCTGAATTAGTCACTGATTCAGTTAGGACATATTACTTCATATAATAGATCTCTATTGATAACCAACTTCGTCTAAGCTAATATATCTTCCTTTACACCAGAAGGTTGCATTGTTGAATGCAAGCACACTCACGGATTTTTGCATCTTGGGTTATTCAATCAAAAAAATATGGAAACAAGAATTGAACCACCCAAGCTATCACCCTTTCAATCCATTTATCCTGGCTGCTTCTTTGTAAAGTATCTTTTTGCAGTTTTCATTATAAAGAATCTGAATATATTTCCGAAAATTCGAATGTCACTAGATGGCTAATGAATCTCTTCTCATTTCAGGCTTAAATCTAACTTGGTAACTAGCGATAAACTTAAACTGCAATTTCAATTGAAATGTCAGAACGAATTGTAAACTGATTTTCATGAATGATTGAATTTTTCTTTCACAATTAATTCTCTGTCTCTTCCACAGTGTTGAGTAGGAATGAGTTAAGGCAGACGAGAGAGCAAGCACGTGTCCCTCCTCAATTGGTTTCTGTGTCAATGATGATCCCATCACTCGACCTGAATCTCTAACCTCTAAACCAGTTCTTCAGATTTAAAAGCTCGAAAAAGTTGCAGGAGATGAATCTAGAGGGAATGCTAGACGAGGTAACAGTTGTAGGTTATTTTTAGAATTGTTTCATTGTGACTACGTCGTCATAAAAAAAATTGTATTAAAGCTCTCAACAATATTCGCCGGTGATCCGTTTACTATTTTTAAGGTAATCATTGTGAAAGAAATGCTTTTCATCCGAAAAATACAAAAAAAATAGAAGTGATAGAATGATAGAATTCTGTCAGAAGCCTTACGCCTGTATAGAACAAAATACTTTATTCACCAAATTACAGACAAATCAACTTCTTCATAAGAATACAAATTCCTAGAAAACTGAGAATATAACAGCTGCATGCCAGAGGAAACCAACAATAATTAAATTTTCCGTCGGAATATTCAACTAGATATGCGAATCACCATAATTCCAGTGCGCGAAGAACTGCCTTATAGGAAGTAGATATGTAACAAGAATAAGTAAACATCCGAGAAGATACGACTGAAAATAATTATTTTGAGAGACTATTTCTCTAGAGACGGTAGAGATATTTTATCATGTGCCAATAAGAAGCGACATTTCCATAAATTCATTTTTCATATGTGTGAAATACTTGTCTTGAAGAAAACTACGAGTTGATTATCAACGGAGTGTTTTAATGATTTGACTATTGCAATTTAACACTTGCGTACATCGTCGTAAAATATTGCCCATTAAAGTTATAGATAGAAATTGGAAAATTCCCAAGCAACTAGATAATCTTCTAGAAAATTAACATCGACAGACTGAGCGAGTAAAATAGCTTTCTATCAATAATCGTTGAGTTAGAAGAAATTCAAAGATTCCAGAAAATTAATTTCATGTCTTCGTTCGATCAATAGGAAGTACCTAAATTATCTATATTATTAAAGTCGTGAGGCCTTTTTCGGGAATGATCCGAGGGGGTAACGGTAGTTTGAACCGGGGTGAAGAAGTGACGCGGCGAAAAATCGGGGGCCTAAGGCTCCCGCGATTATTTTTTTTTCCGGAGGGGAAGGGCGAGATTTCTTCGGAATCAGAAACTTCGGTCTTTTGGAAGGCGATCGGAACGATTGATCGAGCGAAAATTCCCAAAGGAAGCCCCAAAGGGTGAAAATAAAAAAGGAGTCCGATTATTCGCGAGTGGAGGGGATAATTTCGTCGGAATTTTGTCTATACAAATTTTTCCATCGCCTTCGATCGTTCCAAAACCTGGACAAAGAGCGAGTCTAGCATGTTGCGCCACAATAGTTTTATTCCCGTTAAGCCACGGGAAAACTGGAAAATTTTCGATTCAAAGAAGGACTATCGGCGGACTTTTGTGAAATTTTCCTCCATTTCCCTCATTCTGAATAACTCTGACGGCCAGAAATTAATGAAGGTTGAGCTGTCAAAATAAGTGGTTATCTTTCATCCGTTCTACTTATATGGGGTTACCGAAAAATGGATTCGGGTGTCGAACGATTCCTACATATCGACGAATGTTGAGACCTAGATTATCGGCAAAAAGACCGGAAACACGGGGGCGGAGCCAGTGACCTCTCCTACCGCCCCTACGATCGGTATTCAATGTCGGATGTGAGCTTTACCAACGTATAAAATTTAATGTTCTCTCTCTCTTTCGAATGAAAATAGTGAAATGTAAATGGTTAGTAACTTTTACTTTCATCAACGTAATTTCACTACTACCAACATGAATGACAATATGAGACAGAATGATTAACCATCACATCTAATCGCAGCTAACCTTATTTCAATTAGACTTATATTCGATCTGTCAAAATAAGTAATTCCGAATTTCATTTGAATGAAAAATTTGACGAAACTTGAAATAAACTTTCAGAGGTAAGTGAACGTAGTTTGGTGTCTATTTTATTCATTGTTATGTATATTTTGTCGAAGGAAAGAAATGACAAACTTTAAAATTCATAAATTCAACATTTTGCGGAATCAGAAACTTCGGTCTTTTGGAAGGCGATCGGAACGATTGATCGAGCGAAAATTCCCAAAGGAAGCCCCAAAGGGTGAAAATAAAAAGGAGTCCGATTATTCGCGAGTGGAGGGGATAATTTCGTCGGAATTTTGTCTATATAAATTTTTCCATCGCCTTCGATCGTTCCAAAACCTGGACACCTCGCATGTTGCGCCACAATAGTTTCATTCCCGTTAAACCACGGGAAAACTGGAAAATCTTCGATCGTCCCACTTATATGGGGTTACCGAAAGAATGGATTCGGGTGTCGAACGATTCCTACATATCGACGAATGTTGAGACCTAGATTTTCAGCAAAAAGACCGGAAACACGGGGGCGGAGCCAGTGACCTCTCCTACCGCCCGTACGATCGGTATTCAATGTCGGATGTGAGCTTTACCAACGTGTAAAATTTAATGCTCTCTCTCTCTTTCGAATGAAAATAGTGAAATGGAAATAGTTAGTAACTTTTACTTTCACCAACGTAATTTCGCTACTACCAACATGAATGACAATATGAGACGGAATGATTAACCATCACATCTAATCGCAGCTAACCTTATTTCAATTAGACTTATATTCGATCTGTCAAAATAAGTAATTCCGAATTTCATTTGAATGAAAAATTTGACGAAACTTGAAATAAACTTTCAGAGGTAAGTGAACGTAGTTTGGTGTCTATTTTATTCATTGTTATGTATATTTTGTCTAAGGAAAAAAATGACAAACTTTTAAAATTCATAAATTCAACATTTTGTGGTTATTTTAACAATTCAATTGAAATGGTATAATAAAAAGAAGTTAAGGAGACTTACAACATTGTTTGAAAGATAAGTGAATGTAATTTGAGGTTAATTTATGTATTTTAATGGATAATTTTTCAGCATGCTCAAGAAATGTACCAAGAGTTTACATATCTCATAGTATTGTATAAAATTATCCAAATGTAAAAGTGAATGAGATTCAATGTGTTTGACATTGTTCAAGTTTGAACTAAAGAAAATAAGATCTCAAAACTCTTGGTTATGTATCTTTGAGAGCTAACCTAACCAAATATATTTGGGAAAATATGAAAAAAACACATGAGAAGTTTGAATCATTCATCTTTCAATCAAATGATCATTTTATCAGTGGTTTGAAGGTGAGCTGTAATTTCAATACAAATTTAGTAGTTATTATTTTTGAAATATTTATTTTTAGGTTACAATTTATCTGTGAAGAGAAACTATAAAATAGATCCACTGTAGAAAGATTGGAAAATAAAATGAAGTATAATATTTATCCTATTATATGAGTGCACTTAATATTAATCATGAAAGTAAGCTGAGATAATATTGAGTAATAACTGCAAAGGTACATGTTGATGTTATACATCTCCGAAGAGAAGAGATGCAGTAGAGGGCTCGAAATTGACAATTGTTTTCATAATTGGCATCAGAACTTGATTGACTTCTGAATACTCAGATATTCTTCTGTGTCATTGCACAAGATTGTGCGTTCCTTCTATTCATAACACATTGTTACCCTTTCTCAGGAAATTTTATAAAGGCTGTTGAATGAATGACACGTATTCCTCATTGATTTGAAGTTAAAAGTTTCTCTTTTATAGGTGTCTTATAGTGTGAAATATGATGTTCAAATAAGTAGAAGATGCATACGAAGTTTCATTTTGTACAACCACAACTTTCAATCTAAGATTTGTGAAAGTCACAAGAAACATGCTGCTGCTTATGTGTACGATATTTTGGAAAAAACTCAACTTTTACTTGGAGAATTCTATATAATTTGACAATTTTTATTATAAGTAGTGGTACTATAGGTGTTCTGTATAATCGTGCAAAATGAGTACGTTCATCATGTAATATAGAAATATGAAGTTGTTTCAATGAGATTTCTTTCTCTCATTTTCATTTCACCGTATATTATAAAGTTTTACAAGAATTGAAGAGAAGTAAAATTGAAGAATGGAAATTTCAATTATGAGAGCAAGCTCACTAGAAACTGACTGCTCGAAATCAACTATCAACTCAACAGTTACGGATCTAGGAAATTAACAGTTACAAGAAACAGTTTTACTGAAACTGATATATAGTTGTATTGTATATGAAGGTTCGTAATGTAATTTACAAATATGTGGATGTCTTGATCTCATTTCTGCTTTTCACAAGAGCACTTCAATTCAGAAGATGTTTGTTTCTGGTAAGCAAATTGTGTGAATTTCAGTCAATTTGAATTTATACAAAATAGTTCTGTATAGGGCAATCACATAAGGTTGAATTTCTATGTGTTTAGTACTGTTCCTTTATTTGATTACTAATGTCTCGCCTTTGTCTTTTGGATACTCTCAATAAATTTTAATTTGGGACGAACTTTCATTTTCTATTTCATTAATATACTTCAGAGGTTATTCTTCCATATTGCTGTTTTAAGCTCATATTTGTTTTTCATTATAATTCATGAATCTTTTCGATTGTCATCTGATCAAATCCGAATCAGAACTATTATAAAAATTAGAAATTTGAAACTATAGATCTGTATATATTGATCTTTCTGAAGTATGTATTTAATACTTTTGGAAATAAAATTTGCGATATTGTGAATCATTATTTGAGTTGATTATTGAATTTCTATGCCTAAAGGGCGGTTGAACAATTTATTTATTTGAATCAATGTTTGAGCTCTGTTAATTTCATTTTATGCCAGATAATTGGATAAAGTTGAGAATCTCGAATTGAATGTATTCTTTGAATTGGGATAGTAGTCAATAGTGTTAAATCTGTACAGTTAATGAGTCAGTATCCATAAAACAATACTGAAACTGCGTTACCCTAAAGATGTGTGCGGCATTACATTGTCAGATGAGGTACTTTAGAACACCCAGAAACCAACACGCATCTTTAAGTTTAATTTCTTTTCCAAATTCATCATCTTTTAGCCCCGAAGTTCTCACGCTGCGAAAATTGTAGCAGTGCTAAATAAATCGACACGTGATTTTTTAATGAATAATTAGTTTGCAAGATTTGCAAGACCTACGTCGATTCGTGGGAATCGATAAAACTGAAGCAAATGCACTTTTCGCATCAGAAAAGGTTAGTAAGAAAGTTTGCGGAGAACACAAAGAGGCCTGTTCCATCAGAGAAGCGGCATTATTAGTGAATTAGTGTATTAGTGAATTATCGAATTAATCAGTATCCGAATCAGTATTCAACCTAGTTTTATTCAGTTAAACAATTTAACTAGGTTAATGCAGTCATAGTAGGGTTTAGTGTTTTCTAGTGTACCGAGAAATAATGAAGCCCTCAAATCTATTAAGGTAATTTATTCCATTGCATCCCTAACAAAACTGTTACCATTTATATTGATATTCTACTATGTTTTTTTCTCATGATCTATTTTTTTCTTGTGAATAATAATTTCATTTATTTTTCACTGACTTCTTTCATTAGTTGGTCCTCGAAGGAGTTACCCTCTGAAATATGATCCTCATAGTTTGGGTCTTCACCAATAGGGTGAATATAGTGAGGCGTTCAGTATAGATAGAGTGGGATATGAAAAGGCGTTCAGAATATTTGGGGTTTAGTATATTAGGCGTTTATTATATAAGGCGTTTTTGTATATGAGGCGTTTAGTATATAAGCTGTTTAGATATAAAAGGCGATCATAATGGGCTCACTAGTATACATGAAAATGGATAGCTGTATTATATGATGGGCTATGGTTTGGATTCCTTTTTGAAATTTTCGACTGTTTGGACTCTTGAAATTGCGGTTGCTTTTTACGTATAATATTTACGCTATTTTGGAATCCAGTTTTCATAATTTCCTTTAATTTTAATTCTTGCTGGAGGTTATCTTAAGAAAGGATAGTGAAAGCGCTCGGTAGATAATACATCTAAATGCTGAATATTTCATTATTGCGTACTTTGAAATTCAGAGGTGTATGCAAACTTCGGTGGAGGCAGGATTCCTATACAAGTTAGAAGTAAGCTGGTTACCGTTGCGAAAGAGCTTGTATACTGGTTATACCATCTCGAACGAGCCATCCTACATATTTCTTGTCTCGTTGGGATTGAAAAAAAATTTGCTGAAACACGACAAATGATGTTGTGTTGGGAACATCATTTGTCGTATATTTGAGGCTTTCATGATCTTCCCCTGAAAATTGAATAGGGTAACGGGTCCAGCGATACCTTTTTTGAAGCTTTTTGAAGTCTCCTTTCAACAGCGTATGACAAAAGAAGTGTTGATGAATCTTTTTTTCAAAAAGTAACCTCTCCATAAGTAACCTTGAATATTTTGGGTATCATCAAGATTATTAGAAAAAAGGAAAACGAATCAAATTTAGTTACTAAGAGAATCCTCTCGAAGGTAGTTTGTGCCTGCGATCATTAACCCTCCTTTATCTTCAGGATTTTGATGAGGAAAATGTGCTTTGCAGTAAATTCTTTTGAAAGCCCTCTGTTAGAAACTACAACCACTTTGAGAATCGGTTATTGGTTCATCAAGTTTACAATAATAACCGAAATCCATTGATTTTGGAACGAAAATTTACTGCATCGTACTTTCATTTCCATATTTCGATACAATCTTTACTGAACAGCCTCTTACATGGTTCAGTATATTTGGAGTTATTTTCGCTGGCGTGCATAGTCCAAATTCTTAAGCTGAATCACGAAAAGAAGAAAAAGAGTGTTTTCGGTGTGGCAATTGAATTCATTTATATAGAATTGTAATACCTGAATTCAGGGAAGATTTCACAGGAGGATCTTACAAAGGGTGTGCAATACTGAAGAGGTCAAACGAAGCGAAACTTTAGTAAACTGCTTCTGTTCATAACAACCGACCTGACTGTGTTGATATTGTGTGCCGTGGTTGACGATATTTGTGAAAAAAGGATCGGAAAACCAGCTGCTTCAGGGAGGCGAGAGGTTGAATATTGTTCCATAAATATAAAAATGAATGTGTTTACATGAATAGTGAAAAATTTTGGATGGTTCTATTATTGAGATATAACATGAAAATTTTCGCAAACAAGAATGATTGAAACACGTTCTGCCAATAGTCGACTACCAAGTTAATGCCGAATTTGGATGATTATCAAGTAAGTCATTATAAGTAATCTATGAATTTTAAATCCGGATTGTATATACATCAACTCAGTTTCGAAAATATCAAAACAAGTCTCATAATGACAATTGGAATCATTCCATTCATTCGAAGTGTTATTGATCAACAGAAATGAAACTTCCATCCATTTCCTCAAGATTCGAGTAAACTTCTTGAACTTTTACCGAATAACTACTTTCTCAGCTCTTGATAATCTTCATTGAACTCTCTTTCATTTTTCTAACGTTATTTAGGCTTTCGTTTATCATATTTTCATAATTTTAAATGACCAAAACTGAAATCAGGTTTAGATATATCTGTCTTCGAATGCATCTGAACCTATGTGACTTCTATTCGATCGATACTCGGCAAGCTTTTAATCACTACTTCTTTCATTCAACCAACCTCTTGAAAGCGCTTCGAAATTCATTGAGGCTTCGTAATTCGACATTGCTAACAAAAGGTGTATAGTGAATCCGAGAGAGCCTTCAGTTATAATCTAATAAAAAATATTTGCAGTGGAAGTTGTTACCAGACTTGTAAAAAATTGTGAATAAACTATATTCTAAAAACGTAAACATAGAATTAGATTTCCACGTATTGCAAATTACACTCAAACATTTGCTGCAGCTACGGAAATGCCAATTTTTGTTTGATGCATCTCGAAGTAAATGCAGTTTCCATTATACATATCGAAAAAAAGGAGAACAAATCAACTTTTTTGAAACGAAACTTTTCGAAGGTAGTAAGCGCCTACGTTTATAAGCCAGTAAATGAGGTTTAAGACAACAAGGAAAGAAGGTTTTATGGCAATCTTTTTGAGTGTAGTTTTTTTACAAACTACTACAATCTTGAAAAGATTTTATTATTTATTTGAATAGCAATTTCTTCTCGTCTAATGAGAATACTTCCCTAGAATATGTTAAAATGAAAAATAATAAATGAAGATATTTGTTCTGACTTAATTTGTATTTTTGAGAACCAGGGTATTTATCTGATAAAACGCTTTTTCGATACTTTGTTGCATTGCAAATCAACTTTAAGGTTATTTCTATACTCTTATTGTTGAAATTATAAAAATCACCCAAATCAAAATTGTGACCGAAGGGCTGCAGGGATATTTAACCGGAACCACCTTGAACCAATGTTCACGATAAGTACGTAATGAAATTGTTATTAAAATTTTTCGAGACAGGTTCAGTAATGAATGAGAAGAAGGCGACCGTTGAAAGGAAGATGAAGCATCAGCTGTGGCTGTATTAGGATATGTCCAACTTATACGAAACACGTAACCCCTCCGACAAATTTCTGCAGCCTCAAGTGTGATCAGATCTACAGTTTTTAGAATTTTATGTGAATTCAAGTTCTATTTCAGCAAAACTGAATTAATTCATGGATGAAAAGAAAATTATGGCCGACCTTATCAACAATAACCCACATTTCTTGTACAGCCTTTGTTTATCTGACAAATGCTCATTTTCAGTTCACCAAGGGATTAACCGACATAACTTTCGGATTTCGGATGCGAATGCTAATTCATTTTGGGAAAACCACACTGAATATCCGGAAGAGACAAATGTTTGGGTAGGGATTTTGGAAGACCACCTAATTGGACCTCTGTTTCTTCAAGGCAGATTGAACGACGAAGAATGTCTAGAAATGCTGAGTAATGCAATTGATCTATTGATCACAAAATATAAGAAAACGATCCTCTGCTACTTGAGCAACCATTGCATTTCCTATAGGACGTAGCTCCTCCTCACCAAGCCACACCAGTTTGCTGTTATTTATATACCTCAATTAGCAATATCCTGGTCGTTGAATTGAAAGAGGTGCTATGGAGTGGCCTTCTCGATCTTTTGACATGAACCATCTAGGTTTTTTTCATGGACATATATTAAATCCAATTTTTTTGATATTCAGACCGAGAATTAGAACTTTCGATGCCAGCGAATTGCAAATACCAGGTATGTAAATATGAAACTGGAATTTGCCCATACATGACCCTAGCTGACGATTTGGTTACCACAGACCGCGTTAGTGCGCCATTCTATTGTTTTGACATCAGACAACGATTTTCAACTCATAACAGTACAACAGAACTCCGCCTGGGTTGTCGACAATGGGTGGATTGAGTAGCCCAAAGTCGACTTCACTGCCAGTCCCAAGCCTGGATAAAGGAGGAGGGTTGGAGGACAAGGTTAGCACCCTACCATTCTATAAAAAACTAAAGTTGCTCCAAGAACTGTTACAACAGCTTCGGATGACGAACGGATTAACGATAACAACATGGCAAGAAAACGGTATACACGATTATCAAAAAAGAAAAACGTCATGCGACTAGCATGCTGGAACACTCCATCGTGGAACACAAAAGACCAGGAGGTAATATTGGAAATAGAGAAACACAAAATAGACGTATGTACAATTGCAGAGACAAAGAAAAAGGGCAAAGGCAGCATGAGATACCAAAACTACACACTATTCTACAGTGGAGTAGACAAGGACCTAAGAGCTCAAGCGGGTGTTGGTATACTAATGCATAGGAAATTTGAAAACGCAGTCAAAGAGGTAAACTACATCAATCAAAATATACTTCACCTATCCATGAAGCTAGCGGAAAAAAACCCATGTTATCAGCATTTACACGTCAGATATAAGTAAACCAAAGAATGAAAGGGAAGAATTTTTCGAAACACTTCAAGACACACTAGACAGAATACCAGAAACAGAAAAAATATTTATGATGGGAGATTTTAACTCGAGAATAGGGAATACTCCTCCCGGGAATTATGCAGAAGTTTAATGAAGCGGCGACAAACGAAAATGGAGACATACTTCTCGAGATATGTGCACATAATGAACTCGAATAAATAACACGTACTTTGACCACAAAGAACAACACAAATACACATTCACCAACACAAGAGGACAAAAATCTATGATTGACTTTGTGATCACCAATAGGGAAATTCACCCACGAGAAATACTTGACGTACGGACACTGACATCAGCGAATGTTGGAACACAGCACGGAATGGTTATCTGCAAGTACCGCCTGTCATATAGAATAGAGAAAAAAACCGCCTAACTACATCACTAAATTCAACATTGAATCTTTACAAAACGAAAGTACTAAGAATCTATACCAAACACGACTCGAGGAAAAGATCAACCTTAACCCTATAGTAGACACAGACAACATAAACGCCGCATGGAATAAAGTGAAAAACAACATAATTAACAGCGCAAAAGAAGCCATTGGGGAACGAAGAATCAAAATAAACAGTCACAGAAAAGATAAACCATGGTTCACACAGGAAATCAAAGATTTAGTAAAAGAAAAGAAGAACGCATATATCAGATATGTCAATCACAGAACACCAGAAGAGTACCAAAGATATAAAACAGAGAGAAATAGAACAACGAACAAAATTAAATAATCAAAAAAAATATATTGGGAAAGATTTACAAATGACATGGAACACGACTTACGAGGAGCACCGAAAAAGGTATGGAACATGTTGAGAAACAGGAAAAAACCAATCACCGAAGAACTGCAGATCAATGTAATAAAACCAGAAGGGTGGGTGAAATATTTCCAGAACTTATACCTGGCAGATAATGATAACGGTAACAATGAGGAACGAGAAATCGAACAACAAAACACACTCTACGAAGAAACGGAAAATGACATTATCAGCCTAGAAGAAGTACAACAAGTAATCAATAAATTAAAAAATAGAAAATCGCCCGGTCCGCACAACATAAATAACGAACTAATTAAATATGGGGGAGCAGAAATAACAAAAGAAAAAAACAAAACTATTCCAAAAAATTGAAAACAAGAAGAAGATATCAGAAGAATGGAGAGAGAGCATAACAATACCCATATACAAAAAAGGCGTGAAGACAAACCCAGCAAATTATAGAGGCATTACACTCCTTAACTCTGCATCGAAACTACTCACTAAAATTCTATCGCAAAAGATATATGACAAAGTAGGTGTGTCTGAAGAACAACAGGGATTCCGACCAAATAGATCAACAACGGATGCAATTTTTATATTACGGCAACTGGTGGAGAAGTCCATAGAGTTTGAAAAACCGATGTTTATATGTTTTATAGATTTGGAAAAGGCATTCGACAGAATTCGAATGAACGATGTGATCACTATTCTTAGAAATAAAAACTTAAGCAATAAATACATAAACATAATCAAAGAACTAAATAACTCTAATAAGACGAAAGTAAAAACTACACAGGGACTTACAAGCGAGATCTAAATTAACGCAGGCATTAGACAAGGTGACAGCCTCAGCCCATGTCTATTTAATTTAATCATGGATGAAATAATAGCAGGTGTTAACCAAATGAATCAAGGCTATATGATGGGTAACAAAAATATGAGAATACTGTGCTACGCAGATGATGCTTTAGTAATAGCCGAGAATGAGGACGACCTACAACGCCTACTACAAAAGTTCAAAGTAACAGCAGAAAAATATAACATGGTAATATCAACACAGAAAACCCAATCGATGGTAATAGCGAAAGATCCAATTAGATGCAAACTAGTAGTGAACGACCATATAATAGAGCAAATTTCACACTTTAAATACCTAGGAGTAGAAGTATCGAGCGATAGGCAACTATTACAAGAAGCAAAACAGCAGACAATGAAAGCATCGAGAATATCTGGCTTCCTGAGAGATGTAATCTGGCGGAATAAGTACATAAGCACAGAAAACAAAGTCCGAATCTATAAAACCTGTGTGAGACCCGTGATGACATATGCGGTTGAGACAAGAGCTGAGACAACAAAAACAAAACAACTAATTAGGACAACAGAGATGAGAACCCTAAGAGCTATAAGAGGTATTACACGCAGATATAGAATAAGGAATGAGGATACGCTAAGGGAGCTAGGTGTCCAGGATGTGGTGAGGTGGACAAGAGCACGTCGACGCCTATGGAGAGATCACGTAGACAGAATGGGCCCCGAACGTATGGCGAAGTGGGCAAAAACACAAAAACCCAACACTAGAAGACCCATAGGAAGGCCGAAAAACCGATGGCATGAGTGCTGGAGCTCCGGTTCGCAACAGGGGCTGTAACAGAAAAACAGGACATCGTCCTATTTAAAGAAGAAGAAGAAGAACAGTACAACAGCATAGTGTGTAATAGCGTCGAATTTTGAGCCTCAAAACTATGAATTATGACTGGCGATGAGAAGTGGATATATTTAGAGAATCCCAAACGTAAATGTTCATGACTAATAACAGGGGAATAGCAATCTCGACTGTAAGACATGAATAGTGATAAATTTTACATAATAATAATATTGAGATATAACACGAAAACTTTAGCAAATAAGAATTATTGAAACACGATTTGCCAATAGTCGACTACCAAGTGAATGGTAGCCTAATTTGGATGATTATCAAATAAGTCATTATAATTAATTTATAAATCTCAAATCCGGATTCTCTGTACATCAACTCAGTTTCGAAATTATCAAAATAAGTCTCATAATGACTATTGCAATTATTCCATCTATTCAAAGTATTATTGATCAACAGTAATAAAACTTCCATCCATTTCTTCAAGATTCAAGTATACTTTTTGAACTTGTACCGAGTAACTACTTTCTCACCTCTTGAATACTTTTTCATTTATTTTACGTCATTTAGGTGTTCGTTTAGCATATTTTAATAATTTCAAATGAGCAAAACTGAAATCAGGTTTAGATATATCTGTCTTCGAATGCATCTGAACCTATGTGACTCCTCTATTCGATCGATACTCGGCAAACTTTTAATCAGTACTGCTTTCATTCAACCTACCTCTTGAAAGCGCTTTGAAATTAATTGAGGCTTCGTTATTCGACATTGCTAACAGAAGGTGTACAGTGAATCCGAGAGAGCCTTCAGTTATAATCAAATGAAAAATGTTTGCAGTGGAAGTTGCTACTATCCTTGTAAAAATTGTGAATAAACTATCTTCTAAAAACGTACACATAGAATTAGATTTCCACGTATTGCAAATTTCACTCAAACATTTGTTGAAGCTGCGGTAATGAAAATTTTCTTTTGATGCAACCTGCAAATCAAACTCAAAATCAATTGAATGGGAAGAAGAAAAGAACAAAGAACTTCATCTAGAAAAAAAATGCAGTTTCCATTTTACATATTGAAAAAAAGAGAACAAATCAACTTTTTTGAAGGGAAACCTTTCGAAGGAAGTAAGCGCCTATGTGCATAAACCAGTAAATTTAATTTTAATTATTTAGGTAATTTAATTAGACAACAAGAAAAGTAGGTTTTATAGTAATATTGTTGAAGGTAGTTTTTCATCAAACTACTTTTATCTTGATAAAAGATTGCATAAACCATTTTTATTTGAATAGCAACTTCTTCTCGTGTGATGAATACTTCTCCTTGAATATGCTAAAATAGAAAATAATAAATGAAGACATTTGTTTTTACTTGATTTGTTTTGTTGAAAACCAGGTTATTTATCTGATAAAACGCTTTTTCGATACTTTGATGCATTGTAAATCAACTTTAAGGTTATTTCTATACTCTTATTGTTGAAATTATAAAAAACACCCAAATTAAATTTGTGCTCGAAGTGCTGCAAGGATATTCAACTGGAACCACATTGAACCAATATTCACGATGAGAACGTAATGGAATCGTTATCGAAATTTATCGAGACAGGTTCTGTAATGGTTGAAAAGAAGGCGCCCATTGGAAGAAAGATGAAGCAGCAGCTGTGGCGGTAATGGGACATGTCCAACTTATCCCAAACACGTAATCCAACCGACAAATTTCAGCAGCCTCCAGTGTTAGCAAATTTACAGTTTCTAGAGGTTTATGTAAATTCAAAATATATTTCAACAAAACATAATTAGCTCATGAATAAAATGATGATGGTTTGAATCGAAGACACTTGCGAAATTATGGCCGAGCGTATCAACAATAACCCGCATTTCTTGTACAACCTTCGTTTATCTGACACATGCACATTTTTACTTCACCGAGGGATTACCAGACATAACTGCAGATTTTGTATGCGAATATTCATTTATTTCGAGATAACCACACTGAGTATCCGGAAGGGCTAAATATTTGGGTAGGGATTTTAGAAGACCACCTAATTGGACCTCTGTTTCTTCCTGGCAATTTGAACGACGAAGAATATTTCGAAATGCTGAATAATGCGACTGATCTATTGGTTACGAAATTTAAAAAAATGATACTCCACTACTTGACCAACCATTGCGTTTCCAACAAGGCGGAGCTCCTCCTCAACACACCGCACCAGTCTGTTGTTATTCATATACATCATTTAGCAATATCCTGGTCGTTGGATTGAGAGAGGTGCTATGGAGTGGCCTTCTCGATCTTTTGATATGAATCATCTAGATTCTTGTTGTGGAAATATCTGAAATTCAAAATTTTTCATATTCAGCCCGAGAATTAGAACTTTCTAAGCCAGCGAATTGCAAATACCAGCTATGTTTATATGAAACCAAAACTTACCCATAGATGGATAGAAATTAGAAAATAGTGCCTTTCATTTAGGGACCCATATTGTTTCTGCTTCTACAGTTAAATATAATCATCACCTGAAAGATCAGACCAGGTCATTTTGATCCTTCCAATCGGAGAGAGAGAATATTGTGTAGTTGAGCTTGATCAGTAAAAATATTTCAGAGGCAAAGACGATTTCCAAATTGGTGAAATCCCATGGGGCTGAGTTACTAACCTTGCAATGAATATAGTAGTTACGGTCAAGGACCAGCATCATAAGAAGAAGAGTGTAGTTGGTTATGTATTGCTTTATTATCTCCTTGGTCCTGTGTTGTTGAAATCTTGCTCCTTTTATTGAGTAAATTTCTTTCAGCTATACTCGATTAGTACAAAAGGATATTTATTACTCAAACCATGTCTATCTGCTGTTTTTCTCTTCTATTCTTCAGGTTAGGTTAGGTCAGGTCAAGGACCAGCATCATAAGAAGAAGAGTGTAGTTGGTTATGTATTGCTTTATTATCTCCTTGGTCCTGTGTTGTTGAAATCTTGCTCCTTTTATTGAGTAAATTTTTTCAGGTATACTCGATTAGTACAAAAGGATATTTATTACTCAAACCATGTCTATCTGCTGTTTTTCTCTTCTATTCTTCAGGTTACTGGCGTCTCACTACCAATTGAAGATCTCGTTTGAATGACCTATTGAGCGTAAACCCAATATTTCTGCTAAAGCTTTGTTTTCACATCTTCACATACTAAATATTACTGATGTATCAACAACAGGATGAAACAGAGTTCCTTCTCGGGTTTTTCTTGTTCTCTTCATTTTTCTTTGGAGTCGTTGAATGTACCATGAGTTTTCCTTAATTTATCCAATATACTTTCATGAAGTTGTCGACTTTTAGGAAACCGATCTAATTGAGGAGCTTCTGCAGCATTCGCATCGAAATCATTTCAAATATAACATTCAATAATATCGAACTTTTCAAAATTTTTGTATGACATGGTCGCTCTGTTATTTTAAACGTTACTATAGTCTTACAATAGTTCTAACTTGATGACAATATATTGAAGGAATTATCTGAATTGTTATCATATGAATTAACATTATTACTGTCAGAATGATTGCACAGAACATACTTCAATCATTTTATGTAAGTTCTGCGAATGGACATAAATTTATTAAATAAAATTATGGAGTAATTACTTTCGGGGTGGTTTGATAATTCAGGAACTTTTGAATTTTCCGCTGTCACATTTCATTTATCCTACTATAATTAATAATCTGATCTTTAGGTAAATATGAATTAAATAAACTCAATGTAACGTGCCGCCGTTGAACAACTTTCTGATTCTTTTCATTTGAATTGAAATGGAAACTCGCATGAATGATGTACGTAATATTTGATGCAAAAATTTTGCATTGACATTCCCTTCAAATCACCGGTGAACTGAAAGTTCCATTTCTGAATACTCGAATATCGATGCTGTGTAACAAATACAGTTTAAGTACTAGTTCAGAGTAAACGTGGCCTTAAAGTTCCATCAATAGACTCTATATCTTAGTCATCACTAGACTCATTACTTTCACGATCATGTAGAAGAAGTCCTCAACAGGATGTAGTGATTAGAGCTTATGTAAAGCCCTAACTAAAATTGTTGAAGATAACGAGTTTTTAGTTTATGGAGTTGCTCAGATTCTGATTTGCGATAATGGCTCCCAAATGCGCAGCTCTGGATTCACTACTATGTGCCGAAATTATAGTTGCAAAATTTCGTATACGCCCTACTACCACCCTTGTGCGGACTCTACCGAGCGTTCTAACGAAACCATTGGAACTATGATGTCATGTTACCTAAAAGATAACCACCGAAGATGGTCAGATAACTTTTCTGCTTTTGGATGCGCCATCCGAAGTGCCAGACACGAATTTACTGGATATAGCCCTTTTTATATATGTTTCGGTCACGATTATAGGTTTAATGGCGAAAACAATACCCAGTTTCTTCAGACTCCATTGATCCTAAAATTCGTTAACTTGGTTTCAAAAACTTTTCGATGAGATAGAAGTACGTTTACGAAAAGCGCAGGAGTGCAATCGACATAGCTATAACTTACGTCGCCGTCCCGTCTCTTATAATGTGGGCGATAAGGTCATGCTTATGAATAAAACTCTATCCAATGCCACTGCAGCTTATAATGCTAAACAAGCGCCAGAATTTCTTGGCCCATTTACTATCGTAAAGAAATTGGGCTCTTGGTCTTATGATCTTCTAGACGATTCTGGCATGTCCAAGGCCTGAAGTCTTCCGGTCCCATATCAGACGATCACGGATGATTCAAGTTTTCACGATGGTCTTTATAGTTTTTTTGACTCTTTTAAGCTTGGTTCATTACCTTCGCTTCGTATTCTGGATTTGAATTATTAATTATTATTTTTATAATTTATTATCATTTCTTTTCTGTCATTTATTGAGTTTCAGGTTTGGGTACGTAGATTTGAAGGCTTCAGGTTTATTCAATCGTCAGTCAACTTTTCAGAAAGTTCACTTCCTTCGGGAGAGAACTGATCTTTAAGTAATTATGAATGAAATAAACCCAATGTAACGTTCCGCCGCTGGTCAACCTTTTCATTCATTTCGTTAGAATTGAAATTGAAACTTGAAACTCGCATGAATGATATACGCTGTAAACGTCTTCTTTATGAGTACCGTTTTCGCGCCTACATCTTCTGATAAGTACAACCTGCTGCAAAGAAGTTGATCGCGGAAATCACTTGTTGGTTGACTTCTTCGATGTGACTATATTATGTTTGTCGCTAAGCGAATTTTCTAAGTTGAAGAAGTACATGTGCCCAATGAGAATAGTGCATTAATACCTATTTCGTTTGTTCGCCGCCTATTCGAAATACAACTTTGATACGACGGATTTTACACAAAAGAAAACCACTTGATTGGCTCGCATAACATCAAGTCAACAAAAAAAAGAACAACTTCTCCCTATTACACGTGTTCTTTTACAGAGGGGCGTACTCTTCTTATCTTCACTTTCCTTTCTGATTACGCAATTCTCCTATACGAGTGAATTCTAAAGAAAGGAAAATTCAATAAAATGGAATCGCTGGAATTCATGTGAGACCGATTGGATTGGGAAAACAGGAGACCTCCATAATATCTTCACATAAGGTCAGATGAAAATCATTTGTCTTTTCTTTCTCCGAGAGGTGAACGCACATATTACGCCATCGATTTTTCTCGTTAACGAAATCTACGCCACCCAGCCTCAACTATTGTTATATTATATTATCTTTGGTTGATATTTCATAAATTCACTCGTATACCTTCAAATTCGAAATACAATTTTGTATAACGATTATTTAATTTTTTTTCTGATTACTTCTCTCTAGAAATAACGGCACCGTATTGTAACATCATAAATGTTTAACCAATGCAAACGCATATAACCTTATATATATACAGGGATCTCCACCAGGACCGTCCGTTAAAAACTTTTTAAGTTCCAATTACAATATCAAGTTGAAATTTTTTCGCGGCCATAACTAGCGATTTCCAATTGGAGTGAAATATTTTCGAAGTGATACAATTTCCGTTTATACCGGAAGTGGGTCATCACTTTGTTATTTCAAATGGCAATCTACCTTTTTTATTATACATCTAGGACCCACATTTGACCAAGCCATAAAATACCCAAGTTGTTGGCACTTATCTGTCAAAACTTTTGGCAGATTTGATTATTTTTGTTATAAACTCGATTTTTCAGGAACATTAAAAAAAATTGTAGCTCGTAGATCTTTTGCACTACAGACACAATTTTGTTTGGGTTGGAAGGAAAAGGATCAAGGAATTTTTTAAGCAATCTACACATGTCAAATGTTTATTGCGTTGTTTTATATGATTTTTTCAATTTGGCCTTTTTCAAACAGCTATAACTCAATTTTTTCAAATTGCACGTGCCAATTTGTATATCGCCATCAGATGAAGCGTCAAATTTCAGATGGAATTGTATCAGCATGTACTATACCCATCTCTTATAGTTCCGAAATAATTTGGGAATATATTGAATTTTGATGATTTTGCAAGAACTAACAGAGAATGCTTTGAAATATTTGAATCAAGTAGCTAAACTGGCTACGCTCACCTGACAGGTGCCTAAATTTAATGTACTTGTCACTTCGTTCATTCGAATTTGATATTTGAACAAGAATTGTTGGTAATTTGAAGTGAAAATTTTTGAAAAACACCAGATTGATAATGAAATGGCTGATTATTCAAACGAGGATATGTTTAATCTCTTTTTAATTCATGGCGAATGTCAAAAAGTGATGGTTAGAACTTGCAGGCAATTCAATAACCAATTTCCAAATTTTTCGTCTTTGAGTAAGACAAAATTTCGAAAGATTGGAAGCAATTTTCTGAAATTTGGAGGAACAAAATACATAGACACTAGAAGAAAACCAATTCTCGAGGATGACGACAATCAAATTAATACGCTAGCGTATTTTCGTGCCAATCCACATGCGTCCATTAAACCAACAGGAGAAATCGATATTTTTGGGCCACAGAAAATCCACATTTCATTGAGGTTATTGATTTTCAAAATACATTCAGCGTGAACGTTTTTGCAAATTAAATGAATGATTTGTTGGCTTATCACACTTATAAGGAAAATCTCAATGGACAAAGACACCTGGAAATTTTGAGAGGAACATTAGCAAATGCCTTAGATGGATTACACCTTAAAATGCTGAGGGATTGCTATTAACAAATGGATGGTGCACCAGCACATAAAACACGAGCTGTAGATCAGCAGCTAACAGAAATGGTCGAGGATAGATGGTGGGGTAATCAAGGACCAAATTTATGGCCTCCGAATTCTCCGGACCTGACGTCCCTTGATTTTTATTTATGGGGCAAAATCAAGAGTGAAGTGTATCTTATTCCTGTAAGAAGTAAAGAAGAGTTACTAGAGCGCATTTATAATGCTTTTCGTAATATTGATCCTGAGGAAACTAGGAGGGCAACTAATCTTGTACGTATTCGAACTGTAAAATGTATCGAGCAAAATGGGGCCCATATCGAACATTTATTCAGATCGTAAATTAGTTCTCCCCTATGATGTTTGCTATCATTTATTCGTATTAATGTAATTATCTTCGATGATTGGTTTTCGCTTATTTCCTACAATTTTTATTCATCTGAATTGTAGAAAATTGTTTCTAATGCTTCGAAATTTTATTTAACTCATAGACGGTGAATTTGGAAATTGGTTATTGAATTGCCTGCAATTTCTCCCACTACTTTTGACATTCTAAAATGAATTAAAAAAGATTAAATATATTTTCGTTTGAATAACCAGTGGTTTTATTCCAAATGTGTTGTATTTTTGGATATTCGCATTCTGGCATAACGACAATTCTTGTTGAAATATCAAATTCGAATGAACGAAGTGCCAAGTCATTAATTTTAGGCGCCTGTCAGGTGAGCGTAGCCAGTTCAGCTACTTGATTCGAATATTTCAAAGCATTCTCTGTTAGTTCTTGCAAAATCATCAAGATTCAATATATTCCCAAATTATTTCGGAACTATAAGAGATGGGTATATGCTCATTTAATTCCATCTGAAATTTGACGCTTCATCTGATGGTGATATAAAATTGGCACGTGCAATTTGAAAAATTGAGTTATTACTGTTTGGAAAAGACCAAATTGAAAAAATCATACAAAACAACGCAATGAACATTTGACATGTGTAGATTGCTCAAAAATTCCTTCATCCTTCTTCTATCCACACAAGCAAAAATTGTGTCTGTAATGCACAAGATCTACGAGCTACAATTTTTTAAATGTAAAATCGAGTTTATTACAAAACTAATTAAATGTGTCAGAAGTTTTGACAGATAAGTACCAACAACTTGGTTATTTTATGCCTTGCTCAAATGTCAGTTCTAGATGTATAATAAAAAGGTAGATTGCCATTTGAAATAACTGAAAATCTTTCACTTCAATTCAATATATATATATATATATATATATATATATATATATATATATATATATATTGAATTAGTGAAAGATTTTCAATATTCAAATGGCAATACTATATATATATATATATATATATATATATATATATATATATATATATATATATATATATATATATATATATATATATATATATATATATATATATATATATATATATATATATATATATATATATATATATATATATATATATAAAAAAAAGATAACAGTTATCAAATCTTGTAATATTCTTCGTTGGTTTCTTTCCGAAAAAAATAATGAGGTAGAGTCATAGGTTTTCTCTTTAGTTTATACTGCTACTGCCATCTGAAATAACTGAAAATCTTTCACTTCAATTCATATATATATATATATATATATATATATATATATATATATATATATATATATATATATATATATATATATATATATATATATATATATATATATATATATATATATATATATATATATATATATATATATATATATATATATATATATATATATATATATATATATATATATATATATATATATATATATATATATATATATATATATATATATATATATATATATATATATATATATATATATATATATATATATATATATATATATATATATATATATATATAAAAAAAGATAACAGTTATCAAATCTTGTAATATTCTTCGTTGGTTTCTTTCCGAAAAAATAATGAGGTAGAGTCATAGGTTTTCTTTAGTTTATATTGCTCAGAATCTCATTTCATATTTTATTTATTTGTTTATATAAATGTAATATAATTAACTGACAATTTTGTCATATATCTATTCAGATCAGTATTCTATTCGATCGTTCACCACTTCACACAAAGGAAACTATTAATGAGTAACATTCAGTGTTACTTGACTAAGGTCCGTACACTGGATTTTTCCGGGAGAAAGCCTCTGACACTACTCGTTGGTACATTGATATCATTGTCTGATGATGCTATAGTATGTATATCTTCTGGTAGATTGATATATTCTCATAACATTTAACGTTATCCTAATATATAATTATTCCAGGGTATATTTTGATTATAATCATTGCCTGGCCATGGTATTAATTACCGGGTGGTGTATTTATATTTTTCATGAAATCAGTATGATTGCATGAACAGATGTATGGGCAACTCTTCAGGGTAAAAAACCCTATATATATATATATATATATATATATATATATATATATATATATATATATATATATATAAGCTTAAATAGTTTTCCATCTTATTGCGACGAAATCTTTACTGTTTATTCATAATCTGATTGAATTTATTATATTTTTCTTGATTGAGAATTTGCGTCCCTTCTTTTTGTAACCTTTCCAAAATATAGTAATTTGTTTTCTGACAGGTCATACCTGTTTATAGCTAGGAAAAATTACTTGGCGCTCAAAGATAATTTCTATAAACTAACCCCATTCTCCACTGACGGGCTTCGTTTGTTATTAAACAGCGCCAATTTAGAGAAAGATTGAACACATCATTACAGTTTTTCTCTCATTCAAAACTACCCATTTTAAACTGTTAAACCGCGCAGTTACTTCAAATGCAACTGTAATCTATTAGTGGGCAACTCTCTAATTTTGAGTAAGCTACGTTGTGCAATTGGTGTTTGATAGCCGTTCAAAGCCGCCAACCTCGCGAATTTTTACAAAAATAGAAACATTACTTTTCACTTGAAAATCCTGTCACTGAGACTAAGTAAAGGCTTGATGAACTAACAGGGACCCGGTACGATCAATTTCAATGGTTAAAAAGTGGTTTACAGAATTCCGTTGTGGTTGTACCAGTCCTAGTGACACCGAGCGTTCAGATCATCCAAAAAAGTGATCACGCCGGCAATCTTCGATAAATCCATGAAATGGTATTGAACGATAGGAGAATGAAAATGCGTGAGTTGGCTCTATCTGTAGATATTCCTGCTGAATGGGCACATCATATTTTACATTAATATTTGGAACTCTCCGCGAGATAAGTGACGCGATTGCTCACGCTCGACCATAAACGCAATCGTGTGATCACTGCAAAAGAGTTTTTAGCGATATTCAGTCGTAATACGAACGAGTGTTTGTTACTGTGGACGAAACATGGATCCATCACAAGACGCCAGATATCAAGGAAAAGTCGAAACAGGACCAAAAAAGGCCAACAAGGTTAAGACCACAGTTTTTTGGGATGCACGTGGTGTCAGTCACATCGATTACTTCGAGAAAGGTAAAACGATAATCGATGAATATTATTCAAAGCGTTCGAATAGATACGACGTTGATCTCAAGCAAAACCGGCCGCATTTAGCGAAGAAGAAAGTGCTGTTCCATCAGAACAATATACGTGTACACACCATTCTAGTCACGATGGCCAAAATCCACGAATTGGGATACCAACTGCTAACCCATCCAGCATATTCTCCAAATTTAGCCCCCTGCGACTATTTTCTTTTTCCAAACCTAAATAAATGACTGGGTGGTAAGATTTGAGTCGAATGAAGAAGTCGTAAACAAGCGCGTATTTCAAGAGCATGGAGAAAACCTATTATTTGGAAGGGATTAAAGAATTAGAAAAACGCTGTACTAAATGTATCATCTAAAAGGTGATTATGTAGAAGAGTAAAATGTTTATTTGCCGATAAAAATTGTTTTATTCAAAAAGTCACTGACTCATCAAACCGCCTTCTGAAAAAAACTCTATTCATTCGAATCTAAATTGCCTATGGTTCACATTTAATAAAAGAAAAGTTTGCATTGAAACTCAAAAATCGTTGAACGAAAACAAATACCGCACGTAGTTCGATTCTACGTGAAAAAGTCTGTCAAAATCATGTGTACATAACTTCTACAACAACTAAGATATTGGCACTCGAATAATTCAGAAAATTAAAAACATCCGAATAATACGAAAACGAGAAACGCTATCCTGAATCTGATTACAACAGTGAATTTCTCATGAAAAAAGAGCACGAGAAGGATAGGGTCCTCTATTCACAATATTTCACTTATACGCAATACTAAAACCTTAGAATCTGTCCACACTGTACACTTTTACTCCTCGTAAAATGCAGAGGCATATTTATGTCCCAAGACTTTATGTTTGTTATCAAAGATTGGCGTAAGTAATTAATTCTTTAGTGGAAGGTTATTTAGGAATCGCTTTTCCATGAATTAAAAATCTATTCGAGTTTAATGAAACTGACCACTTGCCCCAACTGAGACCTTATATTGATGATAATAATGATATTCTAAAACTCTCCTATTCATAAGAACTTAAGAAAAGAAATACAGAATTCAATCAATATTGCAAATTGAATTTTATATTAGTTATTACCAGAAATTTCACATATAAATAAAATCTATAAAATTTACCCAGATTGAAGAACAATGAACTTCTGGGAAACATCTTCCAGATTCAATTTCTTCACTTCAAAAACTGTATAGAACTTCGTTTTCGTTTCTTATTTTTCCACGGTGAATGAGCACGACAAGACAAATCTAGAAGAAAAGAAATAAAAACAAACCGCTTCGTCTACTTCACATTCGTCCAAATTGAGTTGGATGAAATCGAAAGAAATTTTCACCGCATTAAAAGTTCACATGGTGCGGCGCGTTGCAGAGTCCGTAACGTTGTCTGATCGGCCGCTTTTCCGATCTCCACGATTTTTCCGCAAGAACTGACGGGTAGAAGTAAATTTCACTTCTATATAAGGGAGGAGGGACATGCGCAAAATGTGATAACATGAGTGTTGGGGAGGATTACAAAATTATTAGATTTTTCATATCTCTCTTCGTTACAAAGTAAGACCATACCTCATAAATTGTTCTTTTTGTTTGGAGTGTTCTGAATATGGATCGAATGAATATATAAAGATATTTTTCCTTTCAATAACGTCTCGAAAGGAATTTTCATGCTGTTACATCATGAACTGGAGAAATAATTATTGATATTTCCTAAAAGAAAAAGTGGTTTTTCTGTACGGAGATACTGAAGTATGTTCTGAAAAGTACCTATTTGAATACTTGTGACCGTTACTTGATGCAAATTCATTTCAAATGATAAATAAAAGTGAGTAAAGCTACCAAAGGCAAAGTCGCAGAATCTAGATCGCTCAGCCGGAAAAAAATGGAGGAAAGGAAATCATCGAATACCACATGTTTATTCAATAATATGTTGAAAAATCTCTTGATTTCAAGGGGTTCCAAAACTTTGTTTCGTTTTTGTTCGGTAGAAAATTATTTTTTCGGGAGGATTGAATTTATAATTTCTATTATGAAAATATTAACCTTACATTCACTACCAGTAAAACAAACAATAATATCATCTACATACCGAAACCAATATAAAAATTGTTTATCTAATGGGTTGTTACGTATTATAATTCCTAAATTGTTAATGAAAATTTCAGAGAAAAGAGGCTGACTGACCTAGAATCTCCTAACACGCATTCACCTTGATGAAATCGCCGAGGCACTCGCCTTATATTTTGAAAAGGTCAGCATCTGAGCTAATTATGTTGCAATGTTTCGCTCAACAAAGCGAGGTAGGGATAGAGAACAAGACGTAAATTTTATGGAATACTAGATTATAACTTTCCTTCCACAATGCAAGAGCTCAATATCTCCATATCTCAGCTAAAAAAACGTCTTCAGGGTCTGATACCATCACAAATGATATGTTGAAGAATCTAACACCTTCATTGAAAAATCTATTTAAGAAGCATATAATGACATTTGGGAATCGGGTACTCACTCTTACGAAATAGAAAGCAGCCAACATATTGCCCATCTTGAACACGATGAAACAAATACCCTCAAGCTAGCAGCCAATCAGCCACAGTCGCATCTTGGAACAAATAAGATTACCTCTTGTTCCGTATTAAGCAGATTTTAGAAACGAAAACCTGACAATTGAACACTTTGTATCTCCTTCAGAAAACTCAGACATCTAGTCACAGTATTTTTTGATATCGAAAGAGACTATGATATAATCGGGCGCTATAGTATACTCGATCAGATGTAGAAATCTGGACTGAGATGTAAACCGCCAGTCTTTGTGAAATCCTTTCTCGAGAACCGAAGCTTTAAATGCGACTTGGAACTGATAAATCCTCATCAAGATATCTGGAAAATGGTATTCTTCATGGATCAACCCTAAGCTGTACTTTATTCATTGCATTATTCCAATCAACGACATAGCAAATAATACGGATCCTATGATTCAGAAACGCTTTTATCTTGAGGATTTAGCCATATTTCGCTCAGAGAAGACCGTTGGAGAAATATAGAACGCAATAGGATTAACAGTTCAAAATAAAGAGTCGGTAGATATCCAATTCTTCGAGAACATTACTACATGCATCCATTTTTATCATTTGCAATATGATTTAGTGCTCCATCTGAAATATAACGTGATCGCATGTGTTAATTTCCTCGGACAAACGTTTGACTCGAAACTTATCTGGAGAAAACGTAATGTGCGCATGCAAAGCGCATTTAGAAAATATTAAATATAATAAAAAAATAAGCACATACAGAGCAGGGTGCAGAGCTAAAATATCTCATAAAAATTCATCAAGCACTTCAACTTTCTTGAAATTTTAGTTTATTTTATTTTATTAAACAGGAACCTCAACAGGTTACAGGGGTTCTTCAACTAGAAACAATAGTAATACAATTTTTAACGAGTTGTCCTCGAAAACATGTTAACACTATTCAAGCTTATAAATGAAAGGAAAAAGAAAATTAAAATTCTCTATATGAAACACTACTAAGCCTATGAAATTCGGCACATAACACAACCTAATTGTATTTCCTCAAGTAAGTAAATAAAGTTTTTTTTGAAATTGTAAAGGCTCACTGGAAATAAGTCTATCATATTCAGGTGGAAATTGGCAATACGCATGATTCTCAGCAACACAGAGTTATAATAAAGGGCAGTTCGAGCTTTTGGAACATAGAAAAGTGAAATTCGACGATTATTATACTGGGGAACGTTGAATAGAAAAAAAATGATGAGAGAATAATAGAAATGACAGTTCATAGAACGGTACAAAAATATTCCATCGAAAATCATCCTTCTATGCTGCAAACTAATCAAGAGATTAAGGTGTTTTAAATATACATTATAATCACTTGCCGGTTACTCATCGATTGAATTTAAAGTTAAGGTTTTTGACAAACTTTCTTTGTACTTTCTTGCATACTCCAAGTTGCTTCTTACTAGTGTGAAATAGAATTTTTTAAGTAAATTCTCACTTCTAAAGTTCTTCGTTATCCTCAAAACGAAACCGAGCATTTCGAAAGCTTTAGATACCACATAATCAACGTGAACAGAGAATGAGAGTTTTTCATCAAGCATTATGCCAAGATATTTGATGCAATTTGTTCTTGCTATATCTAAGCCTCCAAAAGTGAATGTTTTTTGTATCCTGTTAGTATTCTTGGTAAACAATCCATCTTAGTCACTTTGAAATGCATCTATATCAGAAAAAGATTCCACACGTCTGTATATTTTGAGATCGTCGGCATACAACCCGTGATCGGTATTCAAAAAGCACTCAGAGATATCATTTATATAAACTAAAAATAGGAGTGGTCCAAGGTGGGACCCCAGAAGTAACGTTGAAGACGATTGAAGAAAATCCATTCACTACGACAAATGGCAACCTGTTATTTAAATATGAATCCATCCATTTCGTGAGCGATTCGACGAAACCAAAGTCAGACATTATCTGTACTAATGTATCGTGATGCACCTTATCAAAAGCCTTCGCCATATCAGTGTATATTGCGTACACTTGAACGCCTACATCAGAGCACTTTGGTAAAAAATTGACATATGGGGCTAGGTTCGTCAACGGTGATCTTCCCCTAAAGAAGCCATGCTGATGTTTGGACAGTCTAGTACTGCAGAGGTGAAAAAGTCGTTTCGTCAAAATTGATTAAAAAATTTCACCAAAATGGCTGAGAATGGAAATAGGTCTGTAATTGCTTATTGAACATTTTTTACCATTTTTGAAGAAAGGAACAATTTTTGCTAGTTTCCATTTATCCGGAAATATGCCTAGTTACAGTGATTCGATTAAAATAATTTGAAGAGGAATTGACAGTGATTGTCCACATTATTTTATAAAAATTGGGGGAATTGTGTTAGGACCTGCGCCTTTGGATGGATTCAGTTTGGAGATGTCTTCCACAATATCAGTTACCCCTAGAGGATTCATTGAAATAGATGAGAATGAATTGAGCTTTTCTTTCATAAATGGATGGATATGTAGTTTATTCATAGACTGGTATATAATGATTGAGAACTCTCTTTCCAATTCAGCATTTAGGGATTAGATACTGCATTAGCTCATTCCATACTAATCTTTCTGAAGTCTTTACGTCGAATCAGGTTTGTCCGGCTTTGACATAAGGAGAAGAAAGCTAATCGCAATACTTATATCATTCATTGCACACCCTTAAAGACAGAACTACAATCTTCTCTCTTAATATGTACAAGAATACAAAAATAGGCCAACCATAGATTGATAGATAGATATAGCAAATTGAGTGGGGATGCATAACAGTCTGACCACTGCGACTCAGTGGTCTATTGCAGCACACTCTGTCCCAAATTTCACAAATTCTATCCTTCTTGTGAAGAATATAAGCTCTATGATTGAGAGCTTAATAACCTCAATCAGCTTCAGTTTGTTACATCCGCGTTCCCCAAGTCTGACTCGGTTCCTAGCTGTGTATTCATACATGAAGTGTTCCATTGATTCTATCTCCTCTTCACATAATCCATATGAAGAGTCCCAAATCAATCCTCACTTATTCATTTGGTTTCTGAGGCAACAGTGCCTCGTTGATATGGCAGTTCGAATTCTATGGTCTAGACTGGAGACTTCAAACCCAGCCTTGGTTCTCGCAGTGGTAGGTCCACTGCTGTCAAATCGAGAGTATCTGAAGCCTGTGAGGCTCAACTAACGCTTTTGTACCTTTAACTACCGGTTATTTTCCATCCTTGCTGTATCCAGAGGAATTCCAGGCTTAAGTTCCGATTTGTTGAATCCCAAGCCTGTTTTTCGAGCGGCCAATGAGTCCAGCTTCTCATTTGCGTCAATGCCCGAGTGTCCGGGTACCCACATCAGACGGAGCCTATTCCTTTCTCGCAGCTTGGCGAGGGTGAATCGACGTTCTTTCAGAATGAATGATATGCAGATGTCGTGTACATTGAAAGCAGCTTGGCTATGAGTGATGATTTTTATTGAACTACTCGTTAATTCCCCTGCAATCAAGATGTTAGCACAGTGGTATTGGCAAATATTTCTGCTTGAAAAAAAGGCGCATGTCTACCAATACAGATCGACTTCTTTGGCAGCACCTCGACCATCTAAACCAGCTTCAACCAACATCTTGGGTAGTTTTGGCGCCATCAAGTAGACGGTCCTTTAAGCTAGTGAATTCCTGTAAGCTACCAATGAGGATCTGCAATGTCAAATGGTGTTGCTATGTCTGACTTAATTCTTTGCATTTCGTTTTTTTTTTAATTTCAGACTGAAAGCCGCCGCAATCGAAGCTATTCATACTTGTTACATTTCGGGAAGGGTGATGAAATCTAAGAGTAACCATTCGAGTTGCTCCTCTAATCACCAAGTAAAGCGGTTCAATATCCGAGATCAGTTCCATGGCTGCAGTAGGTGTAGAGAGAAGAGTTCCAGTATTCCTCATGCAGGCCGTTTCTACAATTCAGAGAGCATGAGTTGGAATTGCACTCTTAGGCTGCACTTCCACTGAATAACGAGGCCATATGTAATACGTGGTCTCATCATCATCACATTGAACCACTGAAGTTGGTTTGAGTAAGACCCCATTTCTTTTCACAGGTCATTTGACATATCTATAGGGAATACCTATCCTCGTCTAATATGTTTTACACGTTCTATTTCCACAAGAGCTCATTATCTAAGGTAACCTCTAAATATTTCGCTTCCTCCTCACCCCCAAATTGGTAGAAACACTGCTTATAACTCTCATAAAAAAGCGAGAGTTTCATAGCCCCATCAAGAATAAAATCTTCGAGAAATGGCAGTTGAGATGAAGGCATAATAAAGATCAGTTGAAGGTTTAAAACATTTACAAGATCCTTATATTTAGCCTTTCAGTTACCTAGAGAAGACATAACTGAAACACATCGCATTCGCACTGGTCATACTTTATTCACAGAAACATATGTTTTAAACCCAGAATTACTGCCAATCTGTCCTAGCTGCGAAGCACTAATATTCATAAAGTACAATTATTAGCGATTGCCTGCATTATGGTCATGCTTGAAGACAATTTGTGTTTCACGATTCTCTGAAGAAGAATCTGACGAGAACGTAAAAAACACTCTTACATTTATCAAATGTATCGATCTATATAGGAAGATGTAATAGACTATTGAATATGATTATGGAAATGTAACACTGCAGGTAATAACCGAAGCAGTGGATATTCCAAAATATTCAAAAAACTCTTCAGCAAAAAAATTTTGATATTAGTTTCGGTATGCGGATAATGTCATTGTATGTTTTACTGGAACTGAAAGTCAGCTAAATATTTTCGAAAAGTTTGTGAATTCAATTCATCCGAAATTAGAATTCATCACCGAACTCTTACAAAACGATTCAACTAACTTTCAGATTTAACAATTAACAAATGAAATAGACAAGATTTCTGTACCCTTCATAAATCGTCTCATACGGACATCCTTATTCCAATATGTCGTTGCAAACTGTTGAATATTAAATAGCACATTTCTACACCATGATTCACATATTCCTTCATCTTCAGATAATTTCGATAAACAACATCGCATAAATCAACATTTAATATTATTATTTTCTATTTCAATAAAGTGTACAATCCAAATATTGTAGCTGATTCACTTATCAAAAACCAACAACAGAAGGCAATATAATTGGTGTACTCAAAGTCTAAAGATCACCACAGTAACAGTTAAGTACCGTTCACTGTACTGAAAAAGAAACAAGGAAGCTATTAGTTCGTTTTCTAGGTTAGGCATTAGAATGCTCGGCTCAGATCCGTACGATATGTAAAATTATTCACTAAACTCTCGAAAAGTCATTTGCTTGCTTGAATGAAGAAATTAGACCCTCTTTTCACACATTTTTATCTGTTTTGAGGTTGAAGGTAAACAGTCTTCGAAATTATCAAACTTGGGTTTTTTCAACTTAAAGCAGAACTCAATACTATATAGGTTGTTCAAGATTCATACTTCATGACAGACACGGTGGATACGATCACTCTGTAGCGATTGTAAGGGCAGACTGATACACCATACAAACTTATAATAGCTTGATTCAACTCATGAAGCTATGAGACATACTTATAGAATAGATGTAGCGTAGATAGTTGCTGTCTGTAAAATTGTCACACTCCATAATATCAAGCAGACGATGTCCTGCCGGGAACCCTACCGCAGAGATCTCAATTTGGAATGAAGCACAAACCAACATCGAAAGTTTCATTCTATATTTAACTCATTTAAGATACCAACGTAGTGTGTAATAAATCATTCAGACCATTTATTGAAGATTCATGGAACTAGGAGAATGTATGAATATTGTGTTAAATGCTTGATGTCAAGAAGAATAACTATCTGATCACCCGAAAAGGTTTATAAAAAAATTATTTTCTCTATTCATTGAACGGCTTCATGATAAATCGAGAGAGGATTATCGATTTCGGTGCATTTCTTTGTCATCAGATTAGTAATTACAGCGGGATCGGTCCAGGTTTTGAGTCAATATGAATTACGTAAACAAAATGAATTTACTATGAATAATCTATCTTATGAAAATGATATGTAGCACCAGTTGAGTTCGTGTCGAAAAGGTGTAGCTATTTACCTACTCAAAGTCACCGATTTTCTGCACCACCTCGTTTGACTGGCGACTCATACGTGGAAAAAACAGTAGTACCACTCGTAGAATACTAAACTAAATTAATTAAATTAAAGTTTGTCTATTTAAATTGAGAAAACAACAAACATGCAGCAAAACTGAAATGAAAATTTCAATATTCCTATTCGTAAAACGATGAAAATGTCAATTTAACATTAACAACAACATTAACGAAAAAGGTTAATTGAGATGTCAATTATAGAAGAAGATTATGAATTTAGAGAATCGATCTTATACTTTCTGATGATCGAACCTTATGACAGATGTATCGATCAAAACCACCCTAAATCATGCCCTAAATATTCTTCAGTTTATACTAAATACCGGCTTCTATTGGTATCTACCTCATTTCGTGTTCCGACTTATTCTGGGTATCCTGGAGGTTCTGAGTATTCAGCTTAATCCGGGTATTACGCTTAATCTGGGTGTCCTACTTAATTTGCGGATGCTGAATTTTATTTGTCTCCGAAAAATAGCACCTCAAACATACCAATTTACTAGAATATATCATAGATCCGGAAATCAAGTGGACTATCTCTCACCCCAAGATATTGAAGGTAAGACCGGCTTTCTCTCAGTGATAGCCAAATCTGTAAAAGACTTATTCTTCGAAATCCCAAAAACTCTAAATGAAAAAGGCCAATTCACTTCAGCGTAAATCCTCTTTCTTTTTCTCACAATCTAATCCTTCCTTGAATATCTCTGAGATTTAATCTTTTTAAAAACATAATATTTCAGAAAAGTAGCTTGTCTCGATGTACGAAAAGTATTCACGTTAGAATTCAAAATGGCATGAGACCTTCTCACTACGTATAACCAACTATTGTCAAATCTACATCGAACACAGAAACTAATTCTTGTCACTTTGGACCCATAAATTTCCATAGTTAACCAATGAGTTTCCCGGATCATGCTATGACGGAACCAAACATAATCCTAGGCAATACCAAATGAGTGATTTTGACAATAATCAGAAAACTATTCGATCATCAATGGAGAATCGACTGTGACTGTGACTGTTGTGAACTCAATATTCAAGTATGTTTATTTCAATTGGCAATGTCGCCTCGATACAGGAGTTCTTTGACAATTTATTCTAGTCACCTATAAACTATGAAAACAAGACATAGAAATAATATGGTATTCTTCTATGATAATTCGAGATATTTGACGAGAAGGAACTCATTGAATTTATATTAAATAAATCACTTGACATTTCCGTTATTCATTACAGAGGTAAAGTGAACTGTTACTACAATATTTCATTTTTGTTCGACCGAATCCAACCTAAGATACTTAACTCTGATGAAACTGTATTATTTGAAGACCTGCTCTATATTCTAGATTTGAAAATGTTACATATCACAAATATGACAGTAACTCTGCCTATCTTTTACGCTTTCACGTCTAAGCCGCTGGACGGATGTCAATTAAATATGGCTGGAATTTCAAGGACAGATTTCATTTCGAAATCCTATCGCTAAGGAAGTGAAATAGGATTCACAGTTTCTATGGAAGTTCTATGGGTAAGGGACATTGATAATTGGTAATTAAAATCTTCGTTACCTTTGATTTCCCACACATAGGAAAGATCGTCAAATATTTCTCGCTTAGATATCAGATAGGTTAAAAATGCATCGCGAAGTCGCAGCGGGTACCATATCCCTCAATGCTGCCACAGGGAATGTGTGCTATGATGTAGGACGCTAACTATGCTTGACATCCGTATTAAAAATTTTTGAGTTATAAATGGTTCAACTCATCCTACTTTGTTTCATATATTATGTATTCCTACGAACATTTTACACTCTCTTTAATTATGGAAAGTGTCTTTCCCTCACTGAGATAGTTAAATTTTTTGATTCGAGGGAACCAATTTTATAGTTGATTCGAAGCATGTCAAATCATCTCCCCATCAGAATGCTCAACTTAAAATTCATTATAATGAGAGAAATTCAAGTTGCACTTTCTTGAAGAGAAGATTGGACTCTACTCAGATACCAATTTAAGTATGTTGAGTGATCTGCCTGATTTGAATTTCGGTGACTTCTTACTATGTGGTAATGTCAAAACCTTCTTACTATGTAGTAATGCCAAATCCAATGCTTGTGATACACCACCTGAAAAGTTGAGAGAGCTACTGAGAAAGAGAATAATCACTGCATGCAGACATTTGATACCTGACATTTTCGAGAACATTAGAAGAAACGTCGAAAATCGTTTGTATCATTGTATGGAATTTGGTGGAGGTCATTTCGAGCAGTTTTTCAATAGCTTAGTATTTTCATTTTATGAGTGTTCTTCTTATTCTTCCTCTGCTAATAATAAAGAAGAGTCCAACTTCCAGAACCTAGCGCCAAGTTGTTCCGAATCGATTTTTTACCTGTAATAAATTTTGTTTTAATGGATGCGTCGGATTCACTCTTTTCAGAGTGAAAAGGGTCGGATTATTGTTGGATCACCGGAAGAAGAAGTTTATTCACTGTTTCGAATGAATGAAAAATTTCCATCATTATATTATGATGAAAGAAAATAGCTATGAACGAGTAAGAAGAACAAATTACAATAGTAATTCTGAAAAAGCAAAACCAATAGAACAGGTTGATTTCTTCGTGAAACTTCTTATATAAAACCAACAGTTTATTCAAATTTTGAGAGAGGAAAAGCAGGGATGATATTTTTCATCGAACACTTCACGATAAACTGTTTTGATTTTGAATATATATTTCGTTCATTCTTTAATCCTAAGGAGAAATATGAACTAAGTTGTTAATTTACGCTAACAGGTTTCATACCTAAATGTTGATTCACAATATCGTTTTTGTAGTATTTATCCTATGCAAAGAAAAAAATATATACTTCTGTATTTAAGAAATATAAATTGTGCTGTTCTCGTCTTCACTTCAAATATTCTCGTAAACCCATGCTGAAAAAAGAGACGTAAAACAATGAAATCGATATGGTGGGACTTACGACATTTATTCAAAACATAAATTAATTTCAATGAGATATGAAATACTCATGTAACCACCTTTTTTTACGCTTTCCATAAACTTCCAGCAACTTCAACAATTCCGTTTTAATCTCGTGAATAGTAATTGAACATCGTATTTTTAAGTTTCTCGTAAGCTACAACCAGAAAATAATGCCACAAAGGAGTATGTCTCTCAAATACAGTCGGTAAGGCAATATCAAGGTGTTACTCTTTGTCATAAAATTGCAATAAAGTGTGAGCGGAAGCTTTATCCTGATGCAATTTCAATTTAGGTTGTTTCATTCTCTTAGAGCAGAGCGCATATTGTTTTTGCAACTTCTATGACTCTGATACGGCGCTTTTCCGAGTTCATATCACTCACTTCTTTGACATTTTCGTTCTCATAGATATATCTTAGAATACAGCGAAGTTTTCGTTGATACAACAACAACAATTTAACTACTCATAACTATTTTTAATCATAATAGATCTAATGCCGAAATTACTATTCCGATGCTGCGCATTATTCGATATCTTAATCAAGATTTAATATACAGGGTGTATCACATAAGGCTTTATATGGCTTGAGGGAATTTCGCTCACATTGAAAATTCTTAACTCTGCAACTGTTGCACCGAATACCAAGAAATTGAGCACATAAATTTCGAAAATTTCAGGTCCGGGCTAAAAAAATGTATAAAATTTTGTTTGGAGCGATACAACACCCTGTATAATGTTTTTTCATTGATTTGTTAACTGTTGCTCGAACATTACAAAAAATGTGTATAAACTATGAAATCAAATCCTCTGGCACTATTGAAATGGCCTTGAAATAAATTTTTGATTTTGCTGAATGACGAAAAATGCACCTGAAAAATTTTCCTGTTTTATTTACGTATGGTCTTTGACTCAGAATACAGGTTAAGACTATCAGTGGAATATATTATTGCTTAAATGAAGACTGTTGTTATAAAATGATGAGAATATTGATGAATAAATAATATTATTTATTCACCACTCTTCTACCAAGCATACTTGTGATGTGTTAATTCAGTATTAAGCTCTGGTAAAGGTACTGCAGTTTGATTGTTTCAAAATTCAGATCATGAATACGTGAAAAATTATTTTTGAATACTGATGCACACGGAAATTGATGAATAGTAACACATTATAAGGAATATAAAATACATGTCGTTTCAACTGATTGCAATACAAGTGTGTGAATATTTCAGAATAATAACACAAAAACAGAAGGAAAGTACTTACCGCTAAAACTAATAATTTTCGACACCCAATTTCAGAGTTTATTCTCAAAATAGCTTCCACCTTCATCAATACATATTTCCGAAAATCTGAAAATAGGCCTGGTTGCCTTCTGAATAATTTCAGGAATTCCTCTGACGAAATCACAAGTCTCTGTGAATCTTTCTAAGAGTTCTTCCCTTGTGTGAATTTCCCCTTGGTGAACCTTTTCTTTCAGAAAGCCCAAGAGGAAATAGTCAACCGCTTTCAGATCCGGTGACCTAGGTGGCCAAGCGATGGGACCTCCTCTGTTCATCCATCGATCCGTATACTTTTGATTTGAATAATTCCTCACTGGAAGTGCGTAATTAGGACCTGTTTTATCATGGTGGATTATAAGACCCCTTATATCAACTTCCGCCATTAATCTGTGCAAGTCGTTTCTCAAAACATCAAGATACCGTTCCCCATTAAGAGTTTCATTGAAAACATGAGGTCCTATTAGTCGATAATTGTGAAGTGCACACCAAATATTGACTGAAAATTTATACTGTGATCTTTTTTTCGAGATAGCTCTCGGATAGACATTGACTCGTCTGTAAAAAATATCCTACCGATGGATATGGTTGATAATAATTGTAGAAGTCCAATCGCGGAATTTCATCCCCAGATTCCAAACGTTGAGCAGGTTGAAGATGATAGGGGTGTAGTTTTTCATTATGCAGAATTCACCATACTTCCATGTGCGCTATGTGCATTTCATTTGCAATCCTTCCAGTGCTGATAGAATGATTCTCTCTTGCTCTGTTAATGACCTGGTCATCGTTATCAATATTTCTATGGCGATCACGTTTCTCCTCCGCAGATGGAAATTTCCCATGTGTTGTCAAAAACTGGTAAGTTAGACTGAAAGTCACATGGCAAGGAAGTCTTCTGTTCAGAAATCTTGTTTGGTGTTCTATAACCGCAGCTGGGGAATTGCCGTCGCAATATCCATAGACGAACAGAATATCTGCATATTCTTCATTCGAGAATTAGGACATTTCGGTTGATTAAGAAACCTAAAATTTGGTTTTTGTGAGAAATAACGACAAACACTATTTTCGAATTTGAAATTATTCATACTGACAGAAGTCTACTACCAGAAGATCTATGATGACAAGCATAGAACTCTCTCTTAGAAATGAGTACCTATGATTGCTTCAGATGTTTGAAACTAAAAATGGATTGAGATGCTTCTTATAAAGAATGAAAGGTTATGCATGTTTCAAGAATTCACAAAGTATTGAAACGACTGTAACTGTTCTGATGCTCATACACGTAGTATTAGTTGCTCACAAGTTCCATCATTTTAAATAATCATTAACTCATTCAACATGCACGGATCACTTGGTTTAAATTGAACAGTATACCTATTCTTTGGCGACTAATAGATATTTAGCTGCCATAGCCAAATAACAAGTTTCTTCTTGAAAAGTCAGATTTATGACAGAACGCCGAGAAATTATCATTAATTTTTTAATGCTTCCAGTATTTTGATAGCGAGAGTCTGCATAATATTAGCAATAAAATATTCCACTAATAGTCCGGGCCTGTACTGTGAGACGAAGGACATACATAGATAAAACAGAAACAACTGAAGTGTCAAATGATGCCACATTGGAATAGAATTAAAATATTTTTATATACAGGTTTCGAACACGTTTATTTCTCGTACAAAACGAAAACAATTTTTTTTTCAGATGGATTTTTCCTCATTCGCCAAAATAAAAAATTAATTTCAAGGCAATTTCAATGGTGCCAAAAGATTTTGTTACATAGTTTGTTTAAACTGCTTGTGCGGTTCGAGCACCAGGGAACAAATCATTGAAAAAACATTATACAGGGTACTGTATCGCTCCAAACATAATTTTGTACATTCATTCAGTCCTGAAATTTTCAGAATTTAAGTCCTGCTTTGGATAGATCCTGCAAAGGTGATCCTGTATGCCGAATTTCTTTGTATTCGGTGCAACAGTTGCAGAGTTGAGAATTTTTGAATATTAAGCAAATTTCAGAAAACAGTTTCATTATGTGATACACCCTGTATAATTTTTGATCGCTCAACATAAAAATCTAAAGTCTAAATATAGACGTAATATCCTTTTTCTTGGAGTTCGTATCTTCTACAATCTGTAAACTCTTTTCGAATAAGATATTCGATCCTATTCTATCTGATGGTCATTCGATCTCCGATCGAACTGAACACAATTAATCGCCATGTTATTATACGTAATACGAATTCATCATGTCAAAGCAGCTCAAATAACCAATACTGAGTACAAACCATTTAGTACTCAGCTTCGCCTTCTCAGTTTTTCAGTTTTCAGATATCGGTAGAATTTAACATTTGACAGATTTTAATAAAACTCCTTCGCTTTCAAATATTTTTCAAAATGGATACAAGATTTACTTATCCAAGACGAATAGATTACCAAGGAAACATTATTGTGTTGTATTTCCCAATTTCCCTCAAGATAATCTATTTTAATTGCAAATTTTTGGCAAAAATCACTTCCAAAAATCAAATTATGACTCAGGCTCGGAACAACCAGAGCTTCTACAAGATGACACTCCTCGTTAATTTCAATAGGCAAATGTACAAGACCAGTTACATGTTGCCTTTTATTATCAGCAGTATGTACAAATTTCGAACTTGGACTAAAAATTTTTAAATTAAGACGTCGTATTAAATCAACGCCACCTTTACCGATAATTGTAATATTGGAACCAGAGTCCAACAAACCAACTATTTTATTGTCTAATACTTTCACCTCGATGTATGGTCTATTATCGTGTGTCATTTTAGTGAAAAGTCGAAGTTTGGAAATTTTCAAAATTATTTAATTCAGAAGCCCTCAAATGAAACGACTGGGACGAATCTCGGGCTTTAGTTTCGCCCCAAAATTAGTTTTTTGACACTGTGAGCAGGTACGAACAGTAACGTTAGGTAATCCACAACGATAGCAAAATTTACTTTTCCTAGCTCTACACTCACTATAGAAATGTCCTTTCTTATGACAATTCCAGCATTCATCGGGGTTAACAGGAATATTATTATCTTTTTATCAATCGTTAATAATTTGGGTGAACGACTATAATGTTTTGAAATATTATTGTACGGGGAATCCTTTTTGGATTTGAAAAATTACCTTTCGCAGTTTCAGCACGACTAGTCGAGGGCAACGAAATATTTATGTCCAAATAATCATTGTCTTCTAAACGTTTAACTAGCTTGTAAAGTTCGGAAATGGAAGAAATTTCTGTCATTGCTATCGCCTTACGATACTCAGGGATCAAATTATTTCTAATATATTTGAGTCTAGTGCTCTCCGCAGGGATTCGAGTGAGTTGATTGAACAATTCATTCATTTTGGCAAAATAAATAACGGCCGATTCATCCTTAATTTGAGTTCTACATTTTATAGCTATACATCCTGCATACTATTTGATCGTTCAACATGAGAATCTTTTTTTCCTAAATATAGACGTAATATCTTTTCCGTTGGAGTTCGTATCTTCCACAATCTGTTAACTCTTTTCAAATGAGATATTCGATCCTATTCTATCTGATGGTCATTCGATCCCTGATCGAACTGAGAACAATGAATCGCCATCTTTACTATACGTAATACGAATACATCATGTCAAAGCAGCTCAAATAACCAATACTGAGTACATATAGTACTCAGCTTCGCCTTCTCAGTCTTTCAGTTTTCAGATATCGGTAGAATTTAACATTTGACGGATATTCAAATATTTTTCAAAATGGTCGATACAAGATTTACTTATCCAAGACGAATAGAATGATGAAAAAATTGCACTAGAGATATAACCAACATTGTTACGTTAAAGGTGACCCAGAAGGAATTTAATTTAAAGAAGAAAATCTAATATACGAACATTGAAATAATTATCAATGGACAATATCAACAAAATCCTTTCAGTGAACATTCTCAGATGAAGAAATTATAGAATGAACTGAGGAAACTATTCCAAATGAATGAAGATATTGTTGTTTATTAGAGCCGCCAGATTGCAGATGGTCTAAATGAATACTTTTCTGAGATTGGTGCGACTTTGAGCTTGCGAGTTCGAATATCGAATTGTGATTCTAAATGAATGCAAAGAAGTTCTGTGAATCAAATAGGTTTATTTGAAACAAGAAATAGTGAGATAATCAGTGAAATAAAGAAACTGAAGTCAAAGAAGTCACGCAATCAATATTGTCTTCAATATATATTGAGAAAATCATAATCATTTCTCCCTAATCAAAATGAATACTGTAATGCTTTATATTACATTACATTCGTGGGGGTCGATTGGCTTTGCAAGCCTTTCCGAACTGCGACCAAATTGATCTTTTGTTCGTAAACCTGCTTATTCATTTCCCTGTAGGTCTAGATCCCTTACAAAATTAAGAATCTCCCTGGGAGCTTTCGCTTTTACTTCGTGCGGCTCTAGTTTGTCGCTACCGAAGTGTATATGTCTTTGACGGACAGTTGCGATGCAACTGGAAAGAATATGTTCGGCAGTTTCATCGCCCTCTTTACATATTCTGCATATTGCCGTTTCCGATTTACCCATTTTATTGAGATGGTATCTTAGTGGGCAGTGTCCAGTATGGAGGCCTGTTATGATCCTCAACTCGTCCCTAGAGTGATCGAGAAGCTGTTTTGTCTTCTTTGGCGAATAGTCAATGAACTTTTTCGCTTGCCTTTGGCCTTGAGTTTTCCTCCAGTATTATTTTTTACTAGATTCTTCTCATCGTTCCAGTTCCTGTCGTCTGTGCGGCTTACCCAGACCGCAGAACGGTTCAGGTCCAGTGGGTTGGATTCCAGCAGCTGATTTGGCCAGTTCGTCAGCGCCTTCATTTCCTTGTATGTGTTCATGGCCAGGCACCCACCACAGGAAAAGTTTGTTCCCCACAGCAAGTTGCTTCAAGGATTGACGGCATTCCCAGACAGAGATGCTCCGATAACTGTAAGAATTTAGAGCTTTTATTACTGCCTGACTGTCCGTTAAAATGTAAATCTTTGCCCCTTTGAGTTTCCTTCGTAGTCTCTCCTGGCAGCAATGGTTTACAGCAAGTGTTTCTGCTTGCATGATTGTGGGAATAGCGCCCAGAGGCACTGATGAAGAGTACTTGGGTCCATATATGCCTGCTTCTGTTCCATCAATCGTTTTTGATCCGTCCGTGTACCAAATGGAGGATTTTTGGTCTAATTGATTTATTTCTCCCTTTACGATGGTGCGGTCTTCTATTACCACTTCGAAGGGGTGTGAAAATCGAACTTTAGTGGCATTATATCGGATGATTGTGATAAGATGTCTGGCGCTATGTAACCCAGAATCCCCAGGTGTCCCTTCAGGTCACCAGTTAATAGTTTTTTTGTGTCTTGGAGCCATAATGCCGCCATCAACGCCTCCTTTTTCAATTTTATATGAAGAGGAGGGAGATTTAGGATTACCTCCAGGGCAATAGTCGGGGTGCTTCTCATAGCACCTGTTATGCCCAAGCACGCAAGCCGCTGCAGTTTTTGCAGCTTGTTTTGCGTAGTTATTTCTGATGTTTTCGTCCACCATACTAACGATGCATATGTGACAATGGTTCTTATAACCGCTGTGTATAACCAGTAGGTTATTTTTGGCTGTAGTCCCCAGGTCTTTCCGAAGAGTCTACGGCATGTCCATAGGCACGATGTAGCCCTGGAAAGAGTGTTGTCAATGTGTAAATTGAATCCATTCAGAAAGGGGGCTTTGAGTTCAACTTTCTACGTCTTGTGAATGAAACTAGAATCGTTTTGTCTAGATGGATGCTGAGCCCCTCTTCAGCACACCATTCGTTTACGATATTAAGGGCTTTTTGCATCAGGTTCGATCAGATTCCATCATGCTTTCCCCTAATGATGATAACTAGATCATCAGCGCATATCCTTGTGCGTTGAAGCCAGCGTTGTTCAGTCTTTCAAAGAGGCCATCAACAACTACTGATCAAAGTAGCGGCGATAGGACACCTCCTTAAGGCCATCCTTTCATTGCTGACACTGATATTTCGGTGTCTCCAAAAGTGGCCGTTATGATCCGGCCTTTAGGCTTTTGTTTCAAGAATATATAAAATTGGAGAAGTATTTCAATTCTACTTGAAATAAGAATTTTGAATAATGAAGTTGAATGACATTAAATTAGAGCAAGGCTAGTTTAAAAGAAATTACAATCGAAACTATCTATAAATTACCTTTGCCTAGCTAGATCAGAGTCCCTTTATCTCAGTGTGTGAGATCTTCATCTAGAACCTACTTCCTAGATATAGCCTTAGAAATAATACTCATCACTTCATTCAAATAGCTTTATTACAAAAAAATTTTTTGCAAATTTTTCTTAAAATTAAACAATTTCCACGAAGAAATAATATATGGGCGATGTCAACACAGAGTATTGGGTCCATAATAATTCTAAAACATCTTTAAATCATAATTGGAAGACTGAACCTGGCCATCGGGGCCCTCTCGGTCAAACAGAGATGGAATTTGAGGAAATATCGCAGGTTATGTATTTTTTCTATTATCTCCTTAGTCCTTTTCATGACCTTGATTGCTATGTAAAATCTTTTCCCAGATTTGTTTAGACATATAAGAAGTATGATTGTTGAATTTTTTTTCTGCTGGTTTTCTTTTTCCATTGTTACAGATTCCTGTCACAAACCCTCTTTCTTTCACCCTAGTCTTCGTTTGGAAATCATGGAATGCAAGAGAGAATGAAGCGGCTAAGCAGAAAAATCTTTGGTACTTTTATTTGTACACAAGACACTAACACAACATGAACAGACAAGCTATTGCTAGTGCAATAGCGACAGGGAAACGAGTTTTTTTTGTTCCTCAGGTTTTTTCACTCGTTTTTTGAATCATATTACAAGATAGTATGGTTCCCTGTTACATTTCCTGAGCTGACACTTGTGTTTTTCTGACACACCAAAATTATATATACAAGCATTTATTATAAATACAAATATTTATCGAAATCACAGTAACTGACTAATGAATTACTTACTATAATCAAGGTAACTAATGCAAAAAAACTTAACATAAAGTTTAACCAATTACTATAAAGAAGTCTCAGACGAGATAAATTCAAACAACAAAAGTACTAATTTTCAATTTAGAACAATCTGAGCTTTTCCACAAAATGAAAGTCAATGATAGATGAAGATAACAGAAAAGAAATGGATCATAAAGAAGATCACTTAACTTTTAGGACTGAGGTTAATTCCCACGATGGTTGGATAGTGTTTTATATCGGTTTTCTGGTATTTATGTAGCTTACAACTTAGAGGTTACTCGATTGGCTGAATATGGTTCACAAGATGACTGCCCTAGGTGGCAAGACTAGTTCCCTAAAGACATGGCTACCCCAGTCGTGAAATATCAAGGTTGGCATAAAGATGAAAACTCGTGACAGTGAAATATCTTGATGGTGAAAAAAAATAATTGAAATAGCAGATATCGATCTAGGTTAATATAACGAAAGAACATTCGAAATCTCTGTGCTCTCTAATTGAATTCGTTATCGAGGAAATCCGGCAAAATACCGACTACTTATAACGCCTCAGACGAGTGGAATTCATCCAGAAAATCAAAAGAATACCTACTTACTTTTTCCAAAAATTATTCACTCCAACTACTACAACACAGCTCAGATAAAATCACGAACGATTCCGAAGATTTCTAAATGGAAATAGAGCGGATCTAATGAATTCTGAAATTATATAGACTGTGTTCTATGAAGAACTATTAATTTTCAAAAGACTAATGAAAAACCGAAATTATTTGCCCCACAACAATGAAGTGGAAATGAAGCATAGAATGAGTACTGCTTTCTATTCTCCCACAGAAACGAGAAAACGATTTTCTTTCAAGTACTGACTTACAATTAACGGGTGAATATCCCAGATCAACACCAGCTACACCTTACGTATATAACTATAATTTTTATTGGGTATCACTACTAGTAGATTCTCGATTCGAGTTTCAAACTGTTTGAATAATTTACTTGATGAAATGAGATTGAAATAGTAATAAAATTATGAAAACTGAGTCTAAACGATATGAATGATCAATTCGAGAAATTTTTTGGTTTAGATATGTAGACGATACTCCAGCATGTTTCATAGGATCTGCTAGACAACTAGATCAATTTTTACATCGATAGTTTTCATCCCAAAATTGAATTCGAAATAGAGAAAGAAGTCGAAAATCAGATTCACTTTTTAGACCTTACAATCACTTATACGAATTACACACAAAGTTTCGATATATATAGAGAATCCAGCTTAACGGATATTTGCATCCCTACTGATTCCACACACTCAAAATCTGATATAAACGCTGCATTTAATTCAATGATTCATAAGGCTTTCACTCTGCCTTTATCCGAAGAAGATATGTCCAGGGTAACTAATGAAGAAACAGATAAGATCTGTGGTAATCCCTCAAATATAATAAACAAAATGATCCGAAAAAAACAAACACAAATAGCAACTCGTTATATTTACCTAAGTGAAGAATCAACAAATACAGATAAACATATTTCATTAACATATTTTGGCCCTATAAGCGACAAGATTGCAAATGTCATTTCGAAACAGAATAAAAAAGTAGCTTTCAAGACGCACATAACTATCCCAGGAATTTTTCAATACTGAAGATAAGAAAACTGATATATTAAACAATACTGGAATTTACAAAATGTCCTGTATGATTATGAGGGCGTCTATATAGATTAAACTGGTAGTTCATTCAAAAAGAGATATAAAGAGCATCAATCGAATTAAAATAATCAGAAAACAGATTTATCCACTCTTGCTTCACACTGTATCGAAAATGGCCATCATTTTCCACCCATAGAATAACTTCAAATTATTGACAGAATACCAAAAGGACGAAAGTTAGATTTCTTGGAATACATCGAAATTTTCAAACTGCAACAAACCCCCCATAGAGATGATCTTCTGAACGACCAGTATGGCCCGGATTATTCGTAAATATTTAATATCTTTAAATAATACCTGCTTTTATCATAATTTTTTTTTGCTCCTTATTAATTTTCTACCTACCTGTGTATATATGTATGTATTTTCAACTTTAATTCAATACTCGTATGATAAAAAATATGGATTTTCACCAGCTATTTTTCCCAATGTGCCCTTCCCAAATATTTTGTTTCAACAAATTGAAGCCGCGTGCGACTATGTTAGAAATTTTTGCGCATATCTCGATTGGGTGTCTAAAGAGAAATGGGATATGTAGCCACTGAATGGCCAGCCAGATCAACAGATATCCAATTTTTGCTTCAATGGACCGAGAAAATTGAAGATCTTAAGTGACAGCAAAAAAGCAAACAAACAAAAATACAAAATATTCCACCATAACCGACACGGAATTCATAGAGCATTCGTTTCAAGGCTTGGCCATTGTAAAGACTCGGGGGTTCAATTGTCAACACATCATTCTAATCTCATTATTGATTGTTGTTTATATCATTCTTCTTTTGTTATTCTCTTCTGAATTCTACTAAATATTAAAACCATTATCATGTTTTGATTTTCTGACAGAACAAGAAAATGTAATTTTTTTACTGCAATCTTGTCACGGCAGTCGCTCAAACTTCTAGGAACGTACAGAATTAAACGAGAGCTCTGTAATAATGTAACAGTATTACACACTATTCACTACTATTCAAAGAAAAATTGTAGTAGCAGAAGAGCAAATTAATTTGGTTAGGATGTGTGGAAATGGAAAACAAAATCATACTGTTTGAGCGTTTTCCTTAAAACTTGATTATTAGAAGTCCATATCCTTTGCACACTGAATTACTCTGCAGCTATTCGATTTAACGGCTTTTCTTTGGGTCAAGAATAATTACCTTAACCCGCCACAGCAGTGATTTGCTGAAAAAAATGCAGAAAATGGCAGATAACTAGATAAATGACTTTATAACTTTTCAATACACCGACACCATCAGTGTGATTACTAACTCAAACTAGAATGTTATTAACAGCTATTAGAAAAAAGCAGGATCGACGACGCAACAATTTGAAATTGAACGCTTGGGCTGAATAAATAGAACTTTCTTTATTAGAACATTACTTTCTAATAAGATAAAAGGAACTCAGGAAATAAAATATAAAGTCAAGTTAAGTAAATAATAAATCCTCATATTCTCAAAACTACCTCGCCTGTGAATACTATTAGGTTCACAATTCAACATGATGATAGAAAATATTTCGCCTACAAATAATGACTGGCGCTAACTACTTATATGAAGGAAAAACATAATGAAAGAGGAAATATTCCGCCTGCAAATAATGACTGGTGATAACTTCTTGTTAGGAAAAATAGATACATAAAAAAAACAAGAAAATGGAGGTTATCTGTCACTCCACGATGTAGTTTTCCTAAAACAGCAACAAGGGTACTGTCTCTCTGCATCAATCCTACCACCACACGGTGACCTCCAATAAGAGTTCTGTCCCCAAAATGGTTCTCTCTCCCAAAACGAGTTTGCTTGTAGACAAGGATTGGTTTGTCGAATCATTTGTGGGTTTATTTGTGATCCGAAATACAAACAGATCTCTTAAATACATTAATGTCCTGGGTAAAGAAGGATTAACACCGTAGCTTCGTCAGACTAATGAATGTCTGAAGAAGCTACGGTGTAGTGAAACGTGTTACGAATCACAATTATTAAGTAAAATAATTACCTAGCTGTTGGGTGGCCACTTGAGTTCATCTTGTGTCTTCGTCGAAATTTATTCTTTTATGTTCCCCTTACGGAAAAATTAAATCACGAACTTAAGCTTTCTGGAGGTATCCAGTTTTAATCCCACAAATTAAATTTTCACATCGTGAAGACTAAATCCACTGGTTTATTCGGGAATCGACAAAAGAAAGAATAGAGGAAGATCGTCTTAAGAATAAACCTCCGAAAGTTGATTTCCTGTGGGAATTGTACGACTATTCTGTCCCACAAATTCTCCGCTAACCCTTCTTCAAGACCCTCGATACGAACTTTCTAAATCAACTCCAATTCGTTTAGGTTGACGCCGAGAACAATCACAACTTCTGCCTAGCAATGACTAATGAGAGTTTTTTCGACAGAAGCGCTCCTCAGGTCGTCGAAACCGATCCCTGGCCGCGTAGAGTGAGGAAAGATGGACTACAAAGGAAAGGAAAGGAAAAGACAAGAAGAAAGGGTATTATTACAGGGATCACATTTGATATTAACTGACATGGGGGGGGATAGTGCGCTTGAACAAACCATATGCCAATCTTCGTGAACCCACGGTAAGGAAAACGAAAAATGGCAACTCCTACATGACCAAAAGACCAAAGAGCGATTCGTTAACGAATACGACTATCTCCAATATCCCAATACTGTATAAGTGATTCTGAGGATAGCCAACGGCCAGCACAGTGGTATCAAGTGAAGCTTGCAACCCCAACTCCACAAGAATATGAAATGCATTTAAGCTCAATTGGTCCCAATATTAGAAAGGATCGATATTTCGTACCACAAATAACTTGGCTGATGTTAAAATTATTGTTTGTAGACGAAAGTCATATTTCAGGACTGCACTAAAAAAATTAGTTTTTTCTTAAAATAACTGAACAAACACCCTGCAACTCTTGCACACGATCTTAATCATCAAGAATTGCTCTAGAAATGAGCCAACTGCGAAGGTTGTCGCATTCTACTCAACATGAGGATAGAGCATTTCTTTTATTTCAGAAAAACTTCTCGAACACCAAATGTAACTAACCTCCAACCAACAACTCAGCATTGGGTTTTTATCGTTTTTCTCCTGTAAATACAGCTAATCCTCTCCCTACAGAATGTCGAGGAAGAGTTACAGGGGCGTATTTCAAAAATAACTCTTCAATTTTTTTATTGAAAAATATATTCATTTTCATCTTGAGTTTTCATCAACGTAAAATATTCGTCTTCGATTGATGTCATTCAAATGATGCATTAATTATGTTCTAAATATAAAACGAAATGGATTGTTTGTATGGTCATGCACTGCTCTGATTGACAGCAACTCTTGAGAATAAAAACTTGTTCTGATATTTCTATGGCCCTAACTTCTCTTGTGATGGCGACTTTCAACTCGTGCAGATTTCGAGGTTTATCGACCATAGACCTAAGCTTTTAGGTTTCCTCACAGAAAATAATCACAAGCAGTGAGATGCGGGGAACATCACCATAACGAGAGATCACATGACCAGGAAAAATGCGACGCACAACATCCATTGAGGCTCTGGCTGTATGTGCCGTGGCACCGTTCTATTGGAATCAAACATTTTTCTGTTCATTTTTCGTCATCGCAATCACCCCAAGACGACTCATTGCGCACCAAACGGTGACTTCCTCACTGAAGTGGGAATTGATGCAGTTCGCGGGTATTTTCTGCTGCTAGTATCGGCAGTTCTGTTTATTAACCGAACCGCTCGAATGAAAATGAGTCTTATCACTCATGATTATCACTGGTTCATTCTCATAAGCGAAAATCATTTGCATTCTCTCGGAGAACTGCTGGCATTGTGCAAAATCTTCTTCATTCAGGTGCTGGACAACCATGAGCTTATAGGGGTGAAAGGAGAGGTCTTGATGTGAAATTATGCGGACAGTTCGACTACTCATTTGGAGTTCTGCCATACGTTTTCAGACGGAGCGCTCTGGGCTTTGAATTACACCTTGTCTCACTCTTTCCACAGAAGCTGGTGTCCCTACACTTCGGGGACGACCTTCTTCTTCTTCTTCTTCTTCACCGTGTAGAAGGCGTAGCGCCTGTTCAGTTCCAGTTTCCCTGCAGCAGTTCTTGTGAAGTTGATTGCCAACTGTCCCGCCATCGTTTTGGTGGTCGTCCCACGGGTCTTCTTCCGTGTGGAATGTTGTTATATACGGTTTTGGCTATTCTATCTGTGGTCATTCTGTTTACATGCTGGTTCCATTCTCTTTTCTTTTTCTTACCCATCTTACAATATCGTCTGTTTCACATTTTTCCATTATGTCGGCATTTCTTTGTCTGTCATTCAATGTGTAACCGGTTATAGTTCTAGCGTTTTCATTTCTGTTGTTCTTAGTATCCTCTTTGTTACCGACGTTTCCGCTCTTGTTTCTGCCCCATATGTCATAATTGGTCGCACACATGTTTTGTAGATTCTGGATTTGCATGGTATACTGAGGTGTTTATTTCTCCAAATTGGTTGTTTAAGATGTCCCGATACTGCAGCTGCTTTGTTCACTTGTCTCCTCACTTCATCTTCAAGGTATCCTGTGCTTGTTATTTTGCACCCTAAGTATTCGAATGACATGACTTAGTCTCTAGTGGCGTTGTCTATTGTTAACTTGCAGCGCAGAGGTTCCTTAGCTATGGTCATGCATTTTGTCTTACTTGTTGAGATTTCCATATTGAAATTTTTTGCGCGTTTGCTAAAGACGTATAACATTCTTTGTAGGTCGTCTTCTGATTCTGCAATGAGTACGGCGTCATCGGCATAGCATAAGATGTTAATTTTGTAGGTTCCCATGCGGTATCCTAGTCCCAAGTTTTTAACGGTCTCTACAAGTTGGTCCATAACAGTATTAAATAGTAGAGGGCTAAGACTATCACCTTGGCGGATGCCCGACGTTGTTCCGAAATGCTGCGTTAGGGTGTGGTTTGTTCGTATTTGCGTTGTTGTATTAGTGTTCAGATCTTTTATGAGTCTTATATATTTTTTGGGTACCTCTTTGTTTTCCAGTATCTTGATTACATCCTTCAGTTGGACTCTGTCGAAGGCCTTCGTTAAGTCTATGAAACAAAGATATGCTGGAGTGTTATATTCAAGAGACTTTTCTACTAATTGCCTTGTTATAAATAGTGCATCGACCGTGGACCGGTTTTTTCGAAAGCCTTGTTGCTCTTCGCTGATTGGCATTGTTGACGTTATGTCATCGGCAAGAATCTTTGTAAGCAGTTTCAAAGAGGTGCTTAATAGGGTTATTCCGCGATAGTTGGCAGGATTTGTTTTGTCTCCTTTTTTAAAGATAGGCACTGTTACACTTCTTTTCCATTCTTCTGGTATTTTCCGCCTTTGGTACAAGCTGGATGGATTGAGTAGTCCAGCAAGTGCTAATGCCGGTCCCAAGCCCAGATCAAGGAGGAAGGTTCCTAGAAAAGGTTAGCAACCTGCCTAGGGTAAAACAATTCATTGCTCAAAGCACCGGAGATGCAGCCTCGGAACAAGGACAGAAAACACGGAATACAGGGACGACCTTGAGGTTCTGAAATGCTGTACTCATTGGATGATTGTGTCATGTTTCGGAACTGAAACGTTCCGACCAATTGAAGCGCTGGTGAAAATGCCGCTGCACGACAACGGCAGACTCTTCCGATTTTAAATACTTTTCAATTGCGAACGCACGGTGCCTCTTGTCCAGAAAACCATTGTGAACTGAATGCTAACATTTCCTGAGTCGAATGACCTCAGCTGCTCCCCACTACTTACTTACCGTTACGTGTACTATCCGTTCCAAAAACGCCTTTCCATCACGCCCTACCCTATATATTCTTCCTGCGAAAGCTACTTCATTGTTTATTTCTTTTTCCACTACTCCGTTACTTATTGTTATTATCATTTCTGAGTATTTACATTCTTCGACTCGTTCAATTCAACATGCAAAAAATGTTTCGTGTTTTTATTTTTAGTCCTATTATCATTGTTTTTCGTTTCACTTATTTACTTTCAAATTGATGTTAATTTCACTCATCAAAGTATTCGGGTTGAGTAGTCCGAGACCGCTATTAATGCCATGTCATCTGTAAAGAGTAACTTTATGATTTTTCTCGTGTCCTAGTACCATCGGTCTTAATCTTTGTTTTGCCTTTTCAATTGCGTCATCTGAAACCACTGCAAATAATAGTCTGCTAAGGACATAACCTTGTTTAATACCATCTGTAGTTTTCGAAGTGTTTTGAATCTTCCTTGCTAGTCCTTACAACGTATTCTGTTGTATGGTATAAACTTTTTATAATTCCAATCATTTCTTTATCTCCTCCATATTTAACCTATTCGTTATTTCGTACAGACGTTTTGGTAATATTGTAGACATCTCCTACCAGAACGTAATTTTTTCTCACTCTTTATTACTGAGTTTTTCGAAATACATTACATGAAGTTTGAAAATGAAATGTGAAAACTCACAATTACTTACGATAGGTGAAAATATGCAAATGTATTTTACATGCAATACAAATCGATTAGATACAGATATTTCCGCCTTCTACAATCCCCACAAGAACGAATCAGTACCGAAATAAAGATACATAATCCTATACAAGTATGGTTAACGTGTTCCTGATATTCAATAATAATGTGACACATTGTGAGGGCCTAACGGAAAGCCAAAATATTCGGCTTTAAAATTCCCAACAGATTCGTCATTCAGCAGAAGCAAATAACATTCCAATCAAATGAACATGTTTCAAACGTATCATCCGAATGTAATAAAGCTGGATATATTTCGTGAAACGACATTCAAGCTGTCAGTTTGGGAAAATGAAAGAGCAATATTAAAAAACCTGGTAATATCCGTTACAGGATTTCAACGTTCAAGTTGTATCATGCTTGAATAACGAATATTATTTTCATTTCCAATTCATATAGTTTCTGAATAAATTTAAGAGTTTAGTATTTTTGTAGAATGTTCTATTTTATCAAGGGTAACTATTCAGTCTCAAGCTGGGATGCAGCAATCAGTTGGAACAAAATGATATTTGGTGCAATCTATAGCACAGGTCTACAAAAAAATTATTTCGTTTTGCGTCGCTAATTCTCTGTTATAATTCGTTTTATTAGCCCGCAAAACGTCGCGCGTAGCTACTAAAATCTTGAAACTACGTTCAGGTTTGTACCGATGGATCATAAACTACAAAATGTATTAATTTCTTTCTTCAATCAATAATATAGATATGCCGTCGTCAAAAAGGTGTGGTGTTAATGATCCGAATATATTCTGCTATATTTGAGGTGAATATGTAGTGAAAAAGTTCAGAAAAGATATCAGTGAAGAAGACATACGTTGATTACTTTAATATAGAGGTGACAGCTCTGAATTAACCGTGGGTTCCAAATATTGTGTGTAAGTTGAGCAATGAATATTTAAGACATTAGGCAAACGGTAAGTGTAATCATTTAATGTATAGTGTGCCGATGATTTGGACAGAGCCGAAAAATTACATTAATCACTGTTATTTTTGTGTAATAGAGAAACATGTTAAAAACAGAAGAAAAATGACATCCTGATATACTGTCCGCTAGAAGATCTCAATTGTATTGAGATCACGTATCGTCTGCTATCATTCAAGATCTTTCAGATCTATCAGATTTGTTGGACACAGAGATGGCGGATGTTTTTTCTGATGAAACGTGACACTTTTTTCTTAAGATACTTTAAGTGATTTGAGAGCGATCTGAGCTACTAGCATCTAGGCTTAAAGAAAGAAATTTGTTATCTCAAGGTACAAAGATAACGTTTTATCGTGGTCGCGAAAAGGATTTTCTTCCATTTTCTAGCTCTGAAAATAATATAGTCTATTGTTATAACATTGGTGATCTTCTAATGAAACTGGGGCTCTCAAGATACAAAGCTGAAGATTCGAGATTATTTATCGACGGTTGTAAGCTAAGTTTAAAATGTGTTTCATTAGATATTGGTAATAATCATGAAGCTGTACCTATTGCTCTCTCCTCAACAAAATCAAAAGAAGAGTATCACAACTTAGATCTTGTCTTAGAAAAACTTAAGTACTCGGAGTACCAATGGTTTATATGTGTAGATTTAAAATAAAATGGTCAACTATTTATTAGGTCAACAAAGTGGGTACACTAAATTTCCATGCTTCATATGTTCATGGGCAGCAGAGCAAAATAAGACCACAGGATCAAGAAAGATTGGCCTATGACAAATAATATGACAGTTGTCAAACAAAATATTTAAAACCCGCCTTTAGTATCTAGAGATAAGATTATTTTGCCTCCGTTGTATATCAAATTAGGACATATGAAGCAATTTGTTGAGCTGCTACATACAAATGGTCCGTGTTTTATATATATATTTCAAGAAAGATTCCCGGTTTACGTGATGACAGCCCGCAGATAAGACCTTTAATGAAAGACAACGATTTCATACATTCGATGAACAATTTAGAAGCAGCGGCGGGGAAATCATTTGTTGCTGTTTTAAAAATTTTTTAAGGAAACCAGAAGACTGAAAATCACGAAGAGTTAGTTCAAAACCTCTCAATTTGCGTTTAGGGAACATTCGTGATTCAACAATTGATAAATCTTACTGGAATGAAAGTATTAAGAATGGACTCTTGGAGTAGAGCAGTGTAACTCGTCAGTTATGGATTGCGGCGAAAACAGTCAGCAACAACTTTTAGAAGTTATCCTTCCCACCTTCGATTAGGCATGGTGATCTATCGCATTATTCCCTAAAGACACGGCGGATCTCTTTGCTAAAATGCTTCTCAATCGAGAATAATTGAAATTAGGTTCAGAGTGCTTACAGTGAGCGCAATCTTCAACATCTGAACTATAGAAAAGAAATAGATCTTGGTGAAATACTACCAACTGTTTTGAAGAAGTGTGCTTCAGAGCTATCAACTGGCATGAAAATATTCAGCCATTGCTAAATATGCTTCTGCTCAACTGAGTTTTCTTTGCATGGTTAGGCAATACGTCTTGCCATAACAGCTGATGTTTTTATACAAGGCCCAGGTCCTACCTGGTATGGAATACTGTTCCCATGTGGGGCTCCCCACCCAAACATTCATTACATCCAGAAGAGAGCAGTGCGCGTCATTGACCACCCGGAGATCCCTCGTGATATCCAACCTTTCGCTCAAAGGATTTTCCTATTTTCTACAGACATTTACATAGTAAATGCTCTGAATAACTGAAAGGCTCTGTCCAAGAAAGAATCCATTTTCAAAAAAAAATAGGCTCGCGAAAGACTCTCATCAGCGAACAGTCCTACTAATACAGCCACGAACCTCTCTATAAAAGTTTTCTTTCTTTTACAGGTCTAGTGTGCTGTTGAACTCGCTTTCATCGATCTTTCCAATAACTTATAATTTGCCACTCTTAAAAAGCAAGTGAACGCACACATTAAATCATCTTGGGCGGCCACAGCTGTGCATTACAGACATCGCCTCTCCCTAAGAAATGAGAATAAGAAAAATTAAGTTAAAATTGAGGCGCAAAATTTACTGCAACGTGGATCTAGACACATCAAACGTGGCACAACGTTTACTTGTGGATATTATAATTCCTAAATTCGCTCATACAGGTGCACAAACTTGCGCATTATTTCGGAGTTGCGTGCAGATCTGTTACGGCGTCGAGTGCGCTGTTCTCATCAAGCAAAACCTGACACAACTTGTGGAAATCTGAATGCCAAGCAACTAGATATACAGGGTGTCCGCACTAAAGAGCCCATCAAAAGTATCTGGGGAACAGGTTTATGTATCAGTTTGAAATTATGGGATCGAAGCGAATGGATACTGATATACCATTTTCAATTATTTTCAGAGTGGTAGAGGCAGTTCAAGATCTCATGGCACGGGCGTCACAAATATTCTGCGCGAGGACGAGCCTTCTATTAGTGAAATTCGTTATTTCTAAAAACGTCTGTCTGCCATTAATGCAGTGGGTGCGAGGTGGAATAACAATACAGAGCTGAACTTACCCAACCTTTAGCATGCGATAATTGCGCTTTTCGAATGAATTGTTCACCGTGGTGATCATAATTGTTTTTGACACTATTCAAATGCGCATATTCAATGGACTTAATAATTTCACATTTCTATGGTATGATTCAAAAACATGTGCAGTCTAGGCATTCTGTCTTTGAGTTGAACATTTTTCCCGGTTTCAAATCTTGAAATCAAAATTTCTCCAAACTAACTTGTAGTGAGTGTGATATCGATTTTGTTCTTCTCACAAAGTTTGATACTAACCTCATAAAGGTATGTACGTCTTTAATATAGATCATTTTTATGCAACACTGAAGAGAACATGAGTGAGCCAATAATCTGAAAATGATGAAATTTGTCGAGGGAGAGGTTAGAAAATATGTTCCCATATGGCCAGTCCTTTACAGAGTTTGATTTATCATATATATATATATATATATATATATATATATATATATATATATATATATATATATATATATATATATATATATATATATATATATATATATATATATATATATATATATATATATATATATATATATATATATATATATATATATATATATATATATATATATATATATATATATATATATATATATATATATATATATATATGAGACTAATATCTTCGCGACAGACTTCGTGAGACATATGTAAACTTGAGACAAAAAGAATTATTCAAAAATCCTCAGATCAATGAATAATCCTTCCTGACAAGGGCTAGTTCCAAATCTGCCCACCATGCACGCAGCCCCCAAGAGCCACAATGGTGCAACTAAGCAGGATGACGAGAAACGAAGCGGTAGACTGCAGTTTCGTCCTTATTGGGAGCTCATCAGTGTCGCATATCGCTTCTCAGCATCCTATCAATCTACATCGGGGTACCCTATCGATTCCAGAAAGGACGCACCTAGTACATACGTATGAGAGTCGCCCTCTATGGACCGAGACGGTGAAACTGCTACCGAACTTCGAGAAAGATACGAAAAATAACAAACAGAAGTGAGAACGTTAGAAATTCAAACACTTGGAAGCATCTTTCGCCGGTCCGTGAATCACATCAACGGTACAAAACGAACGAAATAATCCCGCTGAAATGGTGCTCTGTTTCTGGGTCAAAACCTCCCGTCGGTAAATATTTGATGAGACAATTATCTTCCGCGATAAACTTCGCGAGGAGTAATTTGTAAACTTGAGACAAGAAGAATTATTCAAAAATCTTTAGATCAATGAATAATCTTTCCTGACAAGTTCTCGAAGTCCGGTAGCGGGTTCACCGTCTCGGTCCATAGAGGGTGACTCTCGTACGTATGTACGAGATGCGTACTTTCTGGAATCGATAAGGTACGAAACTATAGTCTAACCTTCTCATTGATGATTCGAGGTGGAAAAAATCGAATCAAATGATTTACGTTCAAGTGAATTTGAGTTAAAATTCGCATATCGCCTTATGGTAGCCGACCATTAATCGAAGGACTCGAAAATTTTTCTGTGGTCTGCATTAAGAACTCACCAACTTTGACATGATTCAAATTTTTACACCAGGACCTTTCGATTTTTATTGACGATTTTTCTGAAACTGATCTATTTTCCAGAAATCTCTGAACCGTCATCTTTGAGGGATTGATAACTGGTCCTCATGGTTGGTCTTCGGTTCTGAACATTCCAGAGTTGTAAATAGTATTTCGGATGATTTTCGCATCAAAATCATCGATCGTAGATCTTGGGCTAGGTTTGGCAATTGTTTTTCTATGTGAAGAAAATTTAACACCTTCTGGTGTTGATTCATTCTCGTGAACAAGTCGACACCTTGTTCGCACGCTGACACCCGTAGCTTCTGATACTCTATGATATATAGAGTCGATGGGTATAATAAGATTCTTGGCCTCTTTTTCTCGTCGCTTGAAATCGTGCAATCGGAAAATAATTTTCCTCGCTTGGCTGTGAACAACTCGCTTCAAATTCTTGCCCCTATTACATAAAATGGCAAAATTAAAATAAAAAATCTCTTTCATTAAACAATTACTGATACAGAAAAAATGGAAGTTGTGACTATAATATATATTTGGAAATGATTGAAAAATCCCCAAAAAATTTTTTCAATCATTCTCTATATCAAAACGAAAAACTACATTCTTGTGTATCAAGAATGCTCAATTCTCTTTATTAAACCTTTTAGACAATAATAGTGATTCTGTCATGTTGAACCAATCTATGGATAAACTATAAAGCTTAAATTTCATGCTGGTTGAATGACGAAATATGGATTATTATATCGGTAGGTCTATGAGGGATTATGATTGAATGAGAACCAAAATATTCAATTTCCTTTTAGAATTTCATACTTGTTTCATTTGAAGAGATAATACTTACTTTTTTCATCTAATGCGGAACTCCAAAGTCTTGATGAAGACTATTTGTTCGTTTTATCAACACGCAAGAAAAAATGTATAAACACAGAAGAGTCAAAACAGAGACTTTCCGAAACACCTATAGCTAAGATTTGAATGCGGCACTGTGCCACCAGCCAGTTAAATTGGAGATGGACAACTTTTTCAGGTAAGGGTAGTATGGACCGAACTTGGTCTTTTCGCGCAGGGTGACGCACGTGTCATGAGATCTTGAACTATTTCTATCACCGGTTATAACGGACATCGACTACAACTTCCCTATTTCAAATAACTGCGTGTATTTTTTGATTCTCTTTTAAAAGATATTTGTTCTTCCTAAAATTGACTACCATTGACGGTGGAGGTAGTTTCATTACTAGCGATGAATATGTTGCAGTAACCGTCTTAAGTTATTTTGTACCAATCCTAATGTGTCTGTAGCACATACATAAATCAATGAGATTTTGGACAAAAATAATTTCCATCCTTAAAAGTTGTCATAAATTTCATCGATGAATCAAGGATACGCTGCGGTTAGGATTAATTTTTGCTAAATGTTGATGGTTCATAATCAAAAAACCCATATATACGAAACATTATATGAACCGAGGAGACCAAATCATCATCAATTGTATTTATTCTATTATCTTCCAACATCGTTTGAGCTGCAATATATTCTGTTTTAAATTACGAAAACCAATGTCAATATTCGATTCATGAAGAAAATTGAAATATTAAGTGATTTCGTTTACCCTTTTTTGGAATTTCTGGACAATCTTTGGTCAAAACTACGTGTTTCATATTGGTACCAATTGCGTGGTGTATTGCATACCTTATGCATCGGAAAAATTAACCAGATTATCTGACCACAGAGAGATAAAATAATAGGACCATGAAATTGGCATGTAAGATCTGGGGATATTACCCCTTTAAACTTTTATCTATGGGGGTACCAAAAGAAGAAAGTTTATAGTTTGCCGATAAATTAGTTTATTTCATTATTAATTCCAAAAAGGCACTTCATTGAGCGTTTGAGTATTGTAAAATACTCAAAAACAGTATTAGACGATTTAAATATTCAAACGATTACATTTTCACTACGTTATTTACGTTTTTTGAATTTTATATTCCATAAATGTTACAAATTTTATTTAATTTTTTATGTTGCCAAAATGAGATTGTTGAAGTGAGCTAACGCTCCTCATTTCAGTTTTCTGTATTTCATAAGTGACAAAGTTTGATAGTTATCTTCTTAATTGTTTTCAATTCTCCGAACATCATCTAGAAATTCCAACAGTTTAATAAATAGTGCATTTCTTTCTTGACCACCTTGTATAGTACAACGCAATACCACATATGAAATGTAGATAACGACTTTGCAAGACTACTGTGGATATTTTTAAGAAGTGTGACACATTTGATTTGAAAAGTCTTCTTGTTTACTGGGTTTCACAGATGTAATACTATCGTAGTAGATCAGAATTATGAAAATGCAAATTTAAGAAAACCTCATAACAGGATAGACGAAATGAAATCTGACCAGTTGAACGGTGGAAAGTTTATTACGTGTATAACTTTTAAGAAAACAAGAAGATCAATGCTATTTCGTAGATACAAGTTGCTACTTGCGTCACCCTCCAATTTCATCTTACATTCACTATAAAATGTTTATTCCAATTTATTCCGTCATCAGTTTGCTAGAGAAGTTAATAATGAAATAAGTAGATGTTGCATTCGCAACCAGAAATCTCTGAAATAGAAATGGTGTTCTAAATGGTCACTACTAATCCTATTAGGAAAGTTTGTTGCTGGACAAACTTTGTACTTCTGTCCCAACGGATATGTTTAAAGCAATGAACGAGCATCTTCATCGATTTGGTACACCAAGTTATAGAAACTCTAATCTGATTATCTGAGCTAATCTATGTTTCTGAACACCTTCGAGTTATCTAGTGTTGAAACTGAATTTAATAAGGCTCTGAAAATGATTGGTAGCTATTCAATTTCTATATATTTCATCTGACAAATTAGTTTGACATTCAAACGCAACAAAAATGACAAACACTAAGATCAGATGCAACAACATTTCAGCTTCGTTTTTTACTAATATGTATTCTCAGGCCCGCCGCTAGCGGTTTGAACGCCGGTGTGCAATTCCTATCGTGCCGCCCCTATCTAACTACAAAACCCAGGTGTTTATAAAAATCTGAAAAAAAAATGCTGTACAGTGAAAAACTATATTATATTACGTTATTTTATACAAGATAGATACACTAATACGACATTAAATGAAAAAATGAAGGCAAGAAAGGTGCAGTTTATACATATTATGTGGGTAGGTATAGGTATTAAGTTATTTTACAGAAACTGCACCTTTCTTGCCTTCATGTTGGCAAAATCAGCTATAATTTTTTTGGTGTCTAGTCTATGTAGAATCTCATGTTCAATTGAAATTATTGCTAAATTACTTAGTCTTTGCTGGTGCATAGTTGATCTCAAATAGTTTTTTATTATTTTTAACTTTGAAAATGACCTTTCACCAGTTGCAACTGAAACCGGCAATGTAAGTAGTATCCTTAGCGCTATTGCTGTATTCGGAAATGTTGACATTAATTCATTAGCAAAAATGTATTGCAATAGGGTTTGTGGATCATTAGACTGGTTTTCAGTTAAATGCAACTTTAAAGCATTGATTTCATTAAACATATCTATACCGTCAATATCTGCGTCACTACTTGAACTATCTTTTAGCTTCACATTCAAATCTTTACAATGTTTCATTAAATCATCTTTGGAGTAACTAAACAAGTTATTATTGGTGAAAAAGCCAAAAACGTCGGTAAAAGTTTCCAACTCATCGAATCTACGTTTTAAAGAAGTTAAGGTTTGGTCCAGGATCCTAAAAAAAACATCTACCTTGTATTTTGTTTTAGGGTCTAGTAAGACTTCATCACTCTGTTCATACTGAAATTGAGTTGGTTTTCTTCGTGGACGAACGGTATCTATAGGCGGAAAATCTGCATCTACATTAAGTTCCCGAGCCACAGTGGTAGCTTCTTCTAACACCCTTTCGAAATGCTCATCTGTGCGATATTCGGTGAATTTATGAATCAATTTATTTAACAAATTTATGCAGATTTGAGTATTTATTGTGGGGTTTTGCATCATTTTGCTAATAGCATTAATTTCGTTTAAAATATCAAACCAAATTACAACTAAGCAAATAAATCTATAATTTTGAATATTCAAAGCAAGCGAATGTGCTTTGTGAGTTGTTGTACAATCCCATTCCGACGAATTGTTATCTGATATTTCAAGTAAAGCGTCAAATATTTTTTCGAGGTGATACCGTTAAGGTTTGACCGCATCGATTCTGCTAGACCATCTCGTGGCACTTAATGCCTTTAGTTTTAAATCAGGTAAATGCTTGCAAATTATGGACCACCTTTTGGTAGAAGACGAAAAGAAAACGTAAATTTCTTGAATTAAGTTGAAAAAGTTGACCGTGTCGTGCGTTATATTTGCCGCATCGTTAACGACCAAATTGAGACTATGCGCCGAGCATGGAACGTAAAATGCACGATTATTCATTTCCAATATTTTTTTTTGTAATCCATTGTGTTTTCCACGCATATTAGAACCATTGTCATAACCTTGGCCACGTAAGTTTTTAATATCAAGGTTTAATTGCGAAAATAAATCTAAAACAAAATTTAATAGTCCTTCACCTGTGGAGCTGGTTATCGGACAGATGCCAATAAAACTTTCGCATATTGTAACATTTTTAGTTTCACTGTTTAAAACAACATACCTCATTAAAACTGTAATTTGTTCTGTGTGACTTACATCTTGTGTGCAATCTAATATGATAGAGAAATATTTTGATTCTCTGACTTTGTTCAGGATATAAATTTTTATGGTCGTGCCGAGTAAATCAATGATTTCGTTCTGAATCTGATCTCCTAAATAGTGAATCATGCGAGTTGAATCGAATTTCGAGGCTTGAATTCTGTGAATATGTTCCTGCATAACTGAATTAAAGGATGCTATCATTTCTATTGCTTTAAGAAAATTACCATTATCATGCTCATATAATATTTTGGACGAGCCCCTAAACGCCAGACATTGATGAGATAAAAATTATATAACAGCTATGATCCTTTCCAATACATCACACCATTGTTTTTTTTCAGATTCTAATAGTCTCAGTTGCATTTGATTTACAGTAGTTTTATTTTTTAACATATGATTTAGTTGGACCCAACATTTTATATTTTCGCTATGGGAAATGCTTGTTTCGTGTCGTTTTAAGGTAGATGACAGATGTTGCCAATCGGAAAAACCGCTTGGACCTGACAGACTACTTACAGTTTTACTGAATATTTTACAACAACAACAATAGACTGAATCTTTTGACGTAGAGTAAACAAGCCATTCTCTGTTAATTTTTTCTCCATTAGGAAGATTTCTAGAGTAATAACTGTTTGCAAATTTTCTTCCATCGATATTAGTAGGAAAATTGTGGTTAAACAGCTGCACGGGACCACGGCTTACCAAAATATTAACAATATCATTAGTCATACTGGCGGGCCACGAACCGGGATCATCACCACAATCTAAACAGCTACTTGATGACGATAAATTGCTTACAGGTTCTTTAGCACTACTTTCTCTTTTTTAGTTTTACTGGAGTCTCCTTCTGAAGGACTAACATTTTCTCTTCAGATACCTCCATAACTTCTAGATTTAAAGCTGCGCTTGTTGAAGCTGCATCTACGTCAACATTCTCTTGACATTCAGAGTCCCTATTTTCTGGTTTGCTAAAAAATTTCTCAAGAGATCCCGCTAGTTTTTTTTCTCTGTATCTTTTTCTCGTTTTTGCCGTCGAAATTGAGCTCCTGAAATTTTTTCCTTTTTGCGGTTCCTGGAATTTTTTTGAAAAAGTTTAGTATACGGTTGTACAAAAGTAACTTAAATCCCAAAAGGGGGTCGATCATTCCACCCATTATTGCGAACAACCTTTACTAGGGGGTCAACACTGAAATCGCGAAAAAAAATCAGCTTTTCCATACATTTTGTATGGAATAGTTATTTTTTTTCGCGATTTCACCGTTGACCCTATAGTAAAAGTTGTTCGTATTTATGTGTAGAATGACTCCCTTTCGGGATTTAAGTTACTTTTGTTACACCCTGTATAGGTATAATTTTAATATTTTTTTTTATAAATCTTCACTCTTAAGTTGTATAACAGAAAAAAATACCCTTTAAATCACAATAATAATCACAATACTACTGCGAAAAAAAATGTTCATACCTACTGCACACAAATGTAATGGAATAACTAATTTTTTTTTCGCGACTTCAGAGTTGACCCCATAGTAAAAGTTGTTCGTATTGATTAGATGGAATGTCCCCTTTAATTACTTAAGTTACTTTTGTTACAGTCTGTATTAATTTTAATACATTTCTTTTAATAAATCTTTACTTTAAGTTTTTTCAGTAAAATAACCTTTAAATTTTACATGAATACCTGCTGTTTATATGAATGCGCCCATATGCTGATTAATTAAACAAAGACACTTATCATAATTATGATTTTTTGCGCCGACGGATAATATAAATAATTTTCTAAATTATTTTAATAGTCACACTTCGCACAAAAATATACAGAATATTATTAATTTTAAGTACCCTGGACCGTTTCCGGATCTCACATTAGGGCTATAACCAAATAATTGAAGTTTGTTGTTCACTCACATCACTTTCGCATTTGTGTTAAATAAATAAAAACAAAGAAATGAGTATATAGTTTTAAGGGGATTTCCCCTGATATCTGTGGGATTTCCCTATTTCGCATAGAGCACGATACGGATTAACTTTGTTCTCATGAATTTCAATAGATGGCGCTATGTAATGCTACGATATAAAAGAAATATTTGGGCGCCGTTCATCATATTATTTTTATAAGGATAATCTTTTTAGTATTGTGAGGTGACAATGTCTGAATTTTAGTCGATGATTGTCTGATTTGCCGCCCCCCTGAATGCGCTGCCCGCGTGCATTGCACGCCTTGCACGCCCGCTTACGGCGGGCCTGTGTATTCTATATAAATTGAATGAATGGCTAAATGTGCTACTAAGCGCAATGACGGCTGAACAATTCTGCATTTTTTCAAATAGAAAATTTATATTTTAAATCTGGATGAGAGAGTGGAAATATAAGTATCTACATATCTGACACCACTTTTGAAGGTGCAATATAGTGTTTAAAAGAATGGTATAGGATTCCTGTCAGTTTGTTAAGAAGAAAAAATGTTCTATAAACATAAGATATTGTAAGATCAAATGTACTTCTATAAATGTAAATAGAAAACATTACGTATTGAAACTTTTTGTTTATTTTGTATTTGCTATTAAAAATAGCATAGGTTATGATTTGGTGACCCACCTTTTCTTCGATTCTTTCTGCCTGAATTTCTTATGTTGAGTCCTGGGTAGATCCCTGAAAAAACTTGGTGAGAGACACGATGCTACAATATTCCTCAACTTACCTTAAACTCCTACTATAACTATGAATTGGTAGTATATTTGAATATTTTACACACTTCGACACAGGAAGAAGTCAATAAAGTACCAATGGAAAATGCAGAAGATGTAGATAGATGCGAAAAATGTGGAATGATCATTCTTATTCATTCTCGAAATTTGCTTTCATATATTTCGTTGATGAATGTATCCTGCTCAGATTTATTCGAGCATTAAATTGTATGTGACAATATCAATACGAGCAAGAAGAAGTGATCACGTAATATGAGAAAATTTTTTAGAGGTTGTTTTATGATATTATATCACATATTATTTGACAGCGTTAAACTCTAGGCACTATTTCATTTACTTGCAGAAGAAAGGGGTGATGAGTAATTCATCTGGGCAATTGAAGTTAGAGAGGTGGCTGTCTTCTCCAAAACTCTAGTGTACAGACGTCAGAATGAGAGATACGCCTAGTGTAACTATTTACCTACCTATGGTTCCGATGAAGGTTCAATAATGGCGTGGGTGGAATTTCTTTGGTCCCCCTCACTGATCTTGTCATCATGAACAATGTGTCTCTGAATGCTCAGAGATACATTACAGACATTTAAGAAGAACATGTTGCATTTGCGGCAAACATGGGTGAAAATTTCTTGTTTATGTGTCACGTGTTAAGACCGTAACGCTTCGTTTTCTATTATCACCTTGTCTCAATTATCCTTTGGTAATGAACCGTAATGCTGAAACTAATCCATCATAGAATTCAAATATATTGATTTATTGAATGACAATTATACCGTTACGCTTGAAGAAGGGGAGAGATCTGATAAGGAAATCGTTTTCACGGGCTGAAGCGGAAAGCTAACTCGTTCCTTTCTTCTGGCTTCCTTCGCGGTGATCAAAAGTGACTTGGTTGAAAATCTCAACTGTGATATTTTTTCGAATTTGATCAAGAAGTGACTGTGGAAGTTCAATACATTGCTTTCTTCGACTCCAATGAGAAGGAGAGTAAGTTTCATGATAATTTTAACATCCTTGTTGGCTTCATTTCTTTTCTGGTATTATGTATATTTTTTTTCCTTTCAGCGTTATTATTGAAGTTTTTATTATTTTCTTGTCACACACGCCTTTATGATTTACACCTTGCTTAATGCTATTTCTTGCTCAAATTTTCCACATGATCGATTAATATAAGAAGAAACCTTTATTTCTATGTCATACAAATTTTTCTTCTAACATAAGGTTCATGTTTTTCTGAATATATTTACTCTATGAATGACGGTGGAGTGCAATAAATGGAAATTTGATAATTTATTTTCAAGAAACACTTCTTCGGAATATTTTGTGGTAGGTTATAGCTAAGTAGGTATTTGAGAGACATTTTTTTTGCATGCTTCATTTTCATCTAGTTTTTTTTTGGTTCTGCGCATGTTATCTAACTTTCATCCATCATTAATTCATATCACTTTTTTAACATGTGTCTCAGGCACTTTGTTACAAGTTTGAGTATTCCATGTTTTTTTCATCAAACAAGTGCAGACTATTCGCTGAGACATAGTGCAAGCTTAGAGGCAAAATATAGACATGTTATCTTCAGCCCATAGCTCTGGCTGAAATCCCCCAAAATTTGAGAAAACATTTTGCTCGTTGACTTGGATACCTTCTCCTTTATGGAAGGAGTGTAACTTCCGAAACAACTGGAATTGACGTTTTTTTTCGATATATGACAACCTACCATTCCACAAGATTTATAGCTGTTTCCTGTAGCTGAAGTAGGATTTTGGAGTAAAAGTGCAGTTTGGCAGCAACCACACATTTCTCAATTGTTGCTATGTCGACATAAAGCCATTGTTCTTATTTTTGGTGATTGAAATCATATTTTTTCTTGTTTTTGATTACATACATACATACATACTAAGAATATTCATCCTGTAAATTCATTTTTGTCTTCGAACTTACATCAGTTTATTATATTTCCAGTTAAACTTTCGTGCTTGTTTCACTTGTCCTTAAACTCCAACAGTAAGATAGAACAAAGAATTTCAGGGTTTCATGCCACTTTAATTTTACACCTTTTTAACTAGAGCTAGTCAGGGTAAAGCACCTAAATTCAAGAGGGTTCAGGGGTAACATATGCATATCCCACATATCCCACCAATCAATATCGTTAGGAATTGCCTTCTAGATCAAAATTGAATTTTCGATTTTGTACCTTGTAGTTACAACACTACACTCAAATTTGCTGGTTTAAGCTATGTTAGGTTAGATTTCGCATTAACATTTCAGATGACGTGAAAAATTATGTATAAACTGAACATTAACATTCATTAACTCAAACTGATTAGGTAAATATCTCCACTTCTTCATTCTTGTAGAAATATAGAAATGGCTATTAGTTAAAAGATAGTATCAACTCCTGAACTCTGTAAACTCCATGAAAGAATACATATAGGTCACTGATATGTTTCGGTATACTCGCACTATAACACTAACATTTTATCGGATATTCGTCCGAAACTACAAGAGCAAGTAAAGTTTCCACGGAAATTGGTTTACTAAATTATGACTTTATATTACAACTTGACGTTTGACGTTCGACTCGAGTGCAGTTTCCTATTCAATAAATAATCAGATTTCAGTATATATTCTCCAAAGTCAGAAGTTATTGAATCATATTCCCTCACTACTCTGTTTTTCCAACAAGAACATGTTTTACACAGTAATCGAATGTCTCCCAAAATATTATTTAGTGATCTTGTTCTTCACAGTGGTCGGAAAACCTGTAGGTTTTTGGCTAAAAAACGTCGAGCAAAATAGGTTAGATTCATAGTAGAAGTTCGGTGTTAGTAATATTCGGTTGATTCTGGTTGGTTTCTGGTTGTATCTGGATATCCATTCCTTGTTGTTCCGCATATCTTCCGATGTTGGTGGTAGGGTGTCATTTGATTTCATTGAAGATCCTTCTTGTTCCTTGCAATTCGAGTCGTCATGTCCGATAGATCTGCATTTTGAGCAATTCAGACCTTCAACTGACTAAATCTGCCTTCGGAAACTGAGAACATGAGAAAATTCATTTTAGTTCATCCAATCTTGAGGAAGGTCAGTTTGGATACAGCAATCAGTCCCAGGACTGCAAGTTCGTGTTCTATAATATGATGGGGGATTGAGGGACTGACATTTGATATGACGAGTCTGTGTGCAGGTGTGATAAGCCTCCTTATTTCCGTTTCAGTTCCATTAACAGTTATTGTTTTGTATTTTTTCATTATTCCTTCAACGATCTGGGTGTTCGTGAAATAAACACACATCCTATTATTTGAAATCTTAGATGCGAAAATCACGTTTCTGGGTGGAGTGATAGTTCCAATAGCTTTTAGGTAATCGTTTATTTTGGTATCATCTATGCCGTTTATAATGATTGCTTGTTCTTTGGTAGGAACCTTGAATGAGTCAGTGGCAGCGGCATTTGAGTATGATTGTGATGAGGTGAGGTTTGGCGATTGTGAGTTGTGAGCAGTAGATGACGACATCGTTGATTCTGATTTAAATAAGGTTCTGTGTTGGTCCACGCAGAAAACGCGTTACCGGTGTATGTACCGGTCTTTGCATTTTTGTTTAAACAGTTTTATATGTTTTATCATTCCATTACATATTTGCTTCATCAGATAATGAGGAACGACATAGTTTGCAAATATGCAAATATAATTACGTAGAATTTGGTCTAAAATTACTTCGCTGATGTATAGGGTGCGCCAGAGAAAACCGGACGTTGTTTTTCCCTTATAACTTTTGCAATTTTAGAGCTAGATCATTCATTCTTGCTTCATTCAAATACCAAAGGACAAGGCTTTTCAGAAATTGTATCGAAATTTCACTATCGGTGAAATCCAATATGGCTGACTCATTCGAAAATGAGCAATATTTCAAGATCGCTGGAACGTTTTTCCTCACTAACAAATTCAAATGGGGCATTCAGACGATAACTCGGTCTTTTCTGAACAATTTGACATATTGATCTTAAAAATATTCCAAGAATTGGTAAAAGAGTAGCGTGAAGAATTTTTTTCGTTCTGATTTTCAGCTGAAATCGGAATATACTTCTCACCTCATGGCGTTGGCACTCCTGAAGTTGTTGTGTTTCGCATCAGTGTTCTAGAAAGAAAAAGAACCATTCTTGACTAAAAGCAACCTAAATTTTGATTTCCGTTCGAATTCAAAATGGCCGACTTCCTCAAATATTAACAGTTTTACCCGCACATTAAAAAGGTTTTTGCGGTCGTGATGAATCAACTGCGTTATTCAATCATTTCTCTTTTTCCATTATTTTGAGGGGTCAAACTCGAATATGGATTCAGAATTGTGCCAATTGTCGGCAATAATGTTTCTCTTCTTCACCATCATATGCACCTCCCGTTGAGAAACCTCTGAACATAGACTGCATGCATGAACTCTATGATAAAGAAAAAATAATGAAATGTCATCGAGTTTTAGACATCTGATTTGAACTCTAATTTTATCTTGGTTTTGACGATTGAAATTGTTAACAATGGTTTTAACTGATGATAAGGATAAGCGTTTCATTGAATGTTCATTCGTGCGTGGCTATACTGCTAAGCAAATATTATGCCAATTTCCAGTTCCTAATTACAGAGAAGTACAATATATGATCTTGAGAAACAATTTCGGACAAATGGGTCATAAGGAAGAAGGTACTGGTGCAGCTTGAACTGTTAGAAAATTGGTACTCGCCTTTTTCATAATCTGTTTCAAGCATCAAATCTACATTTTTTTGTATTACAAACTCAATTGACAATTTCAGGATAACATTAAGCGAATTTATGCACTAGCAGTCAGCCCTATCAAAACACCAGGAACCAGCATGACTGTTTCCCAAATGTCTCAGAGATGCCAAATCTCAAAAACCCCTGTGAGAAGAATAATAAGACACGATTTCGATCTTAGGTACTATCAGAGGCACTATAATTTTCATTTGACTCAAGTTGTCACAAAGCACAGATTCGAGCGATGCAGAAATTTATTAAATAGATTAAGAACACGTAGAAAAATTGAAAATACCTGGTTCATAGACGAAAAATTCTTCAGTGTTGTCTCACCAAAAAACAGCCATAATAACAGAATTTGGGTTCCGACGAATGAATTGCTTTAATTCGTTTGCAGAGGGAAAGACAAAAATTTTCCAGACATGCAATGGTCTCTGCCGGTATTTCGAAGAACTTTATATCAAATATCATTTTCATAAAACAAGGCATAAGATTAGATACGAAAAATTATTGTCACAAAATTTTTGATCATATGTTACTAACTATTGGGGCGCCAAATCAACAGTTGACTTTCATGCAGGTGAATGATTGCTGTTTTTTTGTGTCACATGTATAAGTACAGTTGCCACCAGATGAAAATGAACTTTTGAGATATTGAGTAGCTTTTTGGATGATTTTTATTGGTTCAAATCTTTTTTGGAAATTCTACGGTTTTCTCCATATTCTTCTGACAACGTTTGTCAAAAAAATGAACTAGTAGTATATCACAAGAAAACGCTACCTACTCTCAACTGGCCGTCAGTGTACAGGGTGTCCCAAATTAGATATATCTAAATGAAATCCATTTCAATTAATTTTAGGATTGAGGCAGATGTCATACCAGTCACTATACTATGTATTATCTAAGACGACGCGTAGACGATATCATCAAACCAGAAAAGTGGCCTCCCCATCTTAATCCGTGCTACTATTTTCTGCGGGGTCATTTGGAAGAAATGGTGTTTGAAAATGGTATTATTCTCAATAATTGTGAGGAGCTGAGGCAAAAAAGTCACGGATGTTGCAACAATCTTGATCAAGAAACAAGTTCGAGATCCATAAAGAGCTGGAGAAGACGGGTGCAAATGGTTATGGATGTCAACGGAGGTCATATTCCATTCTGAGTACTTGATTCTTTTTGTTGAATGTTTCTACTCATGTAATTTGTTAAACAAAATCATGTCGTATTATTGTTCTCGCGGCTGTTTTTAAGAGTTGGCATCTCAGAGATATTTGGGAAACAGTCCCTGATCTTCTTCCTAATGACCCTGTTGTATGAAATTCTACCTCAAGATCATAGATTGTACTTCTTTTGTAATTAGGGGCTGGAAATTGGCGTAATATTTGCCTAGCAATATAGCCACACATAAATGAACATTCAATGAAACGCTTGTCCTCATATGTTAAAACCATTGTTAACAATTTCAAACGTCAAAAGTTCAAACCAGATGTCGTCTAAAACTCGAAGACATTTCATTATTTTTTATTTATCATAGAGTTAATGCATGCAGTCTATGTTCAGAGGTTTCACAACGGAGGTGCATATGATGGTGGAAGAGAGAAACATTATTGTCGACAATTGGCACAATTCTGAATCGATATTTGATTTCGACACCTTAAAATGATGGGAAAGGTTTAGTCTAGTGATTGAATTACTCAGTTGATTCATTACGTCCGCGAAAAATTTTTTAATGCGCAGGAAGAATTGAGGAAGTCGGCCATTTTGAATTCGAATGGAAATCAAATTTTATGTTGGTCTCAGTAAAAAATGGTTCCTTTTCTTCCTAGAAGATCCATGAAAAACATAACAACTTCAGGAGTGCCAACGCCAAGAGGTGAGAAATATATTTCGATTTCAGCTGAAAATCAGAATGAAAAAAAATTCCTAAAGCTACTTTTTCATCAATTCTTGGAATATTTTCAAGATCAGTATGGCAAATTGTTCAGAAAAGACTGAGTTATTGACTGAATGCCTCACTTGAATCCTAAAGTAAAAAAAACTTTCCAGCGATCTTGAAATATTGCTCATTTTCGAATGAATCAGTCATATTGGATTCCACCGGAAGTGAAATTTCGATACAATTTCTGGAAAGCCTAGTCCTCTGGCTTTCTAACTAAGTAAATACGAATGATCTTGCTCTAAAATTGCGGAAGTAATAACGGAAAAAAATGTCTGGGTTTTTTTGGCGCACCCTATATTTGTGATTTTGTGTTGCTCTGATATTTTCGGAAAGCGTTCATTTTCTCTTTCAGTTTAAATTTTTCTGTGTTCATGAACTTGATTTTAATGGGATCATGGAAATTATTTTGCGATGCTAATTTATTCTCAACGGATTCAGCCTCTGTAATTTTCTGGCGAGATCTTACTAACATTTAATTTAGCTATTCAATTTTGATATTATTTCTACATATAATGAATAATTTCGAATGTAACTTTGCTTCTTGATAAGACTTGAATTGTGGCAGAACTAATTTTTGAAAAGAACATCACAGTCATTTTTATTTGTTTATGAAAACAGAATAAGGCAAAATACCCTACTTCAATTTCATGAAGTTCACTTGTTACTGTATATATGCGTCTCGATTATTCAAAGGAAGACATATGAAACAATATTTTGTCTTTTGAATTCGTTTTCCATGATTTGAATACTCATATCACTATAAGCACCCTTTAATATATCAAATTCCTATTTGCATTTGAATAGATTCATCCAACACATTACCACCGAATATTTCATCTACAAATTCTTCCATGGCAGAAATCAAGTTGAGAGTCCGCACTGTAAGACGAGCTCTCCAGCAGCTGAACTGCAAGAAGACAGTTGGTCTAGACGAAATACCGCCAATCGTCCTGGTCAAGTGTGCTCCCGAACTGGCACCCATTCTTAACCGTCTGTTTTAGATTTCTTATGAAAGCCAGATTTTTCCGAGCAGCTGGAAAATAGCGAGAATTCAACCGATCCCAAAGAAAGGAAAGAACTCCTTACCCCAAAACTACCGCCCTGTTGCACTTCTTCGCATTTTGTTCAAAGTGATGGATAGAGTTATAAATGATGAATTCATCAAATATCTTGAGTTGCAAGGAATTATTGAGGACTGTCAGTATGTTTTTCGCAGGCAAAGATCGACAGGAGATTTGCTCGCCTACATCACTCCTGTTTGTATAACAACGATGGAAAAGCATGGGCAATCTAGAGCAATATCCCTCGATATCTCTGAAGCCTTCGATAGGGTTTGGTATGCAGCCTCGTTGAATTAACTAGCTGTATATGGGCTTCCCGAAAAGTTGCGCGGTTGGATAAGTATCTTTTTTCAAATAGATGAATACAAGTTGTGGTCGACGGTATAACATCTGATTGTTTTCAGTTTCAAGCAGGAGTATCTCAGGGATCCATTCTTTTGCCAACCTTGTTTCTGTTGCAGATAAACGATTATCTGTCATCTGTCAGAGAACAAGATATCTTCGGTTTTGCAGACGATTGTACCATGGTTTCGTATTTCAGTAGTCTGCGGCCGATTACAGCCGCGTCAGAGATGTCTACAAATTAATAACTTCAACTCTGACTTAATAAGGATATCTGAGTGGGGTCATTTGAACTTGGTGAGCTTCAACTCGAGCAAGATGCAAGCAACTACGTTTCCTAGAAAGTTCCCCGCTGGAGAACCTCCTCTAACGATGCAAGGCCAACAAATTGCATCCAAAGACTTGATGAACCTTCTCGGAATAACGGTCAACACGAAAGATGCTCCAAGTTTCGAAAGACCGTGTTCCAGGAAAACTCATTTTTTGCCGCTGACAAGGAGTTCTCATCATATGACGGTACATTTAACGACCCCTCGAACCTCTTCCTATAAGAATTCCTTCGTTTACAGGGCCGGTGAACTTTGAATCTCGCTTCCGTCCAACATCTTCCCAACATCCTACAATTTGGCCCTTTTCAAGAAGCGAGTAAACAGACAACTCAATTCTTCCCAAGCGCCCACTCATATGGTGTAACAGGTTCGCCTATTCCTGGGAAGTGCGCAAAAAAATGTAATAATTGCAGAGCCTGCTTCCTCGTGGATGAAAGCAGGAAAGCGTGAACGGCAGGTGTGAATCGAGGGCGCTGTTCGTGAGTGCAGTTTATGTGGACGTGTACCGCGTTCGCAAATCGCACTACCGACTCTCGCCTGTGAATCTCGTTGCTCGTTGTTTTTTCTCCTACTGAGCCAAGTACCTGCTTTCAACAAGGTAATATATAAGGCACATAATCCTTCTGATTGTACTACTTTTCTAACGAAGCCAAAGTGTGGTTAAACGCCACAACGTTTGTAAATGGTAAATAAGCAAAAGCACCTTCTGATATTATACGCAACACCAACACTTTCAAATGTACCTGGAGTGTTCCTAATATTATTACAATTGTCAATCATTCGATTCCGAAAGTAATCAACATCAATACAAGAAACTTAAACAAGAGCCGTGAGATGACCCCATATAGAAATTTCGAGAATTCAGATCCGGATTGCGAGCTAGCTAATTTTGAGATCATCCACGTCCTATCTAGTAATAAAGACGGGTGATGTCGAGATGATTACGAACAAGAACACTAAAATGAGTTCGTGCCCCGTCGTGCATAAACCACATGCTATCTCTTATATATACTAATGTGACAAAAAGTATCCGGAAATTCTCATTTAAATTTCCCGCGTTGAGTATTTTTAAGTGTTTTGAGTTTATGTGTGTTGATAGGACTTTCCTCATTTACTATGCCAAACATAAGCACGATCTGTCAGTTTGCTCACGTCAGCTGTTGAAACCAGTTGACCTCAGTGGTACCCTGCGAATTTTTACAACGCAACAAAATATAGAACAAAGAATAAATACAGTACTTGTTTTTTACTACTGATAATAGAATTTTACCAAGTAAAAGCCTCCCAAATTCAAATAGAACAAAGAGTTTGACCCAAATTTTATGTTTGGAAATCTCGTTGCAAATGCTGGAAAAGGCGTATCTAGACTCTGATTCATCGAAAACCCAAGTGTAAAAACCCAAGTGTACGAGTCGTACAAAGCCTTCAACGACGGTCGGGAGATCGTCGAAGATTTGCCTCGTTCCGGACGACCTTCCACCTCTTCAATCTAGGATAACGTCCAAAAAATCAAGAGTGATCTCAACATCTCTCGTGAAACAGCACGTTTGATTTTGGGTAGCAATTGGGCTTGCTGCGCGTCGCCGCTCAGCTCGTTCCGATAGTGCTGAGTTTTCTTCAAAAACAGTACCGGATGCAAGTAGCTGCAGACATGTTGGATCGCGCTTGATTCCACGTTCATAGGACGGATAATAACTGGTGACGAGAAATGGGTCTACACACTAACGAACCAACAATCATCGGTGGGAAAAAATGAACCCAAACCGAAAAAACCTCGGCCAAGTCGTTCAAAAACCAAAATGATGCTGATTGTTTTCATCGATATTCGTGGTGTGGTTCATTATGAATTCGTTTCACTAGGTCAAATGGTCGATAACGACTTCCCATTAAACGTTTCGGAGACGTTTGCGTGAAAATATTCGCCGTAAATGGCCGGATTTGTGATAAAACAATTCGTGGATTTTGCATGACGATAACTCACCATCTCATCGAGCCACGGTTATTAACGACATTAAGGCAAAACACTTGATGAATACCATCGATCTGCAGCCTTATTCGCCTAACCTAGCTCCCTGTGACTTTTTTCCTGCATCAAGACTGAATTTGCCGCTCCGAGGAACGAGATTTGAGCCCATAGACGTCATAGAAGAAAACACTGAACAGTAAATTTATTATACGAAATCAAGTCATATTTTCAAGCACTACTACCTACTCGCATATAAGCCTCAAACTTATTTTTGTTCAATCACTCTCAGTTTTCATAAAATATCGACTTAGTCGATTACGTGCATTTTGCTTACAGAGTGTGTTTCCGAATAAACATTCAAATTAAAATTTTTTTTTCCTCAGATTAGTATTGTACATCATACTAAGATGCCGCGAGAGTGTGTAAACCATCCTGATAACTTCTTTTATATTTGCGGTCAACTTACTTATCGAAGTCAACGTCGTAGCTTGACATCATTAGCTAAAAACTGTTATTTCAATTATTTTGGTTTTTCGATACAAAATTTGGACAAAATGTGGACTCGTAGTGTTTGCTGTGCACAGTGTATCATGGGCTTAAGGATCTCCTGATATGCTGTTCGAAGTTCCAATGATATTGGCCGAACCGAAATACCATGTATCAGATCGTTATTTCTGCCAAACTTCTATAAAAGGTAATAATCACAAATATAGGCACTCTGTGAACTATCCAAATCTACAATCTGCCAAAGAGCTATCCCACATAGTGATGATTTACCTGTTCTTCAGCGTCCAGTGAACATGGATGACGTGACCGAAGAAAATGTATCCGAGAGTTCAGATTCCGATCCGACTTTTAAGCTCAGTACTTCAAACAGAGAACCTCATTTTATAAATGAGATAAAAAATACAAAGTTTAACTTTAATCTACACTTTATTTGAAAAAATTCGACGACGTTTCGCTGACACAGCAGCTTTATCAAGAATGACAAACAGATTGAAGAGTATGGTATTATAAACAAATCGTAGAACAAGTTGGATGAATAACAGGAAAATCCACACCGAGCCATTGTACAGTTAGTATGGAAGGTAATAAAAACTAATTAAACAAATTAAGTAGGGGTGAATAATTTACATCTACCTGCTCATTCAAAAGCTTGTCCGAATGTTTGTATCTATTTATTTCTATTGCTTCTAGGAGACCTAATTTTAAACTTTTGATTTTATATGTAATATGTCAAAGTTTTTATTGAATGAATGGTTTTCTTTTATTAAGTGGTTTGAATAATTTGAATCAGATTTATTTTTATCTAAGCTACGTTTATGTTCAGATGTTCTTATGCCAAAACTCCTATAGGTCCTACCGATATAAATTTTATCACAAGAAGCGCAATTGAGTTTATAGATTCGTGATTTACTTGAGTTTTCAACACGAGATTTATTATTTTTAATATGTTTACCTACGTTATTGGAAGTTTTGAAAGCTATATTAAGATTTTGTTTGACGAGAAAGGATTTAATATCTACGCATGGATACCCTCTTAGCAGCTAACAATATGTCGCTCAAGATTCACTTCTTACACTCGCATTTGTACTTTTTTGGGAGCCGTTAGCGACGAACAAAGTGAGCGGTTCCATCAGGACATATCTAACATATCCAACATGGAAAAAAGGTACCAAGTCAAGTAGAGTCCGAACATGTTAACTGACTACTGATGGACACTCAAAAGAGATGTACATATATATTCTCGAAAATCCTGAATAAAAGTAAATATAAGTTATTTTTTCTTCATTTGAAACATTTTTTCAACGTTTTTACTCAAAAAACATTAATTGATGTTGTATGAAAACTGAGAGTAATCGAAATTTTCTAAAAATGCAGATTAGTTACAGACTAGTTGTAAATACAACATAACCCATTCAATTCTATTTAACTTTCATCATTTTTGTCTATCAGTGAAATTCGCAGGAGGTGACGGCCATCCCTAAAATCGCCTATAAAAATGTTTCGATGATTGGAAAAAGCGTTGGTACATGTGTATCGCTTTAAGTGGATCATATTTTGAAGGAGATTCAATGAATATTGAGTTGAATGAATTTTTGCGTTTTATTTCAAATTTCCTGATACTTTTTTGTCACAGTGTACTGTTACATCCTCTAATGAAATGAACATGTGATCTAGCAAATAGTATGTGTAAGATTAAACTGATTTTATTGCTTAAACAAGAAATGGGCCCATTAGGTAGTCATCCATTAATTTTTCTAATAGCGTTGGAATTTTCGTCAGCCTAAATATGATCAATATGAAAAATTTTCCTCGTCGGTAAGTAGAATCGGTGGTGGAAAATTATTATTTTGAGCGGTCATCAATCTTGAATGAAAATCCCAAGATAGAAGAGCTTCATCTAGCTGCGATTGTCAGGGTACAGAAGATTTCTTTTCAGAACTTTTCAAACCATTGTTGGATTGACTTGAAAATACAGTACATTCTTCCTGGTACTTTCTAGAGTATTATCTCCTACCACATTAAATATAGCTACTTACAACTTAGTTATATTCCCATACAGTTTCTCGTCTAATACCACCTGTATTTCTAGCATATGGAATATCACTGTCAGGATATCCATAGTGGCAAATTTTCTAAACTTCTTCTGCATATTCATTTGACAATCCTTAGATAAAATGCATGTCTGTCATTTCATATTGACTATAGATATTCATGATGCAATCGCAGCTAATTGACTGCTTCAAGAGAACTGACATAACAATACAATCAGTATGACCTGATACCACTCTTTTCTTTGCCGGCTCGGGTGCCCTCAGAACCACCACTGAAACCGATAATTTTAAACAAGTTAGGATTGAAGAAGCACCTCTTCACTAAGAATATATATAAATCGGGTTAAAACGTTCTACGTCGTCTTCCGATGCCTTGCCTCCAAGCCTCTCTATCTACCCAAAGGTCTTCGTCTATTTCCCGTTCTATCAATTCTTTATCTATCCCCTCTCTCCAACTTAGTCTGGATCTTCCTCTCTTCCTTTTCCCATGTGGTTTCCAGTGCATAATTCGTTTGGGTATTCTTTGTTCTTTCGTTCTCTGTACATGTCCGTACCATCTCAACTGCTTTGTTCGTATCTCATCAACCAGTTTGTGTTTGGTTTTCATGATTTCTCTCATTCTGGTGTTTGCTACTCGTTCTCTTCTCGACTTCCCCGCAGTCCATCTCCGATAATTCATTTCAGTGACCAGTAGTGAATTCACGGTAGTCCTTTTGAGTGGCCATATTTCACTGTTATACGTAACAATACTTTTTACTCTCGTATTGTATATTCTATGCTTGTTGGTCTTGGAAATTTGCTGATACCATATGAATAACTATACCAAATTTCAAACAATTCGACCCGACAATCTTCATGATATTCATGAATAATAACTTTCTCCTCAAAATGACCTGAAATTATCTTCCAGGTTTTTCGTAATTCGGACAGCCCCATATCCAGAATATTATGTGATAAACTTACTATTATATATTAATCATACACGACACACTGTAATATCTTTGGGTCGTAACGTTATCAGTTCGAAATAGTATTCAACCGAAGGGTAATACATAGACCATACCCTTAAAATAACGTCGACTCATTGCACATATACAGGAATCAACATGGCTGAACTCAGCATATAAACTACTGCCATGTGTATTTTGGAGAACTCAATCAACGCGCGCCTAATTTGAATTTGAAATTTCCTTTGAAATGAAATTGAGAGCGGGCGAGGTAAGTTGAACCAGTCCAATCGAGACAAATTATTTCTGCCTGAATTAGACCAAGTTCAATAATCAATTCAATTAGTAGAATTTGAACGATCCAAACGTTTATTTACAGATAAGAAAAAATTCCTAAACACTTCAACATATTGACTAAAGTTATCAATTTTCCTGTTTGAATGAGAATTACTGAATGTAAGGGGTGGGCAAATTTCGATGTATTTGTACGGCAGCTATGTGAAATATTGCAAATATTAAATAGTCGTGCCATCATTTTTCTGATATCTCTCGAATTTTGTGAAAATCGCGGCTATCTTGATCATCATTAAACTCACATGAAAGTAAGTTTGACATTCTACAGGCACTTTTTAAGTAGAATACAGAATACAATGATGTGTGTTTCAATTCAAACATTTTCACAATTCTATCCATTAGGTGCATGCCCATCAACGAGTCATATTGTTCTAAAACTGAAAACCACAGATTTCAAAGATCCTTTTTAAGATCATGGTTATTTCTATGGTTCGATTCGATTTAGACCAGAGTTATTCACTGTGGTCTTAGAGTTCGACAACCACTTCTACTCTTCATAAATCGAATTACAGATGAACATCAATTTTTTGAAATTCGAAACTTGACAACCCGATGAATCTACATAACATATGAGTCCATGCATGTTGCTTTCGTAATATTCTATTAAAATAATAAGAAAGTTATGGGAGTTGAAAAATGTATTATTATTAAACTGAGACCTATGACATTAAGTTTTTCTCACCAACCAAAAACACATACGATAATCTTTAACAGAAACAAAAAATCCTAACGATACAAATGGGGGAAACTACTCAATCACAAATATTCAAAAATGTTGCCACTGTTTTCAATGCATTAATTACATCACCGAGAAACGGCAGGCAATGTAGATATGAATATTGCTAACAGAAGTAAGGCTTTCCCTGAAATTCTGTTTTGACTCTTGTAATTCTAGAGTGAAACCTCAACATAACCTCAAAAAAACATGTCTAGTGGCGTCAAGTCAGAAGAACAAGGCAGCCATCTCACAGGACCTTTAGTCTCTATCCTTTTATGTCCAAAATTCTAATTCAACAATTCAGTGATGGCCCTTGTTAGGTGGAAAGTGGCACCATCGTGTTGAAGAAAAATATTTGATCTTTGTGCTAACGGAAGTTGATCGAGAAATCCCTCAATGATATTATTGTTGATGATTTCTTCATAACGTGCTCCTTCCGAATTTTCATGAAAAATTTCAAACACCAAAACGCGACTATCTTTCAGTGCACATCACACATTGAAACCGTATCTTCTTTGATGCTGCACATCAATATGGCATTGAGGATTTACATTGGACCACAAATATTCTGTAAAGCGATTAAATGTCCCGTCCCTAGTGATCTTCATCTGTCCATATGACTTCTCTAAAAAAGTCTGGGCGTTCTTGGATACTTTCTAGATACCAATTGAAAATGTAGTCAGCGAGGGGGTCCCCTGGCTGCAAAAATTGGGAGTTTCGCATTCTATAGGGTTTAAACTGGTTCTCTATCAGAATGTCGAGCGCCCGAGGTTTCGAAATTCCTGTTTCTGCTTCTATTTGCCTACTCAAAATCGAAGGCTTAGCCAGCACCTATCACTTCGATCGTTTGTTCCTCTCTATTACCTACATGATATTTTTCATTTCTTGATTTTCTGAATGAGCCACTATTGATAAGATTCTCTTTCATTCTTCGAAAAATAGATTTATTTGGCTGATGCATTTCAGGATACCGATTGAATAATTTTTCGGCCGTTGCTGCTGAGTCATACCCACTTAAAATATAACATTCCATCTCATTGAACTTTAATAGTTATGATTTCTATTCTGCATCTTGAAACAACCAAAGTCTCAGGTGAAAGAATTCTGAAATGAAATACTTGGTACATACAACTAACAATTAGCTATTTCGATATTCAATAAACATTTATACCTGTACTGAAACTGGAATCGTAAGTGTCAAACTCTAAGACCACAGCAAATACTTTGGTCTGAATCGAATCAAACCATAGAAATAACCAAGCTCTTAGATAGGGTCCATAAAATCTGTGGTTTTCAGTAATATACCAATATGAATCGTTGATGGGCATGCACCTTATGCATGGAATTGTGGCAATTTTAGGTTTTTCTCTGAAATATGGTATCGAATGCAATAATTGAATACAAGTGTTGTGTATTTTAGAATAGGAAAAAAATTACTGCATCCAATAGGGATCAAATTTTCTATGTTTCGTACTCATAAAAAAGCATGTTTGCATTACAACTCAAAAACCGTTGAAGTAAAATAGTTTTTTACAAAGCACTGCATTTTACTCGAAAAAGTGCCTGTAGAATGTTAAACTTATTTTTATGTAACTTTGATGATGACAGAGATATCCGCTAAGGGCGATTTTTTCAAAATTCAATAAATTTTGGATAAGTCCAGAACGGAGAGAGAAATCAGCAAAATTTTGGCACCACTAAACTAGTCCCTGAAAATAAGATCAAGAGAGGGGTTCATTTTTCTCTATCTGCAATATTTCACATAGCTGCCGTACAAATACATCAAAATTTGCCCACCCTGTACAGGGTGGACCGGCTTTGTTTTCCAATTTCCAATACGCGTCGGAATTTTCCTAGACGATATGAAGTATGCATGAAGAATAAGAGCAATAATTTGATTGAGGAGGTCGTTACTTGATGAAAATCGATATACATATTTTAAAATCTATGAAATAAAACTAAAGTATTTAGATTTTCACTATATTAATAAAACTATGACCGGTTTCACCACACTGTGGCTTCATCAGATTTTTGTTTATCTCCACAATGGTGTGCAAGTTTTCGTTCTCCATTAAAATTGCTGGGTGAACAGCTGAAACATTGGAATGATTATGAAGGATTATGAATCTTGAAAGAAAACGATAAAACTATCAGTCATAGTAACTCCATTGATCTTCGAACATTCGTTGCACGATATGCGAGCAATGCATCTAGAGTTGCGTTCACATGTACATGCGTTTTTATCAGTTGAAACGAAGCTCTTTTGTTTTCACAGGTGATACTGTATGATCATTGTCCTCATGTGGAATGACTCCTTCTTGACGATACGAATAAACATTACGAATCAGGAACGCAGATTTCACAACGATCAGATTTCTTCAATAAAAAAATTGATTCTCAATGTTTTCGTGCTTTTTGTATTCAATTTAATCCACATTAGTTGTGAAAATTCTGTTGCATTCATCACAATAGTTTCTCTTCTATTCGAAATTTAGTTTTCATAAAATGGTTTACTCGATAGCAGAGAGGGTTGAAATGATTGAACTATTTTTCAGTTCTGATAGTTCCTCGAACAGAACAGCCAATATCTTCAAACAACGCCACGAAGATGCTAAAGTGACTTCGAAGTATGTACTAGAATTAAAACATTATCGACCCAGCAATAACGGAGATTATTGAGAATGACTCCCGCTATTTGGAGAACGAGGTTGTATTTCAACAGGATGGAGCACTCGCATTTTGCACAACAAGTTCGAAAATTTTTGGATGACCATTTTCCTAGTCGTTGGATTGGAAGAAGAGGCCCAACGGAATGGCCCCCACGATCTCCGGATCTCAGTCCATTAGACTTTTTCCTATGGGACCTCAAAAGTATAATCTATAAAACTGAACCTGCTGATTTCATCGACCTTAGACAGCGCATCGTCAATGAGTGTAACCAAATCACACCTGAAATTTTACAGAATATCCGTGAACGTTTCACCCAAAATTTGTTTATGTGCATAGAGGCTGGTGGCCAATAATTCGAACATTTACGTTGAGTTTTAGTGACTTCAGTTCCGTTCATTTTATCGGGTAATAAAGTACAACTTCTACTCGTTAATTTTCTCCTTTCGTTTATTCCCCTCTTTTTTTCAGCCATTGTATTAGTTTTCTTATCTATTACATTGGGAACCAGATGTTTCAAAAGAGTAACTGTCTTTCAAAAGGTGTTTATCCAGTGAGAAATCAACCCCTGTTTGATACTGGTCGAAGATGGTATACAATGCATTGCATCTTCAGTCACTTTTCTGTTTTGCATCGTCTTACTCTTATGGAACTCAATGAGAATAAAGGCAATCGAAATCCCTTAATTGAAAGGTATCACTGGATCGAAATATTACCCCTGGTCTAGGGGTTGAAATTCGAGATGAGGGTGATTTCGGAAGATGACAGCATTTGATCTAAAATGAATCTATTCCAGTTTTTCGCACTAATACTCCAATAGTCTTGGGGCGATAGTCTTCTCTATTTTTCAGTGGCTCACTCTGTATCTTCTACAGTTTTCAATCAAAAATGAAAATTCTTTCACGGGATTGCTGACAAAGATAATACCTTTCTTTCGAGTTATCACTCGATCCATTTACCCTTTTCCAAATTTTCAAGGGTTGTCAGAGCTGTAGGGGGGAGTTGGCGAAGGATGCGGCGAGAGTTGCCGTCCTCTCCGGGAGCGGAGTTTTTGCCTGAATGAATGGCGTTTGTGATATCCTCCACTGTGACTGAGGTGGAAACCAACCTGTCTCCGTTCAAGTCGACATCATATTGCTGCAATAATATTTCAACCATTTCGGCTTGTAAATCTATAAAATCGTTTTGGTCGAATTGATTATCTTCTGAGATCTGGAAAACTTCGGATAAGTGGCTTTATCCTGATCATTGTTGGTTAGGTTACCATCCTGATCGAGTAACTGATCTTTGAAACGGCTAGTTGCTCGGCTGAAAGTTTATTGAATTCAGTTTTGATTGCTTGGTCTCTGGTTCGGAGAAAACTTCTGAACAAACGTTGTTTTTGTTTTATGAGGTCGACTATAAACGGAGGCTACGGTGGTCATTCTATATTGATTGATTTTCGAGGGACAGATGAGTCTAATGCAGTTTGTATTAGGTTTGTTAGGGATATAATAGCGGCTTCAACCTGTTCGGAAGTGTCTAGATGATATCGACGATTTAATTTATCAGATATGTAAGTACGGAAATTGTCCCAATTTGCCCTTTTTAAAGTCTTTGATTGTTATCATACTCGGTCTGATAGGGGGGCTGAATCTAGTATTGCTTTTATCAGTAGTGGAAGATGATCAGAGGTGACTGATGATTGTTCAAAGTAATGGATAAGATCTGGTGAGATATTTATATGGCCGTTAATAGACATCCCTTGATAGCTAAAGAATGTGGGATTAATGTTATGGCAGTTATCTAACATAACATGTTCATAAGACTATCGGACAGGATATATCCGTTTCTATTGGAGGTAGAATCACCGAATTGAATGTGGCGGGCGTTGAAGTCGCCCAGAATGATTGAGTTTGGTATCGATGCTACGTACTCTAGAAAATCTCATGGAAGTGTTACTGCTGGAGGATTGTAGAAGCTGAATACTGTGATAATGATGTTACTCAGATAGAGTTTTGCGGCTGTGCATTCTTGATTTTGATACTGGAGGGGAATCGGGAAAACAGTTGAAGCATATTTATTATGGATGAAGAGTGCTATTTTTTGATAGGTGTTGTAGTTTGAGAATGCTAAAGGATTACGCAGTTTAGTCTCAGTGATGGATAGAATTGACAAGTTATTTTGGGTAAGCAGAGCCTTTTCTAGGGGCGTTTGCGGCGTAGCCATAAATATATATATATATATATATATATATATATATATATATATATATATATATATATATATATATATATATATATATATATATATATATATATATATATATATATATATATATATATATATATATATATATATATATATATATATATATATATATATATATATATATATATATATATATATATATATATATATATATATATATATATATATATATATATATATATATATATATATATATATATATATATATATAACCATTCAACAAGAAGATAATTGTAGTACATTCTTACCTTTAACTTATGGAGATGTGCTTAGAATATCAAAATAATTTTCTTCTAACATTGTACTGAAACATTCAAAATGGGACACTCTGTTCACAGAAAGCTACCTCAAGCAACTAATCGCTGAATTACTAGGCACAAACATATAGCTGTTTTTCTGAACTGCGTGTTGTTTTTCACTTGATAGCGATAATCTCCAGTTAAAAGTTTATTAATCAATAAAACAACAACTCAATACATAAAACAGAATAATGTACGTTTTCAGTTTCATGAAAAAGCCTTATGTAGTTTTGTCTTTTATTGAAATCTCACTTTTTAGTAGAACAGATTCATTCCATTTTCATTGGTGATACATAATTTATCGTAAAAACATGAGAAGTACATTTTACGTAATCTTTGAAATTTCTTTTTTCGTATTTGTTTCATATTAACTTAAATTTTACTAATTGGTAAATAGGAACCGCAGATTTACGAGACAAATTCCCAGGAACTTTTTCCCAATTAGTATCATCTTGTGCGATATTTACTCAATTATGTTGTGTGTAATTTTGAGATATTCCTTACCTAAATATTTTTTCGTATACTCATCATTAAATATGAATTCAACATGGGAGTTCAAAAGAAGAATGATAACGAGTGACTGTGTTATCGTTAAGAGTTACAAAAATAAGAAATATATAAGCATCTAGCCCGCAGGAAAATACATTATTCCGAAAATGTAGAAACTTTATACTTTCGTACTTTCAGGAAATTTGAGCCACCAGTCAGCAATTCTGTTCAACGAAATAAAACTCGAGGCATTAAAAACATCCACTTTCATTTGAAAATCAATGCGACAAAAATATATCTTCATATGTCTAATAATAGACGGATTTTAATTGAATTTCTTTGTTTTCTTTTTTATTCACTGAACCAGCAAGTTAATTAATTCAAACAAGTCCAATAAGTTCTTTTATGAACGATCGAATTATTTCCAGATAGAAAAATGTGTGACTCGTAGCGAGCATTGAAAATTTGATTACTTCCAACTTTTCGATGGAATTTTTTCGAAAATTTAAAGGTGGCTTTCAGATAACGACAGTTAACTCGATAAAGTATGAGATGATTGCTTTTTACATTACAATGGTGAAACACACATTATTTTATTAGAAGTATTAAACAGATAATGTCACGCGTTATTCCTCCATTCATATCTTTTTTGGGCAAATTTAACCGCGTCCTCCTTCTTAAAAAATATTTTTGTTATAATTATCGAATTGAGGCATATTTTCAAAGAAAACTATATTGAAAAAGTGAATTATTTTTAAAATGTTTCGATAGAAAATAAAATAAATGTATCCTGTTAATTTCTTCATGGGAGAAAACCCGAATGATGTTTTCTTCTCAATCTTTTCTCCGAACAGTGAAATAGGTAAGCGATCGTATTTAAAACAAAAACAATCCCTCATGGAACAACAACCATTCTTGAATAACGTTTTTGATAATTTCATTTTCAGTTTGAAATTGAATCACCCATTAAACGTCAGTTGTTTAAGTTAACACTAATGAAAAACTTATTTAACAACTTTGTCATGAATTGTAACGCGTTGCGAGAAAAGGGCGGTTTAGTTTCCAACGTGAGTTTCTTAGGAGAGAAACATTCGACACAATTGTTCCGATATCGCTTTCTGCTTTCACCTCATACACATCGTACGACCATGACCATGTAGGTAACGAATAAGAGCTTTGCACGTTTAACCAAGTGCCAGATTATCAAGGCTCGAATATATAAATATTGAATGTAGAATTTTTTTGTCTTCATCGATTGAGAAAATAATCTTCCATTGATATGATACGCTGTGATTAAATACACTCCCCACAAAAATTGTGGCATCACCCTACTTTTACGGCAACTATACAAACTTTTAGGTTGGTCATTCAAGAGTCGCTTGGTGTAAAATAATAAGATATCATTCAGAAGAGATACGTTTATGATGGAAAATATCAACAATTTTCGAGTTAATGAAAAATTCAAAAATTCTACCATCTTCAAACATTCGCGAAGATACTAGCATCGAATGGATACTAATCATTTTCAAAATCGAGTGTTTCCTCCCCGGGTCCTAATTACTGCTAGTATACGTCTCTAAATCCCCTCAAACAAATTTTGGATGATTTTCTAGTTGTTGAAGTGTTCTACAAGCCATTCTACATTGCTGAATTTGCCACCCCATGTTGTTCCAAACATGTTCTATGGGATTCAAGTCGGGAGTTCTGGCTGGCCATCTTAAAATATCGATTTCGGCATTTTGCAGGAATTCTGTCACTACTCTAGCTGCATGGGGCCGAGCATTATCATGCATATGAATGAAGTTTTCGCCAATAAATGGACCAAATGGTACAACATGGGGTTCAAGGATATCTTCGATGTCTCTGGCCGCTGTCATTCTTTACTTTATTCACTAGGACTAACTCAGTTCGACCATGGAAAGAAATGCCTCCCCACACCATTACTGAGCCCCCTCCGAAGTTTTCGGTTTGCCGGATATTGCATTGCTGATACCATTCCCCACGTCGTCTGCATACAGGCATGCGTCTATCATTTGATACTAGATAGAAGCTGGGCTCGTCGGAAAAGAGAACATTCGACTATTTTGGAATACCCCAATTTGCATGTTCCCTCCCAAACTGAAGTCTTGCAACTCGATGCTCTCTGGTGAGCCTGTTCCAATGAAATTGTAGCATTCTAGCTGTACAGTGCCGAACTTTTAGTGCAGTTAAACGAAGCCAACGATCATCAACTGGTGTTGTTATCCATTTCCTTCCCAGTCCGGCCCTTCTTCGATATTCCCCTGTTTTGTGGTACCGATTAATTGCTCTTGAAATAATACTTTGGTTAACATTCAACGAGTTAGCCAAGAAACGTTGGCTTCGCCCCTCCTCTATAAGTGTAACAGTTCTTACCACTTCGTGATCACTCAAATAGCGTCCAGAACGTTCAGCAGCCATTACTATAAATTCAAAGGTTCGAAAACCAACAATAATCATAGAAACCTTGCATTCATTTAGCGTGAAAACTGAAGAGAAATTGAATGAATACTGATAGTCAAATAAACTCATTCTTGTTTCAGACCTGTTCGAGATCATATGGAAACAAATGTTACTACATAGGTAAGATTTTTTTCCCCTCATATGTTAGAAAACATATGTTGACAAAGAATCTGCGATCGAGCTGCTTAATCGATGAACTTTTGAATTTGGGATGCTTTTACTTGATAGAATTCCATTATCATTGACCGAAACAAGTGATATTTTTTGAAAAATTTTACTGAATAATTGTGATTCGTAACGCGTTTCACTACACCGTAGCTTCCTCAGACGAATGCATGTAAGCAGAGCAATCGAGAAAGGTCAACGCATATGAATCAAAGAGGATATAAAGAACCAGTAAAACAAGGGGGAAGTTGCCAACATTTATGCGGAGGTAATCCAGTTTGACATATTGGACTCGGAATCTGAATAAAAAGTTTCAGGAACAACAGAAAAAATTAAATTCACTTAAACTCAAAATTTCTCCATCCAAAACTTCCACTGATAAATTTTCAGGTCATAAATTTTTTGACAGATTCACGAATTTAACTGATACCGATTTTTCACAACCACAAAAAGATCTATAAGATAAAGGATTCAAACATAATTTACATCCAAAACATACTTAAACTAATTTTGAACAGTTAGGTATTGACTCCGAAATCATTCTCAAAAACTCCAAAGATAATATATTATCCAAGCATCAAACAGCAAAAATCATCAAAGAAGACTTTTCGTAATTATCACCTCCGTGCAATTTCGATTATAAAATGATAAGTACAATTCGTAGAAATAGTACCAATAGCAATATAGTATTCACTGAGCAGATGAAGGTGACAATGTCATCGCGATTAGTAAAACCAATTTTATTTCAAAAACTGAAGAATTCTCAACAGCTAGTAACTATATAACATCAACTAAGGATCCTACTGCTTAATTTCAGAAAGAAGTTGAAAATGTAATTTCGACAGCAAAATCAGTAATTACAGACCACGATAAATATAAACTCATTAACTCCAATCCACAATCCCCCGAATTATATTCGTTGATAAAACTTTATAAACTTAATAACTCTATTAGACCTGTTGTTTCTTATGTAACGGCACCTACTTTCAAAATTCCTTAACGACTTGCTGATAGAACATTGCAATTTTAAGTCTGAATTTCTGGTCAAAAATACATTCGAACCATTTGCCAATATGAAAGATACTATTATACCACCTAATTCCAAACTAATTTCTTTCGACGTTAAAAATATATTTCCTAACGTTCCTCTGAAAGATACGTTCTACTTAGTTAAAGAATTATGTCAATACGATCATTAAATCAGATATTCTTTCATTATTACAAATTTGTTTAGATCAAAATTATTTACCTTTCAATAACAAATATTATACTAGTGAAGACGGCTCGACTATGGGAAATCCGTTAAGTCCTTTAGTAACAGAAATATTCATGAATAATTTAGAGAAATTAATTCATTATCATCCACTTAGTGAATATTGTTTATACTCGTATCGCTATGTAGACGATATCATTATTTGCTTCACAGGAACGCATATACAGTTGAAAATTTTCGAAAATTGTATATATTTATTACATCCAAAAATTGAATTCACAACGGAAATAAAAAGCAATAATTCAATAAATTTCTCAGACGTTACAATTTTGAATGAAAATAGAAAACATGTTTTCGCAATCTACGATGAGCCGTCACATACAGATATTATAATATATAACTCGTCGTGTCATCCGTATCAATATATAATGTCAGCATTCAACAGTTTTATTCTTAGATTGATTAATATTCCGTCATCACCAGAAAATATGAACAAAGAATTAAATTTCATTAAACAAATAGCTGAAAATAATGGGTGTTATCTCAAAATAATAAACAATGTTTTGAATATAAAACAAGAATCTTAATGAATGAAGTTCTCTCTATCGATAAATTGAAACAAAAATTCAACACCTTAAACTACGTTGGCATTACAAGTAGAAAACTGAAATTATTCTTGAGTAGAAATAATTTCAACATAGGTTTCAAACTATTAATAGCTTGCGAAAATATATAAAAACTATATAACCAAATCATATAAAAATTATAAATCAGATGTTTATAGATTGAATTGCAAGTGTGATAATTTCTACATTGGTAGAACACATAGAAATTTCAATATTAGAATATCGGAACATAAACGCAATTTTTCAAATAAGAAATCATATTCAAATTACGTGAATCATCACCTAGAAAATAATCTCAATTTCGACCCACAGTTTGAAATTTTGCATACAGATAATAAATTTTAGAAAATAGAAATAGAAACTTTAGAAATCAAAAACACAAACACTCAGGTAGACTCATCAATGAACAAGTCGATTTAAGCCCTTCACCTCTATTGAATCTCTTCAGGGAGAAATCTATACCTCAATTTCATTGGATATACCTGTCATTAATAACCACTTAAGAAGAAGCAATCAATAAGCTTTCAATTACTTAAGAACATTTGTATTCATATTCTCAATTGTATCTATATATAATTTCTGTACATTAATCAATCAATTATTCAGTAAAATTCTACAAAACATATTACTTGTTTCAATTATTCAGTACTTTAAACATTATATATTTCTTTTTGGCCATCAAAAAAAAACGATCTTGATGAAATTTTCCTCAAGTCTCTGAGAAATAGTTTTTTGAGGTTACCTTCTTTGCAGAAAACGTTGAAAATATATCTTTTCTGCAGCATTCGCTTCATAACAGCTTGATTCATTCTGCCTTATCATACTTCATAAGTTAAAAACTTTTCACGGATTGAACAGTGAAAATTCACTCCAAATGGTAGGGTAAGATTTATTTTTTTAACTCAAAATAAAAACTTGGTGTATCGTATCATATCAGCCTTCTTGAAAATATTAAATTAAATAATGTAGGCATTTCAATGAAATCGTGAAATCGTCTGCTATATATATATATATATATATATATATATATATATATATATATATATATATATATATATATATATATATATATATATATATATATATATATATATATATATATATATATATATATATATATATATATATATATATATATATATATATATATATAAAATCAATTTTCGTCATCTTCGTTCAATTAAAGAATTTTTTTGACACCTGTAATGTTTTTGTATCTCCAACCGTTCCCGAGCAAAAAATTATTACACGATTGTATGCATTCGCTGAACTGAAAGCACTTCTGATAAAAAAAATAAGTAGTTGGCTTTGATTTTTTTCATTTATTTATTTATTATGGAAGTTGCTAGCTGAACTAGTGTCTGCTCGAATTGTTCATTGAATTAACTATTAGTTTCAAGACTTTTTAGGTTATTGCTGTAAGAAATAACAGCTAATTTTACTAACGCCGAATTGGCTGATATCCATTACAAGTACGGTCTGGCTGACGGAATCACAACAGAAGCTAGGCGATTATATCAGGTGCGCTCTCCAAATCGAGTAACACCAGACAGGCGAACATTTTCAAATATCCACAGATGGTTGAGGGAAACTGGTACTTTTACTGCAAATAATCATTTAAAAGGTGCAACTCAAACTATGAGAACTCCAGATATTGAGATATTCAAGCTGTTCTCTAGTTTCAATCGGTACTTCATATACCAAAGAGATCAATCTACCACATCAGAAAAATCTAATGAACTTAGATCAGGGCTTCGAGGAGGCCAATCAACTGTACTAAAGCGTCCTATTCATTTATCTCTATAATTTTCATTTAGCCACGTCCGAATCTCTCTGCTATTACGAGTAGGGCAACCATCAATTTGGAGCCAGGAATTAATTCTTAAATTTAAAGGAAAGATCCAGAAATCTTTCTGCGTTTAATGTGTTCTCTAGTATAATTGGTCTAAGAGCGTAATTTACAATTCCATACGTTATTTTTGAAACTGTATTGATTATTGGATGGTCTCACAGCACGGGGATTTGCAGGAGCCCACGTATGGTCATTGTGACATATAAATATGTCATCTCTTAGAAACGTTGACTCATCAGTCCAAATTAAATCATTGTATACTTGCGGATCTCTGTTAGTTCATTCGATATACCACTGAAAAAACTGAATACGTTGTGCCCGATCACGATCCAGTAAATTTTGAACAGGGGTGAAATGATAAGTGTGGAGGTTATTGCTTCTAAGACTTCTGTGAACTAATGTATGCGCAGTTCTCCCGAGTTGTATTGCGTTGGAATTTCTTCAAAAAGCGCTGTAAATATTTGATCTTGATGACGATTTGCTCGATTGGCATTTAGATGATGTTTGGAATACTCCCTTTTTCTCCCAAAATCCGACATGCAGTTTTTCTATTTGGAATACGTCTTTCAGGATAACGACGAGAATACTCTTCAACTGCTTCTCTAGAATTGAAACTGCAAACACCATACCTAAATATAATATCTTGATACACGATATTTGTAAATAAACGTGGCATCTTCAATTTAGATACTTAAGTAATCAAGAAGAACACTAAAGTAATTTTATGACTTTGACAGTTCTGTCAATATAGTTTTCCGAAGCCGCCTCGGCACGTATCAATTTTGAAAGAAAAAGGGAGTGTTCCAAGACATCATCGTGTAAATGCTGATCGAGTAAATCGTCATCAAGATCAAGTCATAACAGCGCTTTTTGAGGAAACTTTTTGGAAAAAAAGTTAGCGTATGGATGTGAACAATCTTTTCAACAATTTCGTAATTTTAATTCAAAGTGATAGTCTTAAAATGCAATAAAATAAGATATTTATTTTTTCAATTTCAATAGAAAGCTTATCAAACGTAATAGTCTTTGCCGAAAAAACCTTTCCTCATTGATAAAATTTTAGCGATATGACCACCTAGAAAATACCACTAAATTTAATCATTTCCAAATTGTTACATTTAATTTCTTACAACACCCAGTATAGAACATTTTTATAACACTCATACACGCTTTTTATACGAAATTCAATGCTTTTTCCGACAGTATGTCAACATTTCATGTGGGTAAAATAATAACGGAGATATTCTCATTCTTATGGAAAAAAATTAAAAATTCTTGAAATCAATAAATGTTCAATAAAAGAGTAAGTAACAACTTTTTAAAGAAGTCTTATAAGACTTTTTTTTGCAAATGATATGTATGATAACCCCCTGCAGTTTGGTCATTAGCATCCGATACAGCATGTATATTTATTTTCTATTTTGACAACTAGGAACGTATCCCTCATAATTCCATATAAATTACCATTCCATATCTGTATTCGCGGCATTTTTACGGAACATATACCCCACGAATAAAGAGCTTATCTGTACAGGAAAGTTTATTATAATATAATATATAATTGTTTTGAGTAATAGACAATCAAAAACTGGTCCAGTTTTGAAGATACGAAGCGGAAGTTTAATCGCATACGCACAAAAGTCTGATCAAACCACATTTTGAACATTTAATTAGAGAATATTTGTAGTTATTGTTATTCCACAGATACATATCCATATAAACAGGTGGAAATGAAATTTCAGATACTATTTATTCATTCAATCGAATGAAACACAACTATGAAAAAAATATTAAAGGACACTGGTTATGGAAAATGTCAAGTTCTGATGTGGGTCAAAAAGAAGAATTGAAGTTAGGTCAAAAATGCAAGATACACGACAATTTCTAAACAGATTCTGAAATGAAATAAATTATTGGAGCCGTTATGTGGCATATTGAAAAAAGGCCGAAGGGAGAAAGAAGGAGATGACTCAAGAAAAAATACTATTATGTATATTGTCACAGTAATGTTTGATACCTATAACAGACTAGGAGAGTGATTTAGTCTCGAATTAGACGCTACTATCTCGAAAACTGCGCTACTAAATTACAGAAAAATTGAACACCCTGTATCTCGAATGCGTAGTGAGTGTGAGCTTGCGTTTATGAGAAGAAATCATATAATAACGCAATCTAACGCCAATTGAACTCCTGCTACAAAAAGTAGGCAACCTAGCTTTCCTTTTATTAGAATTAGTGTTTAAGATATCGACAGTATCGTAGCACTAACTCGATGGTTCCACCTATCTTCATGTAATCACGCCGCCAGCTGCTATATATTTTTCTAATCAAAAAGAAAATGCCGAAAAGAAACTCAACGAACGGAAATACGAATGACATGAGAAGATATCATCTGTTCTCGGATTGGTATGTGAGGGTGATTTTCTCATTCTCCCATCAACAATATCATTCTGCCGTTGGTATTCGCAGTTGAACCACAATTTCATCGCCCCCGTTTCCTGATGAAGAGATGGAATTTAAAACATTAAACTCATCAAGACGCTCCATTAGAATTCTTTGCGATACTTATTCTGAGAAGAGACGGGCATGTGTGAATATAAATAGCAATACCCTTGGCTCCGGAATTCAAAACTAAGAATTATGGAGAAAAAGGAGAATACTCACGTTAAACCTACTTCGACGTTTCTTCAGAAGCGTGGATTTAAATTAAGAAAAATAGAGCAACAATGTTCTGGCAGAAACTCTAATCAAATTTCTCGAATGGTATTTCGAGAGAAGATAAACTTAATGTGGAAGTTACTGAATAATTAAACAATTGAAAAACATACTTAAGGCACAAAATATAATGAATAAAAATATTTTCGACCTATTTTACGGGTTCTGTTCATTTTTTCGAAAAAAAGTAGGGAAAACAACATATAAATGAGATAAAAACACAAGGTTTAACTTTAATCTACACTTTATTTGAAAAAATTCGACGACGTTTCGCTGACACAGCAGCTTTATCAAGAATGAAAAACAGAATGAAGAGTATGGTATTATAAACAAATCGTAGAATAACAGGAAAATCCACACGGAGCCATTGTACAGTTAGTATGAAAGGTAATAAAACTAATTAAACAAGTTAAGTAGGGTGAATAATTCACATCTACCTGTTCATTCAAAAGCTTGTCCGAATGTTTGTATCTATTTATTTCTAATGCTTCTAGGAGATCTAATTTTGAACTTTTGATTTTATATGTAATATGTCAAAGTTTTATTGAATGAATGGTTTTCTTTTATTAGGTGGTTTGAATAATTTGAATCAGATTTATTTTTATCGAAGCTACGTTTATGTTCAGATGTTCTTATGCCAAAACTCCTATAGGTCCTACTGATATAAATTTTATCACAAGAACCGCAATTGAGTTTATAGATTCCTGATTTACTTGATTTTTCAACACGAGATTTATTATTTTTAATATGTTTACCTAAGTTATTAGAAGTTTTGAAAGTTATATTAAGATTTTGTTTGACGAGAAAGGATTTAATATTTGTACTTGCAAAACCGCAGAATGTTAAACTGTTGAATGTTTTATAGTCTTTATAAATAGGATATACTTCATTTATTGCTTTCTGATACAGTTTTTTACGAATGATTAGATCTATCATATCCGGATTATATGAATTATTAATGGCTATCTGTTTGATGATGTTTAATTATTTAATATAATCTTCTACTGATAAAGGTAAATTGAGTAACCGATGTACCATGCTGTTTAAAGCTGCAACTTTGTGTTGAACTGGATGTAATGAGTAGTTATGTATAATGTATCAGTATGTGTTGGTTTACGAAAGACCGAAAAACATGATTATTATTTTGTTTAGTGATTTTAAGTCCAAAAATTAATGGAATCGTTCTGTTCAATTTCTATCGTGAATTTAATGTTCAAATGGATGGAATTAATGAAATTAAGAAATGAGTCTAATTGACGAGTAGTTCCAATGAAACATACTAAGATGTCGTCAACATATCTATACCAATAAAGAAATTTGGAAATGAATGGATGTGTATGAATTTTCTGTTCAATATTATTCATAAAATCGCTGCTAAAAGTGGACTCAAATGATTTCCCATGATCAAACCATTTTCACTACTGTAATAGATGTTGAAAGAAAAATAATTTTGTTCAATGCGAACGTCCAACAGATTCAATATTTCTGATTTAATTATGTGGTTAACATGATTCGAATTCAACATGTTTTCGATTAATATTTTGACATCACCTGGAGGAACACTTGGGTATAAATTCTCAACATCAAACGAAATAAGTTTTGCGTTAGGTGGTAGGTTAACGTTTTTTATGTTATTTATCAATTCGAAAGAATTTTTTATAGAAAATTTTGATTTGAATGAACAATAATTTTCAATGATATCTATAAGGTAGTGCGACAATTTCACGGCTGGGGCTGTAACGTAAGATACGACTGGTCTAACGGGGTTATTTACTTTATGCAATTTAATGAGTGAATACAGTTGAGGTGGTTGAGGGTTTGGTAAAATTAATTTGTATTTATCTATTGCTTTAATTAGAGATTTTGCGTCATTTATTGCAATTTTAATATTTTTCTGGAATTTAATAGTTGGATCTTTGTTTAAAATTGTATAGTTTCGGACGAAATGAAATTTAGAGTTTTAAATAGGTAGTCATTTTATTTAACGCAATAACAGTATTACCCTTATCTGCTTTTGTAAAAATAACTTCATTTAGTTGAGATTTTTGTTTGATGGCCTTTAAAATATTTTGTTCTTTACTCGGTTTAAAGTTAGCTAATGATTCATTTTTTATAATGTTCGATGCTAAATATTTAAGATGAGTGTTATTAGGAATATTTTGCAGAGAAATTTCAGTATCTATGCCAAGTTCCTCTAAATCAGATTTTATCTTGTTTGATTTAATATTGTGTTTGAAACCTTTCTCCAAGAGATTTGTTTCATCAGTTGTGAAATCAGTCTCAGAAAGGTTAACGAATCTGTCAAAAAATTGATGGTCAGAAAATTTAGTTTTACGTGGAGTAGGTTTCGGTTTTTGTGACACGAGGAACTTTAATTTGCGGTATTGGATGGTATATTTATTATGTATTATTGATCTAATTTTGAATCTACTATTGTAATCTAATGAATCGAATTCAAGTTGATGAAGTCTGTACAATAACTCGGTATGAATTACCTTGAGATGAATATTGTAGATGTCTCGTTTGTGGAACAAAATCTTGCATTCTGATTTGATCCATATCTTCTGTCCAGAGATAACTGCTCTTCGAGCTGCATAACTGTTGTTGTTGGTCTTGAGTTTGATGTATTTAGGACACACTTCACTCTTCAAACACGTGGTTAAAAACCACAGGTTTTGGGATGTTATAGCATTTTTAAGTAACAACTTAAAATACCAAAGGGCCAAAAAGCTTGTATTCGCTTTCTTCGACATTTGTTACATCAAGTAACGGCCTCCACAATTCAAAAACTAACATATTACATCATATATACCTGAGAAACAGATGAGAGAATTGAGAACGAACGGAAATCAAACTGATCGTTAATTATTGTTAGATTATGCTTGTAATCTGATGAAATGTCTACGAATTCTATTGGCTTTGTTACTTAAATACTAAATTTGGGTTTTTAGAAATAAAAATTTTCGTTTATACAGTATCTTGACAAATCAGATGTTAATTCATAATGAATTATTGATTTTTATATGCATCTACTCTAATATTGGGGAAAAGACCAAAGTGACCTGGATAACGAAAATCGTTAGAATATAATTTATATACACCGCATTTCACATTTATATCAAGTCGATCTCTGTTAGAGAACATGGATTCCTTTTATTCGTAGATTTTGTGTTGATTTCATTCTGTTTTGATATATGGCACAATTTAGTTCTTCTTTCTGGGAAATAATTGATGCTGTTTTTTGTTTTGTTGTTATTGTTTTATTTTATTGTTTGTTGAACCCCAAGGGTGGAATGAATTAAGAATCATGATTATTTCGATTGCTTTTTCGCTATTGATTTTCTATGATGTTGTAACGTTTCTTAGTTCTTGAAATTATTTGTGGGTTCAAATCAAACACTTCAACGATACAAATCTCTAACAAGTTCATTTACACGTAGACTGAACAATAATGACACTAAACTAAATGATAAATTTATATAACACAATAGATACTGCTTGATTTAGCTCTTACACTTTGTCCACTTATTCGCGCACTGTATTCAAACTCAATTCTCTGCGCTTCGCGCTCTTTTCTTATATAGTACGAATTGTTCTAGGACTTTGCGTAACTCAGGCTCTGTTCCAGATATTCATTCGAGAACATTCCGAGAACCGCAACACTGATTTCTTCGTATCACGGCGCGCTGAAACCTTTAAATCTTTCTCGAGTTCTCCCGAAAGTGCCTCGCAGCTCTTTACTCCGCCGGGCAGTGACAGGGTCGGCTTCAGGGGCAATTGGATATCTCTACACTGCCCCCCTCTTCAAACTGTTTTGTCCCAGAACAGACTGAGTCTTTGGTCACTATGACGGTATTGGCATATATTTCCAGCTTTACTTGTTGATGGAAATAAAATTCAACTGTCTTCTCTCCTAGTCTCGAAGGTGTAGGATCGAAACAGCACACGATAACTTCCATTTTGATGCCTTGAAAAATAATTTCGATCATACTCCGTACTGTTCTCCAATCTAACTGGTCCAACCAAGTTTCGGTATGGCGAGTTTCTTCACACCCTGCTTGACCAAGTGCTCTTTCATGTCTAGTAAGGCTGATCAAAAATCTTCATAGCAGGGTTTCTGGTGTGAATATTTTTTTAATCACCAAGTAGTGGACCGTTCTTCCATAAGCATCTAGTTTCAAGGACTTGCCTACTGTAGACATGCTGCCTTATTTCAAAAGGCCATCCATTTTAGCTTTGAAAACTCTCGCGATACCCTTACTCATTTAAAGGTCTTGAGCGACACAATGTGCAATGGCATATTCCTTGCCTACTTGTGAAATATCTTGTTGTATTTCTGTGGTGACTCCAAATCTAGCTTTTCCAGTACTGCTATAGTTAGCCATGAAACGATCGTAGTCCCTCGCTTCATTCACTTGATGATTTTTGGACTTGTCTGTGATAAAACGTGTCTCCTAGTTGATTTTATTTTCTCCTGCAAAATGAGCCAATCGATTGAAATGGAGTACTCTACGTTTCCCCCTCAGCAGCTTCCTTATGCGATACACGATGTCGTTGATCCTTTTCATGGTTTCATAAGGACCTTTCCAATGTCGCTGTAGTTTTGAAGACAAGTCACGTTTTCTCTGTGGGTTATAAGGCCAAACGAGATCTCCTTCAGAAAATCCACGTTAAGAAGCTTTGAGGTCATAGCGGTTTTTCATTCTATCACGGGGCATCTGTATGTGCTGTCTGACCTTATTATGGATAGAATCCATTCATCGCTCCAGATTAGTGACATGATCTCCTCCAGCAAAATCTTCCTCAGGCTTACACACGAATTCCAGATCATATAGCAACCTCATCTCACGACCTAACATATCCCGAGCTGGCGTTTCTCCTGTTGACTCTTGCACTGAAGATCTGTAGGCCATTACAAAAAGGTGCAGGTATCGGTCCCGATCTCGCTGATGATCCAATACCACTCTAGCCAAGTATTTTTCCATTGTTCTATTCATTCTTTCAACCATGCCGTCTGATTGAGGATGAAGCGCTGTTGTTCTGGTCTTTCTGATGCCTAGTTTTTCGCACGTTTCTTGAAACAGCTTCGATTCAAAATTTCTCCCTTGATCGAAATGTATCTCTAAGGGAACTCCAAGACGGTAAAAGAACTCCTTCACCAAGATATCAGCGACAGTTGGGACTTCCTGATTCGGTATTGCATAAGCCTCAACCCACTTGGTAAAATAATTCATGGCAACTAGTATGTATTTGTTGCCGCCATCAGTTTCTGGAAAAGGGTCCCGCTATATCTACAGCAATACGTTCCATCGGACTTCCAACATTGTACTGTTTCATTGGGGCCTTGCCTTTTCCATATGGTTCTTTTACCGAAGCACAAGTCGCACACTTCCTGCAATACTCTCCGAGATCTGCCTTTAAATTGACACAATAAAATCTAGCTCTGACCTTCTTGAGAGTCTTCTTGATGCCGAAATGTCCTACTGAAGCTTCATTATGTAACTGAAACAACCTTCACTCTGGTTCTTGGCACAACTGAATGAAGCCGCCCATCATCTCCAGATTCAGTTTCCAAGCGTCGCTTCAGCAGAGCATCTTTAATTAAGAATGTTTCTCATTGCACCTGATAAGCCTTGATGTTGTTAATCATCCAAGGTACAGTTTCCTATTTACTACACTCAATTCAGGGTCTGTTTCTTGTTCCTGCCTTAGTTCTGCTGGCAACCAATTCTCATGAACAACAGTTGTCCTCATTACGCTAATCTTTACGTCCAAACAAGAGCAGTGACTGCAGTTTACTGGACAGGGTCTTCGCGATAGGGCATCTGCGTTCTTGTAGCTAGTTCCTGCCCGATGCTCCTCACGAGGTTTTTTGAATTGCCTTCTTATATGACTAGTCTCATCGCAGTTCCAACATCTGATTTCTTTCTTCTTTCTTTAATCCAGGAGCCGAAAAATCACCTGTTCTTTAGTTTCTTCCTCCCCAGTGATGTTTCTTATAGCACGGCTACTCCCACTTTTCGATGCCTGTTTGGCAGCTTCAAACTCAAGTGCTTGAGCCAAAGTATCATCAAACGTTTTTGGCCTAGCTAATCTCAAGGCCTGTTGGGTTTTACCATCTCAGAAGCCATCTACGAACGTCCGAACAGCTAATTGCTCCAAGAAGTTATCAGGAGCAGTAGGGTAGGCTAATCCTTTTAATCTCGCTATATCAGCCTCGAATTTTAGCAAGCTCTCTGTAATTTTCTTTTTCGAAGTTTTCCTGAGAAAGGGTCGTTTTGGAACTACTATCATGTATTAAGATGGACGATGGTTTTCGATATATAATATACTAAGTAATTCTTTATTCTCATATATCAATATCTACACGAAAATCATATCTTATGTTACAAAAACCCTATTTTCTCATTCAGGCAACAAAAGCAAGAGATTAGATTAATTAGAATACGTAAAAATTTAATCAGCTCACAAACATAATCTACCAATACTACTATCTAATCTACAACTACTATCGATAAACTTGATTTCCGTTCGTCCCTGCTTCTCTCTCTCTCTGTTCCTTAGATAAAAGAAGGGATTCACGGCAAAATCAATCAACTTCACTTGATTTGACTCAAAATCAAATCAAGCTTCTATATTCAAAATTCAAGTCAAGCTTTTCTCACAAAACTTTGAAAATTCAATCTTGTTGAATCACGAAATTTGGAAACTTGAATCAGGCACAATTGCAATAATTCATTGAATTGAATGAATATTTGATCTAGAAATGTTCAAATAAAAAACAACGTAAGAATTTAATAAGATTTCATGAAGTTGTTGAAGAAAACACAAATACCGAACAAGAACAAACGTGAAAGTGAAATGTTTTCAAACACTGCCAGAGCATCCAAAAACAACATCATTAAATTTTATAGAAGAAAACGGAACAAAATTCGTGTGATAATAGAAAAACATATTATTAAACTTGTATGAAAATCCAAGAAATACCTATATTCAAACTCAAATCAGAACGACTACAATAAAAAGCACTACATTCCCACTTCAACAGATAGTTGATAGTTCGCTGTGCTTGAACCAAGACTTGAGACACATCACTGTCCTAACAGATTTGTGACCAAATATGTTTCGAGTATAGGTTTTAGCTAACACTGCACTTTAAAGTAGCCGAATTTGTGGCTCTAGATGTATTAATTGTTATCTGCTCATTTAATATGTTAATAAACCTTTCAGTAAAAGTGTTTACGTCCTCTCCTGTATCCCTTTTGTACCAATTTACTGAATTTAGTGATGTTTTTAATCGGTCATAATTTATGAATTTTTTATTTTTAAGTTTGCCTGCAAAAGATTTGTTGGTGGTTTGATATCTTTAAGGCATAATATTATTGGATAATGATCTGTGATATGTTGCTGAACTATAAAGGCTGCCTGACTCTCCAGGGCTGTGTTTTCATCAGTTTTAGGAAAATATGATCGAGACAACTATTACTAGAGGGTCTGGTGTAGCTATTAATGTAAGATTCGTATCCAAAAGAATTTAAAATATTTTTATATTCATCAACATATTCATCAACAGCTGATAAGTTTATATTCATATCCCCAATTATTATATGATACTTTGCTGTATTAGATTTTCTTATATAGTTATATAAATTTTCATGAAACAATTTTATATTAGAGCTTGGTGAGCGATAAATGCTTGTTATTTTCAATGTTTTATTCAATAATTTGATATTTACTTCTACTACTGTGCTTTCACCTAGTGACACAACATCATACTTGAATTTCAGTTCTTTTGCTATATATACAAGAACTCCATCATTTCTGTTGTATTGCCCATTGCTGTAAACACTTATGTATCCTTCGATATTGAATAATTCGATATTTCCTATTTGAAAAGTTTCTGAAAGTATAATTGCATGAAATTTTTGAGAGCTTCTCTAAGAAAAGCCTGAACTCATCTAAATTTTTTTCCACACTCCTAATATTTATGTGTAAAATCTTTAGATGTTCGGATACACTGTAAAGTTGTAGTTCCGTTAAATTATCAATAAGTATTGTTTTGTAAGTATGAGTATTATAATCCCTTATATAAGAATCCATTACCTTTTGAAGAATTATTTATTTATCATTTGTTTACTATTTTCATGCCGAATCTATTCTTCCTCTTTGAATTCCAGCTAATCTAGCGCTGGTCTTAATTGGTTGGTTTTTGACCTTGTGCTTTTCTCTATTGCTAGAAGGTTGACTCAAATTTGTGATGCCGATGATTCTGCCTCCACCACACTCTCACCGATATTAGGTTCACCTCCAATCTCCCGTTCTAATTGTGCGATTTTCAGCTCTTTAATGGTGTACGACTTCTGGCCAATGTGTAATATATTTCCTTTAATAAACGACTTAGTAGAAGAGTGGGCTCTGGCTTCCATCAAGTGCTTTCAGAATTTTGTTATCTTCTTTGCCTAAATGTTAAATCTGAAGATATTGTAATGTTTGTTCCTTCAAGAGACTTCCTTAGATAGTATCGATTTTCTTAAAATAAGAGGTAAATTCAACTTTAATTGGAGAACCAGGGTAACCTCCAAGTGAATACAAATCGGATATGTCAGTGTCAAATACCCATATTCAAACTCAAATCAGAACGAATAACAATAAGAAGCACTACATTCCCACTTCAACAGATAGTTGATAGTTCGCTGTGCTTGAACCAAGACTTGAGACACTTCACTATCCTAACAGATTTGTGACCAAATATGTTTCGAGTATAGGTTTTAGCTAACACTGCACTTTAAAGTAGCCGAATTTGTGGGAATGGCCCAAACGTCTCCTGCCACAGTCACCAAATTTGTGCCGTTTCCACCACTCGAAAACCTCTTCCGAACTCTCTGCACGGAACACACTTAGGTATTTATTTATCTCATATCGCCACATATTATCGTTCGGTGCGGGCACAAAAAACTCTTTAAATAGACCTAGTAGGTCTAATTCGAATTGATTCGACTGTAAGAAACTGCATTCCTCCTGCTTCGATGCAGACGTTCTTGGTGAAATATTTGAGCTTAGGTTGGGCTCAAAATATTTTGTTTTATAAACTTACTTGAAATTATAGTTTGCTTCAATCTGCATATTATTTCCCGAACTAGAATTTAGAAATGTTTCTACCTTATGGTAAGGGTCCAATACTAAAACTACACAGTACAACCACTTGCTTTTTTTTATGATGTTTCACGATTTTATTCCTCGCCTCCTATATGCTGCTCATTTATCTTTCATCGATTTCATCTCTTTCTGGTAGATTGTCAAGCTCGATAGCCACTATGTAGATTCAAGGGGTTAATATTTTTGAGAAGAGTCTTTCAGTTTTGATGAATTTCTTTTTCATCAGGTTAGTAACTAGAACACTTTGTTTAAAACAAAGTTCTCCTCCTATATTTGAGGAACTGAGGCAGACATTCTCTAATAAAATTGTCAGTCTAGGAACACTATCAGTTATTCATTGTCAGTAAGCTTTCTCTATGATTATTTTTTGGATTATTGGTGTTTATCATTCAGCCTTCTGATCATTCACTAATATAGAAAATTGACCTTAAGAAACACCTTCAATATCAAAAGGTGTTACATGGTCATTAAAAAAGTTTTTCTTCTTTTTTGGGAAAGGAAATCGCTTTCAAATGGACACTCCACCCAGTATGTAATTTCGAAATAATAACGGTTTTTGAAAAAAACAGTTTAAGGTGAAAGAAAAACTCTTGTGCTACATTTTTATTGATGCTGTTGACACGAAACCAACTTGAATTGCTCCGATAAGTGTTACCAGCTGATGTTAGCTGTTTCTGTTCTGTTGAATCTCCAAAGACCGTTTGGCGAACCTCAACGTGCCTCAATTTTCAATGTCTATTCAGCGACGTGGTTGCACAATTGTTCATTTTGAAATTTGATGTTTTGAACTTTCATAAAACTCATTCATCTTTAATTTTAGTTTGTGTGTCTTGTCCAGCAATAAAATAGTTCGTCCTTTTCGTAATTTTTCCAACACAATTATTTTTCTTCGGTATTGGTTTTCTGTCTGTGGAGGCTACATCTGTATTAAAATGCGATGAGTTTTCGTCTGGGTATTCTGAACCGTTGTCTACATAAGGATCTACTTCCATTCTCAACCAGATATCAGAAAAATCACTTTTTTATTTCCACACGATTTTCAACACTAAACGTCTTGGGGAGTCCATTGGATCCACCGATACCAATTTCTATCGGGAATCATCATTCAATCTCGATACTCGGAAATTTGCTCATTCTCCGAAAGGTGAAATCACATGAATTTCTTTCAGTTTTCTATATTTTTAGAAGGAATATTGAGTTTTTAACGAATGATACTTCAAACCTGTGAAATGTCACTTCATTTAATCTTCTATTTTATATTGAAATCTATGGTAGGTTGTGGACGACATTAATATTTTGTTGAATAATGTTGTTTCTTACATTTCTGAAAAGATTTTTGGTTGATTTCTTCTCTTTTCCCTTCGCATAAACCAAATTTTCTCGCGGTGTTTTTGTATCTACTTGTTGCGCTGTGAAATTACTAGACTATATCCAACGTACTAAGTTTTGAAATCCCACTGTGTCGCAGCTATTGAAAAATTTTGTATGGCTAGAGATACTACCTAATTCATTCCCTTATAAGTAACAAGCTTTCGAGCAATTTGAAAATACTTGATAAGTCAAGCTTTTGGGTTACTAAATCAAGGCCAGCCTAAAACAAGTTTTTCGAAAGCTTTAATTTTAATTCAATTCATACTTTTCGGGAAATTTTCAAGCTTTGTACTCTAGGTACAATTACATTTTAATATTTTAATTTTCTTATAGTATTTAAAAATGGGATTAAACCCGAAACAATTGTCGAACATATTTGTATTCATTATATTGTATGAAACTAAAGCATTTTTTCTTCAATTGTTTTATTATTTAGTAAAATTGTTTTACCAAGTGATTACCAATAGTTGTATACTTAGTATAACTAATTGTTTTTTCCTTTTTATATAGAAATCTATAGTAGGCTGTGGACAAAATCAATATTTTGTTGAATAATGTTGTTTCTTACATTTCTGGAAAGGGTGCTGGTTGATTTCTTCTCTTTTCCTTCGAATAAACCAACTTGAAAATAATTGACAAGTCAAGCTTTTGGGTTACTAAATCAAGGCCAGGCAAAACAATTTTTGGAAAACTTTAATTTTAATTCAATTCATACTTTTCGGGTAATTTTCTAGCTTTGTACTTTAGATACAAATCACATTTTAATATTTTAATTTTCGCATAGTATTAAAAATGGGATTAAACCCGAAACAATTGTCAAACATATTTGTATTCATTATATTGTATGAAACTTAAGTATTCTTTCTTCAATTGTTTTATTATTTAGTGAAATTGTTTTACCAAAAGATTACCAATTGTTGTATTCTTAGTAATATTAATTGTTTTTTCATTTTATTGAGAACTAGAACAAAGAAAATCACTTATTATTATGACCTTTATCATCTCGTTCGAGAAGAGGTTTCACCCTACAAATTCATTGGTGGAAACAAATCGGTTCTATCTTTTGTATTGGACTTATTCCGGATTTCTCGATTTTCCAGGATTTCGGCATACGGTAATATCTCGATTAAATAGGTGAAAACTGTTTCGACGTTCTACGGGCACCTTTTGGATAAGATAGCAGGGAAGTATTTGAAATTTGTTTTTGTCCATGGTTGTTAAATTAAAATATGAACTTTTCGTACTTCAATTGTAAACCATGGGTGAATTTGAATAAAATTGGAAAAGTGGTTTTTTCTCTTTCCATGAATTGCGTGTACAACGTTCTACCACAGATTCTTCGAGTCAAAATTAATCGATTTAGGCCAACCTACCTTTATGAAAAGTTTATTCGTTTGGCCGCTAGGTCTCCAAATACAAAGATTTTTTTTCTTATTTTTCAAAGAGTTCGAGAACGACTCGATCGATAGAAACCATATTTTGTATGCTTAATCGGGTGCTTTATTCACGTTTTTTAGTGATCCACTCAATGATCTTAAAGTTTTACAAGTGTCCCTGAGAACTTGATTGTGTGTTTAATCAACCATAATTTTTCAATTGTCTGCTTTTGAGCGAAACTGATTTAGACATTGAGGAGCTAGACTGATTATCAACTCGATACCTTTTTTATCGTAATTTTGATATGATGAGCGGTTCAATCACAAGAAACAGTTTTCTTATTTCATGATTTCATTTCTTCAACCACCTAGCGAGTCAAATATATCACATTTGACCATGTTGGCTTCGGATTCATTTCTGTGCTCTGGCAGATTGTCATTTCATTAGGCTTGAGAACTAATCGTTGACACAACAGTGTTCCCTAAGTTCTTAATAAGATATTTTGGTAATTTTTTTATTATCATTAGGCAAAGAGATGAACAGTTACTCTGAAATGGTTGATATGGTTATAGTGTACTGATTTTGTCAGGGCAATGAATGAGAAAGCGCGAGAGTATATGCTGAAAGATTTCCATATCGCAAAGTGCCGAAACACATAACGATTAGAAATCTGGAGAGGCACCTCCGCCAGAATGATTGCTTCAAGCCCAGGAATTTGGATCGAGGACGATAACGAACAGTATGGACGGCAAAATGCGAAGGACAAATTTTGGACATGGTTGAGGAATACCAACAATTAAGCACGCGGCGTTCAGGTTTGCAGTTGGTCGTTCCTAAAACAATGATTCATGATGTCATTTGAATTATGGAGGCCGTTACTTGATGTAGATCCATGATATAGATGAGATAAAAACAAAAGGTTTAACTTTAATCTACACTTTATTTGAAAAAATTCGACGACGTTTCGCTGACATAGCAGCTTTATCAAGAATGAGAAACAGAATGAAGAGTATGGTATTATAAACAAATCGTAGAACAAGTTGGATGAATAACAGGAAAATCCACACCGAGCCATTTCGTTTGATGTTGAGAATTTATACCCAAGTGTTCCTCCAGGTGATGTCAAAATATTAATCGAAAACATGTTGAATTCGAATCATGTTAACCACATAATTAAATCAAAAATATTGAATCTGTTGGACGTTTGCATTGAACAAAATTATTTTTCTTTCAAGAACATCTATTACAGTAGTGAAATTTGGTGGTTTGATCATGGGAAATCCTTTGAGTCCACTTTTAGCAGAGATTTTATGAATAATATTGAACAGAAAATTCATACACATCCACTCTTTTCCAAATTTCTTTATTGGTATAGATATGTTGACGACATCTTAGTATGTTTCATTGGAACTACTCGTCTATTAGACTTATTTCTTAATTTCATTAATTCCATCCATTTGAACATTAAATTCACGATAGAAATTGAACAGAACGATTCCATTAACTTTTTGGACTTGAAAATATACAATTATACATAACTACTCATTACATCCAATTCAACACAAAGTTGCAGCTTTAAACAGCATGGTACATCGGTTACTCAATTTACCTTTATCAGTAGAAGATTATAATAAAGAGTTAAACATCATCAAACAGATAGCCATTAATAATTCATATAATCCGGATATGATAGATCTAATCATTCGTAAAAACTGTATCAGAAAACAATAAATGAAGTATATCCTATTCATAAAGACTATGAAATATTCAACAGTTTAACATTCTGCGGTTCTGCAAGTACAAATATTAAATCCTTTCTCGTCAAACCAAATCTTAATATAACTTTCAAAACTTCTAATAACTTAGGTAAACATATTGAAAATAATAAATCTCGTGTTGAAAAATCAAGTAAATCAGGAATCTATAAACTCAATTGCGGTTCTTGTGATAAAATTTATATCGCTAGGACCTATAGGAGTTTTGGCATAAGAACATCTGAACATAAACGTAGCTTCGATAAAAATAAATCTGATTCAAATTATTCAAACCACCTAATAGAAGAAAACCATTCATCCAATAAAAACTTTGACATATTACATATAAAATCAAAAGTTTAAAATTAGATCTCCTAGAAGCATTAGAAATAAATAGATACAAACATTCGGACAAGCTTTTGAATGAACAGGTAGATGTGAATTATTCACCCCTACTTTACTTGTTTAATTAGTTTTTATTACCTTTCATACTAACTGTACAATGGTTCGGTGTGGATTTTCTTGTTATTCATCCAACTTGTTCTACGATTTGTTTATAATACCATACTCTTCATTCTGTTTTTCATTCTTGATGAAGCTGCTGTGTCAGCGAAACGTCGTCGAATTTTTTCAAATAAAGTGTAGATTAAAGTTAAACCTTGTGTTTTTTATCTCATTTATATTCATGATGTCTTGAAGGAACAATCATTTCATCCTTATCACATTCAGAAAGTTCAGGAATGAGCTCCCAACAATTCTCAGAATTGCCTAACTTTCTGCCGATTTATCCAAGAGAGGAGAACTCAGGATCTCCACTTCAGTAGGAAAATTCTATTTACTGACGAATGCATTTTTACTAGGTCTGGCGTCCCTAATCTTCACAATGAACATGTGTAGAGTGTCAAAAATTCACATGCTTTTACAAATACACATCATTAGAATCAATTCAATTATTGGTCCGGTAGTGTTTCCAAATCGATTAAACGTAGAGGCATATTTGAATTTATTGCAAGAAACGTTGCCGAATTTGTTTGTTTGCACGTTCTTTCATTATGACTGCGTGCAGAAATGTGGTTTATGCACGATGGTGCACCTCCTTACTTCACTCTAGCGGTTCGAGAGTTCTTACATGCACAGTATGCGAATCGTTGGTTCGGAAGGTGAGCTAATGGTCCTACAAGTTGACCAGCACGATCTCCCAACTTGACACAGTGCAACTTCTTTCTTTGGGGTGCTTTAAAACCTAGAGTTCACTCTTCTCCAGTTGACACCCGAGGAGAGTTACATATGAGAATTTTAAATGCGGCCAACTTATAATAATTATAAGTACAACTTCAAAAATGAACCCTGAAGTAATGCCAGGGGACCAATTCAATTTCTCAAAGAGGATTAATTCCTGTATTCAGCGAAATGGTGGAACTTTTGAACATTAACTAGAGTTCAATAAAATTTTGGGTGTAAACTAATTTATTGATATTCTTTGTTTTTTCTTATTTAGTCTCCAACTGGCCAACCGGTTTTCATATATTTAAATAGTCATTGTGTAATTTTTTTTCGATTTTTGTACTACTGAACATTGAATTTCCTATTTGATTGATCTGAGTTAGCAGTCTAGAAAACATGATTTTGTCAACAAGTTGTCAAGCATAATAAAATGACGATCTGCCATACTACAGAAACAAATCCAAAGCCAATATGGTCAATATGTGATATTTTTGACATGCTAGGTGGTTGAAGAAATGATATCATGACCTTGAAAAATTGTTTTTTGTTATTGAACCGCTCATCATATCAAAATTTCTCAGGAGACAAAAAAGTTTGAAAATTAGCCAGCTACTCAATGTCTAGAACAGTTTTGCTCAAACGCAGACAGTTGGAAAATTATGGTTGATTAAAAACACGTTCGAGATTTTAGCGACACTTGTAAAACATCAAGGTAATTGAGTGGATCACTAAAAAACGTATATAGGGTGCTTCAACGAAAACTAAACAGAGGCTATATCTACCAAGATATTCATTTCTGATCAAAACGCAAAAACATGTCAATTTTCGTTTCAAGAGAGACATCTTTTGGGGTACAATACTTGTCTGAAATATCAACCCTTGAAGCGGGGGTTGCAACTCTTGAACATTTTGAATGAGGAAGATGGGTCGAGATATGACTCAAAAGAAAAGTGGTATCTTTGTCTACATCGCCTTGAACGAATCTACATTTTTGATTGAAAACTGTAAAAGATACAGGCTGAACAACTGAAAGATAGGGAAGACTATTTCTCTGAGACTATTCAAGTTTAAGTGAAGTGAAATGGAACAGATCCATGCTGATCAATGGCAGTCATCATCAGGTACCATCCTCATCTCGAATTTCAACCCCTAGAGCAGGGTAGACCACCCTTGAAAATTAGGAAGAGGGTAGATGGGTCGAGTGATACCTCGAAAGAAAGGTGTTATCTTTGTCTGCATCCCCGTGAACGAATTTTCATTTTTGATTGAAAACTGTAGAAGATACAGAGTGAGCTACTGAAAAATAGAGGAGACTATCTATCGCCCAGAGGTATTCAAGTATTAGTATGGTACATAGACTCATTTATATCCCAATGTCACAAAATAATTTCATAAAAGAGCTAAATATAATTAAACAAATAGCAGACAATAATGGTTACAGTCCAACTATGATTGAGAACATGATTTCGCGCAAAAATTTCAAAAAGCAATCCAGGAAGTATTTCCAAGTATAAAAGTTCTAACACAAAATACAATAGCTTAACTTATATTGGTAATCCTAGTCTAAAATTAAAATTATTCCTCTCGCATTATAATTTCACTATAGCATTCCGAACTGATAATTCTTTAGGCCAACATATCAAAACTGCAAATCTAAAATTGATAAAAGTAATAAATTTTCCGGTGATTGTAATAAAATTTATATTTGCAGAACTTTCATAAATTTCAAGTTAGATTATCCGAGCACAAACGTAATTTTAATTATCATAAATCACATTTCACATTCCGATTATTCTAATTGCTTAGCTACTCGAAGAAAAGCATAACTTTAATAATAATTTCAAAATTTTACACAATGAAAATAATAGACGAAAACTCAATCTATTGGAAATTTTAGAGATCAACAAAGAAAATAATTCAGGTAGGTTACTTAATAGTCAATTAGATCTAAATCCTTCTCCTTTACTCAATCATTTCAATTCATAAAGTAAGCAACTCCGATGGGTTTTCCAACAAACCTCTTGTACTTGTACCTATTGTAATATTAAGTAGAAAATAAGACTAATATATAAGGAATAACTCTGTCATTAGTTTGTAGTTACAGTGTGGTGAAACCGGTCATAGTTTTGTTAATATAGTGAAAATCTAAATACTTTAGTTTAATTTCATTGAAATAATGAAATAGTTCTCGAACGCATGAACAAAGATAGAGAGGTTATGGGAACTATTAAAGAAAGAAAACTCGCATACTTTGGGCATATAATGCGGAATGATAAGTATGAAATCCTCCATCTGGTCATGCTAGAAAAATGGACGGTAAGAGGGGACCTGGAAGACGATGAATCTCATGGCTAGCCAATCTTAGGCAATGGATCGGGAAAACATCTCAGGAATTATTTCGAGCTGCAGTCAATAGAGTAATATGGGCCACAATGATTGCCAACGTCCATTGAGGATAAGGCACAGTAAGAAGAAGGTAAGCCAAAGGAATAAATGTTTCTTGAAATTGTAGCATTACTTTCATGAGATCCATGAGATTCCGAGAGATATTCATCAAGAATTACAGAATGTATTTCAAATTGAGGAGTATGCAAAATACAGACATTTTCAACTGAATTAATTTCAATAGGCAAAATGAACAAAAATGGTATGGTTATCAGCGCTTTAAAATTTCAGAAAATCTAATTTAATACATAACGTTGAAATACTCGACAAAACTGTTAAGAATCGTTCATCAACGACTTTTTTAATCGAAATTCTACCCTGAATATAAGAAATATTGATATGAGCAATTCTCACGAGATTAACAGCCAGTATATTTAATTTATTCAAGAAGTCAATAAATGCCCATTTAAATTCTCTTTCCAATGTACTTTCAAAAGGAACGAAACATTATCTTTTATATTAAATTTCACATATATTGACTGAACACACTGTATGTTCTTGTATTCGATGCGATGCGCGTCTCGAAACATACAGACTTCCGAAATAAAACCAAATCGAAAATAGCGCGCCTCGGCGCCTCCACTTCGACGCCTGCGTGCGACCATCGATTCGGCGTCATGACGGCGACGTTCAAGCTTCAGACTAGACCGAAAATGTCACTCGGTTATTCTGGAAAACGCATATTTGTGAGAAAAAATGTCAGATAGTACCATGTGTATTTTTTTTGTAAGTAATTTCATTTAAATGGCATGCCCTTATATTCTTACTTTACTTGACGGAAATAAATATATTCCGAAAACAGAATCATCTGAAATTTCATTGTCTTTTGATGTTTTCTTGAGAAACGAGAGATTATCAATGATATTTCAAGTAAATGTCGTGTTTTGCATAAGGTTCTTAGGTCGATCAGTTATCGTGGAAGTATTGTCCAATTTGAAGAACCTCTATCCTTATGCACTTACATGTTCCTGTTGCATCAAGAGCATGTTACAGGAACATGCAACCAAACATTTGCGATCCTTTTTTTTGGATGCTTGAAGAAATCCTTTAAAGCATGAACAGTTTCCGATCCATCAGGTTGAACTATTTACAACATTTTGTAAATAGTTTTTAGTTTAATGAGAATTCGATATCACACCTGTGAAATGACAATATGAGCCGGAAAGGGATGTAAATATGGAATGTGACAGACACTCAGACGTTTATACGTCTTGAATAGTAATGAATTTATTCAGCTCAAAGTTGGACATCCAGAACGTGTTCGGACTGTAATTTTAAACATTCTTTACAAAAGAATTAGTCTCTAAGTACTTCTTTCTTAATTATGTATTTTATTCTCCACTGTGAATGAGTATATATTCACAATATCGTGAATTTTGTAATTCATTTATTATTGACAATATAGAGTGCTATTCATTTATCTAGCAGTAATTTATCAGTCGATAGAACGTATTTTTTAGACGATTTCTCCTTGTAAATATTGGTTCGCAAACGCTATGTTTTTAAGGTACAGGGTGTATAATGTTCAAAAAAATTTCTTCTCCTTTTGATAAGTTTTGCATTATTTGAGTTACTGACACCCAGTTCGAGACCTAAGTCACTTTTCGAGTACCACACGATTTGATTTTCAACATTGTTGTAAAAATCAGCCGGATTCTTTTTTTTTGTACGTCGTCTTCACTTTTTGCTGTAATCATTACAATAAAATTGATACAAAGTTCAATTCATGAAATAACTACTAAAACTTCTACCGCATTTATTTTTATGGATATTTAACTGAAAAACAATAATGATCTCAAATATGGACTTTCTTCTCAGTTGATCTATAATAAATTTACTTTTGAATGCGTGTACTGCACTAGTAATCTCAATAATAGTTTTTCCTTTACCTTGAAGCTCCAAGTTAATGGTGTTCAAGTGCATTGTGATGTCGGTCAAAAATGCCAAGTCAGTGTGTTCAGCTGACTCCCTATCTTCCAACTGCAACTTAAAGAACCGCCGTCGCAAGCTACGTGCACGGATGGAATTCAGAATTTTTGTTGCAATGCCCATAATTTCCTCCGTGTTTAAAACTTCTGAACACAAAACTTGTTGATGTATAATGCAATGGAATGAAAAGAATGAAGGTAAATCTTAATAAGACACAATGCCACAAAACCCTGTTTGATTCCAGTCATTGCTGTTTCTCCATCAATTGTAATACACACCAATTTATATATTTATATATTGGTAGCTTGTAGTTTTTCACAAAATTGAAGAAAACGTCATATATATATATATATATCTTCGCCGCGGGTCTTCCCCTTCAGAGGAATGATTATAAAAAATTCTTCCTTAGCCAACATGTCATTGAATACCATCCAAATAAAAATACAAAGCTGGGCAGTGTCTTTCATACCGGTGGATTCGTCGAAATGTAAGGAAAAGTATGTACATTTCATGATATCATGTTTTAGTTCATCTGCCATGTCCTGACTCATGACTTCAATACGCCTTGTGACAGTCGGACGAGATAACTGAAGTTCTCTAATAGCAGACATGATTTCTGTTTCATTTTCAAAATCTCCAAATAAAGTCACACCCGCTTCAATAAATGCTTCCTCCGCAACCGATTAATCTTTGATTGGTTTCTTCTGATCTTAGCAGCTTTTGATTGTTTGGCTTGTCTTATGAACATGATTTGTTCTTGTTTCAAACAAGATATCAAAACACGTACTTTTCATTTTCTTAATTCAGTGTGTAGCGAAAAATCCTTTTCATAGTTTTTATGAACCGTTTTATGAGGCCTCTCTAAGTTAACACGGTTAGGTATTGCAACTAACGCACGACAAATAAAACAAATGCACTCATCCTTCACCATACAAAAGAAAAATTCTTCCTCCCAACCGTTATTTAAACGATACGTTTTAGATTTCTTCGCTGCACTCATTTTGTATTATTTAATAATAATCTTTGTATCGACGTAGTATTAATTTCAAGTTACAATTCAGAATGACTCTTTCCTTCAGGCGCAACATTTATATTGGCGTGAACGAAAGTCTCGAATGTTCCCGTCAAACGTGCAGCCCGAAATTTTTAGATGAGCGGCAAGAATAAAAGACTCGGCTTTTCTTTGACAAGTTCCGCGCGTTCCTTTGATAAAGCCGCCTTTTGACGCTAGCAGAGTGTTATTTTATAACGTAATTATTTTTTGTGGTTCCGTTACCTACTTACTAAAAATTTTTTTCTCTCGAGATCTACTCAAAAATCTCTCGCGATCGACCGTTTGAGCACCCCTGCTTAAAGTGAACCTAATTTCCTCGGGGAGCTTTTTGTATCTACTTGTTGCGCTGCGAATAAACTAATTGACTAGATCGAACGTACAGAGTTTTGAAATTCCAAGGTGTCGGAGTCAATTAAAACGTTCTAATGAATAATAAAATAAAAAAGTTACTATGTTTTAACCATCACTAATTTATTGATGTAAAGAATGGCAAAATTTTACATTGGTTGGACCGGTTTTGGACATACGTCCATTATCAACAACAAGCTAATGAAAACTGAATACTCATGTACAATACAGGAATTACCATCAATAAAATGCTAGTAGAGATCACAGTAACTTGAATAATGGTGATTGGTAGGTAATTAAGTCTACCTGGTCGTTAAGGAGCTTAACCCTTTCTACCCTAGATGCCTTGAAAATTTCCGTCGATTCAAAGAAATTGAGTTTATAAGATTTATCACAGGAATGAAGAATTTTTAGCTGTTGAAGTTCTGGAAAATGATGACATTCATTCAGACAATGTGCAGCTAAAGCTGAATCATATTTCTGATGTAGGAATGACCGGAAATGTTCTTTGTATCTAGCCTTGAAAGAGCGTCCTGTTTGACATATATAAAAGGAATTGCACTCAGAACATGTTGATTGGTATACTCCTGATTTTTCGAATTTATCGGTTTTATCTTTTGTGTTGAAAAGCAGGCCTGACAATTTGCTAACTGGTTTGAATGCAATATGAACTTTTTTACTATTAGACAAAATTCTAGCAACCTATTCTGACGTCTTCCCTAAATATGTTAGAGACATAAATTTTTCGGGCTTTTCTCTCTTGGATTGGGGATATATCATGTTGAATGTTTTGTTGCGTATTTTTCGATTAATTAAACTCTCTATTGCTTTTATATCGAAGCCGTTGTTCTCTGCTATTAACATAATGGTATTAAATTCTGATTTTCGGTCCATGTCCGATAAAGGCAAAGAAATCGCTCTGTGAATCATGGATTTGAAGGCTGCTATTTTTTGAGAATACTGGTGAAATGATCCTATGGGTATGACATTATCCGTGTATGATGGTTTTCTGAAGATATTATTTGATGAACGGTTATTATTCTCCCGGGTAAACATAGTAACTTGTAATAAAAACAAGTACTGTGTTTTAAGGAATTTTACTTAATAATTGCGATTCGTAACGCGTTTCACTACACCGTAGCTTCTTAAGACGAATAAATATGCAGAAAATATAAATGAGAATATAACTATAAATGTTCCTGAGTAATTAAAAGCTTATTGAGTTGCTTTTTCTTAAGTGGTTATTCATGACAGGTATATCCAATAAAATTAAGGAATAGATTGCTCCCCGAAAAGATTCAATAGAGGTGAAGGGCTTGAATCGACTTGTTCATTGATGAGTCTACCTGAGTGTTTGTATTTATTGATTTCTATGTGTTCTACCAATGTAGAAATTATATCATAGTCATTGCAATTCAATCTATAAACACCAGAATTATTTTTACCTGGTTTGGTTTTATTATTTTTATATATTTGCCTAAATTATTTATTATTATATTATATAAAAAATAATAAAACCAAACCATGTAAAAACAATAAATCAGGTGTTAATCGATTGAATTGCAATGACTGTGATAATTTCTACATTGGTAGAACACATAGAAATTTTAATATTAGAATATCGGAACATAAACGCAGTTTTTCAAATAAAAATCAGATTCAAATTACGCGAATCATCTCGTAGAAAATAGTCATTCTTCCGACCCACAGTTTGAAATTTTGCATACAGATAATAAATATTGGAAGGTAGATCTTTGGGAAACTTTAGAAATCAATAAATAAAAACACTCAGGTAGACTCATCAATGAACAAGTCGATTTAAGCCCTTCACCTCTATTGAATCTTTTCGGGAGCAATCTATTCCTTAATTTTATTGGATATACCTGTCATAAATAACCACTCAAGAAGAAGCAACTCAATAAGCTTTTAATTACTCAGGAACATTTATAGTTATATTCTCATTTATATTTTTCTGCATATTCATTCGCCTGAAGAAGCTACGGTGTAGTGAAACGCGTTACGATTCGCAATTATTAAGTAAAATTCCTTAAAACACAGTACTTGTTTTTATTATTGATAATGGAATTTTACCAAGTAAAAGCCTTCCAAATTAAAATAGTTACTTGTTTTATTTTATTATTCATAATGAATATCAACTATCACGTAGTTCAGGCTTCATCGATCAATTATTTAAAAAGTTCTATATGACTAGAGATTTTTCCTACTTAGATTGCACCTGTACGGGTAAGTCAACAAGCGATTAGCAAGTGAACTTATCTCTATGCTCTGACAAGTACCAACATTTCAAGTAGCTTGAAAATGCTTGATGTCAAGTCAAGCTTTTGGGTTGCAGAATTAGGTATAGTCAAAACCTCGATTTTTCAAAAGCTTCAATTTCTAGTCGAATCAAGCTTATCGAAAAATATTGAAGATGCTTGACTCGATGAAATCCTTATTAAGATATGCCAGGTACTTAATGTTTCGAGGGTTTTTTGCTTTATTTGACAAAATCACGTTTGGAATATACTACTAAAATTGAGTGGAGACAATTCTCAAATTTTATAATATATTATCACATGAAGAATGGGAGTGAGTAGGAGAATTTCTGTTTGAATTAATAAATGAAGAAATTGAAGAGAAAAATCGAATGAGCTCCTGAGCTCTATTATCTATGGTAAGAACATTTTATTGTAATAAAAATCTCAAAATAAAAACATAATATGAATCGTTCATACCAAATATTTCATGGCGGAAGAATATTGAAAAATAATGTATTTTATCCTCGTCATGACCTAACAAATCCACATACATATCCAAAAAACGGCGATGTCGCTGATTTGAATATAGAATCCCAAATCATTGACTCCATCGACCCTAAGGCTGATTCCCATTCGGCCAGCATTGATTGAATCAGAAAGACTACGTCTCGTCGTTTTATTCTCCAACCCACTAATTGTCAAACAAATAAAAAACGCAAAGCCAAGAATCCTGCTTGGAAAAACATTAATATAGATGTCGACAAATTTCTTCAGCAATAAGCTGAGCTCAACCAACTTCGTGAAAAATTCTTGAGTAAGATATAAATATCAAATACGTCAACACAACATCAAAGATCACATAGGCTGCAAAAAACTATCTAAACTTATGTTCGAATGATCCGTCTTATTTTTCAACATGCAATCTTTGCCCTTCATATCTTATCTTGTTTAAAGGCGAACTTAACTAGATTATCATACCTGAATCATGGCTACACCAAGACCGATGACTCTGTTGCACTACACGGTTATTCGCTTTTTCGTAGCCACAGCCGGGTCACTATTGGTCACGGGGATATGTGCATCTACGTCAAAGAAGAAATTTCTGAGCACTTTTCTCGGTCTTGTTTCACGTCTGACTTATTCAGTATCGACAACATTTTTCAGGACATTACTGATCCTGAAGGGCCTGTCTTAATATACGATGCGTGAAAAGAACTCGTCCCTACCTACAATGAGTTGGTATTCTGCAAATATCTAATATCTCCCCATTTCCAATAAAAAAAACATTTCGCATGTGATGTTGATGTCAACCTGCCTGATATTAAGTGGCCCATCCCAGCAAATAGTGTGCCATTTTCCTTCGGTCTCTTCCATCCAAATGTTTTGGGACACAAATTTCATCAAACTAGTAGATGCTCTACTCGATTCTGAGATCAGCAGGTCCCGTAGCTCTTGGATCTTATTCTAGATATCAACCCTACCCTCGTTTATAATGTGTCACGGCCTCCTGAATTTGGCAAGTTAGAACACATTACCTGTTATCAAGTGTTCAACTTAATTTCCCTAAGCTATTCAAAATGGAATACAAAACAATTAAAACCATCAATTACCAAATGCTTGAAAATCAGTGCACCGAAATCAGCCTGAACAGTTTATTAGAAAGCTGTACTACCCTAGATATGTGGTCCAAATTTGTTAAAACTTTCCAAAGCTAGATCGATACTTTCTCTACTTCACGCATTGTTGCGGTGGTTCCTTCTAAGCTCTGGATCGATAAGAACATTTCAAAAATGATCCGGCTTGAATGATCAATGTGGCCGATATATAGTCAGAGAAAACTACACGACGATTACCTTGCCCATCGTCAGTACTCCAATTTGTTATCAACCACCCTTAAGGCTGATAATGAAAAATTCGAATCATGACTAGCCTCTCTCACGAATCGAAAATGTACTTGACGTGTAATCTTCATTCTAAAGTGACAGTGTCCCGGGACAAAAACGAACAAGCTCACCTGTGCACCACTTAACTTGCCACCGTAAATGTAGTATATGAAACTTTCCTTCACAGACGAGCAAGACAATATTTCTAGTCCAACCACCACCAGATCCGTTCCTGCTTTGAATCATATCCAATTTTCTCATCAGTGACGTTGAAAAACATCTTAAACAACTTTAAACATCTTCCGCGCCGTGTTGCGATGGTATTTCTGCCGCAAACTTCAATAACTGTTCTTCGTCACTGAATCAACATTTGTCCCTTATTTATTCCGAATCCTTCTCATCTCATTCTTTGCCTTTCTTCTTCGTCAGCCTTCTTCCGTCTACTTCTGAACATAGGCATCTCCGTGTCTACTACTACTTCTAAACTACTGTCCTCCGACTCGGTCTTTTATATCGTCGATCCAACTTCTTTGCGGCCTGCCTCTACTTCACTTGGTCTGTCTAGGCCTCCATTGAATAACCCTCAGGGTCCTTTTCTCTATGTCATGACTCGCAAAATAACCTACCCATCTCCATTTCAACTCGGCCATTCTTTTTATAATGCCTGAGACTCGCGTTTTTCGCCTGATTTCGTCGTTCCCTACTCGGTGTTTTAAGGATTTTCCCAGCATAGCACGCTCCATGGCTCTTTGAGTAGTCCTTAGGCGATTGGCACTATGCTTCATTATTGTCATCGTTTCAAGTCCGTATGTAGCCACAGGTAAGATACAGGAGTCGTAAACTCTTCTCCTTAAGTTTATTACGATATCGGTATTTTTCAGGATATGTTGAAGTTTCCGAAGGCGGCCCAGGTTAACCCAATTTTTCTGGCTATTTCCGCCTTCTGGTTTTTTCCCTAGTTTGATGGCGTGACCAAGATAAACATACTCGTTTACATTTTCAATGACTTGATTCCATAAATGGATCGGAACGTTGTTGGGAAACATGACCTTGGTTTTGCCTATGTTCATTCTCAATCCTATTCTCTTCGGCGCTTCATTCAGCTGCACTAACATGTCTTCTAACTCATCTGTGTTTCCAGCGAGATGGATGATGTCATCCGCAAAGCGCAGATGATTAATGTACGAGCCTTCGATTCTGATGCCCTTTTCTTGCCATTCCAATTTCTTGAATACGTCTTCTAGAGCCATGGTGAAAAGTTTCGTTGATATCGTATAACTTTGGCGTACCCCACGTTCAGAATCAATCCTTGCAGTTCTTGTATCATCATCAATTTTGACATGCATAGTTGCTCTTTGGTATATATTCCTTATAACTACACTGTACCTAGAGTCTATTCTAGCATTATTCATAGAATTTAGAAAGGACCATGTCTCTATCGAGTCGAACGCTTTATAGAATTCAAATGCCGAATATATAGGTATATTGTACTCAGTTGTTTTATCCAATAGTGTACGCAATGTCTGCAGATGGTCTATGGTGCTGTTACTACTCTTTAAGCCAGCTTGCTCTGGTGACTGATAAAAATCTAGTTGCTTCGTGAGGCGTTTTGTTAGGATTTGTTAGGATCTTTGCCTTTACCTCCACTAATTTTCATTTCTTCGAGGAGATAAATTGGATGCCGACAACCACCGCCCAATCAGTTTGGATCCCATTGTGGCTAAGATATTTGAGCAAACTATTCTAGAGTTAGTACTCCACTTCGCACTGACGAACCCTAACATGATTCGATTTCTAGTCGTTCCGTGATTACAAACCAGCTTAAATGCATCAACAATTGTAGTTTGACGCTTCACAAACAAGTCAGTGTCGACGTGATTTACTTAGATTCTTCTCGAGTATTCCACCGTATCCCACACAAAAGACTTCTACTCAAACTGAAACATCTGAGTTTAAGAGGCAACTTGTTGCTATGGATAGAGGTAGTTTTGAGTGAACGTACTTTTCTCGTCAGGGTTGGTGATGCTTTGTACGTCCCCAAACTGATTAGCAGTGTTGTTCCCACTGCTTTGCGGCCCTTCACTTTTTTTTTCAAAATCTTCGGTCTGTCCTGTTCTCTTAATTAGGAATGTTCCATTTTCGTTGACGATAACAAGATATACAACAATCACCTTACATGCGTTTACGTGATTCAGAACGACTCCTACAAATCTGTAAACTGGTCAAACGAAGGGCTCTTGACGTTAAACTTCACTAAGTGTAGATCATCATGAATATGGGTAAAGTCAATCCTCGAAGGCAGTACCAACTTTTAGGTTCGGTGATCCAACCTGAAAGCCGGCACTCTGGTTTAGGTATCATTATTATTAACGATCTCTCTTGGTCTGATTATGTGTTTGTCTGAGTGTAATACATTCTACAAAACGTTTGTCCATCCTAAAATTGAGTTTGGCAGTGCCGTATGGAGTCCCTCAGTTACACACTCTCTCTCGATAGTATGCAACGCCGGTAGAGTTTCATTCACCCCAACTATGAGGAGAGACTGCGACCGATAAGCATCTCAACCTTTTCCGACTGTCTGAAGCATAGGGACCTAATTAATATACAGGGTGTTACATGATAGTATGTCACAACTTAAGGGGGTGAATCTACGTGCAATTTTAAGAAAAAAAGTTTATATAAACATAGTTCCGCAAAAGCTTCGTGACAGAATTACAGAGTGTTGAAATTTCTGGAAAAAATTGGTTCTTTCTTCAAAACTCCTGCAGTTTTTGAGATATTCAACTCAAATTTGGAGAGCAAGCTATTTTTTACAGTTTCCATCATAACACGTCCCAGATTTTAACTGAAATTCACAAGGTGTTTTCTTCTCCGAGGCCATGTCTCTTTTGCCCTTTCAAACTTTTTCGCAGTACATCACTGATCAGCGTACAATCAATTTTCGTCATCTTCGTTCAATTTAGAAACTTTTTTGATTCTCGTAATTTTTTCGTATCTCCATCCATTTTCGAGTGAAAATTTATTGAATTTGAATTATTGGACTGTATGTTATTCGCTAAATAAAAAAAAACTAATAGAAATACTCGATAGGTATGCCCTAAATTTGCTTTTATTTGGATAGCTCGTCTTCTAAGACTCAACTTATACTTACTCAATATCAAAATAAAAAGAAGAACAATTAAAAACCAAATAAATTGCTGGAAGTGTCCTCGACCTGCAAGAATACTGTCCTTCCTCCTGGGGTAGTTCTTATCACAAGAGGTTATTATTCGATTTTTCAATTCTTCTAGGAATTGTAACCTAACCTAAACCATTCTGGAAATCAGACAAAAGTGTTTTATTTTATTTATATTGAAATGAATTTCCATAAGATAAACCCATCAATAATATAATTAATTTTAAACAGTATATTATATTATTTACAATAAATACTTTTTCATATCAGTAAAACAATCAATTCTCGAAAAAAAATTTATAGATCCAGGATGATATAAATATGGGTGATAACAGCTAACGCATTAAGCAAAATGAAAGAATAAAATCAAGGGTAAAACTTAAAATATTCTGCAAATAAAGTGCTGTTTGATTTGGTACATCGAAAATCTAATTTCCTCACATACCTCGTAGAAAGCACTCTGCGTAGAAGAGATAAAAATATTAGTGTTAACTTAAATTCAAAATTGTGTAAAGTTATAATTTCAAAAATAATATTTCAGAAAATACTGAAATTTGAAAAACGAAATTGGACTCAATAGTAAGAGAAAAATAAATCATTATGGAAACAAGCTTAAGTCAATATAGAATAATCGCGACAAATCAAATTTATCATTAAAGTAAGCTGCGTTTTCACAAAATTGTTGCAAATATTGTAGAACTCACGTAATTGCAATATAAAAGTAATCACACAGAGTAAAATCTATGTTCCTGGAATTGGCTTTAATTTGTTGAACGTAACGCAAAACATATGTAACAATTTAAAATGTATAGATTACCATATCTTGACGTATTATTGAATTGTTCGAATTTCTACAATATTAGATATGGAAATTGGTGCAAACCTTAAGTATAACTATTCCCATGAGATAAGTCACAAAACACACTTGTGTTTACCAGCATAACTAATCCAGAAATGATTCTTTTACCAACAGTACGCTTTTGTTTTCTTGTCTTATCTTTGAGTTTGTGGAAATTAGAAACAGAGGTACTGAATAGTCTCCAAGGAAAACATTCCAACAATTTTTGAATTGTGGAGGCCGTTACTTGATGTAGATCCATGATATAAATGAGATAAAAACAAAGTTTTAAACTTTGTTTTTTTATACCAATAAAGAAAAATTCTTTTATGTATAGATATGTTAACGACATCTTAGTATGTTTCATTGAACTACTCGTCAATTAGACTTATTTGTTAATTTTATTAATTCCATCCATTTGAACATTAAATTCACGATAGAAATTGAACAGAACGATTCCATAAATTTTTGGACTTAAAAATCACTAAACAAAATAATAATCATGTTTTTTCGGTCTTTCGTAAACCAACACATACTGATACAATTATACATAACTACTCATTACATCCCATTCAACACAAAGTTGCAGCTTTGAACAGCATGGTACATCGGTTACTCAATTTACCTTTTATCAGTAGAAGATTATAATAAAGAGTTAAACATCATCAAACAGATAGCCATTAATAATTCATATAATCCGGATATGATAGACCTAATCATTCGCAAAAACTCTATCAAAAAGCAATAAATGAAGTATATCCTATTCATAAAGACTATAAAATATTCAACAGTTTAACATTCTGCGGTTCTGCAAGTACAAATATTAAATCCTTTCTCGTCAAACAAAATCTTAATATAGCTTTCAAAACTTCTAATAACTTAGGTAAACATATTAAAATAATAAATCTCGTGTTGAAAAATCAAGTAAATCAGGAATCTATAAACTCAATTGCGGTTCTTGTGATAAAATTTATATCGGTAGGACCTATAGGAGTTTTGGCATAAGAACATCTGAACATAAACGTAGCTTCGACAAAATAAATCTGATTCAAATTATTCAAACCACCTAATAAAAGAAAACCATTCATTCAATAAAACTTTGACATATTACATATAAAATCAAAAGTTCAAAATTAGATCTCCTAGAAGCATTAGAAATAAATAGATACAAACATTCGGACAAGCTTTTGAATGAACAGGTAGATTTGAATTACTCACCCTACTTAACTTGTTCAATTAGTTTTTATTACCTTTCATACTAACTGTACAATGGCTCGGTGTGGATTTTCCTGTTATTCATCCAACTTGTTCTACGATTTGTTTATAATACCATACTCTTCATTCTATTTTTCATTCTTGATAAAGCTGCTGTGTCAGCGAAACGTCGTCGAATTTTTTCAAATAAAGTGTAGATCAAAGTTAAACCTTGTGTTTTTATCTCATTCCAACAATTTGTTGATAAGGCATGGTCTCGTCGAATGGAGGGATGAAAGGGCATGATTTATTCGTACTAATTTTGTATATTCCTTTGTTGCTATCGAATTCTTCATTGACACAATATTTTGAACGACACAATTGTATCATTCTTATACGCCTGGGCCATTTGCGTAACACAGGTCAAAAAGTTCCGCGACTGAGGAATAGATGGCGCCAGAAATATCGAATGTGCTATTGTTTTAGGAAAAAAGTGTCAAAATTTCATGACATTTCGTTCAGTAGTTTTGGAACTATTGAAGTTGAAGTGATCTACTTTTGTGAATTTGTGAAAATGAATCAAAACGAGTTTCAACTCTTATTCAAACATTGCTATTCGTTGAGTAAAAAATACAGCATGGGCTTGAAAAGTGTTACCGGGAGAATTCTCCTGTCGAAAACAACCATTTGCCGATGGCAATCTGATTTCAAATGTGGTCATGTGGTCGTTCGATCACCGAAGATGTTGTGATTACGCCAGAAAATATCAGAAGAGTGTTGAAAATTGCTATAGTTCTTAGAAAGATTTAGCCGACATCTTAGAAATATCAGAAGGCACCGTATTCAACATTTCACATGAAAATTTAGACATGAAAAACTTTTTCGAAGTGAGTGCCGCGTTTGCTTACAGTCGAACAAAAACAACAACGAACTGACGACTCTGAGCGTTGTTTGGAAATTGGGAGGTGCCATAAAACGATTTTTCGCTCGTTAACTCAAGAACGTATTGGTGCGCCAAATGTCTTTCAGAGTTATTTTGAAAATGCGTGCAATTGCTCTAGCACTGTTATTATTTTTGAAGAATGAACTAACAACTTAAATGCGTTCTTGCAGTGTGTACAGGGTGGACCAGATTCGATGTTACAGTACGGCAGCTATGTTATATATTGTACATTGTAGAAGAAAGATTTCCCTCTCTCGAGCTCAATTTTCGAGAAAAACTCTTTGGCGAAAAGGGAATTCTGGATATTCTCGAATTCTATTGAAGTTAGGTAAAAATTATTTTCACATTCTCTAGGCATTTTTCTGAGTAGAATGTAGGGATGTGATTGAAACTTTTTTTGGCGATTAATTTCTGAATTATGAATCAACCTTGTGTTTTTTCAAATACGGATTATAGCTGATTTCGGATCAATAGAGATGATTATTTTCTTCTTTCCAAATATATATTGAATGCCTCATAAATTCCTTCAAGTTCACTGAAGTGGTATAAGCTAAAGTTTTGAGATATCCCCATGAGAAAACGTCAAAAATATTTAAGTCTGGGGACTTTCAATTCAGCGAATGCAAACAATCGTTTAATAATTTTTGCTTGAGAACGGTTGGAGGAACGAAAAAATTACAGGTGTTAAAAACGTTTCTAAATTAAACGAAGATGACGAAAATTGATTGTACGCTGATCAGTGGCGTACAAAAAAAAAGTTTGGAAAGGCAAAAGAAGAGATGGCTCCGAGAAAAAACACCTTGTAGATTCTAGTTGAAATATAGGACGTGTAATAATGGAGGCTGTAAAAAATAGCTTGCATTCCAAATTTGGGCTGAATATCACAAAAACTGAAGGAGTTTTTGAGGAAAATCCAATTTTTTCCGGAAATTTCAACAACCTGCAGCTCCGTAACAAAGATTTTGCAAACCTATATTTATATGAACTTTTTTCACATAGATTTACCCCTTCAAGTTGTGACATACTATTAAGTGACACTCTGTATATCGAGCCCTTCACGTTTTGTTTCGTATGAGTCAAAGTCCACTTTTTTCCATGAATACAGACGGCCTTTCAAGAAGTTATATCTTTAAACTCCTGAGAGAAGATTTTAGGACTACATGTCGTTAGAATTTCTCTGTAATCGTATCTTCCAATGGTGGAACCGACTTCCCCTGAGTGTGGTTAACTGCAAGAGTGTAAATAGTTTCATAAATGCGTTGAATCAGATAGTTTATAGTGAGTGAGAGTTCTTTTTTTTGTCTCATTTTTATACCTACATTTCTGTTATCTTCTTCTCTCATCAACACATATCCATTTGTTTCAATTATTTCTTAGTCATTTGTTCTTGAGTGTATATGACTCAATCCTACCCTCTTCGTCCGATAAATAATAACAATAATATTCCTCAAATATCAGATTCAAAAGTGCTAATGATATGCACATCAACACAACGGGAGTCTCTCTCTCTCAGTCAAGAGAAGGAATGCGTGGTAAATACATTTGCACGTGTCGAAATCGGCTGTTAATGTATTTAAACAGAAAATTAAGATAACATATCAGTGAATGACACCCATGAGAATTTGAATACCTATCATCGCTTAAAAAACACTAATTCATGAAACTGAATAACATAAAGATATAGCTGATCTACGCAAATGATGTATTTATACCATATAAATATTCGTATTCATAAGTGACAAGATAATGAATGAAATTGTTATCCTAACCTGGCTTTACGAAAATAACAAAGGGTTTTCCAAATATACGAGAGCAATAGATTTTGTTTCACTCAGAAACATATATCACGCCGAAAATTTAATGAAAATAATGAACAGTTTGTCTTTTGTATGTATCTTCTACAACAACAATCAAACACTACTGAAATAATTATTCATGTTATAAATACAATCAGGAATTTCAATACAATAAATGGTATGTCTTGCATTTCTGTTTTCATGGTTTTCGTCCACTAACTCCAAAGGTATAACTCATCTTTTGAGATGAAGAATATATTCGAAAATTTCCCTCTGTAGTGAGATGTTGATATTTCTTTTTCCAAATTCTACTCAAAGATATTCGTAATATATTTTGTAGTATCTTTTGACATGTGCTGGATTTACCAGATATAGAATGAGGATGGATACATTTTTTTGGAAATTGTGTTATTCTGCTACTCTACCGTGTTTTTGATCATAAGGTTTGCTACTCTCTAGTGGGGTCGCAAAACCTCTTTAAAATAAGAAAGTATAATTGAAAAAGGAAAAAGCTCCAAAGATATCAGAAAAATAACAATTGAAGAACATTTGTTGCTCAACACCAATCGAATGTTTAACGATCATGGAACCATTTTACTACATTTAAAATTTCATCTATTTCAAAATTAAGACAACGTGCCAATTTATTATAGTTGATACATTAACGAAAACGTTAAATAGCACAATTAGGAATATATATATATATATATATATATATATATATATATATATATATATATATATATATATATATATATATATATATATATATATATATATATATATATATATATATATATATATATATATATATATATATATTGTCGTATTCGGTTGGGAGCGACAGTCAAGGGAAGTAGCAGGACTGCAGGACTTCTGACACCAGTGACGCTTTCAGGAAGGAAAGGCACGAAACTTGTAGGATGTGGCGCTTTTACCGGCACACTAGGACTTTATTTGATATGTGGCACTTTTACCGGCACACTAGGGCTTTATTTGAGATTTGTATATTGTTTTTTTGCAATAATGTGTTGGATGATTTGTCATCTTGCAAATTGAACAATATAAATTGGTTGATTTGTGAGGTTTCACGTAATTTAAAATTTTTTCTTCTTGAAGAGCTAAATCGTAAGCTTCGTTAAGAGTTTTTATCTATCGTGCCCTAAGCATTTGACTTATTTCGGGTCTGCAGTGAATTATAAATCTTCGTAGTGCGGTTCTTTGAATCGCTATTTTCTGTCCGGCGAATTCGTTTGCTTCGGAATTTAGAAGTTCAGCTTGGATACATTCGTTTTTGTTTTTCAACTCGTTTGAAAAATTGGAAATATTTTCGTTTGACATTTGTTTTAAATTTTCAAGTTCTTCATGAGCTTGTGCGACATGTTTTGTTTGACTGTAATAAAGTTTTAGTCTGGTTTTAAAGAATACCAACTGTCAATGTCTTGAATATCGATTTCGTTAATTACATTTGTAGATAGTTGTGATACCACGAATAAGAAAAGACTTGGTTTTTGGTTCACTTGTGCTAATGAAAATGCTGAATTAACATTAGTTATAAATGTGTGAAGTTCGTTTCTATCTCCAGTGAAAGGCTTAATGAATTTAAAAAGAACAGATAGAGGTAATATTTCGATATTTTCACTCGCATCTGATTCATTGCCGTCCACACTCGGGTTTGGTGAGGCATGATTTGATTTTTGAGCCATAGTTATATAAGAGAATATTTGTTTGTTCAATTGACAATACAAATTTTAATTTAAAATTGAGAAATGCACTAGAATATGCAATAATATTTGCTTACTTGTAGTTCCAGTTGAAGATTCTTCTTGTTTCTTGAAGATCTGTAGAGATGAGTATCTGATTTTCGATGGCGATGCAAGGCAGGAAGGTCTTCCGACGAGGTGCTCCTCTAGCAATATCGACGATCGTACAGTATTCTACCTGAAGATCTCCTTTGCTCGGAATGATTTGGAAGTAGGCGAATCAATGGTCTTCTACCCAAAGAAACTTGCTAGTTTTCCAAATACTTCGTTATCCCACGATGTGATACCAACTTTTGTATCTATATCACTTCTGTGTGATACCAAAATTTTTTTTTCTATCCCACTTCTGACACCAATTTTATGTCGTATTCCCGGTTGGGAGCGACAGTCAAGGGGAAGTAGCAGGACTGCAGGACTTCTGACACCAGAGACGCTTTCAGGAAGAAAAGGCACGAAACTTGTAGGATGTGGCGCTTTTACCGGCACACTAGGACTTTATTTGATATGTGGCACTTTTACCGGCACACTAGGACTTTATTTGAGATTTGAGAACTTGTCAGGAATCAGACACTTGGAATAAAACTTGGAACTTGAATATTTAATTATGTAAAATAGATGAAAGTACACTTTGGTTACAATCGTAGATAAACGTTGTTTATAATTAACTTAACTTATGGCACTATTTTTTATACACTGGAGATGTTGCTTGTTTGGAATATAGAAATGAACTTGATTCGCAATGGAATTGCTGTACATATTTATAGGTGAATGCATTTACGTCATAATTGCGTAGGTTGATTATAGATAAAATGAATATCTGCTGAATAAGGGTTGCCAACAATAATATATATATATATATATATATATATATATATATATATATATATATATATATATATATATATATATATATATATATATATATATATATATATATATATATATATATATATATATATATATATATATATATATATATATATATATATATTATTTTGAAATTGATTTCTACATTTATATGTTTAACCAACTTTCGATTTTCCAATGGGACACCCTGTATTTTTTGCTTATTTTAATCGTTTATCTCTACCTACGACCTTTTGACATATTTTTGAAAGAAAACAAAACACAATCTCTATTTCTTGCAATTTTCATGTTTCGTTCTAGAAGGCCAAGAAGAACTGTGACAATTGGCTTAGCTCAACATCTCCTATCAAGAGAATATAAGATTATATTTAAAACTTTAATTGCTCATTTTTAAATTGGTGTGAAAGTATCAAATTTTAGTTATTCCTCAAATATTAGGTTTTCTTCTGAGACAACCATATCTGGCCACCCGGTATTACAGAAGCGGTATTTTTATCTTTTTTTATACCACTCACGTCACCATATTTTCATTGTAGAAAATCAAATTCTGAACAATTTATTTCTCATATCAAATCAACTGAAAGAATGAATGAATTCAATAAATTTAGAGGCTTCACGGTATACAGGGTCTTTCCAAAGCAAGTGGCAAATCGTAGTACATTTAAAGGTACACTTGTCCGTTGTTTTCAAATTAGAATACCTATTTTGTACACACTATTTAACTTGTTATGTTAATACGCATCGATCTATTATAAGTTTCCTTTACCTAAAGTGCCTTGTTTCCGAATTATCCGCGATTTTATCCCAAAATTACGATTTTTCGCGCGAGGACCGTGAAATTCACAGATAATATGACCGGAATTCTTTCATATAATGAATTTCGATCTCTCAATACGAGACTCATCTCAAAAATTTTCATCAAAGTAATTCTGGTCAGATTTCCGAGAGAAAAGTGCGAAATCAAATACTATTATGTATAAGAAGTTAGAACATCTTGTTTATTGAAAACCCTTTTTTTTTACTTTTTAAACCCAGTAATCTGTGAAGTGGCAAATGGAATCAAGCATTCAAAGCTTCATGGCGGTGATCAGCTTCGGATATTCTGACTTTCTTTCAACAAATTTGCACACTTGTTTCTAACCTCAACAACACATTGTGACTGACACTGTGCGTTTTAGGCATCCTGAGACAGGTTTTCAGTTTTTCTGGTTCTACAATGCCCATGACGCACAGCAGGAGTCAAAAAAGAAATAGGTGAAAGAAGTACTAAATTGAATATTCATTTGAATATTCATTCATATTTATGTAAATAGTTTTAAAAATACAGAAAATAAGATGATGAAATTTTAAAACAGATTTTTTACAGTAAATGTTGGTGGAACCGTTTGAAGCAGGGCTTCTGTCACAATCGTGATTTATGTTTATGTGGACACTCTGAAACAGAACTAATACGAATTTTTACGAATTCCAGTTATGTAACACTGCTCACAAAGTTTGGCGTCTAGCCACTTTTCGCTTTCGCTATTCAACCTTCTTCACTTTATCTAGAACGTGCAAACTCAAAGGCTGTTTGAGTTTTCCATTCCTTAGTCGTACCCATTGATTTTTCGTCCAAATTCGATACATAATAATTGGGCGTCAATATCATTTGATATATATATATATATATATATATATATATATATATATATATATATATATATATATATATATATATATATATTTCGCTCTACACCCACCGCGGCCATGGAACTTATATTGTCCTTGCCCTATTTATCTAGTGATACGAGGAGTAGCTAGAAGGGCTTTCCACATATTCCATCACCTTTTCCGTAATGAAGCGGATAATTTCGGCTTTGTGCCTGGCGCCTTATAGTCTGAAATAGAGGACAATGAAGTACTGAGTATGAGGTCTGACATAGCAACACCTAAAACCAACATGGAGAGGCCAGGCCTTTCCAGATCATAATTCCCGATAGACAGGAATCAACCAGCTTCAAGGACCGTCTACGTGAGGGTCCCTGTTATTGCACGGATGGCTAAAATCTGAAAGAGATGTTGGAGCTGATGTCTACGGTCGAGGTGTTGCCAAGGAACAGTCGATCTGTCTTCGTGGGCATGCGACTGTCTTTCAAGGAAGAATATTCGCCTTTGACCGCTGTGCTAACATCTTGCTTGCGGGGGATTAACCAAAAGGTCAATTAAAATCCTCACCTAGCCAAGCTATACTAAAGGCATTGGCATTCGATACGTGTACGTCACTTATGGCGTAGGAATGTCGCTCGACCCTTGCCAAACTAGGAAAGCGGAGCAGGCTCCGTCTAATATGGGTTACTGGTCACTCAGACATTGGGGAAATAAGAAGGTGGACTCATTGGCCGCTGGAGGAACTAGCCTGGAGTTCATGGGACCGGAGCCGTAGCTCGAATTCCCTGGAAAACAGCCTATGGCTGGTACTGAAGGTATGTGAGAATTGGATGAGTCTCTCAGGTCTCGGACACGCTCGACGTGCCATCACTGGACCTTCCACTGCGAAAGCCAAGTACTGTCTCAAACTCTCTAAGTTGGAACTGAGAGTTTTAACTGGGGCACTTACGCCCCAGGAAACAGCTGAATGAGTAAGGATTGATTGAGGATCCTTCATGTAGGCTATGTGAAGAAGATAAAGAATCAATGGAATTATGTGCGAGTGCTTAGCTGGGGACGGACTCGGGATGGAGAAACTTGGATCTTGCAAACTGAAGTTGACTGAGCTTATTAAACTCTCACCCACGAAAATCGTATCCTTTACGAAAAGGATGGAGATCGTGGATGAAATAAATGAACCGTGGTAAATGTCGACATAAGCTTTGGAATTTGTTTGGAATGTTGAGCGAATGGTGCGGGCAGGGCGCGGGAGGCTGATACTTGCAGCCGCGCACGTCGTGACCTGTCATTTGTTAGCGTAAAGCGATTGAGAGCGGTTCGTTGAATTTTCGTGGCAGTAGTAAGGAAGTAGTAAGGCTATTTTGAGTTGTATTGTGGATTTATTTGTGTTGTTCCTTAGTTTCTTTTGTATTGATACAAAATGGGAGATATCGAGTCTACTGAGAAACGGTTTTACGAAGAAGTTGAAGTGTTAATTTCAAAAGGCACCAAATAGTCAACTGTTTTCCAAAGATGCATATTATTCGCTTTTGGCTGATGTAAAGGCGTCCAAGGACAAGAAAACGAACAAGAAACCTGAAGATTATCGAAGATTATTGAGGTATGATACAGTAGGGATTGCAAATGTCCAAAACTTGTAGTTCCAATGAAAAATGAAAGAGACCCAATAATTTACTATACGTACTCAGAGGAGGTAGTTGATATAATCCGCATAAGTCACTTATCTGGTTGTTAAGCCTACTAAAAGCAACGAATATAATTCAAGATGCCAAGTTGACCTCATTGACATGCAGTCGCAAGCAGATGGCGGTATGGTATATCAAGACCACCTAACAAAGTTTGTTCAACTTAGAGCTTCGAAAACCAAGACTGCTGAGGAAGTGGCTTACCATTTGTTGGAAGTATTCACAATATTTGGTGCGCCGTGTATATTGCACAGCGATAACGGACGAGAATTTGCAAACAAGGTGATTGTGGAGTTGTGTCTTATGTGGGATGAACCAAAGATTGTACATGGAAAGCCACGTCATAGCCAATCACAAAGTTCAGTAGAAGGAGCCAACCAAGATATTGAAAAGATGTTGGCTACTTGGTTAGAAACAAATAAAACCACGAAATGGTCCGAAGGAATAAAATTTATTCAGTTTATGAAAAATAAAGCTCATCATTCAGGAATGGGTCGTAGCTCCTATGAGGCTATGTTTGGATGTAAAGTGAGCTTGAAAACTTTCTTGCCAGCTCTGGAAACAATGTCAGATATTACAAGCGAAGAAGATCTTGAGGCAATGGTAAAAATCAAAATGGACAAGCCAGCGAAGATATTGAATCTTATTTAGAGGGCAGTATAAAAAGCGACATTCATACCAAGATTACAACACAACAAGCGATTATTGAATTTGGACCTTCGGATAGGAGGAGTCAATTTCGACTAATCAACTGAAAGAAAATGATGATGGTAACAATGTAGAAAAATATAAAGATGAAGAGAATATTTATGAATCAAATAAAACTGAAAATATCCTTGAAAGTGACAATGAACAAGTATTTAACGAAAATACAGGTGTACAAGCAATAGATGCATGTTCTCGAAAAATTGAAGAAGCTAGAAGCGGTGCTGGGCAGTCGCTAGAAAAGCAGGCTGAAAAAATGATAAAAGCCTCAAATGCTAAATTCCCCGCTGAAAAAATAGGCCAATGCGTAAGAATCAAGTCACCAGACGAAGATCGAGCCAAAGCAGATGGCCGAAATATAATAGCCGTTGTAATTTCGATCGCGAATGAAAATCTTTACAAACTCGGTACGTAATACGAGATGCAGTTTTGTACTCGTTCGACCCCATCACTGTTGCATTCCTATTCACATCCTCAAGCCAGACCGCTACCTTTTCCTATCATTTCGTTATAACGTATCGAGTACATTGGCGCTCTCCAAATAACTGATACAGAATACTACTAATGCCACTAGGAAACGAAGAAAATAAAGAAAAGATCAAACAAAGAGACATCTTTCCTGATAATTTAGTTTCTCGAATTGTATATTCGAAGAGAGAATTGAGAAGCTGTTTCCAAAAATGTGCCAAAATGCCACTCTACCCTTCCCCTTAATGATTTTTGAGCCTGAAAATGTTGAGGGTTTGTTTGTTTGCGTTTATTCTTCAGCGTGCTCTATTTCTGCCTTTTCGGCTAATGACACGCCGGGGAATTCTGTCACTTCATTAACCAGGGAATTTTGACGAATTCCTCTCGTGTCGAGGGAAGGGATCTTTAATGTCCAACACATCTATGATAAACAGGACCGACGGCTTTACATCTCCTCCGAAAGATGGACACTGAAGCGATTCCCAGAATGGCACCAGCTTTGTGGGGATTGAACTCAGATACCTCTGCGCAGGAGACGAGCATCATATCCTCTACGCCACCGAGCCGACATCTGTTGAAGGTTTGAATGTTTGGTTTCAGATTCCCCCAAACAACCACTAAAACAATCCTCCTCGAATCAAAAATTGACGTTCCAACGTTTTTCGCTCACATCACACTCTCCAGAGTTAGAGAGGGAGGAGGGAATCGTTTTTACATGTGAACGTGTCTAATAAGATTATAATTAAACCGGCCATTAATCAACTTTCAGGCAATAGTGTGAACTTTCGTGCTTGATATTGCATATGAAAGGCTCCTCAATAACTAGCTAACAATTCTTTTTCATTCAGGTTGAACATGAGTTCTACAGTTTGATATTGAAAGGTTGTCTACTTTCTCTAAAAAAAATTCCAACGTTCTCATTATTTCATTACGTTTTGTATTGAGTATTGTAGTGTTGAAAGCTTCAAGCTTTTTCGTTATGTAGAAATTAGCAAATACGTACTAAGATTCATGGAAGTGAAGAAAAAGTTTGTTGGGTAATAGGACATGCTGAAATAATTGGAAGCTAAGGTGTCTCAAAATGTTTTCACATATTAACGGCTGATACCATGAAGAAGGTTAAGAACTCTGCTATACAACTTTTCTGTAGTGACCATGTTATTTCAATGAATTTCTAACATATTTCCTCTTTATATTCACTGAATGAGCTAGACTGTAAAAAGATTATGTTCATTTTCATATAATTTTTGCAATATTGTAGATACCAAGTTCAGAAAAATTTCTCTTCTTTCTTCAACTTCTTCAACCTCGGAGAATGGGAATTTGATGAAATACGAAACTAGGAAAGTAGACAATAAAATGAGAATAACTGAAACTCGAAAAGGGTGACATAGAAAGGTTTCCTTATTGTGCAAAGGAAAAATTGAACAGATCCTCAAGAATGATCTAAAATTCTTCTCTCTGATGGAGAGTTGACAAAAGTCATACAAAATGAAAACGATTGGTGCTAAATCGAATAGGAATATTTCATTGTTTGAATGCACAGACATACCACTTCAAGAATTCTGTCCCACTTGACTTCCCCTCCGCCTGCTTGGCGGTGTGACGATTTTAGTACGACTAAAAATATCAGAAGGGTAGCGCGAAACTCTTGAATACTAACAAGGCGAGACATCAATCGCTCTTTCATCCAAAGAGCAGAGAAAGAGATCTCATCAAAAGGTTCGAATAAAAATTATTTGTTTCATTCATTTTGTAACACACCGCTCGAACGCTACAGTTATTTGAGAAACAGAGATTATGCAAAGAATTCTACTATCTATCGGAATTCCCAGAATTTGAAGTAGGATCATCTTTTAGTTCTCATATAAATTTTAGGTTATGAGAATATTCAAGTCTCAAAAGAATTCATTACAATTCTTTTCCTCTTGAGGATGATAGCAGGAGTCAATTCGGTAACAATCACAAATTTGTAATCATGGATTTGTTAGTTTATTTATTCTCCTCGGAGAATGAATTCCTAGAATTGAATTGTAATATAATAATTGAACTGTATATGCTATATGTTAAGTTGTTTTTCACATTAGAATTTATTGCATTTTCGCCTTCTCTACATACAGTATTGAAATTTCATAATGAGGTAAAAATCAATCATTGAAAAGTTGCCTAAAATACGAAGTATCTCTATCACCATAAATTATTAAGTTGACGCCATTTCAAGGAAACTATTTTCTTTTTATAGAAATATAATTAAGAAATTGAAAACTCTGCTAGGTAAACTCACTCCGTTTAATGATGTCTCAGCCTATGTTTGGAAATTCAAAGATGTCATTGAAGTGGCCTCGAGCTGTTATTGGGTCGTCTACTATGAATTCTATTTTTCAATTATAGCAAAAGTCGGGTGTCCTTAGCAGCCATCTTATAGAGCCTGCCCGTTGCTATCCAGTTTCGGCAAAATTTTTTTTCAAAGAGTCATGCTTTTTGAGCATTATGAACTGGATCGAAATAATAATGAAATTATATGGCGTGTTCCATCCTAAACGTGCACTGTAAACACCTCAAAAATATGAATTTGATGATTCGAATTTATAGATACCTTTCGGTTTTTGTTAGGATGTATTGTATATAATGTATTCTCAAGAAAACAAAATAATATTTGACTTCTCCAAAGCACCTATTATCAAAAAAAAATTGAAATTTGAAATGACGAAATTTGGTAAAACACAAAAAAAAATCCTGAACTAATATTTTCGAAACGATATAGAAGCACTCATATTTTTCAGTACCCAGAAGGTCCACCTCTGTTATTAATGACACTTTGGCATCGTCGCGGCATGCTCAATATTAAATTGTCTATTACATTTTGGCCTAAGTCATTCAAAGCCCCTGAACAGCTAATCGAAGCTCCTGTTCATGATGGAAGCCGTTTTGACGCAGGAGATTTCTTTTTAGGGTGTCCCACATATGCTCGATGGGATTCAGATCTGGGAAGCAGGATGGCGACGGTAGAAGATCGATATCATTCACTTCAAGAACGTTCAAGACAACTCTTGCACGATGAGGAGGGGCATTATCTTGTTGGTAGAGTGGATTTTGACCCATTGTTTGGAGATACAGTACCACTACAGGTGAAACTATCTCATTTGCGTAAGAATTTGCCGTGAGGTTGTTCTGTATGAAAACGAGGTCAGTTCTTCCACCAAGGCGTATACCTCCCCAAAACATCACTGATCCGCCTTCCTGTCTAACAACTTTTCGAGCATGCTGGAGACGGTTTTGCCTTCCCGGTTCCCTCCATATTCGAATTCTTCCCGAATCGGGATAATAACTAAATCTAGATTCATCATCGAAGAGAACTGTGGCCCGCCTCTCTTGATCCCAGTTTACGTGTTCTTGGCACCAAGCTAAACGAGCAGCGCGATTTCCATGTGTCAGTTGTGGAACTCTTAAAGGACGTCTGGAGTGGAGTTGACCTTCGTGCAGCCGATTTCTCACAGTTTGGTCGGAAATTTGTACATTGGGAACTCGTGATAGCTCTTGAGCTAATTGAGATGCTGTGGTAGTACGATGTCTTCGAGCTTGTAAAACCAAGAATTGGTCTTGGGCGACTGTAGTAATCCTGAAACGACCTGTATGGTGTTCTTCTACGCTACCTGAATCTTTTATTTGTGCTCGCAACAGATACAAAGTGCCAACTAACTGATTTCAAACGCTGAATACATCAAATGATCATAAAGCAGCGTCGCATCTACTGCATTCTTAGTTTTTATAAAAAGAAAACTGGAATCTGTTGCGGCACTCTACATAATTTTGTGAGAAATTGATGCAGGTGTTCATTTCTTAAAAGAATCATCCATATTGATCCTTCTGGATACGATAAACCGATATTCAGAAGTGTTCCCTAGACTTTTTGTGGTGTTTATGTTTCTCATCCCGTAGTGATTTGGAAAATTCTCGAATAATTTTATTTGGGAAACATCCCTTGATGTATAATTAAGGTTTCAACGAGCAACCCCCTAAGAGGGGGAACTTCAATCCCTCAAATTGATTCCCTTCCAGCAATGACTCATTTGAAATCTCTTTGAAGCCTTTTCAAAAAAGTGTAAAAAGAAAGTGAATTTGAACAATCCTTTCTGTAAAAAAATATGTTTTATCTCAAACAAGTCCCTTCTTAGCAAAGTTTTGAAACCTTTACTTTTAGACGTTGAGGAAAGTAGGTTTTCAATTGACGAGGATTTTACATGATGGAAATCTATTTTCATCTCTCAGCTCAATTATAATAATAAAATATGAGAACATAGTCGATAGTCCTTTAGATGACATTCCAGTGGATTCAGAAAGCTTAGCATATTTCCAGCATGACGGTTTGCCCCCACACCAGACAAGAAATGTCTCAGAACTGTTAAACCAGTCTGTCGATGATATAAAGTTGAGCACAGAAAAACCAATGAGAGCGTTCATCATATTTAAACCAGTTACATTTTCTACTCAGAGATAGGTCGAGAATTTATTCAAAAGACAAACCTATTATGATATGGAATAGTTGAAACAAAACTCTAGAAGAGTTGAAACAACACTCTAGACATCGTTCACTTCTGTGACCAAGATTCAAATTCAAAATGCATGCAGAAGTGTTTCTGGACTTTCAATTCTTGGATTTTTAATAACGGAAAAATTTTCATGTATTCAAGATAATTTTTATTCATGCTTGTTACTAACTTTTTTTGATATTTCCTCACTCAATAAATAATTTCTGATTGTTCGGTTGGCCTCATTGTTGTGAGCATAGAATTAAAAACATTTGGGTCATTTAGTGTGAATTCGCGACACCACTAGATAAAACCACGGAATATGCGAACAATTTTAATTTCTGGAAAAATTAACGTTTTGAGAGTATACAGTACAGGGTGTTACATAACAGTATGTCGCAACTTGATAGGGTAAATCTACGTGCAATTTCAAGAAAAAAAGCTTTTTTGAACTTTTCGCAAAAGCTTCGTTGCGGAACTTGAAATTTCCGGAAAAAATTGGTATTTTGTTCAAAATTCTTGCAGTTTTTGAGGTATTCAGCCCAAATGTGGAATGCAAGCTATTTTCTACAGCCTCCATCATTACACGTCCTAGATATTAACTGAAATTCACGAGGTGTTTTCTTTTCTGAGGGCATGTCTCCTTTTGCCCTTTCAAACTTTTCTGCAGTACGCCACTGATCAGCGTACAATCAATTTTCGTTATCTTGGTTCAATTTAGAAGCTTTTTTGACACTTGTAACTTTTTCTTATATCCAACCGTTCTCGAGTAAAAATTATTGAATTTGAATTAATTGAATTCTATGTTATTCGATGAATAAAAAACAAATTATATATATATATATATATATATATATATATATATATATATATATATATATATATATATATATATATACATACTCCATAGGTATGCCCAAAATTTGCTTTTATTTTGATAGCTCGTCTTCTGAGACTCAATTTATACTCATTCAATATCAAAATAAAAAAAAAGAACAATTGAAAACTAAATGAATTGCTGGAAGTGTCCTTCACCTGCAAGAATACAGGCCTCTGTGCTTCTTCGCTTGTTATCACGCACTCTTTATTATATTCCTCGGGTATTTCCCACCGTGTCACGAGAGGTTATTATTCGATTTCTCAATTATTCTACAGTGTTTACTGGAGTGTTATAAACTAAACTTTTGAGATATCCCCATAAGAAAAAGTATAAACTATTTAAGTCTGGGGACCTAGTAGGCCATGGTTCTGGCCCACCCCTACTTATGCATCGGTTGTTGAATGTATTATTCAAGAATTCCCCTCTGTACTAAAATGTGCTGGTGCCCCGTCATGCATAAACCACATTATGTTTCTCACCAAAAGTGGCACATCCTAGAGCAATAACTCCGCCTCATGAAATTGCTGATAAGCGGGACCGTTCAATATGTTAGGCAAAAAATTGAAACAATATAATAATTTCCAATTATTCCGACCCAGACATTTAATGGGAATTGTTCTTGATGATGACATTTTTCAATCAAATGGGCGTTGTCCTCAGCCCAATAATGATTATGGTGAAAATTTGTGATAGAAGTACTCGAAAACTTAGCTTCGTCTGTGAACATTATTTCACTATCAAAATGAGCATTTTTTCTAATTTTATCTAAGAACCATCGGCAGAAATTCAGTCTTGAAGGAAAATCTCGAGAAAGTAGAGTTTGAACGCGTTGAATATGAAACGGATACAATAAAAAGTCGTAGAGAATCCTCCAAACTAGAACATGTGAAAGACTCAACGGATTTTCAATTTTTTTTGTACTCACATGAGGATTCAAATCAATACAATTCAAAACTGCTTCTTCAATATCTGGAGTTCTCATAGTTTGAGTTATACCTTTTAAATCATTATTTATACAGTAAAAGTACCAGTTTCCCTCAACCTTCTGTGGATATATGAAAATGTTCGCCTGTCTGATGTTACTCGATTGAAAAGCGCACCTGATATAATTCTTGCAGCAATAACTTCAAAGGTCTTGACACTAATCGTCAATTTAATAAACAGTTCGAGCAGACACTAGTTCAACTTTAGCAACTGTAAAAATAAATTAATAAATGAAAAAATCAAAGCCTACTAGTCATTTTTTTTAATTAGGAGTGCTTTCGATTCAGAGAATGCATACAATCGTTTATTAATTTTTGCTCAAGAACGCTTGGAGATACAAAAAAATTACATGTGTCAAGAAAGTTTCTAAATTGAACGAAGATGACGAAAAATAATCGGACGCTGATCAGTGGCGTACTGCAAAAAAAGGTTGAAAATGCAAAAATAGACATGGCTCCGAAAAAGAAAACACCTTGTAGATTCTAGTTGAAATTTAGGAAGTGTCATGATGGAGCTGTAAAAATAGCTGGAGCTTTTCATATTATCTGTCTTATTGAATCTGAGTGCAAACGGAATCTCAACTCATCGGTGAAGAGCACATAAACCCACTTTGCATTGTCCCATTGTCCTATAGAATATGTAATTGTGACTGTGGAGATGATATGAACGATTTCCTCTATGTGGGGATTGACCCCTCAAAACTCCCAAGTGAATAAATTGGCTTATCTTCTGTAGATAGTTTGCCGCAAAACTCCCAACCCATGTGTCTACTGAAGCCGGTTATTCAGATCTGGACCGGTGTACGATTTCATGGTTCTGTTAATGTAATGATCCACTGCTGCATATCTCTCCCCCTTACACTACCAGTTTCTCAATACCAATACCGAAGTTGCGTAATGACACTTTGAGTTCCCATAGCTTCGGCGACCAGGGATGGAAAATGGTCTCTTTAAAGCATGTAGATTGCATACGATTTGTCACTCTGGCATGACTGAAAAACTTTGAATCATTTGAAATTCTACCAAGAAAATATATATTGTATGCACTATTCTACGAACTGGAAGTCAATATAATCGAAAATCACTTGTCGTTTTTTTTTCTTCTACAGCATTGTGAATATATGACGAAACCCGATAATGTTTCTTCCAAGCAGTCTAGAACATACGTATGTGAACAGAGCGTAAATTGAGTATCCTGAGTTTATGGCCAAGTGTGTATTTTTGTCAAAAAGTGGACTATATACAATTTGCCTGCTGATTGAAGAATTGAATATCAGTAGTTATATGTTCTTCGAATGATTTTTTGACACTAATCATAAAATGATTAATGAAAAATGAAAGCATGTTCGTTCCCACCGATACAACCATTCCCAAAAAAAAACTACTGGCCGTAAAATACTTATTCCCCAAAGCCATCGTGAATCTGCTTAAACAATTAACAGGTCTTCAATAGAGTACGGTAGTGATAGCCGCTATATTGGCGAAACTATACTGGTCACGTCGGAGGTGGCAAGGGAGAGAAACGGAGCTCGCAAGTATGAACACAATCCCTAGGATTACGTCATCCGGCGCTCTATGTTAATGTAAGCAAAAGCCCACATCATTTTTCAACAATCGGAAGAAAGTATTTTGATTCAATTTCTCTTTATAAACACTGTTAGTTGTATAATAGATCACCTCGTTATTCTTTACAAGCTTTTATTTAACTTGTATGTATGTTTGTATGTTCGGGTGAAATCTTACAACTCAATTTTAAGCCACTTCCCCCCAACCGATTTTTGCTGAAATTTTGTATACGCATTTGGTTTGGATGACAATGCATGATATCTCTATGACGTCATTCTAAATGCAACATGGTGGCGTACCTAAGATGGCGGACCAATTATTTTCAATGCATTCCCACAATATGAGTATCAAATGAAAGGGCTTGCCAAAAATAACTAGAATATTAATGTGACGTCACTCTTAATCTAATATGACGAAACACCAAAAGTGGTGGATAATTTTCTTTTATTCTTTCCTACAATATGGGTATCAAATGAAAAGGCTTGCCAAGAATAGCTAGAAAACGAAATCAAGGTATAAAGTTTCTTTAAAAACAAGCTTTCATTTAAATGGGCTAAGAAGAAAAAAATATACTTATATACAGGGAGATCCACCTGGACCGTCCGTTAAAAACTTTTTAAGTTCCAATTACAATATCAAGCTGAAATTTTATAAGCGGCCATAACTAGCGATTTCCAATTGGAGTGAAATATTTTAGAAGTGATACCATTTCCGGCTATACCGGAAGTGGGTCATCACTTTGTTATTTCAAAGGCCAATCTACCTTTTTATTATACATCTAGAACCGACATTTGAGCAAGGCATAAAATACCCAAGTTGTTGGCTTTTATCTGTCAAAACTTTTGACAGATTTAATCATTTTGTCATAAACTCGATTTTTGAGGAACATTTGAAAAAATTGTAGCTCGTAGATCTTTGCATTCTAAACACAATTTTTTCTTGGGTGGATAGAAAAGGATCAAGGAATTTTTAAGCAATCTACACATGTCAAATGTTTATTGTGTTGTTTTGTATGATTTTTCAAGTTGGCCTTTTTCAACAGCAATAACTCAATTTTTCAAATTGAACGTACCAATTTTATATCGCCATCAGATGAAGCGTCAAATTTCAGATGGAATTGTATAAGCATGTACTATACCCATTTCTTATACTTCCGAAATAATTTGGGAATATATTGAATTTTAATGATTTTGCAAGAACTAACATCGAATGCTTTGAAATATTTGAATCAATTAGCTGAACTGGCTACGCTCCCTGACAGGTGCCTATAATTAATGTACTTGTCACTTCGTTCATTCGAATTCGATATTTCAACAATAATTGTCGTTATTTCAGATGGAAATTATCCAAAAATACAACACATTTGAAATATTATTCAAATGAAAATATATTTAATCTTTTTTAATTAATTTTAGAATGTCAAAAGCTAGTGGGTAGAAATTGCAGGCAATTCAATAACCAATTTCCAAATTTACCGTCTATGAGTAAAATAAAATTTCGAAGCATAAGAAGCAATTTTCTACAATTCGGATGAATGAAAATTGTAGGAACTAAGCGAAACCAATCATCGAAGATAATTACATTAATACAAATAAATGATAGCAAACATCATGAGAGAAAACTAATTTACGATCTGAATAATTGTTCAATATGGGCCCTTTTTGCTCGATACACTTGACAGCTCGTATACGAACATGATGAGTTGCCCTCCTAGTTTCCTCAGGAACAATATTACGAAAAGTATCATGAATGCGCTCTAGTACCTCTTATTTACTTCTTACAGCAATAAGATACACTTCACTCTTGATTTTGCCCAATAAATAAAAATCAAGGGGCGTCAGGTCCGGAGATCGCGGAGGCTATAAATTTGGTCCTTGATTACCCCACCATCTATCCTCGTACATTTCTGTTAGCTGCCGATCTACAGCTCGTGTTTTATGTTCATGTGCACCATCCATTTGGTAATAGCAATCCCTCCATCTATAAAATTTGCTAATTTTCCTCTCAAATTTTCCAGGTATCTTTGTCCATTAAGATTTTCCTCATAAATGTGATAAGCCACCAAATCATTCATTAAAATTGCAAAAACGTTCACGCTGAATTTATTTTGGAAATCAATAACTACAATGAAATGTGGATTTTCTGTGGCCCAAAAATGTCGATTTCTCCTGTTGGTTATTCCACTTTTATTGAACTTGGCTTCATCAGACCATATTATATTTTGCAGAATTGTTTCATCTTCTTGAAGCCGAATCAATAAATTTTCACAGAAATTTAGCCGCTTGGGAAGGTCAGTTGGTTTCAATTTTTGCAGTCTGATAAAAGAATACAGGTGCATGTTATGTTTCTCAAGGGTCCTTTGAAGTATAACTCAATCCAATATCCATTGATGCTGATTTAATGGACGCATGTGAATTGGCACGTAAATACGCGAGCGTATTAATTTGATTGTCGTCGTCCTCGAGAATTGGTTTTCTTCTAGTTTCCATGTGTTTTGTTCCTCCAAATTTCAGAAAATTGCTTCTTATCCTTCGAAATTTTGTTTTACCCATTGGCGCCAAATTTGGATATGGGTTATTGAATTGCCTGCAAGTTCTATCCACCTATGTTTTTGGCATTAAAAAAGATTAAACATATCCTCGTTTGATTAATCAGCCATTTTATTATCAATCTGGTGTATTTCAAAAATTTTCACTTCAAATTACCAATAATTCTTGTTGAAATATCAAATTCGAATAAACGACGTGACAAGTACATTAATTTTAGGCACCTGTCAAGTGAGCGTAGCCAGTTCAGCTACTTGATTCAAATATTTCAAAGCATTCTCTGTTAGTTCTTGCAAAATCATCAAAATTCAATATATTCCAAATTATTTCGGAACTATAAGAGATGGGTATAGTACATGCTTATACATTTCCATTTGAAATTTAACGCTTCATCTGATGGCGATATAAAAATTGGCACGTGCCTTTTGAAAAAATTGAGTTATTGCTTTATTGCTGTTTGAAAAAGGCCAAATTGAAAAAATCACACAAAACAACGCAATGAACATTTGACATGTGTAGACTGCTTAAAAAATTCCTTGATCCTTCTTCTATCCACACAAGCAAAAATTGTGTCTGTAGTGCAAAAGATCTACGAGCTACAATTCTTTTAAATGTTCCTCAAAAATCGAGTTTATCACAAAAATAATTAAATCTGTCAAAAGTTTTGACAGATAAGTGCCAACAACTTGGGTATTTTATGCCTTGCTCAAATGTCGGTTCTAGATGTATAATAGAAAAGGTAGATTGCCATTTGAAATAACAAAGTGATGACCCATTTCCGGTATAACCGGAAATGGTATCACTACGAAAATATTTCACTTCAATTGGAAATTGCTAGTTATGGCCGCGTATAAAATTTCAGCTTGATATTGTAATTGGAACTCAAAAATTTTTTAACGGATGGTCCCGGTGGATATCCCTGTATATAATGTCATTTCAAATTTAACACATTTGACAAAATTGATATGTTATAAAAGCTTGTCGCGAGATACAAGTATCCGTATTTACTTGCTACCCATTAAATTTTAAAACAAAGAAAAAACTCATATCTCGCGACAAGCTTTTATATTATAACATATAAATTGTGTCTAATGAGTTGAATTTGAAATGACGTTATAAGTTAACAGTAAAAGTTTCAGTGTAAAAGTTTATTTTTTCTGTTTAGCGCATTTGAATGAAAGCTCGTTCTTAAAGAATTTTTTTACCTTAGTTTCATTTCATTATAAATAGTTTGTTTGTTTTTTATTCCTTTAACGTGCTCTATTTCCGCATTTCGGCCAATGACACGCCGGGGAATTCTGTCACCTCACTAACCTGGGAATTTTGCCGAGCCCCCATCGTGTCGAGGGAAGCGATCTTCAATGTCCAACATATCTCTGTTAGACAGGACCGACGGCTTTACATAGATGGATACTCAAGCGATTCCCAGAATCCGAAAAAGACTTTGTGGGGATTGAACACAGGTAACTCTGCGCAGGAGACAAGTATCATATACCCTACGCCACCGAGCCGGTATTTCGTTATGAATTAAACATTAATATTTAAATGTGAATAGTAACTGTTTAGGTAAATTATTTGACAGTCATGGTGATTTTTTGTTTTCGAACATATGAAGAAGTGAAACGCAGGACTTCTTTACTAAGAGAAGCTGAAATTCATGACATTAAGCGCATGTCATTGAAGCAATATATTCATGAACACGATGACAACGAAGGCAGCGTCAGAATGGGGTATGTTGCTCATAATTTTTTTATTTATTCACTGAATCAGGAACCCCAACAGAAAAATTTCAATTACAAGGGTTTTCTACAAAAAATTTAGGTAATAATAAATAAAGTTCGACAGATATTCTATCAATATTGATTTACTAGTGAAAAACAGAAGAAAACATTTTCAATTCATATGATACAAAAAGAGAATTCAATTCATATAGAAAAAGTTGTCGATCGTAGCTTCATCTCACGAATTATAATGGCTTGTAAGATATAAAATCAATTTTTTCTTGAAATAAACCAAGCTCATATTAATCAAATCGAAATTCTTCAAGTGGTAATTATTTAGGTACGTAAAATAAGGTGACGATTATGATATTGAGAAACATTAAAAGTGAGGAAATTAATCGGAGGGTAGTTGTAATAATTATTCAAAATTCGGTACAAAAAAACACATCAAATAGAGCACGTTTCCCCTTCAAGCTCAAGACACGATATCGGCAGAAGCTGAATTTATAATCACTTTGCAGCAAATCGCGATTTAATCTGTAATTTAAACTTTTAAAAAACTTTCTCTGTACTCTCGCAATTTTCTCAATATGAACCTGGTAAAAGGGTGGCCAGATAGGTGTAGCACACTCCAAGTTTGACTTGACTAGGGCAAAGTGTAGTGTTTTCAATAACTGAATATTCTTGAATATTAATTATTTCTAAGTAGAAAACCAAGCATTTTAAAAGTTCTCGATACTATGCAATCCACATGAAGTGCATATGAAAGTTTGACATTTAAAACAATACCCAAGTCCTTAACCTGTTCAACCCTAGTCACATCCTGTTTATTGAGAGAAAAGGAGGTATGTATGCTCATAATATTTTTATTCATTTACTGCATCAGGAACCCCAACAGAAAAATTTCAATTACAAGGGTTTTCTACAAAAACAATTTAAAGTAATTATAAATAAAATTCGACAGATATTCTATCAATGTTGACTTACTAATGAAAAACAGAAAAAATATTTTCAATTCATATGATACAAAAGAGAACCCAATTCATATAAAACAAAGTTGTCGATCGTAGCTTCATCTGAGGAATTATAATGGTTTGTAAGATATAAAATCAATTTTTTCTTGAAATAAACCAAGCTCATATTAATCAAATCGAAATTCTTCAAGTGGTAATTATTTAGGTACGTAAAATATGGTGACGATTATAATTTTGAGAAACATTAAAATGAGGAAATTAATCAAAGGGTAGTTGTAATAATTATTCAAAATTCGGTACAAAAAAACACCGTCAAATAGAGCACGTCTACACTCCAAGCTCTAGATATGATATCGGCACAAGCTGACTTTATAATCACTTTGCAGCAAATTGCGATTTAACCTGTGATTCAAACTTTTGAAAAACTTTCTCTGTACTCTCCAAATTTTCTCAATATGAATATGAAAGGGTGGCCAGATAGGTGTAGCACACTCCAAATTCGACCTCACTAGGGCAAAGCATAGTGCTTTCAATAACTGAATATTCTTGAATATTGAATATTTCTTAGTAGAAAACCAAGCGATTTAAAAGTTCTCGATACTATGCAATCCACATCAAGTGCATATGAAAGTTTGACATTTAAAACAATACCCAAGTCCTTAACCTGTTCAACCCTAGTCACATCCTGTTTATTGAGAGAAAAGGAGGTATGTATGCTCATAATTTTTTTATTCATTTACTGCATCAGGAACCCCAACAGAAAAATTTCAATTACAAGGGTTTTCTACAAAAACAATTTAAGGTAATTATAAATAAAGTTCGACAGATATTCTATCAATGTTGACTTACTAATGAAAAACAGAAAAAATATTTTCAATTCATATGATACAAAAGAGAACCCAATTCATATAAAAACAAAGTTGTCGATCGTAGCTTCATCTGACGAATTATAATGGTTTGTAAGATATAAAATCAATTTTTCTTGAAATAAACCAAGCTCATATTAATCAAATCGAAATTCTTCAAGTGGTAATTATTTAGGTACGTAAAATAAGGTGACGATTATGATATTGAGAAACATTAAAATGAGGAAATTAATCAAAGGGTAGTTGTAATAATTATTCAAAATTCGGTACAAAAAACACCGTCAAATAGAGCACGTCTACCCTCCAAGCTCAAGACACGATATCGGCACAAGCTGACTTTAAAATCACTTTGCAGCAAATTGCGATTCAATCTGTGATTCAAACTTTCGAAAAACTTTTCTGTACTCTCCAAATTTTCTCAATATGAATATGGTAAAAGGGTGGCCAGATAGGTGTAGCACACTCCAAATTTGACCTGACTAGGGCAAAGTATAGTGTTTTCAATAACTGAATATTCTTGAATATTGAATATTTCTAAAAAGAAAACCATGCATTTTAAAAGTTCTCGATACTATGCAATCCACATGAAGTGCATATGAAAGTTTGACATTAAAAACAATACCCAAGTCCTTAACCTGTTCTACCCTAGTCACATCCTGATTATTGAGGGAAAAGGAGGTATGTATGATATCGATGTTTTTTGTGAAGGTTAAGTGCTGATATTTATCGACATTTAGTTCAAAATATCGGGATTTACAGAAAGGAGATATAAATCACTCTGGAACAACAGTGTATCAACATGGGATTCTCAATCCGTTTGTAAATTTTCAAACCATCAGCAAAGAGTTTATTAGAAAAGTACTCAAAATGTCATTGATATAGATGGCGAAAAGAAGTGGTTCAAGGTGAGATCACTACAAACTGTGACATATTCATCAAACATGATTGCAACCATCTCGTCATTGATTCAACCATACCAAAATCTGAGAGAATACTTAATAAAGTAGAATGGTGCACCTTGTCGAATGCCATGTCCGTATAAACCGCGCCCACCTGAACAGCATCATCAAGACTTTGGGACAAGAAATTGATATATGGGGTTAAATTCGTGAGAATTGATTTCCCTTTGAAGAAACTATGATGATACTTTGTGATTCTCGAACTTCATAGATGAAAAAGTCGATTCAAATATTTTACCATAGTGACTTAGTGGACACCAGCCTATAGTTGTTAATTAGATTTTTCTTACCATTCTTGAAAAAGGGTACAATTGTGGCCAGCTTCCACCTATCCGGAAACACTCCCAGCCGAAGAGACTTAATACATATAATTTGAAGAGGCGTCGATAAAGATGAGCAACATGATTTAATGAATATTGGGGGAATCATATCAGGACCAGGTCCTTTAGTAACATTCAGTTCAGCTATTTTATTTTCGATATCAATCTTTGTTGAACGATTGATTGAGATAGATGATGATGCATTATATTTCTTTTTATAAATAACAGGCTTCTGTGGATCTTCGAAGTCGCCAGCAGAAAAATCGCCAAAGCATTTGAAATAGCTACACTGTCATCATAAACATTGTCATTAAGATTCATTATAGGTGGAATTAGCTCATTTTTTCGAAATTCAGATACGTGGGACCAAACCATTTTTGGATTTTTCACGATGTTCTCCTCAACTGATGGGAGATGTTTTCCATAGTCCCTCTGGATCGAAGCCTTTCTCAGCCTACACAGCTCTACAAATATCTCATAACCGAAATTATTTCTGAATCTTTTGAACTTATAATGATATCGTGCCTTATCTTCAATCAAACGGATAGTGTCTCTTGAATACCAGGGCGGATAGTTTCCATAGTTAGTAACTCTGATAGGACCATGCTTTTCAATAATCTTAATAATGTGTTGTCTCAGAATCAAGAACTGGAGATAACTAAATATATCACACCTTGCGAGGATATCTACTTTGGCCTACCCATAAAAGAGAGTTGCGTAAGCTTGCGTTTGAACTTCCAACTAAATACAACTTAAAGCGACTTGTGGATGAAAATATTATGGCTGGCGAGGAATGGTTCGGTTCATTCATGAAAAGAAACCCAACAATGTCGATATGTTTAGCTCAGGCTACAAGCGTTTCTAGAGGTACAAGTTTCAACAGAACAAATGTCGAAGCTTTTTATGATAATATTCAAACTGTTTTGGGCGCACATGCAAATGAGCCACAGAATATATATATATATATATATATATATATATATATATATATATATATATATATATATATATATATATATATATATATATATATATATATATATATATATATATATATATATTATGTTGATGGGACACATATCACTATAGTCAGAGACCTGATCTGTTCCTTCAGCTGAACGTGGAAAATTAGTTCCTGCCGCTTGTGCAGTAAATGTTTTGGGTAATGCAATCCCCATCTCTTTCATAATTTCAGACTGGATCCAGGATGCCTCATTTTAGTATTTCCCGAACATTTGAAACAATTTTCAAATACTTTTCTAACACAAAGTAATATTAGTGCTGAGCAATCATTATTTTTGTCGATATTAAAAAGTGGAAATTTTCAAAGAAAACAGCATCATTGGGCTGTCATGTTCTCCGCAGTGCTAACACAAATTGCAGCCATTAGACCGATCTGATAATGAAAAAGCTATATATACTGCTTATGGCTGATGAAAACAGAGTCACCCTGGTAAAACAATGTCTATTTATCACATACCAGATATTATCAAGACTGCTATGCCCAGGCCCGCCGTAAGCGGGCATGCAAGGCGTGCAATGCACGCGGGCGTCGCATTCAGGGGGCGGCAAATCAGACAATCATCGAATAAAATTCTGACATTGTCACCTCACAATACTAAAAAGATTATCGTTATAAAATAATATGATGAACGGCGCCCAAATATTTCTTTTATATCGTAGCATTACATAGCGCCATCTATTGAAATTCATGAGAACAAAGTTAATCCGTATCGTGCTCTATGCGAAATAGGAAATCCCACAGATATCAGGGAAATCCTTAAAACTATATACTCATTTCTTTGTTTTCATTTATTTAACACAAATGCGAAAGTGATGTGAGTGAACAACAAACTTCAGTTATTTGGTTATAGCCCTAATGTGAGATCCGAAAACGGTCCAGGGTACTTAAAATTAATAATATTCTGTATATTTTGTGCGAAATGTGACTATAAAAATAATTTACAAAATTATTTATATTATCCGTCGGCGCAAAAATCATAATTATGGTGTCTTTGTTTAATTAATCAGCATATGGGCGCATTCATATAAACAGCAGGTATTCATGTAAAATTAAAAGGTTATTTTACTGAAAAACTTGAAGTGAAGATTTAAAAAAAATGTATTAAAATTAATACAGAGTGTAACAAAAGTAATTTAAGTAACGAAAGGGGACATTCCATCTAATCAATACGAACAACCTTTACTATGGGGTCAACTCTGAAGTCGCGAAAAAAATTAGTAATTCCATTACATTTGTGTACAGTAGGTATGGACTTTTTTTTCGCAGTAGTATTGTGATTATTATTGTGATTTAAAGGTATTTTTTCTGTTATACAACTTAGGAGTGAATATTTATAAGAAAAAATATTAAAATTATACCTATACAGGTGTAACAAAGTAACTTATATCCCGAAAGGAGTCATTCTACATAAATACGAACAACTTTTACTAAAGGGTCAACGGTGAAATCGCGACAAAATAACTATTCCATACAAAATGTATGGAAAAGCTGATTTTTTTCGCGATTTCAGTGTTGACCCTGTAGTAAAGGTTGTTCGCAATAATGGGTGGAATGATCGACCCCTTTGGGATTTAAGTAACTTTTGTACAACCGTATACTAAACTTTTTCAGAAAAATTCCAGGAACTGCAAAAAAAAAAAATTTCAGGAGCTCAATTTCGACGGCAAAACGAGAAAAAGATACAGAGAAAAAAAACTAGCGGGATCTCTTGAGAAATTTTTAGCAAACCAGAAAATAGGGACTCTGAATGTCAAGAGAATGTTGACGTAGATGTAGCTTCAACAAGCGCAGCTTTAAATCTAGAAGTTATGGATGTATCTGAAGAGAAAATGTTAGTCCTTCAGAAGGAGACTCCAGTGAAACTAAAAAAAGAGAAAGTAGTGCTAAAGATCCTGTAAGCAATTTATCGTCATCAAGTAGCTGTTTAGATTGTGGTGATGATCCCGGTTCGTGGCCCGCCAGTATGACTAATGATATTGTTAATATTTTGGTTAGTCGTGGTCTCGTGCAGCTGTTTAACCACAATTTTCCTGCTAATATCGATGGAAGAAAATTTGCAAACAGTTATTACTCTAGAAATCTTCCTAATGGAGAAAAAATTAACAGAGAATGGCTTGTTTACTCTACGTCAAAAGATTCAGTCTATTATTTTGTTGTAAAATATTCAGTAAAACTGTAAGTAGTCTGTCAGCTCCAAGTGTTTTTTCCGATTGGCAACATCTCTCATCTACCTTAAAACGACACGAAACAAGCATTTCCCATAGCGAAAATTTAAAATGTTGGGTCCAATTAAATCATATGTTAAAAATAAAACTACTGTAAATCAAATGCAACTGAGACTATTAGAATCTGAAAGAAAACAATGGTGCGATGTATTGGAAAGGATCATAGCTGTTATAAAATTTTTATCTCATCAATGTCTGGCGTTTAGGGGCTCGTCCAAAATATTATATGAGCATGATAATGGTAATTTTCTCAAAGCAATAGAAATGATAGCATCCTTTGATTCAGTTATGCGGGAACATATTCACAGAATTCAAGCCTCGAAATTCGATTCAACTCGCATGACTCACTATTTAGGAGATCAGATTCAGAATGAAATCATTGATTTACTCGGCACGACCATAAAAAATTATATCCTGAACAAAGTCAGAGAATCAAAATATTTCTCTATCATATTAGATTGCACACCAGATGTAAGTCACACAGAACAAATTACAGTTATACTAAGGTATGTTGTTTTAAACAGTGAAACTAAAAATGTTACAATATGCGAAAGTTTTATTGGCATCTGTCCGATAACCAGCTCCACAGGTGAATGACTATTAAATTTTGTTTTAGATTTATTTTCGCAATTAAACCTTGATATTAAAAACTTACGTGGCCAAGGTTATAACAATGGTTCTAATATGCGTGGAAAACACAATGGATTACAAAAAATATTGGAAATGAATAATCGTGCATTTTACGTTCCATGCTCGGCGCATAGTCTCTATTTGGTCGTTAACGATGCGGCAAATATAATGCACGACACGGTCAACTTTTTCAACTTAATTCAAGAAATCTACATTTTCTTTTCGTCTTCTACCAAAAGGTGGTCCATAATTTGCAAGCATTTACCTGATTTAAAACTAAAGGCATTAAGTGCCACGCGATGGTCTAGCAGAATCGATGCAGTCAAACCTTTACGGTATCACCTCGAAAAATATTTGACGCTTTACTTGAAATATCAGATAACAATTCGTCGGAATGGGATTGTACAACAACTCACAAAGCACATGCTTTGAATATTCAAAATTATAGATTTATTTGCTTAGTTGTAATTTGGTTTGATATTTTAAACGAAATTAATGCTATTACCAAAATGATGCAAAACCCCACAATAAAAACTCAAATCTGCATAAATTTGTAAAATAAATTGATTCATAAATTCACCGAATATCGCACAGATGAGCATTTCGAAAGGGTGTTAGAAGAAGCTACCACTGTGGCTCGGGAACTTAATGTAGATGCAGATTTTCCGCCTATAGATACCGTTCGTCCACGAAGAAAACCAACTCAATTTCAGTATGAACAGAGTGATGAAGTCTTACTAGACCCTAAAACAAAATACAAGGTAGATGTTTTTTAGGATCCTGGACCAAACTTTAACTTTAAAACGTAGATTCGATGAGTTGGAACTTTTACCGACGTTTTTGGCTTTTTCACCAATAATAACTTGTTTAGTTACTCCAAAGATGATTTAATGAAACATTTTAAAGATTTGAATGTGAAGCTAAAAGATAGTTCAAGTAGTGACGCAGATATTGACGGTATAGATATGTTTAATGAAATCAATGCTTTAAAGTTGCATTTAACTGAAAACCAGTCTAATGATCCACAAACCCTATTGCAATACATTTTTGCTAATGAATTAATGTCAACATTTCCGAATACAGCAATTGCGCTAAGGATACTACTTACATTGCCGGTTTCAGTTGCATCTGGTGAAAGGTCATTTTCAAAGTTATAAATAATAAAAACTATTTGAGATCAACTATGCATCAGCAAAGTCTAAGTAATTTAATAAGATTCTAAATAGACTAGACACCAAAAAACTATAGCTGATTTTGCCAACATGAAGGCAAGAAAGGTGCAGTTTCTGTAAAATAACTTAATACCTATACCTACCTACATAATATGTATAAACCGCTAGCGTTCAAACCGCTAGCGGCGGGCCTGGCTATGCCTCAGGCTTACACAAAAGCGAATATCAGGACAGCTTTCAGTAAAACAGGTATTTATGGTTTTGAAAGTATTCTTGTCCAAAAATTGACTTGGTACCATCTTTTGTAAGCTTTGACCTATCGCGGGAACTGGAGATGCCATTCCTTCAACACCATCGATTGAAAACGACGCACACCTTATTCGGTAGGGAACAATCTAATACACGACGATCAAATATTGCCAACGTTAGATTCCTCACTTGATGAATCTTCAATTCCTATTATAAACCGAATTCACCCAATTGCATCTACCTCAGACTCGCCACCTATTTCTTCGCCTGATAGTAGCCAGATTGAAACGGTTGTTTGAACATCAGTGACACCACCTGCTTTTCTACCAAAAATGGTCCAAATTCAGCGTAGTATTCAGATATTGTTTATGTTTTCTTCATTATGATTAGATAGTTATAAATATATGTTAAGCTTGCTCCGCAGTTACCTACGATAAATTTAACTTTTATTAACATTTTGACTAACTATGAGAAAACTGTTATAATAAGTTAGATGTTCAGTTTATTAAAATTCATTAAGATTAAGTCTGATTTTAAGAGTTATGAAAACATAAGATGTTACAGTGCCTTATTAATTCTGAAGGTATGAGTGACCTTAGATTTCAGTTCATTTTACTATACCTTAAACCAGGGGTGCTCAAACTTGAACTGATGGCGATCTACCTCAATATTTTTAGACTACTTACAATCGACTCTGAGAGGGTGCAAGTATGTGTGATGCAGGGTTGTCGTACATACACGATACAGCCTACCTACCTACTTACCTAGGTAGGGTGTACCGTAGCATATATAAATATTAGCTTTCCGCACAATATACATTATTTTACTCATGTTTTGGGTTAGGTTTTGTTAGTTTCTTTTCTATAATATCAATGAAAAAACTCATGGTTATTCAAAATTGCAAGTTTATTGGTTGTTACAGAAAAAAAGAGTTACATATGGTGTTAAACTTGACCAAGGAGTGAATTTGGATCTTGAAGCGTGGCACTGCATGTCCTCAGCATACTTTTCATAAGATAGTACGTAACCACTGAGGGCTAATAGCAAGCATGATGACATATAATCGCGAGTTAGTCAATTGCGATATTTTGACTCAATTATCTTCATTTCAGAAAATGCAGACTCTCACAAGTAAGTTGACCCAAACATCACCGTCAGTTGAAGGTCGATTTGCCTTAGATTCGGATATTTATCTTCAGATATAAAACACCAGAAATTTGTATCAGATGATGTAGCTTTGAGATGTATATCTGAAAAATGAAGGGAAATCTTCATTAGCAAAACCGTTTTCCTTTCCAGCTATTGCTCGTGCTCCATCGGTTGTAATGCACACTAATTTATATATTGGTAGCTGTAATTTTTAGATAATTGAAGAAAACGTCATACATATCTTCGCTAGGAGTCTTCTCCTTCAGAGGATTGATTATCAAGAATTCATCCTTAACCAACATGTCATTGAATACCATCCAAATAAAAATACACAGCTGGGCAGTGTCTGTCATATCGGTGGATTCGTCGAACTGTAGAACAAAAATAGGTACATTTCATGATATCATGTTTTAGTTTATCTGTCATATCCTGACTTATGACTTCAATACGATTTATGACAGTCGGACGAGATAACTGAAGTTCTATAATAGCAGACATGATTTCTGTTTCAGTTTTAAAATCTCCAAATAAAGTCCCGCCCGCTTCAATAAATGCTTCCTACACAACTGATCCATTTTCGAATGGTTTCTTGTGTTTCGCCAATATATGAGATATTTTAAATGACGCGATCGTATCAGCTTCAGATTGTTTGGCTGGTCTTGTGAACATGGTTTGATCTTTTTTTCATACAAAATATCGAATCACGTACCTTTCGTTTTCTTAATTCAGGCTGTGGCGGAAAATCCTTTTCATAGTGTTTATGAACCGTTTTATGATGCCTCTATAAGTTACCACGCTTAGGTATAGCAACTGACGCACGACAAATAAGACTAATGCACTTATGCTTCACTATCTTTCCTCCCAATCGTTATTAAAATGATGCCTTTCTTCTTCGCTGCACTCATTTTGTACTTTTTAATAATAAACTTTGTATCGACGTAGTATTGCCTTGAAGTTATAATTCAGAATGACTCCAATTCCTGCAGGCGCAGGCTTGAACGAAAGTCTCGAATGCTTCCGTCAAACGCGCCGCCCGAAATTTGTAGAAAAGCGGCATGAATAAAAAACGCGGCTTTTCTTTGACAAGTACCACGCGTTCCTTTGATGAAGCCGCTTTTTACCGCTAGCAGAGTAATATTTGATTACGTAATAAATGTTTGTAGTTTAGTTACCTACTCATCAAAAATTTTTTTCTTCTCGAGATCTACCCAAAAAGCACTCGCTGTCGACCGTTTGAGCACCCCTGCCTTAAACTATCAACTATATTTGGGAGAATATTATATTAAATATTTCTAGCAATAAACGACATTATAGGCAATTTTAGTGTATGCTTACGTACGTCACTACCAACTCTAAACTCTGTCACAACCGCCGTTGGTATGTGACCGCTTGTGAGACTTTTCCGTTTTTTTTAGATTCGATATAATGAGTAAATACATCGTATTCAGCGACAATATATTTGTTCCTTTTCTGCGAGCTAATTAGTAAATTATTGAAATTATTGGCGATCAAAGAATTAGCACTACTGTACCAAGTCTACTCTACAAACCCTAAAAATATTTGCTCGGGAAACACTTTTTATTTTGCGTTTTCTGAAAATACACATTCGTTAAACATTTGAAAGTTTCATTGCAACATTTTCTAGGAACAAGCTGTATAACGAGTTTAGGAGGCAAACAAAATTCTCTAGAAGAATGCTCATGTTTCCCTCGCTATTTAAATTACCTAGATATGGTGTCGCTGGATTAATTCTGAATAATATGCATTACTTTATGCAAGGTCATATCCGGTAATAGATACAGTTCATCGTGTTCTAATAATAGGTAATAGGTAATAGTAAATGCTAGTCTTTTACACTCTGTTTTTTCAAACGAAAACCACTGATCGTCAAACAACACAGTTTCCCAATCAAATCTCACTCAAATAAATTGCCAACTTTGTTTTCACGGGGTAAATGTTGTATTCACAAACAATGAATTTATTATGGATCTTTTATCACCGAAACAAGATAATCACGTCACATCAAAATAAAAGTTAATGGTTTCGTTCGGAGCACGTCAGTGGACTTTCGAACGCATTATGCATTTGGAGAAATACCATGCAATTTTAATGGAACATTTTGTATCGTTTCATTTCATTCATATGTGAAGTTCGTGCTCGGAGTGAAAAATACAAGTGATTGTTCTAGACAGGATGAACAAATCTATTGTTTTTATTTCGAAATCTTAGACACAACAACGCAGTTTCAAAAGTAAATATGTGATTAGTGTTTTTTTTATTTTCCATGTTGTTGAAGTGATACATTTCTAATAAAGCGTAAGTGTAAACATTGCAATCACGGATTGATATTAATGGAAGTTTGTATTATTGCGTTAAAATTTGCGCCTCATTTTTTCTTCTGATTTAGAATTATTATGAATTGGAATAGATAAGAACTAATCTTTCTTCACTCGCATTACGATCTCTATCTTCGATTCAAAACAAGTTTTGATAATACATTTACAGTAGAAAAGCTATTAAGTTAGGTAGATAGAGAAAGTACCCCCTCGAAGATCAAAAGAATACTTAAATTATGATAACTTGTTCTTAAAAATTCCATTATCGTCACTACAGGGAATATTTGAACGCAAACGATGATTGATACCAATAAAGCTTTCCTCACACGGTCAGTATAATTGTTCAAATTTCAATATGGACCAATATGGTGATCGTGTAAGAATTATATAAATAATGATTGATAAAATGGATTTTATCGAAAAGTGTATTTGGGCTCAATATATAGACATGTTTAAGGGGTATTACCACTTCAGAATGACAAAATGGAAAGTTTGTTTTGAATTGTTTTGTAAAGACATCTTTATTATGTATCGAAAAAATGATTAATTTCCGAGGTAGGTTATAAAGAGGTATAAATTATCAATAAAATAAGCCTAGTTACATCAAATTCTGACACTTCGTCGTGGCGCTGCGCTGATACCGATTTGAAAAAACATGTTTTGAGAAAAACGCATTCAATGTTTCGACTGCTAATTTTTTTATGATAACATTAAAATAAATGCTTCGGCGTTTCCTCTTAGCTGCAGGTTCTTCCTTTTCGTTTTTCGTTTTTTCTATTTTTTTAATTTTTTTATTTTCGTGAGGGGTTTTTTGACATCCTCGAGCCTTCGAAACATTCTTTTTACCACGAGAAGGACGCATTTTAATTCTTGAATATATTGAAGTACCCGTACGGCTTACTTTCCAATAAGTTGGGAAACGTTTTTGAATCTCCATCTCCAACGTAGCAAGCGTATTTTGAGCCATGTAAATTTCCCGAACGACAAAACATCTCTAACACTCCTAGGACTTCCATTCCCTCGGAGCTTCCGTCATAATTTTTGGAACATTCATCGACGTGCCCCGTGTCTTTCCAAATCAAAAATGCGGTTGGGTCCATCAGTTTTTTGTTTACTTCACATTTCTTACACATTTTTGACGAGACGAAACAATCTGAAATTTTGCCTGTGTATTTTCCAATTAGGGTACAAATTCCGATGAGAGAAGAATAACCTCTCTTGGCCCAAGTACAATCGCCGGACACAGTCAATTCGCCTTTTGGGAATCCGTGCTCAACGTTCTTTTCGTTTTCTTCTCTTCCAGCTTTTTGAAATATAACTCTAACCAAACATTCAGCCGAAAGAGCGATATCTGTGCACGCAGTGTAGTACAAATTCTGGTTGAGGCGTCGACCTAGATCCATCATGGAACAGAACAAATTTATGCCATTGAGTCCAATCCCCTGTTGATCTCATAAGTTTTATACGTACTAGTGCAAGAATTGACCGAACTTGGATGCTGACAAGAACACTGAATTTCAAGTTTGAAACCGAAGCCAATAGCATTTTTTTGTAAAAACTTAATATTACCATCATATTTTTTACACTTTAAAATATTGTGGGAAAATACTAAACTGAAAGCTGGGATCACATTTCAAAATCACATATCTAAATCTCCGTCAGGGTCACTGGACCCCGCCAGGTTTTTAGCTGATGCACTCACGAAATTTTTCTTCCAATTTTGAATTTCCAGAATGTTGATTACCTTTAAATATACTTTTTTTTATGAGAACTTATACGTACGAGTATCGTTCTAGATCGTTTTTTAGTTGGATGATAAATTTTGTCCTGTTTCGGTGGCAATTTTATTATACTTCTGACATGTACAAAACTCAAAACCGTACTAATTAATATATATTTTTGTCGAAATTCAAGTCCCAGCATAAAAACGGAACAATAGAAGGGATAGAAAAAAATCTGCCGTCGTTGTGTATTATAAAGCGCCAGCGATGAGTGGCCAGTTGAATATATATATATATATATATATATATATATATATATATATATATATATATATATATATATATATATATATATATATATATATATATATATATATATATATATATATATATATGATAATACCCTTAAGGAAAATTCATTGGTGATCGCAGCTATCTCCTCTTGTTGTCGAGTTATTTCGAATTTCCCGATTTTCAGGGATTTCCACAAACGCCAATATCTCGGTTGTCATTGAAGTTAAAAGAGAAAATTTTGACATTGAAGCGGCACTTTATTCAGTAGAATGAAGGGACATTTTTTCATTGAAGGGTTTTTGAATTATATAATGAAGTTGTGTTCTTTCAAATGTAAACCATGAATGAATTTGGATGAAATAGGATGATTCTATTTTTTCATTTCGAAATATACAGAGTGTGAATGAATAAGTGTGAAAGATTTCACGAGGTGATTACTGAAGCCATTTTATGAAGAAAGGTGGATATGTCCAGCAACGCTTCGTTACCGAAATATAAGGTGTTGAAATCTCAATATTTTTCAATTTCTTCTTATGATTACTATAGTTTTTCAGGTGCTCAATTGAATCCGGCACATGGGTGCCTTTTTTGAATCGTCATTATCAGATAACCCAAACATTCATGAAAATATACAGGGTGATACTTCTTCAGAAGTCACGTGTGCTTTTCACCTCTACAACATTTTTTTCAATACCCCCCGGGTAATTTAATTTTTCTCGTTAATTTCAATTGGTTTTCATCGTTTTCTTCCTTGCATTTTTTCCGTATCTGCCACAAGTTTTTTAGGTAACAAATTGATCTTTCTTATGTGTTTGATGAAAACTTAATGCAAAGGAAGCGAAAACTTAATTAAAGTAAATTCTGAAAATGGCCACCTTCATTTTTCACACACAAGCATACAAGAAATGAAAATGATTTAAAATTGATTGAAACTTTACAGAAAAAAAATTTTAATCACCAGGGCTTACTGAATTGGAGTTGTAGGGGTAGAAAGGACACATGACCTTTGCAGAACATTAGTGATCATAAAAACTAAAAAATCTGAAGATTTCAACTACCAGTGTAGCGGTAACGAAGTGTTTGGTGACATATGTTTATCGTCATAATATAGCTTGGGGAATCACCTCGTTAAATCTTTCGTACCTTTTCATTTACACCCTGTATATAACATGCCCAAGTTATTCACTGAAATCTGGGAATGCTTCCAGAAGTGAAAAAAATTATCTGAACATTCTGTGGTTTCATCTAGTATGCTGGTTCGAATTTAAACAAAACATCCAAAAATTTCAATTATATGATCACAACAATGGTATTCACTTATTATAAGACCAAACCAAAACTGTTTATGCTTTCAACACTAATTAGTAACAAGAAAGGAAGAACAACAAAAGAAATGAACAAAACTATCTTAAATACTCAAAAGTATGTTTATTGTTCAAAATAAAGCTAAACAATATTTGAAGTTTTTTCCAATTCTTCTATATCATGATGAGTTTGTCTCATCTATAATAAAACCATGACATGAAATATAAAAAATCTAACGTGGTTGAATTTGTTGATCGAGATGACCATCTCACTGGTTCGCTCGTTCCCATCCAATTATCACCGAAATACTGGTTAAAGAGTTCTGACACATTTCTCATCTGATGTGGGAGCCAATCGTCATGCTGGAAATATACTCATCTCCTCCGAGACAATTTCATTCAAAATATTCATGATGAATGCAATATGATTTTCGTCAAAAACGATTCTTATTTCAAAATACGGTGGTCCATTAGCACGCACGAAACATTAAAACCGAGTCGCCTTTGGTGTTGCAAATTCTTCTATAGGGATTATTGTTGGAGCAGTAATGTACATTATTGCGATTAAATAATCCATCACTGATCAGAAATTGCTTCAAGTTGCTAGTTAAAAATTCAGGGATTTGGAGTAACAGCTCCCTCTGTGGTCGTAGAATGTCAAAATAGCTCTCACCTAACTTTCATCGCAACCGAGATCTAGGCATAGGCCAATATCTCCGAGGAAATCGAGTTATCCGGACTGATTCGAAAACAGGAGAAGATAGCTGGTATCTGTTTCCACTAATGAATTTTCGTCAAAAATCAAAGACAGAGATGGAGAGGTTAGATTTTTTATATTGGAATTTTTTGATATAACTGCCCTACTGAACATGAAAAATGGGACACCCTGTACGGATCCCAAAATTCTTAATGCTAGACTGAAACCCGAATATAGCGAGGTTAGCTACATGATGGCCATGTCGAAAGCTGCAAAATTTATCAGAAAATTAATTAAGATAGTGAATATCATCTCAACCTATGAATGTATGTGGAAGGACATTAATTAAATTGAAAATCTCAAGGAAATACTTCTTGAATTAAATTCATTTTATATGTTCTGAGTTGAATTCAAATTGGAAATTCAATTCTAAATCTGGAAAATGTTACCCTACAGCGCATTTTGCAGTTCCGTTTTCATTTATATAAACGTCCTTAGCTTAGAAATAATTGCATATCGGAATATTATAGATTCATTATTCCATACTTTGTTATTCATTATTATTACTACGTTATCCGAACGAAATTGCGCCATGAAAGTAACGCACAAAATCGAAAATTCGAATTTATTCCAAAGAAGTTTAGATATGTTAAAGAATTACATTTCCAATGATCCACTAAGGAATGGTTAGAAGCAATCGAAAGGAAAATGGTATTCATGAAAATTGAAGTCCACAGAAACCTGTTTACATAAGATTCATCATTTAAGCAAAATATCCAAAATATCTTCAATTTTATACTCTCAACAATGTGACTCACTTATAATGAAAAGAAACTAAAATTATTCATGTTTAAGGAAAAATAAAAACTTTTAAGTATAACAAGAAAAGTGATAAAAGCTATCTTAAATACTCAAGAGTATGTCTTTTATTCAAAATGAAGCTAAAAAAGGTTTGTCCCAATTCTTCTATATCATTTTGGATTTCTCTCGGCTATAATAAAATCATGACTTGAAAGATAAAAGTCTAACTGGGTTAAATTTGGCGGTCAAATTGGCCATCTCACTGGTTCTCTCGTTCCCATCCAGTTATCACTGGAAGAATAGTTTAAAAGTTCTGACACATCTTGTCTGATGTGAAGGCGAATCATCATGCTGGAAATGCCCCTATCTTCTTAGAGGCAATTTCATCAAATAATCCCGATAAATACAGTACGTTTTTCGTCAAAAATGATAACGTCCACCAAACAGTAAAACTGCATCGCGCTTGCCATAAGATATTTCTACCCCTGGCGAGAATTACGCCATGACATTTACGATTTATTCTCATAATCAATGATCTTACAGCATTCAGATTCACTTCGTTCCGCATTTCGATCAGTCAGTTCCGAATCTCATTCATGGTAACTGCCTGGTTTTTATGGCTTCTTATTCTACTATTTAGAATATCCCGAACATATTCGATGGGATTGGGATCAGGTCTTACTGCAGGCTATTTTATCGAAGTAGTTTCGTGATCTTGTAGGTAGTTTCTAACGATATAAGCTTTGTCTGGCGTTTTCATACATGAACAGATATTTTTTACCAATGTTTGCTGCAAATGGTACAGCATGTTCTTCTAAAGTGTCAGCAACATACCTCTGAACATTCAAAGTTTCATTATTCACGATGATCAGATTGCGTTCAAAAAAACTCCATCACACACCACTATTGAACCTCCTCCAAAACCATATGTAGTGAAAAAGTTGCAATGGAAATATCTCTTGTTTTCACATATGCACACTAGAGAACGTCGACCGTACTGAAAAAAATATCGACTCATCTTCAAACATAACTCTTTCCTAGTCAGCTTCTAACCTATTGACATGTAAAATGGATGGTCTCTTTGATAGGCTGCGGTTAGAGGTGGGCCTCGAGCTGCAACACAAAATCTGAAACCAAATTCACTGAGGCGTTATCGTATCGTTTCAGTCAGGCCCGCCGCTAGCGGTTTGCACGCCGGTGTGCAATTCCTATCGTGCCGCCCCTATCTAACTACAAAACCTAGGTGTTTATAAAAATGTGAAAAAAATGCTGTACAGTGAAAAACTATGTTATATTAGGTTATTTTATACAAGATAGATACACTAATACGACATTAAATGAAAAAATGAAGGCAAGAAAGGTGCAGTTTATACATATTATGTAGGTAGGTATAGGTATTAAGTTATTTTACAGAAACTGCACCTTTCTTGCCTTCATGTTGGCAAAATCAGCTATAATTTTTTTGGTGTCTAGTCTATTTAGAATCTCATGTTCAATTGAAATTATTGCTAAATTACTTAGTCTTTGCTGGTGCATAGTTGATCTCAAATAGTTTTTTATTATTTTTAACTTTGAAAATGACCTTTCACCAGATGCAACTGAAACCGGCAATGTAAGTAGTATCCTTGGCGCTATTGCTGTATTCGGAAATGTTGACATTAATTCATTAGCAAAAATGTATTGCAATAGGGTTTATGGATCATCAGACTGGTTTTCAGTTAAATGCAACTTTAAAGCATTGATTTCATTAAACATATCTATACCGTCAATATCTGCGTCACTACTTGAACTATCTTTTAGCTTCACATTCAAATCTTTACAATGTTTCATTAAATCATCTTTGGAGTAACTAAACAAGTTATTATTGGTGAAAAAGCCAAAAACGTCGGTAAAAGTTTCCAACTCATCGAATCTACGTTTTAAAGAAGTTAAGGTTTGGTCCAGTATCCTAAAAAAAACATCTACCTTGTATTTTGTTTTAGGGTCTAGTAAGACTTCATCACTCTGTTCATACTGAAATTGAGTTGGTTTTCGTCGTGGATGAACGGTATCTATAGGCGGAAAATCTGCATCTACATTAAGTTCCCGAGCCACAGTGGTAGCTTCTTCTAACACCCTTTCGAAATGCTCATCTGTGCGATATTCGGTGAATTTATGAATCAATTTATTTAACAAATTTATGCAGATTTGAGTATTTATTGTGGAGTTTTGCATCATTTTGCTAATAGCATTAATTTCGTTTAAAATATCAAACCAAATTACAACTAAGCAAATAAATCTATAATTTTGAATATTCAAAGCAAGCGAATATGCTTTGTGAGTTGTTGTACAATCCCATTCCGACGAATTGTTATCTGATATTTCAAGTAAAGCGTCAAATATTTTTTCGAGGTGATACCGTAAAGGTTTGACTGCTTCGATTCTGCTAGACCATTGCGTGGCACTTAATGCCTTTAGTTTTAAATCAGGTAAATGCTTGCAAATTATGGACCACCTTTTGGTTGAAGACGAAAAGAAAACGTAAATTTCTTGAATTAAGTTGAAAAAGTTGACCGTTTTTTTTCGCGATTTCACCGTTGACCCTATAGTAAAAGTTGTTCGTATTTATGTGTAGAATGACTCCCTTTCGGGATTTAAGTTACTTTTGTTACACCCTGTATAGGTATAATTTTTATATTTTTTTTTATAAATCTTCACTCTTAAGTTGTATAACAGAAAAAATACCCTTTAAATCACAATAATAATCACAATACTACTGCGAAAAAAAATGTTCATACCTACTACACACAAATGTAATGGAATAAGTAATTTTTTTTCACGACTTCAGAGTTGACCCCATAGTAAAAGTTGTTCGTATTGATTAGATGGAATGTCCCCTTTCGTTACTTAAGTTACTTTTGTTACACTCTGTTTTAATTTTAATACATTTTTTTAATATATCTTTACTTTAAGTTTTTTCAGTAAAATAACCTTTAAATTTTACATGAATACCTGCTGTTTATATGAATGCGCCCATATGCTGATTAATTAAACAAAGACACTTACCATAATTATGATTTTTTGCGCCGACGGATAATATAAATAATTTTCTAAATTATTTTTATAGTCACACTTCGCACAAAAATATACAGAATATCATTAATTTTAAGTACCCTGGACCGTTTCCGGATCTCACATTAGGGCTATAACCAAATAATTGAAGTATGTTGTTCACTCATATCACTTTCGCATTTGTGTTAAATAAATAAAAACAAAGAAATGAGTATATAGTTTTAAGGGGATTTCCCCTGATATCTGTGGGATTTCCCTATTTCGCATAGAGCACGATACGGATTAACTTTGTTCTCATGAATTTCAATAGATGGCGCTATGTAATGCTACGATATAAAAGAAATATTTGGGCGCCGTTCATCATATTATTTTTATAAGGATAATCTTTTTAGTATTGTGAGGTGACAATGTCTGAATTTTAGTCGATGATTGTCTGATTTTTCGCCCCCTGAATGCGCCGCTCGCGTTCATTGCACGCCTTGCACGCCCGCTTACGGCGGGCCTGGTTTCAGTGTTAATTTTTACTCCACTGTGCAGTCGAAGCTGCATACGAAGGTACCTAGGAGCGTGAATCGTTGTCCCAACTTATATAACGGTAATGGATCACCGTTGTGGCTCGACGTTGTCCTTTCCCATGTCTCCTTTCAAGACTACCAGTCTCTTTGTTCCTGTGCATAATTCTGGAAACAGTTCAATGGGTCACCCCAAGCCTATTTTTTTCAACCTAGGTCATCTAAAACCATTGCTTCAGCACACTCCACCAGTTCGAATTCCGTGATGCACGTGTTCATACCGAAAAATAAAATTTTGAACAAGAACAAACATTACTCGCAAATATTGACCAACATGTGTGCCAATAAAAGAACATCGAATTTGGTTGGCATATGTCTGAATATATACGAAGATAAACATGTAGTTTCCTACTAAAACAGAATCTTGAAATATTAATTGTGCGTTATGATTTCAATTGCGATTATGATTTGAATTAATCCAAAGAATACGGCGAGGAGGACGAATCATAGTTTCGTCAAAGTTTTTATGACAGCCCCATTAGTTACATATACTTTAACTGCAGTTGAATCTGTACTAATAGAAATTAAGTAAATTATTTCAAAGTACTGATAATTATGAAATTCTATGGAAACTATGTTCTGAAAGTGCTTAAAAGATTATTCCTCCCTTTACAGTAATATTGCATTATCTTATGAATGACCAAGTTATGAAGTTATTATCTTACCTTAACGTTCATTACTTTGTATCGTTATTTCATTTCCTTTGACAGCCCCATTAAATGAATAAATATCAGCACTATTTCTCGACAACATTTTACTTTTATCAGCTGAATAGACAACTAAAACTAACTATCAAATTACCGTATCAGTTCAGTGAAGTGAGTGTCAACTAACATTATAGGTTTTTGAACTTGAGAATCGGTAAGTTGAGAAATTTTTAATAAAGGTTAAAATACTATTCATACTCAAAACATAATTACATTATTCCTTAATTAATTACGTTTTTTCTTTCTCTGCGTAAATTTCCTGACGATGCTGATGGTTAAAATACTATTCATACTCAAAACATAATTACATTATTCCTTAATTAATTACGTATTTCACAATCGAAACTTTATTAACCTAAAATTGGGTGCATAGAAAAGTTCACAAACCGCTGTAGAGTTGAAAGAAAAACGATTCTAGTAACAAACGAAAACGTTGGAAAAAGGATCACTGATAAAACACAGTCATGATCAGTGATTTAGTAATAATGTAGGAATATTAACATCCCCTGATTTTCTAACAACTACAATGATTCATTCTTTGTTCTTACTTATATTTACCATTCTTGTGAAAGAGAAAGGGAGTCAGTCACCAGTACGTTAAATATTTGGTTGACAAATTCCTAACGGGTTCGGTGGCAAACAAAAACATGAAGTGGCATGTCCTGTCAGAAATGAGGCAACGGAAGTGGCAGTAGTGGGTCATCTACAAATGGAGAATACTACTTCGATCAGAAAACTATCTCGTCTGACTGGTGTATCAGCTACAACTGTCCATAGAATCGTGAAACATCACAAATTTCACCCTACAAGGTAAAATTAGTGCATGAAATAAACGAAGATGATCCAGATCGTCGTTTACAGTTTTGTGAAAATCTAAGTGAAAACCTAAACGCTAATCCAAATTTTCTGAATAACATCTGTTTTTCTGATGAAAGCACCTTTATGCTCAGTGGTGAAGTGAATAGACATAATTGTCGACATTGGGACACACAGAATCCTCATTGGTTTAGAGAGGCCCACACGCAAAGGCTTCAGAAGTTGAACGTTTGGGCAGGAATTTTTGGCAATCATCTAGTTGGGCCTTTCTTTATTGAGGGTAATCTGAATGGAAATGGCTACCTACAGTTGTTAGAGGAACACATACATTTGAGGACGAAATGCGTTTTCAGGAAGGTGGATTGGTAGAAGAGGACCTGTTGAGTGGCCAGCCAGGTCACCAGATTTAAATCCCTAGATTTTTTTTTCTAATCAATGCCGACTTTTGACTCCTGAAGTTTTCGCTAATGTGAGAAGAGAGTTCGAAAATCGTCTGTATAACTGTATGGAGGTGGGCGGAGGTCATTTTGAACAATTGTTGTAATAATCAAGTTAGTTTTTGTTTTCAAATCTGAATGGAAGAGATTGATTGCAAAAATTCCATATTCACTTTAGGGAGTCTTATTCTCGAATCAAACATAAACATGTTCTCCAGTTTCAAAAAGTTATTTGGGTTTTCAGTGTTCCTGCTCCGGGACAGATGACATATTATGCCAAAATAAATCGATTTCATTTAGTATTTGGGATTTGCCGGAATTCAACTTTACCCTCGGTTGGGACACCCTGTATGTTAATTTAAAATTCTAAAATAGCAAATCAGAATGGAGAATTGACAGACCTTTACAGTAAGGTGCCAGACCCTTATTCCTATGATGAATTTCGAAATTAGGGTTGCTGGGGGTAGGGGTTGATCTGACAAGTTTCGAATCATTTCGAAAAATGCTCCCCCTCGAAACAAAATCGACGTATTTGGTGTTTTTCGCTAATGTTACTCATTTCGGAGTTATAGGGGGGGTCAAATTTTCGTTGGAACACACTGTATTTAAAAGCTATATGTTTGTATGATTTAAATTCAAAGAGTTATAAGTTTTCGTCGAGATAATTATCAACACAATGATCGCACTAGAACAGGGGTTCCCAAACTTTTTTGTACCACGACCCGCTATGGTTATTTAAAGACCCCCACGCCCCCCTTTGTACGTATGATGAACATTAAAACAAGTATAAATGAAAAACGAGTATAATCACTGATACAAATTTTAACATTGTAACACTGATACAGTTTCAATTTAAGGAAGGTGAAGCAATAGGCCTACCTACTTACAAAAACAACACATAAAGTTGACAGATCCTGGGTTGAGTTTCAGACAAAATATAGCGTAGGTCACTTTCAACTTCAAGTTTGTTACGGTACTTTGTTTTTATCGCCACAAGAGTTGAAAACGCTTTTTCGCACATGTATGTTGTTGAAAAAGGCAAGTACATCTGAACAGCTTTCTCTAGAACACTGGGGTAAACTTTTAAGTACTTTAACCAAAATGAGGGCTTGTCCATTTTTCCAAAATCGTATCATTTCTTATTTCTATTCCCTCCTCTTGCAACTCTTTTGGCATCAACTGTATGTCCATGTTGATAGTTTGTAAAACTCCTGTGACAAGTTAGGAAAGTACCTGCTGAACTCCTCCTTGAGGTTCTTCAAATGGTCAATTATCAAGTTTTTCAAAAGTGGTCTTTCAAAAACGTCCTCAAAACATGCTTCTTCTGAGACTGACACTACTTTGTTGAAACTTGAACAGTTCATTGACACTCCACGTATCTAAAGTTGTAGTTTCTCAAAGTACATCTTGATGGCATCCCGATGTGTTACTATATTTGAGTCTGACCCTTGCACTCTCAAATTTAGGTTGTTTAACGTGTCAAAAAAGTCTGATAAATAGGCCAAAATCATTTGGTTACTGGGTTTTTGAACTCTGCGCTAAGCCCGATTTGTTTCTGCAGTGCCAAAAATTTAATCACTTCATCACGGAGCTCAAAAAGTCTTTCCAACATACTTTTTTTTTATATGAAATGGTAGCATTTCGTGGTTCCTTGCTGAATATTAACAGAGACAAAGAATAGTGCATTAAATAAACAGTCGTTTATTTAATGCACTGTTCTTTACGGAGTTGACTACTGTAATACGTAGCTTTAAAACAGCATTGAGTTCGTTTGGAAGCGTTTTTGCTGCCAAGGCTTGGCGGTGAATAAAACAATGAATTCCAGCCACATCAGCATTCTTCTGGTTGACCAACTGCACAAAGCCTGAGCGAGAACCGAGCATTCAGGGAGCACCATCTGTGCATGCACCAATAAGTTTTTGCCAAGAAAGTTTGTGTTTCTCAAAAAAGTGTGATACTGGTTTCATCACATCTACAGCTTTAGTAGTGGTCACCAGCTCAGTAGAAAACATCAGTTCATTCTTCATCCTTCATTCTTTCATTTTCAATGTAATGAATATATAAAATCAAATGAGAACATTGTGCTACGTTTGTACTTTCGTCAAGCTGGATAGCAAAAAACGGGGATTTTTTTTATTCCAAAACCTAATGGTTTTTAATGTCCTGGGCCATATCATCAATTCGGCGTTTCACGTTGTTGTCTGAAAGTGCTATTTGTGATAGCTTTTGCCTACTATCAGTACCAAGGACAACATCGGCAGCTTTTAAAAGGCACGGTTTTACAAACGTTTCACCAATAGTGTGACTTTTCTTTTCCTTAGCAATAAGAAGAGGTAATTCATAGGAAGCACTTTCAGTGATGACTGAGCAGCAGATCCAGTTCTATCTAACTTCATGCGCTTTAAATTCTGAGATTTTTTTAGCGAAGTACTCTTTAGGTTTGTCCTTTAAAGAGGCATGTTTGGTTGACAAATGTCTCAGAATACGATTAGGCGCATCATTGCTTAAAACTTCATAGAAAATAACGCATTGAGGGTGAATAATATTATCTTTAAGCAAGGAAACAAACCCATTTTGAAGATAATTGTCAATCCCCTTCCGTTTCTTTGCCGTGTTCATATTATCTGATTCAGCTTCACAAAGAACACACACAACACAAAAACAATTACTTTAATTCAAACGTCGCAACAATTATAGAACACCCTCAATACAGCAAACACGCTGACTGATATTTCACGGAAAGCACTGTGCCAGAACGGACAAGTTACAACTCAAGAACTGAACAAACTGCAAGGTTATGGACATTGGACTGCTGATGACGTGGTGGAAGGGGTGCGGGGACACTCGCACTCACACCAAAGCCAAACGGAGGTATCGGTACACACGACCGTTGGCGTCGAGGGGACGGTTTTGAGAACCTTGAACTATTTTGTGCTTTGTAGTTTAAAAAACTATAGCCTTCTTCGTTTACAACTTTATTAAAATTCTACAAAACCAAAAATGAAAACTGAGAAAGTCTTTATTTCAAAGATTCAAGGAAATTATCTTTGTAATTATTTTATTTATTTCATTTGGGTGTCATGCCTCCCTGGACTTTCTCCACGCCCAGTTTGGAAACCCCTGGACTAGAATCAATATACTTCGAATATATTAGTAGTATAAAAGGTTTCTTATTCAAAACTTATTTCTTAACGATGTTCATGAAATACAATTTTTGAAAACCCTATTTGATAATTTATCAATCACAAAATTATCTCTAATAGCCGAAAATTTGCATAATTGATATCTAATATTATCTCGGAAGAAATTATCAACAATGATAACATTCATTAGAATATCGTATCAGGGAAGAGCGGAATATAATATTGTTCTCATTACAGACCCTTTATTACTTAAATGACTGTGTGATATTCAACTGATCAGAGCATAGTTTGATAGGGCTGTACTAACAAAAATCTCACTAGTATATAGGGTGCTCAATGAAATTGGAATAGTTTCTCTGAAACCTGAATATTCATCGTTGAATACCACAAGATCTATCGATTTTTATTTGTAATATTCTGTTGTAGTTCCATTTTCCTTAGATAATAAAGGTGGTGGGAAACAAACCCCATCTTTTACACTAATAGCGTGATATGTCATGTTACACCACTTCACTGATGGACTATTTATTTTTAACGTTGTCTTACTACCTTATTTCATAATACCTACTAACGGTAATTTTAAAAATAAATAAAACTCAACGCATCAACCGCCTTGAAGTTAAACCAACGAAAATGGAAACATCTTATCGTCGATGATTAAGAACCCTGAATTTGAAGGCATTTCACTTTCACTGCTTCTATCAAATCGTGGGACTTTTTTATTTCAAGGGATTAATTTGATAGCCTAGTATTATTTATTTCAGTCGTGAATTATTAAATGGTAACGTTCACTATGAAGCAAAAGTTGTGACTCTCACTTTCAAATAATGCATCTAACCGAATCGCATAAAATTGAAATTTTGATGGTGATTGTTTACAACAACTCGAGCTGGGGTTGTTTGATTAATTGGAGAAACGTCAGATTTACCTCCAATTAGCCAATTATAATCAAGAATGAGGCACAATACATGTACCTAGCACAAGACAATCCGCTGTTGTTAACAACACTAAGCTGCTAAGCATTCAGGAAAATCGAATATTTCCGTCCAGGTGAATTGTTTGTAACAATTATGTTTGCGACGAAACGGTATTGAAATGTTTTCACAAATCAAAAAAGCATCCTTGCCAAATGCATTTTTATACAGGAGTTACTTGATGATTCAGATTGACGAGCGAATACATGATGAATTTCACCGACTAAAACATTATGAGCCTGGAATGGATAATTATCTTCAATATCCAGAGAAACTTGTCGTGTATACAAGCATAATTGAATTCATCATTAGCTACTCAATTTCCGACTAAGATAGCCCCATTGATAGACTCACTAGATAATTCAATTTCAACAATGCGGAGCTCCTCCAAAAAATGGCATTAATCTGCGCAATGCCAGGATGATAATTCTCTAAATAGGTGGATTGGAAAAAGAGGTCTAATTGAGTGGCCAGCCACGGTAACGGATCTCATGCCATCAGACTTTTTTCCATGGGAATATCTTAAATCAAGCGTTTTTAAAATTAACCTCATTTCATTGCTGTTCTTCAAGAACGTTTAACCTACGACATCATATGAATCTCACCAGAAATATTACGAATTGTGCGAAATGGTTTTTATCTTCGATAAGGGTACTGCCATGAAGTACACGGAGCTCGTTTTTATCCTCTTGTAATAGAAATCTCATATGTTTTTTGAAAGTTCATAACGAATAGTGTGTTTTTCAGCATTTTTTCAATTCATTGTCCGCAAATTGTTTCTCAGCATTTTGATGTGAAAAGTACATTACACCTCGAAGGGGGTATTTTGAAAATAATGTTTATCATTTACATGATTTTCCATAATATCTGAGAATTCAGCTAGTTTGTAAAAAGATTAAAATACAGTTATTACAATTTCAAATTTGAAAAATAGATTTCCAAATACTCAAGATTAATTTAAAATTTTCGATTGTATATTTCAATTGAATTTATCCCTTGAAAACATATTAGAAATTAGTTTACATTTCTCGATTAGATAAATCAATGTTTAAATTGATTATAAATATTAACAGATTCATGATGCTTCCCATCTAATTATAGCTTAACAAATAAGAAATAGATTTAAAAGGAAGATGCCTCTTAAATGTTGATGTTATTATTCGTTTCACTCACATAAGACCTAGATGAAAGCTCGTACAAATTGAAACCTCTTTTCAAATGAACAGATGCCTATAAGTTCCATCTGTGTGAAATTCTTTTACAAGTAATTTTAACCGTCGATAAATTGGTACTAGCATAGACAGCAGTTAAAAATATCATTACATTTATATGTAAACAATTCGAGTTATTGCTGATGCAGACTTAACCATTGCTGTCATTTTTATCGTTGACTTGCGTTTTGAGTCTCTTTCGGGGTCTTGTTTTAGAATAAACGTCTTCACGAAGCAAATTTCTAGTGAAATATCTATTTATTTCTTTTGAACGTTTATTATACCACGACAAGGCCTGGTTAAGGAATTCAAATGAAAGACTTTTATACTTAATTGCTTAGTTTGCCTAAATCCTTCATTTATATTATTATTAAAGCTGTTCGCTAAAGGAAAAATCTCTTATGCTTTTATCTCTTATGATTTTTCATAGTTTCTATTAAAACAACTGCTTATTTGTTGTTGTTGATTTACACCACTATAATGCGAGCATTTATTCAAATCTGTTAATAAGTAATGAAGCAATTTATCGGTAACTATTTGAAATATTGCTTAGTTTGCTGTAAAATAGTAGATGGAATCCCTATATATATATATATATATATATATATATCATATATTTTCGAATATATATATATATAGAAACTCCATCTCATGAAATCAAAATCGCTTATAATTTACATTGAATAAAAATTGAGTTCGCATTATGAATCGAATCAAATAAATTTGAGCACAGCACTGGAAACATGTAGAAAGCCACTATATAATATCAGAAAAAGGTGCCTGTGATTATAATTCATCATTTCAAAATTCATGGGTTGAATTTCGTTAAATTGATTTCGGTTTTAGAATGCTAAATTGCCATAGGCAAGAGTTCATTTTAGAAGGTGTAAGGTAAATTTCATGGATTTTTACTTAGTGCACTGACATTTCTTCACCGATCAGAATCGTGAGATCTCTTGAGTAGAAAAAGATTAGAGTTGTAACTACACCTGAACTTCTTGGTACGAACATAAACAAATTACCCGAACACAATAGTTTTTTTTTGTAGGTGTCTACTCGTGGATATTGGTGTAAAGAATTATCATCTGGTATATCACTAAGATGAAATTACTCGAGGTACCAAAAACAGATACTACAGTTCACAAACAATCGACCTGTCCGTTTTAGAACAATGTATAAGTATTAACCGGTCCAATGCGCGCAATAGGCCTATTGCCTCGTCAATATTGGCAACTGCTTCCAATCATTACATTTATATCATATCATTGATTAATCAGTACCAAACAGATGCCTATAAGTTCCATCTGTGGTAATTTTAGCCGTCGATAAATTGGTACCACATTGACAGCAGTTAAAAATATCATTACATTCGTATGTAAACAACTCGAGTTATTGCGTCTTTTTTGTGAGTGCGTTTATTACATGGGTTAGAAAACAATGTAAGAAAATTGAGATATACTGGTTTAGCCCAGAGAAAAATGAACAATGAGACTCTAATTCAATAATTGTGCCAGAAATCTTGAAAGAAAACTCAAAGAAGTTTAGTTCAGATATTTAATTACATATTACAATTGTGGTACACAATGTCACATAATGCTTCTTTATATATATATATATATATATATATATATATATATATATATATATATATATATATATATATATATATATATATATATATATATATATATATATATATATGAAGTCTATTCAATTCATCTCTATCATCTAAATAATATATATATATATATATATATATATATATATATATATATATATATATATATATATATATATATATATATATATATATATATATATATATATATATATATATATATATATATATATATATATATATATATATATATATATATATATATATATATATATATATATATATATATATATATATATATAGATGAGGGAATTATGGCATAGGGCTTAAGTGATATTTCTTTATTGCAAAACCTATATTTCGGTAACATTTTGTACCATCATCAGGAACCAGGGACTGTAAAAAGATACAAACTGTAGATAGATAGACATTAAACTAGAATAAAAATACACTTACGAGTCTCTACCTAGGAATCTCTATCTACAAATCTCCACTTAGGACTGAATTTAACAAATTGCACATATATCACCGAGATATTCTATGCTCTGACGTAACAGCCAGCTTCACTAGGATATTTGAAGTAACGAAATAATATGAGTCTAACATTATTTGAAGATAAGAATTAACTGGAGAAGTTACAGAGATTCTAAAAAGTAAACTTATGCTAGCTGTTCAGGTAGGTCATAGAATTGAAAGATAAGTTACATAAAAAGCGAGGAAGCATCTACAAAAATTATTCACAGAAAATTACAGATGTTTGGCAACCATTTTAAAAATTTGAAAGATTTTCATGGTTTACATGATAATTTCACGAAAATTACTTGAAAATAATGGAAATAATGATTGAATATCAGAGTTTGAGTTACTTTTGTTACTTTTGTCGTTTTCTACTCGAAAAATTATTTTCATCGAGTTCATTAATGGGAAATCTATCAAGGTCATTTTAAAAAAATTGTAGAAATTAAAGGAATACGATTATGAAATCCATCATGAGAAAAAGACGAATTCTGTAGAGCAGAACTTGAATTTTTAATAGCTACTTTAAAGCATTCAAGCATTCAATAGTAAAAATGTTGTAAGGAAAAATTGAAAATCAGATTTCCAAGGTAAAGTGCGGCATTTTGCTGATTGAACTTTCAACTTGTCCTATATTTTTGGGATATAGGTCACTACACAGTATTCAGTATTCTAACTTTCACTTGAGAATTTTGATATGATTTAATTATTTCAAATACAATCAACGATGCTTCCCAAATTCTGCTAATTAGTCCAAAGGTAGGCAAAAAAAAGGAAAACAAAATGAAGCGAAAGTGGTAGCACATATCATTTGATAGCCGGATTATGCGCATCAGACTGTTAACCAGTGGCGTGACACAGATAGAAGGTTGACTGGAATCAGTTGTTTTCATTCAAATTTTGGTGACGTGATTTTAGCACGTAACAATAAGTTTCAAACAAAGAGCTGCAATTGAGTTTCGTGTTAAACTTGGTAAATCTTTCACCGAAATGCATCTGATGCTACAAACTTGCCGTATGCAAGTATACAAATGTTTCAAGCGATGCGAATCAGGTAGAAAGACCCTGAATGATGACGAAAGATCAGGTCATCCCGAAACTTTATTATCGGAGGAATGCATCGTAAAACTACGTGAATTAATCAAAAATAACAAAAAAAAAACTTTATTGGAATGGAATTGGGCATTCCCCAAACAACCGCATTTTGACCGAAGTGTTGGGCATTACGAAGGTTAATTCGAGGTTAATTTAATAATAATTTAATCGAATTAATCTGCGCAATGCCAGGATGATAATTCTCTAAATAGGTGGATTGGAAAAAGAGGTCTAATTGAGTAGCCAGCCACGGTAACGGATCTCATGCCATCAGACTTTTTCCATGGGACTATCTTAAATCAAGCGTTTTTAAAATTAACCTCATTTCATTGCTGTTCTTCAAGAACGTTTAACCTACGACATCATATGAATCTCACCAGAAATATTACGAATTGTGCGAAATGGTTTTATCTTCGATAAGGGTACTGCCATGAAGTACACGGAGCTCGTTTTATCCTCTTGTAATAGAAATCTCATATGTTTTTGAAAGTTCATAACGAATAGTGCGTTTTTCAGCATTTTTCAATTCATTGTCCGCACATTGTTTCTCAGCATTTTGATGTGAAAAGTACTTTACACCTTGAAGGGGATATTTTGAAAATAATGTTTATCATTTACATGATTTTCCACAATATCTGAGAATTCAGCTAGTTTGTAAAAAGATTAAAATACAGTTAATACAATTTCAAATTTGAAAAATAGATTTCCAAATACTCAAGATTAATTTAAAATTTTCGATTGTATATTTCAATTGAATTTATCCTTGAAAACATACTAGAAATTAGTTTACATTTCTCGATTAGATAAATCAATGTTTAAATTGATTATAAATATTAACAGATTCATGATGCTTCCCATCTAATTATAGCTTAACAAATAAGAAATAGATTTAAAAGGAAGATGCCTCTTAAATGTTGATGTTATTATTCGTTTCACTCACATAAGACCTAGATGAAAGCTCGTACAAATTGAAATTTTTCAAATGGGGTTACTTATTTTGATAACAGAAAAGTTAAGTAATAGTGACGAATTAGGATCTTATTAAGTATTTGAGTTCCTGGACCTCTTTTCAGTTGGTTTTCATTATTTGAAATCATTGTTAGAAAATATGATGAAATGTGGGATATTGAAATGACACGACCGTACTCTAAGATTATCTTGAACTGACTTACTTTATAATTACATCAGGTGAGAAATTAATTCTTTTACAAGATAGCTACATACTACTTCTAAAAAACACCGCAGTGTGGCGAACAGGAAATGAAGAAAAAGCAGGATATTTGAATACCAATTTCAACAATAATAAAATTAATATCGAGGGTATAGTTTTTTCCAGAACTTGATTAGCATAGCGATAATCTAATTTCTGTTTTTCAAAACTGCGTTTAGGGCCCAACCAAAAATTGAACTTTCCAAAGGTGATATAAAGTTCATTACAAATTCCACAATACAGCGTATGGACATCTGTTTTGAATCCATTCTCAATTTGGAGCAACAGCTGAGATGACATGGAGTATCGCTTGGCCCTGAAAAAAAACTAAGTTTAGCTGATGCAGACTTAACTATTGCTGATACATGTTCAATATATTTTACTTCATCTTCGTTAATGAATTAATACACTTTTTCGAACATCCTCAGTCCTTATTTTGAAATTTTTCAGCTTCTATGCTGTTTCCTCTTACATTTATTTGACTTTCAGCTGAATTCCGTCATTTTCTTGCTTATCGTTTACTTGCGTTTTTCTGTCTCTTTCGGTGTCTTGTTCTAGAATAAACGTCTTCACGAAGCAAATTTCTAGTCTAAACTCCAGAAGATATATCTGAAATATCTATTTATTTCTTTTGGACATGAAATGTTAAGGCGATCGTCATTCTCACTCAAAATACGAAACAATTCTTCATTGGTCATCATCTCTGAAAAACTTAAAATAAATATTGAAGTACTAATATTATTGTACCACGCCAAGGCCTGGTTAAGGAATAATGAAAAACTTTTATACTTAACCCTAAATCCTTCATTTATATTATTATTAAAGCTGTTCGCTTAAGGAAAAGATCTCTTATACTTTTATCTCTTATGTTTTCATTGTTTCTATTAAAACAACTGCTTATTTAGACTGAAAATAGTGTGAGTCAAAGTTGTTGATTTACACCACTATAATGCAGAACATTTATTCAAATCTGTTAACAAGTAATGAAGCAATTTATCGGTAACTATTTGAAATATTGCTTAGTTGGTGTAAAATGGTAGATAGAATCCCAAAATATATATATATATATATATATATATATATATATATATATATATATATATATATCATATATTTTTGAAAATGTCATGAATAAACTTCGTGTCATGAAATCAAAATCGCTTATAATTTACATTGAAGAAAAATTGAGTTCGCATTATGAATCGAATCAAATAAATTTGAGCACAGCACTGGAAACATGTAGAAAGCCACTATATAATATCAGAAAAAGGTGCCTGTGATTATAATTTATCATTTCAAAATTCATAGCACCCACTCTTAAAAAACTGAAACTCAATCCGTTACATAATTGTAACATTTTTAAATTCGTTATTTCTACTTAGGTACCTTAGGTAAATTTACACAGTTCATTAAGATAAATGAATTCACTTGTACATCGTCAAATACAATAAATAACAAATACCAAAATCCAAATCCGAGATTTTCGGGATTAACAGGAAATTTAAAAATCTTAATAAAAATAATGCCTCAACAAAGTGTACCTAAATTTGACCCGTCATTTTATCAACTTGTTTTCAGCTGATTTATCGAACTTGTTTTTGAGTCGATGATCATTCCAGTTATATTTGAGAAAGTCTAAATAAAAAAATCGCATTGTGTAAGCAGTATTTATTATTATTATTGTTGCAGTTATTCAGCGGAAACAGTTAGTTTGCCATTGTTTGAAATTAATATGATAAGTAAAGGTTATACACATTCTTGTAGTTCTGAATCGTTATGATTAGGCTTAACAGTTCTAGTTTTATATTTGTACTTTTCAACTCATGAAAAAAGATCTTCTACTATGTCGCTTATCCCAAAAAACATTTAAATCGAACGTGAGAGCTTTTATCAGTGAAGGCACTTTTAAGTTGCCAAAGACGGTAAATATAGCATCAGTATTTTTATATCTTATATATGATGATATAATTTTAAGTATGATGAAGTTGAATTTCTCAAATGTTAAGTTTATTGAACTGCAAATAATAGTTGTATGTTTAAGTTGACCTTTTCTGATTTTTAATTTGGTGACTGATTTAGATATCTGTGAAATAACTATAATAAATAATAATGTTTCTTGCTAGAACTTAAGTTTGATTAAGTTCAATTTTTATTTGAAGAGAACTTTGCAGTAGAAATTCATTGAAACTACTGTATCTACCTCAAACTGAAATGATTCAATCATAACAACATCTAAATATGAATAACAAATTCAAATTTGAGGAAAATTGTGTCTGTCATTAAGTGTATATGAAGAATTGAATTTCGTTAAATTGATTTCGGTTTTAGAATGCTAAATTGCCATAGGCAAGAGTTCATTTTAGAAGGTGTAAGGTAAATTTCATGGATTTATACTTAGTGCACTGACATTTCTTCACCGATCAGAATCGTGAGATCTCTTGAGTAGAAAAAGATTAGAGTTGTAACTACACCTGAACTTCTTGGTACGAACATAAATAAATTACCCGAACACATTAGTTTTTTTTTGTAGGTGTCTTCTCTTGGATATTGGTGTAAAGAATTGTCATCTGGTATATCACTAGGATGAAATTACACCAGGTACCAAAAACAGATACTAGAGTTCACAAACAATCGACCTGTCCGTTTTAGAACAATGTATAAGTATTAACCGGTCCAATGCGCGCAATAGGCCTATTGCCTCGTCAATATTGACAACTGCTTTCAATTATTACATTTATATCAAATCATTGATTAATCAGTACCAAACAGATGCCTATAAGTTCCATCTGTGGTAATTTTAACCTACGATAAATTGGTACTACATAGACAGCAGTTAAAAATATCATTACATTTATATGTAAACAACTCGAGTTATTGCGTCATTTTTGTGAGTGCGTTTAGTACATGGGTTGGGAAACAATGTAACAGAATTGAATTATACTGGTTTAGCCCAGAGAAAAATAAACAATGAGACTCTAATTCGATAATTGTCCCTGAAATCTTGAAAGAAAAGTCAAGGAAGTTTAGCTCAGATATTTAATTACATATTACAATTGTAATACACAATGTCACATAATATATATATATATATATAGGGCATATATATATATATATATATATATATATATATATATATATATATATATATATATATATATATATATATATATATATATATATATATATATATATATATATATATATATATATATATATATATATATATATATATATATATATATATATATATATATATATATATATATATATATATATATATATATATATATATATATATATATATATATATATATATATATATATATATATATATATATATATATATATATATATATATATATATATATATATATATATATATATATATATATATATATATATATATATATATATATATATATAGATCAGATATCAGACTGTTAACCAGTGGCGTGACACAGATAGAACGTTGACTGGAATCAGGTGTTTTCATTCAAATTTTGTGACGTGATTTTAGCACGTAACAATAAGTTTCAAACAAAGAGCTGCAATTGAGTTTCGTGTTAAACTTGGTAAATCTTTCACCGAAATGCATCTGATGCTACAAACTTGCCGTATGCAAGTATACAAATGTTTCAAGCGATGCGAATCAGGTAGAAAGACCCTGAATGATGACGAAAGATCAGGTCATCCCGAAACTTTATTATCGGAGGAATGCATCGTAAAACTACGTGAATTAATCAAAAATAACAAAAAAAAAACTTTATTGGAATGGAATTGGGCATTCCCCAAACAACCGCATTTTGACCGAAGTGTTGGGCATTACGAAGGTTAATTCGAGGTTCACTGACGACCAAAAATTTAAAATTCCTCAAACAACCGCATTTTGACCGAAATGTTGGGCATTACGAAGGTTAATTCGAGGTTAATTTAATAATAATTTAATCGAATTGAGCCTAGTAAGGACATCATCAAAAGAGCTCGGAAGAACCCAAACGTCTTGAAAACGATTGTGACAGGTGACAAAACGTGGTTTTCAGTATGAGCCCGAAGTGCTAAATAGAGAGCGTTGGATGAAGGAAAACCCAAAAAAAGTCGCTTGAAGAGGTGAAGGGTATGCTGATTTGTTCTTACATTTGTGAAGGAATTATCCACAAAGAATGTGTTCCACGTGCCCAGGCAGTCACAGGAACTTTTAGTAGGGCGTTATATAGCAAGAATTCGTCGTATTCGGGCAGAATATCGTGAAAACGGCAGTTAGACCAATTTGCACGATAATGTTCCATCACATCATTCAAGAGTTGTAACTGAATATTTGATCAAAAATCACATTATTGCTTTGCAACATTCACCCTATTCACCTGCTCTGGCTCCGTATATGTTTCCTAACCTGCATTTGACGAGGAAAGCGGCACGATTCAATTGAGTCCATTTAAAGTGTGGTGGCAGACGCGCTGAAGACTATTCCAAAAGAGGGAATAGAGAAGTGGTTTGACAGCCTGTTGATGCGTGCAAATTCGTGTATCAATTCAATATAGAAACTTTTACTCTATAGAGATTTTTGTAGCTTCTGGCGTGCCTTAGAGTTCTCATCTGGGTCCACTGCTATTAAACTTTTTCGTTAATGATATTAAGAATTTTATTTCAATTAAGTCTCTTATGTTTGCAGATAATTTGAAAATGTATTCAGTTGTGAAGGACTCTAAGATTATCTCGTTTCATAGGTCTGTTCAGATGAGTTGAACTATAGTTTCGATCAGAAGGATATTGGTCGTGTGAAGAATATTCGCGTTCTTGGAGTAATACTAAATACTCATTTGAATTTCAATTTCTCTTGTTAGATCCAATGTGGAATACGGTTCTGTTAAGTTTTATTGTACTGTTTTGAACATTTTATGTGACTTATGTCTAGTGTGAGTTTTGGTGGTGGGGTTGTCATTTTCCTTTTGCCTGGTGGAAAATGGATCCTTACATAAGAGATTTTCAGTGTCATCCAATGACCACATATCATGTAGAAGGATTCGATGATTTTCATCAGGTATATAAGATTAATAATAAGAATTTTAGCTTCAAACTATTACACCAGAATATAAAAAGTGTTAACAAAAACTTTGATGAGTTTAAAGTGTATATGGCTGAACTCCCCAGTATAATGGATTGTATTGTCCTCTCTGAGAACTGGGTTGTGGATTATGTTGATGTTTTCAATTTGAGTGTTTACAGGTTGATTTATAATGAAGGATCGTTCAATAAAGTTGATGGACTAATAGTATATGTCGAGAAGGATCTCCACGGAATGTTAGACACAAACAAGGTGAAAGCTTTGGAGATAAACCTTAACTTTAACAACACGAAAATAAGAATATTGGCAGCTTAACGAAACCAATCCGTGAGGAAGAGTGATTTCTTGTTCAGTTTCAGGAATTATCTTGGGGGCCTGGTAAGGTAAATTCGATGTCGATATTACTATAGGTGACAGGAACATCGATATATTGGATACAATGGGAGGCGACATCCAAAACTACCTAACCTTAATGTCAGAGATGGGTTTCAGCTCATGCATTAACCTACCTACAAGAGTAACTCAGATCTCTAAGACGTGTTTTCACCATATTTTCTTGAAAAAATCGGAATAGAGGATTGCCTTCCTGTCGTCAGTAAAACATCTTTGACTGATCACTTTCCTTTGAGTTTACAGATATTTCCAGAAAAAAATTGAATCAACAGAAACAAAGAAGAACTAGGAAAAAAACTTAATATGAACACTTTGAAAAAATTGTTAAGTGATACAGACTGGAATTTCCTGAACAGGAGATAAACATAAATCATAAAACAAATTTATTCACAACCAAAATAAAAAATTGTGTTGAAGAAGCTACTTCACCGTTCATTATTCCTAGAGAAAAAGTGAAATTTATGAAGTTGTTGGGGAAGCGAATGGAGTAGGATCGGGTTGCAGGGAAGAAATCAAAAAAATAAGATGGAACAACAAGGAGATCAAGAATACAGAACAGATTTCTGGCGCCTTCAATGAGTTCTTCATGGGCATTCGGCCAAACTTGGCAGGAAGGACTAAAGAGAAATAGATGTTTATGAATGGCATCATACAAAGATTCAATTTTTTCGTATCCCACAACTGAGACCGAAGTGTTCTCTATCATTGGATCTCTAAAAAACGAAAAATCATACGGAATTGACCAGTTGAGTACTGAACTACTCAAATCGATTGGTACGTACATAAGTGAACGCCTTTAAATATTAATAAACGATATATTGGAACTGGGGAGTGTCCTGAACACTTCAAAGTTGGAATAGTGAAACCTATTTTCAAGGGTGGAGACAAATCTGATGTAAATAACTACCGGCCAATCACACTAATCAATCAATCAACAACAATCAACATCTAATTCGGCAAAGATATTTGGGAAAGTACTGAGAATGAGAATGCTGAATTTTATAGACAAAAACAAATTACTACACCAGAGGCAGTTTGGTTTTATCAAAAACAAAAATATTGAGGTTGCTATCCAGGTTTTATTGCAGAATATATAACCACAGTCTGGATAAGAATAAAAATCCACCTGCATATTCATAGAGCTTCGAAAGGCGTTTGATACTATCGACTATCTGTTGTTGCTGGAAAAATTAGAGAAAATGGGTTTCAGAGGGAAGGCACATTAGCTTTTAAGCTCCTACCTGCACGAACGGAAACAGATAGTGCAGAAAGGGGACACAAGAAGCAAACCAGAAGTTGTCCAGTGTGGTGTACCTCAGGGGACAGTGCTGGGTCCGGTGCTATTCATACTTTTCATCAATGACTTGTTCTTGAAGCAAACACGGGGTTCCTTGAATGCTCCTGCAGATGACTGTGCTATTTTTTATGAAGAAAGAGACTGGAAGTCGATCTGAAATACAGTTCTATGTGGTTTTCAGAAAATCTCCTCTGTCTAAATTTCGAAGAAACATTTTACTCCACCTCAAATGGGATAAGCACGTCAACCAACTGATGACATAACTGAGATTTGTTCTAAGTAGATTCAAAATAGCGAAAGGATTTTTTGACCACAGAGTAATGAAGATGATTTACTATTCCCTCGTCGAAAGTATACTTGCATATGGAATTACCTGCTGGGGCTAAGTACTGAATAACATCTTGAGGGGGCTGGATATGCTGCAGAAACGATTTCTCAAAATAATGATGAACATGCCTCAGATTATCTTTTCAGAGAAGCAGGGATAATGGACATTAGACAAATATATTACTTCGGAGTCTCGATGAGAATACACAGTGGGAAAGATAAATGCTGCAATACTTCTCATCAGTATTGCATTAGACAAAAAAGATTTGAAAAGAGCACCTAAAATGAACCTGAGCAAAGGCCAACGATCATACCAATATATGTCGTATAAGATAAACAATACCATTCCTGCAAATATCAAAAGAACGATAAGCTAATAATAATAAGAGATAAGATATAATAATACAAATAATTATCAATTATGGATTTTATATTATTTTTTTTGCATTTTGTACCCACTAGATTTAAATAACATTTTTAACCTTGATTGTATGATTTTTGAATGTGCAATATTGTGAATATTGTTTTAGCTCACACACAAGTATTCTTTAGTGAGAAATTTTTCTTTTACTCTGTATGAATTTTAAATCTAGCAGAATAAATTATTATTATTATTATTGGTTTCCCATTCTCTATTGGTGATATCGATTTCTTGAATAAAATACAAGGGAAGTTCCTACGTCATCTGGCGTTCCGGTCGCATTTACCAAGTAAAATTGATTTACAAATTGTGATGAACACTTTCGGGTTGGATTCTCTGCAGAACCGGCGGAAGGTATCGGATTGATGTTTTTTGCATGGTATAATGAATGATTCTGTTGATTGTATTGATTTGTTATCTATGATTGATAATAACTTGCCACTAAGGCAAACTCGACACACGCCACTATTTAGTATCAAAATGCATAGATTTAATTACATTTGCAACTTCCTCATCTACCGTACCGTTCCAAGGCACGATTCCTTTTCTGTTTCTCTTAGAGTCTTCAAGTCGAAAGCTTTTCATGCGTTAAGGTCGCTTTAAAATTGTATTTTTTTTCGTTATGCTTCACTACTGAGCACTATGTTTAATTAATTCCTAGTTATTTGTGTTAAAGGGGTTTCCCGTCTGTCCGTACTGTTCTATTTTGTTATGGAATATTACTTTTCTTTGGTATGATCAATAAACAAATAAATAAATTCAGACAGCGAATACGTAGACTAATAAAAGATTTGTATCCAAAGTAATAGTGGTTGTTTCTATTTTCAAAGAGTTCGGTTACTTTTGGAATGTTGGGTGTACATACTATACATTCCCCAAGGGTCTTTCCAATTTTTGTTTATTTATGTCATTAATTTCAATACTTAAACTCATCGAAATTTAACATTATGGCAAAATCATGTGAACCTCCAATTTTGTTACTCTTTATTTCATTCATTTCAATAAATAAGTAAATTTTAATATTTTACCTAATATTGAAACATTGTGTCGTCATTCGCCTTCCTGTTCTTATATAATTGTATTTCTTGTAAAAATATCTTTTCGGAAATGTGATAATAAAAGTGACGTAATTCTTAAAAACATATGAATGTTTGATGCTGATTACCATAAAATTTTATTCGAAAGAAAAATCAGATCTAAAGAGACGATTATCGAGTTGAAGTAATTTTCGAAAATCAATGGGAAAAATGATTTGAAAGCTATATTCTTTACTTTTATGAAGAAACGATTTCGATATGTCGAACCAATAATAATGTGAGCGAACACAACAAAGACAGTTATACTAAATCCGAAAAAATAACAATTCAGGTATTTACATGTGAAACTGCAGCGACTGCAATAAATTCAACATAGGTACCAACCCTGTAAATTAGCCGGCTCGGTCGCGTAGAGTATATGATGCTCGTCCCCTGCGCAGAGTTATCTGGGTTCAATCCCCACAAAGTCGGTGCGATTTTTCGGATTCTGGGAATCGCTTGAGTGTCCATCTTTCAGAGGAGATTTAAAGCCGTCGGTCCTGTCTAACAGAGATGTGATGGACATTGAAGATCCCTTCCCTCGACATGAGAGGTGTTCGGGAAAATTCCAGTGTTAGTGAGGTGACAGAATTCCCCGCCGTGTCATTAGCCAAAAGGCAGAAATAGAGCACGTTAAAGGAAAAACAACCAAGCAAACCATGTAAATTTCATTGTTGAATTAATAGAATAGGAAAGCAATTTCAATCCTAATCCGGCGCAAATTACGCAAATCATCTATCAGTAAGAATCATTCTTCTGATATAAAATTCGAAACCTTAAACAGTTATTGAAAATAAATCTTTGGGAATTCCAGAAACTGATAAGAACAAATACTAGTATTAACGGCATAATAGGCTATGAATTTACCGAAGAAATACTAATTACTATTAATTTGGGATTTTCTATTTAGGTTAATTTTTCACTCATAAATAAGTCATCATTACTGTAGTAAACTTTATCGCCCGAAGAAGCTACAGTGCTGTTAAAGACGCCTGGATTCTATTGAATTTTGGTAAAACCATTTGAACTTCTTGATAAAATAATTGAAACACTTGTACGTATGGTATAGATACTCTATATCGAATATTCAACTTTGTCTTCCTTTCAGCTCACCAGGTGGATGTTCGTAACCCGAAGCACCGTTTCATGACGAAAAAAATACAAAAAGCCCCTGCCAACATATCGCCCCACCACCCCTCGCAGGATCAACTCATCCCTTTGTCGTAGTTTTGGCACGAAGGATGGGGAGCACCTCTTCAAAATTCAAGAAATATCTTCAGCATGGAGACGAGTATGCCGCTATGCAACTCTATCAGAGCTCTCTAGAGCTCAGAAAAAACATTGACCCGAATTTGAGTTATGGTGAAAACCACAATCACAACACTGCTTTACACTATGCTGCCAAACACGGTAAGTTTTCATTAATTCACATTATACACAGCGCAAAGAAATTATCACACAAAATCAGAAATTCAAATTCATTCCGAAGTAGTTTAGATATGTTGAAGAATTATTTTGCCAGTAATCTAGCAACACTAAGGAATACATGGGAACAATCGAAATGAAAGTGGTATTCATAGAAATTCAAGTGCAACTGATAATGAAAAATATAATTTTTCATGAGAAATCGAACTCCCCAAACACCTATTAATACCAGATATTTTTACCCATGGCGGGAAAAAGTACATGACATCTACGATTCATACTCAAAGAAATGATATATATATATATATATATATATATATATATATATATATATATATATATATATATATATATATATATATATATATATATACTTTGTACAAGCCACTCCCATGAAAGATTTCGTTTCATGAAAGTTTTTTTCTTCTACTCAAGCTTTTGACTTTCGACTTTGATTAAGTCTTCTTCAGGAGTGCTACAAAATATGGCAATTATGATTAAGTTGACATTGAAAACATAGTACTCACCCATGACATCTGTCATGAAAAGTGATGGATTAGTTACAAATGCACGCTAAACTACTCAGTAGATCATTTGTAACTAATCCATCACTTTTGATGACAGGTGTCATTAGTGACAGACATGGCACTTGTCATAGAAAAATTTTCGGTTGTCAAAACGACCACAGGTGCATAGTCCGAGTAAAGATTTTTGGCTGAATGAGAGCAATTTAATGTGTAGATACTCATCACAAAAATGCTAGTTAATAACCTTAGAATGCAAACCTCAATTTCTGTGAGTACTTTACTATTTTTGCAATGTCAACTTAATCATAATTGCCATATTTTGTAGCACTCCTGGAGATATGTGGTTTAACCCCGACAAGTAGCTCATATATATCAGTTCATACAATCATACTGATTTCATGAAAAATTTAAATAATTAATACCATTGCCAGGCAATGATTATAATTAAAATATTTCCTGGAATCATTATATATTAGGATAACGTTAAATGTTTTGAGAATATATCCTATGAAACTGTTCAAATAAATTTTTCTTCAGACCTAAAATCTCAATATTTTTGTGATTATTCTTAGAACTAACACCTATTGTGAAAATAATAATCGGTAGAATAAATATTTTTTCATTTTCCACATTTTTTAATCTCGTCGCCAAACATCATATATTTAGAAGTTTTTCATTGTATTTATTTTATATATTATGTGTGTCGGGTATAGCAATATTAATTATATATGTATATACGATTCTGTTTATCAGTAAGAATGAATTCTGGCCAATTGTGTTTTACAGCTCTGTTGCATAGAATTGTTTCATCAAAATATAGTTTATATTCCTCGTTTCCACAAATAATCTCAGATTCATATTTGAAAATTTTTCTTCTTTTGGGGAATGAGGTTATGTTTAATTCCTAGATCAAAATGAATAATATTAGCGACGGCATTATTTCTTTCTAAATAATCTGTTGAAGTAAAGACTGAGCAAGATGATAGTAAATGAAAAACTTTTTCCGCAGAACAAAAACATCTACTCCAAGAATCATCTATATTTTGCTTGATGATGTGTTTTCTATAACTCCTCGTGAAAACAACCTGAATTTTCTGTTTCAGCGAACAATTCTCCAGATACTAATCATCTATTTGATGCGATCTCATCAATATAATCATTCTTAAATTCTTTAGGGTGCTTTCCGTGTAATTCCTTCTGTCCTTCTGCATCCAACAACTCTCTCTTTTAGAATTATTATCAAATATATCAAGATCTACCTTCTGCATTGTCAAGTTCAGAGATGTGAGATTATAATCTGAATCAACAACAATATCATGTAATTTAGACGTTCTTTGTTTATCATGAAAATGGGATCGTATATATATATATATATATATATATATATATATATATATATATATATATATATATATATATATATATATATATATATATATATATATATATATATATATATATATATATATATATATATATATATATATATATATATATATATATATATATATATATATATATATATATATATATTCAGCATTTGTGATCAGTATAATCATCGAACTTGAATCGCATGGATAAAATATGCAGAAACACATTTAACAAATATATCAAAGACAAAAACCTAACTACCTAAGGAATGGCTAAAGCGTTGTCATCATCCAGATTACAGTGAATGAACGGTGTCTCCCTATGAGACACTTTGAATCAATTCACTACGTGATATATCTTCATTATAGAAGACACAGCAAATAATGATAACAATTCATCTTCTTCAGAATTTAATATATTTACTGCATCAGTTTTTTACTTCATTTCTTTTTCCGTTTCTCTAAATCTCTTGACAGTTTTGTTCCTTTATTCTGCACTTTTATTTTTCTCTTTTTTTCTCGATTACTATTTCCTTCTTCAAAAGCATTATTTCAGGAGTAATGGTCAGTGGAAGCCTCTTCTTGAAATCCTTGCTGATGCAGTATATAAGTTCTCTGTCAAACATTGCTTGTAAAATGGGAAAAAAAATGTCAGATAATATTATGAAAATATGTGATACACATTTCTTGCAGCAACGTTTTTATAAATTTTGAGTTATCGTGTTGAATAGTTTCGAAAAGTAATTCCTAGAAAAGAATTGAAAACGAATTCTCACTTTATATAAGGTAAAACCGGGATAGATGCCCCACTTTTCGTAAGTGCCTCCTTATTTTAATACCAAATTGTTTGGCGTAAATAATCACTGCACTATAGTTGGTTTAATCGTTCATATAGTATCAACTGTATCCGTTCATCTAACTATTACTGGCTTTGCAGAAATTAAATTTTTGCGAAACAAGTTTTTGAGGATAGATGCCTACCTATATGTATAGATGTCTCATGATTAAATCACCGGGAAAGATAGATACGTGTGATGTGAGATAGATACCTTTATAAATAATCAACAAGAACTAGGAATCAAAATGTGAGATTTATTCATAATTTTCAAATATAGATATGACATTGATGAACATATTTATATGCTTTTCCTTAACAAAAAAAAAAAATCTGTTTTTAAAAAACTGATTTCAAATTCTCATCATAATAATTTGAAACCAAACATTAACATCCCTGCTTCAACGTCGATAGTAATAATTGATCATCATAATAATTTAAAATCAAGATTCATATGCACCTCTTACAAAACAAAAATAAAGTTTCGCTTAACTTTAATAATACTTCAAAATTAGAAAAATCAACATATGTATTTCTTTTATTTTATTGCATCTTTTCTGATTTAGATCGCTCTGAGATTTCCAAATCTTGAGCAATCGTTCTAAAAAGTGTACATGTGTCGTACAACCCATTCTGGCACATTATGCACTCAATCCAATCAGATATTAGTGTAGCTTTCATAGCATTCTATGCAAGCATTTACTTCTGTATAACTTGTTTTTCTTTATTAATTCTCTTTTTAGATCACGAGTAGATCTTCTGTTTCTTTCATTTTTTAGCATTAGGAAAAATGTAATCTTTGTTCTCACTCATTGAACCATTGATAGCTTGTCTTTTAAGTGATTCTCGACCCTTTCTCATTACTGACTCGTCCATATAATAAATCGTTTCCGGTTTATTCAGAATATCAATATTGGCTGGGACTTTGATCAGAAGTTTATGAAAATTATTCACCTCTCCTTTACTAAGACCATTAGCTCTAGCAACAGACAAACCTTCTGCTTACCTGACAGACAACTCTAGTTTTCGCTCAGTAAAACCCTTGAACCGTTCATTACCAGCTTTCTGGTTTTCATAATCAAAATTATGTTTAATCTGCAGTTTTTCGACAAAATGGTAGGCTAAGTTACATTTAGATTCTTTATCTGGGAGAATTCCAGCATCGTCTAGCTTAAAAATGTGCACTACTAACCTTTTCTCATTTTCATAACCCAGGACAGGATGTTTTTGCAAAACCCACTCAATTTTGTTTCTAGTTGCGTAAGGCCTTCGTAATGTTCTTGATGAAATCCCAAATCGTTTGCATGTTTCATTGAAATATAATTCTGTTTTGTCAATTTCATAAAAGCTGATTCTAGCTTCTCTGTTGTCCAAGAATTCTTCGAAGTTCAACAAATGCCTTTCTTTTATATTTTATCGGCATGGCTCACCTACAATAATAATCAAAGTAGGTAGGAATAACCTCACAAATAGGAAAATACCTATAAGTACCAAACTAGTCCTGAACTGATTTAAATACTTTTTAGAAATACTTTGCCAGAGCAATTTATAGGGATAAAAGCCCCTAAGGGCCTCTATCATTGAAAAACTACAGGCGACTATCGTTTATACTAAGGATACATGCCCATTTGTATTTTAAGTAAAATAAATGCAAAACATCAGTGATTAACTCCTAATTTTATTGTCAATAATCCAATGTATTAACACAATAAAAGTGAAACGCATTAAATAATTACTTACAAAGATATAAAACAATGAATATATACGTTTGAAGTTTAGAAGCATTCGTTGAGCCCGCAGCGAATGTCTTAAGACACACAAGCGTAAAAAGTCCAACACACACATTAGCTTGGGTGGCACTGACGCGGGGGTCTTTTTTTAGACAAGGAGGAGGAAAATCTTCGAAGAAAGGGCCAATGTTGGATTTCTACCCCAAATAAAAACCTCCAGTTAGGGTTCCAGCCCGAAGGCTATAATATATAGGGAGAAAGAGGCGGAAGAAGAAGGATAACTCGCATGGTATGTCTGAGGGGACGGCTGGGCGGAATGCCCGATCAGCTTATCGGGGATTCTGAACCTCCCTTCTAGACCATACATTGAAAACAGCCACCACGAGGATTACAAGTCATTTGGTCTTCGGAAGTTTATGCCCCCTTTAGGCAACTCTTTCAAGTATCACTTTTCTGTTCAAGGACAATATTCATAACTTGAACCCGGATTCGAACCAGGCATCTTGGATAAGTACTAACCGAGCAGCTACCGAGGCGGTTGACGCGGGGGTCGCATGTGCCGCGTATTTAAACAACTCATTTTCTGTTGTGTTATTTCGTTTTGGCATCTATTTCAGTATGGAATCTATCCCGGTTTTATCCTACCCTACTTAATACATTATAGTCAACAGAATATTGATCAGTAAATTCTTAACAATGCACAACTCAGCTGGTTTGATTTTTCTGCTAATTTCCTGAAATAGATTGATTCATGGGGAGACATTTTTGCTTCCTGCTATTTATTTATTTATTTATTTCAATATACAAGTTATGTATTGTATTGTATGAATGAAATTTACGGGGAACCCCTTTTAAAAAAGTTACGAAATATAGAAAAAATAACAAGTAGAAAATAAAAAAAAAAGAAGAAGAAAACTAGAACTAAAGCAATATAGTACTGGCTATCAAATTCCTTACCCTCATCTTAAAACTATATAGAGTAATACAAAAATATCCAATTCAGAACCGAACCCGTTGATCAAGGAAATACAGCGGTAAAAGAATGAATTCAGACCATAATTGCATCTATAAGTTCTTGCCGGAAACATGGGCGTGAATCTAGTCAATCGGCCAGGAATTTTAAAAGCAACCCTTTCCAAAATATCAGGGCAATCTGTGATGCCATTCAGAATCTTATGAAAAATACCCAAGTCCTGGACACATCGTCTGGTTTTAAGAGTGTCGAGGTTGAAACGGGTTAGCATACCTTCAATATTTGCACCATCACACCTCAAGTGCATTCTTAAACACAGGCAGCGTAGAAATTTTCGCTGCATTCTTTCAATCGTATCAATATCACACTTACAATAAGGCGACCAGACGCTCGATCCATTTTATAAAATAGTTCTTATTAGGGAACAATATAAGAGTTTGAAAGTGTCAGGAGAAAATTCACCTGGGTTATGAAACCGAGCATCCGGTATGCCTTAGCAGTGATGTTTTGAAAGAGTAACGCCCAAATCCTTCACTTTACTTGACCTTTCCAGTTTATGATCATCCAGGAATACTGGAAATTTATTGGATTCAGTGATCTATGAAATGTGATGCTGTGACATTCTTGTAAAATAAGACCTAAGTTAATAACCGTCCAATAGAAAAATGATTAGATGAAACCTTGCAAATTTAGGGCATCTGTCGCACCTCTGATCACAGAAAAAAGTTTGATGTCCTCCACGAACTACAAGAACTTGACACTTAGGACGGACTTCACATGGTTTATGAAGATATTGAATAAAACTGGCCCCAGATGTGACCCCTGAGGCACGCCTGACGACACTTCGATCTCTCTCGACAAAAACTTTTTATAGATGTGTTAGATCAGGCGATATGCAGGGATATCCAGCGGGACCGTCCGTTGAAAACTTTTTGAGTTCCAATTACAATATCAAGCTGAAAATTTATACGCGGCCATAACTAGCGATTTCCAATTGAAGTGAAATATTTTCGAAGTGATACAATTTCCGGTCATACCGGAAGTGGGTCATCTAACCTTGTTATTTCAAATGGCAATCTACCTTTTTTATTATACATCTAGAACATTTGAGCAAGGCATGAAATACCAAAGTTGTTGGCACTTATCTGACAGAACTATCGACAGATTTAATTATTTTTGTTATAAACTCGATTTTTGAGGAATATTTAGAAAAATTGTAAATCGTCGATCTTTTGCACTACAGACACAATTTCTGCTTGGGTGGATAGAAGAAGGATCAAGGAATTTTTTAAGCAATCTACACATGTCAAATGTTCATTGCGTTGTTTTGTATGATTTTTTCAATTTGGCCTTTTTCAAACAGCAATAACTCAATTTTTTTAAATGTTACGTGCCAATTTTTATATCGCCATCAGATGGAGCGTCAAATCTCAGACGAAATTGTATCAGCATGTACTATACCCATCTCTTATAGTTCCGAAATAATTTGGGAATATATTGATTTTGATGATTTTGCAAGAACTAACAGATAATGCTTTGAAATATTTGAATCAAGTAGCTGAACTAGCTACGCTCAACTGAAAGGCGCCTAAAATTAATAAACTTGTCACTTCGTTCATTCGAATTTGATATTTCAACAAGAATTGTTGGTAATTTGAAGTGAAAATTTTTGAAAAACACCAGATTGATAATAAAATAGCTGATTATTCAAACGAGGATATGTTTAATCTCTTTTCAATTCATGGCGAATGTCAAAAAGTGGTGGATAGAACTTGCAGGCAATTCAATAATATATATAAACAGCTCTACAGGCCAAGTAGGCCCATGGCTTCATTACACGTTCCTCTCCATTTCATTTTATTCATAACTACTCCCTTCCAGTCCTTCACTCCTAGCTCTTCAATATCTTTCTCCACCATCTTGATCCATTCTGTGCGTGGTCTTCCCCTGCCACTTCTTCCTGTTATTCCTCTTGTAAAAACTTGTCTTCTTGTTCTATCGTCTCCCAGTCGGAAAACATAGCCAAGCCATCTAATTCTATGTGCTCTAGCCACATTCGTTATTGAGCTTGGTCCATACAATTTTTGAAGCTCGGCGTTCGTTCTCCTTTCCCAACGATTTTCTACCTTTTTTCCACCATATATTCTTCTGAGTATTCTTCTCTCGAAAACTTCTAATGTATATTTTTCCCTCTGATTCAACTTCTACAGTTCGCAACCGTATGTTACCACAGGACTGATGATCTTCTGATAAATTTTCTGCTTCGCATTTTTCGACATATTTTTGGACCTGAGCACTCTGTATAATCCTCCTAAGCATTTTGTTCCTTTAGCTATCCTCTCCTTTATTTCTACTTTCTCCTCCCCTGTTCTCGTCAATGTTACACTATTAATAACCAATTTCCAAATTTGGCGCCTATGAGTAAAACAAAATTTCGAAGGATTAGAAGCAATTTTCTGCAGTTGGAGAAACAAAATACATAGAAACTAGAAGAAAACAAATTTTCGAGGACGACGACAATCAAATTAATACGCTAGCGTTTTTTCGTGCCAATCCACATGCGTCCATTAAGTAAGCATCAATGGATATGGGATTGAGTTATACTTCTATTCAAAGGATCCCTAAGAAATATTACATGCACCCGTATTCTTTTACCAGACTACAAAAATTGAAACCAAGTGACATTCTCAAGCGGCTAAATTTCTGTGAAAATTTATTAATTCGGCTTCAAGAAGATGAGACAATTCTGCAAAAAATTATATGGTCTCATGAAGCCAAGTTCAATGAAAGTGGAATAACCAACAGGAGAAATCGACATTTTTGGGCCACAGAAAATCCACATTTCATCGAGGTTATTGATTTCCAAAATAAATTCAGCGAGAACGTTTCTGCAATTTTAATGAATGATTTGTTGGCTTATCACATTTATGAGGAGAATCTTTATGGACAAAGATACCTGGAAATTTTGAGAGGAACATTAACAAATTTTTAGATGGATTACCGCTCAACATTCTGAGGGATTGCTATTACCAAATGGATGGTGCAGCAGCACATAAAGCACGAGCTGTAGATCGGCAGCTAGCAGAAATGTTCGAGGATAGATGGTGGGGTAATCAAGGACCAAATATATGGCCTCCGCGTTCTCCGGACGTGACGCCCTCGATTTTTATTTATCAAAATCAAGGGTGAAGTTTAACTTATTCCTGTAAGAAGTAAAGAAGAGTTACTAGAGCGCATTCATAATGCTTTTCATACTATTGATCCTGAGGAAACTAGGAGGGCAACTCATCATGTTCCTATAAGAGCTGTCAAGTGTATCGAGCAAAATGGGGCCCAGATTGAACATTTATTCAGATCGTAAATTAGTTTTCTCCTATGATGTTGGCTATCATTTATTCATATTAATGTAATTATCTTCGATGATTGGTTTTCGCTTAGTTCCTACAATTTTATTCATCCGAATTGTAGAAAATTGTTTCTAATGCTTCGAAATTTTATTTTACTCATAGACGGTAAATTTGGAAATTGTTTATTGAATTGCCTGCAATTTCTGGTAGTTTTATTCCATATGTGTTGTATTTTTGAATATTTTCAATCCGAAATAACGACAATTCTTGTTGAAATATCGAATTCGAATGAACGAAGTGAGAAGTGCATTAATTTTAGGCACCTGTCAGGTGAGCGTAGCCAGTTCAGCTACTTTATTTAAATATTTCAAAGCATTCTCTGTTAGTTCTTGCAAAATCATCAAAATTCAATATATTCCCAAATTATTTCGGAAATATAAGAGAAGGGTATAGTACGTGCTTTTACAATTCCATCTGAAATTTGACGCTTCATCTGATAGCGATATAAAATTAGCAATTGCAATTTGAAAAAATGAGGTATTGCTGTTTGAAAAAGGCCAAATTGAAAAATCATACAAAACAACGCAATGAACATATGACATGTGTAGATTGCTTAAAATTCCTTGATCCTTCTTCTATCCATCCAAGCAAAAATTGTGTCAGTAATGCAAAAGATCTACCTCAAAAATCGAGTTTATAACAAAATAATTAAATCTGTCAAAAGTTTTGACAGATAAGTGCCAACAACTTGGGTATTTTATGCCTTGCTCAAATGTCGGTTCTAGATGTATAATAAAAAGGTAGGTTGCCGTTTGAAATAACAAAGTGATGACCCACTTCCGGTATAACCGGAAATGGTATCATATCGAAAATATTTCACTCCAATTGGCGTATAAAATTTCTGCTTGATATTGTAATTGGACCTTAAAATTTTTGACAGACGGTCCCGGTGGATATCCTGTATAGTGGTCATTCCATAACGCCTCTATTAACCTATGCAACGACCCAGATATCTATTTTCCAGATAGTTTCAAGTAGAGACAGCATGGGTCAGTGTTCCATCTGGTTGTTACGTAACATTACATTTAGATAAACTTATGTTTGTTTGTTTGTTTTTCCTTTAACGTGCTCTATTTCTGCCTTTCGGCTAATGACACGCCGGGGAATTCTGTCACCTCACTAACCCGGGAATTTTGCCGAACTCCTCTCGTGTCGAGGGAAGGGATCTTTAATGTCCAACACATCTCTGTTAGACAGGACCGACAGCTTTACATCTCCTCCGAAAGATGGACACTCAAGCGATTCCTAGAATCCGAAAAATCGCACCGACTTTGTGGGGATTGAACCCAGGTAACTCTGCGTAGGAGACGAGCATCATATCCCATACGCCACCGAGCCGGCTTAGATAAACTTAGATCCCCAACAATGGTAACTGTTATGAAGGCATCAAACAAATTCTCTAACATGTTCAAATAAATTTTGCCGTCGTAGTTTTCCTGAATACATCTTTCACTATGGTCTCCCGGAATTCCAGCCCATATATTCGGTTTTTGAGGTCTTCGTCTATAACTCCCCCTATTTAATAGGGATAAATGTCACTCCTGTCTCAGCAGTTATGAAAATGCGCCTCGTTAATCAAACGAAAACTCGATTTGTCAGAAGAACAAACACATAGAAGTAAATCGGAGCGTTATTAATGTATTCACTGAAATATTCGCAGAATTCTAAACGACGATCGACATCATCTTCACTCTGCTGGTGTACGAGTCCAACTTTATATGCACGGAATTTGCTTTTGTGACGATTTCTAAAAATTCTCATTCGGCATACTCCTGATATTTGTGACAATCTCCTTACAAATTGTGTATTCTTCATCATGGCAACTTCACTCAAAGCGGCCACACCAATTCCGTCGTCATTCACAACGCTAGTGGGATTGTGTTTTCTTATTATAACGCATTCAAATACATGAATTTAGTGTTGAAATGAAAATTGCATTCCGGATTTTTTTTCGTTGAAAATGCGTACAAATGCCCCAGCACAGATATTATTTTGGAAAAAAACGCACTATTTCAATGCGTTCCAGCAGTGTGTACACCACCTTTAACTAAATCACCGTTAAAAAAATATATGAAAAATGATACCAACGGAAGTCACCTGTGTTTTAACGAATAACCAAAAGAACTTAATCTACCAAATCTGGAAACTTGGGAAGAGTGATAACAAACCGATATCAAAATAAAACATCGTTTTTATTCATTAATACAAACGGACGAAATCTAAAGTTTTCGCAGCGGAAGGATGTCGGACTCCCTCTGTTTCTCATTCCATTCTGCTGCAGCATAACTAATAACTCTTCAAAACAGAATCGACTTGATAGAACATAAAATGTAAAGGGTGGTCCAATCATCGATGACTTCGAAGAGATATCACAGAATGTTAGTTGACGGGAGTAAGGAGATGGTACGTTCAAGTGAAAAAGACAAATTTTTCTGAACCAACAGAATCGAAATTGATCAAGCTGTTTCCCGAAACGGATATGGAAATTTCAAATTTTCCCAAACTATTCTCGATTACATTTCATCACATGCTATTTCAGGAAGTAAGTAATTACAGATCGTATAGAGAGAATGGATTCACCTTTTCGAAAAGGTATCACATTATCCTTTTTCTCTATCCAAAAATTAGGGAAGATGCTGCCAAGGGTAGTTGGTTGGAGTAGAAAGAACGAAACATATAATGAAAAAAATTCCCCTCTAATCCAAAGTTGACTCGTCAAGGAAATTAACCGGAAAACTAAACCAGCCTAGTTAATCAGGGTGATACGTTTTCATTGGAACGTACTGTATAATTAATGCGAATAGATAGGTACATAACACTACCTGAGTTACGAGTAGACCTAATGCGCTAATGACTTCGGTAATATTTAATGTTTAAACTCTCAAAATATTTTTAAAATTATAAACAATTTATATAGCCAAAAAACTTTTTCGAGAATTTCATGGTAGAGTAATCCCTAAGCAATACAGTGTGTTCCAACGAAAATTTGACCCCCTATAACTCCGAAATGAGTAACATTAGCGAAAAACACCAGGACACGTCGATTTTTTGTTTCGAGGGAGCATTTTTCGAAATAATTCGAAACTTGTCAGATCAACCCCTACCCCAGCAACCCTAATTTCGAAATTCATCATAGGAATAAGGGTCGAGTGGCACCTTACTGTAAAGGTCTGTCAATTCTCCATTCTGATTTGTCATTTTTAGAATTTTAAATTAACATACAGGGTGTCCCAACCGAGGGTAAGTTGAATTCCTGCAAATCCCAAATACTAAATGAAATCGATTTATTTTGGCATAATGCAAGCGCAGGTTTATGCTCGGTCTAGAAAAACGACCTACACTTGTGAATTTGGAGTTGGTGCAATCAACCCCTATTTCCAGCATCCCCAACTCAAAATCATTCGATCGAAAATAGGTCAAGTGGCACCTCGTTGGAAAGGTATTTCAATTTCTCTTCGAATTTGGTATTTTCGAAATTCAGAATCAGCATACAGGGTGTCCCGGAGCAGGAACACTGAAAACCCAAATAACTTTTGAAACTGGTTCATTTCGGTATAATACGAGAACATGTTTATGTTTGATTCGAGAATAAGACTCTCTTGCGTGAATATGGAATTTTTGCAATCAATCTCTTCCATTCAGCATCCCCAACTCAAAAAATCATACAAGTGATTACAGGTTGAGTGGCAAAGTTCCAGAAAGATTTTTCTATTTTCTGAATCACTGAGGCATTGGTTTCAGTTTGGCAATCGAGGTTTTCTGGCGTGAGGATCAGGATGAGGGATGATGGAGAAACTGATTGGATGCTCATCTAAACAGGAAATTGAGATTTATTGAACTTGTATTCAATTGAAAACAAAAACTAACTTGATTATTACAACAACTGTTCAAAATGACCTCCGCCCACCTCCATACAGTTATACAGACGATTTTCGAACTCTCTTCTCACATTAGCGAAAACTTCAGGAGTCAAAAGTCGGCATTCTGTGATAATCCTCATCCGCAGCTCCTCCAGGTTTTCTGGTCTTGTGGCATAAACTTTAGATTTTAGATGGCCCCACAAAAAAAAATCTAGGGATTTAAATCTGGTGACCTGGCTGGCCACTCAACAGGTCCTCTTCTACCAATCCACCTTCCTGGGAAATTTTCGTCTAAATGTTGGCGCACCCGAGCATCATAATGCGGAGGAGCACCGTCTTGTTGAAAACGCATTTCGTCCTCAGAAAGAGTTGGATCGTTCTGTAAAATTTCTGTCAATCTAGGATGTATGTGTTCCTCTAACAACTGTAGGTAGCCATTTCCATTCAGATTACCCTCAATAAAGAAAGGCCCAACTAGATGATTGCCAAAAATTCCTGCCCAAACGTTCAACTTCTGAGGCCTTTGCGTGTGGGCCTCTCTAAACCAATGAGGATTCTGTGTGTCCCAATATCGACAATTATGTCTATTCACTTCACCACTGAGCATAAAGGTGCTTTCATCAGAAAAACAGATGTTATTCAGAAAATTTGGATTAGCGTTTAGGTTTTCACTTAGATTTTCACAAAACTGTAAACGACGATCTGGATCATCTTCGTTTATTTCATGCACTAATTTTACCTTGTAGGGTGAAATTTGTGATGTTTCACGATTCTATGGACAGTTGTAGCTGATACACCAGTCAGACGAGATAGTTTTCTGATCGAAGTAGTATTCTCCATTTGTAGATGACCCACTACTGCCACTTCCGTTGCCTCATTTCTGACAGGACATGCCACTTCATGTTTTTGTTTGCCACCGAACCCGTAGCTAGGAATTTGTCAACCAAATATTTAACGTACTGGTGACTGACTCCTTTCTCTTTCAGGATGGTTCCTATCGAATATCCTTGCCGTTTCTTTGGCACAACTGTTATTTCGAAAATACGTCGATACAATTTCGACCCTTTCCTCAGTGGAATAAACCATTTTCAGATTAATTTCAACTGACGAACAACAACAATAATGAGGAACTGATCTGAATAATAATAATATTTCATTGCAAAATGAGAAATAACAGATGACTGCACGCCAGATGGAAATGAAAAAATGTGAACATTTTCAATGCAGAAATCAGCTTTATTTCTTCGTAATTGATGCTCAACACATCGTACCCCAATACTTTTAACAGTTTCGAATTAATTTTAGTTGATAATTTCAAATGACGATATTGAATTTTTCGAAAGCGACATCCTGTATGGAGAGCCGAACTGAATGAAATGCTTTAATCATTCTGGAATTCAAAAACCTTTCTGAAGATATGCCACTTGAATTATTTGTATGATTTTCAAGTTGGGGATGCTGAATGGAAGGGGTTGATTGTAAAAATTCTATAACCACACAAGAAAGTCCTATTCTCGGATCAAACATGTTCTCGTATACCGAAATGAACCAGTTTCAAAAAGTTGTTTGGATTTTCAATGTTCCTGCTTCGGGACACCCTGTATGATGATTCTGAAGGTCGAAAATACCAAATTTGAAGAGAAAATTGCAGTACCTTTCCAACGAGGTGCCACTAGACCTATTATCGATCGAATGATTTTTGAGTTGGGGATGCTGGAAATAGGGGGTTGATTGCACCAACTCCAAATTCACAAGTGTAGGTCGTTTTTCTAGACCGAGCATAAACCTGCGCTTGCATTATGCCAAAATAAATCTATTTCATTTAGTATTTGGGATTTCCAGGAATTCAACTTCACCCTTGGTTGGGACACCCTGTATGTTAATTTAAAATTCTAAAAATGACAAATCAAGGTGGAGAATTGACAGACCTTTTCAGTAAGGTGCCACTCGTCCCTTATTCCCTATGATGAATTTCAAAGTTAGGGTTGCTGGGGGTAGGGGGTTGATCTGAGAAGTTTCGAATTATTTCAAAAATGCTCCCCCTCGAAACAAAAATCGACGTGTCTTGGTGTTTTTCGCTAATGTTACTCATTTCGGAGTTAGAGGGGGTCAAATTTTCGTTGGAACACACTGTATAATATGACTATATATCAGATATACTCCTAGGTCGACAGAAAGTCATAACTCTATATTTTAGAAATGGATCTAAAATTGAAAAATTTTAAATATTCGTTATCTCAATAAAAATGTCGCCAGCAGTGGCAGCAGTTCAAGCATTTTCCTCTTTAGGAATGAGGCGCATAATTCGACAAATACTTGCTTGTTGAAATTACAAACAATTTAAGTTGAGTTTAAGCAGTTTAGACATTTTCATCGATTTAAAAAATTTTCTAAGATATCATTTTGAATTCAACAAGATATCATCCCATTTTCAGATGCTTCTTCAAGAATTAACTGATTCGAATTTATGAACTAGACTAATGAATAAAGCAGAAGGGCTGAGAGCTGTAGTAATGCTTGAGATCATCAAGTTTTACAAAGATCGAGAATCATAGAAAATTTCCTTATAGAACAAGTTATTCGTGTTTCAGACTAAATCAGTTGATCTTCCAATCTCAATCTCATTCAATGATAAGATCTGTGACATCAAAAGCATTTTCAAAACTCAGCTGAATTGTTGCAAACACTCCAACAATTGTTCAAACTGATCAAGTTACTTCATTCCAGTAAAGACAGCGTGATACTGTTACATATTGAATCTTATTCCATATTTTGCTGGCTATCGCATAGGATTGTATATGCCGATTCAACCTTCCAGAAAGTGCTCGTTGAGATATTGTTACACCATTTGCGAATTGTTGGAAACATATGGCAATGAATTCGGCCAACGGAATTTCATCTATCATTTACCCTAAAATATCTTCAATCATTCAGTAAGACTTCTCTCGAAAACATGAAATTTCAGGCTACCACCCAGAATGAAGCAAGCCACGCTGAAACCGTACCTGCCATTCCGCTGCCTTAGGTGTTTGGCAACAAACACCGCTACACGAGGATTTTATATATTAGATTGAGTTCAGGCATCTAGTATAAGTAACAAAAAAAAGTAATAGGTGACAAGCGGCCTCACCCCTGTCGGCCGGTGTGATACCACTACATCCAGCTATAGGTCCCATGAATTTGTCATCTGTGTGACTAAGTTTCGGGATCTGGTGGATGATCCGGTTTCCAGGGTAGGAAGTATTGGTAATGAAGCAGGATGAACTCTTTTGGGACAAAATTATCCGGAGATAAATAGTCTCCCATTCGATTCCCGAGGGGGGAGGGGGGACTGCCTCGAGGGGTTCATGATCTGGGTGTCAAGCACTCCTCCATCGAATTCACTAATACATTAACGTTCTAGAAATGAAAGCAAACTCTTGATAGATTTCTACAATATCAGAGGACTGGGGCACAACAACATGAATGTCGATGCAGTACACCCGCATCTGCAAAACGCACTACCCCCTGCTGGCCCCAACCGAAACCCAAACCGACACATCGTATTTACGTTTTAATGGGTATGAGTTACATACAAGATTTAGGTTTAAAGGGGGCCTCTGTTTCACCTGATCGGATGTTGCATACCAGAGAGCGGCTACGATGTAGGACAACGCTTTCGACCTTGCGTGGTTTAAAATCTGTTTGCAGGATATAACACTGTTCTTATGCTGTCTATATCGCTTGCTATACGATATTCATTTCCCTAGACTGTTTCAGTTTCTAGGTGATTAAGTGGATTGGATTAAGACACATCATCCGGCAGCTGAGGTCATTGTACTGGGTGACTTCAACGTTCACAACACCAACTGGCTCTGCCACTCCAATAAAACAGATGAACACAGCTAGTCGACGAACTGACAAGAATACCTGATCACCCAACTGACTTCCCGAATACCTTGGATCTCTTTTTGGTTTCAGATCCAGATGATTTTGGAGTGGAGGTCTCAGCTCCTTTAGTCAACTCAGACCACAACCTTATATCTACTACTGGAACCATTATGCTGCCGCTAAACCAAGAACCTAAACCACACAGATGCATTTGGCACTATAACCGTGCTAATTGGGATGAGCTGCTCGAATAATTCTCGTGCTTCCCATTCAGTGATGTTTGTCTTTCAGATCCTGACTCAATGTGTGCACTGAATCTGTTACAGAAATCATTCATGCGGGAATGGATCTCTTCATCCCTCATTCCATGAAAAGAACAACAGCACAAAATCCATGGTTCAACAAAGACTGCGAGAGAGCCTCTGCAGCCAAGAGCAGAGCTTATAAGTCCTGGAAGATAAATCCAACAGAGGAAACAAGAATAACCTTCGTACGAATACGGAACGTATTCAACCTGACAACTGCAAGAGCAGAGGCCAATTTCAACAAAGGGGTAACTAATAAACTCCTTGAACAGGCAAGCAGGACTAGACAATTCTGGTCTATGGCGAAGACTGTCAGTGCCAATTTCTGCAAATCTGCGTTTCCGCATCTTGTTAGAGAAGACGGAAGTATAGCATCATCTCCGAAAGAGAAAGCAGATCGCTTTGCTCTCTTGTTTTCAAAAAATCCTGTGCTAGATTCATCTAATGCAATACCACCGAACATTCCACCTACAAATTCTTCCATGGCAGAAATCAAGTTCAGAGTCCGCACTGTGAGACAGGCTCTGGAGCAGCTGAACTGCAAGAAGGCAGTTGGTCTCGACGAAATACCGCCAATCTTCCCAACATGCTACAATTTGGCTCTCTTCAAGAAGCGAGTAAACAGATACGCGGCCATATTTTTGATCAACGAAACATGCTATTCAATTTATAGACATCTGACAGACAATAATTATAGTAAAGGCAACCATGATGATTTCTAATTATTACTGTGGTGTAAATTGTTCAAAATTGAAAATGTAGTGCATTGATTTCCGAAAAATCAAATCAATGAACAAATAAGGAGAATTATCCATAACTCTGATTCGATCGATTTTTTACGATGCTCTTCTCAAAAATTGATGAAAAATCCTATTTATAACATCGAAATATCAATTTTGGTCTTCTTAAAAAATAAGCCTTTAAGTCATATGTATATTTATAAAGTTAACGAATATAGTTCGATTACGTGAAAATATACAGAGTATTTCGTTGAAAAAATACAAGTTTAGTCTATAACTTGGAGAAATAGCCTTAAGAAAACATGGATTTCATCAAAAAGTAGCACCCCTACGTGAAAAACGCATCCACCTATGTCTATTAGTTCACAGAAGTAAACATTCAAGGAAAACGAATTTGGGACACCTTGTACATTATATCGTATATGGAAACTTTGAAAAGAAACTCGCAATTATTGACAGATGTTAATATATCCGAAGCCGATGGATTTTTTCTAATATCTCACATATAACATGTGCAATGAACAGAAATAATAGCATTGACTATATATCTAAAAGGATTTGATCCTGCATTAACATATGTACAAACTCGATAAAAAGTTAGGGTTATCATAAAATCATTCTAGCGGTACTGTTATCACTTCAACGGAAAAACAATGTTTTTGGTTTTCTGCAATGATTTCATTAATTAAATTATGAACCAATTACTCAGCTAACACATTAATGCAACGCAATTTTACTGACCGACCCATGCAATCAGTTGCATTAATGAATGAAAGTGTTTTCATGAGCCCAATCTATCAAATTCAACAAACTCAATTTGAAAAAATTAATTCATTCAATTTCAACCAAACATTTGCTACTCAAAACAAAAATGTTCTCTTAATTTTATATGCTTATCTGATTAATCTAGATGAAAGGTATGTAATAACACCAAAGTTGTATAAAGCCCAATATTGAAAACGATCAGAATCTAGTGTTGATAGATTATCATCAATTCTTTAAATCACATTTTATTACATTCAATTGTTGTCACGTCGTTAAAATACTAACAAATATCATTTTCGAACATTTCCTACATTGTTAATTCTGAGATCTCATTTTTGTATTCCTGTTACGTATCTCAAATTAATACCACATTGCTCCTCTGCTTTGCAGACATTTCCCAGCTGTTTGTAATCAGCCCGAGCACCAGGAGTTTTATTGCGTCTATAGTTTATCAGAGATTTATCTCTCGAGGATAACATAAGCTTCAAATTTTCCTCGTACCAAGGCTACAAGGGTTTTTTATTACAACTATGGGAGAAATATCATAACCAGAGAACTTTGAAATATGAATTTTCAGAAGTGGCGCTATCTACGAGTCTTCCTACGGAGCTGATAATAACTTGAATTCTTCTAATGAATTATATACATTTAATCAAACTAGTTTGAGATATAATCATTATAACCTCACGGCGTCAGTAAATCGTATTGGAATCGTAGCAGACTCTGCTTGCGAGTGTCAGGAGAGTAAAGAGACAATTGATCTTGTTTTGTGGCAATGTAAGCTGAATGATCAACATACATATGAATTTTTAGAGAACATCTACCTATGAAGGTAGATGTACTCATCAGCAAAACTAAAGAGAGTATGCTAGGTCATAACCCTATTTTACTTGTGGACATGAATGAGATTAAGGAAAATCTGTAAGATAATACGAAATTCATATGGGAATTCAAAAATGACCTAAGCTACAGTTTTAATCACGAACTATGTCTTGAAATAATAAGTAAGAAAGTAAGTTTCGATTTGTCATTAAATACGAGGGTAATCTCAATTTCCGACCTTACAAATATACAAGAGATTTTTTGTGAATTTATATATATATACATATATATAGTGATTGAGTTGATTTTTATTTGCTGACCTTCTTCAAATATAAACAAATTTTTACTGGGAATCGGTGTTAAGAGAACGAAAAGTGTTTGAGGTTAAAAACTTATAATTTGCAGAGTGTTTTTACGCGTTTCGGCACAGGGCCATCATCAGAAAACATTCGTCTCTTCACAATTATTATCTAAAACAAAAATCATAATTTCAGTAAAACACAAAATACAATTCTTACGTTAAAAGCTATTCACCTTACACATTCTCTCTTTACATCATTATCGTCACTGGTAAAACAATTACAAAAAATCAAGACAAACAATAGCAATCAATATTCGTGTGTATTCAATTATCAGATTATTGTGGACATTCATAAATCCGTCAATGTCAGCGCTTGAATTCATTGTCTTAGGTTCTTTTTGGATTTCGATCATTTCTAGAATGTTTTTTTTAATTGTTGCTTTCAGATGCAAGAACTCGTACATCAGGAAAATTAAATTTATGTACTCATTCAATGCTATGTTTGCTATATTTCGCTAGGGCGGTACTTTTTTTATTAGATCTAACGGAGTAGTCGTGTTGGTATATTCTTTTATACAAGTATTGTTCAGTATTACCGATATAGCACGCTCCACAGTCCTGACAATTAACCTTGTATATACAGTGTGTTTTGTTCTTATGTTTCACCCTTGGCCTTGGAGTGGTGAAAAATTGTTTGCAGTAGTTGTTAGGTTTGTGTCCAATCTTGATGTTGTAATTTTCTAGGCATTTATCAGTTTGTTGTGACAGTCCGATGTATTTAAAGTCTAGTTTTTCTTATTTCTTTCGTTCTATATTGTATATTTCATGTATTCTTTTCTTTCTGAGTGGTTCAAAAAAACTAGGTGGAAACGCGTTTCTTTTTAGTATGTTCTTCAATTTCTTTATATTTTCTGTTCGAAATTTAGGGTGTGATAGTTTGATGGCTCTATCAAACAGGCTATTGATAACGCTTTTTTTGTATCGGTTTGGTACAATTGATTCAAAGTTTAGGTATCTACCACTCCATGTCGTTTTCTGATACCAATTCGTATATATTCTTCCTGTATCGTCGTGGGATACTTGTATGTCGAGGAAATTGATTGTTTTACCTTTTTCAATTTCATTGGTAAATTGAATTTTTTTGTGATATCAATTGAAGATTTTGGTTATTTCGTTTATTTTGTCGCGAGGAATACATGCTATACAGTCATCTACATACCGTTTGAAAAACTGCACTTTGAATGTGGTCTTTGAAAGTATTTGACATTCAAGGTCTTCCAGTACTAAATTTTCAATTGCTGCAGATAAGGGTGAACCCATTGGTGTTCCAAAAATTTGCGTGAATATTTCAGACTCGAAAACAAAATATGTGGATTCCAGACAAACTTTTGTTGCTTTAATAAATTCGTCTTGAGGTAGTTCAGTGAAATTTGTGAGATTTTGCCATTTTTTACGGATGATATCTAAAGCTAATGTACAAGGAACATCTGTAGATAAGGAAATTACGTCTAATGATATTAATTAACATGAAACCTTTTGGAATAATTAGATCTTTTATGAAACTATGGAATTGGAATCTTTTATGTAATAGTCATTTTTTCCAAGTATGTTTGTTATCGTGTTTGAAAGGTATTGTGCTAGGTTATAACTGGGTGAATGAATATTACTAACAATGGGTTTCAAACCGATTGATCTTTTATGTAATTTAGGTAACCCATTAATGAAGGAGCCCTTCTATTGTGACAAATCAGTTTGTTTTTCAATTCTTTGTTTATATAGTTTTTATTGAACCAGTTGGTAATTATTTTGTTCATTTCCAGTTATATTTTATTTGTAGGATCAATTTTTTCTTTTTATAAGTTGATGTACCTTTCAGCATTTCTTTCATTTCGAAGTTATAGTCTTCTTTGTTCATAATTACTGTTCTGTTTGTTTTGTCGGCTTTTAAAATGTAAATGTTTGGATTTTGTTCGACGAATTCCTCAGTTTTTTCAATGAATGTATGTATTTATTTTTCTTGAAAACTTTTTAACTTTTTATCCTTATTTTTGTTTTTATGGTTGGTTAAAATATTACAGATTTTGTTTCTTATTTCAGTTCTTATCTCTTCAACTTTATTAAAATTGCTACTTCAATGGATGCAATTATATCGTTATAATTGGTTGTTTTTGTATTACCGAAAATTTGTTTCCAAGTCATATATATATATATATATATATATATATATATATATATATATATATATATATATATATATATATACCTTATTTATTATGAACAAAATAACTCCATGAGTATCCCAAAAAACAGTCACCACATTCCTAGCAGAAAATACAGTTTTTGCTCTTTTCGAACCGATTGATCCTCAGCACTCCTCTGTTTGGACTGTAGTTTTGTTTCCGGCGTATAATGGTCTATCCAAGTTTCATTTTCATCTTAGTAATTAATCAGCGCCATTTATTGCGCTTGAACTGCACCAACAGAGCGTTGTAAATGTTCATTTCAGCACGTTTTTGGTCGAACGTTAACAAATGCGGCACCCAACGCGTGCACAGACAGCTTTATCATGTGTAAATGTAACCTCTGCTATCTTTCTCACTTTCCTTAGGTGGTCGTCTAGCACTATTGGGCGAACTTTGGTGATGTTTTCATCGGTAGTTGTAGTTTTTGGACGAGCCAAACATTCATTGTTTTCTGAGCTCTTACGGCCTTGTTCAAATTCATCTGCCTAAAATTTCACTGTGGTAAATGATGGTACAGAGTCCACATAGATAGAATACAACTGATTTTTAATATGCATATTTAATGATAGCTCGATACTAGAATTTGTCCACTTTTACAAAAACACTCACATTAACTCACTAAAATGACTGTTCCATAACAACTGTTTGTCCAAAATGGCCAAAACTTCGGTAACTATCAACAGATGAACAATGAAAGTTTCCTTGCTTCTATTTACGAGTGCTGCCATTTTCACGTAGAGATCTGAAACTTTTCATCCTCGTACTTACAGTTGAAATACTCAACACGAAATGAATGAATGCTGGGTTAGATCCACTTCATAGCACATATTTGCTCGACGTTTTTTTTTCGGTGATTAATTGGCGTTATCATACTCCTGTTCTGTTTTGTTTTTGACGAATCAATAATTGATCCCCTAAGAACGTTCTTCGATGAAATTGATTGAAATGAAACTTCTTCAGAGAAGAAGAACCTGAGAAACAAGAAGAGTGAGAAAGAAATAGGATCTCTGGTGCACATTGCAGTATTCCCTGTGCATACTGGACTGTATACGCGTGCGCTTAGATACTATTTTCCGCCACACCTTATAAATCGCTCATGCCCAATCTACCATCGCGTTTTTGCAAACTCCTTATTTTCTTGCTCTGTATCGTTGTGTATACGTAACTCTATTTTACTTCACTTCCGTGACGTCAGAAAATATGTCTTCCTCTATACGCCATAATTTCTTTTCCACAGGTAACGTCACACGTCCTTGAAATTATATTCTTGAATACTGCTCATTATAGAGTACCAAACCGCCGCCTGTGAAGATGTTCTTGGTACTATTGTTTGTATTTTAAGAATAATTTGATTGAGGACGTCGTTACTTGATAAAAGTTGATATAAATATCTAATTCAATAAAACAATGGTGTTCAGAATTCACAAACGTATGACTCGTTTCCCCACACTGTGGTCTCATCAGATAATAAGTACATTTAAAAGGAAGACGTACATTAGTAAAAAGAGATACTCAGCCAAATTGGAGAAAAATCTAAACAGTAATTTTAAGAACTGAGAAACGATTTAGTAATTGGGATGAGATTTGGTCTAATCAACTATTATGTGAGTTTCTTAAATTTCCAGTGGCTCCCATTAGCTCAGTTTTAATAATTTTTCTTTTCTGATTATGAAACATATCGAAATTATCATTAAAAGTATGTTTTCATTCTGCCATGCTCTCTGCAAAGCATCGTTCAGCTTTACCCCGGTTTGCTTGAAAACAAGTCCATTGGAATAACAACGCGTTCTATGAAATAATGAGTCAAGATTCTAATCATTCAGTAACTATCGATGCACAAGAGCTTTTGAAATTGTAAACGAAGTTCGAAAGTTCAACATTTCGAAAACGGTTCCTTCTGGCGGTTGATCATTGATGGTTTGTGAAGACTCTTCTTCTTATTCGCATACTGACCTTCACATCTTCAATATCTGGTCTCTCAAATGTCACCAGTATGTTGTTGAGATTTCAGACCTATACGTAGTACGTTTTATCCTTCTAATTGATCAAGGTTTTCCTTTTATACGTGATAATGCAAGACTGCATAGTGCCACAGAATTTACAAATTAATTGATAGTATTGATGATCTACTTATTTTATGGCATTTCATCATCATTTCAAAGTAAAACGAAAAACAGTGACAAAAGACACTTTTGTCACTTTTCCACAATTTTTTTAATAATCATGACTGGTTTCAACTGTCAAGTCATTCTCAAGTGATCAACTACAAGAATGAACGTACTCATATAAATACTAGCCAAATTACAAATTCATTAGTGGAGATGTATTAATGTCCAACTGACTAGTAAGATTGATTTCACTTGGGTTTTTACAAAGTTTATTGATTTACAAACGTTCCAACAGATTCATTTTCTGTGCTTTATCGCAATTATGAAGACTTTCATAGTATCTAATGACATTGAATGTTTCGTGGTTTTTATATGTTCACGTATTGGAGAATCATAATCAGACGATAAGTGTTCTTAATCGGGTTTCGAAATTCCTACCAGTTTGCCCAACAAAAGCTGCCGTGCGCTCATTGCTAACAATTTTGTAAATGCAGCTTATGTTGGGCAAACTGGTGGAAATTTCGAAACCAGATTAAAAAAACACTTATCCTATGATTTGAATTTTTCAATATGTGAACATTAAAAACCACAAAACATTAAATCTTCTTCTTCATCCATATGTCATCCAACTCTGGACATATGCCTCCCCCAGTCCTCTCCAACGGTCTCTGTATTGTGCTACCTGATACCAATTGAGCCCTCCAATGCGTTTCAGGCCATCTCCGCATCTCATTGGAGGGTGACCTCTTCCCCTTTTGCCCAAATATGGTCTCCATTTTTGTATTTCGGCATTCCATCTGCCATCTCCTTGTCTTCTATTATGAACCGCGAATCCCCATTTGAGTCTGGTAATTTCTCTTCTGACATCACGAACTTCAGTGGTTTTCCTTATTCATGTGTCTGTTAGTCTCATTCCAAGCATCCTGCGTTCCATTGCTCTTTGTGTTTTGCACATTTTGGCCATGATGGCGCTAGTTTATATCCATGTTTGGCAGCCGTAAAAGATTACAGGCAAAATACACTGATTGTAGACTTTAGTTCTTAGGCTTTCTGGTATCTTACGACTTTGAAGGACCCATTTCAATTTTCCAAATCCAGCCCAAGAAAGCCGAACTCTTCTCGCAATTTCTGCTGTTTGATTCTCTGTATTAAGTTTGAGTATTTGACCTAGGTGAACATATTCATCCACCATGTCCAGAGAGTGTACACCAACTGTTATCCTCCTGTTATCTTCTATGTCAGTCATGGTTTTCGTCTTCTGCGTGTTCATTTTCAAACAATTTTTTGCGATACTTCAGCTAATTTTGTAGTCATTTCTTGCAACTCTTCGAGAGTGGTGGAAATCAGGACAATATCATCGGCGTACCTAAGATAATTCATTGTTTTTCCGTTTATGTCAATCCCCTTTCCTTCCCAACTCAATGATTTAAATACATCTTCTAATGCTAAGGTGAATAACTTCGGCGATATAACGTCTCCCTGCTTTACATCTGTCTGAATTTTCATAGTCTCGGTCTCGTGTTCTAGTTTTACTATCATTGAGGATTGTTTAAAGATGTTGTGGATCGGTTCTCTATACCTGGAATCAATTCTGCTGTTGTTTATAACTTGTTCTGAGGCCCTTATCTCAGTCATATCGAACGCCTTCTCACAGTCCACGAACGACATGTATGGAGTTAGATGGTATTCGTTTGTTTTCTCTATCAATGTTCTCATACTAAGGAGGTGATACGCTGTACTATACCCCTTTCGAAAGCCAGCCTGTTCAACGGGTTGGTAGGAGTCCATATTCGCCAGCCAAACATTCAATATCATTTGATAATATGAAAGTTCTTCATAATTGCGATAAAGGACAGAAAATTATTCTGTTGGAATGTTTGAAATCAATAAACATTGTAAAAAGCCAAGTGAAATCAATCTTTATAGTCAGTTCGACATTAATACATCTCCACTACTAAATTTGTAATTAGTCTAGTATCTATATAAGTAGGTTCATTCCTGTAATTGACAACTTGAAAATGACTTACAGTCTAAACAGGTCGTGATTATTGAATAAATTGAGGGAAAATGACAAAAGTGTCTTACTTCTTTTTACTTCAGAAATTAACGTGATAAGGCCGAAATCGATTCAATGAGGTGGTCCCTGGAGTTCTGATATAATCTCTATTGATCACATCTCCCATGAAAGGAGACAACGAGCTTTAAATCTACTGGCGAAGATCTTGCAACTTATCGAAGTCATCTGGTTGAACCTTGGACTTCAACAGACCAGGCCCTGAAAAGATCGACCATAAGGAGTCTGAATCGAAGATATAAGGTGGTTTTAAAGGCCTGCGATAGAAATACCCAGTATCAACAGCTTGGAATGTGATTCTCTTGATAGTTCAAACAATGGTTCTCCAAATATATTATCTTATTTTTCTGTATTAATTTCTTCCTTAGACGTATGATTTCTTCCTAGATCTACTTCTCTCATCCCAAAAACATATTTCGCGAGGAAAACAGAGAATAAAATGAATGCTCTTAGTGTAAAATATTAGATGATAGCTATTTTGGATATTTCCGCAAATGAACGGATGTTTTCAATTTTACGCCACAACAAAAAACAGGTTAACTATGATAGAAATTGGTTGTTTTCTTAAGATTCATCGCAATCTGAAGTCAATGCGAAGGTATTTTTTTGGTTAGTTTCCTCAATTTTCATCTGTGCACCGCAAATTCATCTGCTAAATACAGATTTTCTCTTTAATAAGTTGTTACGGTAACATAAATTGAAAACAATCCATAATACTTATCAATCCGAGAAATTGATGAATAGGACTTCCACTATTTCTTCTCTGATATAAAAATTAACCAGTTTTCTGTCATAATTAATAGCGTAAAACGTTGTTCTTCTTAGATTGTATTTATCTATAAATTTCAATGAAATCTGATTCATACTGCGAATTTAGGTTACCGAAATATTTGTCATAACGATTTATCGACGGAATGATTCGGAAAGAATATTTTCTCCATCTACATAAGTAGGTACATAATTTATATTCTATACTGTACACGAACGTGCACAATAATTTTATTCAAAGTTATTGTAAGCCTCAGTCTTCTATAGTCTCCTTTCATTGCCATTTATTCACTTAACTACATTGACCCTATTGAAAATTTCAGGAATGAAACATCTGCTTCGAGCTTTTCTTAACGATCTAGGAGGAAATCCTAACAAGAAAAATGCCCTGAATGAAACCGTCCTGCACGCCGCATGTCAACTGAATCAGAACAAGAGTTTTAGTGTCCAAGAACGAAAAGCAAGTTGCGTTCAATTGCTGCTTTATTGGAAAGGAGTCACTCTGGCGGGTGGTCAAAGAGAGAAGGTTGATCTTTCTGCTCAAGATAAGGTAAGACGGAAATTGTAAAAGCAGGTTTTTATGAAATTTACTTCAATTAGCTAATTTATTGTTTTTGAATATTCATTCCGAAGTGGAATTTTTTAATGAAAATTTAGGAATATTATATCCTTGATTTTGAGAGATTCAAAAAAACTACTGATGGTGCGCACAATCTCGATTAACGTAGGTTCCGTAAATATTATTCACTAAATTATTATAGTGCACAAGTACTTGAGTGCTCATCTAAGCATGCCTACATTCTATTTCAATAAATGAAATACTGAAAATTGTCAGAATACCTTAGGTCGTAAGCTGATATCGTGAATGGAATAAAAACCACACAAATCGTTATTTCGCAACTCTAAATGTTTATTGTAAGACTGGGTATAGAGCAGGGGCGCTCAAACGGTCGATCGCGAGTGCTTTTTGAGTAGATCTCTAGAAGAAGAAAATTTTTAATAAGTATGTAACTAAACTACGAAAATTTATTACCTAATGTGGCAAAAAGGCGGCTTTATCAAAGGAACACGCGGCACTTGTCAGAGAAAGGTCGCGTTTTTTTATTTTCGCCGCTTTTCTAGAAATTTCGAGCGGCGCGTTTGACAGGAACATTCAAGACTTTCGTTCACGCCGATATAAATTTTGCGCCTGCAGGAATTGGAGTCATTCTGAATTGTACCTTGAAGGCAATACTACGTCGATACAAAGTTCATTATTAAATAGTACAAAATGAGTGCAGCGAAGAAATCTGAAACGTATCATCTTATTAATGATTGGGAAGAAGAATTTTCCTTCTGTATGGTGAAGGATAAGTGCATTTGTTTTATTTGTCGTATGTCATTTGCAATACCTAAGCGTGGTAACTTAGAGAGACATCATAAAACGGTTAATAAATACTATGAAAAGGTGAAAAGGATTTTTCGGTACAAGGTGATTCAAGATAACGAAAAATATGTGATTTGATATCTTGTTAGAAAAAAGAACAAACCATGTTGACAAGACCATCCAAACAATCAAAAGCTGCAACTATTGCGTCATTCAAAATGTCTAATATAATGGCAAAACACAAGCATTTATTGAAGCGGGTGAGACTTTATTCAGAGATTTTGAAAATAAAATAGAATTCGTGTCTGCTATTAGAGAACTTCAGTTATCTAGTCCGACTGTCACAAGGCGTATTGAAGTCATGAGTCAGGACATGGCAGATAAACTAAAACATGATATCATGAAATGCACATAGTTTTCTTTACAGTTCGACGAATCCACCGATATGACAGACACTGCCAAGCTGTGTATTTTTATTCGGATGGTATTCAATGACATGTTGGCTAAGGAAAAATTTTTGATAATCATTCCTCTGAAGGGGAAGATCCATGTCGAAGATATGTATGACGTTTTCTTCAAGTTTGTAAAAAACTACTAGCTACCAATATATAAATTAGTGTGCATCACAACCGATAGAGCACCAGCAATGACTGGAAACAAAAACGATTTTGTTGCATTGTGTCGAGCTAATGAAGATTTCCTTTCATTTTTCCATTTCTTTGCATTATACATCAACAAGTTTTGTGTTCATAAGTTTTAAACACGGAGGAAATTATGGGCAATGCAACAAAAATTGTATATTTCATCCGTGCACGTAGCTTGCAACGGCGGCTCTTCAAGGTAGCCTCTAAATCGATAGAATAGAGCCAAAACTCAAAATTCTTTGGGGACAACGTTATCGGAAGAATGTTTCATTGAAATCAAAATGAACACAGCTTATGAGAACTTTATTCGAAGATCCGAAGAGCTAATTTACAGTGATCCTTCTGACTTCTGGTCATTCATTAAATCAAAAGAAGGTCATTTACGTATACCAGGTATATATATATATATATATATATATATATATATATATATATATATATATATATATATATATATATATATATATATATATATATATATATATATATATATATATATATATACAGATGAGAGATGATAAGAGGACATATGAGAGGCCTGAAGACATTGTTGGTGCTTTCGCGGTATACTTTGGTGGTGTCTATGATGGATATAATGGAGATATATTAGTTGATGATAGCGAAGTTCTTGGTACTGAATTCATCAATCTGACTACAATTTCTGTAGAAGATATAATCTCCACTGCGAAAAACTATCTAGCAAGCCTACCGTTGGTCCAGATGGTATACCCAGCTTTGTTGTTAAGGACTGTATACGTGTCTTTGCACATCCTTTATGTCATATTTTCAATATTGTCTTGAGGAGTGGAGTTTACCCCTCGACGTGGAAGGTAGCTAAGATTGTTCCCATTTTGAAGAAAGGAGATTCTACCATCATAGGTTACTATAGGCCCATCGCGATTCTATCCAATTTCTCAAATTCTCGAGATTATTTTATACAACGCTATATTTCCCGCAATCAGGGGGAGGATTCATGAGGAGCAGCATGGTTTCATGCCTGGGAGATCATGCATCAGCAATCTGGTAGTGTTGTCACCGTATATACTCGAGATTTTGGACTGTTCTGGTCAAGTTGACGTTATTTACACAGATTTTCAAAAGGCATTCGATAAAGTGAATCATCGTATATTGCTGTGAAATTGAAGTCTAGATTCGGTTTCTCGGAAGCCTTAGCTGCTCTTTTGGAGTCTTAATTGGTCGGCCGCCGACAGTTCGTACAGCTCGAAAGTTTTCGTTCCCGCTAATTTGTTGCTACTTCAGGTGTCCCGCAGGGGTCCAATCTTGGTCCATTGTTGTTCATAATGTTCATTGATGATCTCATGGACATAATTAATATACCCAAATTGATGTATGCGGATGATCTGAAAATATTGTCAGAACGCGATTGTGAGGTCTTGCAGGAGGTCATAAGTTCCGTGTCAAACTGGTGTGTGATTAATCGTTTGGACTTGAATGCACTGCCGTTACTTACTCTCAAGAAAAACATCATTTTTCTGATTATATTATAAACAATGGTGTATTGAAACGTTCCACTGATATAAAAGATCTTGGACTTATTTTCGACCAAAAATTCACTTTTTTTCCCCATATCAACTATTTATTTATATGGGTTCATAATTCGAAATGGAAAGCACTTTACGAAATCAAATACTATAATTCGTCTTTTTGAGACTATTGTTAGGAGTAGGTCGGAGCATGCGTCGATTATTTGGCACCCCATCTATTATTGTCATGATTATCATTTGGAGGCAATTCAGAGAAGATTTTTTAAATACCTTGTCTGGCGAGAAGATGGTGCCTTCCCTGTAAGAGGGTATGATCATGGTGCACTCTTGAGTAGGTTCAGAGCGACAACCCTGAACATAAGAAGAGGCTTTCTTGCCTTAAAATTCTTGTTTAACCTCCTGAATAATCGTTCGGATTGTCCCTCTATTTTAGCTCAACTGAAAATTTCAGTTCCGAGACTGACCTCAAGAGATGGGCGTCTGTTTGTCCTGAGCACGCCCAGAACAAACTCACTCACATGATCTCCAATATTATTTATGTGTGCAACCTATAATTCCATCTCGAGATGGTGTGATATTAATTTCGATTCGTTTACCACTATTAGTAGTGTATATCTGGACAATGTTCTCTGAAGCGCATCTGAGTTATTGCATACTTTTTATTTTTCAAATTTTCAGTTTTACTCACGCAATGAGTGTTTTCTTTCTATTTTATTTTATGCCATAGCATTTTTTCTTGATTTGTTCATTTTATTTTGTCGTTTTCTGACCGAGTAAGTTTCGAATAGCTGCATGATTTTTACTAATATTAATCTCATTATTTATGATAACGCTTTAAGTTGTTGATTTGTTATTTAAATATTTAAATTTTTCCTGTTATTGGGTTGTACCTGTAGGATATAAAGAACTTATTATTGATCGATAGTTGTCGGTTTACTTTGTATCCAGATTTGAGAATAGTGCTAATTTGGTGCCTACATATCGCAATAAATAATACAGGACCTAAGCCAATCGAAAAGAGCGCAATTATGGTACATACTCAGCAAAGAGTTCTCCGGAAATACAGTCATTGTCAAAACCGAAATCAGTTCTTCTAGGTCCAACAGTGCCGGTTCTCAGTTGTTCAAGAAGGTATAGATTACTTAATTCAAAGCATGGAGAGGCAAGTTAATATTAATGCACGAATATATTCATATTAATATATCTTCTTTCCCTTTTTCAAATCATCTCAAAAATATTTTATAACGAATTTGTATAATGAGTTCATCAGAAATTCTTCAACAGATCGATATTTATATATACCACTCAATATCCATATATCATTCATTTACATTGCTACACTGCTAGTGTATAGAAAATACCACTCTTTCCATACATCTAGGAGGTCGTGGCTTACATAATTTAACAAATCTACAAGCTACGATATTTATTTCTCTTTCTGATAATGAACAGAAAGTAACTGAATCGAGGAAAGATGCCATGCTTCAAATAGTAATTTTAACATTTGAGAATTTCGATCGACACTAGTAAACCCGTTTAACTCAAATATTATACAAAACGCCTCTTTATACTGTACGCCATCGAACGTATTTTTAATGTCCAATGCCCTTTATACCTAACGCCCCATTTCTCAATTGTTTTATTATAAAACCCTCTTTATTTTCATCGCAATTTATACTGATCGCCTCTTCAAGTTCAATACTACATGATAAGCAGCCTCACATGTAGTTTATGTAGCTTACTGGCCCTTTCATCATTATCAAAACACGAAGAGAATGGCATTAGAAGCATCCTTAAGTGTTGCAAACAATTATATGGATGAAATCTCCACTAATTGTTAGTTTCGAATTCCAAATATGGAACATTTCATTGCCACTATCATGAATCAGCACATCCTCATTGTTTTTGAATTTCGGAGGCTTTTACTTGGTAAAATTCCATTATCAATAATAAAAAACAAGTACTGTGTTTCAAGGAATTTTACTTGATAATTGCGATTCGTAACGCGTTTCACTACACCGTAGCTTCTTCAGACGAATGAATGTACAGAAATAGAATGAGAATATAAATATAAATGTTCTTGAGAAAGCTTATTGGGTTGCTTCTTCTTAAGTGGTTATTTATGACAGGTATATCCAATCAAATTAAGGAATAGATTGCTCCCCGAAAAGATTCAATAGAGATGAAGGACTTAAATCGACTTGTTCATTGATGAGTCTACCTGAGTGTTTGTATTTATTGATTTCTAAAGTTTCCCAAAGATCTACTTTCCAATATTTATTATCTGTATGCAAAATTTCAAACTGTGGGTCGAAAGAGTGATTATTTTCTAAGAGATGATTCGCGTAATTTGAATCTGATTTTTTATTTGAAAAACTGCGTTTATGTTCCGATATTCTGATATTGAAATTTCTATGTGTGCTACCAATGTAGAAAATATCACAGTCATTGCAATTCTATCTATAAACACCTGATTTATTGTTTTTACCTGGTGTGGTTTCATTATTTTATATATATTCGCCTGAATTTTTATTAGTTCAGAAAGCTTTGTTGAAATTATTGCTACTCAAGAATGATTTCAGTTTCTCACTTGTAATGCCAACGTAGGTTAAGGTGTTGAATTTTTGTTTCAATTTATCGACAGGGTAAACTTCATTCAATGCGATTCTACTCTGTTTTTCATTTAAGATATTATTTATTAGTTTGGGATTGTAACCATTATTTTTGGCTATTTGTTTAATCAAATTTAATTCTTTGTTGAAATTTTCTGGTGATAACTGGATGTTAATCAATCTATGATAAAACTATTGAATGCTGACATTTTATGTTGATACGGATGACACGACGAGTTGTGTATTATAATATCTGTATGTGACGGCTTATGGTAAATTGCGAAAACATGTTTTCCATTTTCATTCGAAATTGTAACGTCCAAGAAATTTATCGAATTATTGCTTTCTTTTTCGGTTGTGAATCCAATTTTGGATGTAATTAATTTATATGATTTTCGAAAATTTTCTACTGTCTATCTGTTCCTGTGAAGCAAATAATGTTATCGTTTACATAGCGATACCAGTATAAACAATATTTACTGAGTGGATGATTATGAATTAATTTCTCTAAATTATTCATGAATATTCTTACTAACAAAGGACTTAACGGATTGCCCATAATCAAGCCTTCTTCAGTAGTATAATATTTGTTATTGAAATGGAAATAATTTTGATCTAAACAAATTTGTAATAATGAAAGAATATCTGATTCAATGATAGTTAATACGATTCTGTCGGAGGAATGTTAGAAATAGATTCTTAACATCGAAAGAAATGAGTTTGGAATTAGGTGGTATAATGGTATCTTTGATATTGGCAATTAGTTCGTATGAATTTTTGACCAAAAATTTAGATTTAAAATTGCAATGTTTTATCAGCAAGTCGTTGAGGAATTTTGAAAGTTTGAAAGAAGGTGCCGTTACATAAGGAACAACAGGTCTAATAGGGTAATTAGGTTTATGAAGTCTTAACAACGAATATAATTCGGGGGATTGTGGATTGGAGTTAATGAATTCATATTTTTCATGGTCTGTAATTAATGATTTTGCTGCCGAAATTATGCTTTTAACCACGTTCTGAAATCTTGCGGTAGGATCCTTAGTTGATGAAGTTTACCCTGTTGATAAATTGAAACAAAAATTTAACACCTTAACCTACGTTGGCATTACAAGTGAGAAACTGAAATCATTCTAGAGTAGCAATAATTTCAACATAGCTTTCCAAACTAATAATAATTTAGGCAAATATATAAGAAATAATATTTGTTGTTTATAGATTGAAATGCAAGGACTGTGATAATTTCTACATTGGTAGAACACATAGCAATTTTAATATTAGAATATCGGACATAAACGCAGTTTTTCAAATAAAAAATCAGATTCAAATTACGCGAATCATCTCTTAGAAATTAATCTCTCTTTCGACCCACAGTTTGAAATTTTGCACACAGATAATGAATATTGCAAGGTAGATCTTTGGGAAACTTTAGAAATCAATAAATACAAACACTCAGGTAGACTCATCAATGAACAAGTCGATTTAAGCCATTCACCTCTATTGAATCTATTTCTTAATTCTATTGGATATACCTGTCATAAATAACCACTCAAGAAGAAGCAACCCAATAAGCTTTTAATTACTCAAGAACATTTATATTTATATTCTCATTCTTATTTTCTGTACATTCATTCGTCTGAAGAAGCTACGGTGTAGTGAAACGCGTTACGAATCGCAATTATCAAGTGAAATTCCTTAAAACACAGTACTTGTTCTTTATTATGGACATCCTTTGATCTCTTCGGCAATTCAGACCACAATATCAATGAATATGGTTCATTAATAAGTATTACAATGATTTTATCAAAAAATGATTAGATTCAATTTCCTACTCTTGTTTTTTTTCGATCCTTTAACGTGCCCTATTTCTGACTTATTTCGACTAATGATACGCAAGGGAATTCTGTCACCTCACTAAACGGGGAATTTTTCCGAACCCTCTCGTGTCGAGGGAAGGTATCTTTAATGTCCAACACATCTCTGTTAGACAGGACCGACGGCTTTACATGTCCTCTCAAAGATGGATATTCAAGCGATTCCTAGAATGCGAAATATCTCACCGACTTTGTGGGGATTGAACCCAGGTAACTCTGGAACGAGCGTCATATCCTTCACGCCTCCGAGTCGGCTCCTACTCATGTTAAATCCATGCAGATTGAAAACTGCAAACCCAACACGATACACACAGTTATTATCAAATGTTTGTCATCACTTTTTCTCTTTTTTTATTGAAAACTCAAGCGCCATCGTTAAAGTATTATAAATAGAAGAGTGAATTTGGAATGAATTTTTTTTCTGATAATAATGAAATATTTTATTGAGTATGATACTAAATGGGGAAATATAAGGTATCATTTACAAAAGTAATTTCAAAAACATTTAATTATTGAAAATTGTGAATGGAGAATGTTACAAATCATTTAACGAAACTGATTTGTACGATACATAAATATTAAGAACTAGGCAAATATCTTTCTACGACACAATCTAATATAACACTAGTAACAGTAGGGAGTGTAGTTTCCGGACTGAATATTGAGCCTCTATAAAATGATTTCATTTTCAGGATGGTAATACAGCCCTGCATTGGGCTGCATCCAAAGGCTTGAGACGATGTACTGAACTACTTCTAGCTCATGGATCGCCTCTCTTCATTGAGAACAACGATAAGCTAACACCTTGCGATTTAGCTATGCGAGGTTCCCATCATGATATAGCGCGACTCTTGGAGAGCAGAATGGTTTTCGTAAGTATTTATTCAATATCCATAAATATTTTGCGAAAAAAAGAAATGATGAAATTGAATTTCCCCAGGCTTCACCACATTCGTTTCACAAACGATATTTCTGTTGAATGGACAATACTTGTACACTAAAAATTGACATATTTCCTGTATTTCTGTCAGTCTAATATTTGAATGGGACGAAACGAATACCAACGATATGATATAAAATCGAAGATGATGGAAATAAGGAAGAACAGTTCAAACAGTGGTGACTAGTTTGAGTCTACTTGATCTATTGTTTGAATTTTACAGATTGATCGACAAAATCTAACATTCCCGGTGTTTTTAATAAATACTTTAAAAGTCAATTCAATCAAAGGACAAAGTTCTTATTTATTATTTAAACATGAAACTGAATTTACTTTTGAGACTAAAAATATTTCAGAATTTTTCCATTCTAGTGTAGTCAATTTTAGAAGCAATTTCAAATATATATATAAAAAGGGTTTAATCCCGAATAGTTGCCCATATATCTGTTCATGCAATAAAACTGATTTCATGGAAAATATGAATCCACCTCCCGGTAATTAATTAATACCATTGCCAGGCAATGATTATAATCAAAATATATCCTGGAATCATTATATATTAGGATAACGTTGAATGTTATGAGAACATATCAATCTACCAGAATATATACAAACTATAGCATCATCAGACAATGACATCAGTGTACCAACGAGTAGTGGCAGAGGCTTTTTCCCAGAAAAATAAATGAATAGTTTTCTTTGTGTGAAGTGATAAACGATCGAATAGAATACTGCCTTGAATATAAATATGATAAAAATCTTCTCAAACCTAAAATCTCAGATTTTTAGGAATAACACATGTTGTAGAAATAATAATCGGTAGAATAAATATTTCTTCAATCTCGTCGGCAAGCATCATATATTTAAAAATTTTTCATTCTATTTCTTCTGTATGTCATGTGTGTCAGGTAAAGCAAAATCAATTATATATGTTATTCGATTCTGTTTATCAGCAAGAATGATAACTGGCCTATTGTGTTTTACAGCTCTGTTGCATAGAATTGTTTTATTGAAATAAAAAAAATATATTATACATATTTATATATATATATATATATATATATATATATATATATATATATATATATACATTTGTCATTTTCAATGCGTAGTCGTGGTAGGTAACTGAGGATTTTCGATGTTGTTCACGGTATTTAAGCCTCATCGTTGCCGAAGATTGTATCGGCGTTCTGGATTGGGTGGTGTTGGCCCCGCCTCCTCGGGGTTGTGAGTAGAGTTATTGTTTCGATGTTCGGCGTTGTTTATACGTTGTGTGTGGTGTCTTTCTGAGAAGGACTTCCAAGCAGTTGAAAGGTTGGTTAGGTTAGATCGTTTCTATATATATATATATATATATATATATATATATATATATATATATATATATATATATGTTTGAGGAGTCTATCATATATACTTCCTTTGAAGCTGTATATATATATATATATATATATATATATATATATATATATATATATATATATATATATATATATATATATATATATATATATATATATATATATATATATATATATATATATATATATATATATATATATATATATATATATATTTGAGAGAGTCTATCATATATTCCTTGTGAAGCTGTATTGATGACATCATTAAAATGGAGCATCTTGAGATGAACGGAAGAACCTATCAAACGAGAAATATGAAGGAATCGCGTACAGACTCTGATACTTTTCAATATGTATTCTGAGTACATCGTTACTACAGCTCTTGAGAAATACTTTTGGTCTAAATAACGATCACATAATGGAATGAATAATGTTCATTATGCGAATGGGAATTCGGGGCTTGCTTAGTGATATATATCGATCAAAACAATGAAATTTCTGTAGAAACACTATATTTTCAGATTTAACTACATCGTTACTAGAATACAGGAGAGCTTTCTTTCGAATCTAGATTCAAAATTTCGACATGTTTGTTATACGTAAGCCATTGTATTCAATTCTGATTATTGCAGACTCTTTTAATTTATTCTTTTTGTTCAGCATGAAAATTATTTTTATTTAACGATTGCTCTTATAAAAGTGATGAAGGACTTATAATGGAAAACCCCTTAAGCCCTTTTTCAGCAGAAATCTTCATGGATAATATAGAAAGAACTATTCATAAACACCCCTTAGTAAACATTTTCTATATTGGTATCGATATGTTGATGACGTTATTGTGTGTTTCACAGGAACAGACAGTTCACTCTATTCAAAAATTTCATCAACAACCTGCACCCAAAAATAAAATTCACTTCTGAAATAAAACAGAATAATTCGATCAAATTTCTAGACCTAACAATAACAAGATCAAATAATAAACATCAGTTTTCAATTTATCATAAGCCTTCTCATACAGATATCACAATTCATTATACGTCAGCACATCCTAACCATCTTAAAATGCAGCATTTAATAGCTATATACATAGACTCTAAGCACACCGATGTCTGATGATAGGTATTTCAATGAATTGAATTCGATAAAACAGATCGCAATAAATAATGTTTATGATGCAAATTCAGTTAGCAGCATATTATATAAGAAAAACACAAAGTAGCTTTGGATCATATATATCCAATCGGTGAACTACAAAGACAATAAATTCAATAGTTTAACATATATAAGCAATTTTAGCACTAATGTGAAATCCTTTCTTAAAAATTCAAATTCAAACAAATCGTTCAAAACATCAACAAATTGAGGCTCATTCATCAGAAATTATAAGTCTCTAATTAATGAAGATAATGAATCAGATGTTTATTGATTGGATTGTCCATATTGCAATTGTTTTTATATAGGTAGAACAAGAAGAAATTTTAATGATAGAATCTAAGAGAATAAACGCAGTTCCATCAATTGAAAAACCGATTCAAATTATTCAAATCATCTCAGGAAAATAGACATTTTTTAATTCAGAATTTAAAATCCTACATTCTGAGAATAGTGGTATAAAACTCAATCTTCTGAAAGTACTTGAAATCAACAGATTCAGGTATTCACCGAAAATTCTTAATGATCAGTTAGATATAAAAACTCACCTTTATTGAACTTGTTTCCTAAATACTAGTTCAAATACAGATAGCTCTGAGTGGATTGCCTCTTTAGTATATATAAGTACATGTTAGTAAGTTATATTTGTAGTATTCATTCGCTCTTGACAAAGAACCCATCCCATGGGTCAACAACGCCAAATACCCGGGAGTCACACTTGAGTGGCGGCTGACATGTGGAAGACTGCACTTGCAAGGCGAAGGCAGCCCAAGCCTTCCTGTACCCCCTGATGAACAGATGGAGCCACCTGAGCGCAGCGAACAAACTGAAGCTCTACAAGACCATCATCAGACCCATGATGACATACGTGTCAACAGTCTGAGGATATGCAACTACCTGTCATATCCGGAATCTTCAAGTCGTGCAGATCAAAGCATTTAGGATGACCGTGGACGCCCCTTGGTACGTCCGTAACTCCCAGCTACATCGAGATCTGCACATTCCGAGTGTGATGGAATTCATCAGAAAGACAGCGGTGAAAGCGTTTCAATCAGTCGACGAGCACCCTTATCTATTGGGGAACACTCGAGGAGACTACGAGGCAGACGAACCGAGAAAATGCAAGAGACGCAGAATGGTGCTTCGAGAAGACCGGATTAGCTACAAGAATCTTGTTAAATCAATATGTTGAGACCGTCGTCACTAGGACGACGATGAAATGTACTTAATTCAATTTTTTAGGGTTTCATTCAGACCCCTCAGTTCTCGGCTTACAAGCCAAAAATGGTACTTTTTCCCAATCAAACCAACAAGAGATGTAAAGTTAAAAGTTGTAAAACTGGTACTTGAATAAAGAATATATTGAAGTCACTTGATAAAGATACTGTGTATCGAAACGCATCGGGCATTTAATTATATATTTCAGTAGAAATCATCGTTTACTTGTATTTGTGAAAATGGATTCTATCATGTAAAAGCCTCGTCAATTGAAAATCAATTATCTCACATTCGAAAAACATTATCCCCAGATTCCCTCACGAAACCCATTCACGAAAGACAGAAACTCGTTCTATAAGATATAAAAACCAATTCATATTAACGATAGCTGCAATTCGGCTTTTCTTTTCTGTCGAAACGATCGAATCTGAAGTTGAACTTCCAGGCATTCTTTGGAATCATCTCTACCGAACATCTTATAATTGAATTTCGAACGCATCGTAGAACATCGGAAATGTTGCGCAATTTTTTCACGGATTTATATCGTTTTTTCCATTACAGGCGGATAACAACGATACAGTGAATGAAGACGAAATCATTCAAGAGCAGGATGAAGTTTACAGCGGGTTGAGAAGTCAAGATTTACAGGAAGCGAAGGATCAGCTCCTAGTGGATACATCAGATATGCTAAAAATACCTTTATTCACTGCCGAAGCTCTCTTGAGAAATAATGGTGAGTGAATTCAAAATGCACTTTCGAATATTAAACAAAAACTATTGTATTGTACATTAAGTATCTCGAATTTCGAATGCATTAAGCATTCAGAAATACCTGGTTTTTTCAATAAATGATGATACGAAAGTTCGCGTATTCTAAGTTAATAACAAAAACAACTAATATTTTTTAAGGAATTTCAGTGAACACTTGTGATTCGTAACGCGTTCACTACACCGTAGCTTCTTCAGACGAATGAATGTACAGAAACTATGACAACTACATACAGGGTGCTTCAACGAAAACTGAACAGAGGCTATATCTACCAAGATATTCGTTTCTGATCAAAACGCAAAAACGAGTCAATTTTTGTTTTAAGGGGGACATCTTTTGGGGTACATAACTTGCCTGAAATATGAACCCTCCTAAGCGGGGGTTGCAATCATTGAACATTTTGAATAAGAAAGATGGGTCGAGTGATGACTCAAAAGAAAGGTGGTATCTTTGTCTACATTGCCTTGAACGAATTTCCATTTTTAATTTAAAACTGTAAAAGATACAGTGTGACATACTGAAAGATAGGGAAGACTATTTTCCTGAGACTATTCAACTTTCAGTGAAGTTAAATGGAACAGATTCATGCTGATCAATAGCAGTCATCATCACGTATCATCCTCATCTCGAATTTCAACCCCTAGAGCAGGAGTGACCACCCTTGAAAATTTGGAAGAGGGTAGATGGGTCGAGTGATACCTCGAAAGAAAGATATTTTCTTTGTCTGCATCCCCGTGAACGAATTTCTATTGTTGATTGAAAACTGTTGAAGATACCGAGTGAGCTTCTGAAATTTTCAAGGGTTGTCACCCCTGCTCCAGGGGTTAAGATTCGAGATGAGGATGGTACTGGATGATGACTGCCACTGATCAGCATGGATCTGTTCCATTTTACCTCACTGAAACTTGAATAGTCTCAGGGAAAAAGTCTTCCCTATCTTTTAGTTGCTCACCCTGTATCTCTTACAGTTTTCAATTAAAAATGGAAATTCGTTCAAGGCAATGTAGACAAAGATACCACCTTTCTTTTTAGTTATCACTCGACCCATCTTCCCTATTCAAGATGTTCAAGGATTGCAACCCCCGCTTAGGGGGTTGATATTTCAGGCAAGTATTGTACCCCAAAAGATGTCCCTCTTGAAACAAAATTTGACCTGTTTTTGCGTTTTGATCAGAAATGAATATCTTGGTAGATATATCCTCTGTTTAGTTTTCGTTGAAGCACCCTGTATATAGTTGTCATAGTTTCCGTACATTCATTCGTCGAAGAAGCTACGGTGTAGTGAACGTGTTACGAATCACAATTGTTCAGTGAAATTCTTTGAAAAATATTACTTGTTTTTGTTATTAGATACAATTGAAAATATAAATATAAATGTTCTTGAGTATTTGAAAGCTTATTGAGTTGCTCCTTCTTAAGTTATTAAGGTTATTTATGACAGGTATATCCAATAAAATTAAGGAATAGATTTCTCCTGAAGAGATTCAATGGAGGTGACGGGCTTAACCTTTCACAGGACGAATTTTGGAAAAAAAATCCTTCCGAAAAAATTTTAGTAGGCTTCTTTTGTGATGGAAATGACAACTTTCTGTCATTTTCTCGCAGTTGATAAGAAATTTTGGAAAAGAATTCTGATTTTGATGGGTACACATATGATGCCACTAGGCCTTGGGGGAGAAAATAATGAAAAAAAATTCTTTTCTACCTCCTTTTATTTTCGAACTGAAAGAACAAATAACCCCATAAAATATAAATTTTCATTAATGGAAAGCCTCCAGACATTCTGGGCATACACTCTCTTCGCATTTTTTGCAAGCATTACTCGTTCTATTACAATTTTTCTCATAGCTTCTTGGCCGATTCTTGTATTAATTTTCCTCGGTATGATGTCCAATCCCGTCAGTTCTGATTTCTGGCAATACTCTCGTCCAAAACCTTTGTCCTTCACTGCACTTAAATCATTACCAGCTGAAAGTGGTCGTCCACGTTTGTTTTTAGATTTTCAGCTGTCGGAATCATTGATGTAACATCTGAAGCCTTGAACTCCAAGAAAGAAAGAGAAATATTCTGTTTGCACTTATAAAGAATCCAGGCATTCACAAGTAACACATTCAGAAAGTGGAACGAAATTCTCATGTAAAATATTTTGTTTTTTAGTCCATGAGGGTAATGCGCTATCATTTTTCAGTCATGTGCAACCCTCCCATGAAATGATTATATTGTTTTACAGCGTTTGGTCTGATGATCTCGATGTATCTTCTTTCATTTCGATTCCACCTCCTCGCAATATCTTGGGGTTCTTTGCCGCAGAACGAAGATATCATATGGACCACTTTATTATCAACCCATTCCAGTGCTGTGATAATACTCGATGAGGTGGTGACAAAACATGATCCACGATTTTCTTTCAATAAGGTCTTTGAATCCTGGAGTTTGTTGTTTTCACCTTGTAGTCTGTTAGCCCTAACTGTTCCGACAACGTAAATTTGTTTTTGTTTCTGATGTACTTTTAGTGGAATTGAGGTAAACAAATTGTCTGAAAGTAATTTGTGGTTGATTTCATCTACTCCAACACTAAGTCTGTCACCTAAACTTGACTTCTGCCTCTCTTTTGATGATTGACACGTTTTGAATTTTGAAACATAGCCTTCAACTGTGGCTCTTACTCACACTTTGAATCCCCATTTCTCTGGTTTAGATTTTATATATTGTCTCGAGCTATCCTTACCTTGAAAGGTATAATCATCTCATCGATAGCTGAAAATTCTGAGGTGTAGCAGCCGCCTCGAAGGTTTCAGATAAAATATCTGGCAAAGGTCGAATTTTTATGAAAATATCTTTGCTATCTTGAAGTATGTCTTCATTATTCGTGAAATGAAGATATTTTTATTTCTTCAAGCCTCTTTAATGACATTATGTTTTTTATGAGGTCTAAACCTAAGTCCTGGGTAATAGACCAGTACATCCTATGAAGGATATTTTATCCTCATGACAATATTCATACCAAAAATTGTTTCACCTCTCCAGTAGAGACTGTGAAGGAAAAGAATAAATATGAGGTTTCACCATCTATATTGATTTTATGTCGACCTGAGGATGTTGAGGATTTCCAGAATATTCATTATCTTTTTCCCCAAATCAAATATCTTTTTGTCTTACCACTCTAGAGTTATTCTGCTATTAAATTCAAAGGAATATCACTCTCTTATTCTATATCACTACTCGAGACGTGTTCATCTGAATCTTCTTGTATTTCCTGCTCTTTATTCACTTCGTCTTCTTGTTCGGAACCGTCAATATCAATATCCTCCAAATCAGAATCAATCGGGTCAAAAACATGCGCTTACAAATGGATTTTATCTTTTGCCGTTAAACAAGTTTATTGGAATCTCTCCACTCATATTGCACTGAAATACAAAATAATTCACATAAGTCTCACGGAAATTCTTTTCATTATCGCAGGAGAAATTTGATATCCTAATGCCCAAAAAGAAAAAAAATATAGCAAACAGCATAATAATATCTTATTTGAAACATACAATGCCTACTTTAGAATATAATCGATCACTTACCTAATTTTTCCAATAATTATTCAGCAAAAATTCCAATATGAACACCTCTTATGATTTGACAACTAACCTCAAACAACACACTATCACCAAAACACAAACAACAATGCCGACACACGGAAAAATGCACCGTATTACTTAGTATATTCAACAACCCATTCTAATGGCCACATGTGTATCTTCGAAGCGTATGTGCTTCTATGTTTTCGAATACGATATAACTTTGAAAGGAATTGTACACATATGTCTATATGCCCTTGAAAACGTTGAATCGACTTGTTCTTTAATGAGTCTACCTGAGTGTTTGTGTTTGTTGATTTCTAAAGTTTGCCAAAGATCTACTTTCCCAAATTTATTACCTGTATGCAAAATTTCAAACTGTGGGTCCAAAGAGTGATTATTTTCTTGGAGATGATTCTAGTAATTTGAATCTGATTTTTTATTTAAAACCTGCGTTCATGTTCCGATATTCTAATATTAATACCTTATGCAAATATACAGGGATATCCACCGGGACCGTCCGTTGAAAACTCTTTGAGTTCCAATTACAATATCAAGCTGAAATTTTATACGCGGCCATAACTAGCGATTTCCAATTGAAATGAAATATTTTCGAAGTGATACCATTTCCGGTTATACCGGAAGTGGGTCATCACTTTGTTATTTCAAATGGCAATCTACCTTTGTTATTATACATCTAGAACCGATATTCGAGCAAGGCATAAAATACCCAAGTTGTTGGCACTTATCTGTCAAAACTTTTGATAGATTTAATTATTTTTGTTATAAACTCGATTTTTGAGGAACATTTAAAAAAATTGTAGCTCGTAGATCTTCTGCACTACAGACACAATTTCTACTTGGGTGGATAGAAGAAGGATAAAGGAATTTTTAAGGTATCTACACATGTCAAATGCATGCATCCTTAAATATCGGAGTAATATAAGCCAAATTCCATTCTTTTGGAATATTATCTCCTGTATCATACATTTGTTGAAAATAATTGTAAGGATCTCAAGCAGGATGTCAGGTCTTTTGTTAACTAGTTCGACCGGAATGTTTTCAGGCCCCTCCGCACTTCTGTTCTTCTTTTCAGCTAAAATTCCTTTCATTTCTGCTACTGTTACATCCTCCACATATCTTTCAATAGCAATATTCAAATCAAAATTAATTCTTTCATATTCTTTCCTGTCTTCTTTGAACAGTTTGGCGTAGTGGCTTTTCCATTCGTCTAAGGTTATCAATGAAATGAGATTTGACCGCTTCCCTTCCTTCCTTTAATTTTTCATTCCAGGCTTGTGATACTCTCGTACCTCTCATTTTTTTGTTCTAGTTCCTCGCATTTCTTCTTCCATCTTGCCGTTTCACTTTTCATAACTTCTTCTTTGACGTTCCTATTCCAGTATGCATATTTTAGTTTGTCTTCTTCCCCTTATGTTCTAAGCCGCTGATAATACGCCGTTTTCTTATTTTTTACCATTGCATCTAGACTTTTTGACCACGATTCTAGTTTTTTTCCAGTTCTTTTCCTTTCTCCTATGGCTTCCATGGCCGCCTCTTGTATACATCGCTTCAGATTTTCATAAATTTCATTGGCTCTAACTTCTGTTCAAACATATTGAAGTTTTTTTCCTTCAATGAAATAAAACTATAGTATTATGTCCGGTTTCACCACACTGTGGCTTCAGCAGATATATACAAGCTAATGAACAGAGTTATTCGTTATATATTTGTCTTATTTCTTACTTGATATTACAATAGGTACAAGAGGTATGTTGGAAAACCCATCGGAGTGTTGGAAAACCCATCAGAGTTGCTTACTTTATGAATTGAAAAGATTGAATAAAGAAGAAGGATTTAGATCTTATTGACTATTAAGTAACCTACCTGAATTTTTCTCTTTGTTGATCTCTAAAATTTCCAATAGATTGAGTATTTGTCTGTTATTTTCATTGTGTAATATTTTGAAATTATCATTAAAGTTATGGTTTTCATCGAGCAAGTGATTAGAATATTGGGAATCTGATTTATGATAATTAAAACTACGTTTATGCTCGGATAATCTAACTGAATTTTCTGAAAGTTCTACCAATATAAATTTTATTACAATTCCTGCAAGACAGTTTATAAACACCGGATTTATTACTTTTAGCAATATTAGATTTGCAGTTTTTGATATGTCGGCCTATAGAATTATCAGTTTGGAATGCTATATTGAAATTATAATGCCAGAGGAATGATTTTAATTTTAGACTAGGATTACCAATATAAGTTAAGCTGTTGTATTTTGTGTTAGAACTTTTTATACTTGGAAACACTTCCTGGATTGCTCTTTGAAATTTTTACGTGAAATCATGTTCTCAACCGTAGTTGGACTGTAACCGTTATTGACTGCTATTTGTTCAATCATATTTAGCTCTTTTATGAAATTATTTTGTGACATTGGGATGTTAATGAGCCTATGTACCATACTATTGTAAGTTGCTAATTTATGTGGCTAAGGATGTGTAGTGTGAATTTTGTTAATGAATGTTTTGAATGACACTAATTGTCTGTTTGTGCCAGTGAAACAACAAATGATATTGTCGACATATCTAAACCAATAAATAAAGTGATTGAATAATGGATGTTCTTGGATAGTTTTTTCAATATTATCCATGAAAATTTCATCGAGCAGAGGGCTCAGAGGATTACCCATGATTAAACCTTTTTTACTATTATATAGTACTCCATCGAAGTTGAAATAATTTTGTTCTAAACAAATTTCTAAAAGGTGTAAAATTTCTGATTGAATTATCGGATTGACTTTATTAATTTGAAGGGCGTTCTTGATGAGTTTCACTGTATCACTAGGTGGAACACTAGGGTAGATATTTACTACATCCCATGACATAAGTTTAGCGTTCGGTGGTAGTTTCGTGTGCTGAATATTATTTATTAGGACTGAAGATATTTTTATTGTGAATTTAGGTTCAAAACTAGCGTACTATCTAATGATGTCTATGAGAAAGCGTGAAAGTTTTGCAGCTGGAGCTTGAAAATATGAAACTACTGGTCTAATTTGATACCCTGTTTTATGGAATTTGATGAGGGAGTAAACTTTTGGTGATTGATAAACTTTTCATTGAAAACCCGCAATCACCAAAACATTACTCCCTCGTCAAACTCCATAAAACAGGGCATCCCATTAGACCAGTAGTTTCATATTTTCAAGCTCCGGCTGCAAAACTTTCACGCTTTCTGATAGACACCATTCGACAGTACGCTAATTTTGAACCTACATTCTCAATGAAAAACTGTTCAGTCCTAATAAATAAAATTCAGCATACGATACTACCACCGAACGCTAAACTTATGTCATGGGATGTAGTGAATCTCTACCCTAGTGTTCCACCTAGTGATACAGTGAAACTCATTAAGAACGCCCTTCAAATTAATGAAGTCAATCCGATTGTTCAATCAAAAATCTACAACCTCTTAAAAATTTGTTTAGAACAAAATAATGTTAACTTCAATGGAGTAGTATATATTAGTAAAAAGTTTAATCATGGGTAATCCTCTGAGCCCTTTGCTCGCTGAAATTTTCATGGATAATATTTAAAAACTATCTAAGAACATCCGTTATTCAAACACTTTATTTATAGGTTTAGATATGTCGACGATATCATTTGTTGGTTCACTGGCACAAACAGACAATTAGAGTCATTCAAAACATTCATCAACAAAATTCACGATAGTATTAAATTCACGTTAGAGATAGGAACAGAAAACTCCATTAACTTTCTGGATTTAACTATTACTAAAATCAACGGCAAACATGATTTTTCTATTTTTCATAATCCATCAGCCATATAGATGATACTATTCACAGCTCATTTACACATCCTTATCCACATAAATTAGCAACTTACAATAGTATGGTACATAGACTCATTAATATCCCAATGTCACAAAATAATTTCATAAAAGAGCTAAATATATTTAATCAAATAGCAGTCAATAACGGTTAGGTTAGATAATAACGGTTATAGTCCAACTACGGTTGAGAACATGATTTCACGCAAAAAATTTCAAAAAGCAATCCAGTAAGTATTTCCAAGTGTTAAAAGTTCTAACACAAAATACAACAGCTTAACTGATATTCAAAGTTAGATTATCCGAGCGCAAACGTAGTTTTGATTATCATAAATCAGATTCCCATTGTTCTAATCACTTGCTCGAAGAAAACCATAACTTTAATGATAATTTCAAAATATTACACAATGCAAATAACAAACAAAAACTCAATCTATTGGAAATTTTAGAGATCAACAAAGAAAAAATTCAGGTAGGTTAGTTAATAGTCAATTAGATCTAAATCCTTCTCCTTTACTCAATCTTTTCAATTCATAAAGTAAGCAACTCTGATGGGTTTGCCAACATACCTCTTGTACCTATTGTAATATTAAGTAGGAAATAAGACTAATATATAACTCTGTTCATTAGCTTGTATCTATCTAATGAAGCCACAGTGAGGTGAAACCGGTCATAGTTTTGTTAATATAGTGAAAATCTAAATGCTATAGTTTATTTCATTGAAAATATGTATATCGATTTTCATCAAGTAACGACCTCCTCAATCAAAAGTTTCAAGTTTGTTTGCCAATCAGCCCTTGTACAGAAATTGGCATGATTCATCTTTCAGGCTGTCCAAGTTGCATGCCATAGTGTCAGGCTTTCTGATGTCACTGTCTCGCTCGAAGTCTTTTGAGTCTTTTTTCTAAAATTTACAATTACCCTTGCCATCAGCAGTTAATGACCTGACCTGCACTCTGAACCACGGTATACCCTCAAGTCCGTTGTTTTTAATTTTGAATTTGGACGTTGTATTACGTAGTTAATTATAGGCTGTAGTCCCCTTGTTGACTGTCTCCAGGTGTATTTATGTCTATCTTGGTGTTGAAAAAAATAATTCGTTACTTTTAGGGACAAAGTCTGGCCAAGGTACCTCAAACGCATTCCATTGTTGTTGTTTCGCAAAATTTTCCTACAACTGAATCGTTTTCTTCGACTCCGACTCTTTCATTGAAATCTCCCATCAAAAATACCTCCTTATCTCTCCTGACTTTGGATAAAACATTGTCTAGTTGAATGTAGAAAGACTCTTTTGATTCAGCATCAGCATCATTACTTGGAACATACACTCCCACTATGACTATATTTTGGCCATTTTTGTTGATTTCAACATCATGATTTCCTCATCGACCTCTTCCCACCTTTTGATACTTTTTTAAATTTTTGTGTATAGCTATAGAAATCCCCCTCTTTGCTCTCAGATCCTTTCTAACTCCACTATAGAAATGAATGTGATCTCCAATCTCTTCGTTGCCTTCCCTTCATTCTCGTTTCCGTTAATACGCAAAGTCCATTTTCGTTGATTTCAATTCCTCATGTTTTTTTGTTTCTGATTCCCAGTATATTCCATGTACCCATTCTCGAAGTCCGCTTCCTTAGCGTTTGACGTAAATTTGATCCATCCTGATTCGGAGGTGATTTGTCGAAATGTTTAGCAAAATGAACCTTTTTATGAATAGCAGGTTGCTAGCCTGTTGACTCAACCCCCAACCTAGAGGCCCAGGGTTTGTTGTCGAGGTTTGCTCCTCTAGATAGGTTGCTTTCAGTACAGCTTCAGAGCCCCATCTGTCCCTGTCTTTATTTACCCCTAAAGACTTAGGTTGCCACCTACGCCAGAAGACTCCTACCGTTGTGGGCTTCATTTGTAACCCTGAGCAAGGAATCCTGACAGATAGTAGCTTTCCGGGTCAGAAAACTTCTGGAATCTCATTAACGACGAAAATATTCGTCCATTTTTATTGGAGATTTTCGCCCAAAAATTGAACGACACTTCCCCAAGAACAAAAAGTCATATACCCGTATTTCCCTTCTGTTTTTTTGTTAGGAACCATTTCAGTAAAATCTCAGCACAGAATTCCAATTTAAATTTCCAAACGAAAATAATTTCCCTCATACAAATCAATAAAAGCCATTATTTCGTCATCGAATAAAGTTCTACGAATGAAGAGACCAGGTTTCAAATTAATGATTCAGAATAACCTTTACCCATAGTAAATGAATATGTTATTGGACTGAAATGTGGAAACTAGGTCGAAATGAAGCCTATCAGGCCTCAACTAATAAATATTTGATGTATTTTCAACCGATAATTAAAACTCAAAATTCACCGAATATGGTCTATGAAACCTAGGTATATGTAATTAATGTTATATATCATTTAGAAGTGTTATCATTAATTAATGAGACACAATACACTAACCATTTATATGCATATAGAATTTTGAGTCCTAGATGTACTTTTCGTCCTACTTGATCATTGTTACTGAGTAATTATATAGATTCTTCTTACTTTCGTTCCTCAATAGTCATGTGAAATTGGGGAAATAGCCGATATGGATTTCACTAACTTAATAATCGTGACATATATAGTAACCACTTAATTATTGTTGATCACTAAGTTTTGACAATTCCGGTATTTTTGAAATAATAACAGCGGCCAACAAAAAATATTGTGAATGTAAAATACAGCTAAATAGCATATCGTGGTAGGAGAGACTTATCCAAATACAAATATGAGAAAAAGTTATAACACGTGAGGTCCTCTTGTTTCATTTCTAGAACCACATTCAATGTTACTATATATGTATAATGTAGAAAAACATATTATTGAACTTATTTCAATACCATATATCGATTTCATTTTTTTCGCCCACTTAAAGTACTTTACATTCAAGAAAAACAAAACCATTGAAAATATTTACTTAAAATACTAACTAAATTATATTTTTCCCTTTATGAGAGGTCATGTCTTCTCTTTTCAAAAACCAACAGGCACCTAGTGATTTGTAGGCATCAACAAGTTCATTAACTAATATTCATCCATATTGTTGCGCGAAAATCATTTTACAACAGACAAATGAGTTCCATACTCTGAAATCCTAACTGGTAAGCTTCTCAGTGAAATTAAGTTCGTTCAGCAAATTTCTGATTCGTTAACATCACTTAACTTGGGAGAAACTTCTCTCAAATATTTGGATTCATCACAATCTTTGCTCATAGCCTTTTCAAAGTTTTTCATCAACCCAAGTTTAATGTGGACAAAAGGCAGAACGATATTTTCGGAGTCTACAAGAGGTCTAAACTTAACATCTAGACCAATTTTGTTGTATAGGGCGCCAGAGAAAACCGGACAATTTTTTTTCCATTTTAACTTTCGCCATTTAAGAGCTAGATCATTCCTACTTCATTGGAAAGCAAAAGGACTAGGTTTCTTAGAAATTGTATCGAAATTTCACTTTGTGAAATCCTATATGGCTGACTTATTCCAAAATGAGCAATATTTCAAGATGGAACGTTTTTTTTAGTAATAAAAATTTGAATAGAGTATTCAGTCGATAATTTAGTCTTTTCTGAACAATTTGACATATTTATCTTAAGAATATTCTACGCATTGGTGGAAAAGTAGCGTGGAGAATTTTTTTCATTCTGATTTCCAGCTGAAATTGAAATTTTTTTCACCTCATGGTGTTGGCATTCCTGAGGTTGTTGTGTTTTTCATGGATGTTCTAGGAGACAAAGAACCATGTTTTTCTAACAGAAACCTTAATTTTGATTTCCGTTCGAATTCAAAATGGCCGACTTCCTCAAATATTAACAATTATCCCCGCGCATTAAAAAGGTTTTCGCGGTCGTAATGAATCAACTGCGTAATTCAATCACTAGATTGAACCTTTCCCTTCATTTTGAGGTGTCTAACTCGAATATTGATACAGAATTTTGAAAATTGTCGTCAATAATGTTTCTCTTTTCCACCATCATATGCACCTTCCGTTGTGAAACCTCTGAACATAGACTGCATGCATTAACTCTATGATGAACAAAAAATAATGAAAAATATTGAAATGTCGTCACGTTTTAAACGACATCTGATTTGAACCCGAATTTTAACATGGTGTTGGTTTTTCTGACGTTTGAAATTATTAACAATGGTTTTAACAAACCATCCAATTGATGGTCAATTTAATTATTGAATTTGAAATAATTCGGTTCCATACAAGCTTCTACTAATAGCATCGTACCTAATCTGATTCGAGGGTTTTTTTTTGTTGCATTTTTGAATAATTGGTTGTTAATAATAATTTTGAGTTCTTTATTCAATGTAGATGGGAACAAATTAACCACATGAAATGAAATCCATCAATTTGGATTATTCAATTAAGATGTTAGGTTCATCATCGTTGGAGAGAATCACAGTTCGCTGATTTCATTGCAGATTTGCTTTCACAAAAACTGAAATTTTACATTGGCGAAACAAAAACAAGAGATTAGATTTATTACAATTCGTAGAAATTTCGTTAGCTCACAAACGGAGTCTACCAATAACTAACGACCAACTTGATCTGCATTTGTCCCTGCTTCTCTCATCTGTTTCTCAGGTACGAATGACATTGTAATACTTTGATTTCCTCTTAATTTTTAAAAATGTGATAACACCCGAGAAGATTATATTTTGTGAAACGGAAACATAGTGTTTCTTCTTCAATTGTTTTATTATTCAATAAATACCATGAGTTGCTAACCAAATTGGTTGGACTCTTATCCGAAGCAAACGAGTGCACTTTCAGTTCGAACAGTAAACTACATACTATCCAATAAAATAACAGGTCACCCAGTTACACTGGTCGACAAAATTTTCATAACACAAAGCAAACCTTTCTATTTCAATATTTTTGAATAGAAATACTGTATTTAATAGGAAAAATATTCCTAAATCCCTAACACGTACTACTTTTCAATAGCTCAGTAAAATCCCTTTACATTTTCAGGAAGTAAATGTAATGAGAGGACGGTTAGGTAGAACGAATTTTGTACTTAAACCGTATTCTTCACAATAATATACATAAAAATAAGATTATAAATCAGTCTTCTGATAAGTTTTGAAGTGAGAGGTACTCTATGTGTGGAGAAGAAAGGTTCAGTTATGGCAATTTAGGGACGAATTTTGTTATATCTTGGAGAATTGGTGAAGTCACAAGCCAGGCAATTTACTGAAAATGTTAAGGAAGTCTTTTTTCTATATTTCGATGTTTAAATGGAAGATCAAGACAAGCAGTCGGCTCCCCATGTATGATTTGTTAGTTGTCATTGGTGCAGTGGATGAATGGGAAGAGAAAAAATATGTTTTTTAAATTTAAAATGTTAAATGATTTAGTACGTGATTTGGATTTTTCAAACCAACACTAGGAACTTCTTCCTATATTAAGGAAAGGAATTTCTTAGGCAATGAAACGTCAATTAAGAATTTCAGAAATAATCTGCATTCTACAGTAAATTCGTTGCGTTCATGTTATGATATTGATGTTTTGATGAAGTAACAGGATTTGAGCATTTCCCCTCTGAGTGGCGGTCATTTAAAGATTCGTCTAAATACAATTTCAAAGCTGTGTTATTGCATAATAGAGATTGAAAACCTCTATACCAATTGCCCATTGATGATGGAAGAAAGTTATGAATATATGCGCAGGGTTTCGACAAGAATAATAAGTATAAATGACAATTATGTGGGGACTTAAATAATATAGGAATTTTAATGGGAGGATTTATGAAATATTGCCTCGTTCTTTATCAATGGGACAGTCGTGTAGTGAATCGGCACTATATAGGGTGCGTCAGAGAAAACCGGACAATATTTTTTCCGTTATAACTTTCGCAATTTTAGAGCTAGATCATTCGTTTCTACTTCATTGGAACGCCAAAGGACTAGGATTTTCTGAAATTTTCCCGAAATTCACTTCCGGTTAAATCGAATATGGAAAATGAGCAATATTTCCACATGGAACGTTTTATTATCACTAAAAAATTCGAATGGAATATTCAGTCGATAATTCAGTTTTTTCTGAACAATTTGACATATTGATCATCAAAATATTCCAAGAATTGATAATAAAGTAGCCAGAAGAATTTTTTTCATTCTGATTTTCAGCTGAAAGCGAAATATTTTTCTCAACTCATGGCGTTGGCACTTCTGAAGGTTTCATAGACGTTCTAGGAAGACCAAAAACCACTTTTTAAAGAACCAACCTAAAATTTGATTTCCGTTCGAATTCAAAATGGCCGACTTTCTCAATATTAACAAATTTCCCTGGGCATTGAAAAAATTTTCGCGGTAATTCAACTCGAAAATTGATTCTGAATTGTGTCAATTGTCTTCAATAATATATCTTTTCTTCACCATCATATGCACCTCCCGTTGTGAAACTTCTAAACTGCATGCATTAACTCTATGATGAAAAAAAAAATAATGAAATGTCATCGCGTTTTAGACGACATCTGGTTTGAACTCGAATTTTATCTTGGTGTTGCCTGTTTTTGACGTTTGAATTTGTTAACAATGGTTTTAACAAATGAGGATGCAGTTCAGAGGTTTCCCAATGGGAGGTGCATATGATGGTGAAGAAAAGATACATTATTGAAGACAATTGACACAATTCAGAATCAATATTCGAGTTGAATTACCGCAAAAAAATTTTTAATGAGCGGGAAAATTTGTTAATATTTGGGGAAGTCGGCCATTTTGAATTCCAACGGAAATCAAATTTTAGGTTGATTTTATTAAATAATGCTTCTTTGTCTTTCTAGAACATCTCTGAAAACTTCAGGTGTGCCAACGCCATGAGGTGAAAAAAATATTTCGATTTTAGCTGAAAATCAGAATTAAAAAAATTCTTCAGGCTACTTTATTACCAATTCTTGGAATATTTTGAAGATTAATATGTCGAATTGTTCAGAAAAAACTGAGTTGTCGACTGAATGCTCCATTCGAATTCTTTAGTGATAAAAAAACGTTCCATCTTGAAATATTGCTCATTTTCGAATCAGTCAACCATATTGGATTTAACCGGAAGTGAAATTTCGGTACAATTTCAGAAAAACCTAGTCCTTTGGCGTTCCAATGAAGTAGAAACGAATGATCTAGCTCTAAAATTGCGAAAATTATAACGGTAAAAATATTATCCGGTTTTCTCTGACGCACCCTATATAGTGCTGATTTACTACACGACTGTCCCATTGATGAAAAACGAGGCAATATTTCATAAATCCTCCCATTGAAATTCGTATATTACATATTTATCATTTATACTTGTTATAGTTTATTTTGTCGAAACCCTGCGCATATTTTCATAACTCTTTCATCATTAATGGGCAACTGGTATAGAGGATTTTCAATCTCTATTATGCAATAACACAACTTTGAAATTGTATTTAGACGAATCTACACATAAACGCCACTCAGAGGGGATATGCTCAAATCAAGTTGCTTCATCAATATCATAACATGAACACAACGAATTTACCATACTGTAGAATGCAGACTATTTCTGAAATTCTTAATTGACGTTTCATTGCCTAAGAAATTCCATTCCTAAATATAGGAAGAAGTTCTGAGTGTTGCTTTGAAAACTCCAAATCACGTACTACATCATTAAATATTTAACAGTTAAAAGGCATGTTTTTTCTCTTCCCATTCATCCACTGCAGCAATGAGACGCTACAACTAACACAGCACACATGGGTAGCCGACTGCTTGTCTTGCTCTTCCATTTAAACATCAGAATATAGAAAGAAGGCCTCTCAACATTTTCAGAAAATTGCCTGGCTTGTGACTCCACCATAAATTCTCCAAAAATATAACAATCAAACCACTTTCTTCTCCACCCACAGAGTACCTCTCACTTCGAAACTTATCAGAAAACTGATTTATAACCTTATTTTTATGTATATTATTGTGAAGAACAGGGTTTAGGTACAAAATTCATTCTTCCTAACTGTCCCTCATTACATTTACTTCCTGAAAATGTGAAGGGATTTTATTGAGCTATTGAAGAGTGGTACGTGTTAGGGTTTTAGGAACATTTTCCTAATAAGAACAGTATTTCTGTTTTAAATATTAAAAAAAAAGTCTGCTTTGTGTCACGTAAATCTGGTCGACCAGTGTAACTTGGTAACCTGTTATTTTGTTGGATAGTATGTAGTTTACTGTTCAAACTGAAAGTGCACTCGTTTGCTTGGGATAAGAATTCAATCAATTTGGTTAGAAAATCATGTGTTTTATTAAATAATTAAACAATTGAAGAAAAAACACCATGATTCAAATTCACAAAATATAATCTTCTCGGGTGTTATCACATTTCCAAGAACTAAGAGGAAATCAAAGTATTACAATGTCATTCGTACCTGAGAAATAGATGAGAGAAGCGGGGACGAATGCAAATCGAGTTGGTTGTTAGTTATTGGTAGACTCCGTTTGTGAGCTAATGAAATTTCTATGAATTGTAATAAATCTAATATCTTGTTTTTGTTTCGCCAATGTAAAATTTCAGTTTTGTGAAACCAAATCTACAATGGAATCAGCGAACTCTACTTGAAAAAAGTTTAGTTTGTGCTCTCCCAAAAAATATGACGAGGCTCTTCGAGGCCAATTACTTCAAATAAAAAACTTGGAGACCACAAATATGGACCGTTCGTTCCAATCCATCTATCTTCAAACATATAAAGTAATATTCGATAATTTTCATTTGTGCTGGCGCTCGCTCGAATTGGTACCAACAACGCATTGATTCAGCTACAGATAAAGTGTCAATGAAGCCATTCACTACCGTTCTGACAATCTCCATATAAAGTTTACCATTTATGTTTTCGTCATACACAAAATACGAAATTCTGTTGTCCTTCAAAAGTGCAAACATATTAAAACTAAATGTATTTTGAGGATTTGTTTCCCTAAATGTGTGATTAATTCCGGTTAAAAACCCCTCTTAAGAAAACTTGGCCTCATCCGTCCAGATAACCCTTTTGAGAAAATCGGGATCTTCTTGTATTCTGAGAAGAAGGATCTCACATATCTCTATTCGAAGCTGTGGATCGCCAATTGGTAGAGTTTGGACCAATGAACATTTATAAGGGTATAGTTTGTTTTTTAAATTCTGTGAATACAACTATGAGGTAAATTCAGATCATGCTCTGCTATTGCCAATGATGCACGTGGATTAACATCGAAATGAGCTAGAACAGTAACTTCATTGTCTTCATGGTTGACTACAGGTGATGAAAATGATGTCCTATTCTGGACCGTTCCAAAATAAGACACCTTCTCATCTCCATGAATGAAAAATAAATTAAGTATTTGTTCATTTGTGTAGCTAGCCATTCTGTTCGAATTAATTCGACTGACAGATAAAACAATAATAGTTTGTTATCTACGCTCAGGAGCTTGTCTATGGGATATGTCCATGCACGAGTAAACATTTAAGCCCCCTTTGCCAACTTCTGGTAGGTACGTAAAATTCGTTTTTTCGCCATAACTTGAAAACTTGAAATTTCAGGTACAGGGTATGTATGGGGAACTTCAATCGGTTTTTTCAGCGAATCTGATAAATTCAAAAAAATATGAGCTACAATTTGAAAAAATATAGTTTTTGATGTTTCTTCGTTTCGAAATGTGTGGCGGAAAAGAGAGCACTGTGTATTCTGACTGATTTTCAGTGGGAAATGAGTTATGCCACGTGGTTTCTTGTTCGCAAAACACCTTTCATTATTTTGGTAGCTCACGCTGTTCTCGAGTTATAACAATTTCTTCAGAAAACAAAAATTCGATGGTTTTTCAAGTAAAACTATGATATTTCATGAACAAAATAAGCTAGACTTATGTGTTGGATGTTTTTATAACTGGAATATTAAGTGTTATTGAACTAGTCAACAATATACAGGGTGTTCTACATTAAATAACAAAATGGGTATGCATATTCGGTGTAACCGAAAGTATCATCGAGATAAAAATATTTTAGAAGAAGAGTTTTGGACTAGTTAAATCAACTACCAAAATTTCAGAACGATATGATTGAAAGTTTTCCATAAACGTCTATTAGGCAACTCAACTTGGGATACCCTGTATTGTCAATTGCAAAAATATTTGTGACAGATATCCATAAAAAACGAATGAATTCTAGCAGATGGATGAGAAATTCTGTAAAATGTGACCTGTCCGAATGTTTTCACAGAAAACCTGAAGACTACTCAATCGTTAGTAATGGTTGTGTGTCGCAACTGGCACAAGGCTTTCAGAATCGAAAGATTGACTCTGCAAAACTGAGCCCAACATAGGATTCAACGAATTTTCGTAAATCGCATTTTAATCTTAAATTTTTCATTGCATTTTACTTGAAGTCAGTTTTCACATTTCACAAACCATCTTCATATTCATCTCAAGGCATATTAATGTTTCAGTTGAAGGATTATGGAATTATTCTCAGTTATCATGGATGCTCTTTTTGAATTCGAAGAAAATCCTTAACGTCAGCTTTCAAATCATCTATATTTGGAATTTGAAGAGAACAGTTATATGACGTAACTTCCGCGAAATCAATATTGTTCATCTACACTCATTAGGACTGGTGAGATGTGGGTATCTCCTGAATCATCTATTCCTACGCTGGTTATATCAAGTGAATTCGCGGAAACTTCAAATACTCTTATTTCAATTTAAGGGTATTCTAATTTTAGATACAGGAATTAATGTGAAATTATTATGAATATGCACGTTCATTCCTCAACAAATTCTTATTTCTTGGAAAATTTAAATAGAAGATATCCTCCTGTTCATAATTCCGAGAATTCAGTTCTTATGAAATTCTAAATTAAAACCGATGTGCTACACCAAGTGTTCGAAAAAGATCGCTCGACAGTGTCAAAAGAATTCTTAGTGAAATGCTTACGTTTGGAAAGGTGGAGATTAAATTGTTTTCAAATATACACTCGGAGGCAAAATTAGCGGAACACTCGAAAATTTAACCAAATTCGAAGTCCGATATATTGCCTGATTCTCAACCGATTTCGATGATTTGTTCGGCAAGTTATAGATCAACTCTTCTGCTTTGTAGAAATTATAAGAGAAAACAAAAAAATTCGAAAAAAATGTTATACGGGGGCAAAACTAAAAGTGTTTTTTTTGTCAAAAATTTGTAACACCCTGTGGAATTTCGTGGTCCGAGTTGAAACGTACAATATCATGGTCTGTCAAGACACATCTTCCTACAGTAACGCCCTTCTTATTTTATGCATTTATCCCTATTTTTACAAGAGATATTCAATTTGAAGCGAAAAGTCGCAAATTTCAAGAATTTATTCTTAATCTTGAGTAGGTGCATAACATCGGAGGTTAGCCAAAAAATAAAATCAAAATTAGAGAAGCGGAAATCTAACGAAATGAAATTTTTTGAAATTCACTGGCCACTTTCACGCTCCAGGATAACTCGAAGTACAATGGAAAAGTCGTTGATTGTGCACATTTATTTTTGAATTTTTTTGTATGACACTCTATAATAATTATCATATCTGTCCAAAATTGGGAGCAGGTGTGTATCCTGGCGATACACTCGTGAAATGAAATGAACATGTTAAGAAAAATGTTCATGATGACCCACAAAAAAAAATTTGATTTTAGTAGCGAGTATGACCCCCCCGAGCTCTTATTACAGCGCGCATACGATTTCGCATACTCCCAATGATGTTGTCTATCATCTGTTGAGGTATGTGGTCCCACTCTTCCACCAAAGCCAATGTCAGCTCTTCAACGTTGCCTGGATTCCGTTGTCGAACCCTTCTTCCAAGAATGTCCCAAACGTGTTCGATCGGGTTTAAACCCGGTGACCGCGACGGCCATTCCATTCGTGTGATCCCAACTTCATTGAGATATTCTATCACTATGCGCGCAGTATGAGGGCGTGCGTAAAAAGGAAATTTTCCCCTATGTAAGGAGCACAACATGGGGCTCCAAGATTTCTGTTATATACAGATGGGCATTAAGTGATCCATTGCCAATAATCTCCAGTTCTGTTCGTACTCCCAAGCATATGCTACCCTATATCATAACTGACCCTCCACCGTATTGCTTAGTTTCTGCGAAGTTCGCTTGATTGTACCGTTCCCCTCGATGCCTCCATATTCTATCTCTACCATCCACGAAATTCATACAATATTGGCTCTCATCACTGAATAAAACTCGTCTCCACTGATTGATTGTCCATGCTACATGCTCCATAGCAAACGCCAATCTTGCTACCCGATGGGCTCTATCGAGTCTTGGTGCTCTTGCTTGCGCGTATGATCTCAGACCAACTTCATTTAATCGTCTTCTGACTGTCCTCACACTGACGTTAATGTTATCCACTGCTTGTAAAAGGTTACGTGCCTGAACAGCAGTAAGACGAGGATTTCTTATAGTTTGATTGACGATGAAACGGTCATGTATAGCGCGGGTTGCCCGATTTCTTCCTTGTCCTCGCCTCCTCACGTACAATCCAGTTTCCCTGTAACGTCGGTAGATTCGATGGATAACCGACGTCGAGACACCCAACATGGTACCGACTGAGCGGTAGGTGCGCCCTTCCTCGATCAATGTAATTGCCCTTGCTACTGAGGTTGGTGATAAATCTCTCATTCTGAATGAAAAATACCGTTTCGAATCGTAAACAGTAAAAGAATCACAAAAACCGCAACCGATCGAATTTGTATCAAATCAAAGAATGGAAAACTCTAATTCTTCAAACAAGTGCAAATGTGGTCATATACAAAAAAACGTGTGTTGTATTTCATATTTGATAAAAAAGGTGTGCACATGTGTAAATGAAAAGTTTTATCAATGGTCCCAGAATTCGGTTGTGTATTTTAATACCTACCGACTGTTATATCCTATGAATTCCTAATTTTCACCAAATTAACCAAATTGTCATCAATAACTAATGAAATTCGAACATAAAAATCGCAAACGACAATTTCGACACGCCTGAGTGATAATAAGAAAATTCCAAATTGATAGACGAATTTTAATGACGATTTCTTGATTCAATGGAATTTCTCCAAAATGGTGATTTTTCACTTAAAATTAAATACATTTTGCAAAAATAGAGATAAACGCATGAAACAAGAAGGGCGTTACTGTAAGAAGATGTGTCTTGACAGACCATGATATTGTACGTTTCAACTCGGACCACGAAATTCCACAGGGTGTTACGAATTTTTGACAAAAAAAATACTTTTAGTTTTGCCCCCGTATAAAATTTTTTTCGAAATTTTTTTGTTTTCTCTTATTATTTCTACAAAGCAGAAGAGTTGATCTATAACTTGCCGAACAAATCATCTAAATCTGTTGAGAATTAGGAAAAATATCGAACTTCGAATTTGGTTAAATTTTCGAGTGTTCCGCTAATTTTGCCTCCAAGTGTATATTGTAAAATAATAAAAACAAGTAATGTGTTTTTTGGAATTTTTCTTAATAATTATGATTCGTAACGCGTTTCACTACACTGTAGCTTCTTCAGACGAGTACATTCATTCGTCTGAAGAAGCTACGGTGTAGTTTTTAATTTTATCAAGTAAAAGCCTCCCAAATTCAAATATTGTAAAATACTTAAGGGGTCAGTATCATCAGGTAATGAAAACAACTTTAACGCTTTAATTTCGTTAAACAGATCATTGGAGTCTATATCCTTAGTATCCCGATCTGTCAGTCGCTCTTCAAGAATAGAACAATGTTTAAAAAGATCGCTGTCACTTAATTAATAAGTAAAATCGGTTTTTTAGAGAGCTTATAGTTTGATCTATAATTTTTAAGAAAGAACTAATTTTAAAGGCGGTTTTTGGATCATGAGGGTCTCATCTCGGTATTCATAGTCAAACAGTTTTGGTTTAAATATTCTCCTAACAGACGTTGGTGATGGTGGAAAGAATTATCTTCTTCGATTTCGAAAGAGGATGCTACTTCTTGTATCAGTTCGCTTGCACAAGAATTTCTTGAAATGATTGGTCAGATCTATATTGCTGGAATTGATTTCATAAACTTGTCCCCCCTTGAATGTGATTTGATTCTAAATTTTATTTTTTCAAATCTTCTATCACAATTGTATGTATCCTTCTCCTGTCCAGTATTGGATTAAACGCAATAAAACTTTCCTTAACATCAACCTTTTTGAAGTGGTGTTAAGGACAACATACCTCAGAACAAGACTAATTTTCTCAGTATGACTAGTGTCTGGTGTACAATCTAATATCATTGATGAATATTTTGAACTGCGAACCATTTCTGAAACATTTTTCTAAATTTGGACGACAATAATTCAATTATTTCATTCTGTACTTGCACGCCTAAATAATGAGTCATTTCAACAGATTTTTTGGGAGTTATACACTCGGCTAACGTGTTGTCTCATCACCGAATCAAAGAGGCAATCATCTCAACAGCTATTAGAAAATTTCCATTATCATATTCGAAAAGCAATTGAGAAGAAACTTGAAATGCCAAGCATTGTGTAGATAAATACTTAACAATCGCAATAATTCTTTCCAACACATCTCGCCAATATTTTTTTCCGTTTCTAAAATCCGCAGATGATGAGCATTAACAGTCATAGATGTCTCCAACATTTTATTGAATTTACCCAAGTGTTTATATAACTGTTGTGTAAAATTGACGTTTCGTGTCTCTTAATTAGCAAAGACAAGTGTTGCCAATCAGATACTCCATTTGTATCACAAAAAGCGTTAGGAGTTTTACATTTACAAAACAACTTACAACAAAAACAAAATACAGAATCTTCAGAAATAGAGTAAATAAGCCAAGCCCTTTCGACTTTTTCTCCATTTGCTTGATTTCTGTCAAAGTATTTGCACGAAAACTTTCTCTTATCTTTATTACTAGGAAAGCTAAAACTGATGTCTATCAAGGGCGGACCACGTTTAACCAATATACTAGCCATCTCATTGGTGATTCTTTCGGGCCACAAACCGGGGTCGGACGGAATTATATCGATACTAGCCTCATTACAGCCTTCATCGAAAGTGTCACTTGCAGCAAGTATTTCGGTAGCTGACAAAATCGAACTTTTTACACAAGCTAAATTACCTGAAGTGGATTGTTCAAGTGCTTTAGACGAGGATGGTGTCATCGCTTCATCGGGCTCTGCATCAGTAAAAGCTGTTTTGCTGCTACAACCGCTGCCACTTGTTGCAGGACCTGATGTTACTGTTGAAATTTCAGATAGTTCACTCACGGTTATTGATATTACGGATTTAGAACCTTGAGATTCGAACCATTCGGTCGCACCAACATCGATAGTCTCCGTGGAATGTCGATTGTTTTACAAGGAATGCTTTAAAGATCCAACCATTTTTCCCCTTTCTTGTAGTCTCAGTATCTTTTTCTCGCGAAACTTCGCTCCAGAAGGTCTATTTCTTTTATCCTGAAAAAAACAAATAAATAATTAGTACTCATGGGAATTAGGAATTAACTTCTAAAGTACCCACAATAATAAGCACCATGTGGGTAGGGTAGGAATTATTCTTAAAAATTTAACTGAGTAGCCAATAGTTTCTAACTCTTTATAGGGCAGATTGTTATTAAGTAAGGAATGGCCGATTAAAGTTTGCATATTTGAGTGAAAAGCAATTTGTTCGGGCCCTTTCAGCTTAAATCCTTTCAAAAATAAAGGCAAAAAGATATTAAACTAATTTGATCTTATAGTCCTTAAAAAACCTAGAAATTGGTTTTTAAAAGATCAATAGTATAAAAACTGAGCGAGTTATGTATAAAACCAGTTACTTTTTTAAACTCGTACATGACATTTCAATTAATAAAAAGATATTTGACTAAAAAGAATTAATTATAACCAGTATTCCATAAAGGGTTAATGTTGATACTATAAAGTAGGGAACACTTACCATTTTATAGAAAATCAAGCCGTTGAAATTGCAGTCAGAAGGTATTCGGCATATAATTTGAAAAAAGTAGTAAACAAAACATCACACAACACAACACTATACTTGACAAAATAAAAATAACTTTATATGTAGAAATTAATAGGATTACTTGTTGCACGGTCTAGTGAACTCACTGATTTAAAAACGCCTGTGGAGGTGCATCGCTTTTATAGCGCTCCGGGCGTTATTCATGTCTGAACAGGAAAAATCAAGAAACAGCCGCCTGACATGTTCTCGCAACATAGAAATCGGCAGTAACTGGATGATATACTAATACAATTTCGTGTGTATTTATACCTAATCCTATTTAATTTCTCAAGTTTTATTTCAATATTTTTTTTGGACCCTGGGTTTTGGGCCCTAAAGATAGCGCCCGTGTGCATTGCACACTTTGCACATATGGTTGCGGGTTGCGGGGCCCTGGCTACTATACTGCTCATATATCATATTTAAAAACCAGTCTTATGTTGCCATATTCTCAATACTTATTAGTTTGTTTTTCAGAATGGTCAAGAGAACTCCTCTTGGAGAAGTGGATGAAAGACCCCATAGAATGTTGTCAATTAGCTGGTGTTCAAGCACCTACGAATGTATTACATCATGCTGGTTCTTTCGACTCGAGTGTTTCAGCATCTGATACTACAGACGAAATGAATGAAATAACAGTAAGTTATAAAAATTTTCATAAAATCGATTTGTCTTATTTGATTCGATTCACTTTGGAGCGAGACGTATTGAAATTGAAATGATTCCAATGACTTCCAGTGTGAAATATGCTTATCCACCCTGAACAACACAGAGCAACCAGTAAAGATGTCATGCAAACATTGCTTCTGCAAGAATTGCTGGGAAAGTTACTTAACAACAAAAATCCAAGACGGAGATGCACATCATATTTTGTGTCCAGCTTATCAATGCCACATTCTAGTTCCTGTAGAATTCATAGAAAAATTAGTTAGTCCGGATATGGCTAGAAGATATTTACAATTTGATATTAAGGTGAGTACACACTTGACGTAGAGCTGGAACGAATCTGATGGATTTTTCGATGCGCTAACATTAGATATTTTGTCACGTTAACAATCGAATAATGTTACTACGTTAAAATTCAGTAATATTCCTTTGATTATGTATGGGAATTGAGCCTGCATGACCAGCTTTCGAGGCAAATATCATAATTTACTTTATGGACATGATTCGATGATTTTTAATGGAAATGAAAGTCTCGATATTCGTGAAACATTTTCACGAAACAATTGAAGAAAAAAACACTAAGCTTAAATTTCACAAAACATAATGAAACATGTTTGACAATTGTTCCGGATTTTATGCCATTTCCAAAAACTAAGAGAAAATTAAAATAATACGTCATTTAGACCTACGACAGATGAAAGAAGTGGGGACAAACGGAAACCATGCTGCTCGTTAGTTATTGGTAGATTATATTTGTGAGCTGATAAAATTTCTACGAATTCTAATGAAACTAATCCGTTGCTTTTGTAACCTGAATGAAAAATTCTGTATTTGTGAAATGTAGGTAATGATTTTCTTTGTTCAATGTTCTAAAACCTGTTGTTATTTCATAATGAATTATTACCAGTTTGACCTATAGAAAAGTAGGACACGCATTGAAATATGTTTTTATACAACGCTTTTTTCATCTGTATCAAAACGATCTTAGTTATTGATACAAAGTACATGGAACACAGATCGAACATATTTCGTTGATTTTATTCTGTTTTAATATACCATATAGCATAATTCAATATTTGTTTTTGTGATATATAATGCTGTGATGTTCTCTTGTTTCGTTAACCTGAAGGGTTGAGTAAATCGGAGATAATCAAAATGTGTTGTTTTTGACAATTAATTTGTGTATGAGATTATTGTCGAAACCGTTATTTCACGCTTATATTTTCAAATATTCGAATTTCTTTTTCGAAGTTTTTTTGGAAGGAGACTGCTAGTAATCTATACACAATTGTATGGAACGATTTGATTTTACACAAATGGGAATTACTATTATAGATTAAGATATCAGTGAACGTTCATTTTCCATTAATGTCAAATTCAAAATAGCTAAGTGTTTTATGCATATTTTCAATGTCCATAGTGAACTGGATCGTATCTTGAAATGAATTCAAGAACTGTGAAAAGAAATATAATTGTCTGACACTGTCTGCCATAAATTATATCATCAACATATATTTTTAAGTAAGGAACATAAAAACCAAAGTTTGTTTTCGAAATTAGTCATGAAGATTTCGCTCGAAAGAAAAGACAGAAGAGAATCCATTGGAAATCCATCTAGTTGTTGGTAAATTTTAATATTATATTTAAAATAACTCTGCACAAACAAAATTAGGCTAGCAGCATCATTTGAAATTTGATTTGAGAGCACAATGTTGTATTTTGTAATTCTTTGTGGATAGTAATTTCGAGTTCTTTATTCGGTGTTGATGGGAACAAATTTACGTCCAATGAAACTAATCTCGCATTCAAAGGAATATTGAGTTTTCATCTTTTTCGTTAGTTTTATACTATTTTGAATCTGTAAGTTTTTATTTTCATGTAATGATTCGATTGAAAACGTTCTATGCTGAACATGATATGTTGTTGATATATTTTGTATTTTTACAGATACTGATAGACTATTAAATCTATTCGTTTTATGATACGTTCCAATTCACTATAAAAATCGAAACAATCAATTTTATGGATGTTTAAATTATGAGAACAAATAGTTATCGTGAATTTGATATTCACTGGAAACCAATGTTCTCTGATATCGTAATCCACAATAGAAGTTCCCATGCGCATATAATCACAATATCCGCGTTTCATACATTGCTGCATTGATTACTAACGGTTCGCCATTCACGAGAGAACTCTGAATTCGGAAAGAATTAGCGTCAAATAACGGGTACGACAATAACGTCAGCAATTGATAGCTATAAAACAAAACACGTAAGTATCATTCTCGATTCACCCCAATCTGCAGGTTCACGAAACAATGAATTATCAGAGCATTTATGAAAAGCAGAACAAAGTCAACTCAATATGTATGAAAAAGAAATATCTATGTTCATTCTTGGCCAAAAACAAAGGTCGACTTGATACAGGTAAAAAACAGCGTGATAATTGTTCTGTTTTTAGAATAAGTCAAACTGGCATAAGAAATCTATATTTCATAAATAAATAAATAAACAACTGGTTTTTCACATTGAATAGACGAAAATCACGTCTTAGATTTCACAAAAACCCAAACTTTACATACAATTAACAACAGCAAGAGATTAAATTTATTGAAATTCGTAGAAATTTCAACAGCTCACAAACGTAATTTACCAATAACTAAAGATCAGTTCGATTTCCGTTTGTCCCCACTTCCCTCATCTGTTTCTTAGGTATAAATGACTGGGCAATATTTTAATTTCCCCTTAGTTTTGGAAAATGGGATAAAACCCGAAACAGATATCAAATATATTTTTATTCATTATATTTTGCGAAATTTAAGCCTAGTGTTTCTTCTTCGAAAATTTTATTATTTAATGATTTCTCATAATGCGACCATAATAAACAGCAGATGTTTTCTTTTTCTTATGAGTATATCCAAAATTCAACTCCACTTAAGATTTCATACACATTTTTAGAGTAACCGGTGTTGGAGCGGCCTAAAGTTTTTGACAACAATTTATTCTGCTTCTTCATATTTTTCTATCAATAAATGATGATGGTATTCAATGTGGAACTATTTATTTTTCACACATTCGTCACATCGAGTAGTCCGATTCTTATCTGCGCAAGGTGCTTACGAGAGATATTACTTCTGTTAAGTTGATTTTAACAAAATTTCTTAATCGGAGTTTCACTTAGAATTAGACTACTTTAACGGGCTCTAATGAATGTTATATTACATGAATTATTTTATACACTATATAGAGTTAATGATTCACTATCAAATAGTTGAATTAATATTTGTTGATTGTTGATAATTGATTGCCAGGGGTTTGACGCGTGAACTTGGCTGTGCCCGGAGTGAGTGAGTGCGTGAGAGTTATCTTCTCTGTTTACAGCTTTTCTGCGTTGAATTCTAACCACAGAAACAATTTGTTCTTTTACTTATAATAAGATGACCTGTGATTGCAGTGAATGAGATGAGATGTCACTACACTTCGATATCTCCTTACTTATACTCGAAATAGTTTTGAAGCTTAATGCATTGAAATATTTTTAAATGAGATGAGATATCACTACAGTACTTCCTTAGAGGTGGAGCCTTATGAAATGAGGAACTATTATTAATTATAAGGTAACTTACAGCTTAAAACAAAATATACAGTTAGTATCTATGATATACCTATTTACAATAAAAATAAATATAAACAAAATATTGCACAAACTTATGACTAAAAAAAATTCCACTTTAATTTTATTCGTTTTTGAAAATTCGTTAAATGCATAATCATATTAATGGGCAATAACGTCGTTATCCATGAGGTATGCAGGTTCAAGTCTATCGAGAGATATGATTGCCTCCTTACCTTTCACATTCACTGTAAACTATTTGGCACTTCGATTAATAACACTAAATGGGCCTCCATAAAGGGGTTGCAATGATTTTTTTTTAACTGCATCTGTCCTAACAAAAACGTGGGAACAAGTGTCCAAATTTTGAGGGATGAACATTTTATTTTGGTTGATACGTGATGGTGATGGGTTAAGCAGAGCCATTTTTCCTTTTGTTTTGATACAAAGGTATCTGGTTCTGTATTTCTTGTTGTGGTTGAAGGGTTACAAAATTCGCCAGGTAAGCGTAGAGCAGATCCATAAACCATCTCTGCTGGAGACGTGTTACAGTTTTCTCCTATCACAGATCGCAAACCTAAAAGAACAGTAGGTTGGATTTCAGAACAATATTCTGTATTGTGGCATTTAATTGCTGTCTTGAGTGTTCTGTGCCATCTTTTGATTTTTCCATTAGTTTGAGGATGGTAAGGTGATGATCGGAGTCGTTTAATGCCCAGCAGCTTTGCAGGGGATTGAAACAGCGAACTTTCAAATTCTCTGCCCTGATCTGTTATAATTTTGTCGGGCATCCAAATCGAGCTATCCAACCAGAATACAAAGTTTTTGCTACAGTTTCAGCAGTTATATCAGTTAATGGTATGGCTTCAGCCCAACAGATATAGCGGTCAATACAAGTGAGACAGTAACTAAAAACCGTTGGATGAAGGTAGTGGACCGATTAGATCTACATAATTTCCTGAAACCTCCCCTGTGGGTTATTAAATTTCTGAAAAAAGGTGTTGGTATGTCGATGAACTTTCGATTTTTGGCAACTAATGCAAGTTCGAGTCCATTTATTGAGCTCTGTTTTAATACTAGGCCACACGAATTTGTCTGAAATTAGTTTAGTTGTGGCTCTGATACTAGGGTGAGCCAAATCATAAAAGTAGTGAAAGATTTTGGAACAAACGGTTGAATTCTATCATGCCTAATATCACAGTAAATTTTGAGGTTTGTAGGAGGGTATACGATTTTTCTTGAGTTTTAAAGATGACGATGTAGGATTGTAGAATATCTTGCAGCTCCTGGTCAAGGATCTGATGTTCTTGAAATGTTGAAAATCTAATGGGTCAAGGCATTTGATTGCATCAATTCTACTCAATGTATCGGCTACTATATTAGATTTGCCTTTGATATGGAAAACATTTGTATAAAATTGGCTTATGAAATCAAGATGTCTTGCCTGTCTAGGTGAAGTTTTGTCAGTTTTCAGACAGAATGCATATGTGAGGGGTATGTGGTCAGTTAAAATTGAAAATTGTCGACCTTCCAGCAAATGCCTGAAATGTTTTACTGCAAGATAAATAGAAAGAAGTTCTCTATCATAAGTACTATATTTTTTTTGAGTTGTTGTGAGTTTTCTTGAAAAAAAACTTAATGGTTTCCACAAACCTTCCTCCAACTGCTCTACCACTGCACCCACCGCTTTGTCCGATGCGTCAACAGTAAGAGAGAGTTGGGCTGCGACTTTTGGGTGAACAAGTAATGTTGCTTCAATTAAACTTTGCTTACATTCATCAAAAGCTTTGGTTGTCTCTGGTGTCCATGGAATTTAGAAATTATCGTTTTTCTTGCTATTTTTGAGAAATTCGTTTAATGGTGGAAGAGGGTAATCCGTTATAGTTTTCACTTTATCAGGAAGAGGTTGGGTACCCTCACTAGAAACTTCATAACCCAAAATGTCACCTTGGTGCTTCCAAACACACACTTCTCTGGATTGATGACGAGATTAGATTTCTCTAACCTTGTGAAAACTTCATGTAGATGCCGTTTCTGTTCTTCCATATTATCAGAGGCTATAAGGAGGTCATCTAGGTAGGAGTAACAAATCATAAGTCTGCCAGTACTTCATGAATGAATCTTTGAGAACTTTGGGCTGCGTTTCTGAGGCCAAATGGCATTTTTATAAATTCGAATAGGCCGAATGGTGCTGAAGTAGCAGTCTTGGGGATTGAGGATTCTTCTACTGGTATTTGATGGTATGCTCGGACAAAATCTATGGTTGAAAATATCTGCTTACCTGCTAATTGACTTGAGAAATCCTGTATGTGTGGTATGGGGTAACGGTCTTCGACAGTACTCGCATTAAATTTCCTATAATCTCCTACTGGTCTCCAAGAACTATCTTTTTTCTGGCCATATGTGAAGGACTCGACCATTATTTTTTGATGGTCTGCAGATGACTTGCGCAACCATAAATTCAAATTCTTTTTTGGCTTCCTGAAGCTTATCTGGAGGGAGTCTTCTTGGTTTAGCGAAATTTAGGAGGTCCTTTTGTTTCGATATAGTGTTCTGTTGAATGGCATTTCGTTTGACGATTATGGTTTGATTTTAGAAGTTGCTGGAAATTTTAACAACAGACACTGGAACTGGTGATCTGGAGCTATGGCTAGTATGGAAGATATATTGGAGCAAACTCTACTTCCCTTACTCGATAACTTAGTGGTTTGGTCAATCAACTGCTTCTTTCGTATGTCTATCAGTAGGTCGAAATGGTTGATTAAATCAGCTTCTATAATGGCTTCGTCTATATCCGCAATGTAGAAGGTCCAGATTTATTACTAGAACCATTTGCAGCATATTACAAAACCTCAGCTTCTTCTTTATGGTGTGCTTTTTTTGGGAGGATGGATATATCAGATCCTGAGTCGACCAAACATAGTGTACCAGAAGCAGGATCATTTATCATTAATCTGTTTGTTGGTAATGCTGTTGAATTACAAGTGGAATGGCCTGAGTTACCCACTTTGCATGCCGTCTTTATGCATTGGGTTGCTGGTTTCCCTGATTCTTGTAATTGCAAGGTGGTGTACACTTCAGGGCATTATCCTTGAAATTGATGTGGTACCAGCATTTATCAGGAACTGTACTTCTCTTCCTGGAATTGGATCTCTGTCGAAAGCCTGGATACCGCCCATGTTGCATCTCTCTCACCGAAACTCTAAGTTCTGCAACTTCGTTAAGGACCCTATGTATGAGTTCCTCACTTGTAGTTTTCTGCTGAATTGCGAATGTACGAGGTTGTTCAATTTTTGCTATTTTATTGGCCATTTTTGCTAGGTTCTCGAGCGTATCACTACTTGTTGTGAGAATCGACTGGTGATGGACAGGTAATCTTTGCATCCTCTATGGTCGGATGAAGTCAGGTGGTACTGCTGAACCACCCAGTCTACTCATTTCTTGTAGTAGTTGTGATGGTTTCTCCTCTCCCAGTTCGATCTCTGAAAAAGTGTCTTTATTTCTCGATCCCGGGAGTCTGAATAGAGCTAAATTAGTCTTGTCCCTATTGCTGTGTATTTGTCTTCTTCCGGTGGATTCAGTACCAGATCTGTAATTTCATACAAAACCTCCTTATTTATTGAACTCAGGACATAGTTATGCTTTGTCTCATCCTGTGTAATGCTTGCTAGGGCAAACTGTGCCTCCATTTGGATGAACCATATCTTCGGGTCCTTCTTCCAAAATGGAGGTGCCTTCACGACAACCCTATTTACGTTGTGTGCCGGGATATCATTGACTTCGTCGTTTAGCATTATATTCAGATAGTTGATTAACTGAGCAGAACTCATTAAGGTAGAATTGATAAAAGTGAAACGTTGATGTATTGTAAACTATTGTAAACATGTGCTGTTCAACTAGAGGTTACCAATTGTACAGTTAATTTTACCTTACTTCTTAATCGGAGTTTCACTTGAAATAAGACTGTTTCAACGGGCTCTTATGAATGTTATATTATATGAATTCTTTTATACACTATATACAGTTAATGATTCACTATCAGAGAGATTAATTAATAATTGTTGATTGTTGATAATTGATTGTCAGTGGTTTGACGCGAGAACTTGGCTGTGCCCGGAGTAAGTGAGTGCGTGAGAGTTATCTTCTCTGTTTACAGCTTTTCTGTGTTTAATTCTAACCACAGAAACAATTTGTTTTTTAACTTATAGTAAGGTGATCTATGATTGCAATGAATGAGATGAGATGTCACTACGTTTCGATATCTCCTTACTTATACTCGAAATAGCTTTGAAGCTTAATACATTGAAATATTTTTTAAGAAAATATCAATTCAGTGTAAGTCATTTCAATTGTAAAATTCTCAGAAATTACGTCAAAGGATCAATATAAATGGAATTGAGTGGTCTTCTTGAGATATGTTTTTCATACAAAAACATCGAAAAATATGAGGACATAGAAACATTATATCCAAATCATGATAAAATAGATTGTCAACTTAATAAACTTCATGGCGTTGTAGATTATTAGGATAGAAGAATCCCTAATTCCATTTGTATACCTCTTTGTGTTAAATGGTTCCAAGTTCGCGAAAGTCTGGAAGTTTCTTGAGTCTGAAAATGACTAAATTCAGGTTTCAAAATCAGGAAAATTGAAACCGTCAACCTCATTCTTCAAATTAATCCATTTATTACGAATATTTTCGAAAATGGAAACGAGCGCGCATGTCGAATAAACAAGTTCTTATCGAATCAGATGCATTCGGAAAATGTTGGTGACTTTTTATTCAAAGGATATTCTGTTATGGTCAGTGATGATACAAAGGTCTTCTAAACCTGATTCATGAGCAGAATTCATCACATATATCTGAACTCTAATAACATTTCGAACCGATACTAATTTGACAATTTCACTAATTTGACTAATTTTGAGAAAATATAAATTTCGTTGAAGAGTTGTTCTTCTTCCCTTGAAGAAACTTGAGATATCAGATGGATCAAATAATCCTTGCTTTCTTCATTTATTCATTAAATTGGGTAAGATTTCTGCGAAAAGAATTTGCGAACATCTTTTATATGATAAAAAACAATATTTTCAAGGGATCTTTAGTTACTTATGATTGGCAGTCGACGAAGAATGACATTCAAATACAACTATTCTTCGTTAACAGGAAGTTTATTGATATTTTTATACCTAATGAGTTCAAATTATTCAACACTTTGTCTCAAGTATTTTCATAAATGTAATCCTAATCCATATATCACGCTTATTTCTTAGAATCTTATAGTGCGATCCAAAGAATAAAATGCTTTTGTCTTTCCTCCTTTCCTTTCCAGATTCTAGGTAACTGGGCTTTTGGGGCAATGTGTACGATTTTCAAAATTATTAATACTAGGAAAAGAGTGACCATAACGATATGCAGTCGTTAGCCGATCTTGAATCTTGTTTATTTGTTATGAATGAAGTTTAATATTCTTTGCACTAATTTTGTAGGAACGACCAGTTCGACCCATATAAAAATAATTGCAGTCAGAACAAGATAACTTATAAACTCCTGAATAAAATAAATTCTCGATATGATTTTTAGGTTGAATAAGAGCATTAATAATTCATTTCGAGGTCTCAGTGCAATTTAAATTTTAATTATTTGCTACATTCTGACTTTCGTGTTCAAAAAATATTGAAAGGATGAATATTTAATAATACTTAAAATGTACGTCGATGAATTATCATTCTAAGTTAGTTTTGAAAAGTTTTATAGTATTCTCTATTATCAAGAACTATTTATGAACCTGGATCCAGAACTGGCGATTTTGGTTGCTGTGGAACACTCAACTCTACAGGAAGCGTGGTCTAACAGTATATTAAGTCAATATAAATATATAAATTCTGAAATTTTATTATTTCATCGACATGCTTAAATGAAATACATATAAAAGTGCTTGAAATAAATATCCAACAACGGTCACTTATCTTTGAAACACTATTTTAAGTTTCATTAATAATTTTGATAGATCGAATGTAACACTAATTGAAATTATGTTGGTATACATGAATATTTTATTTATTTTCAAATTCTCAGAAGGAGAGAGCACTGTATTCTAGGTGTTGGTAGTGCCGAAATTATGTAGGTGAAACTAAAAATAAACGGACTATTTCCTTTTCACCGTTCTCATCCACAAGAGAGAGAGGGAGAGAGAAAAAACTACGTTCTACATGTTGGTAAAACTAACTTTCTGATTACTAACCCCGAGGATAATAGGAATCTGTACGACTTTGGCACGTTTATTAGACAGACTACCGTCAAAGCTCAAATAGCAACGTAGGGGCGGTACGGGTGGTCGCTGGTCACGCCCCCATGTTTCCGGTATCTTCCTTCCTTTCTTATTTTCGCTGGATCGATCGTTCTGATCGCCTTCCGACTGTCGATTTCGAGAAAATCTTGCTGCTCTCGGCGACCTTTCGGAGAACTTTTTTGACAAATCCTCACGACCCGTCATTCGATCAAGAGGCTCCTAATTTCGCACGTCCTTTCTCTGACCCTTCTCTACCAGTAAAATAATACTAGCGAAGCTTTCGACCCCCGCTCGCCCGCCGTGGTCATTCTTCTCCAGATGGTTCAAAGCCGTCATCCCCTCGGGATATTCCCGACAAAGGCCTTAAAACTTTAATAAAATGGAGAAATAAATTTGGATATATTTGGCTGAAAGTTATATGAAGTTTTGTATTGGTGTTCCCCGACTAGGTTATATAGTTCATTTTGATCCATACCAAGGTTCTCCAAGTACATTGCCAGATAAGTACATATTAGTCTTGGCCTCACTTTCGTTGCTGAAAGAATTGAAATTGAGGGGCCCAAAAGCTACTGGAACGCTGAGGTAAAAACCGAATCCCCTCACCACCTCTATCTAGTTCAAGTGTACTAAAAACAAGATCGAGGTTATTTTGAACATACCTTGGCATCACCGAATGAAATGACAACAATATTGTGAATGTAGCATCAAATGTTTCAACAGTGTTTCCGGTAAATAAAATAAAGAGGTTTTCCCAATCTGGGAAGAAATATATTGATATAGATCAATCAGGCTTGATGAAATCTTACAATGAAAATATGGGAGAGGTGGATCGTGGCGATCAAAATCTGGATGACACTAGAGTAAGCATCAGGAAAAAATGGTATTTTCCTTCATTTGCTCATTGCATTGATATGGCTGTGCAAAACTCTTGGCGCTTACATAAGAACAATGGCGGAAAAAACGACCAACTTGAATTCAGACGATCTATAGCAACTGACCTATTAGAATCTTCAAAAGCTCCTAGAAATTTACAGGAGTTTTCACGTTATGACGTGATCCATCACGTAAACCATCACTGGATCATCTCATTGTTCATAATATTAAACAGCGACGATGTGCTACAGTATGTCATAAAAAGCAAATTTTCTTCCAGAAATGTGATGTTGGCTTGCATCCAAACAATTGTTTTGTGTCTCATCATACTATTCAATGTTTAGATGTCCTTTGACGAAGATAAATACTTTGTTTGAAATCAATCGATAATTTCATATAAGTATGCTATAGTACTACTGTCCTTCTAAAATGACGTATAGTTTCGACCAATAGCAACACTGGAAAACTAAAAAAATGGTTGATTATACTTTATAATCCTCTCAAACTCAATCCACGAAAAAAGTTCCATTTATGAAAAACGATTGTTAATGGGTTACATGGGTTAATATATAAAACAATAGATATGAGCATTTTTTGGTTAGTTTTATTACATCATTTAATTGTGGGGAAACACTTTTGAAAAACATGTTTTTATGTATAATGAAATTTTGTGTATATAAATTGAAACTGCTAAACTTCTTCTTTATAGGCTTTCGTTGAAAGCAACAAAAGCATAAAATGGTGCCCCATTCCTGGATGCGGTAGAGCAGTACGACTTCCAGAAGCCGAACAGATGACCCGAAGAAACTTCAGTAAAATAATACCAATTACTTCGCATGCCGTCGATTGCGGCAACAGCCATTTTTTCTGTTGGGAATGCTTAGGTATAACATATATTATTGTGAATATCATTGAAACTCTCTTAATTACATTTTAGTATTTTAGTAATTCATTCAGCGAAAATTTGCCTCATAGTTGCATATTTTTCTCAAATCAACCCCTTTAACAACATCAATAATTATCGAGAGACCTTAAAAACTGTTCATTCATATTATGTCGAATTTCTAGGTGAAGCCCACGCACCATGTGGATGTAGTCAATGGCAAGAATGGCTTTCAAAAATAAAAGAAGTTAAGCCTGAAGAGCTTAAAGCGTCGTGTAGTGGAACTGAAGATGCGGCAAATTGTTTATGGTTAGTCACTAATTCCAAACCATGCCCGAACTGCAAAAGTCCAATCCAGAAAAATGAGGGATGCAATCATATAAAATGTTCTAAGGTACGAAACGTTATTGATTTTTACGTCAAAAACTAGACTATTGCCCGCCCGATTACTTGCTAGTACTGCTGAGCAAATGGTTCTTCAATATGCGAATTTTCAATGATCTATATCAACTTAATCAACTCAACCACCTGCTTAGTATTTCTAAGTGAGTTGAGATATTAAGTTCGGGATTTCAATCTCTTCCTTTTGCCGTTCTGTAATTTTCTCTTATCCAAAGCAAATTGAATAAAATGTGGAATTCCATCTAAATCTCAAATCAAACCCAGAGGTTATTTAGTAGTAATTGGCGATGGAAAATTTACAGGCTCTGATGAACTGAAATTTCAATATTTAAAAAAAACCGCATTCAAGGTTACATATATTACAGAAATTAAAAATATACTACGGGATGAGAAATATACCGGGGACTCGTTTGATATGGGACCGCATTCGTGGTTTATCATTTAAAAAGAGTAATTACGCCAATAGAAAAAATAAAAACATTAATTGGTAAAAATTTTTCTATTCGACAGGTGTACATAAGACTTGGAAACTACATGTTTAGTGGTAGTTCAAGACAAAGAGAGTTACCCGAGTTCCTGTTACGAATTCCGTTTTAGAGTCGGCGAGCTGTAAAATGAGCAATGTCAATCATCCTTAAAGTTCAATATCGATTATCAGTATTCAACCATTACAAATGTGGAAAACAGAATTCCAAGATTGCTTTCCAGCAATCCTCGAATTTTGGTCGTGTTATCTTTGTAAGCGAAACAAAACAGTTCAATAATAAAAATATACATAAGATAACCATTTAAGAAATGAACTCGTCTATTGTATCACAAACTGCCAGATAGAAAGGTAGCTACCACCGACGGCGGTAAAATTAGTTGCAAAAATAGGTTTAATATATTTATTTATCCCCCAATTATTCGGTCTATCTTCATAGCAAGCTACTTAGTTGAAGATGATTTACATGCTATGAATTTAACGAGAACAAAATTCAAATTCCAAATTTTATTTATCATTAACGAAATAAAAGTTTATAGATTACCTGGTTACCTGCATGGAAATAGTTATCAAATCATTGAGATGAATAACTTCTTGAAAATAATAAAAATAGGTCATTTATTCAATTATGAAACTAAACATATAACATTGATAGATATTTGTCAATTTTGATGATTGAAAATAATCAATATAAATTTATAAAATTTAATTAATTTGCGAAAAAAGTTTGTCATCGCCGTCTTCGGTGTCACCATCATTTCTGTGCTCATAACATTTATCTTCACCTGAATAAAATATTATAGAATCCACATTATCATCATCCGCAATATGTTCTTTTTCTAAATTTTGTTCTTCAACTTCAACTTCTTCATATATTGACTTGGCAACAGTTGTATATTGCGGATCAGCAAATTTTTAAATTGCTAGATTCTTAACATTTTCTAACTTGAAAGTGACATTTGTTGAGGCAACCCAATTTTTGACATATACCCACATTTTCCGGAGAACCAAATGCCTACAAGCAGCCAGTAGGGAATCGCTAACATATGTTTTGAGCCGTCGTTTATGCTCTTGAACTATTTTATGGAATTCTAGTTTGGTGGCTTGTTGTTCAGAAAAGATATCTTTTTGATTCAACCATTGCTGCATTTCGACCTTTTCATTTGAAAACATAATATCTTTTTCTGTAGCTACATTGTTGTGCGAAGCGTTGTCCATTACAACCACAGAATTGGGTGGTAAATTTAATACTATTTCATCTTCTACTCACTTTTTAAAATTTTCAAATTTCATATCATCATGATAGTCTCCTGATTTTGCTCCAGATTTAAATATTGAAAGTGAATCTGAAACGAATCTCTTCTCACTGACAGCGGGAGTTATAACCAACCTAGGACTAATTTTTTTATGAAATCCATGAACAGAATTATCTAACCACTGATGAGAAGTAGTGTGGTTAGAATTGATATACGTTTCATCTATATTATCTTGACTTTTGTTCTATCTATAATCAATAAATTGCTCGCAATTTCGTGATTATTGTAAATATGATTTCTACTGAAGGCATCTCTTTCCATTTCTATTTCAGTTTAAGAAAATTTCGCCGTCCTTTTAGGGGTTTGGAAAAGTCTTCATCCCTTCGGATTTCGAATTTGCACAACGGATGACCTTGAAGTTTTATATTAGAGCTCGCGGACTCTAATACTGCAGTTATGGGATATATTGTGAATAGAGGAAAATCACACCCTTCTCCATATTCTTTTTGCATCAGAAATTCATTTCCTCAAGAAGATTCAAGTTAGCTTTATTCGTGTTCGGTTCATTCGGAAATTCTGAAAATTTTCGGGATCGATCAAGTGCCAATATCTCGGTTGTTTTTGAAGTTATGAGAGAATGTTTTTGACATCCTAGAGGACCTCTTTGCGTACAATTGATTTTTATGCGGAAATTTGTTTTTGTCCAGCGGTTGTCGAATTATAATGCAAACTTGGGCTTCTTTTATTATGAACCATGTGAACTTCGTTTAATAGAATATTTTTTCCTTTTCAAAAATATATCACATGTGCATCCAATTTTTTTCTTTCTAGACGTATTTTCATGAAAACAGAAAATTTTCTTCAAAATATTTGTGTGAATATTGTAACATTTGCAATAATGAAGCGACTTTGCCGTACGAAAATTTTGAAAAATATCATGCAAACTACCAACCCATCGACGAGCAACTAAATTGAAATGGAAACATTGTTATCCAGAACTCAGTAATCTCAAGAAAATAAATATAAGCCTTATAGAATGATAAAATCCCTGTTTCTGCAGCTAGGAGATTTTTGGCGTCAACTCGATTTTTGCAACTAGTTTCTCCATAAATCTAAAGAAATAAGCAGTTTTTATTAAAAATAAAAGACTGATGAAGTCCATATCAGTAAAGATGGAATATTAAACCGTAAAAATGAACGTTGATGGTAGACATATCGGAATATTAATATTCAGTATAAGTTCAATGTATGGTGTGCATTGAAAGATCGAATATTCAACATAATGGGGCTCCTCCAAAATATGGACGTTGCTGATTTATTTGACTTGAATTTTCACATTATTCAAATTAGAACTGAAGAACTGCATTGATTTTTTCCATTCAATTTCGTACCACATAGTTGAAAATAAATACTTTCGGAAATTTTCATTAGCCATGGTCGCTTCGTTATAACAAACGATAGTATATTCACACAAAAGTTGTAATTTTTGTTTAATATGAAAAAACATTGAATAATTTATGTGAATTGTCTTTGCAGGAATTAATTTTGGAACTATCACATTGAGAGCACACTTAAACTATTTCAATCATTCTGTGAATGGACATAGAGCTACTAGATAAAATTAGGGAAATAAATTATTTTCGGTTTTTCATGAAAACACGTCGTGGATGAAAACATTGAGTGCTTATATGAGATTGTTTCGAGAAGGAAATAGAACTAAATTAGTCAATTGATTCCTGTGTTTAATGGTAATGAATCGTAACCATCCAACAACTATTGAGTAACAAAATTGCCAAAATAGTTCGAGTTCATAATATCACATTAATTCATTGTTGAAACATTTGAAAAATAGAGATAGAAAGACTTTGCATATCATTGTTTACATAACATGTTCAAAATGGCCTCCATTTGAACGATACACAATGTTAACCTATCTCCAAAGGATCTTCTAACCTTACTCAGCATGTCTGGTTTTACCAATCGAAGTGCTTATCTTATCCTCTCTTTCATATCGTCAGCCGTCGTTGGCGAAGTACGAAATACAATTTCGTTTACATACCCCATAGGAAAAAGTCAAAGCAAATTAGATCAGGCGATCTTGCAGGCCAATTTCGGAATCCACCTCTGCCGATCCCTTTATTGTAAAAGTGTGTGTGTGTATTTCCGTTTAAGTGCTCGTACAAAAAACGTTCCGATGACATGCGATGACATGATTGCTTCCCAAGTATAAACTGGTCATCGATACCGCTTGTACAGCTGACAATAGGTTGTGCCGGTTCACTAGGTTAGCTGTTGTGGAAAGCGCATTCACTCGAGAACATAATAATTTCAGCAAAATTTTCATTTCTTCCAATCATTTTCTTAATCCATAAACAGAAGTCAAGCCGACGTTCAAAACCCCCTCCCGATAGCTCCTGGTGGACCTGAACATGATACTGATGGAATCCGTGATTTTTCAAGTTCTTGTATACACATCCTCTACTAATTCCCGTTACATCGGCAATCTTTCCTTGACTAATAAATAGTTAGATTTTCAACGACGCTTTTGTCTGTTTCTTTTTTCGATAAGCAACGTTGCCGCTTTGCCGAAATTTTTGTAATAGTTTTCGTAGGGAATTTGTGTCTGGATATTTTCGATTTGGGTTTTTTTCGGAGTAAACTCTAGACGCTAAAACACAGTGTTGTTGGCAACCGCCGATGACAAAAATTACAGGGCAATACATAATAATCTGTCACGACTTGAGGGGGTATATCTACGTGCAATTTTAAGTAAAAAGTTCATATAAACATAGGTCCGCAAAAGCTTCGTTACGGATCTACAGGGTGTTGAAATTTCCGGAAAAATTGGTTTTTCTTCAAAACTCCTGCAGTTTTTAAGTATTCAGCCCCAATTTGAAATGCAAGCTATTTCTTACAGCCTCCATTATTACACGTCCTAAATTTCAATTAGAATCCACAAGGTGTGTTCTTTTCCGAAGCCATGTCTTCTTTTGGACTTTCCAACTCTTTTGCAGTATGGCACTGATCAGCGTACAATCAATTTTCATCATCTTCGTTCAATTTAGACGTTCTCCAGTTCTCGAGCCAAAAATTATTAAACGATTATATGCATTCGCTGAATTGAAAGCACTTCTAATCAAAAAAATGATTAGTAGGCTTTGACTTTTTTTCATTTATTTATTTATTTTGACAGTTGCTGGTTCAACCAGTGTCTGCTCGAATTGTTTATTAAATGGACGAGGTCAAGTTATTTCACTATCAAAATAAGCATTTTCTGTAATTTTATATCGGCAGAAATTCAGTCTTCAAGGAAAATCTCGAGGAAGTAGAGGTTGGACGCGTTGAATATGAAACGGGTTCAATAAAGAGTCGTGGAGAATCCTCTTATCTAGAACATGAGAAATATTCAACTGATTTCCAATGATTCTTGTACTCACAAGAGGATTCAGATCAATACAATTAAAAACTGCTTCCTCAATATCTGGAGTTCTCATAGTTTGAGTTGCACCTTTTAAACGATTATTTGCAGTAAAATTACTAGTTTTCCTCAACCTTCTGTGGATATTTAAAAATGTTCTCCTGTTTGGTGTTACTCGATTTGGACAGCGCACCTGATATTATCGCCTAGCTTCTGTTGTGTTTCCGTCAGCCAGACCGTACATGTAATGCATATCAACCAATTCGGCGTTAGTGAAATTTTCCATTTTTTCTTACAGCAATAGCTTCAAAAGTCTTAAAACTAATTGTTAATTCAATGAACAATTCAAGCAGACACTGGTTTGACTTTAGCAACTGTCAGAATTAATAAATAAATCAAAAAAATTCAAATCCCACTAGTCATTTTTTGAATTAAAAGTGCTTTCAATTCAGCAAAATGCATACAATCGTTCAATAATTTTTTGCTTGAGAACGATTCGAGTTACGAAAAAATAACAAGTGTCAAAAAAATCAAAACGAAGAATTGATTGTACGCCGATCAGTGGCGTACAGCAGAAAAGTTTGAAAGGGCAAAAGAAGAGATTGCTTCGAAAAAGAAAATATCTTGTAGGTTCTAGTTAAAATTTAGAACGTCTAATGATGGAGGCTTTAAGAAATAGCAGCCAAATTTGGGATGAATATCTCAGAAAGTAAGGTAGTTTTGAACAAAAAACAGAGGAAACACCCTGTAGCTTCGTAACAAAGCTTTAGCGAGCCTATGTTTATATGAACTTTTTTTCTTAAAATTGCACGTAGATTTACCCCTCGAGTTATGACATACTAATATGTACCACCATGTATAATAAATAACATTCTCTGTCGCGTTCATTGTTCATTGTTAGTTCATCATCATAATATGAAAGTTAATGACAACTTTTACGAGAAAAAAAATTAAATCAAATTAAAAATCATAACTTCGTTCTGATATTTTCTTACTTGGTATTTTGAGGTTGATTGAAACTGAAACGTAGAATGAACATTATAAGTGAACTTTTTCCTTGTCTTCTCAGTAGGTAAAGGGCTTTGAAACTCAGACTGTTGTCACAAAAACCCCAAGTTGTCATATTCAATAGATATATAGATAAATTTAGTGAAAATGCTCATTTTCATAGTGAAATAATGTTCACAGACGAAGCTAACTTTTCGAGAACTGCTATCACCAATTTTCACAATAATCATTATTTGGTTGAGGAAAACCCCCATTTGATTGAAGAATCTCATCATCAAAAACAATTCTCACTAAATGAGTCTGAATAATTGGAAATTATTTGATTGGGTCATTCTTTTTTTGCCTACAGACTAAACGGTCACGCTCATAGGCAATTTTTTGGGGAGGAACTACCTTTATTGCTCGAGGATGTGCCACTTTTGGTGAGAAACATAATGTGGTTCATGCATGACAGGGCACCAGCACATTTTAGTGGAGAAGCTAGGGAATTCTTGAATAATACATTCAACAACCGATGGAGAGGTCGGGGTGGGCTAGAACCATGGCATCCTAGGCTCCAGACTTAAATAGTTTAAACTTTTTCTTATGGAGATGTCCCAAAAGTTTAGTTTATACCACTCCAGTGAACACTGTAAGCGAATTGAGAAATCGAATAATAACCTCTTGCGACACGATAAGAAATACCCCAGGAATATTTCAAAGAGTGCGTGATAATATGCGAAGAAGTACAGAGGCCTGTATTCTTGCGGGTGGAGGACACTTCTAGCAATTTATTTAGCTTTTAATTGTTCTTTCGTTTAGTTTGATATTGGATAAGTTTAAGTTGAGTCTCAGAAGACGGGCTATCAAAATGAAAGCAAATTTTGGCATTTCCATGGAGTAATACTATTATTATTTTTTATTTAGCGAATAACATACAATTCAAATAATTCAAATTCAATAATTTTTCACTCGAAAATGGTTGGTTATACGTAAAAATTACATGTGACAACAAAATTTCTAAATTGAACGAAAATGATGGAAAATGATCGTACGCTGATCAGTGGCGTACTGCAAAAAGTTTGAGAGGGCAAAAGGAGACATGGCCTCGGAAAAGAAAATACCTTGTGAATTTCAGTTGAAATCTAGGACGTGTAATGATGGAGGCTGTGAAAAATAGCTTGCATTTTAAATTCCGTCTGAATATCTCGAAAACTGCGTGAGTTATGAAGAAAAATTCAATTTTTTCCGGTAATTTCAACACCATGTAGCTCCTTAACGAAGCTTTTGCGGATCTATGTTTATAACAATTTTTTTTATCAAAATTGCACGTGGATTTTCCGCCTCAAGTTGTGACATACTATTATGTAAAACCCTGTATATCAATTCGGTCTTGTCTATTGATATTGAGCATCATCCGTTCATTGAAATTAAATCAATAATGGAATTCAATTCGCTGAATGTGATGAAATGAATGAATATTATACTATCTTCTGGGAACAAATCAGTGTAACTTTAGACCTTTAAGATGGTGTGAAAAATTGGAATATTTCTTGAAATTCGAAACGGTTAAAAAAGGTATAGGAAATCTTGATACCATTCGAAAGGTATTTAAAAATTACCACTTATTCCATCTTCGATATAGGGCACTATATTTGAAAAAACAGTGATATAAGATTTGAATCGTTTTCGAACAATCTTTGTAACATAAAGCAAACAAAATATGTTCAAGCAACAACAATTACTGTAACAATAGGGGTACATCTTGAGCTATTAAATCAATATTGAGGGCACAAAAATTTTTTTAAAGATCTTCAAATTTCAGAATATGTCAAATATTTTGGAACCTATTGAAGATGGGTATGAGGAATTTCGATCAAACCTGCATTTTTCCATAAAAAGTCAACAATGAATTGAAATTTAGGGTATCCGATTAAGGAAATCATAACTTTGTTATGTTACTTTATTATGGAACACCCCATATTCTCTGAAATATTTTTAGTTAGTAGTCACTATAGCACTTCATATTACTGCGCAACAAAAATTTCAATTTCGGCCTTGAAATATGTCTAATCTTCCGTCGCGAATATGGTGGGCCACCCGGTATAATTATATAGATGTTTCCCAATTGAATAAATTAGTTTATTGTCATTTCAGAAGGAATAAAAAAAAAGTTAAAGTATTTCCCGAAAACTAGCCCCAAAGCAATACATACAACAGCCAAGAATTTTGAAACTATGTTTCATTCATATTGTTTCAGTGTAAATTTGACTTTTGTTGGGTGTGTCAAGAATCATGGAAACGTCACAGTTCAGCGACGGGAGGCTATTTCCGATGTAATAGATTCGAATCTGTTCATAGAGCTGATGAAAAACAATGTTCATTAATATCAGAGGCTTTGGACAAAAATAACCAGCTTCAAGAGACATCTCGTTTTCTTCACTTCTACACAAGATTTAAAAATCATGAAAACAGTCAAAAATTAGAAGAACCACTTCTTACAAGCGTGAAACAAAAGATGGAGGTTTTGGCAAGCAGCCTTGGACTAAAGAAAGGAGAAGGTAAGAATGTAAATCGAGAATTGATATATCAGGTCACTAACTTCGAGATTTTGAAGAAAACTAATCTATTTTCTTATAGACATTGGGGAAAAGAGCACCAAGTTTATAGAAGACGGTGTTCGAGAATTGTTGAAAGCGAGAAGAGTTTTATGTGGTTCATACGTTTATGGATATTATCTAGTTGATGATGGATATAATAAATCTATATTCGAATTCATGCAGGTAAGGTAAACATATTTTTTTAGGCGAGTAGTGGATAGAAGGTGATTTTTCGATAATTATCCACCAAAGATATTTCGAAAACTATTGCAGTGCAAAAAAATTGCAAAAACAAGTACTTTTGCATTTTCTAGCAACTTTAAGATTTGAAAATGGATGTGCTCCAATTCACTTTCTCACCTCCGCGTACCCCATCTTATAATATAATATATTTGAATATGAACACTTCTTTTGTGACACATCTTTGTATGGCCCAAATCTTCCTAAGTATAAGGTGTACTATTCTCGATGCTTTGGTAAAGCAGCTATTTCAAATGTTGCAAACTATGCTTATTTTTCAAAACCTTAGATTTTGAAAGTACTGTCTTTTCCATTCGAGTGGTTCGAAATAATACCTCCCAAATCTTCCAATGTAACTTCTTCATCTTTTTATTGTAACTTTCATCTCTGGGTCCTTTGATATAACCAGTGTTCATGAGATTCTGTTACAATATTTGGAATATAGGTTATGTTCTGTCAGAAAAACGAACAGAATAATTTGCTGAAGCTGAATCAGAATCACACCCATCAGTACGTTGCATTCTTACATCTTGTTGGGAGTATAGAACTGAAATATTTGGGACCTTTTGTATAAATTCGCACCAACATATTAGATGAAACCACTAAATGTTAAAAGAATTTTAATTTCTGAAAAAATTCACATTTTCGAGGAAATTTGTCAGGCAAGTTATATATATTTGAAGAAAGAAGAAGATAGTCATCGCATTTTATCTAAATTCACATGTGAACATCAATTTGTATTCAATAAAAAATTTGTTTTTTGAATACGTTCGCATTATACTCCAGAAAGTGCCAATAAATGTCAGAATAAGTTTCACCTCACTCTGATAGCAACCGAAATATTGGCATATGCCAAAAGCGCAAAAGATCAAGATATCTAGAATAACTCGAAAGCAAAAGAAAATAATTGCCATCTGTTTTCACCAATGCATTTTCTTCATATATCGGGGACAAATATCATTTTTCTCTATTTGAATTATTTGACATAGCTGCTGTTTTTTTTTCATACATGCTTCCCAGAAATAGGCGAACCTGTTACACTACATGAGTAGGCGCCATGGAAGAATTGAGGTTTCTGTTTACTCTCTTTTGAAGAGGGCCAAACTGTAGGATGTTGGGAAGATGTTGGACGGAAGTGAATTCCACAGCTCACCGGCTCTGTAAATGTAGGAATTCTATTAGAGGGAGATTCGAGGGGTCGTTAAATGTGCCGCCATATGATGAGAACTCCTTGCCAGCCTAGTGTTGCGGCAAAACATGAGTTTTCCCGGAACAAGGTCTTTCAGCTCCTTGGAGCATTTTCCATGGAAGTATATGTGAAACAAAGAAAGGTCAGCAACTTGTCTTGTGAGAACCATCAGTTGGCGATCGCGGCTGATCTCCGGGTGGTTGATGAGGCGCACAGCCCGTTTTTGCACACTATCCAACATCCGTATCGAATGTTTGGGCGCAGATACCCATACATGGGAACAATTTTCCAAAGCAGGTCGAATCTGCGCCTTATATAGAAGCAAAAGCTGAGATGACGTGAAGTATCGCTCGGCTCTGAAAAGAAAAGCTGATGCCGACTTAGCTATTGCTGATACATGTTCATGCCAGCAAAACCCGGAGTTGACCGTTATTCCTAGAAGTTGCATTGAATATTTGAATGCAATTTGTTAGCTTTGCATCATTAGAGGAGGTTCTCCAGCAGGGACCTTTCTAGAAAATGTAGTTGCTTGTGTCTTGCTCCCGTTGAAGCTCACCAGGTTCAACTGACCCACTCAGATATCCTCTGTAAGTCAGAGTTTGAGTTATTAATTTGTTGATATCTCTGACGCTGATATTTTGCAACTGACTACTGAAAGGCGAAACCAGGGTACAATCGTCTGTAAAACCAAAGATCTTGTCATCTGTACATGACAGAAGATCGTTTATCGGCAACAAGGTTGGCGAAAGGATGGATCCTTGAGGTACTTCTGCTTGCAACTGGAATTAATCAGATGTAATACTGTCGACCACAACTTTTATTGATCTATTTGAAAAAATAGCTACTTGTCCAAGCGCGCAATTTTTCGGGAAGCCCATATGCAGCAAGTTTATTCAACAAGGCCGCATGCCAAACCCTATGGAAGGCTTCAGAGATGTCGGCTTCTGCTCTAGATTTTGCATGCTTTCTCATCGTTGATGTACAAACATGAGTGACGTAATCTAGCAGATCTCCTGTTGATCTTTGTCTGCGAAAATCATACTGATGGTCGTTAATAATTCCCTGCAACTCAAGAAATTTCATGAGTTCGTCATTTATGACTCTCTCCATCACTTTGGACATAAGGGGAAGGACTGCAACAGGGCGGTAGTTTTGGGGTAGGGACATCTTTCCTTTCTCTGGGATCGGTTGAATTCTCGTTATTTTACAGCTGCTTGGAAAAGTCTGGCTCTCATAGGAAATCTGAAACAGACGGTCAAGAATGGGTGCCAGTTCGGGAGCACACTTTCCCAGCTGCTCTAAAGCTCGACTCACAGTGCGGACTCTGAACTTGATTTCTGCCATGGTAGAATTTGTAGGTGAAATATTCGGTGGTATTGCGTTAGACGAATCTAGCACAGAATTCATCGAGAACAAGACAGCAAAGAGATCGGCTTTCTCGTACGGAGATGATGCTGTACTTCCAGCTTCTCTAACAAGAGGCGAAAACGCAGATTTGTAAAAATTTGCACTGACAGTCTTCGCCATAGACCAAAATTGTCTAGTCCCGCTTGCCTGTTCGAGGAGTTAACCAGTTACCAATTCGTTGAAATACTAAAACATCGAAAATGGGACAACCGGTACAGTTAAGTATTACATATCAACTTTTTGAATGTATTTTTCTTCAAAACTCGCAGTTTCAACTTACTTTGTCTTAGCAAAATTTTACTTTGATTCAAGTACATGGAAATTGGCCACCTCCGTAGTTTACTCGTGACAATATTTGTATTCAGCTACCTCAAAAACCCACGATTCACAAGTTTGGGCCAATTCTATAATTAATGGTCATAATACTCCAGAGGAAGATGTTTAAAACACCACCTGCGGGCACCAGGTACTAAACAGGCTCTCGCGGACCTCGTATTCGTGTTAAGCGACATCGAAACCCCCCCGAGTAACAGATTTGGATTAATGTTCACGAGTATTTACTTATTTTCAAATTTTTTATAATTGTCTCCTTCGAATTGAAATTCTGAAATGCATTTTTCTCTAGCCCAAATGCAATTTGGGATTTCTTCATAATTAAATTATTTCACAAACTTTCTAGGGATTCTCACGAATCTAACGAATCAAACTGCTTTAAATTCCGTCTTACTGCGAGAAAACTCGATAGTAAGGCCCATTTTTGAGCATCAATGCCTTTACTAAAAGTATACGTGTAGTGTTTGTTCTTAGACTGAATTATATATTATGAAATGTAACTTGCTGACAAGTGTCTAAAACGACAGGTCAATAAAATAAATGAGAATAAAAGTAAATGAAATGCAAACTTTTCTGCGGCGTTGCGTAGCCATATGTTCTTATCAAGGTCCAATGCTACACCATACCCCGATAGCCACATTTACTTTTTATTAAAAACAAATTTGAATATTGTGCAGCTTGTGATGGACAATATTTGAATCATTTCATCAACATTCTATTACACACAACCTAATTTATGTGGAATCACCGGATATTCTGAATATTACCTCAGGGATTTTGGAAATTTTGTTGAAATTGATCCGTTTTGAGTTGTTTCAATTGAAGAAAGAAATTAATTAAGTATTTGATCGATGAAGCCTGAACTACGTGATAGTTGATATTCAAGATGAATAATAAAATAAAACAAGTTACTTTGTTTTAACTATTACTAATTCATTGATGTAAAAATGAAAAAAATTTACATTGGTTGCTAATGTACATTGCTAATGAAAACTGAATACTTATTTACAATACTGGAATTAACATCAATAAAATGCTAGCAGAGGTCACACTAACTTGAATAATGGTGATTGGTAGGTAATTACGTCTACCTGGTCGTTAAGGAGCTTAACCCCTTTCTACCCTATATGTCTTGAAAATTTCCATCGATTCAAAGAAATAGAGTTTATAAGATTTATCATAGGAATAAAGAATTTTTAGCTGTTGAAGTTCTGGAAATGGATGACATTCATTCAGACAATGTGCAGCTAAAGCTGAATCATATTTCTGATGCAGGAACGACCGGAAATGTTCTTTGTATCTAGCCTTGAAAGAGCGTCCTGTTTGACCTATATAAAAGGAATTGAACATGTTAATTGGTATACTCCTGATTTTGCGAATTTATCGGTATTATCTTTTGTGTTGACAATTTGCTAACTGGTTTGAATGCAATATGAACTGTTTTACTATCAGACAAAACTCTAGCAACCTGTTCCGACGTATTCCCAAAATATATTAGAGACATAAATTTCTCGAGCTTTTCTCTCTTGGATTGGAGATATATCATGTTGAATGTGCTGTTGCGTATTTTTCGATTAATTAAACTCTCTATTGCTTTTATATCGAAGCCGTTGTTCTCTGCTATTAACATAATGGTGCTAAATTCTGATTTTCGGTCCATGTCCGATAAAGGCAAAGAAATCGCTTTGTGAATCATGAATATGAAGGCTGCTATTTCTTGAGAATACGGGTGAAATGAATCTATGAGTATGACATTATCCGTGTACGATGGTTTTCTGAAGATATTATTTGATAAACGGTTATTATTCTCCCGGGTAATTGTTAGATCTAAGAAATTGATTTTACTATCGACTTCTGTTTCTACTTTGAACTAAATCTTATTATTGAACTGAAAATAATTGTGGGTCAAGCATAAATCAAACATGTAAAGATGAGTTAATTTCTCTGTTTGATTTATGCTTGACCCAAAATTATTTCAATAGTAAGATATATTCACAAAATAATAGTTTAGCTATGGGTTCACTCCTCAGTCCTCTTCTATCTGAAATTTTCATGTCTAATTTGGAAAACACTAAAATTATGACTTCACCTTTGACGAAAGGCATATTATATTTTGGTACCGATATGTCGATGACATTTGAGCCTATTTCATTGGAACGAATAGACAGCCAGAAATCTTCCTGAATTTCATCAATAACATTCATCCTAAAATTTAAGTTCAAAGTAGAAACAGACTCGATACTAAATTCAATTTCTTAGATCTAACAATGACCCGGGAGGATAATAACCGTTTATCAATTAATATCTCAGAAAACCATCCAAAACGAAAAATGTCAAAGCCATAGATTCATTTCACTCGTATTCTTAAAAAAAAGCAGCCTTCAAATCCATGATTCACAGAGCGATTTCTTTGCCTTTATCGGACATGGACCGAAAATCAGAATTTAATACCATTATGTTTATAGCAGAGAACAACGGCTTCAATATAAATGCAATAGAGAGTTTAATTAATCGAAAAATACGCAACAACACATTCAACATGATATATCCCCAATCCAAGAGAGAAAAGCCCGAAAAATTTATGTCTCAAACATATTTTGGGAAGACGTCAGAACAGGTTGCTAGAATTTGGTCGGATAGTAAAAAAGTTCATACTGCATTCAAGCCAGTTAGCAAATTATCAGGCCTGCTTTTCAACACAAAAGATAAAACCGATAAATTCGAAAAATCAGGAGTACACCGATTAACATGTTCTGAGTGCAATTCCTTTTATATAGGTCAAACAGGACGCTCTTTCAAAGCTAGATACAAAGTACATTTCCGGTCATTCCTACATCAGAAATATAATTCAGCTTTAGCTGCACATTGTCTGAATGAATATCATCCTTTTCCAGAACTTCAACAGCTAAAAATTCTTCCTTCTTGTGATAAATCTTATGAACTCAATTTCTTTGAATCCATGGAATTTTTCAAGGATCTAGGGTAGAAAGGGTTAAGCTCCTCAACGACCAGGTAGACTTAATTAATTACCATTCCATTATTCAAGTTACTGTGACCTCTACTAGCATTTTATTGATGTTAATTCCTGTATTGTACATGAGTATTCATCAGCTTGTTGTTGATAATGGACGTTTGTCCGAAACCGGTCCAACCAAATGTAAAATTTTGTCATTCTTTACATCGATAAACTAGTGATAGTTAAAACATAGTAACTTGTTTTATTTTATTATTCATTAATAAATTAACGTTTATTTTAAGGAGGAAACAAATAAAAGAAAATAAGAGACTTTTTCCACATGTAGTAAAAAAAATTAAAATTATCTTTCCTCGTATTAGGCTTGTATCACCTCTTCTTGCCCTGATACAGGCTTCTAGGCATGCTTTGGATTAGTATTTCGACCTCCTCTGGGGTAATTTTGTGCCACTCTTTTGTGGCGGCTTGGATGAGCTATTGTGGGGTTCTTGGAATATCCTGGTGCGATCCAAGTTTTTCTTTTCAGATTATCCCATAAATGTTCCATCGGACTTAGATCTAGAGGGCAAGCTGGCCAGCCCAAAATAGCGAGCATTTTTTTTGCATAAAAGTCAAATTGTCACCGTAGGCACCTCGCCAGGGTCTCACTGCTTGTCTTCCACGACCTCTTAAAACGTGAATCTGACGGTCATTCGATCGAACAAAAATTCTGGGCTCATCCGAAAAAAGAACATTTCGCCAATTTTCAATATTCCAATTTTGGTGTTCGATACACCGATTAAGTCTGTTAATTTTTTGTTGTCTGGTTAGCTCTGGAACTCCTAAGGGCCTTCTGCTGTATCGAAAATATAACATTTAACACATATTACTTGATTTTTCATTTTATGCATAAATCTACCAATCTACTCTTTTGCTTTCTGTTTTCACTTAGCGGGAGAAATAAAGTTACCACAGTCATATACATTTTCATGAGGTATTCGAAATCTGCACAACCACTTCAATCTTGCAATACTTCTCATGAAACCCTACCCACAAATCTTCCGAAGATTTTTAAACTTTGGAAAATACTCTTAATTTCACTACCTCTTGATGAAGAATTTACTGATTATGTTGCAGCCAATCACGAATTTCTTATAATTTTTATTTTCTAACCTAACAACAGTGTATAATCATTTCTTCCTTCTCCAACGCATATAACTGTTCAATCTTCTAGGCTACTTCTCCACAATAAATTTACCAACCTCTATCTTTACAGAACGAGCTAGAAGAAGTGACAGAAAAACTGAGTGAGATGATTGCTAGATCGTACCTGAGAACTCCAAAGACTGTGATTGTTCAAACAACCGCTTTAGCTAGAAGAAAACGTCACGAATTCGTGCGAGCTGTAAGTCAAGGTCTTATACCTCCCGAAACTCCGCCAAATCAACGTAAAAGAAAACGGAAACACTTAGACGTAAGTAAATTTTCAAACAATGGTTATACAATTAAGAGTAGTTACTCCAGCATTAATTCTCGCTATCTTAAATAGCCTATTTAATATCTAATTATGTCGTTTGCAATAATTACTCTAGTGCAAATTTATCTCAATACTGATTGTGCAATTCTTAACAAAAAAAGTTCATATAAACATAGGTCCGCAAAAGTGTTGAATTTTCCGGAGAAAATTAGTTTTTCTTCAAAACTCCTGCAGTTTCTGAGATAGAGATATAATCACAAGTTGGATATGAAAAGAATGAAAGAGCTGAGCCTGTACTCAATGAAGAGAATAATATGCAGGTTGTTTTGAGCGTAGTAGACTTTTTGAACATCTATTGAAGATTTCGAACTGAGTAATTTCGATTGAGTGAAGTCTTAGCTCTGAGCACAACTGATAAAATCGCAAATAAATCTTTTCTTGTGAAGAAATTTCGATACACCTTGAGAGTTTTGATGTTAAAGTTCCATTGAACAGCAACGAATCTAATTTTGTGTTGAAATTTGCATATTTCAATGTCTGAATTTTACGAACAGCATGTTCATTGCAAGGAATACCTAAACCTAACACTAATTTTGAATTTTCTGGGAAATCTCCATCGGATTTTCGAAAAAAGGATATCGTTGTGAAGTTTATTCGAATGGGAATAAAACAAGTGGAGAAAATACAGTATGTTATATTTGAAAAAAAAAGTTTTCCATGTTTGAAAAATTTCATTTTCGCCGGGTTACTAGGAGCACTCGGTATAAAAAAATATTTTCTTCATTGGATAATGCGATACAACACTTTTACCTAAAGAAAAAATATATCATGCGTAAATTATGCAAAATGAGGCATTTGAGAACTTTTGAAAAAACTTCCAAATTCCCGAAATCATCGATATTTTAATTAATTTAAAACCTACCGATAGTTGTTTGGGCACAAAACAGATATTGTTGAAGAGAGCATCCAAATTGTAATCAGAATATGATGAAAAATACAGGGCGTGCTATTAAAAAATCAATGTTTGTCCTTGGAGCAAAAATGGAACACCCAGTATGCACGAAAATAATTTTGAGGAATGCACACATACTTATAAAACAATAATCAGAAAAAATTTCGCTTCTTTATCAAATAATTTTTGAGATATAGGAATTCCTCGCCTTACTGACTCAACAGAACTCACGTTATCACAGTATTCGAGGAAAGCCGTAAAAAAAGCCGGACTGTTTGATATAGGACCGATCCTTTCTTCATTGCATATTACAGAATATTACAGAATCCTTCAAATTTTTAGTAATCTCCTCTTCGCGCACTTGGGGAAATGGACTTTGAAATACCAAGTATACCTTTCGCAACATTCAATGAATAACTAATTATTTCAATATGATTATTTTTGTTACAGAGCGATTTCACACAAACCAGTGTTTGGTTGAAAGATTGTGAATGGCCAGAGTACGATTCAGATGATGAAAATGAACTAGCATATAAGCATTTCAACACACGAAGTTCCACGCCTAAGGCTAAAGATCATCAATGCGGTATATTGTGTACCCACAGTAACTGTCCACGTAAGTAATTAAATTCTAGTTTCGTGATTTCGTAACTTAAAATTTGCATTAGTAAAGAAGTTATCGCAAATATCTTAAGTTTGCCCGACAAGTATTTTCAGGATTTCCCACAATGTATTGAAAATAATCATCGAACACGAGGTGAATGAAGATGATTTTTATCGTCGTTCAAGAGTTCTGCGAACTTTTCAGTCAGCGAATCAATAACGATCCAAATGTGTTACCATCTGTATGTTTTTTCGACGAATCGAGTTTTTTGACTGCTGAGGCGCATCAATATAACTGTAGAGTCTAGAGTGACAGTAATCCTTATATAAAGAAGAAGAATCATACACGAAGACCTCAAAAACTTCATGTTAGGGCCAGCATTTTGGGAGACCTTACTGTCAGACACTTAGTTATACAGGAAAACTTGGACGGCGACCTATTTGAAGATGATTTAACTTTTCATTCATCCTTTCATAACAGTTATCATCGAAGATCCTAAATCATCTCAACATAACTTTATGCATCAACATGATGGTGCCGCTGTAGTAAGGCCAGCTAGATCGACCGATTCAACGACTCTGGATCTCTTTTTATGAGATTATCTCAAGTCTGAAGTATATGTTACCCTAACCAAATCGTTGAAAGAACTACGAGAAAGGATTGTTCAAGCATGTCAGCAGATAACACCATAAATGTTGTTAAATGTTAGCCAATCATCGAATGTCGATTGTACCAATGCGAGTAATTTGGAGCCACTTTGAACATTTTAAGTAGGAATATACTACGACTAAAACGCTGAAAACTCAATGATATGTTTCTTTCTGAAGTGACTTTAACGAGAATCATGGAAATCGAAGAAGTGTTGCTTTTGAATGAATGGCACTTCGAAAAGCAGACTGATATTGAGGATCAAATAACCTTTCAATGATCTATGAGAAAATCTGTTTTTCAATATGAAAATTTATAGGTTGGTGGTTGATATGGGTAGAGGGGGAATACGCATACATTAAAATAAGTAACAAAAGTTTCTTCGTTTCAATCAAATTGATATTAATCGAATGTTTTCATCAAACGGAGATCGAAAGAAAATCTGGATATCCTCCAAACAATTCTCGATTTCAACTCGTCAAAAATTTAGCTATCTACTGAAAGTAGATAGCAAAAGTTTTCAATGTATAAGGTTTCTGGTTTATTCGTATATAGTCACCATGTTTCATCCACTAACTCTCGGTTATTCGCGCCCTCTTTTCGAACGTATTTACTCGCGTGGTCTACGATTGTAGATCATTTTCACTTCGACATAAAAATCAATATCATCCATTTTAATACGTATTTGAAATTAAGTAGTCCCTTCGATCAGTTGTGATTGAAGTTGTTTGCCATAACTCAATATATTTTCCATTTACTCAAAAATACATGGACGTGACAGAAAATGCAGTATGAAACTGAAAGGAACAGATAACAAGCTAATGAAAAACTGTTTACAAGCTAAAAAACTACCAATTTTTACCCCTTTTATGTCCCCCTGAAAAGAGTCAATTTTATTCACCTACACATTTCACACATATTTCCTTCATAAGATTTTTACAAGCATACCTGTTGCATTTCGCCCAATATTTTCGTGCCGATTTAGTGTCACTTCTAGGACAGAAACGTCCACATAATTTTGTGACCTCTGAGGGGGAGGAGGTACCACCTTACTAATGCCTAATAGATATCGAGTGCGAGGCGCCTCATTTCTGCAGGTAATTGTTCTATTGTTGCCCCAAACACCATTTGGGGTTTTATGAGTTCCCAAGCACATTTCCCAGGAAGTTACTACGGAATACACGTTATACTGGGTGATTAGCTTCGAATACGCATAATGCGTTTATGTCTGTAACGTTCAGTAAGTCATAGAACACACCAATAGGCCACCGACGAGTATTTCTAGCAACATTGTAATTCTTGCAGAGTTCACCAACTAAATCAACACCAATTTTCGTTTCGTTATAACGAGTTGTAATGATAACTGGTTTCTCGTCATCTCCTGTCTCAGCATCTATTGAATTTCAGTGATGCATTGGCGATAACAATAGAACTGATTTGTTCTTCTTAGGGCAATATGAAACAAGGGTGCATTCTTCCTTGAACCTAAAAGTTGAAGATTTCACTTAAGGGCTTCTACTCGGTAAGAATTCTGCTGGAATTTCTTGTTTATTTCTTCGTGATGTACCAATATATGTTAATTTATTATTTCTCAATAATTTCACAACCTGGGGTGAACTACTGAACTAATTGTCTCCGGTAACATTACGATTGGTACCGGAAATTGGAGGGATCAATTTGAGGTCAATGTCTTCACCAGACTTATTTACCCTATCTGGACCTTCAGGTTGCATCCCTGCATAGGTTTTCAAATTAATCGTGTACGATGGTTTTGCCAAAAAAAAATTTTTGATACCATATTTGGCAGGCTTACTTGGTATATATTGTTTGAAGCCACATCTGCCTCTAAAACCTAATAGTTGTTTGTCTAAAGTGAAGAAATCACTTGGTGTGAAATTGGCTTGCAAATTCACTAACTAACTAATTTCACGAATAGGAGCCAACTTATCAACCTCGTGCCTCTCGTTCCTAGTTTCTATATCGTCGAATCTAATACATCTTAGAAGGAAACTCAATCTATTTTCACTCATAGCAAGGTTACATAATTCGATTCCGCTTCCTCTAGAATTGTCCCAAATCTTTCTCAGATATTTAATCTCCTGAAAGTACCAATGAGGAACAAAATTGAAAACATGTAATGTGTTTTTTGGAATTTTACTTAATAATTATGATTCGTTACGCGTTTCACTACACCGTAGCTTCTTCAGACGAATGAATGTACAGAAAATAAGAATGAGAATTCGATTGAGGAGGTCGTTACTTGATGAAAACCGATATACATATTTTCAATGAAATAAAACTAAAGTATTTAGATTTTCACTATATTAACAAAACTATGACCGGTTTCACCACAGTGTGATGATTATCATTTGCTTCACAGGACAGATAGACAGTTAAAAATTTTCGAAAATCATATAAATTCATTACATCCAAAAATTGGATTCACAACCAAAATAGAAAGCAATAATTCGATAAATTTCTTAGACGTAACAATTTCGGATGAAAATGGAAAAGATGTTTTCGCAATTTACCATAAGCCGTCACATACAGATATTATGATACATAACTCATCGTGTCATCCGTATCAACATAAAATGTCAGCTTTCAATAGTTTTATTCATAGATTGATTAACATCCCGTTATCACCGTAAAATTTCAACAAAAAATTAAATTTGATTAAACAAATAGCCAAAAATAATGGTTACAATCCCAAACTAATAAATAATATTTCAAATAAAAACAGAGTAGAATCGCATTGAATGAAGTTTACCCTGTCGATAAATTGAAACAAAAATTCAACACCTTAACCTACGTTGGCATTACAAGTGAGAAACTGAAATCATTCTTAAGTAGCAATAATTTCAACAAAGCATTCCAAACTAATAATAATTCAGGCAAATATATAAAAATAATAAAACCAAACCAGGTAAAAACAATAAATCAGGTGTTTATAAATTGAATTGCAATGACTGTGATAATTTCTACATTAGTAGAACACATAGAAATTTTAATATTAGAATATCGGAACATAAACGCAGTTTTTCAAATAAAAACTCAGATTCAAATTACGCGAATCATCTCTTAGAAAATAATCACTCTTTCGACCCACAGTTTGAAACTTTGCATACAGATAATAAAAATTGGAAGGTAGATCTTTGGGAAACTTTAGAAAACAACAAATACAAACACTCAGGTAAACTCATCAATGAACAAGTCGATGTAAGCCCTTCACCTCTATTGAATCTCTTCAGGGAGCAATCTATTCCTGAATTTTATTGGATGTACCAGTCATAAATAACCACTTAGAAGAATCAACCCAATAAGTTTTTAAATACTTAAGAACATTCATATTTATATTCTCATTCTTATTTTCTGTACATTCATTCGTCTGAAGAAGCTACGGTGTAGTGAAACGCGTTACGAATCATAATTATTAAGTAAAATTCCAAAAAACACATTACTTGTTTTTATTGTTGATGAAGGAATTTTATTAAGTAAAAGCCTCCCAAATTCAAAAGGAACAAAATTACTATAAATGCACTCTTTTCCCTTTCATCAGGTTTTCTCGCGTCCTGAATCCTGCCAAATTTGTTTCGATCATTTTCGATATGTATGTTTGTTGACACTGTTATAATTCGAACGATTATATCGTTTACGAACAATTTTTGGCAGTGGCTTTCGGTTGTTTCATCACGAGCATTACTTTACGTTCCAGGGAGTTGTTCCACTATATTATGTGAACGAACTCGAATTTGGAGGCTCGGTGAAGTTTTTTTTTCTCCATTTTTTTATTCTGTCTATTCCTATGTAATGAGCAGACGAACGAGCTTGAACTGACTGTACACGTCGTCTTTTGAGTTCAGACATACTTCTTTCTTTTCAAGGTACCAAGAAATCGAATTTGAACTGAACTGACTCGAAACACAATCATAGACCAATCATATTCAGAAGCAAATATCTTCAAAAACCAATCGCTAACACTGTCAAAAATATAATAATTCACTAAATACTTAAGTTTTCTACATCTACTGAGGAGTAGGCGCGCACAATAAAAATAGTTTAACAATGAACGTCATTAAAAATGTAACAAAGGGTTAACGTATTTGATATTCCAGGAATTGCATTAACTCAGGTTCTCTATTTGCAGATTCTGACTATAATGTGGAAATGATCATTGCACTAGAGATGTCCAGACTTCAAATGATCGAAGATAGAATGAAACAAGCACAGGCAAATGCCGTTACTCCTGATCCAAGCTCAAGCATATCAAATAACAGTAATGAGAGTACAGATGATCAATTGAAGTTGGCCATTCAACTAAGTCTTCAAGAAACTAGTCACAGTAAAGAATGCAAGCAAGGTACAGAAGCAGAAAATCAGTGTAACTATCAGAAAACTAGTGCAGACTTCACTGTGGATTACTTCCTGAAATCCCTTGCGAACAGAACGATTGATTTAAAAAGTTTAGAGCTGGACGTCGACAAACTAAAAACTGAAGCTAATCGAGAACTCTTTTTCAGACCTTGTAACGGCAAAGAGGACGGCAGATTCCAAATATCAGATATTCATGAGAATGGATTCGCTTTTGAAGATATCGATGACTATGATGATCCGGATATTCGACTGAAACGGTCACATTCCACAGGAGATTTGAGAATACGACGAAGTGGAAGAGGTTCAAGGCAAGGAACGAATGGAGAGGAACCTAGATATCATTTAGATTCGGATCACAGTAGTCAACATGATGAAAAACCAGAGGAGTTAGCAAAGAAAATGTTGACTTTGCCTTCTTCCTCAAAAACCAAGCATTTCTTGCTACTTCAGCAATCATATCCAGAGGAAGAAATGTACCAAGGTCAGAGTTCTGTAGAGGACACCACTATATCAGACTCCATAAACGCAGATATGGAGGTATGTGGCATCTTCAACTCAAACGACAGCAAAGACTTAAGTGAGAAAATGAATGATATCGAGACTAAACCATTTATTCCTGATAGTGATATTGAAAATAAAAAGACTGAAACTGTTGATACAACTGAGCACAAAAAGCATAGCCACAATCCGTTTGCATCGATAAAAGCGAAATTCTGTTCATCTCATCTGCCTAAAACTAGTTACTTTAGTCGTGCCATAAATAAGAATCTAGAACTTTTAAGCGAAAAGAAAAACGTTCTCGATTCGGACAAAAGGAATTCGAAAAAACACTCTGGAGAATCAATTAGTGAAAAACACAGTCCTAAATCGCGCAAACTGAAAAAATGTGATAATCAGAGCAGTTTTTCGAAATCAACGAGTTTTTTAGCAGAAGCAAAAAGGAAAACTTACAAGAATAACTCGCAAGTGCTTCGCATCAAAATTTGTCAGGATCATAAACGTAACAAACCACTTGAAACGGACAGTTCGAACGAATATGAATCGGAAACCGGAATACCGAAATCACCCACGTTATTCATTTCGGGAGTGTCTATTTCTCGTACGCCTGAACCAAAATCACCCGGCATGTCTTTGGTATCAAGCGGAAGGCAGGCAAGGTCTTCTAGTTTAAGTGTTCCATTGCCGATTAATTTGTGTTCTTTGAGTATTTCTAGTACTAGCTTAAATACCACTCAACCAGAACCTTTTACACCATCCTTGATGCGATCCACAACCCCATCATCCTCTAAGAATAATCTCGAATACACTCCAGATGGAAGTCCCAAGAAGGAGAACGGAAACAGCAGATCTAAAAGTGCCAATGAACCTGAACGTGAAAGAGAAATGTTTAGATTTCCGAAATCATCAACAGATGGTGCTCTCAGCTCTGTTTTACATGTTCAAGAATCAAATCTGAGCTCGGATGATTTTCATGAAGCTCTGTTTCTTCTTGAGAGATCACCGAAAACAAGAGATTCTAAACGAAGAAAGAAATCGAAGAAGAAAGATAAGGAAGAGAAGAAAGAAGACCTTAGTTCTGCGCTGTAACATTATAAGACTGTTTTCATTAAGGTTTTTTCGAAACATTGTTGTGATATAATTAGAATTTAAGATTCTGTTATAGATACTTTTGAACTGACCAATAGTTCATCTACAAGAAAGCTATCATTGCTAACCTTTTTCTTTGAGGTTTTGATAATTAATGTTCATATTCGAACTACTACTATATAGGAATCATAATGATCAATTGTTTAGTAGAAAAGCTTTTACTATTACTATACACTAAAATCAGAAGCACATGGCAGACATTTTTGGAATTTCAAGGTTATCCTATTGTGAAATATTCCTTTACATCCAAGAAATGAAATATTTGCAACTATTGTGAGTACTTTTCTTTTTCTTTTGGTAATAGACATGGTCATATTTTGCGGTTTCATAGCTTTTGATGAATTTTCCATAAAGGGGCGAGTTTTCACTAGGGGCACAAACATTTCAGAGATGTTTTATTTTTAATAAAATAAAATATTTCCATATAAATTTTTCACAATTCTCCCAAACTTATGAAACTACATCATACTGTAGTTTCATCAGATAAGTAGTACATGCAGGTACTTAGCTCAATAGAAGGAAAATCCAAACAGGAATGATTTAAGAACTGAGAAGATTGAGTAATTGTGACGTAAGTTCCCGAAATTTCGTAATTTTGCGGTTTATTGATATTCAATATTACCATAGGTTAATTTTCAATCTATTATTTATGTAAAATATCAAAATTATTATTGAAACTATAGTTTTCTTCCATTAAATGATTTACTAACTGTAATTCTGATAGTTGTTTGTCAAAATTGATGTCGTGCTATGATAACCTAATAATAAAATTTCTAATATTTCCACCGATATGAATTTTGTTGAAAAACAGATAATTTATATCTCTTATGAATTTTGGATTCACAGATTTCAGTATAGCATCCTGAAGAGTTATCCATACTGAAAGTATGGATGGAAATCATGAGATAAAAACAGACTTCAAATTTAGATTGGGTGTACTTATTTGAGTTGATATTTTCTATTTTGATTGGTCTCTTCAATACAAGAAAAACCTCAAGGATTACATGTTGAAATTGCTTATTATCATAATAGATGCCAATCATACCAACCATTATTGACCGCTATATGCTTCATAATATTGAACTCTTTCAAGAAATTATTTTCTGACATTGGTATCGCGGTGAGTATATGTATTCTATTTTTAAAAGTAGTTATTTTATGTTTTAGTAAATGGCCGGAAGGATTATGAATGGTTAGATCTGTGAAGGATGATTTATGGAAAATAGTAAAATCATATCTGTGATTAATTTTGATTGAAGTTGAATCTAAAAGTTAATGGAACTCTCAGCTTACATTTAAAAACTGACAATTTCAGTCTCTTTTCAGATTTTCCCTCTATTGAGCTCAGTACCTGCTTCTACATACGTAATATACAGGGTGCTAAACTAAACAAAGGCTATATCGACCAAGATATTCATTTCTGATCAAAACGCAAAAACAGGTCAATTTTTGTTTCAAGGACATCTTTTGCGGTACAGAACTTGTCTGAAATATCAACCCCCTAAGCGGGGGTTGCAATCTTTGAACATTTTGAATGAGGAAGATGAGTCGGGTGATAACGTTGAACAAATTTCCATTTTTAATTGAAAACTGTAAAAGATACAGGGTGAGCAACCGAAAGATAGGGAAGACTATTTCCCTGAGACTATTCAAGTTTCAGTGAAGTAAGATGGCACAGATCCATGCTGATCAATGGCAGTCATCATCAAGTACCATCCCCATCTCGAATTTCAACCCCTGGAGCAGGGGTGACAACGCTTGAAAATTTGGAAGAGGGTAGATGGGTCGAGTGATAACTCGAAAGAAAGGTATTATCTTTGTCTGCATTCCCGTGAAAGAATTTTCATTTTTGATTGAAAACTGTAGAAGGAACAGAGTGAGCCACTGAGAAAGAGACTTTGTCTTATATGTCTTGAATCTGCAGTGGGTTACATATGTCCCGATAGGCTCGAAAGGGTTAATGCTCTATATTTCTCTTACCAGTTTTTCTGAATATTGAAAAAGAATGAAGATTGTTCTCATTAAAGAAGCATCATGATCATGGAGGTTATATTAAGTACCTACTCTGCTGCAATGTTAATGTACATTTAATTTTCATCATGTTTTCGATATTGATACAGACATTCTTGCACCTGTTTGAAATAATGTTCTCGAAATAGGCCGAAAATGATTTCTTCATCTAACATTACCAAATCTCATTCCATGGAATGTGGTTTCTGAGTTTGCAACCAGAGAATACTCACTAGAATCAAATTTTGGTGTTATGGAAAACAATTCATAGTTCAAGTGACCTAAAATTTCTATTACTGCAATCCACTATTATGAAAGTGCTTTGTCTTGATGTAAGAATAAGTTTTCCTTCTTCATTCGGGCTCGATTATCAGAATATCGTCTTTCAAATGCTCTAATAGCGCCATATAGTATTCGCTATTGATTGAAATATCGCATCTCAAAAGTAGAGGTCATGATCTCACTAAATTGTATTCAACGTTATTCCAAATCAAAAACACTAATATAATCGGTTCGTTCAATTATTCTTACGAATCTTTTGAAGGGGCTACATAAAAAGTCGCCCAATTGATTCTTGGATGTGGATTAGAATAATAATTGAAAGTATAAAAGAGTCGTTCACATGCTAATGATATTTTACGAAGTTTTGATTTGATAAAAGTTCATCAATATCCAGAAGAACAGTCGATTTCGAAATCCTCATGTGATTTATGGTCTTTTTTTGTATTTTTTCGCCTTCACAATATATGACGATAAACCTGTATAGTAGTAGTCGTATAAAGAACATTCGTTTCTCTGAAAACGAAAATAAACGACTGAAATGTAATGCTGCGAATTGCTTCTGCACAATTTGCTTCCAATAACCAGAATAAACATTCATTGATTACACAGAGTGGGCCACGGTGGATGACCTAGTAGACATTTATGGAGAATAGGTCAGAGGATTTCCCTGAAAATTTGGGTGATTATATTGTCGGACTTGATCTAACCTTCTAAAATATCTTAAATAATGCGCTTATATCAGAAGCAGTAGTAACCCTTTTTATCTCTATACCTATATTCAACGATAATAACAATTTTTTCATGTTTTATCTCTCAAAAAGTGGTTTCCTAGATTGGTTATCATTTCTCAACCTGAGCTTCATAAACTACGAAACGCCGCACTGGTATTGATAATATTTTGATCCTTAAAAGTATTGAAAAAAAAATTCTAAACTGATTGTTGTCAAATTCGAAGTATTCTAGCAGCCAAATCTCTAAAATTTACTATTTGCGAGATTATCGCGATGTGTAAACACACTGAAGAATTTTCATTCAAGGAACAATATTCAACATTCCGTAGAATGTTGAATATCCCCCCTTGAAGGTTCTACTTTTCCGATACACCCTTCATAATCACCGTCAACCGAGGCCACACAGCATTAGGACAGCACGGTCCGATGTCATGAATAGGAGAAATAGGACTGCAATGCACTGCAGTCTTGGTCTCATTTGACCTCGTCAGTAATACATACCCTTTCGCAACATCAGGCTACACTTTCACCTACTGATCTCAATTTTTTCGAGTGCTAGTAAATATGTGAATGTTACTTGGCCCTTCAACGAACCGAGACTGAGGCTACTTCACCATTACCACCGGGAAACCGTGATAACAAAGCAAGATAAACAGAAAACCTTAAGCAGTCACACTAGTTCGACAACTCACTGCAACGCTACACACGGTGTCAGCTAGGAAGTGGTCTGTTGAAAGACCAACGCTCGTTTTTCCTATCTAGTTGTCAACCAGGCATACACAACATCTCTAAACGTTACTATTTGCGAGATATTCCCAGTGTGTAGACACATTGAAGAATATGAATTCAAGGAACAATATTCAACAAGGAGCTAGCTAGCTCCTTTAAGGGGGGATATTCAACATTCTACGGAAGGTTGAATATTGTAACGATTTACCTACTGCCTTGGCAGAAAAAATATTACAATTAGCGGATGATATCTCAATTATATTAGAAGGGGATAAAAAAGACAACAATCTCGAGCATAAAATATCCTACAGTTTGAACGAATTAACCAAATGGTTTCGTAGTAATAACCTACAACTAAAACACAGATATTGAAGTTTTCTTTCAGTAAGGATAGAGATCAGATTTCGGTTATTCATGACAATATGACTCTGAAATCCGTTAAAGAGGCCCTTTTTCTGGGAGTGAGTTTAGATTCGAGGCTCGACTGGAAGTGCCACACCGACATAACTGCAAAAAAATTGTCAAGATTCGTTTACGCTTTGAAAATGTTACTTAAACTTGTGAACAAAGTGTTTTGAAAGCGTACTATGCATATTTTGAATCAAGACTCAGATATGGTATAATTTTGGGGAAACTCCAGTGGGGCGTCGAGACTGTTCAAGATGCAGAAGAGGTCCATACGAGGCATATGTAGGTTACGTGCACTGGAGAGTTGCAAGAAATATTCTGCTGAGGATGAAATACTTACCGTACCTTCACTTTATATTTATGAAAGCATATTGTTTGTTGAGAATAATCTAGGTTCATTTAAAAATAATAGTCAACACCTCTATAACACTAGAAATAAAAATGAACTAATCTGTGATAAATACAACTATTGCTATTTACAGAAGAACTGTGAGTTCATGTTAACCAAAATTTTCAATAAAATGTCAAATGAATTAAAGAATAGTCCACTGAAGCGACTTAGAACAGGATTGCGTAAGGCTTACAGTGAGAGAGCATATTACAACCTCGAAGAGTATTTTAATGATTCCAGTATTTAATTCAATGTGGTGCTACAGTTTTCTTGTTCCCTTTCATTGATGATTTGATTAAGTAAAGTATCATGTTGGTTTGTCGAATGTAGAATAGTTTTGTCATATATTCACCTGCTTTCTTATGATATTTTGAAATTTTTAATGTTTAAACTAGATTGCTACTTTGATAGTTCGTATACCTTGTAGGTGATTTTTTATATGTTAACGAACGAATAAATGAATTGATTGATTGAACCAGATAGAAATGAGGAGCGTCGGTCTTTCGACAGACCGTTTCCTAGCTGACTCGGTGTGCAGCGTTGCGGTGAATTGTCGAACTAGTGTGACGGCTCGGAGTTTTCCTGTTCATCAATGTTTATTTATCACGGTTTCCCTGTGGCAATGGTGAAGTGGCCTCTGGCTCGGTTTGTTGGAGGGCGCAGTTACATTTACATGTTTACTAGCTTTCCAACGAATTGAGATGAGTAGGTGGAAGTGTAGCCTAATGTTGTGAATGGGTATACAATGCTGAAGAGAACAAATGAAACCGAAACTGCATTCCATTCTATTCATGACATTTGACCGTGCTGTACCCCTGCTGTGTGGCCCCGGTTGTCAGTGATTATAAAGGGTGGATCGGAAAACTAGCTCCTTCAAGGAGGGATATTTAACATTCTACGGAAGGTTGAATATTGTTCCTTGAATTACAATTCTTCAATGTATTCGAGTAGCTTCAAGCAACAACAAAAATATTTTTTTCATATGGAATTACAAAACATTCATCTCGGTAAATGAAAGGTATAATATTCAGGAATCCAATTTTAGCAAACAGAATTTGCGATAAAAATAAAAACGTAATATTTAATGAAAATACAATAATTGACGATAGATAAATTTAATATAGAATTACCCAAGCGGGCACACTATTCCAATATCATACTGAGTGTTGCCGCATTCAGTAGATTCTCATGAGTCAAAAGTAAAAACAATGTTTCGTGCACAAGAAAATGCAGTCATTATAAAGTGGAAACAGTCACTAGAATAATCGAAGATATTGTTCAAAATGATGTTCATTAACTTCCAAATATTTTGAATACCTACTTATATGAACGACTGTTGTAGTAGCTCCCACAATTTCTCAAGGATCCAGCTTTGCAAAGCAACGGCACATTCTGTGACTTTATCCTTCTTCCGGTTGCATGATTATTAGGTTAAATTTTAATATTTGATTGGAAAGTTTTTTAAAATACCTTTCATTCAACGAGATGATATTTAGAATTTTAAACTTTGAAAATTTGAAACAACACTCAACTTAATATGGAACAAAATTTTCAACGTATTTTCAAGAATCAAAACGTTATGCATACGATTGTGAAATTTCTAAACTGTGCAGCTCCAGGTTCAGAAATAATAAGATTTCAAGGAAACTCAAGCTTGTCATTTTCTCTTTAACCGTTGAAGAAACTTATAGGGATATGTATTTGAAAAATTCTTTAAGTAAAGATTATATTCAGCGTAAATCATTCAAAAAACAAGAGATACTTCGACTTGTTAATATAAACGGAACACCGTATTCTTTAGAATATTTTAGAAAGGTAGATCAAGTCCTTAAATAGAATCTCTCCAATTTTCTGGATCATCTTGTGACCCATCCACTATCAACGTCAAGTAGGCCATCTACCCTGACCCATCCTGTATATCGGAATGAAATTGCACTCGAATGTTTGGAGATGCTGCACAAAAAGTTATAACTCGATCATGATATCTGAATTTTGATAATTGTGATCTGAAGTACGCAGTTCATTGGTTGGAAACACGATAGAGTATAGTACGATATTAAATGAAAATATTTATGAAAATTTTTGGGAAAAGATTAGGCGTCTATGCGTATTCTTCAAAGTTACTTTTAATTCTCATGATATTACATTGAAAACGCAAATTAAGACGGGGACAAAGAATTTTAATAGCAATCATTCTACAACTGAATTTGATCTAATCCAGAAAACTGAAATATTTCTAACAAAATTATGTATTTGTGCACATTTTAACTCCTAACGTTTTCGAGATAGGTTCATCAAATTTTAGAATAAGGTTACATAATATGAATTACAAGAATACACATCCAAACAATTAACAGAATCTACAGGAATATTTTTTCAGAAGCTTGTCCTACTTTCTCCCCTGAATTTATTTCAGGAAAGTTCGAAGAGTGAAAATTGTTTTTCCATTATATTTAAAAATTTTCTGTCTTCTTATAGTTATAGGTTAACCCGGATTTTCTAATTGGAAAAACTATGTTTTTAGTAAAACACGTTAATACTTTAGGTTTCAATATCAATATTGAACAGTATAAATATAAGAAGAACTACTTCGCAAAAATTAGTGGAAATGTCTTCTTCTAGCCCTTATACACAAATAATCTCGCTCTAGGAACTATTTCTTACGTTTTGAAACCCATTCATTATTCTTTTTCACAGTACATCGACTATATTTACTATTGCTGAACATTCTAGAGCAGGGGTTCCCAAACTTTTTTGTACCACGCCACTTCTGATTATTTGGAGAACCCCACGCCCCCCTTTGTACCTATGATGTAAATTGGAACAAGTATTACATGAAAAACGATTATAATTACTGATACAAATTTTAACATTGTAATATAGATACATTTTCAATTTAACGAAGGTTAAACAATAGGCCTACCTACTCAGTCGCACTCACACCAAGGCCAAACGGAGGTAGAGGTAAACACAGCCGTTGCCGTCGAGGGGGATGGTTTCGAGAACCTAGAACTCTTGTGTGCTTTATAGTTTCAAAAACTGTAGCCCTCTTCGATTAGGTTTACAACTTTATTAAAACTTTATTTCAAAGATTTAAGGAAAATTATTTTTGTAATTTTTTTATATATTTCATTTGGGTCACGCCCCTCCTGGGCTTTCTCCACGCCCCCCAGGAGAGCGCGCCCCCAAGTTTGGGAACCCCTGTTCTAGAGTCATGAAATGCCCCTATGGGTCGGAATCTAGGCTATTTAGATCAGGAGATCTTTGGACCTATGGTTCAATTAGCGATTCATTGCAGACTGGTGCGTTCAAAGTTGGAGTTTGCTACTGATCACCTGCAGAAATCGAACCTTAAAAAGAATCCCAAAGAAAGAGCACTCCGAATGTGATATGAGTATAGAGTCACAAAAGATGCGCCAAACATTCAGAACAGCTTCTTCAATCTGTGGTATTAGAAGAGTTCGTAGTTTGCCAGCATCATCACTGTTCTTATTGAAAGTTCCAATTTCCACACGTATGAATTATCATCACAACGAGAATATAACGCATATTGGAAACACTTTCATACTTTACAACTACTGAATAATATTTACACAACTTACGATTTCATACAAACGAACTGAAAGATAAATAATTTATTAATAGAATGAAAAATAATTTAAGTATTTAGAATCTACCAGCATCGCACTGCAAAAAAGTTCAGGAGAGAGAATAGGTCCGGTATGCTGAAACATTATCATTCTGCGGTTTTGTTGACAGTTGGACATGTATATTGTATCTTACATTGTCATAAAAAATCATCGCATCAATATTGAAATTTTTTCCTAATCTATAGGCAAGTGTCCTAAAAATATTTCCTTATATCTAAAATATCTTTTTATAGAACAGAAAATGACTTTTGATATGATTATAATTACAGTTATCACTCAGATTCAAAATAAATTGAAACTGAATTTGAAGAGAAACAACTTTTTGCTGCATTCTAAGATGCACAACTCATTTCATAGAAGCTACAAAAATCATAGAATAAGTCAGAATCACGACCTGGTGATGAAGTGTCGTCGATATATATATATATATATATATATATATATATATATATATATATATATATATATATATATATATATATATATATATATATATATATATATATATATATATATATATATATATATATATATATATATATATATATATATATATATATATATATCAGAATCACGACCTGGTGCAAATAAATCTCTACAACGCCAACGACTAGCGAAGTTTTTTGGTTATCTCGTTGAAAATCGACTGGAAAATGACATGTGCATTTATGTATCTCACATTGTGTTACCTTATTCGAAAATTTGAAGAGAATATCCCGAAAATTGCAGTAGCCATACAAAAATAAAGAAATTTAAACACCCTGTAAATCCAAAATGAAATAAACCTAAGTTCATTTGAAATTTTAGTCATTAAAATACTCGAAGAAGCACTCCATTCCTTCAGAACGTGATATTCTGAAACCCGTAGTACGAAATATTACATAATTTTCATTATTAATTTGTATCTCGAACTAGCTTTATAATATTACGAAAAATAATAAGAATCAGAGAAAATATCTGGCTAGTAAATATTCCAACCAGTGAACAATATATTGATGTCTATTATATGAAAACAACTTCAACAAATATTTTTCAGAATATTAAAATCGAGTACTGAAGTTGCTTTTCAAATATATTATCAATGTAACCACGAATTCATTTTTTCATGTGAAATTTTATTTTATTTTCGTGACAGTGTTTATTATATTCTAAAGAGGCAAACATTACCAAGAAGCTACAACAAAATATCACAGCAAATCTCGTTAATTCAAGGTGATACTCAGTTATATTAATCTAACAAGTAAAATGTTCGATCAAGTGACCTAGACAAATCATACTATTTATCTTCTGTCTCTAGTATGTTATGATCGAAACAGAATAATTCACCTGATAACGACCTTAATCTAAATATTTTCGATGTCAGGACATCAGTCAAATGATCCCAAGGCACGAGGGTATACATTCAAAGTCGGCAGAGATTATTTACTGCAGTCGTGTACATACCAAACCCTGCCTAGTCGTTTCGACGAGTTTTTCATCAACAAATATCGTTTTCGTGCCGAAAATGTGGCAGAGCGCAAGAATCAATCGAGCATATAACATCTAGCTGCCCTATCCTTGCGCCTAGGGATTATCCCGATCGACAAAACGCTGTTGCCAAAATATACCACCAGAATATTGCTTCGAACATGGGATTGTGCAGAGAAATAACACCGCACTATAAGTATAAACCTCAACCTATTCTGGAGAACACCGAGGGTAAGCTCTATTGGGACACCACATTGGTGACGGATGGGCCGATCTTCAACGACAAAACTAACTCTGCCACCTTGTTGGATATCAGTATCCCTGCCAATGAGAACATCAATCGAGCATACACCGAGAAGATTACCAAGTACCAGGACTTTGCGTTTGAATTGAAAGAAGTGTATAAATTCACTGTCACTGTGACTGTCTTACCTATCATAATATCGGTGAATGGACTCGTCTAGGTGCATCTACAGGAGAACACCAAACGCCTGGATTTAAAAGGGAGATCATTTCTAGCGCACAGAAGGAGAATATTAGGATATATATATATATATATATATATATATATATATATATATATATATATATATATATATATATATATATATATATATTCGAACCTAAATTCCACCAAATGTTGATGTTGAGATTCTTCTTCAATGAAGATATATAAAACATAATCAATCTATAACAATTAGAAACAAAAAGAGTTAGGTCTAATACTATAAAAAAGAAACACATGAAAAGTATTCGGTATTACTTATGTCCAAACATGAGCACAGAGAGAAGCCTCATTCACCATACAAAGGTATTTAATGGTTAGTGTAAAGGTTCCTGGTGACGTCACCTCTGATTTTAGCACACATACACACTGATTCTGAGGTTGAACTAGTATAAATAAGATATGGCAAATAAATTGAAATTTTAGTTATTATCAACATTCATTGTGACTGAATATGACTGGCTACGATTTTCTAGTTAGATCAGTAATAAATGCGACTGATAATCCCTGAAATGGTGAAGCACTATAATTTCATACTGTGATATTTCGTTGCGTGTTCTTGGTTATGCTTTTGGGACTTTCATGAATTTTATATGAGTTTTTGATAATATATATTCCTCGACAATGCAATTTACAACAATTTGATCATGTAAGATATTTGTCAATACCTTCAAGTCAAAAGAAATGTTTACATTTATCGATTGTTAATATTCTTGCGAGGTAATAATGTTACTCAAAATTTTGGGGTTTGATAAAGTTATATATCATATGCTAACAATGATCATACATCAGAAGATAAGACTTTGGTATTACCAAATATTGAAAAATATTCAACTCATCATTCCAAAGAGTTCATTCAATAGTGCTTAATTAGATTGATCTCTATGAAGCTTGAATAATCGTGGTTTTGCCAGGTAACAGGAGCTTAAAATATAGGTGCCATACTCTGATTTAAATTGCTTTTGTATTTTTCTTTTAAACATGGAAAACAGATATAATTCATCGAATAGAAGATAAGTTTTTGCTCCTTATGGAGATGCACATATATTTCATAGAATCAACAACAATCATAAAAAGTCAGAATTATAACATGGTGAAAAGAAAAACCTATTGAGTGCCAACATATGGAAATTTTGTGGAAAATTTACTGGAAAATAGCTATTGTCGAATAGAATTATGAAGCTCTTAGGAAAACCACAATACAGCTATAAGAAAATATAATAATATTGATTATTCACTTTCAAGATTTATTCAAAATTAATATCATTGAAAAGTGAAGGAGAAAAACTGAAACCAAAAACGAAACAAAACTAAATTCAAATGTGAAAAGATTCGAATGGTAGAGAAATGAATAATAAAAATAAGTAGAATAATATAATCATACTGTAACAATAAAATTCCTTCCCTTTTTTTCTAAACTAATAATTCATTAATGATTATTATAACAATTAATTAATTTCGTTTTTGAAAAAAAACGGTGACAAAATGTTTTTGTTTTTGGAGAAATATTGAAATAAAAATATAGAAAATCATACAACATTGAACAGTATGACATTGTTTTCAGTTAATCAAATTAAATCTTAAAAGTTTGTGAAATTCCAAACCATTAATGCTTACAGATTGCTGAGGTTCATTCTTTATTTAGTTATCATCGTCAAAATTAGAACAATTATCTCTCAAGCTATTATCTCAAAGTTATAAATTTCTTCAAATAAAAAGATTATCATATCAACCAAACTAACTAACCATCTAGCACATGCTTGGATGAATATTGTAATATGTATCGCGCCGTCACCTACCTTTCAGTTCGTCTGACGAGGTGTTTTAGCTTTCGAAACTATCTGGCTATTAGAGAAACATCTCATAGTCACCCTAGTAGCATGTATAAACATCAGGTTCTATACTATGAAAATATAATTGCAATTTCTTGAAGCTTAAAAGTGTCCGACAAAGGTTTACTAGTGATCGGCAAGGAATGTGGTGAATTTTCATGATATCCTAAAGTTTAGGTAGCTACTCTATGTATAATACTTTACTGCTACCTACGAAATTCACGTTGATCCAAACTTCATAGCAGTTCCTCCTTCCTATTGATGTTAGGGTAATGCACTGACAAATTTCTAGTTTTTCGAAAAATGGGAAATGTTCTTTGCCTCTTGAACTACATGGATCAGTCGTTCCCATCAAATTTGATTTAACATAAATAATTAGTTCTTACTGGTTTGAAGAATTCTTCAAACGTTGTTTGTATAATATCAATATTCAATACAAAAGTATTCATTAACTAGATTGTATGTGACGTTTTCGAGAACGGAAACACATATATCGGGCTTTCCATATTACTGTTATTATATTTCGATATGTTTTGTTGGTATCGAACATTAAACGATGAGTATATAATAAATTATCAACTACTCCTTATTTAAAGATAATGGTATTGTTATTCGAATGGTAATTTCTGTTCACTCTCAAAGCGAGCACTCATATTTAAGCATTCATATCATACTTACTTCCGTTATCATACCAAAAGAATAATTACATGAAGTTTTGCATAAATAAAATGAATCTCGATGAATATTCGTATATACAAGTATTTTTGTAGAATTTTATATAACGTTTTATATACACGAAAATTATATGATTATACAGTAGGTGATCTTTTTGATGTAATGAGATAATTTTGGTAGATATGTTATTTCAGTAAACTGAATTCTAAGTGAGAAATATATTTCAATGTATTTATTTATATTATTTTATATGCTCGATGCCTACAAGTTTGCTATATTAGACTGATTTAGATAGTTCTTGTGAAACCATTTTCTCCAGGTGATTTTTAAATTTTTCATACTATGTTATTATGATATTGGGGCATTGTTATCTATTTTACAAATTTTGAAATATCTCTAAAGAGGTAACAATACTAGAAAATATTAAAAATATGAATGAATATTGGAAATGTTATTCACTTGTCTAATATGAGAAAAATATGTAGGAAAATTTAGTTGAGTCTGTTCTTGCTTTTCTTTATCCAATTTGAAAATAATATTTTCATATTTCTGAGCCTATAAATGAATTTTTAACCAACATTTTGAAAGCTAAATAGTTCATCATTTAATATTGTCATTTCAACTATGTACATTTATTACAACGTGCAATGCCTCAAGGCATAGATCTTAAAAAAAATTCTTATATTACTATACAAACATTTTTTTGTTGATGAAAAACTTACTATTTAAACTTTCATTTAGTTGTGGAAAGAAATACTAGTCGTCGGATATAGCTTAATCTGATGAACACGATAAGTGTTTGCGTAGTTCATACAACTATTCTGCTTTTGAACATGCAATTTATGTGCACGAAATTGTCTGCAAGGACAAAGCACCCTTACATCACTATTTCCCGTCTTCTCTCCACAGGAAATATATATACTTCTAGTACTCTTATAATTAGCTCATGTGCAAGCTAATACACGTAATCCTTTCTCATTGACACAAATATCACACTTTTCCATGTTATGGATTCTTTAAGATAACCAAGAGCAAATCATTATTTTTTGTTAATTCCAACACCACTTCAAAAGATTAATTCGTGACGTCACGGCGTTGCTCTTGCTACTGATAAATCTTCTGGTTTTCTTCAACTTATCCACAGTATGTCGCTTCGTAAGCCCTTGAAACCAATTGCGATGTGCTAGCTTCTTGTTGTTTTTGCAGTGTTGCTGATACAACACCAGTTTTCTGCCAAATTTTTGAATTGAGACAAAATTGCATATTGGACAACAAGTAAACATTTGTCTATACTATCTACTTTACATTATTTACGACCATCAAATTTCATAAAAAATGAACACACAATTTTAATTTTTTATTTCAACAATTTTGAATGATTAATATAGTACAGTTACTACAACTGTTAAACACGTACAACATTGATGTCTTATATTTGTTAGGTGCGACGATATTTTATCTCATCCCCAGCTTTAGATGATGTATCTATTTATCTATTTTGTACGAATCATCAACATTACCTTCATATATTGCTGAAAATTCCCAACCACCATGCCATTTCAGAATAAATTACCACCAGCGTCTACTGATATGGTGGCCCACGATCGCCGAAGAGAATGTTCAGCGTATTGCTTTGTATCAGACAATCTCAGATAACTCGATAATATTTTTGTTATTTTAAAATCTTATTGATACCAATTTTCTGTCCTTTCTTTCCATGCTCTTATATAATCACTTTGTTCTTCGCCCATCTGTCTGTTAATCGATAGATAGACTGTCTTGACAGATATGTCAAAACAATTAATTAATTGATGAAGCCTGATCTACGTGATAGTTGATATTCATAATGAATAATATAAATAAAACAAGTTCCTATATTTTAACTATCACTAATTATTGATGTAAAGAATGACAAAATTTTTACATTGGTTGGACTGGTTTCGGACATACGTCCATTATCAACAACAAGCTAATGAACACTGAATAGTCATGTACAATACAGGAATTACCATCAATAAAATGCTAGTAGAGGTCACAGTAACTTGAATAATGGTGATTGGTAGTTAAATAAATCTACCTGTTCGTTAAGGAGCATAACCCTTTCTACCCTAGATGCCTTGAAAATTTCCATCGATTCAAATAAATTGAGTTTATAAGATTAATCACAGGAATGAAGAATTTTTAGCTGTTGGAGTTCTGGAAAAGGATGACATTCATTCAGACAATGTGCAGCTAAAGCTGAATCATATTTCTGATGTAGGAATGACCGGAAATATTCTTTGTATCTAGCCTTGAAAGAGCGTCCTGTTTGACCTATATAAAAGGAATTGCACTCAGAACATCTTAACTGGTATACTCCTGATTTTTCGAATTTATCGGTTCTATATTTTGTGTTGAAAAGCAGGCCTGACAATTTGCTAACTGGTTTGAATGCAATATGAACTTTTTACTATCAGACAAAATTCTAGCATCCTGTTCTGACGTCTTCCCAAAATATGTTAAAGACATAAATTTTTCGGGCTTTTCTCTCTTGAATTGGGGATATATCATGTTGAATGTGTTGTTGCGTATTTTTCGATTAATCAAACTCTCTATTGTTTTTATATCGAAGCCGTTGTTCTCTGCTATTAACATAATGGTGTTAAATTCTGATTGTCGGTCCATGTCCGATAAAGGCAAAGAAATCGCTCTGTGAATCCTGGATTTGAAGGCTGCTATTTTATGAGAATACGGGTGAAATGAATTTATGAGTATGACATTATCCGTGTATGATGGTTTTCTGACGATATTAATTGATGAACGGTTATTATTCTCCCGGGTAATAGTTAGATCTAAGAAATTGATTTTACTATCGACTTAATTTTAGGATGAATGTTATTAATTAGATTCAGGAAGATTTCTAGTTGTCTATTCGTTCCAATGAAACAGGCTAAAATGTCATCAACATATCGGTACCAAAATAGAATATGCCTTTTCGTCAAAGGAGACGTCATAATTTTAGTGTTTTCCCAATTAGACATGAAAAGTTCAGATAGAAGGGGACTAAGGGGTGAACCCATAGCTAAACCATTATTTTGTGAATATATCTTATTATTGACCTGAAAATAATTTTGGGTCAAGCATAAATCCAACAGAGAAATTAACTCATCTTTACAGACCACGCTGAAATTTTTTGCCTCTAGAATACTCGATATTAAAGAGACACAATCTGTTGCAGGTATATTCGAAAACATATTATCTACATCTAATGATATTAATTTTGCGGTTATATTGTGAATGAAAATCTGAAATTGATTTGAATTTTGTATTCAGTTGCTTAGCAACTATTTGTGTTGGGCTATTGGTATATGACATCTGTGGACGATGGGGTTATTTTCTTTATGGGTTTTAATGAGACCATATAATCTAGGAATTCTAGGATTCACTTTAATCCATCTGTTTATCTAGAAGCTACTAAAAAGTGATTGCATATCATAAGAGGCTGCTCTAAGTTGTTTTTGTATACGTGGTGTTGGGTCTCTATGAACGAGTGTAAGCGCTTCTTTATTAATGAAATCTTTCATTGTTTCCTCATATTGTACTTTTGGAATAACAATTATAGCATTCGACCTATCTGCTCGCGTGATTACTAATGAATTTTAAAAAATTGTGCGTTTGATATTTTTGATTAAAATTTTATCTTTCGAGTTGGTTTGACGGACGTATGTTCGAAACCGGTCCAACCAATGTAAAAATTTTGTCATTCTTTTCATCAATAAATTAGTGATAGTTGAAACGTAGTAACTTGTTTTAACTTTGTTTTTTTTTTAATTTCTTTATATGTCAAGACACTCTTTCAGAAACGTATAAGGTTGTATTGAGAGATTTGGGGAGTCTTTGGCTGTGGCTCTCGATATTTCGAAAGCTTTTGATCGCGTTTGTCATAAAAGTCTGGTTAGTAAATTGTCTGCATATGGTTTGTCCCAACGGCTATGCCTATGGATTTCGAGTTTCCTCTCCGATAGATCTCTCAGTGTGGTCGTGGATGGGGTTACTTCTAATACAATTGACATTAATGCCGGTGTGCCTCAGGGCTCCATCTTGGCACCAACTCTAATTTTGCTTCATATAAATGACCTCCTTACTGTAGCAGATTGTAAACTCCACTGCTTTGCGGATGACAGTACACTTCATACATCTTCTTGCTCTGTAAAACCTCTGTCACCATGAGACACGAACGAAATACGAATCCAGCAGTGCAACAAAGTCAATAACGACTTGAAATCAGTTCTTGATTGGGGATCTGCTAACCTGGCAGAGTTCAATGCTAGTGAAACCCTAGCCTGTTTATTTTCTAGGAAGAATGAGACCATCTCACTTACTTTCTATATAACAATGCTTGGAGTAACTATCGGCGACAATCTATCATGGCATGACCATGTTGTGAATATTGCTAAGTCAGCGTCAAAAAAACTGGGATTTCTCTATCGCGCAAAGAAATATTTCACTTCACTTCACTTACCAATTGCTTACTCTCTATAAATCTCAAATTCATCCTGTTATAGAATAGGGCTCCTATGTATGGGGTTCTGCTCCTGAACACAGCTTGAAACTCCTGGACTCCATCCAGAAGAGAGCAATTCGGTTAATTGGAGACAATTCAATCACAGATTCCATTCCACTACTGGAACATCGAAGATAATTTGGTGAGCTTTCTTTTTTTACAGGTACTTTCGTGAAAGATGCTCTGAGGAACTTTCTACGCTTGTTCCACCGCTTGTTTCTATTTTAAGGCAAACAAGGCAAACTCTTGTCAATCGCCCATTCATGGTTGAAATGAAGACACCTAGAACGTTTCTATATCAGAATTCCTTTTTTCATGCAACGGCCAAACTCTGGAACTCCCTTCCATGTAACGTATTTCCTCATGACTATATCCTGTTAGCATTCAAGCGAAATATTAATCGTCTATCCTTTTTATCCTTTTCAGGTACTCGCGGTGTCGTCAAGACATGATTGGATTTGCTTTCTAGAGCGAGTAACTTTCCGATAAAAAAAAGGAAACTGCCAAAGCGAAAATATGATAATGAAATAAAAAACCGATTCTTACCAGACCACTGAGAAAAGAACAAGCAATAAAATATTATGGAGTACGAAAATTTTTGATTTTGAATTTAATTCGAATAGTTCTTATTAAACAATTATGACATTATTTGACATTTTTGGAGTATGATGGGCTCGATGTCGCGAGCTGCTTTCCAAATGATTCTGCACAAAAAAAATAACGGGGTCAATTTTGTGATTTGACAATTCTTAAATAAAGGACTTCAAACAACTACGTATTCCGTAGGTGCAGGAGAGGTTTCCAACTAATATTCACTCAAATCCACATAAAACAAAAAAAAAAAAATATGAATAATCTGAAAAACAATAACAAACTTTTGGACAGAACCAACAGTTGCTTATACCATCAGGAAAGGGTTAGGTTTAAGTCCACCGACCAGATATAAATCAATTCAGATAGGACATCTGGAATTAAGTGTAAGTTTAATTTAAAGAAGCTCTATTAATAGAACTTGAAACTTAGCTTCAAAACCACTGAAATGGAGAATCTTTGAAGTAAATGATGATGTAATGATGATCTAGTTATTTTGATTTATAGCTCTGTTCAATAACGAATGACTGAACTTGGTCCAAAATTTCATTGCGAACAGCAAGAACAAAACTCAACTATGACGAAAAAACACGTAAGCGTTAAAAATATTGTAAATGTTAGAAAACCACTTAGATGTTCGTAGAAAATAAAAAGACGATCGTAATTTTTTAGGGAAAATAAATCGATTCGGAATTTATTAAAACTATTTTTTTAAGTCCCTCTCATTTCTTATCACAAAATTAAAGTTGCATGCATTTCACCTTTGGTCGACATTTTGATCAAAATATTCGGGTATGAAGGTTCTACTAGAGTATTTTGAATCTAATTTATTAATTTTTATATCTATATATTTCAAATATCTATGATTACAACATCGAAACATTGTTGAAGTGTATAGTTTTCTATATTCACATATATTACCATTTCTTGGAGGAATAAATTTAAACGAAATAAGACACTTTTGTCACTCTTCCACAATTCATTCAATAATCACAACCGGTTTCGACCCTACGGTTATTCTCAAGTAAATAATAATATAAGACATGAGTAGGAAAGTACAAGTACAGAATGAAATTTATCCTAAATATTGAGTAGTGGGGATCCATTATGCTCTAGTTGGCTGTTGAGGGTAATAAATTGTGGGTTTTTACATAGTTTGTTAACCTCCAAAGTTTCCAACAAACTCATCTCCCTCTGTTACATTTATGAAGGATTTTAACATTGTTCAATGATATCGAGTGGTTAGTTGAATTTTTTGTGTTCAAATATAGGCGAATTTTTATCTGAGGAAATATGTTCCTCGAATCTAGCTTCAAAACTTCTCCCTGTTTGTCCGACATAAGCTACCCGACATTCATTGCATTTGATTTCATAAATTCCTGATTGCTTGAATTTATCGTTCTTTTGTTTGGCATTGAATATTAATTTGCTTAAGTTGGGACCGCTTGAGAAGGAAGTAGTTATGTTCAATTTGGAAAAGTAGTTACTGATCTTCTTAGAGAGTTCGCCGTTGTATCTGAGACTAGTGTATCTTTTTTCCGGGGTTTCTACGATGCTATATAGTAATTGAGAGGTAATACGTTGTTTTTCGCTTTTAATGATTGTCTTTAGAAAATCTTGTGGTATGTAGTTATTTGAGGCAATTTTTCTGATGATATTAAGTTCAGTTTGAAAATTTTCTGTCGAAAGGTGAACAGAGTAAGCTCTATGAATCATGGAGCTATATGCAGCTAGTTTGTGGCTTAAATGACTGAATGTTTCCTTTCTGTAAATTTTATAAGTGTGTTGGTTATTTGAATTTGTAATGGCTATGTCGAGGAAATTAATTGAGTTATTATTTTCTCATTCTCAAGTGAAGCTGATGCGGCAATGTAATTTATTCAGGAAATTTAAATATTGCTGAATTTGTCTGTTTGAGAATATTCTGCCATCTTCAAACATACTCGAAGAGACCAATCAACTAGCATCCAATATTTACTATTCATTTTCAAAATCGAGTGTTTCCTCCCCGGGCCCCTTATTACTGCCAGTGTACGTCTCGGAAGCCCCTCAAACAAATTTTGGATCTACTCTTGAGTCACTGAGTTCCAAATTTCAGGAAGCAGATTTTGTAGTAGTATTCTACAAGGCATCATACATTTGGCTGAATTTGCCACGATATTGCATTGCTGATACCGTTCTCCAGATCGTCTGTATACAGGCATGCGTCTATCATTTGATACTAGACAGAACCTGGACTCGTAGGAAAAGATAACATTTGACCATTCTGAACTTTGCATGTTCCCTTGCAACTCGTTGCTTTCTGGTGAGACGCGGGCCGGTAAAAGCCACCCTTGGTCTGATATCGTCTTCTCTGAGCCTGTTTCTAATAGTTTACAATGAAATATGCTCATTTCTGGATAGTGCAAGTTCATTTTGTTGCATTCTAGCCGTACAGTGCCAAACTCTTAGTGCAGGTAAACGAAGCCAACGATCATCAACTGGTGTTTTCTTCCCAGTCCGGCCCTTCTTCCATATTCCCCCGTTTCGTGGTACAGATTAATTGCTCTAGAAATAGTGCTTTGGTTAACATTCAACAGGTTAGCCACGTAACGTTGGCTCGGCCCTCCTCTAAAAGTATTAAAATTCTTACCACTTCATGATCACTCAAAATAGTGCGTCCAGCAGGTTCAGCAGCCATTACAATAAAATCAAAAATTCGAAAATCAACAAGAAATACAGAGAACTTGCGTTAATTTAGCGTGAAAACTGAGGAGAAAATGAATGAATACTGATAGTCAAATAAACTCATTTTTGTTTCAGACGTGTTTGAGATCATACGAAAACCAATGTTACTACATAGATAAGAATTTTTTCCCCTCATATGTCCAAAAACATATGTCGACAAAGAAACTGCGATCGAGCTGCTTAATTGATTGTGGAATTCAGAATACCAGGTAATGCGACAATTTTTGTGGTGTGTCTATATTCTATTATAGAAAAACCAGTCCGGCATATACAGTGTGTTCCAACGAAAATTTGACCCCCCCTATAACTCCGAAACGAGTAACATTAGCGAAAAACACCAAGACACGTCGATTTTTGTTTCGAGGGGAGCATTTTCGAAATAATTCGAAACTTCTCAGATCAACCCCTACCCCCAGCAACCCTAATTTCGAAATTCATCATAGGAATAAGGGTCGAGTGGCACCTTACTGTAAAGGTCTGTCAATTCTCCATTCTGATTTGTCATTTTAGAATTTTAAATTATTATACAGGGTGTCCCAACCGAGGGTAAAGTTGAATTCCTGCAAATCCCAAATACTAAATGAAATCGATTTATTTTGGCATAATGCAAACGCAGGTTTATGCTCGGTCTAGAAAACGACCTACACTTGTGAATTTGGAGTTGGTGCAATCAACCCCTATTTCCAGCATCCCCAACTCAAAAATCATTCGATCGAAAATAGGTCAAGTGGCACCTCGTTGGAAAGGTATTTCAATTTTCTCTTCGAATTTGGTATTTTCGAAATTCAGAATCAGCATACAGGGTGTCCCGGAGCAGGAACACTGAAAACCCAAATAACTTTTGAAACTGGTTCATTTCGGTATAATACGAGAACATGTTTATGTTTGATTCGAGAATAAGACTCTCTTGCGTGAATATGGAATTTTTGCAATCAATCTCTTCCATTCAGCATCCCCAACTCAAAAAATCATACAAGTGATTACAGGTTGAGTGGCAAAGTTCCAGAAAGATTTTTCTATTTTCTGAATCACTGAGGCATTGGTTTCAGTTTGGCAATCGAGGTTTTCTGGCGTGAGGATCAGGATGAGGGGATGATAGAGAAACTGATTGGATGCTCATCTAAACAGGAAAACGAGATTTATTTAACTTGTATTCAATTGAAAACAAAAAACTAACTTGATTATTACAACAATTGTTCAAAATGACCTCCGCCCACCTCCATACAGTTATACAGACGATTTTCGAACTCTCTTCACACTAGCGAAAACTTCAGGAGTCAAAAGTCGGCATTCTGTAATAATCCTCATCCGCAGCTCCTCCAGGTTTTCTGGTCTTGTGGCATAAACTTTAGATTTTAGATGGCCCCACATAAAAAAATCTAGGGGATTTAAATCTGGTTACCTGGCTGGCCACTCAACAGGTCCTCTTCTACCAATCCACCTTCCTGGGAAATTTTCGTCTAAATATTGGCGCACCCGAGCATCATAATGCGGAGGAGCACCGTCTTGTTGAAAACGCATTTCGTCCTCAGAAAGAGTTGGATCGTTCTGTAAAATTTCTGTCAATCTAGGATGTATGTGTTCCTCTAACAACTGTAGGTAGCCATTTCCATTCAGATTACCCTCAATAAAGAAAGGCCCAACTAGATGATTGCCAAAATTCCTGCCCAAACGTTCAACTTCTGAGGCCTTTGCGTGTGGGCCTCTCTAAACCAATGAGGATTCTGTGTGTCCCAATATCGACAATTATGTCTATTCACTTCACCACTGAGCATAAAGGTGCTTTCATCAGAAAAACAGATGTTATTCAGAAAATTTGGATTAGCGTTTAGGTTTTCACTTAGATTTTCACAAAACTGTAAACGACGATCTGGATCATCTTCGTTTATTTCATGCACTAATTTTACCTTGTAGGGTGAAATTTGTGATGTTTCACGATTCTATGGACAGTTGTAGCTGATACACCAGTCAGACGAGATAGTTTTCTGATCGAAGTAGTATTCTCCATTTGTAGATGACCCACTACTGCCACTTCCGTTGCCTCATTTCTGACAGGACATGCCACTTCATGTTTTTGTTTGCCACCGAACCCGTAGCTAGGAATTTGTCAACCAAATATTTAACGTACTGGTGACTGACTCCTTTCTCTTTCAGGATGGTTCCTATCGAATATCCTTGCCGTTTCTTTGGCACAACTGTTATTTCGAAAATACGTCGATACAATTTCGACCCTTTCCTCAGTGGAATAAACCATTTTCAGATTAATTTCAACTGACGAACAACAACAATAATGAGGAACTGATCTGAATAATAATAATATTTCATTGCAAAAATGAGAAATAACAGATGACTGCACGCCAGATGGAAATGAAAAAAATGTGAACATTTTCAATGCAGAAATCAGCTTTATTTCTTCGTAATTGATGCTCAACACATCGTACCCCAATACTTTTAACAGTTTCGAATTAATTTTAGTTGATAATTTCAAATGACGATATTGAATTTTTCGAAAGCGACAACCTGTATGGAGAGCCGAACTGAATGAAATGCTTTAATCATTCTGGAATTCAAAAAACATTTCTGAAGATATGCCACTTGAATTATTTGTATGATTTTCAAGTTGGGGATGCTGAATGGAAGGGGTTGATTGCAAAATTCTATAACCACACAAGAAAGTCCTATTCTCGGATCAAACATGTTCTCGTATACCGAAATGAACCAGTTTCAAAAGTTATTTGGATTTTCAATGTTCCTGCTTCGGGACACCCTGTATGATGATTCTGAATTTCGAAAATACCAAATTCGAAGAGAAAATTGCAGTACCTTTCCAACGAGGTGCCACTTGACCTATTATCGATCGAATGATTTTTGAGTTGGGGATGCTGGAAATAGGGGTTGATTGCACCAACTCCAAATTCACAAGTGTAGGTCGTTTTTCTAGACCGAGCATAAACCTGCGCTTGCATTATGCCAAAATAAATCTATTTCATTTAGTATTTGGGATTTCCAGAAATTCAACTTCACCCTTGGTTGGGACACCCTGTATGTTAATTTAAAATTCTAAAATGACAAATCAGGGTGGAGAATCGACAGACCTTTTCAGTAAGGTGCCACTCGACCCTTATTCCCTATGATGAATTTCAAAGTTAGGGTTGCTGGGGGTAGGGGGTTGATCTGAGAAGTTTCGAATTATTTCGAAAAATGCTCCCTCTCGAAACAAAAATCGACGTGTCTTGGTGTTTTTCGCTAATGTTACTCATTTCGGAGTTAGAGGGGGGGTCAAATTTTCGTTGGAACACACTGTATAGAATTGAATGCAATAAATGGCCACCAAATCACGTAGGACAAACAGGTCGAAATTTCAAATCTAAATTAAGAAAACATCTGTCCTCAGATAACAAATCCGCAGTTCTTTAACATATTTTATCTACAAATCACATAATTTCAATGTTCTCCATAAATGCAATGACGGTATGACAATAAATTTGTTGAAAAGTTCGGAAATTAACAAACTTTATGAAACCCAAAATTCACTAATCTCAATAGTCAACTAGAATAGCATAACTCCCCATTACTCAACATTTAAAATAAGTATAGTTAGTACATTTTTTCTCATAAGTGTTAGCTCTGGCCACTTGACAATAGCATAACTGTCCCAACCGGTCGTGTGTATCAAAAATGAACATTATCAGACAGAAGTGCCGCTTTACATACTATGAAGCGCATAGAAATAAAATACATCAGTAGGTCAATGTGAGTACCATTTCTTCTAGTAGGGGTTAAGGGGAAGACGAAAAATTTATAAAAATTTGGTGATGTTCTCCATTAATAGAAATAAAAGATTATTCTTTTATTGTTGAAGTTCCGCACCCATACCCTGTACCTGAGATTTCAAGTTATGGCAAAAAAACGAATTTTACGTACCTACCTAAAGTTGGCAAATGCGGCTTATATTCCTACACGTGCATAGACAGTTCCCAGAGCATTAACATTCCCAGAGTTTTACATTTACAAATTGCTGCCCTTGTGTCATTGGATAATTGATGAATTGAGACAAAAAAATGCGAAACTGTAGTTGTTATCGAATTTCCAAAGTAAAATTAAAAGATACCAAAACCAATTGAACTCTATTGTCCTGAATTTCATAATAATTGTTCAAAATGATGACCATTCACTTCTAGACATAGTTCTACTCGATGCATAACACCCTGTGATGTTGCTCGCTTCAGTTCCTGCACATCCAGCTAAATGAAAGCATTTTGCAGTCTATTATGCAAATCATATCTTGAAGTCACAGGTTCAGAGTAAATTTCATCTTTCAGCGTTCCCCAAAGATAAAAATCCATTGGCGTTATGTCGGGTGACCTTGAACGCCACAATCCCTGAGCTGGAGCTCCATCGAGTTGGTACCAACAACGCCTTGATTCAGCTACTGATAAAGTATCAACGAAGTCACTTACTACTGTTCTCAAAATCTCTATATAAAGTTCACCATTTAAGTTTTCATCATAAACAAAATACAAAAATTTGTTGTCCTTCAAAAGTGCAAACACATCCAACTATAAATGAGATAAAAAACACAAGGTTTAACTTTAATCTACACTTTATTTGAAAAAATTCGACGACGTTTCGCTGACACAGCAGCTTTTTCAAGAATGAAAAACAGAATGAAGAGTATGGTATTATAAACAAATCGTAGAACAAGTTGGATGAATAACAGGAAAATCCACACCGAGCTATTGTACAGTTAGTATGAAAGGTAATAAAAACTAATTAAACAAGTTAAGTAGGGGTGAGTAATTCACATCTACCTGTTCATTCAAAAGCTTGTCCGAATGTTTGTATCTATTTATTTCTAATGCTTCTAGGAGATCGAATTTTGAACTTTTGATTTTATATGTAATATGTCAAAGTTTTTATCGAATGAATGGTTTTCTTTTATTAGGTGATTTGAATAATTTGAATCAGATTTATTTTTATCGAAGCTACGTTTATGTTCAGATTTTCTTATGCTAAAGCTCCTATAGGTTCTACCGATATAAATTTCATCACAAGAACCGCAATTGAGTTTATAGATTCCTGATTTACTTGATTTTACAACACGAGATTTATTATTTTTAATAAGTTTACCTAAGTTATTAGAAGTTTTGAAAGTTATATTAAGATGATAATTATCTAGCTCTATCCCAGAATAAAGATGTTACAACTGTGGAAAACTTCTATCGTGAACCAGCAGTTCGAGTGAATATATGATTCCAGCAGCTAGAGGCGGTCCGCCACTGTTTTCAAATCCATATTCGGCGGTCCTCAGCCAATATTTTCCAATGAGTTGATAGGTAAAATGTTAAACGAAAGAGGAATGTCAGTGCATGGACAAAATGTAATAAAATAATTAAATAGATCGCTTACCTCATAAAAAAGAAAAAATTTTAACGAACCAACTCAATATGAATCAATTCGGATTCGAAATCTATGATTGCGTCAAATAGATTTCTTCGGAAATCTTGAAGTTTCCCTTCAACACCAATGAAATACAACAAAATTTTATTTGACAAATTTTGAAGTTCAATTCAATTCAATTCAATTTATTCATCACACATTATGAACTACATAATAGAAATATACATCATGATATAGAGCGAAAACTCTAGGCCTGTCTAAATCAGTTTGAAAGGAATAACAGATTCATAGAAAAGTGACAATAGTCATTATAGTAATTAAACCCTAACCAATCACTCTCCCCACCCATTTGCTACCCATGGACGGAAATGCGAAAAATTTTAATACCATCACTTTCAATGAAACAGCCGAATGTGAACTTATTTAGGAGACCAGAACAAAGGAAGTTGAGAATAAAAAAACGAAAGAATAAAATTTGAATTTGGGAGGCTTTTACTTGGTAGAATTCCATTATCAATAATAAAAACAAGTAATGTGCTTTTAGGAATTTTACTTAATAATTGTGATTCGTAAAGCGTTTCACTACACTGTAGCTTCTTCAGACGAATGAATGTACAGAAAATAAAAATGAGAATATAGATACAGATGTTCTTAAGTAATTAAAAGCTTATCGGGTTGCTCTTTCTTAAGTGGTTATTGAGGAAAGGTATATCCAATAAAATTAAAGAATAGATTGCTCCCTGAACAGATTCAATAGAGGTAAACGGCTTAAATCGACTTGTTCATTGATGAGTCCACCTGAGTGTTTGTGTTTGTTGATTACTAAAGTTTCCCGAAGATTTACGTTCCAATATTTATTATCTGTATGCATAATTCCAAACTGTGGGTCAAAAGAGTGATTATTTTCTAGGAGATTATTTTTTATTTGAAGAACTGCGTTTTTGTTCCGATATTTTAATACTGAAATTTCTATGTGTTCTACCAATGTAGAAATTATTACAGCAATTCAATCTATAAACACCTGATTTATTGATTTTATCTAATTTGGTTTTATTATTTTTATATATTTGCCTAAACTATTATATGCTTGGTAAAGCTATGTTGAAATTATTGCTATTCAAGAATGATTTCAGTTTATCACTTGTGATGCTAACGAAGGTTAAGGTGTTGAGTTTTTGTTTCAATTTATCGACAGGGTTAGCTTCATTCAATGTGATTCTGCTTTGTTTTTATTTAAAATATTATTTATTGGTTTGGTATTGTAACCATTATTTTAGCTATTTGTTTAATCAATTTTAATTCTTTTCGAAATATTCTGGTGATAACGGGATGTTAATCAATCTATGAATAAAACTGTTGAATGCTGACATTTTATGTTGATACGGATGACACGACGAGTTATGTATTATAATATTTGTATGTGACGGCTTATGGTAAATTGCGAAATCATGTTTTCCATTTTCATTCGGAATTGTTACGTCTGAAAAATTTATTGAATTATTGTTTTCTATTTCGGTTGTGAATCCATTTTGGATGTTATGAATTTATATGATTTTCGAAAATTTTTAACTGTCTATCTGTTCCTGTGAAGCAAATAATGATATCGTCAACAAAGAGATACCAGTGTAAAGAATATTTACTAATTGGATGGTTATGAATTAATTTCTCTCAATTATTCATGTATATTTCTACTAACAAAGGACATAATGGATTGCCCATAATCAAGCCGTGTTCACTAGTATAATATTTGTTATTGAAATGGAACTAATTTTGATCTAAACAAATTTTAATAATGAAAGAATATCTGATTTAATGATCGTATTGACATGAATCTTTTCTAATAATTCTTCAACTAAGTAATACGTATCTTTCGGAGGAATGTTGGGAAATAGATTCTTAACATCGAAAGAAATGAGTTTGGAATTATGGTATAATGGTATCTTTGATATTGGGAATTAGTTCATGTGAATTTTCGACCGACAGTTTAGATTTAAAATCGCACCTATACTATTCAAGTCTAAACTCATTTCTTTCGACGCTAGGAATCAAATTCCCATCATTTCTTCAATTATTATAAAAGAATCATGTCAATTCGATCATTAAAACAGATATTACTTTCATTATTACAAATTTGCTAAGATCAAAATTATTTCCATTTCAATAACGAAAATAATACTAGTGAAGACGGCTTGATTATGGGCAATCCGTTAAGTCCTTTGTTAGCAGAAATCTTCATGAATAATTTAGAGAAATTAATTCATAATCATCCGATTAGTGAATATTGCTTATACTGGTATCGCTATGTAGACGACATCATTATTTGCTTCACAGGAACAGATAGATAGATAAAAATTTTTGAAAATCATATAAATTCATTACATCCAAAAATGGATTCACAACCGAAATAGAAATCATAATTGAATAAATTTCTCAGACGTAATAATTTCGAATGAAAATGGAAAACATGATTTCGCAATTTACTATAACCGTCACATACAGATATTAAAATACATAACTCGTCGTGTCATCCGTATCAACATAAAATGTCAGCATTCAACAGTTTAATTCATAGATTTATTAACATCCCGTTATCACCAGAAAATCTCAACAAAGAATTAAATTCGATTAAACAAATTGCTGAAAATAATGGATACAATCCCAAACTTATAAATAATATTTTAAATAAAAACAAAGTAGAATCGCATTGAATGAAGTTTACCCTGTTGATAAATTGAAACAAAAATTCAACACCTTAACCTACGTTGGTATTACAAGTGAGAAACTGAAATCATTCTCGAGTAGCAATAATTTCAACATAGCTTTCCAAACTGATAATAGTTTATGCAAATATATAAAAATTGAAAAATCAAATCAGATAAAAACAGTAAATCAGGTGTTTATAGATTGAATTGCAATGACTGTAATAATTTTCACATTGGTAGAACACATAGAACTTTTCATATTAGAATATCGGAACATAAACGCAGTGTTTCAAATAGAAAATCAGTTCAAATTAAGGGAATCATCTCCTAGAAAATAGTCACTCTTTCGACCCACAGTTTGAAATTTTGCATACAGGTAATAAATATTGAAGATAGATCTCTGGGAAACTTTAGAAATCAACAAACACAAACACTCAGGTAAACTCATCAATGAACAAGTCGATTTAAGCCCTTCACGTCTATTGAATCTCTTGAGGGAACAATCTATTTCTTAATTTTATTGGATGTACCTGTCATCAATAACCACTTCAGAAGGAGCAACCCGATAAGCTTTTAATTACTTAAAAACATCCGTATTTATATTCTAATTCTTATTTTCTGTACATTCATTCGTCTGAAGAAGCTACAGTGTAGTGAAACGCGTTACGAATCACAACTTTTAAGTAATATTCCTAAAAGCACATTACTTGTTTTCGTTATTGAAAGATTAAAAGGTTTTCGGGTCAGAGTTGAATGATACTATGCAAGTATGGATAGAAACTTATTATATTCTGTCACTATGAACTCTCGTAGTTTAATTTTATTAATTTTAGTTTTAGTGTTGATATTTTTCAGTTCTAGAGGAATAATTCCATAAAATTTTGGTCCATAATGGAGAAAGTTCCGTTGAAGATGAGTCCCATGAAAAAGAGGAACAACTATTGACTCATTGAATCTATATTTTGTTAGGTACGCATGTTGAACCATCATTTTATTACTATTTATTATTCTCAGTAAGCTTGATTTCTAAAGCGCTATTTCAAGAATCGTGTTCTGGATGCCTTCCAGGTCCCTCAATGTAGAACTGAACATAGCACCCCATAGAGTAATACCGTATCGTAATATTGATTCTACAATATCTAACCCCACCTCCTAAGAGTTTCTTAAATTATAAAAAATGTAGAAAAGTCCTCGCAATCTCTTCACCAAATAAGCAACATGTGAGTCCCATCTCAAACGCTGATCTATAAGAAGACCCAGGTATTCTACTGATCCAACACCAGTGATTTCAGGACAAATACATCGAATAACACCACTAGTACGCAAATGAACGGGAAGACCATTCACGTTAGGTTGACTCAAAGATGAAAGGGAAAAAGTGAGAAATTTTGTTTTATCTGTATTTAGTGGCAGTTTACTCTAACATAACCACGCATACACGGTTTTGATCCTTTTTTCTGCTGATCTGTAAACCTCTTTCCAGTCATTACCAGTGAAAATCACAGCCGTATCATCTGCATTGGAAATTATATCACCATTTTCAATGGTGACTATATGGAAGTTGATTTATGTACATTAGAAAAAGATCAGGTTCAAGAGCAGTTCCCTCTACCAGTTTCGTATGCACAATTTACAATATGGGCGATATTCAGATGGATTTTTTAATGGTTTTCGAGCTAATGTTGTCTAGACCAGGAGATCTGTTGTTTTTGAGGGAACTTATCAATTCAATCAACTCGTTTTCGGGAACAGGGTCAAGAAACAGAGAATTAACGATTCTTGGAGGCTTTGGAAGATCTACACTTCCGTATTTCTTAATTTTTTCTGCATATTCCTGCCTACGTTACAAAAGAACTAGTTGAAATTATTGGCCTTTCCTACCACATCTGTAACAACACGTCCCTCTTTTTTTCGTTTTCGTTCTATTATATGATTTCACTTATAGCGTTCCATATTTATTCTGTGCCTTTTCCCGAGCTTCTAATTTCATCACTATAATATGAATTCGTAGCTAAGATGACACAAGGCCGCTTTTTATCCAAGGTTTCATTTTTATTTCACATTTTTCTTTATATTGTCGAGTGAATGAAGCATTTTTTTATGTATTATTCAGAAGGACACTGAATATTTCACAGGCCTTTTGGGGATAATGCATGTTCAGAACCTGTCGCCATGATTCTTGTGCCAGGCCTGCCTTAAGTCTTTCGTAGTGAATATAAGTGTGTATTTTCCTGTTCTTTTTCGGATCTGACTGCTAAGAACGGTGTAAAATGATCTGTGAGCGGATTTTGAAAAACTCCAGGGTGAACTGTCAAATTCCTTGCCCTCTGGTATACGAAGGTTTTCTTACAAAAATGTGGTCAACTCTAGTAGAGAACGTGTCCGTTACCCTAGTTGGCTCGTTTACGTGCGAGATGAAACCATACAATCCCATATTGCATAAGTATCTTAATATCTCCTAAAACTATCTCAATTTCCTGCTTTTGCAATAATTACAAGTAGTCATCCATATCATGCAAGTAAATACGTGTATCAATTGAGGGCAGTCTATATGAGGCGGTGATGCCGTATTTTATTCTACTCTTTTGAAAAATTATCGTCAATAAATTAGTCTGAGACAAAACTATTACATCTTCTTGCACGCTTAAGTATTTTTCACATACATAATTACACCGTCGTTTTGGTTATGTTTGGATTTATTGTGTTAAATATTTAAATCATTCAAGTTGAAATTGTTTAAATCTTCTAAAATCTATCATTCCGATAGAACTATAACATCCAAATTACTAAAATCCATTTCATGCGAATATACCATTAACTCATCACCATTCTTTCTTAAACTACGTATATTGAAATGAATAATGTTAAAGTATTTACCCTCCCCATCGAACTCCGCCCTGACCTCATCAATATCCAAAAACACACGTGAAGTAAATTATAACCGAAGTTCTATTCCATTTTTCTGAACTTTTAACGTACATTTAATCATTTTACTTTATTTCTCGGTGCAATAACGTCTGAATGAAATTGGTTCATAATTTCATTGCATAAAAAAGCAAGAACATAACTCATTGAATACGACAAAACACGTACGTGTTGAAAAATATTCAAAATGTTACAGTACCACTCAAATCTTCGAAGAAATAACAAAAAGTATCATAGATTTTCAGGAGAAATTAATGATACTGAAATTTACTTAAACTTGTTTTATTCAATAAGTTTTCTTCATTTTATATCACAAAATTAAAGTTCATATGCATTTTACAATTGGTCGACAGCTTGATTCAAAATATTCAGGTATGAAGGCTTTACTTGAGTTATTTTGAATCTAATTTTATTTACATACATATTCCGAATATTTAATGTTACAACATCAACATCGTAATATTGTTATAAAGTATACTTTTATATTCATATTGATTACAACAATTTCGAGGAATATCGAACCATTTCATTCAAATATTTCTACAATAATATCAATAATAAATTCACAATTATAAAATTTCTAACAAGTTCCTCGTTTCGTTATTATAGCAACATTAAGTTGGCGCAATTATTTCACGGTATTTGAGAAAAATGGCTGTAAAATTTCAAATTACATCATGATTTTGAATTCAAATATTCGAACATGAAAATAAGTTACAAAAGTTCATCTGATAAATGGGAGAGTCAATTCTGAAAGTATGATAGGCAAGTCGTCCAGACTTCACTGATTTTCAGTTTACTAAATGAATTCTGTTGGTCCTAGCTATTACATCAAGTATCAAAAGCTGCTAAACCAATTCCATAGTAATCAAACAGTTATTTTAAAACATATAATTTGACTGTGAAGCATCTAATATTCTAAAAGTTAAGTTTTCATGAAAATTTATGAGTAAAACTTTCATGACTATAATACTGAACTACGCTTGGGTTTGAGGTTTAGTTTGTGGTAGCGGGAACCTTTTTTCCTTACATCATGTGTATATCAGGCAAATGGAATTCGATAATCAATGAATAAGCGTGCCTTAATGTTGATTAGTATTCTAATTAGTGCATTTTTTGAACAAAACTTCAATACTGTATGATATAATAGTGATTGAAATCATTTTCTTAAATACAACACCCTGTATGTAAATCAATTTTGGATTCTTCATGAAATGTAAGGTATTTCTCGTATAGTGTCCTATCTCCAACAGTTTCAGATATAATAAGCATTTCCAGATTTATTGCAAAATCAACATTAAACAAATGGAATTATTTCAAATGTTATTTTAAGAAATATGCACAAAATAACAGTCTTGAAGATAAGTGGCTATGATTTTAAGGTATGAACAAAAGGAATATGCTCGGTTCTACCAACTTTCAAAATTTGCCAACTATATTCCAGAGGAGAATAAGAAAAACAAGAGAGAAGTTTCATTGAACTAGCTGACGAAGACATATAACGCCTACAGTTACAACAGTCACGCCGTAGAGTGGCGTAATTTATTCAAAATAAAACATTATTCAATTTAGTTCTTAGTACTATCTCGACATGAACAAAAAATCTCCAGCGCAAGGCTATTCAATTGTGATTCACATCTTGTGTGTTATCAAATATCATTTATTAGTTTTTGAATATGTTAAAAACAATTTGTTTGATGTTGATAACGCAATAAATTTAAAATCACACTCTCAAATAGATGAAGGATATTGGTTGTGAAATATAGAATCTGAAGAATCTGAAAAATTGAATAATATACTGGCTGTTGCATTCAGAATAAAAACAACAACATTGGAATTGTCCAATGTTATATGAAACACTCGGTAGAAAACGGTTTTGTTGAGAAAAATCTACAAATAAAATATACATCGACTTCGCTTCTCTAAAATTTTTCGATCAAGCTTAATTTATTTATCATAAAATTCATTCCAGACGTCTGATTCATATTGTATATAAACTATGGAGTACTGAATTTATACTCGTCCTTGAAAAATTAGCTTGCATATATGAAAGACCTCACCTCATGGAATTATGATGGACTCTCCATTTTATAAGATAAATTATTGTAAATGACTCTTACAAGTTAATACGACAATTTTTTTACAATTTGGTTTATTCAATTTGGATAGATATCCTAACATTTTTCACTAAAATCTAACCCAATGGTTAAACCCTTCAATGGTTTATGATTTGAATGGGGATGCGAGATTTCAGAATACAACAATTTCACTTACCATTGTGAAAGTGAAAAACTTACATATATTTAATTATTATGAACGTTTGAACTTAATTAAAATATAATTGAAAGATATCGAAGAATTTTTCGAATGTGAAAATGAATAACAAAAAACCTTGGCATAATCGTTTTAATTTCAGATTAATTGAAAATGTTTATTCAGTTCGGGTTCATTTTGAAAATCATTCTAGATAAACAATATTCAAATACTTTTGTGGCGTTTTGTAGTTGAGTTTATTTGAGAAGGAGCTTCAGGGAGTAAAATGACTATCAAACCAATTTTCATTTTGTGATTATCCATTTAAACGAATATAAATCTGCTAGAAAATTTAATTTGTTAACAAGTACCTTACCTTCTGAAGGATTAGGTCGTTCGATGGCTACATAATATATTCAAAATTTGAAATTGGGCTTTTGTTTTTAGGGCTGTATCAAGAGTAATCATCGATTTTGGAATCTTATGAGTCTATTTAGCAGTGTCTTTCTAATATCCTTCATTACCTCAAATATTTGAAAAATATAAAATCGGTTTTTGTGAATATGGAAAGAAGTGCTCGCTTAGGAAAGTATTGAATTATAAAGTTTCAGATATTCAAAAGACCTACAAATTCATTTCTTTAATTGAAGCATCGGACTGATTTCTGGATCAATTTTTGTGCCATATTTCTTACAAATTAACGTTTTGTGACATGATAGTGCTGTGGAAGTAGTTTAAAACAAACCAAAGTCATATGTTTTTCCGAAATTGAAATATCTTGCAAAATGTTTGAGGTGAATCCATTTTTCATAAAAAATACCGTTTTCAAAAACCAGCTGTTATATTTCAACAAATTATCTTCGATTCGAGAAGCAAACTTAAACTTATTGTACTAAAGGAGTTATGACAGAACGATTGCCAACATTTTAACGCGATTTTATAATATACATGGTGTTTCTGATAAGAGTGAAAATAAATTAATGGAAGATTGGCGTTAGGGGGCGTCTCAGAACACCTTATATGAATGTTCTTAGCAGACTCGTAATTGAGTTACAGGCTGCTTCTTAATTTCGTCGAAATTTCGATCTGTCATATCTTCGTTACCAACTCATCAAATTCTATGAAACTCAGCTTCTTATTCTGCTAAGTATCAATCGGAACCACTACGAAATTCCAAGAAAATCAAGGTCCAGATTATCATGAATGGACAATATAAAACACCCTGTATGAATTATATTGCAAAATTTATCTCATAGTAAAAACCAACAAGAACTGTTAGTTCAGAAAAACTAAAAACACACTGAAAGCCACCCGGAAAAAATTGGGAATCTCGTCTAGTCAATTCATTATTGAATCCCTAATTTAGGTGATATCGATGCAATTGGGAAGCAAATAAATTGAACTTCTCGAAATAATCAATTCGAAGAATTTTTCGTTTTCTCGCAACGAAAATGAGAATTTTTTCATAGTGCAGGGTAGGACTTCAATGAAATATGTCCTAGTTCAAGTAATCGTAAGATTTGAGTATTTTTCCTCGAGATATCTTGAAGGAAGATGTCAAATTGATCATTGATCATGAGATGTTTCATTGAATATTTTCGTCATATCCGCTTTTTCAGCATCTGAGAAGTTTTTACAACGAAATGAACAGCCGAAAAGATCAATTTTTTTAGGGCTAATAGATAGAATATAATAGTCAGATATTTATCGCATTCAACGGACATTTTTTACTAGATTTTACTGGAAACTGAAAGTTCGATTTATAAATCTATTCGTTCTTCACTTCGACTTGATAACCTTTGCAAATGAACGAGGCTCTTCATGTATTTTCCATTTTAAGTAAGTACTATCTTATGAAATTCATAGACAAAAATTTTTGTAATGTAACGAGGCCTTGGCCTCATCTCTACTTTCAAATAAATAATAAATAATAATAATAATAAAAATTCACTGCACTTACAGGCCCATTAAACGCATTGAAATTTCTCTATGGTGACTGTGAAACTACTATCATAAAACGGGGTTGTTATATTATTGGTGTTTACTCAACAATAATTCAATTTTCACGAGTTTAAAATACCTTTTCTATTCAGAATGCCCTTATTCTCCCAAACATGCTAATTACTTATGGTGCGTGTGGATGTAAGGCCCTAGCTTCAAAACGGAAATATCACATTCGGTTCCTGAATAGAGAAAGATTCCCTTTAAACCAGACGATTAGTAAGTTATATCAATTTTCTTGAAGGACCAGGCACTTTCCATCAGCTATAAAGAAACGAGAATATGCGGTAAATAACCGAAATCAAGAATATTAATATAGAATAGATTATTAATATGACTCTCAATAATCCCTCTACAAGTACCAGAGAAATGGGAAATGAGTATTTCCCACAAGAAAGCATGGAAGGTTCTTAGAAAGGAAAAGTTGCACATTCACAGATGAATCGCTCTTCACTAGAAATGGAATTTACAATTCACGTAATAGGCATTTGTGGTCTCGTGAAAATCCTAGAGCTGTTCACAAACGGCGATCCCAGTACAGTGAATGTATCGCGTGCGGTATTTGATAACCAACTGATAGGTCCCCACATATTTGAAGAGTCTTTGAATGTGCAGCGTTATTTGGACCTTAGGAATGATCTGTCCGAACTGATGGGCCCATCAATGAATGGAAGAAGAGGTAGGACTTTTCAGCATGATGACGCAGGCCCACATTTTGCTCTGGATGTAAGGGTTCACCTAGATCACCAATACCTTAATAGATGGATACGTCGAGGTGGGCTAATCGCCTGGCCTGCTAGATTGCCAGATCTTAATTCTCTAGACTTCTTCCAATGTGGCTGTTTGAAGGAGAAGGTGTAGATAGATATTATTTGAGTAAGGGCTGCCTAGCAGCCCGGCCACTGCAAGAAGGTAAATCAAGGAGAAATCAAAACGAGAAAGGAGTTGATTGAGAGGATAAGACTCAACTCTGACTCGCGAGGATCTTCTGACATCATTAATAAAGCAACAGTGAACATTTACAAGATGTTTGAATTGTGGAGGCCGTTACTTGATGTAGATCCATATAAATGAGATAAAAAACACAAGGTTTAACTTTAATCTACACTTTATTTGAAAAATTTCGACGACGTTTCGCTGACACAGCAGTTTTATCAAGAATGACAAACAGAATGAAGAGTATGGTATTATAAACAAATCGTAGAACAAGTTGGATGAATAACAGGAAAAACCCACACCGAGCCATTGTACAGTTAGTATGAGGGTAATTAAAAACTAATTAAACAAGTTAAGTAGGAGTGAATAATTTACATCTACCTGCTCATTCAAAAGCTTGTCCGAATGTTTGTATCTATTTATTTCTAATGCTTCTAGGAGATCTAATTTTAAACTTTTTGATTTTATATGTAATATGTCAAAGTTTTTATTGAATGAATGGTTTTCTTTTAATTAAGTGGTTTGAATAATTTGAATCAGATTTATTTTTATCGAAGCTACGTTTATGTTCAGATGTTCTTATGCCAAAACTCCTTTAGGTCCTATCGATATAAATTTTATTACAAGAACCGCAATTGAGTTTATAGATTCCTGATTTACTTGATTTTTCAACACGAGATTTATTATTTTAATATGTTTACCTAAGTTATTAGAAGTTTTGAAAGTTATATTAAGATTTTGTTTGACGAGAAAGGATTTAATATTTGTACTTGCAGAACCGCAGAATGTTAAACTGTTGAATATTTTATAGTCTTTATGAATAGGATATACTTCATTTATTGCTTTCTGATACAATTTTTTACGAATGATTAGATCTATCATATCCGGATTACATGAATTATTAATGGCTATCTGTTTGATGATATTTAACTCTTTATTATAATCTTCTACTGATAAAAGGTAAATTGAGTAACCGATGTACCATGCTGTTTAAAGCTGCATTTTTGTGTTGAATTGGATGTAATGAGTAGTTATGTATAATTGTATCAGTATGTGTTGGTTTACGAAAGACCGAAAAAACATGATTATTATTTCGTTTAGTGATTTTCGAGTCTAAAAATTAATGGAATCGTTCTGTTCAATTTCTATCGTGAATTTAATATTCAAATGGATGGAATTAATGAAATTAAGAAATAAGTCTAATTGACGAGTAGTTCAATGAAACATACTAAGATGTCGTCAACTTATCTATACCAATAAAGAAATTTGGAAATGAGTGGATGTGTATGAATTTTCTGTTCAATATTATTCATAAAATCTCTAATAAAAGTGGACTCAAAGGATTTCCCATGATCAAACCATTTTCACTACTGTAATAGATGTTGTTGAATGAAAAATAATTTTGTTCAATGCAAACGTCCAACAGATTCAATATTTCTGATTTAATTATGTGGTTAATATGATTCGAATTCAACATGTTTTCGATTAATATTTTGACATCACCTGGAGGAACTGAATTATTACCTACTTAACTTGTTTAATCCAGGTTTAATTACCTTTCAGACTAACTGTACAATGGCTCGGTGTGGTTTTTCCTGTTATTCATCCAACTTGTTCTACGAATTGTTTATAATACCATACTCTTCATTCTGTTTGTCATTCTTGATAAAGCTGCTGTGTCAGCGAAACGTCGTAAAATTTTTTCAAATAAAGTGTAGATTAAAGTTAAACCTTATGTTTTTTATCTCATTTACAAGATGTGTAGAGCTTGCATTGATGAAGGAGGGTCTTATTTCGAGAACAAATTGTGATAATTCTCCCTTTTTATTGTTTGGTTTCATTTCTCATTCATCGTTTGGTTTCATGTTTAATTCGATTCGTGAATAAATTTTTTCTGGGTGGCTTTCAGTGTACCAATTTGTTTTATTGGTTTTCCTGAATCTACAGTTCTTGTGGTTTTTTACTATGAGATAAATTTTTCAATATGATTCATACAGGGTGTTTTATATTCTTCGTATCAATTCATGACAATCCAGACCTAGATTTTTGTCAAAATTTTATTGATACTTAGCAGAAATAGAAACCTGTTGAGTTTTATAGAACATGATGGATTGGTAACGAAGATAAAGCCGATCGAAGTTTGGATGAAATTCAGAAAACAGCCTGTAAATTTATCACGAGTCTGCTGAGAACATTCATATAAGGTGTTCCGAGATGCCCTTCATATCGGCAATCTACCTTTAATCTAAATTGGGTACCTGAACCATTCGACGCGAGCGGAGACGGAATGGCAGTAAAATCACGTTGTGCGATTCTTTGGCCTCAAAGTCTTTTCTCAAATGTATGAAATCATTACAAGGCATTTTACTATAATAATACTAGGCTTTCAGAAATGAATGAGTGTGAGCTCCTCTAAAAAAATATTTATCAGTGAATAATTTAAAATTTTCTAAACCATATTTCTATTGAATTTATACATCTCAAAAACGTTCCTGATTTCGAGAAATCTTCCTTAGTTTGACGTAGACTACATTTATAATAAATAACAAGTTATGAAAAATATTGATTGCATAAAAGCTGATATAAAATAACATAAGTATTTGCAAGAAATACTGGGCCAGTGTGTATCCAATATACAAAAATAATCTAAATAGTTAGCTCTTTTTAATCTACAACATCTTTTTGAATTTTACGTTTTTCTAGTTAGGTAGGACATAAAAAATCCACTGAAAAAATAATATCTCTCTCAGAATTACTTATTCTATACCATATTCTTGTGATAAATTCTAGGAATTATAACCTGGCCAGCTACTTTTGTATTGCACCTAATCTCTCTGCATTGTAACACTCAAAACGATTTGTTTTTCATTAATAACTGACAAGATATTCTCCGGTTTTAATTCGCTAAAAATTCCTAATAAGAGTAATATTGATATTTAAAGTTAGTAGGTGATGCGACTGTGAAATTATTAAATTTCATTACCTAGAAAAAGAATCAAAAAGCTGTTTGAAAATTGAATGATATTTCAAACTATGTTGTGTTTTATTCCTAATTTATATAATAAGCTACTACTCATATTCCAAACAGTGAATACAAATAGTATTCCTATTCAATCATTCAATAATATCTTAAATGAAGATAACTAGAAAATTTGTAAGGTTTTCACTCATAGGTAAGCGCTATCAATGCTATTTTAGCTATTCATGTGGGTAAAATGTAAGACTTGCCAAGTGGATGGTAGTCAGAGCCCAAAAAGAACGATGCTCAATAACTATTTCAGACTTCAACCGAAACTATTATCGGCAAATTTATAAACAAATTGATTTATTTCAAATCACACAATACTTTCAAATATTTTTTCATAGATCGATAATTCATACATCACATATATCAAACAATGAACAGCAGTTTTCACGACCAGCGTCTTCAAATCTCTTGAAAACCTAAAATCTATCGAATTAAGCTAAGTCATTATTGTCTACTATATTATAGAGATTTCGATATACATACCATAACATTATATAATATTTGAATATATAAATTTATGCAAAAGGCGAATAGATTCTCATCTGTTTCAATTCAAATGTTTCAGGTAACAGAGCTTCTATTGTCTGGACATTCATAATTTAGTTACGTTTCCGCTCATAACTTAGGTGATATCCACTGAAATATTTGGCATGAAACTCACTAGTAACGAGTGAAAATTCAACATATTCTTCAGGAATGATTCTGAACAAATGTTAGTTTATAATCGATTGTGGAATACCTATAGTCTAATCAAAATAGACTAAACAGTAAATGGTAGTTTACGGTAATTCACGTAGAGCTGATGATGGCGAACGAAAATGAAAAGCATATTGTGCCAGATTCACCACTTGAGATAAATACCGCCTGATTAAATTTTCACAGAATCAGCTGTATAATCTGTTCTGTGCATTATGCCTTTTTGATGATCCACGTTATAGGTAATGCAAAAATGTAAGTGTGTCACGTAGAATACAACATTTTCAACTTTCAGAATCACAATAGCGCAAGAAAATTTATATGAAAAATGTTCTGGAATAACTATCATTACAGCATCCTCCATCTGGTACACGGACGGATCAAAAACGATTGATGTAACAGGAGCAGGTATATATGGACCCAAATATACGTCATCAGTGCCTCTGGGCTTTACTCCCACAATCATGCAAGCTGAAACACTTGATGTAAACCTTTGCTGCCAGGAGGGACTACGAAGGAAACTCAAAGGTGCACAGATCTACATTTTTACGGACAGTCAATTAGTGATTAAAGCTCTAAGCTCTTACAATTATCGGAGCATCTCTGTCTGGGAATGCTGTCAATTCTTGAAGCAACTTGCTGAGGGGAACAAACTTTTCCGGTGGTGGGTGTCTGGCCACGAAGGCGTACAAGGAAATGAAGCCGCTGACGAACTGGCTAGATGAGCTACTGGAATTCCACCCATCGGACCTGAACCGTTCTGCGGTCTAAGCAAACCGCACAGACGACAGGAACTGGAACGGTGGTGAGAATCTAACAAAAATGAATACTGAAAGAAAACTTCAGGCCAAAGGCAAGCGAAAAAGTTCATTGACTATTCACCAAAAAAGACCTATCTCGGGACGAGCTGAGGACTATAATACGCCTCCTTACTGGACACTGCCACTGAGATACTATCTCAAATAAAATGGGCATATCGGGAACGGCAACATGCAGAATGTGTTAAGAGGGCGATAAAACAGCCGAACATGTTATTTGCAGTTGCATCGCAATTGCCCGTCAAAAACATATACACTTCGGTAGCGACAAGCTAGAGCCACACGAAGTTAAAGCAAAAGCTCCCAGGGAGATTCTTAATTTTTTAAGGCAACTAGATCTACCGTGAAATTAATAAAGAAGGGTTATGAACAAAAGACCAACTTGGTCGTAGTTCGGAAAGGCTTGCAAAACCAAGCTACCCCTTTCAATGTAATGTAATGTAATGTAATAATTTCAGCAACACACAACATTTGCTGTTGACAAGAAAATTGGAAAAATACTCTTTGGCATTGCCTCGAATAATTATATTTCCCAAGGAAGGATTTTCAATATTTCATTCTCTACAATGTATTCAAGACCTATACTAATTTTCAGCTCTACGCGAATTGAAACCCCTAATAACTACATTCATTGGTCCAGTTTTTATCAACCAAAACTTCTTGATTATTTTTTCTAGCGGAACATGGGAACCACATAGAATTACAATTTGACTCCATACATCAAGTCAAGTTGGCTTCCAAGTTCGGAAAATACTTATACAGTACCAGAAAATCCTAAAGAGATTAATATTGTTCTCACTTAATACTTTCACGGTTATAAATTCCAAATTAATTTATTTTTTCGATGAGACTAATTCAAACGAAGAGCCAGTGCTTTGCTCTGAATCTTCTTATCAGCTTATTTCTTCTAATACCATCATGTTCTGCTTCGGGTGATATGCTCAGTGCTATTTTCTGAAAAACAAATTATTATAATTATGCATCAATTATCAAAATTCTTCCCGAAAAGAGTTGGTTCATAATAATTCTCTTGAATTTTGATATTATGTGACAGCTAATAACTTTATTCTCTGAGGTAGCTGATGAGCATCAAAGAAAATATTTATAAGAATCAAAAACAATGAATTATGTTTTACTTGAGGTTGTCATAATAGATATAAAAAGTTGAAAATGAAAATAGTTTTTGAAATGATAAATAACAGATATCTGATAGCGTTTTATTAAATCAATTAATAAATGAGATATCTTGACCGCAGGAGCTTATATACTGAGATTTACCAGTGGCGCGGTGCTCTGTAGCTCGTACAACAACATTTGTTTCCATATGATGTCAAACGTCTGAAACTAGAATGAGTTTATTTGACTCTCAGTATTCATTCAATTTCTCTTCAGTTTTCACGCTAAATTAATACAAGTTTTCGGTGTTTCTTGTTGATTTTCGAATCTTTGAATATATTGTAATGGCTGCTGAACCTCCTGGACGCTATTTGAGTGATCATGAAGTGGTAAGAATTGTAACACTTCAAGAGGAGGGGCGAAGCCAACGTTACGTAGCTAACTTGTTGAATGTTAACCAAGGCACTATTTTAAGAGCAATTAATCGGTACCACGAAACAGGAGGATATTGAAGAAGGGCCGGACAGGGAAGAAATCGAATAACAACACCAGTTGATGATCGTTGACTCCGTTTAACTGCACTAAGAGTTCGGCACTGTACGGCTAGAATACTACAAAATGAACTTGCACTTTCCAGAAATGTGCATATTTCATTGCAAACTGGTAGGAACACGCCCAGAGAAGACGATATCAGACCAAGGGTGGCTTCTACCGGCCAGCGTCTCACCAGAGAGCATCGAGTTTCAAGACTTCAGTTCGCGAGGGAACATACAAATTGGGATATTCAAGAATGGTCGAATGTTCTCTTTTCCGACGACTCCAGGTTCTATCTAGTATCAAATAATAGAAGCATGCCTGTATACAGACGACCTGGAGAACGATATCGGCAACGCAATATCCGGCAAAACGAAAACTTCGGAGGAGGCTCAGTAATGGTGTGGGGAGGCATATCTTTCCATAGTCGAACTGAGTTAGTCCTAGTGAATAATGGAAGGATGACAGCGGCCAGATACACCGCAGATATCCTTGAACTCCATGTTGTACCCTGTGGCCCAGTGATTGGCGAAAACTTCATTTATATGCATGATAACGCTCGGTCTCATGCAGCTAGAGTAGTTACAGAATTTCTGCAAAATGCCGAAATTGATATTTCAAGATGGCCAGCCAGAAGTCCCGAATTGAATCCCATAGAACATGTTTGGGACATCATGGGGTGGAAGAATGCAGCAACGAAGGATGCCTTGTAGATCACTCGAACAACTAGAAAATCTGCTTCCTGGAATTTGGAACTCAGTGACTCAAGGGTACATCCAAAATTTGTTTGAGGGACTTATGAGACGTATACTGGTAGTAATCAGGGCCCAGTGAGGCAACACTCGATTTTGAAAATAATTAGTAACCATTTGATTCTAGTTGATTTCTCTTCGCGAATGTTTGAAGATGGTAGAATTTTTTAATTTTTCATTAACTCGAAAATTGTTGATATTTTCCATCATAAACTCAACTCTTCTGAATGATATCTTCTTATTTTATACTTTTGAAAGTTACCAAGCTACTCTTGAATGACCAACGTAAAATTTTATATAGTATTGTCGTGAAAGTAGGGTGATACGACAATTTTTGTGGGGAGTGTATAATGAATGATCCGAGAAAAGCTAACACAAATTGCATATCATCATATTTTCCCACGTATAGAATCAACTAATACAGATAAATATATTTCATTAATATATTTTGGGCCTATCAGCGAAAAGATTGCAAATATCATTTCAGAACAGAATAAAAATGTAGCTTTCTAGACCCACAATAAACTCTCCCAGAAATGTTTCAATGGTAAAGATAAAACTAATAAATTTGGCAATACTGGAGTTTACAAGTTGTCCTGTATAGATTGTGAAGGCGTCTGTATAGGTCAAACTGGTCATTCATTCAAAACGAGATATAAAGAGCATCAATCAGATTCCAATAACCAGAGGAGAGACGAATCTACTTTTGATTCCATATTTTATCGAGAGTGGCAATCATTTTCTACCTATGGTTAAACTTCCAATTATTAACAGAATATCTGAAGAACGAAAGTTCGATTTCTTCAAAGCCATCGAAATTTTATAACTGCAACAAACCCCCCATACTGATAATCTTCTAGCGACCGGTATAGCCCGGCTTATTCGTCCCTATTTGAAATCTTTAAATAATACCTGCTCTTATCATAACTAGTTTATTACCTCTTGTTTGTACCCTTATTAATTCTGTATCCACCTGTTTATATATGTATGTATTTTCAACTTTAGTTCAATACTTCAACTGAAGATGGTCGAGAGACCAAAATTTTAATAAATCTCTTGTGATAGTATAATACATAGTTTAACTTTCTTATTATCATCATGATTAACTATCACGTAGTAACGGCGGAATCAATTAACTATTTAACTATAATTCGATTACCTGTCATCTGTTTATCTTCAATTCAAATGACTTGATTGATGGTAATATATTAGCGGCATATTTAAACTTTTTCTAATTTCCACAACAAGCATTTTGCATCATTCGGTGAAAGAATACTTTTCTTTATATCTCTCCTATTTCCTTTGTATTCCTTGATAGTAGATGTGGAAAGCCTTCTTGATTACTACGGATAGTTTTCAATCGTGGCTTAGTGTCTTGAAATATTTAAGATGTAAGAGGAATATTCGGTGAAATTTTTATAGTTAAGAAAAAGACTCAAAATAATTTGTATTTATTGTTACCGATTGAAGCTGATACCAAATTTCACACTGACCTTCATGTCAAAACAGTCAAACATGTTTGGAGTAGTACAACATTATGAAATGGAGGAAAAAGGCAGCAATCTCTTAAACAATTTGTGTCTCATAATAATGAGACGAATAATAAGAAACAGTTCTATAAAGGTTTGTGTGTGCTTCAAATATTCCATTGAAAAAGTTAAATAACAATAATCTTAAGTCTCTCTTGGAAAAATATTGTAGATTCAATATCCCGGACGAAACTACGACGAAAAAGCTCCGGATGTATTTTCAGAACAAAAATTAATGAAATCAGAAGAGCTATTAGCGAAAATCACTTTTATGTTACAACAGGTACCTAAGGAAGATACAAGTCGACAAGAATTTATGTGCGGTAAAGATTCTTGTGGGATGCGCGAAGAACAAAAGAAAAAGCAAGTGGAGGGAGTAATACTCTTGTAATAGTATAATACATAGTTTAACTTTCTTATAATCATCATGATTAACTATCACGTACTAACGGCGGAATCAATTAACTATTTAACTATAATTCGATTACCTGTCATCCGTTTATCTTCAATTCAAATGACTTGATTGGTGGTAATATATTAGCGGCATATTTAAACTTTTTCTAATTTCCACAACAAGCATTTTGCATCATTCAGTGTTGAAATCAAGTATTGCAAAGACAGTTTGAAAATAGCGAAAGTGGAGTTCAACGCGAAACGGATCGAACCATTTCTAGATATTACCATGGATGGAGAAAGTTTATGGTGCAGAATATGTTCGTTCGAAAATCGTAAAGCCAGAGTAATCATAAAAATATTTTTATTTTTTCCCTATATAAGTACGGTGGAAGAATACTCTTCTTCATATCTCTCCTATTTCCTTTGTGTTCCTTGATAGTAGATGTGGAAACCCTTTTTGATTACTGCGGTTAGTTTTCAATCGTGGCTTAGTGTCTTGGAATATTCAAAAAGTAAGAGGAATATTCGGTGAAATTTTTATAGTTAAGAAAAAGACTCAAAATAATTTGAATTTATTGTTACCGATTAAAGCTGATACCAAATTTCACATTGACCTTCATGTCAAAACAGTCAAACATGTTTGGAGTAGTACAAAATTAAGGAACGGAGGAACAAGGCAGCAATCTCTTAAACAATTTCTGGCTCATAATAATGAGATGAATAATAAGAAACAGTTCAATGAAGGTTTGTGTGTGCTTCAAATATTCCATTGAAAAAGTTAAATAACAATAATCTTAAGTCTCTCTTGGAAAAATATTGTAGATTCAATATCCCGGAAGAAACTACGACGAAAAAGCGCCGGATGTATTTTTAGAACAAAAATTAATGAAATCAGAAGAGCTATTAGCGAAAATCACTCTTATGTTACAATAGGTACCTAAGGAAGATACAAGTCGACAAGTGCGGTAAAGATTCTTGTGAGATGCGCGAAGAACAAAAGAGAAAGCAAGTGGAGGAAGTAATACTCTTGTGATAGTATAATACATAGTTTAACTTTCTTATAATCATCATGATTAACTATCACGTACTAACGGCGGAATAAATTAACTATTTAACTATAATTCGATTACCTGTCATCCGTTTATCTTCAATTCAAATGATTTGATTGGTGGTAATATATTAGCGGCATATTTAAACTTTTTCTAATTTCCATAACAAGCATTTTGCATCATTCAGTGTTGAAATCAATTATTGCAAAGACAGTTTGAAAATAGCGAAAGTGGAGTTCAACGCGAAATGGATCGAACCATTTCTAGATATTACCATGGATGAAGAAAGTTTTTTGTACAGAATATGTTCGTTCGGGAATCGTAAAGCAAGAGTAATCATGAAAGTATTTTTATTTTTTCCCTATATAAGTATGGTGAAAGAATACTCTTCTTCATATCTTTCCTATTTCCTTTGTGTTGCTTGATAGTAGATGATTGCTATGGTTAGTTTTCAATCGTGGCTTAGTGTCTTGGAATATTCAAAAGTAAGAAGAATATTCGGTGAAATTTTTATAGTTAAGAAAAAGACTCAAAATAATTTGAATTTATTGTTACCGATTGAAGCTGATACCAAATTTCACATTGACCTTCATGTCAAAACAGTCAAGCATGTTTGGAGTAGTACACCATTAAGGAACGGAGGAAAAAGGCAGCAATCTCTTAAACAATTTGTGTCTCATAATAATGAGACGAATAATAAGAAACAGTTCAATGAAGGTTTGTGTGTGCTCCAAATATTCCTTTGAAAAAGTTAAATAACAATAATCTTAAGTCTCTCTTGGAAAAATATTGTAGATTCAATATCCCGGACGAAACTACGACTAAAAAGCTCCGGATGTATTTTCAGAACAAGAATTAATGAAATCAGAAGAGCTATTAGCGAAAATCACTTTTATGTTACAACAGGTACCTAAGGAAGATACAAGTCGACAAGAATATATGTGCGGTAAAGATTCTTGTGAGATGCGCGAAGAACAAAAGAGAAAGCAAGTGGAGGAAGTAATACTCTTGTGATAGTATAATACATAGTTTAACTTTCTTATAATCATCATGATTAACTATCACGTACTAACGGCGGAATAAATTAACTATTTAACTATAATTCGATTACCTGTCATCCGTTTATCTTCAATTCAAATGATTTGATTGGTGGTAATATATTAGCGGCATATTTAAATTTTTCTAATTTCCATAACAAGCATTTTGCATCATTCAGTGTTGAAATCAATTATTGCAAAGACAGTTTGAAAATAGCGAAAGTGGAGTTCAACGCGAAATGGATCGAACCATTTCTAGATATTACCATGGATGGAGAAAGTTTATTGTGCAGAATATGTTCGTTCGGGAATCGTAAAGCAAGAGTAATCATGAAAATATTTTTATTTTTTCCCTATATAAGTATGGTGAAAGAATACTCTTCTTCATATCTTTCCTATTTCCTTTGTGTTCCTTGATAGTAGATGATTGCTATGGTTAGTTTTCAATCGTGGCTTAGTGTCTTGGATTATTCAAAAAGTAAGAAGAATATTCGGTGAAATTTTTATAGTTAAGAAAAAGACTCAAAATATTTTGAATTTATTGTTACCGATTGAAGCTGATACCAAATTTCACATTGACCTTCATGTCAAAACAGTCAAGCATGTTTGGAGTAGTACAACATTGAGGAACGGAGGAAAAAGGCAGCAATCTCTTAAACAATTTGTGTCTCATATAAATGAGACGAATAATAAGAAACAGTTCAATGAAGGTTTGTGTGTGCTTCAAATATTCCATTGAAAACTTTAAATAACAATAATCTTAAGTCTCTCTTGGAAAAATATTGTAGATTCAATATCCCGGACGAAACTACGACTAAAAAGCTCCGGATGTATTTTCAGAACAAAATTAATGAAATCAGAAGAGCTATTAGCGAAAATCACTTTTATGTTACAACAGGTACCTAAGGAAGATACAAGTCGACAAGAATATATGTGCGGTAAAGATTCTTGTGAGATGCGCGAAGAACAAAAGAGAAAGCAAGTGGAGGAAGTAATACTCTTGTGATAGTATAATACATAGTTTAACTTTCTTATAATCATCATGATTAAATATCACGTACTAACGGCGGAATCAATTAACTATTTAACTATAATTCGATTACCTGTCATCCGTTTATCTTCAATTCAAATGACTTGATTGGTGGTATTATATTAGCGGCGTATTTAAAGTTTTTCTAATTTCCACAACAAGCATTTTGCATCATTCAGCGTTGAAATCAAGTATTGCAAAGACAGTTTGAAAATAGCGAAAGTGGAGTTCAACGCGAAATGGATCGAACCATTTCTAGATAACACCATGGATGGAGAAAGTTTATTGTGCAGAATATGTTCGTTCGAAAATCGTGAAGCCAGAGTAATCATAAAAATATTTTTATTCTTTCCCTATATAAGTACGGTGAAAGAATACTCTTCTTTATATCTCTCCTATTTCCTTTGTATCCCTTGATAGTAGATGTGGAAACCCTTTTTGATTGCTACGGTTAGTTTTCAATCGTGGCCTAGTGTCTTGGAATATTCAAAAAGTAAGAAGAATATTCGGTGAAATTTTTATTGTTAAGAAAAAGACTCAAAATATTTTGAATTTATTGTTACCGATTGAAGCTGATACCAAATTTCACATTGACCTTCATGTCAAAACAGTCAAGCATGTTTGGAGTAGTACAACATTAAGGAACGGAGGAAAAAGGCAGCAATCTCTTAAACAATTTGTGTCTCATATAAATGAGACGAATAATAAGAAACAGTTCAATGAAGGTTTGTGTGTGCTTCAAATATTCCATTGAAAACTTTAAATAACAATAATCTTAAGTCTCTCTTGGAAAAATATTGTAGATTCAATATCCCGGACGAAACTACGACGAAAAAGCTCCGGATGTATTTTCAGAACAAAAATTAATGAAATCAGAAGAGCTATTAGCGAAAATCACTTTTATGTTACAACAGGTACCTAAGGAAGATACAATTCGACAAGAATATATGTGCGGTAAAGATTCTTGTGAGATGCGCGAAGAACAAAAGAGAAAGCAAGTGGAGGAAGTAATACTCTTGTGATAGTATAATACATAGTTTAACTTTCTTATAATCATCATGATTAAATATCACGTACTAACGGCGGAATCAATTAACTATTTAACTATAATTCGATTACCTGTCATCCGTTTATCTTCAATTCAAATGACTTGATTGGTGGTAATATATTAGCGGCATATTTAAACTTTTTCTAATTTCCACAACAAGCATTTTGCATCATTCAGTGCTGAAATCAAGTATTGCAAAGACAGTTTGAAAATAGCGAAAGTGGAGTTCAACGCGAAATGGATCGAACCATTTCTAGATATTACCATGGATGGAGAAAGTTTATTGTGCAGAATATGTTCGTTCGAAAATCGTGAAGCCAGAGTAATCATAAAAATATTTTTATTTTTTCCCTATATAAGTACGGTGAAATAATACTCTTCTTTATATCTCTCCTATTTCCTTTGTGTTCCTTGATAGTAGATGTGGAAAGCCTTTTTGATTACTACGGATAGTTTTCAATCGTGGCTTAGTGTCTTGGAATATTTAAAAAGAAAGAGGAATATTCGGTGAAATTTTTATAGTTAAGAAAAAGACTCAAAATATTTTGCATTTATTGTTACCGATTGAAGCTGATACCAAATTTCACATTGACCTTCATGTCAAAACAGTCAAGCATGTTTGGAGTAGTACAACATTAAGGAACGGAGGAATAAGGCAGCAGTCTCTTAAACAATTTGTGTCTCATAATAACACAGCTCTACAATAAAAATTTTTTCTATTGTTGCCCTGGATATCATCGCAAATGTTTATGTTTTCAAGTACCCAGATTACGAATATATTCATGAAAGTTCTCAATGTGCTCGTATTTTCATGATTTTTGCATTTCTTATATTTTGAACAATTATAAGCTTGTTAGAAATAAAATTTGATTTTCCAGTCATGATTAGGCTTCTGCGCAACTTTTTCGCGAGTACAAACATCACCTGATCCCCACTCTCAGACCCCTTGCTCCACAGAACAGCTGAGATCTCAGTTATTTGACAATATTGAAGTACATATACACGTAAATCTGGATAAAGTCTCATGGATTAATATTTTGTTTCAATTACTGAATGTCCATTCTTATATATTTGTCTTCTAGTCTAAAATTGAGTTCGTCACGAAGAAAGTGTAAATATTGTAGTGATTTATTTTGTTATATTTGCGGTGTTTATATACCAAAAAGACAAAAAGAAATATCACAGACTTTGTCAAGGAGACTTATGTTGAATATTTTGGTTTCAAAATGGACAAATTAGGTAAACCATGGGTTCCTAATAAAGTTTGTAAGTTCTGTGTTGAGTCTTTACGGTTGTGGAAAAAGGTGAACGTTCTGGATTAGACTTTGGTATTCCTATGATCTGGATGGAGCCTACGAATCATTTAGATGATTGTTACTTTTGCGTAGTAGATGTTAAAGGTTTTAATCGAAATCAAACGTGGAGATACCCAGACTTACAGTCTACGAAATGTCCGGTTCTACACAGTGAAAATCTCCCTCGGCCCATATACATTTCAGAGGTAATTCGCATGCCCTCAGAAACAATGATGTTACCAAATTCACAGAAATCGGGACCATCTACTAGTGGAAGTGAATGGGAAGGTGAAACATCTACGCCAAAGTTATTTTCTCAAAATGAACTCAGTGATTTAATACGTGATCTCAATTTATCAAAACAAGGATCAGAACTATTAGCCTCAAGATTGAAAGAAAAAAATTTATTGGCACCAACAGTAACAATTACAACATACAGAACGCGAGAAAAAGAGTTATTACAATTTTTCAGTGAAAATGAAGGATTAGTGTATTGTAATGATATCGCGATGCTGCTTATAGACATGGGATTAAAAGAGTACAAATCTACTGAATGGCGCCTTTTTATTGATAGTTGCAAAAGAAGTTTAAAATGCGTCTTATTGCACAATGGAAATAAATTTGCATCCAATTGCCCATTCTACGAAACTCAAAGAAGAATATGAAAATATAAAATTAGTTTTAGAGAAAATTAAATACTCTGAGCATCAATGGCCGATCTGTGTGGATTTAAGAATGGTTAATTTTTTACTTGGCCAACAAAGTGGATATACAAAATACCCTTGCTTTATTTGTATGTGGGATAGTAGAGAAAAGCAACTTCATTGGGAACAAAATGTTTGGCCTGTAAGAAATTGTTTAACTGTCAGTAAAGCCAACGTAATAAGGGAGCCGCTGGTGAGCAGAGACAAAATCATACTTCCACCATTACATATTAAGTTAGGTATGATTAAGCAATTTGTAAAAACGTTGAACAAAGACGGAAATTGTTTTAATTACATTTGCAGAAAATTTCCGAAGCTTAGTATGGAAAAATTAAAAGGTGGAATATTTGATGGTCCTCAAATACGGCAATTGATGAAAGACTCAGATTTTATCAAAGTTATGACTGTTCCGGAAAGTAAAGCTTGGAAAAGTTTTGTGTTGGTTGTCGAAAATTTCCTAGGTAATCATAAAGCAGCAAATTATGAAGAAATTGTGCAAAATAAGCTGACAAACTTTCAGACTTTAGGAGCAAATATGAGTATTAAGTTACACTATCTCCGCAATCATCTAGATAAATTTCCGGATAATTTAGGAAATTATAGTGAGGAACAGGAGAGCGGTTTCATCAAGATCTAAAAGTGATGGAAGAAAGGTATCAAGGTCGATGGAATTGTCACATGATGGCAGATTACTGCTGGTCTTTGAAAAGAGATTGTCCCTTGAAAAATTATAGAAGAAAAGCTCATAAAAGACGTTTTATGGAAATATGAAATATATTTTCGACATTTTCCTTTTATTTACTTCGATGTATCCGAATTTCTCAAAACATAACTGACATTATAAATATATCTGTTATTTTGTTTCTTGTTTTACGATTTTTGTTATTATTGTAAAATGAAAATAAAGATTTGAAAAGAAATCAGAGCAAATCCTACAAAATCATTGATAGTTTCACGAATTGTGTGCATAAATAGACCCAAAATCATTTTCATATCTAGGGCAACAAAACCATTGTAGACCAGTGTAATGAGACGAATAATAAGAAACAGTTCAATGAAGGTTTGTGTGTGCTTCAAATATTCCATTGAAAACTTTAAATAACAATAATCTTAATTCTCTCTTGGAAAAATATTGTAGATTCAATATCCCGGACGAAACTACGACGAAAAAGCTCCGGATGTATTTTCAGAACAAAAATTAATGAAATCAGAAGAGCTATTAGCGAAAATCACTTTTATGTTACAACAGGTACTTAAGGAAGATACAAGTCGACAAGAATATATGTGCGGTAAAGATTCTTGTGAGATGCGCGAAGAACAAAAGAGAAAGCAAGTGGAGGAAGTAAGACGAATAATACGTTCTGCAATGAAATGTTAAATTGAAATCAGAGTCGGTGTAAGGGCTTTTAGAGAAAATTATTCCTTGTAGACATATGGCATTTCAAGGTACTCGATGATTTTAATTTCTATTATAAAGAAGTGAGTCACAGACTCATCACCAGTTAGACTACAGGAAATTTTCGAGACAGGGGTTTTTCCAACGGAACCTTCATAATAAGTACTATTGTTTCCTCCTTTCCTTTCCTTTTTCAGGAATACCTGGATTCTGTACAATAGAATGAAATATAGTAATTAAAGGTTGATATGCAATAGGGATTTGAGGAAAAAAATTAGTAACTATGTGTTTCCTAAGTACCTAGTATCTGTGTGATATCTCGATTGGTTTATATAGGATTAACGACATAAAAAAAAACGGAAATTTTAAAAAGTACAATCGTATTGCGCCATCGTGAGGACGAATGATTCGGATTCACCTGGTTGTCATGTGTAATAATACAAATTCATTAAAAATGCTAAAAACTCTATTTATCTAGATAATTTTTGCCAGCAATTCTAATATGAAACAAAATGAGTTAAATAACCAAAAAATAAAAATTTTCTGTCAGATAGTTCCCATCTGCGAAGGCAATATTTCGACATTGCGAACACTCTTTCATTTCTTCTTTTCGGAAAGCCATGTTCGGGCGTATTTCTGCTTGTATATTGTGATATGGGGCGTTATCGATCACTTACACACATTTTGGTGGTAAATTTGGAAAAAGTTTTTCGCTCAACCATTTTTCGTAGTTTGCGAAATTCAAATCATCGTGATAATAACCGGATTAACAATTGGACTTAAAGGCCAGATATGCGTTTTGTACGAATCCACATTCACATTCACCGGCGTTCAAAATGATCAGTTGGTCCATTCGAAACAGGCTGACGTAGGCAGTCGTTTGTCTCGTTACTCCAAGCCTTCTTGTGTGTATGGGAGGAATGAATATATGTTTCGTCCATGTAAATTATTGGCCTCTTTTCTTGACGGTATTGTTTGATGCTTCTTAATTAATTCGAACATAGTTGCTGTATTTCAGGTTTTTCCATAAGTAGCTTTCTATTCGTTTTCGTCTCTAACGGAACCTCATCCTATCAAAACTTTTCGAATGCTCGCTCGTGATCCTGTATATTCATTCTCATCGGCGAACTTTTGATAGATTCGCTTCAATGTGGGTACGATTTCATGGACGACGTAAAAATTGAAAGAGTCTACGAAGCAGACCTCTTTGGAAGTTATCGAGATCTATTTTCTTGGCTGATTTACTTCTCTTTTAATCGGGAGTTGGAAAACTGCTATTTTCGCAATCTTCAATCTTCTTCATTTCGCTCGAAGTTATTTGCACAATTCACAAACCTACTCCTTTTACACATCTACACGTTTTTGAACCTTTTTCAAAGAAATTACAGTTTCGTTCTCCATCCCTTCTCGTTTCATGAAATGAATAACATTCGCAATTATTTCCCTGGATTGCCAACTCAACTTTTCCCTTTCTAATTGGAAACGAACACCGTCCTCACCAAAACTTAGAAATATCGAAATGAAATTTGAAAGATTCGGTCCTGTTTTCTTGACTTTTTTAAAAGCTTTAAAGGTTCATTGAGTACTGAGCTCTTGGCCACGTGACCGGCAAAGTTAATGCGCATCAAGAGGAAGGGCTATTTCACCCGCACAGATGTTTTTGTCGACCCGTACATAGTTCACTTCACACTGGAAGAAAATTTTCCAGGTCATTTATTCCTAACAGCCTCTAAACATCTTGTACAAGCCAATTATGTTACTTTTACAAGATTTATACAAGATGCACTGACAAATTTTTTTCTATTGAATGCAGTTCCAATAAATTTATAATTTTTTTCATCAGATGCTACACCTTATGTGGTAAAGACAGGACAAAATTTAAGAATATGTTATGAACTGTAGTTCACATCACATGCTTGGCTCATCGAGTTAACAGAATAGCAGAAGTTATTCGAGAAAAATTTCCACTCGTGAAAGACATAATGAGCAACATAACAAAAGTTCTTCCCAAAGCTGTCATTCGTATATATAAAGAAACATTGCCTAATCTGCAGCAACCACACAAGTAGTATTGACCCGATGGGGAACGTGCCTCAGTGATGCAGTTTTTCACGCTGAAAATTCCGAAGGCATCGAAGAAATCATCAACGAAACATCAGATTCTTCCTCCTCTGTAGTATCACCGAAAACTTCATTAGGAAATGAAGAATTCCATAGAAGTCTTGTATTCATCAAACAAAATTATTGCTTCATTTCTCATTAAATTGTATCTTTGGGAAAAAGTACCAACCTTTAACCAATTCTGTGGGATTAATTGAAAATTTAAAAAATGAATGCTAATAAGTTAGATGTGAATTTGTCTTCGGCAAATTGAAAAAAGTTCAAGAAAGCGATGAAGAATTTGAAGTAGTTCGAAACATTTCGAAAATTTTCCAAGGAAATTTCAACTTGGAAACCATATTCGCAGAAAACGTGCTGCCAAAATTAAACATGCTTCAATCGCTATAGTAGATGTGGAATGAAGTTTTTTTATATAAACATATGTTTAGCGATAAGTGTCATAATTTCACTGCTGGAAATTTTGGAAAACATTAATAATTAATTAGTTTTATAATAAAGAATATAATAATCTTTAGTTTGATGAATCAGTTCTTAGTTAAGAGTTAATAGCTGAAGTTGTTATTATTGTGCTCTGGGGAAATAATATTTATACTTAATCATATTTTCTAAAATTTTTACATATTCTCGAAGAATTATTACATATTCAGGGTGTTACATAATAGTATGACACAACTTGAGGGGGTAAATCTACGTGCAATTTTAAGACAAAAAGTTCATATAAACATAGATACACAAAAGCTTTGTTATTGAGCTAAAAAAAATGGTTTTTTCTCCAAAACTCCTGAAGTGATATTTAGCCCAATTTGGAATGCAAGCTATTTTTTACAGCCTCCATTTCATCTAGAATCTATAAGGTGTTATGGCTCCTTTTCCGGAGCCATGTCTTCTTTTGCCCTTTCAAACTTCTTTTCAGTACGCCACTGATCAGTGTACAACCAATTTTCGGCATCTTCGTTCGATTGAGAAACTTTGACACCAGCAATTTTTTCGTATCTCCAACCGTTCTCGAGCAAAAAATTATTAAGCGATTGTATGCATTCTCTGAATTGAAAGCACTTCTGATTAAAAAAAATGACTAGTAGGCTTTGATTTTTTTCATTTATTAATTTTTTTGACATTTGCTGAAGTTGAACCAGTGTCTGATCAGATTGTTTATTTAATTAACGATTAGTATTAAGACTTTTGAAGTTATTGCTGTAAGAAAAAATGGCTAATTTTAATATCGCCGAATTAGCTGATATCCATTATATGTACGGTCTGGCTGACGGAAACACAACAGTAGCTAGGTGATTATATCAGGTGCGCTTTCCAAATCGAGTAACACCGGACAGGCGAACATTTTCAAATATCCACAGAAGGTTGAAAGAAACTGGTACTTTTACTGCAAATAAGCATTTAAAAGGTGCAACTCAAACTATGAGAACTCCAGATATTGAGGAAGCAGTTTTAATTGTATTGATTTGAATCCTCATGTGAATACAAGAAAAATTTGAAATCAGTTGAATAATTCACATGTTCTAGTTTGGAGGATTCTCCACGACATTTTATTGTACCCGTTTCATATTCAACGCGTCCAAATTCTTCATCGAGATTTTCCTTCAAGAATGAATTTCTGCTGATGGTTCTTAGACAAAATTAGAGAAAATGCTCATTTTGATAGTGAAATAATGTTCACAGACGAAGCATACTTTTCGAAAACTGCTTTCACAAATTTTCACAATAATCATTATTGGGATGAGGAAAACTCCCGTTTGATTGAAGAATCTCATCATCAAGAACAATCCTAACTAAATATCTGAATCGGAATAATTAGAATTTGTTTGAGAGTTACCTTTATTGTTCGAGGACATGCCACTTTTGGTGAGAAACATAATGTGGTTCATGCATGACGGGGCACCAGCACATTTCAGTGGAGAAGCTAGGGAATTCTTGAATAATATATTCAACAACCGATGATTAGGTCAAGGTGGGCCAGAACCATGGCCTTCTAGGTCCCCAGACTTATATAGTGTAGACCTTTTCTTATGGGGATATCTCAAACGTTTAGTTTTTACCACATCAGTGAACACTGTAGAAGAATTGAAAAATCGAATAATAACCTCTTGTGACGTGATAACAAATACCCAAGGAATATTTCAAAGAGCAATGAAAGACAGGCCTGTATCCTTGCAGCTGGATGACACTTTCAGCAATTTATTCAGTTGTTAATTGTTCTTTTTTTTATTTGATATTAAATAAGTATGTGTTGAGTCTCAGAAGACGAGCTATCAAAATAAAGGTAAATTCTGGGCCAAACTATCTAGTATTTCTATTATTTTTTTGTATTTAGCGGATAACATACAATTTAAATAATTCAAATTCAATAATTTTTCACTCGAAAATAGTTGGAGATTTGAAAAAATTACGGGTGTAAATGAAGTTTCTAAATTGAACGAAGATGACGAAAATCTATTATACGCTGATCAGTGGCGTACTGTAGAAAATTTTGAGAGGGCAAAAGGAGACATGGTCTCGGAAAAGAAAACACATTGTGAATTTCAGCTTATGTCCAGGAAGTGTAATGATGGAGGCTGTAAAAAATAACTTGCATTCCAAATTTGGGCTGAATATCTCAAAAACTGCAGGAGTTTTGAAGAAAGAACTTGTAGCACCGTAACGAAGCTTTTGGGGACCTATGTTTCAATAAACTTTTTTCGTATATGTACATATTCTCACATTTCGGCTCTACATATAATCCCCTTTTTAGTTAACAGTCCACTGTCGAAAAACAAAACGTTCTGAGTAACCAGTAACCATTTTTCAAATGTATTAAACTAACGTAAATTATTTTTGTTCTTTCATAGTACAGTACTATTCATTCGAACTGAAGTGCGTTTTGACTCTAAACTGCTTGGTATTAATTACATGATAAGACAACACAACACCTCCAACATAGTGATCCACATAATTTTTCACAATTATAACGGATATAATTAGGAGAGGATCTAAGATCTATCTATACAGATACATACTTTCAACTTACTTCTGAGAATGTACCTGGCGTTCCCATGAGTTGAATAACAGCTAGAAGAGGAATCATAGATATCGATGACAGAGTAAGTCCCCATCCTACCCACTCCGCCCAATCAGGATAGAAGTAATCATTGTACTGAAGAGGTTCGTGATAAATGAGTCCAAATAAAACCACAGTCTGCAAAATAAATATGTTTTGATGAGCGTTATTTTCTGGAAAATTAAATGAAATTCATTGAAAACAATTGATATTTTAAATTAAATAACAAATAATATTCAAATTAAAAAAAAATGGCTTTTTCAGCTATGCTGATAGAAAGGGTTTCATGAGCTGATTCCTAGTCAAAAAACATGAAAAATGCCAATATGTACCAAAGTTCTCTGTCCTCCGGACACAGGTTCTTGGCGTTTCTTTCAGAACTTCTGTAGTTCAAAGACTTCTGGGCTTCAATTTGCAAGAAAGGAATTTTTCAACCTTTCAATTCATTATATCTGTCGAGTAGTTGAAAAAACTGAAGTGAGGGGACGATATTACCACCACTTATTTCTTCCCATAGTATAAGCCGGCTCTAGATTGAAGCGAAAAGCTGGTCTGAAATACCTGACATATTTCTTTCTCTCAAATTCTTCCAATACGCGTGCATGCAATTGCTGTATGGTAGCAACAGATTGTGAGTATACTTAGCCTTTCAAATACCCCCAAACGAAGTAGTAGATTCAGATCGGGGGATCGTGGAGGCAGAGCTACAGGAGCACCTGCACCAATCCATGTATTGGGATATGCTTGATTCAAATGATTTCTCACTGTTAATTCAAGATGTGGATCAGCACTATCATGTAAAACTACTTTATTCTCTTATTCGCAGAAGGCACATCATCGAAAAAATCAACTAGATTATTCTGCAGAAAGTCAAGGTATACTAGAGATTTTAATCTTGTAGAATTACTGAGTTCAATAATTTCCACCATACCAACCGCCCTAAACATTGATAGAAATTTTGATTGAGGAGGTCGTTACTTGATGAAAATCGATTTACATATTTTCAATGAAATAAAACTATGCTATTTAGATTTTCACTATATTAACAAAACTATGACCGGTTCCACCACATTGTGGCTTCATCGTACAAACTTATGATCAGAGTTATTCCTTATATATTAATCTTATTTCCTACTCAATATCACAATAGGTACAAGTACAGGGTATGTTGGAAAACCCATCGGACTAGCTTATTTTATGTATTAAAAAGACTGAGTAAAGGAGAAGGATTTAGATCTTATTGACTATTAAGTAATCTAACCTGAATTTTTTTGTTAATCTCTAAAATTTGCCATAGATTGATTTTGTATCTATTATTTTCATTGTGTGAAATTTTGAAATTATCATTAAAGTTATGGTTTTCTTCGAGTAAGTGATTAGAATAATGGGAATCTGATTTATGATAATTAAAACTACGTTTGTGCTTGCATAATCTAACTTTGAAATTTCTGAAAGTTCTACCAGTATAAATTTCATGACAATCTCCGCAAGGCAGTTTATAAACATCGGATTCATTGCCTTTATCAATTTTAGATTTTCAGTCGGCCTAAAGAATTATTAGTTCGGAATGATATATTGAAATTATAATGCTGGAGGAATGATTTTAATTCTAGACTAGGATTGCCAATATACGTTAAGCTGTTGTATTTTGTGTTAGTACTTTTTTTAATTGGAAATACTTCCTGGATTGCTTTTTGAAATTTTTGCGTGAAACCATGTTCTCAATCGCACTAGGACTGTACCCGTTATTAACTGCTATTTGTTTAATTATATTTTGCTCTTTTATAAAATTATTTTGTTACATTGACATATTAATAAGTCTATGAACCATACTATTGAAAGCAGCCAATTTATGTGGATAAGGAGGTGTAGATGAGCTGTGAATAGTTAAATCCAGAAAGTTAATGGAGTTTTCTGTTTCTATCTCTAACGTGAAATCAATATTATTGTGAATTTTGTTAATCAATGTTTTGAATGACTCTAATTGTCTGTTTGTGCCAGTGAAATAACAAATGATATCTTCGACATATCTGAACCAATAAAAATTATTTGAATAACGGATGATCTTGGATAGTTTTTTCAATATTATCCATGAAAATTTCCGCGAGTAGAGGGCTCAGAGGATTACCTATGATTAAACCTTCTTTACTTTTATAAAAAAGAAATAATGGTAAAAAGGTTTAATCATGCGTAATCCTCTGAGCCCTCTACTCGTTGAAATTTTCATGGATAATATTAAAAAAACTATCCAAGAACATCCGTTATTCAAATACTTTATTTATTGGTTCAGATATGTCGACGATATCATTTGTTGTTTCACTGGCACAAACAGACAATTAGAGTCAGTTAAAACATTCATTAACAAAATTCACGATAATATTAAATTCACGTTAGAGATACAAACAGAAAACTTCATTAACTTTCTGGATTCAACTATTACTAAAATTAACGGCAAACATGATTTTTCTATCTTTCATAAGCCATCGCATACAGATATTACTATTCACAGCTGATCTACACATCCTTATCCGCATGAATTAGCTGCTTATAATAGTATGGTTCATAGACTAATTAATATCCCAATGTTACAAAATAATTTTATAAAAGAGTATAATATAATTAAACAAATAGCAGTTAATAACGGTTACAGCCTAGTGTACTTCAGAACATGATTTCACGAAAAGATTTCAAAAGCAATCCAGGAAGTATTTCCTTCTGACACAAAATACAACAGCTTAACCTATATTGCCAATCCTAGTCTAAAATTAAAATCTTTCCTCTCGCATTATAATTTCAACTGATAATTCTTTAGGCCAACATATCAAGAACTGCCAATCTAAAATTGTTAAGGGTAATGAATCCGGTGTTCATAAACTGTCTTGTGGGTATTGTCATAAAATTTATATTGGTAGAACATTCAGAAATTTCAAAGTTAGATTATCCGAGCACAAACGTAGTTTTAATTACCATAAATCAGATTCCCATTATTCTAATCACTTACTCGAAGAAAACCATAACTTTAATGATAATTTCAAAATTTTACACAATGAAATTAAAAGACAAAACTCAATCTATGGAAAATTTCAGAGATTAACAAAGAGAAGAATGCAGGTAGGTTACTTATTAGTCAATTATATCTAAATCCTTCTCCTTTACTCAGTCTTTTCAATTCATAAAGTAAGCAACTTCGATGGGTTTTCCAACATACCCCTTGTTCTTGTACCTATTGTAATATTAAGTAGGAAATAAGACTAATATATAAGGAATAACTCTGTTCATTAGTTTTACCTATCTGATGAAGCCAAAATGTGGTGGAACCGATCATAGTTATGTTAATATAGTGAAAATCTAAATAGCATAGTTTTTTTTATTGATAATATTGATAGAAAATTTGTCGTGTTGGCTACGCTCAATTGTCCCATGACGATTTTCTTCTGCACACACGTGATCGTTGTGGAAATTCATTATACCCTCTCGCATGAATCCAGCTTGTAGTAGCCTTTGGCAAAATTTGAGCATTATGGGTAGATCTTCAGCTTTGAAAGTTTAAATCCTCTGAATATGGGTATGGGTATAACAGTTGCCCCTGCAAAACTCTCCAAACAGTCGAATGTTATAACCATGAAAACCAACCAATAGAGATTTCTGTGCTGATTCTTGGATTATTACGGACTTCATCCAAAATAAGTTTTTCATTTATCGGTGTCCTGACAAACAGATATGATTCAGAATTTCCCTATGTAGATTGAAACCGCACGGATTCACGCGACGAACAGTCAATGAAAACTATGTATTATTGACAAATATCTACTTCAATTATGAAAAGTCTCTTATGTTGCTGATACTAGCAAGATTAGGTTCTACTTAAAAATAACGGCAATATGATGTCCTAAATAGTTACAGCTCATGAATTTCTACTGAATCAAGTGAACACTCTGATATTAAAACTTAAAATGGAGTAGAAACTACTTCAAAAGGTTTACTTCTACATTTGGGGAAAATAATGAGGACAGTTTCGATCCCTGTGGTTCGTATTACGGATTGTCCCCTTCAGTTCATTCGAAAATGCCATCTCTTGTAAATCATTTTTTGACTCGAAACCGATTGAGAGGTCTTTTCAATAAATATTCTTGAAAAGATCAGTGACATACTACACTATGGGGTTAAACGTAGCAGGACTGAGAAAATATAATCCTGTATATGTACGCAATTACATGGCACATATAATGAATCGGTTAGTTAAAAAGGTCACTTTCTGGAAATTGGAGCTAGATCCTTTTAAAACTGTAAGAGATACCAACAGGAACGTGAAAAAAAATTTGAACTTCCAACACCCTGTATCTCGAGAGCAGTAAACTTATGTTTATGTGCATTTTTTTCATGTTTTGATGAGGATCCCATCTAGAAATTGATGACTGCATACCTGAAACACCCTGTTGTTACAAAGGAAAAATAATATATAGTTATACGTTCGAAACTGACGAAGAAATTCAGGGAATGAAAATTTAGAGAAAGTTTAGTAAATGTATAACAAGTATTGAGGACAACAGTCAATCCATCCTTGAGGCACATAATCATGAATTGATCTTCAATTCATAATACTTATGCTTAAAATCGATAATTTTTAATACAATAATCCAGAAACAACGAATGTGCTTCATATGCTCCATATTCATCCTCTTGTTTTCTACTCCTGCGTGTGATTTTATTCTAGAGGAATGGATTACTGCCACGAGTTTTGGCCGCTCTAATTTGCAGCACGGTGGAATCAGTATACTATGTAGGGATAATGATAACACAGTTTTGAATGACATCAATACGCATCTATTGAGTTGCAGCCATTTGACTGAAAATACAAATTTCAATTGTCATATGTATTTACCACACTTTAGTCGTTTTTTGAATATAATTATGTCACTCGTATCTAAATTTAATTTGTCTCCTAAATTTTTCTGTGTGGAGATTTTCACGTTCATGTTAATGTGGATAGGTGAAATTCGGGATTATTATTTGTTGAATACATATTGTTTTGACCATTTTTCAGTGAATACGAGGTGAGAATTGCCTAGACAACATTTCCATCAATTTTCAAATGAACAGAAGATCTGCTCAGATTCAGATGTAGAACTCTAACGGAAAAGTGTTTTAGTTATTCATATCATATGCTTAGGATTGATCTGGGATTTTTGAAAGATGAAAAACTTAATATCAATGACTTCTTACCGAGGCTTTTTCAATTTATTTCTGCTTCCTGAAAAAGGAATATAGGAAAGCGAGTTGATGACGAAGTTCATTGATATACGGAAGAAGTTCGAGTTATGAAAAGTCGGCTTGAGTTGGTATAAGACTTCCCTATATAATAGGTAAAGGACTGAGGAACTCAAATGTTTGAGGAATGATATACGGTTGAATTATAAGTATTACAGCTAGGATTAATACTAATAACCGGATCTCTAAAGGGAATGTTGCTTTCAACATTTCAAATAAAGAATATAGTGAGTATTTTGCTTCGAAACTTGAACTTTGAGAAGGTTGGCCCTGTTGCCGTTAGACACACTATTGATTATCTAAAAAACAGCAACTCAGAAGACTACTTAGCAAGGGTTCTATAGAAGAGGAAGGTAAACAATATCATAAGCGTTCTTACTCGATTGATAGAAAGATGTATAAGGAATGGAGTTTATTCCGATTGCTTAAAAATATCAAAAGTATTACCTCCGTTGAAAATGGAGATATAAATAATGTTGAAGATTACTGGCCGATTTTACTGGTTCCCATTCTTTTCAAAGTATCGTTTTTTCTGATCTGAGTTATGGAATATTTTGAGAGGAATCTTTTGTTTTCATCAAACCAGTTTGAGAAGGAAAGGAGCACTTCTGATGCTACAATTGAATTTAATTCCAATACCACCAATTGTCTTGAAATGAAATGAAATTCGCTGACACTGTTCTTGGACTTGACCATGGCGTGTGATTCTGTCTCTCATTCGACTTATTGCTAAGCTTGGTCACTACGGGTTTGAGAAACAAAGTTTTCGCCTGAAAAAGCTATTAAGATATGTGTATGCGCAAGGCTGTTAGTTAGATAAACAACTTATCAGTGTTGTGGTGCTCCAAGGCTCAATATTGTTATGGCAATATATATATATATATATATATATACTATATATATATATATATATATATATATATATATATATATATATATATATATATATATATATATTTTAGTTGCCCATATATCGCCTCATACAATCAAACTGATTTCATGAAAAATATATATCTACCGCCCTGTAATTAATACCATTGCCAGGCAATGATTATAATCAAAACATATCCTGGAATGACTATATATTAGGATAACGTTAAATGTTATGAGAATATATCAATCTACCAGAATATATACATACTATAGCATCATCAGACAATGATATCAATGTACCAACGAGTAGTGTCAGAGGCTTTCTCCCCGGATATATATATATATATATATATATATATATATATATATATATATATATATATATATATATATATATATATATATATATATATATATATATATATATATAGATATAATTATTCCAGAATATGTTTTGATTATAATCATTGCCTGGCAATGGTATTACTTACCGGGTGGTGGATTTATATTTTTCATGAAATCAGTTTGATTGCATGAACAGATATATAGGCAACTCGTCGTGATTTATATATATATATATATATATATATATATATATATATATATATATATATATATATATACCTCTAGAAATAATTTAATAGATAAGATATCTTACTGATGCATTATACAAAAGAATAGCAGTACATGCTTAGGTCAAACTACCAGGTTGGTTCTATTTTAATAGAACAGAAAAACCTATGAAAAATATTGACAATTAACCATTAACCTGGTTTAATACAGTGTCTTTCAGAATTTCTTGGACCCTAATTAATTAGGGAAATCTTGAAGATTTCATATTTGTTCGAACGGTATTGTATTTAGAAAGTGAAAATCTACTTCAGCAATTTATTTTGAAGTAAACAGTCCCCATTTTCTATACAAAAATGTTGTCAGGTTTTTTTAGGTTGGAAGACCACTTTTTTGTTAAAGATTCAAGAGCGTCCTAATCTCTGCTATAATGTCTTTAGCTTATAAGTTTTTTGGTGAGTAGTTTAGTCACAATATTTTTTTCCGTTAAAATTCATGAAAATAGGCTCTCACAGCATCTCATGCTCCTTCGGCCAGAGAGGATGAATACTTTTTTCCTTTCGTTTTCTTATTGCCCACGGATATCTTCATTGATGGATTGAAATAGATTATCCCCCTTTTATACAGAAGTGACTCGAAAAAATAATTGAATATTGTAATTTTAAAAAGATCATATCTTGATTTTTTCCAATGGAACATGCTGTATTTTATTATTCATATCAACGCATAAAATGTTGTGCCAGATTTTGCAGAAGTAACCTTATCTTTACCTTCGACCATTTTCGAAATAAAAAAATAAACTAAAATAATAAAATTAGATGTTGCGAAAGAAGAGTTTATTAGTACATATCATTATACTTTATCAGAGAAATGGAGATATTTTAAGGCAATCGTGAATGGAATACGTAATAGATTGGTTTTTGGAGAGATGATCTACAAGGTGTTGAACTATTTCAATAAATGTTCGAAATGTTGCCCGTTTCTTCGTAGATACAACTCAATCCTTCTGAGGAAAGACCGTTGCACTCTCGACAACATTTGCTGATTAAATGATTTAAAGGCGTCGACTATTCTCTGTCTCATATCCAACTGTGTTGTAGAAGGAATCTGGTAAACGATGCCTTTAATATAACCCCACAATCAAATCTAGAATTATAAGGTCCGGAGACCTAGCTGGCCATCTAACAGGACCACGTCCTATCCAATTGTTTGGAAACACATGATTCAAATGCTCCCTAACCTGATGTGAGTAATGAGCCGATTTTCATAGTCTTGATTGTTCAGTTCCTGGTGCAGCTGTACATGATATACATGAAATTTATTCACTTTCAAGGTTCTCTGGACAAAAGTTTGACTTAAATCTGTTAACTGAGAAATCTTTATTGGGCTTTTATACGGGTCCTCTGTCACTGTCAACAGAACTGATAACTGATTGTCTTTTAACTGTAGCAGTTTTTGGTTTTTCATGTTTTTTGTAAGCGATGTTACCCGTTTCGATAAATCTAATTAGAAGTTTCTGGAAGCATCTTGCTTCAAGATGCCTCTCATCAGGAAACCTTCCTTTGTCCATAAACTCTACTTGCCAACAAAGAATTTCTATCACACTCACCCAGAATAAAAATCATACCTACCATTTCTTCTTTGGAGAACTTCATGGCAGTCAATTGAGAAAATTGAATTCAAACCTTTCTTTAACAATGTTCAATAACAAAACACTTATAAGTTCACCATGAATAATGCAGAATAAGATATGTCCGGACACCTGACAGAAGGCACAAATAAAAGAAAATGTAAACACATACCTCGATTTACGTTTTAATCATCTTGATTTTATCATTCGTTATAAGGGTTATCTTGTTTAGGTTTCATTTTTACTACTTGAATCATTACAGGAAAAAAACTTCTGTGAGTAATGATGATGTTGATGAGTTTGATACGGTTTTATAATTTCATCAGAAATATTTACAAATAATCGAATATTTCGAAAATGATCGAAGATAAAGATAAGGTTACTTCTGCAAAAATATGGCACAATATTTTATGCGTTGACATGAATAATAAAATACAGGATGTTCCATTTGAAAAATCAATATTTTTGAAATTACAATATTTAATAATTTTTTGAGTCACTCCTGTATAAAAGGAGGATAATCTATTTCAACTCATCAATAAAGCTATCCTTGGGCAATAAGAAAACGAAAGGAAAAAACTATTCATCCTATCTGTCCGAAGGAGCATGCGATGATGTGAGAGCCTATTTTCATGAATTTTTACGGAAAAAATTTGGCCAGCTAGGTCTCCGGACCTTATAATTCTAGATTAGTTTGTGTGGTTATATTAAAGGCATCGTTTACCAGATTCCTTCTACAACACAGTTGGATATGAGACAGAGAATAGTCGACGCCTTTAAATCATTTAATCAGCAAATGTTGTCGAGAGTGCAACGGTCTTTCCTCAGAAGGATTGAGTTGTATCTACGAAGAAACGGGCAACATTTCGAACACTTATTGAAATAGTTCAATATCTTGTAGATCATCTCACCAAAAACCAATCTATTACGTATTTCATTCACGATTGCCTTAAAATATCTCCATTTCTCTGATCAAGTATAATGATATGTACTAATAAACTCTTCTTTCGCAACACCTAATTTTATTATTTTAGTTTATTTTTTTATTTCGAAAATGGTCGAAGCTAAAGATAAGGTTACTTCTGCAAAATCTGGCACAACATTTCATGCGTTGACATGAATAATAAAATACAGCATGTTCCACTGGAAAAATCAAGATATGATCTTTTAAAATTACAATATTCAATAATTTTTCGAGTCACTTGTGTATAAAAGGAGGATAATCTATTTCAATCCATCAATAAAGATATCCTTGGGCAATAAGAAAACGAAAGGAAAAAAGTATTCATCCTTTCTGGCCGAAGGAGCATGCGATGATGTGAGAGCCTATTTTCATGCATTTTCACGGAAAAAATATTGTGACGAAACTACTCACCACAAAAATTTATTACTTAAAGATATTATAGCAGAATGTAGGCCACTCCTGAATCTTGAACAAAAAAGTGGTCTTCCAATCTGAAAAACCACCCAAGATTTCTTTATTGACATCCTGTTTACTGCAAAATAAATTGCTGAAGTAGATTCTTACTTTCTCAATAAAATACCGTTCGAACAAAAATTAAGAGCGTCTGCAAATTTTTTCTTGAATTGCGTAAGCCGCGAAATGGTTCCAATTTTCTTTATATAAACTTCATTATAAGCTGCCAGTTTCTTGTTGGCAAGTTATTCGCAACTAATAAGGATCAAAGAATTTTTAAAGGACACTGTGTTAAACCATATTAATGGTTAATTGTCAATATTTTTCATAGGTTTTTCTATTCTATCAAAATGGAACCAGCCTGGTAGTTTTTCCTATGCATATACTGCTATTCTTTTATATAATGAATCAGTAAGATATCTTATCCTTTAAATTATTTCTGGAGATACCTGTCACACAACAGCCTAGCTACGCCCCTAGACACCATGCCTAAGATAGCAAACGCAGACTGGCACTTCGATTTACTGAGTAAACCCAAAATTCGTTGATTGAGAATGCTAAATTGAACTGAAAGCACACATGCATATGATAGGCGTGGTTGACAGAGTCGAAAGTAGACTGTGCATCTTTTAAGAAAGCTCCATTGTGAATCGGGCTGGGAGTTATCTGAGGTTTCGAAGATTACCCAAGAGCACAACGAACTGAGGAAACCTTCCTTGGAAAGATTTTCTTCAAACGCTTCTAAGGAAACAATAAATGGAATATTTCGTTGAGCCACGAAGATGATGTGGCATGGCAGTGATCGTTCACTCACTATCTATCAATCATAATCAAATCAAGAGCTGCGAACAAATATTTATGTTGAGACACGTTAGTCTTATCTAACTCAAAACGTAATAATTTCAATAACGGTTAAAAACTGACTATTTAACTGGGTATAACAGTATATATAAAAATATGTATCATACAATGATGAAGAGTGGGCTTATGAATTTCCAACATATCCTCCAATACAATCCAGGTTTATGGCCTAACATAGCTTGGACATCTTCCGTAAATCGTTCCAACCCTGAAAAAAATTAGTTATGCACGAAAGTTTACTCAATAATTTCAGTATAACATACCGTAAAACCATGAAACAGCCACTGCTTCAAAAAGCGCTGAACATAAAAGAGAAATACCAGCAGCATAAGTATCAAACAGATGAAACATATATATTCCCCCCTGAAATGAAAAAACGTTAAACATCAGAAAGTAGTTTTTGCAATATATTCTTACGGGTGTAACATTAATCATTGCAACGCAAAATGACGCGCATATGACAAAAAGAGTAAAAACTTCTCTACCAAACTTTTTCTCCTTGAAAAAATAATTGAATTCATCCATGAGACCAGTTATAACACATTCCAAGCCCCCCATCTGAAAATTAAGCGATTAATTTTTCATCCTAGAGAAACAAGAAAGATCTCACCCCTGAATCCAATCCCAGCATAATTAGCATGAAAAAGAATAGCATTGACCAAATATACGATCCAGGTAGAGTAGCAACCGCTTCGGGATATACTTGAAACACCAATCCTGGTCCTGTTATGTGATAAGAATTATTAAAGAATTTCAATAAATGGTGTATATCTTTCCCACTCTTTCTCGTTTCAGAAATTTTCTAGAGATATTTTTTTCAGCAATAAGACTGATACAAATGATTGATAAGAATTACATAAAAATAAATTTATCATCATATGTCTCAACTTAGGAAATATCATCTGAAATATTTCACAAAAGTATACAACATTCAATATTTTCTTCGTTTCATGAAAATTGTAATGAATAGCAAAAACAAAATTGAAATTATAACATGTAAAACAATTATTTTCTTCATTTTTCACAATCGAAACTGAGTTGTGAAAGGAAACAATTTCATTAAATAATATCGTTTTGAGAGACAATTATTATCGTCATGAAAGCTAATTATTTCAATTGTCTAAGCTTTCCTTTATTCACTATTCCACTTATTTCATACGAGTTAATTAGTTTTACTCATAACTATTCGTAATCTACCAATACTGATCAATTAGTCATTTCAATGAGAATGAAGCCTAATATTGGTCTTTCAATTATGTGATTGATCCATTACATTGATTAAAGTGAATACAGTATATTTTCAAATGATGAAAACTATCATTTGAATGAATTCTGTTTCCGAAAGGATAACATGTTCGTTATATTGATCGAACATCAGAAATAAAAAAATGATAACAAGAGTTGAATTAATTTCAACTCTAATATTTTAACTTTACTGTTCGCAGCTTTTTGCGCACCATCTACGGCAGGGGTGCTCAAACGGTCGACCGCGAGTGCTTTTTGAGTAGATCTCTAGAAAAAAATAACGTTAAATGAGTAGGTACTTGAACTACAAAAATTTATTACGTAATAAAATAACACTCTGCTAGCGGTAAAAGGCGGCTTTATCAAAGGAACGCGTGGTACTTGTCAAAGAAAGCCGCGTTTTTATTCTTGCCGCTTTTCTAGAAATTTCGAGCGGCACGTTTGACGGGAATATTCCAGACTTTCATTCACGCCGATATAAATGTTGCGCCTGCAGGAATTGGAGTCATTCTGAATTGTAACTTGAAAGCAATACTACGTCGATACAAAGTTTATCATTAAATAGTACAAAATGAGTGCTGTGAAGAAATCTAAGACGTATCATTTTAATAACTATTGGGAGGAAGAATTTTTCTATTGTATGATGAAGGATAAGTGAATTTGTCTCATTTGTCGTGCGTCAGTTGCAATACCTAAGCGTGGTAATTTAAAGATTCATCATAAAATGATATATAAAAACCATGAAAAGGATTTTCCGCCACAGAGTGAAAAGTGCAAGATTTGATATATTGTTTGAAAAAAGAACAAACCATGTGCACAAGACCAGCTGCTACGATCGCGTCATTTAAAATATCTCAGATATTGGCCAAACACAAGAAACCATTCGAAGATGGATCGGTTGTAAAGGAAGAATTCATTGAAGCGGTGAGACTTTATTTTAGTTTTTATAAATACAACAGAGATCATGTCTGCTATTAGAGAACTTCAGTTATCTCGTCCGACTGTCACAAAGCGTATTGAAGTCATGAGTCAGGACATGGCAGATAAACTAAAACATGATATCATGAAATGTACATACTTTTATTTACAGTTCGACGAATCCACCGATATGACAGACACATGACACATACACAGCTGTGCGTGTATTTCATTCAAATGGTATTCAATGACATGTTGGCTAAGGAAGAATTTTTGACAATCTTTCATCTAAAGAGGAAGACCCGTGGCGAAGATATATATAACGTTTTCTTCAATTTTGTAAAAGAAAATATAAGCAACCAATATATAAATTAGTGTGCATTACAACCCATATAGCATCAGAAATATTTGGAAACTGTTTTTGTGGCATTCTGTCGAGCTAATGAAGATTTCTCTTCATTTTTTTCATTCCATCGCATTATACATCAACAAGTTTTGTGTTCAAATCTTTAAAAAAAAGAGGACATTATGGGCATTGCAATAAAAATTGTGAATAGCTTCCGTGCACGTAGCTTGCAACGGCGGCTCTTTAAGTTGCAGTTGGAAGATAGGGAGTCAGCTGAACACACTCATTTAATTCTTCACACGGACGTCAGATAGTTGAGTCGCGGAAAATTCATAGAAAGCTTCCAAGAATTATTGAAGTACCAGCCTTTCTAGATGAAAGAGGTGTTAACACTCAGATGCTGAAACACGAAGAAAGTCTGACTGATTTGGTATTTTCGACTGACATCACAATGCACTTAAACTTGAAGCTTGAGGAAAAAGTATTATTGAGATAATTAGGGCAGTAAACGCATTCAAAAGTAAATTGCAACTTATGATAGATAAACTGAAAAGAAAGGATCTGAAACATCTTCCGTCTTTGGGAGCAACAATTCTTCAGTTCAATTATGATACGTATGAGGCTGAATTATCAAATGTTTAGGGACAATTCGAAATGCGTTTTTATGATTGCATTAAATTGACGAATATATCATTTATGAGTTATCCTTTTTTATGTAAAACAGTGAGGAATTTGCTACTGAAATAGCAAGTCAGTTTAATATGAACTCATGTTCTGTTAAAAATTACTTGGTGCAGATTATATCAGATATACATCTCAAAGCTACAGCATCTAATACAAATTTCTGATGTTTCATATTTCAAGATAAATATCCGAAATAGCCCTTCAACTGACGGCAATGTTTGGGTTCAACTTACTTGTGCGAGTCTGTATTTTCTGAAATGCAGATAATTGAGTCAAAATATCGCAATCGACTAACTGACGATCATATGTCATCATGCTTGCACTCAGTGGTTACGTACTCTCTTAAGAGAAGTATGCTGAGGACATGCAGTGCAACGCTTCTACATCCAGAGTCACTCCTTAGTTAAGTTTAACACCATATGTAACTCTTTTGTTTCGTTACAACCAATAAACTCGCAATTTTGAATAAGTATGAGTGTTTTCATTGATATTATAGAGAAGAACCGAACTAAACATAAACCAAATCATGACTAAAACAATGTATATTGCGCGGAAAGCTAATATCTATATATGCTACGGTACACCATACCTAGGTTGGTAAGTAGGTAGGGTGTATCGTGTATGTACGACAACCCTGCATCACACATACTAGCAACCTTTCAGAGTCTATCGTAAGCAGTCTAAAAATATTGAAGTATATCGCCAGCAGTTCAAGTTTGAGCACCCCTGATCTACGGTATATAGAATTATCACTTGTGTTACATCTTGTAGGAGCGATTTTGATTTAGATTAGATTTGTAAGCAATCTAAAATAATGAAATCAGTGAATCGAAACCCTTATGATTCAAAGGAAATGCTCCGACATTAATAATGGAAGAGAGTGATGAGAATTAGACATTTTTTTATTGCATAGTGAATACAAGTCAGAAGACAACAGTGTCAACAGAAAACTTTGTTTCGAGGGTCACCATGATTCATGCCGATTTGAGTATGCTAGTCAACGCTCTAAACCCCTATCGCATACCTACAAAATCATCATAAGTGAAATGGAACATCATTTTGAGTTGAGTTGTCGATACACTTGTTCCCACTTCAAAAAGTAATTATCATATAATATTTCAACAACTCTTTGAATCCGAAGTTTTTTAAAATTTTATTGAGATTGATATCAGTACAAAAGAAGGTGTTCGAGCACATTGATTTGAAAGAGTAGGGATCATCTCGCCACCCTTAGCATCCTCAAACTTGAGAATTTCAATCGTAAAGTGTATCATACGACACCTTATTGGAGAGGTCTCTTCATCCTCTGGTCGTCTCTGGTTAACACTGTCAGTTAGAAGTCCATGTAGGATATTGCATTCTAGGTATTTATTCCGTTAGATAGCTGGCTACATCATATCGATTGATTCAGATTCATTTGATGGTATTCTTCGAGTGACTTTATTACTAGAAGCGAAAACTTCCTTATGGTACAAAAAGGATTCCATTCGGATAATGATATAAGACATTGTAATCAGCACATCAATTGTCTACACAAGTTCTACCCTTTCATTCCTAAAGCAATGTTTCATCATTCTAGGGATACAATGAAATCTGTTGTTCCAATCAGAGCTGCTTCAAAGTTATTAGATACTTAGTAGAGAAACTCGAGAATGGTGTGCTCAATTAAGGAAAGAGTAGAAAACGGGTCACTTCATTTTCAAAATGCTGTATAATCTCTTCAATCGGAGGGTATATGTTCCGTAAATATGTCGTCAAAACAGAAAACTTGGATATATGAGAAATCAATTTGATTGAACCTTCAACCATCTTCTTCTTCTTCAGGTGCCATCTCCGAGTCGAAGGTTGGCGATCATCATCGCTATTTTTACTTTAGATGCGGCCGATTTAAAAAGTTGGTTCGAAGTGCATCCAAACCACTCTCTCAGGTTCCTCAGCCATGAGATTCTTCTCCTTCCTATACTTCGTTTTCCCTGTATTTTGCCTTGGATAATCAGCTGTAGGAATTTATATTTTCACCTCTCATACTATGGCCCAGATATTCCAATTTACGTTTCTTGAGTGTGTTAGCAACCTCTCTTTCCCAGCCTATGCGTCTCTGAACTTCTGCATTCGTTACTCGATCCATCCATGATATTCTAAGAATCCTCCTATACACCCACATTTCAAATGCTTCAATCTTTTTAAGAATTGCGGCATTCACTGTCCATGCTTCCGCTCCATAAAGGAGAGTAGAGAAAACATAACATTTAGCTAAACGATGTTTTAATGCCATACTCAGATCTTTACTACGAAAAACTTTGTCCATTTTTATGAAGTTGGCTCGGGCTTTATCTATTCTTATTCTTATTTCTTGGGTGTATTCATTTGTGCTGTTCACCATTGCTCCAAGGTAAGTATATTGCTCCACTCTTTCTACATTTCTGCCGTTTATAGTTAGACTAACATTTACTGGATTGTTCTTTGAGATTACCATGAATTTTGTCTTTTTTATGTTTAGTGATAACTCATATTCCTCACTGTAAGTAGATACTCTGGTCATTAGTCTCTGCAGAGCTTCGATACTCTCCGCTAAGATTACTGTGTCGTCCGCATATCTTATGTTGTTTACCCGTGTTCCACCAACTGTTATCTCACATTCTTCGTTTGCCAGAGCTTTCTTAAGTATTTCTTCAGCATATGCATTGAAGAGTGTCGGCGATAGAACGCATCCCTGTCTTACCCCTCGTTGTATTTCAATTTCTTCTGATGTGTGGTTGTCCATACATATTATAGCTTTTTGCTTATAATAGAGATTAGTGATGATCTGTACGTCTCTAATATCTAGATAATTTGATTTAAGGATGTCTATCAGTTGATCATGACGAACCTTGTCAAAGGCTTTATTATAGTCTATGAAACACGCATAGACCACTTTGTTGACATCAAGACACCTTTGAGTCAACACATTGAATGCGAAAAGGGCTTCGCGTGTTCCCAATCCCCTTCTGAATCCAAATTGAGTATCGCTTATATACATGTCAAGTTTATGGTATATTCGATTATGGATAACCTTGAGGAGCAGTTTGAGAGTGTGTGATATCAGACTGATTGTACGATGATCACTACATTCTCTAGCATGTGGTTTTTTTGGTAAGCAGATGAAAGAAGATACCAACCATTCTCTTAGAATATTTCCAGTTCTGTATACTTTATTGAATATATTGACTAAGAGACCGATATGGTTGTCGTCAATTAATTTGAGTATATCACTTGCCTATTGATCTGGTCCGGGGCTTTTCCCATTTTTCATGTTCTTTAATGCATGTTTCACTTCTTCTCTAGTAATATCTGGGCCTATCTCTTCACAGTATGTGTTAATTTCTTCTGGTTCAGTTCTGTTATCCATAAATAATTCTTCTGTGTATTCCTTCCATCTTTGTAGTTTATCTGCTGTATTCATTAAGATCTCACCCTCTTTATTTACAAGAATAGTGCTTTGATTCTTTCTCTGTGTGCCTGCAAGCTCTTTCACTTTTTTGTGTAGGATGAACATGTCATATTTTCTGTCTAAGTCCTCAATTTCTTTGCATCTGTCCTCGTAATACTTTTCTTTTGCTTGACGAATCTTTACTCTAATTTCCTTTTGTAGTTGTTTGTACTTTTGAGTATTCTGACTTTTATAAATTTTTCTCTCGTTCATTATTTTTAATATTTCTTCAGTCATCCACTCCTGTTTCTTCTCTTTATCTTCAGTTAGAATCTCTGTACAAGGGTTAATTATATTTCTTTTTAATTCCTCCATTCTTCGTTAATATTTTCGTGATCTATTTGTATTCTATTTAAGTTTCCATAGATTATGTTTTGGACTTGTTCTATAATGCTTGGCACTTGTAGTTTTGTTGTGTTGATCTTTGGTGTAGCTTTTGATTTTTAACCATATTGATTGATTATTATCTCAAGTCTTAGGCAAAGGTTCGAAAAATTTCGTAACTCTCGCCTGCTGGGCAGTTTTCTGAAAGCTCGTAAAATTCAGACTGATATTCAGAAGTGGCCTCAGCAGTTTGCCTCTTAAAAATAAACTTCATTCCATCGATGAACCAATTTTCATAAAGAAATCGCAATGCCCTTCTGCCATTCTTAAACCTTCACTTCACACAGATTTTTCGCATTAAATATCACGGTCCCAGTGCTTGTTGATGCCTCGTCTTCAATAGGCTGTGAACTAAACATTTCCTCCAAGTCGGTTTCAGTCAAATCTTCATCTTACGATTCAAGCAACTCCTGACTGTCACTCGATTCTATCTATTTGAACCCATCTCGTCCTATTCCATTCGCAATTTCGGAAATGTTCACAGTTATAATTCGAATTTGATTATTCGTCATTGTCCCAATCAGAACAGTCCTCAGTTTTTTTCCAGCATTTGTTCAATGTGTATGGGTTCAGTTCTACCCCTGATTCTTTTATGTTTAAGATACATATGACAAATTTCCTCCAGTATCCCTGAACATTTTTACCAGGATCACATTCCATTCTATCCAATATGGTTTTGAAGGTTTGTCTTATGTAATAGACCTTGAAGGCCTGGAATATTCCTGGGTCCATAGGTTGAAGCAGAGACGTCATGTTGAGAGGTAAAAATATTTTTTTTATATTTGAATGTATAGTTTCAAGCTCGCGAGGACGACTTGGTGCATTGTCCAAAACTAGAATAGCTTTAAAGGTTAAATTATTTCTTTAAAAATGAGTTTCAACTCCTGAAACAACAATTCCAGAACCAGTCACAAAAAATAGCACTTGTAACCCACACTTTTTATTAGCACGCCAGGTCATTCTTGTTTCGATTTCGTAAAACTCGAGGATTTAATAATATATAAAGCATCAGTGATTTAATGAAACAATCTCCAAATGTAATATAACATAGCAGCAGTGTAACTATATCCTTTGCTGCTTTAAGTCCAGAAGCAGAATTTTCGCTTTTAGAAAGCAATGTTTTGTTCGGCATCTTCCTCAAAAACAGTGCAACAATGTTTTGTTCGGCATTTTCCTCAAAAACAGTGCAATTTTGTTTGCATTAAATACTTGCTCAGTTTTGTACCCTCCATCAGCTATTAAGTTTCAAAATTACTCTAGATACTTTCTGCTGCAGCAGTATCAGCAGATGTACATTCTCCATAGATTTCAGTGCTATGAAATCATTGTCGCACCTTAATTTATTAAACCATCTTCCAATGTTTCACAGTCTCTACTACCAGGAAAAGCATCAGGTTCTTTAGAATAAGGTGAAGACGCTTTGTCTTCTCCCAGATAATTGAACCACTCAGAGGAATTTTTTTTGGTTGTGATATTTGTTCCTAATGACACGCCACTTTTTTGCTTAGCTGAATCACGAACAATTTTCTTTGACGGTGTAGTTAAACCTACAGACGAACTTCTTTCATCTTCCGATTTTTTTTATGGATCGTACAATTAATTCGTTGTCATTGAATGAGCATGAAATGGATGCAAACGACTCTCCAAAGCAGAAAGATCAAGCATTTCTATTTCCGCTTTAAGCGTTAACACTGTTTTTTTTTCGTATCGAATCTCGTTCTTCATTTTTTCATTGCATAATTAATTTGGAAGACAACGGTAATGATGTATTACTTCTACACAATTTTTGTAACGAATTGAAAAATGAAATTATGAAATACGCGAAGTAGCTTTTACCAGAGGACAGAACGTCTAAGAACATTCAACAATAACCTTATGCGTTGAGTACTAAGATCGCCTCACTTGAACATTTTGTTCGTGTCTATTCTCAAAAACACCGATCGCGGCGAGGACGGCTTATGTCAAAAGAAATGACGTGCCAATGCAACGGCGATATCATTTGCAAACATGCTTTAGTAGTAGTAGTAATAGGGCCTATTTTATTTTTTATTAGTCTATTTGACGACGCGTTCTATTTATTAATATATGTACGTATCAATTTAAACACACTGTATAGACTCCTAACACGAAGTCTTGCCCCTCGAAATAAAAATCAACCTGTTTCAATGTTTTATGCTGACACCGCCCTCTTGTGACTTAGAGATTAAGTCAAATATTCGTTGAAAAACCGTGTAGACATATATATTTGTATATAGAGCGTGAAATTTATCACGCATAAATTATGATGACAGTTATTGTCATCAAATGTTCTGAATAAAGTAAATGACCTAATTCTCAAACGGAAATTCATGAATTAATGAGTGATCTGAAGACAAAAATTTGTTTGAATAATGTCGATTGAGCTATAATCATCAAAACAGAACGTTTACAGATTCTGATCTGTGCAGCAGCAAATACTTTCAGACCTACTTTTCAATCAGCACGTATTATTAGTGAGAATTATTCAAACTACGTCAGAAGGTGCAAAGATTATCCAACAAAGTAAATTAACTGAGTTATATCCAAATCTATTTTTTCAAAGCATTTTCTGAATCAGCTTTGTAATGAATAATGAAATTTATTTAGTAGGCCTCAGCTTTCAAATATTCTTAAATATCCACAAAAATATTATTTAAGAAGTTATCAACATATAGAATTAAAAATTACCTTCAGCAGCCACTTGGCTGATGTCGACACCTTGTTTATATGACATGAATCCTAGATATGTAAAAATGACGAATCCAGAAAAGAAACTTGTGAAAGAATTTACCGCTGTAGTGATAAGGCAATCTCTAAAAATGATAATATTGTAGTAATAATTATATCAATTGATTTCAGTCACAACAAACCTGTAACAGTTATTGTGGAACGTGTTATAGCTAGCATAAGATAAATGAACTCCAAATCCAGCTCCAACCGAATAAAATATTTGAACTGCTGCATCTAACCATACCTAGAACATGAAACAATTATAAACTGGATTCAAACTTCAATTTAGATAGGAAACGTGCGGGATCTTGTTATTTACTTTCATGTGGGATTTTATTTTTGACGAATGTTTATGTTCACAGTTCGATAACTACTTATGTCTTTTTCGTCTAGAAATATTGCCTAAACGAAAGACCAAGAAGAGACTCAACCAATTTTGGTATTTGTCCAGCTTCGATTCATCTAGTCTTGGTCAGAATCATGATTTAGTACTCTCAGTCTTGGTTTAGGTCTTGCTCTTGTAACAACAGTCTATAATGTTTAGGAGTAGCATATTAGCCTAACGCTATTCATTGAACTCATAAATTCACCTAATTAGCAAGTTGCAATTTAAGAAGCAGAGAATTTCTCAAAAATTCATCGAATTTACTTTCATATTCTTCAAGGTGTGAGCTTATCCAAGGACTGTGAATTATGAAATAAGTAATCATAAATACCAACCGACCAATAGCGAGCTAAAATTCCGCGTGACGTCGCGAGAGTTCATAATATTGGAGCAAAACTTATCTGATTTAGATTTTGAAGCCTTGAACGTTCAAGAATCTCGGAATATAACGAAAACAGTCGTCAAAATTGAGCGAAAAGTAACAACAATTTTCCTCAACGAAATGTCATCAAGCAGAAGCAAGTTACGAGCATTTTTTTTGAGAAAGTTAAAGGATGAGTTGAATTTTCACCGCTAAAACATTTCACCTAACCTCAAATTAACTAGATTTGTAGAAATTAGTATTTCAAATGTGTTACTGAATCTTGAGAAAAATCAAGGAAGAAATACTTAGTTGCTCCTGTTCTTTGATATCATATGTATATTATCCACGAAAATTGCAAGAGGCAAGTGTTTTAGGCAGATATAGAGTGAAAGCATAACCCTCCTCTTGCTCTTGCCCTATAGAATTATTTCGTTAAAACAATAGGAATATCTTTTGTTTTTTTCCTCAAAATAGAAAGCAAACCACTCGAAGGAAAATTCATATTAAAAGGAAAACACGAGTAGTGAACGAAATTAACGACCAAAAAAGAATGAGCCTTTCAGAATCAGTATTGAAGAACAACATTCGAAAACCGACGTTGGATTTCGTACGAAAGGGGCGAGGTTAAGATGGATCCTAAAAATCGAACAGAACTAGTGATGTACCAGAAAATGTGAAGACGAAAAAATTGCATACCTACTGAAAATCATAGAAAAATGTGTATCAAAAAATAAAGTGGCAGGTGGCCTCACCCCCATCGCCCGGTGTGATACCATCACATCCAGCTATAGGTTCCGTAAATTGGTCACCTGTGTGACTAAGTTTCAATATCTGGAGGATGGTCCGGTTTCCAGGGTGGAAAGGATTGGCAACGAAGCATGAAAAGCTCTTCTGGGACAAAATTATCCTGAGTTGAAATAATCTCCCATTCGGATCTCCAGGGAGGGGGGGTGGACTGCGTGGGGGACCACGCAAGGCACAGCTTCCGTGGTTTAAAGTCTATTTGCAGAATGAAACACTATTCTTATGCTTTCGATATCGCTCGAAAAACGATATTCACTTCCCTAGACTGTTTCAGTATCAAGGTGATAAGGTGGATTGGACACATCATCCGACAGCTGAGGTCATTGTACTGGGTGACTTCCACGTTCACGATACCAACTGGCTCCTCAACTCCAATAGAACATATGAAATAGGAAGACAGGTTGAACCTTTCGCAATCAACCATAATCTAACGCAGCTAGTCGACGGACCGAAAAGAATACCTGATCACCCAACTGACTTCCCGAACACCTTGGATCTGTTTTTGATTTCAGATACAGATAATTTTGGGGTACTGCTGCTAAACCGAGACTCTAAACCACCCAGACGCATTTGGCACTATAACTAAGCTAATTAGAATGAGCTGCGTAAATTATTCTCGTGCTTCCTATTCAGTGATGATTGCCTGTCAAATGCTGACATCAATGTGTGCACTGAATCTGTTACAGACATCATTCATGCAGGAATGGATATCTATATCCCTCATTCCATGAAAAAAACAAAAACACAAAAGCCATGGTTCAACAAAGACTGCGAAAGAGTCTCTGCAGCCAAGAGCAGAGCCCACAAGACATGGAAGTTAAATCCAACAGAGGAAACAAGAACCACCTTCGTACTAATACGGAACGTATGCAACCTGACAACTGCAATATCAAAGGCCAATTTCAACGAAGGGGTAACTAATAAACTCCTTGAACAGGCAAGCGGAACTAGACAATTTTGGTCAATGGTGAAGATTGTCAGTGCCAATTTTCTGTAATTCTGCGTTTCCGCCTCTTGTTAGAGAATGTTAAAGAATGCTGTGCTAGATTCATCTAACGCAATACCACTGAATATTTCACTTACAAATTCTTCCATGGCAGAAATCAAGTTCAGAGTCTGCACTGTGAGACGAGTTCTTGAGCAGCTGAACTGCAAGAAGGCAGTTGGTCTAGACGGAATACCGCCTATCGCCAAAAAAAAGTGTGCTCCCGAACTGGCACCCAGTCTTAACCGTCTGTTCTAGATTTCTTATGAAAGCAAGACTTTTCCGAGCAGCTGGAAAATAGCGAGAATTCAACCGAACCAAAGTTCAGTTGTTATACTTCTCCCCATTATATTCAAATGATGGATAGAGTCATTAGTGATGAATTCATCAAATATCTTGAGTTGCAGGGAATTATTAACGACCGTCAGTATGGTTTTCGCATACAAAGATCGACAGGAGATCTGCTGGCTTACGTCACTCATGTTTGTATCAACGATGGAGCATGGGGAATCTAGAGCAATAGCCCTCGACATCTCTAAAGCATTCGATAGGGTATGGCATGCAGTCTTGTTGAATAAGCTTGCTGAATATGGGCTTCCCGAAAAATTGCGGGTTTGGATTAGTAGCATTTATTCAAATAGATCAATACAAGTTATGGTCGACAGTATAACATCAGATTGTTTCTAGTTGCAAGCAGGAGTACCTTAGGGATCCATTCTTTCGCCAACCTTGTTTCTGTTTCAGATAAACGATCTTCTGTCATCTACAGAGAACAAGATCTTCTGTTTTGCATACGATTATACCCTGGTTTCGTATTTCAGTAATCTGCGGCCGAATGCAGCGGCGGAATCTCAGTGTCAGAGATGTCCACAAATTAATAGCTTAAACTCTGTTTTACAGAGGATATCTGAGTGGGGTCAGTTGAACCTTGTGAGCTTCAACTCGAACAAGACGCTAGCAACTACGTTTTCTAGAAAGGTCACCCCTGTAGAACCTCCTCGAATGATGCAAGGCCAACAAATTGCATCCAAAGATTCGATGCACCTTCTCGGAATAACGGTCAACTCTGGGTTTTGCTGGCATGAGCATGTGTCAGCAATAGCTGAGTCGGCATCAGATAAACATCTCAGCTGGCGATTCTATATAAGGCACAGGTTCGACCTGCTTTGGATTATTGTTCCCATGTATGGGAATCTGCGCCCAAACATTCTTTGTGGACGTTGGATAGTGTACAAAAACGCGCTGTGTGCCTGATCGACCACCCAGAAATCACCCACGATCTCCAACCGCTGGCTGTCAGAAAACAAGTTGCTGACCTTTTAGATACAGATACTTCCACGGAAGATGCTCCAAAGTGCTGAAAGACCTTGTTCCGGGAAAACTCATGTTCTGCCGCAACACTAGGCTGGCAAGGAGTTTTCATCATAGTGCGGTACATTTAACGATCCCTCGAACATCTCTCTATGAGAATTCCTTCATTTACTGGGCCAGTGAGCTGTGGAACTCACTTCCGTCCAACATCTTCCCAACATCCTAAAATTTGGTTAGGTTAGGAGAAACCTCAATTCCTCCCAGGCGCCCACTCATGTGGTGTAACAGGTTCGCCTATTCCAGGGAAGAGCGCATAAAAAAATAAATCATAGAGAAGTTCTGACTTCTGTTGGGCAGTCTATATAAAAGTTAATAACACTCCAAGCACCTTTCTAAATGGGATCTCTAGGCATGATTGGAGATTTTAAAAAACAACAAACTATATTCCCATAGTTGGTTGAATATTCAAGAGAGAATGCATGCGCTAAATATCAAGTCTTATTACGGAAGATGATATTCTAAATAACATTTTCGCTTTATAATAGTTAAACTGTATAGAAATTATTACAGTCATTGCAATTCAAACTATAAACACCTGATTTATTATTTTAACTAATCAGATGAAACAATAAATCAGGTATTTATAGATTGAATTGCAGTGACTGTAATAATTTGTATATTGGTTGAACACATAGAAATTTTAATATTAGAATATCGGAACATAAATGCAGTTTTTCAAATAAAAATCAGATTCAAACTACGCAAATCATCTCCTAGAAAATAATCACCCTTTCGACCCACAGTTTGAAATTCTACAAACAGATAATAAATATTGGATAATAGTTCTTTGGAAACTCTAGAAATCAACAGACATAAACTCAGGTACAGTCATTAATGAACAAGACGATTCAAGCCCTTCGCCTCTATTGAACATCTTCAGGGAGCAATCTATTCTTGAATTTTTCTTGGATATACCTGTCATTATTAACCACTTAAATACTTGAAAAGAAGAAACTTACTAACCACTCACTAAGAATATTTGTACAGTTTCCAGTAGCGCTATATTTAGTGGGCAGGTCGCGCAAGAAACTTTTCTCAATAAAAATTGTAGGATATTGCATCCTTCACAACTTTACCATTTAAATAGGGCACTTATTTTCAACAGAAATGGGCGATAGTTTCCCTGTGAAAGTTTTGCTCTTTTCGTGTTGAAAAACGGATATAAGAAATGTTTTTCCCAAAATTTCACTCAGGTAGACTCATCAATGAACAAGTTGATTTAAGCCCTTCACCTCTATTAAATCTCTTCAGGGAGGAATCTATTCCTTAATTTTATTGGATATACCTCTCATCATTTTTTTTTATTGGATATACCTCCCATCACTTTTTACTAAAATCATAACAGCGAGACTTACGAACAAACTGGATTTATATCGGCCAAGAGAACAAGCGGGCTTTAGAGCTGGATATGGAATAAACGACCACTTACAGGTTATAAAGTCACTGATAGAAAAATGTGGAATACAATAAACCTCTTGTACTCACGTTTGTAGATTATGAAAAAGCGTTCGATTCCATAAATCACTACGAAATGCTTAAAGCTCTTGCCGACTGTCTTATAGATCATCGATATATCTCCTACTATGACATATCTACGAACACGCAACAGCAAAAGTGAGACTTCACGAAGAAACAAACCAGTTTAAAATCGAAAGGGTGTCCGTCAGGGCGATACAATATCTCCCAAGCTCTTCACAACTTTATTAGAGTATATGTTTAAAAAGCTCGAAATGGGAAATAGAGGCATACGTGTGGATGGGGAAATGCTAAATCACCTGCGTTTCGCCGACGATATTGTTTTGATCTCAGATAGCCTAGATGAGGCACACGAAATGCTCTCAGAGTTGTCAAGTATCTCCCAACAAGTAGGATTAAAGATCAATACCGCTAAAACAGAATTCATGACTAACTTAGTCCCCAGCTGTAACTTAAAACTAAGGAAAAAGAAATCCAATTTGTAACCTCATATAAATATCTAGGGCACGAAATACGAATTGGAAGAGACAACCAGACCCGTGAACTAAGCAGACGAATAGGACTGACCTGGGCTGCCTTCGGAAAATTACGACACATTTTCAAGTCTGATATTCCAATAAGTCTCAAACGCAAAGTTTATGATCAATGTGTCCTTCCGGTACTGACATATGGCTCCGAAACACTAACACTTACCCAAAGGACTGTCAACAGAATAAGTGACCCAACGAACCATGGGAAGATCCATGTTGAGAATAAGCCTGAGAGATCGGATTTCAAATGAGGAGATACGAAGAAGAAGTTAGGTTACAGATGCTGTAGATAGGGTCACACGTTTAAAATGGAACTGGGCAGGCCAAGTCGCAAGAATGTCAGACAACAGATGGTCAAAAAGGATAAAGGAGTGGCGCCCTAGACACGAAGCCTTCAGAAGCAGCGGCAGACCGCCAACAAGATGGACGGACGACATGAAAAGGATCTCCACAAATTGGATTCAGGATGCCCAAGACCGGTCAAATTGGAAAAGGTTAAGAAAGGCCTATGTCCAGCAGTGGACGAGATGAGGCTGTGAAAGAAGAAGAAGAAGACCTCTCATCAAAAACTACTTAAGAAGGAGCAACTTAAGAACCTTTCACTCAAGAACCTTTGTATTTATATTCTCATTCTTATCTATATATAGTTGTCATAATTTCTGTACATTCATTCGTCTGAAGAAGATACGGTGTAGTGAAACGAATTACGAATCACAATAATTTAGTAAAATTCCTAAAAACACTCTACTTGTTCTTATTACTTATTTTCAACAGAAATCGACTTATTTGGTAAATTCTCGGTCTAGAAAATGATTTTTCAAAACGTTTATTCGAAAAGAAAATGTAGATAATTTAATTTTCTACAATTTTACCTTCCACTATTTACCGCGAAAAACACTTATTTTACCGCAAAAAGCCTAAAATTCATATAGTCGGAATGAGAGGAGATGAAATTTCAGGGCAAGAAAGTTAGTACATTGTTTTAATACCAAATGAGACCTTTTTGAGTAAAAAATTCTTGCGCACATTTTTGTTGAAGGGCTTTCTCGTTGTAAGTGTGTTATACAATATGGCTCAGTTGTCTCAATTTCGATGAAATACATAAGGCATTTCCCGTGCAGTCTTCATAAGATATCTTTATTCAAAATAATTGAATCATTTAATTCCTACGGAGTAGAATTTTTGAAGTGTAATTCGAGAATTAAATTTGAGTACGGTGAAATAACAATGAGCGAACATTATATGAATGAAAATCCTTTCATTACGAGATTTGATATTGATTTAGATATAGACTTGCTTTGATTTTCATGAAATTACTAGAATCTATATCATGCAGAAACCATATTCCCTACCTGTGTCTCCTTTAACTTAGAAAGCTCTGGTTGCAGATAATATGATATTCCTTTCATTGCTCCAGGCAACATTAGGCCCCGAATTAGAAGAATTGTTAGAACAACGTATGGCATTGTAGCAGTTATCCACACGACTTTTCCTGAAGATGAAATATTATTTAAAAAATAAATCGAGCACTTCAGTCATGAAAATTGAACCAAAAATGCTTTATTCTAAATTAAATTCTCGCATCTAAAGCAACCTATACTTCATGTACATACCTGAAGACTTAACGCCCTTAAACAAAGATATATACAGAGTGGCGTACACGGATATCAAGCAGAGAACCAGCTGCCATTTTGGATATCCCATGTCATGAAGTCCATTGCTCCATTGCATTTCAAGAACAGCGCGACTGAAAATAATTAAATTGATCAAATATTTATTTTATTACACGAAAAAAAATTTCTCAGTAGTTAAAATCCTGATTTACAATTTGGAAATAGCTTTTTCAATAGAGCGCAAAATGATATTTGCCGCTTGTATGAGGAAATATTCAACAATTTGAAATGCGACAATCTCTTTTGTTTGTTCTTGAATTACTCGGAATTTCCTTTCTGAAAATATTGTAATTGAATTAAAACCAATACTTTCAAACACTGTCAAGTGCGGCATGTCTAGAGATTTCATCACTGAAACCGAGTCAAACATCATAACAACGTAGATGAAGTAAAATATATTTTATACTTTCCAGTCATAATGAAATGTGAATTTCTCCAGAAATTTATTCTATTTATTTTTAATTTATTTCTTGTCCATTTAGCAAAATGAAACAAATCAGGATTAAATGACCAATAAAACCCATCAAAAGTTACATGGGGTAGTCAACATAATATTATTATAATATACAGGGTGTCCCGAAACTAAACGTTAACCCGGCACCGAGAAGAAGGTGTTTTTATTCCTGTCAAGAAAACAGAAAAAAGTTCTGGTGAAAGTTCAACAGCTTTCGAGTCATAGTAATTTCAGTGAAAATTAAAAATATTGCATTTTTTGCATATTTCGATTACAGATTTGGCCCAACTGTAATTGTAATGTTCTTTGTGCAATCTCTAGTTACTATACCGTCAGTTTCACTCCAAAATGAAATTTGAAAGTCGTATTTTCGAGTCGAAAATTATACTTTCACTTGAACTTCCACATGAGTTCTCAAGCATGTGCTTAATTTAGTACTTCATATTCTGTGAAAAATCTACTATGTGATCCTGGCAAGTTTTTTCAAAAGATGGCATATTCATTGACGATTCCTAAGAGGTACAACACTTTACTACTTTTCCACTAAAATATAGAAATATAGTTGTGTTTACGCAAAAAGACTTGAATATAAACTTAAAAATAATTATTGAGAATATCTATGCTCAGTGGTTCGGTCATTGAATTCGAACAGGCACTGAATTTTTCACTGTCAGAATAAATTAAAGAATTAATTTGACATACACTGCATTTTTTTCTGAAAATCAGTGATTTTTTTGTGTTTTACATAATTGCGCTATGACGTTTTTATATTCAGCACAAGAATATGCAAACATACATCTCATTCATGGAGAATTTGGATGCAATGCTAGCGCAGTAGCTAGACTCTACAGGGAAAGATACCCGAATGCCGAACGACATCCTGATTACCGGGTGTTCGTACATCTGCATCAGTCATACTCAGAGGGAAGATTGCCTCACGTTCATAAAAGTGGTGGTAGACCTCAAGCAAACTACGAAGGCATGGTTTTGGACGAAGTCGAAAATGACGTTGGCACTTCAGTACGTGCGATTGAAATGAATACAGGTGTACCAAAATCTATTGCTCAGCATATTTTAAAACGACACCAATACCATCCATACCATGTGCAACTTGTGCAATCCCTACTACCTCAGGACTACTTATCCAGAATGCAATTTTGTAGACGAATGCTCTGCCAAAAATCAAGAAGATCCACAAATTTCGGACAAAATACTCTAGACGGACGAAACAACATGCAAGAAAGATGGCTTATTCAACCTCCATAACTTACATGGATGATATACTGAAAACCCACATTTAAAGCGGGAGGACCGACCCCTAAACCAATTTAAAATTAACTTGTGGACTGGCATTTTGAACAGCCAGGCTGTTGGACCATTTGAACTACCTGAAAATTTAAATGGCGAGTACTATGTGAATTTCCTTCAAAATAAGTTACCTATACTGTAAGAAGATGTACCGCTGAATATTCGTAGAGATATGTAGTATCAGCAGGATGGTTGCCTTGCGCATTACGCTCGTCCTGTTCGGGATCACTTTGATAATGAATATCGAGGACGATGGATCGGGCGTCTCGGACCAATTTTATGGCCGCCCCGTTCGCCGGATCCAAACCCCTTAGATTCTTTTATTGGGGTTGTATGAAAGAATAAGTCTATTCACAACCTGTGCAAAATTTGGGAAATCTGCGCCACAAACAAAATTTCTGATACGGCAGAACAAATTAATTTGAAGAACTATGCACGATAAGTGTAGCGGTCGTTCTTGAGGCAATTTGAACATTTGCTTTAATCGCTTTTTAATATATTCCCAATATAAATAATTAATTTTTTTATAGTTGAAAATTTGTTGAAAATACAATAAAAACTGAAGAAGGGGAGGTATCATCATTAAGTTGTGAATTATTTTTATAAAGAAAAAAGTTTCACCTGAAATCGTTCGGCATTCAGGAATCTTTCCCTGAAAGTATGACTGCTGGGCTAGAATTGCATCAACAATCTCTATAAATGAGATGAATATTTGCATATTCTTGTGCTGAATATAAATATGGCTTAGTGCAATTGTCCAAAACACGAAATGAATGCACTGATTGTTAGAAAATCGGCAGTGTGTTTAAGTACTTTACAGTAATCAAGTGTCAAATCAATTAGCTAGGTATCCAATTTATTCTGACATTAAAAATTCTGTGCTTGTTTGAATTCAATGACCAAACCACTGAACATATATAATGTTACTATATAAGTTTTGTATAAATTTTGATATTCAAGTCTTTTCGCAAAAAGACAACCATATTTCTATTTTCTGGAGGAAAAATAATAAAGAATCGTCGATAAATATGCCATCTTTTGAAATAACTTGCCAGGATCCCGTAATGAATTTTTCTTATAATATGAAGGGCTAAATGAGGCACATGCTTGTAAACTCATGTAGAAGTTTAACTGAAACTAATAATTTTCGACTCGAAAATCCGAATTTCACATTTTATTTTGGGGTGAAATTTATTATATTACCAGAGATTGCTCAAGGAACAATACAATTGCAATTTGAGCAAATCTTTCAGAGCAGTATACAAGAGTACGAAATTTTTAATTTTCACTAAGATGACTGTAACTCGAAAACCGTTGAACTTTTAGCCGAACTTTTTTTGTTTTCTTGATAGACATAAACACACCTTCTTCGTAACGTTGAGTTTCGGGACACCTGTATATAGTGCAGTACACATTCCTACATTTCGACAAACATATTTATGGTAAATTACACACACAAAGTTGACTGATATATTTATAGCTCAGAAGCTTTGGTCGTTCAAATATTCGTCCATAGAGTAGTAGGATTTTGAAACCAGCTTCTGCTTTAGATATTTTTGAAGGTTCGCTCTACTCATTGATTTTAATTCACAGGAAAGCTTATTGTACAATTTCATTGCTGTGTGATTTATACTGATTTGTGAAGCATTTATTCTGTGAAAGGGGATGATTAATTTATCGGCATATTGGTTGAATATGGATGTTTGTAATTATGTTTTTGAAAATTATACCCGTAATCGTGAATGAAAGGTAGATGAAATGAAAATTTCTTAAACCTCCTCTGGTTTCATGTGGTATGCTTGTATGGTACAGTACATCGCAAATGTTTTCAACTCTATGCTCAAACGAAGCCCACTTATAATAAGAACAAAAGATTGTAATTATTACTCATGAATGAGCGTTTCGTCATTAAAATACAATTCTTCTTACCGAATTTGAATATTGATCACTGCAGCAAAAAAAAATTTCATTTCAATTCCTCAATATTATTATATGTTCATCTATATAATCTGTGATATAACTACAGAGGAAACATTCTAATGTAATTAAATCTGGTTGCCATCTCACTTACTAACCTTTTTCGATCAAGGGAATTTCATCCAAGAATCTTCAACTATATTTTCACTTATTATATCGTAATAAGGTTACCCCAAGAAGATTTTCTTCAGAAATGACGCTAAAACATGGTGGTCCATTCAAACTCACCAAACACTAAAACCCAATCGCCTTTGAAGTTGAACATTCTCTTTCCGACAGAGATTGACATCGGACTACCAGTAATATTGTTTTTTGATTACTTTTCTTGTATCCATCAGAAAAATTCTAATCGTCACTCATAATCCAATTGTTAACCTCATGAAAGCATCTTAAAAGGATGAAATTTATTCTTTCCGAGGATTCACGAAACCTTCAGATTAGGTATCGCACTTTGTACTTCAAGTAGCCTACATGAAATTTTCATTGTAACTTCATTCTTTATCTTGTATGTTTCTTCTTTTGTTTTGTTTGTTTTTCTCTGAATGCTGTGAAAAACCAATGTTTTTGAGATTCGGTTTCAATCAATTGAATATAGACTTGTGAGGTTACCTCCTTATAGAAAAATGAGCTGAATCATTCTCTGAATCTGCATCAGGATAATATTTTGAGCGAAACATTTTAACGTGTGCAATATTCCAAAATTCACTCACACTTTTCACGGAAGATTTCAGCTAATTATTTGCGAATCAACGATATGAATTGGATAATAGATTAATTCTGACATTTATTGTTGTAAACACAGAATAAGAAACTTCTCTTGAGAAGTTACTAGATGAAACCAGAGAATTCAAAGAATTGTCATTTCTGGATAAAATATATATATATATATATATATATATATATATATATATATATATATAGATTTTGATATATATATAATGAAAGAGAAATATGCATATAAGGAATTACATCATGTTTAATTCCTAGATTAAAATGAATAATATTAGCGACGGCATTATGTCTTTCTAAATAAAAGAAATAATGATAATAATATATAAAATATATATATATATATATATATATATATATATATTGCAAAGGGTAGATTTTGATATATTTGATGATAATTCTGAAAGATAAAGTTGTATATATATATATATATATATATATATATATATAATATATATATATTATATGGAAATATATACCTATATATATATATATATGAAATATATATATATATATATATATATATATATATATATATATATATATATATATATATATATATAGGATATATAGAAGACATATGCGACACTTATGAGCTCCTAATACGGACGAAACTGCAGTCTGCAGTTCGAGAAACGAAGCTTTCTCGGTCTCGCCATTCTCGAGATATATCAATTTTTCCAAAAATCAGAAAATCGATAATTTACAAGTTGAACTATAAGCTAGACTTATGGGTAGGTGTTCTTGTAAGTGGAATAACAAGTGTTATCCGGTATAACAAGAAGGGCCATTGACGTGAAAATATTTTTGAAATAAAATTTTGGACCAGCTGAATCAACTACCAAAATTTCAGAACGATAGCATTATTAATTCTCCGTAAACGTCTAATAAGCCACTCAACTTGATATATCTTTTCGAAAACCCTTCAACAAAATTATTTCTTGAATAGAAACCAAGGTTTGGCATATGTCGAAATCCCTGATATTTCGGAGATCCAGAATAACACGAAAAAAAAAGCTATGATCTGTTTTCACCAATGAATTTTCCTCGACAATCGAGGACAGAAAAGTGGTGTCATATATCTCTGTTTGCAGTAAATCAAGTAGCTGCCAAAAATGGGAAACCCTGTACATGAAAACACATCCAATTCCATATTTCCACCTAATTGAAATTTTTTAGTTTGTCAGTCTTTTCACTTTCATCTTTTTCTTTATATTTTGAATACTTGTTTCATATATAAAAATTAAAACAGCATTATTTTCAAAACATAATATACTAATATACTAATATACTAATATTCATGAATATTTTGACTTTTAACATCTAGAAATCAATATGAACAAATGGAACACATTAATTCTATCACAAATGGTTAAAAAAACGATAACAATATGGATCATTCCTACGCGATACTGAAATAAATGTGGAAATTTGAAGAAAACCAGCATTCCGATTAGTTCTCTTCAGTGTTTCAGAGGTTCATCATTATGGTGAGAACACATTTCAATTATGATGTACAAAATCCTTAAAAGACTTTGAAAATGATAGAAAAGATGCTGCAATTAAATTTTATAAAAATTTTTCAACAAGAATTAATTATATCAGGAATAGTTTTGAATGTTGATTCTTTCAGGACCTTCTAGGAGGCTAATTTTCATAATTTTGCTAACTTTCTGGACAATTATCTATTCATAAAATATAAATTTAACTTCCAAACCACTCAAAAGGCAAAAGTATTATTATTTTACTCTCATATGAAGATTGATTCGATTTTTGATCAATTGATGGAGTGGAACTGAAGTGTTGTATACATTCAAGTTGTTTATTTTGTGTATTGTCCCTACCTTCTATTGAATGGATCCAACATTATGATACTTACTAATGAAAATTTCTACCTGATCAGTGATTTGAGATTTGTAGATAAACGAGATAATAAAAGCACATAACATTGCTGAATAAGAGCTAAAGAAACAAGAAAATGAATAAATGTACCGTGACCGTTTGAAATTTGCTTTAATTATAATATACTAAGAAACCTTATAGAAAGTACAATGATTATTATTGATATTTTCAATGAAATTAATCTATGGTATCTATATTTTCACTATATTAACCAAACTATGACCGCTTTCACCAAACAGTGGCTTCATCAGATAGATACAAACTAATGAACAATAATATGTTCCTTATATATTAGTCTTATTTTCTCCTCAATATTACAATAGGTACAAGTACAAGGGGTATGTTGGAAAACCCATCGGAGTTGCTTACTTTATGAATTGAAAAGATTGAGTAAACAAGAAGGATTTTGATCTAATTGACTATTAAGTAACCTACCTGAATTCTTCTCTTTGTTGATCTATAAAATTTCCAATAGATTGAGTTTTTGTCTATTATTTTCATTGTGTAAAATTTTGAAATTATCATTAAAGTTATGGTTTTCTTCGAGTAAGTGATTAGAATAATGGAAATCTGATTTATGATAATTAAAACTGGGTTTGTGCTCGGATATTCTAACTTTGAAATATCTGAAAGTTCTACCAATATAAAATTTATTACAAGACAGTTTATAAACACCGGATTTATTATCTTTATCAACTGTAGATTTGCAGATTTTGATTTGTCGGCCTAAAGATTAATCATTTCGGAACGCTATATCGAAATAATACTGCCAAATGAATGATTTGAATTTCAGACTAGGATTACCAATATAAGTTAAGCTGTTGTATTGTGTGTTAGAACTTCTTATACCTGGAAACACTTCCTGGATTACTTTTTGGAATTTTTTGCGTGAAATCATGTTCTCAATCATACTAGGTCTGTACTCGTTATTGACTGCTATTTGTTCAATTATATTTTGCTGTTTTATAAAATTATTTTGTGACATTGGGATATTGATGAGTCTATGTACCATACTATTTTAAGCAGCTAATTTATGTGAATAAGAATGTGTAGATGAGCTGTGAATAGTAATATTTGTATGCGATGGCTTATGAAAATAGAAAAATCATGTTTAGCGTTAACTTTAGTAATAGTTAAATCCAGAAAGTTTGTATAGTTTTCTGTTTCTAGCTCTAACGTGAATTTAATATTATGGTGAATTTTGTTAATGAATGTTTTGGATGACTCAAATCGTCTGTTTGTGCCATTGAAACAACAAATGATATCGTCGACATATATAAGCCAATAAATGAAGTATTTGAATTTGGATAGTTTTTAAATATTATACATGAAAATTTCAGCGAGTAGAGGGCTCAGATGATTAAACCTATTTTACTATTATATATACTCCTTTGAAGTTAAAATAATTCTGTTCTAAACAAATTTCTAAAGGGTGTAAGATTTCTGATTGAATTACCGGATTGACTTTATTAATTCGATGAGCGTTGTTGATGAGTCTTCGGTGGTAGTATCGTGTGCTGAATTTTATTTATTAGGACTGAAGAGTTTTTTATCGAGAATTTAGATTCAGAATTAGCGTACTGTTGAATGATGTCTATGAGAAAGCGTGAAAGTTTTCCAGCTGGAGTTTGAAAATATGAAACAACTGGTCTAATGGGAAAACCTGTTTCATGGAGTTTAACGAGCTTTATTTAAGGCTATGACTGTATGACCTTCTTCTGCTTTGGTGAATATGATGTCTTCAGATGCGGACTTATATTTAATGAACTTGTTGTTGTATTTTATAATTTCTTAAGTTGAAAACTATTAAACTTTTTCTGAAGTAGTAACACTGAAGTGTGTTTTACGTAATGGGTTTGCGATGAATAATTTAGGGCTATTTTGGTTTCTATTTCTAGCAGACCGAAATGGAGACGAGCGTTATTTGACTCTAAATTGTGTTTAAAACCCTTCAATAGAAATTAAACTTCATCTTTGGAAAAATCAGCATCTCAAAGAATACTGAACCTATCATAAAATTGGTGATGGGAAAATTTGGACATGATTTTTGAAGTTTCAGGTCTATTTCTCAATAATATATTTTATTTTCGCAACTAAATTATATACCTTTTGTGAATTAATGAATGAACTTTAATCTCGTTATGGAATCTAAAATGTCAATTTGTAATGAATGCAATCTATGAAGCAACTCTAATCACATACTCTAAGGAAACCATAACTTCAATGATTATTTCAAAATTTTACACAATGGAAATAATAGACAAAAACTCAATCTATGGGAAATTTCAGAGATTAACAAGGGCAGAATGCAGGTAGATTACTTAATAGTCAATTCATAAAGTAAGCATTTCCGATGGGTTTTCCACCATACCTTTTGTACTTGTACCTTATGTAATAATAAGTAGGAAATAAGAATATTATATAAGGAATAAGTCTGTTCATTACTTTGTATCTATCTGATGAAGTCACAGTGTGGTGAAACCGGTCATAGTTTTGTTAATATAGTGAAATTCTAAGTACCAGAGTTTTATTTCATTGAAAATATGTATATCAATTTTCATCAAGTAACGACCTCCTCAATCAATTTATTACACAAGTCTGCAACAAAACTTCTGTCTTGATTTCAATGTATTTAGGTGTTCTGAAAACAAAAAAACATACTCAAAAAATTCCAAAACGTAAGGTTATTTTACAAAACGCAAAATTTGATTACAAAAAACGGATTTTTTGGGCTAAAAAGGGATTAACTTGTAGTATAAATGATAGGTATAATTTTATTTTGATAACTGTTTCAAAATGTTTACAGGACATAACTATCATTAATTTCTAAATAAGGAACACTCTGTTCGACCTAAATTAACAAGTATAAAGATGTTGTAACCTGAACGTGCGAGCTCCGATAGTGTAGAAGTGGCGCGGGACAATTACGTGTTAACTCATCATTGTTTTACAGATCTTGGTTCAATACAGTGCAATGTCGTCTGTGCGGAAGTGTGTGAACTCTTCGGATAGTTTCTGTTACTTTTGTGAAGAATATATGGCATTAAAGCAACAAGTTAACTTTGTAAAAAAAGTATACTTCGCGTATTTTGGCTTCAAACTAAAAGATCAGGATAAAGTATGGGCACCTCATAAAGTCTGCAAACGATGTGTTGAAGATCTTCGAAATTGGTTTAAGGGCAAGAAAAAAGCTTTCCGATTTGCGATTCCTATGGTATGGCGCGAGCAAAAGAACCATAGTGATTGTTACTTTTGTTCGTGCAATGGGAAAGGGTATAATTCAAAACAGAAGCAGTCAATTTCACACCCCAATCTGCAATCAGCTATTCGTCTCATCCCTCATGGGACCTAAATACCAGTGCCCAAGGTCCCTTCTACCTTGGAAGAGGTTCCCAGTTCTGACGAAGATGGTGCTGTACCTACACCCGATGACCACTCAACTTTTGAATTTGAAGATGGCAAAAGTCCAAAGTTGTTTTCCCAAGGCGAGCTTAATGATTTGGTAAGAGACTTAGATCTTCCCAAAAACGCTGCTGAGTTGCTTGGACCAAGGCTCAAAATCAGGAACTTACTTTTGCAGGAAGTGTCTTCCTTCTGGTTTAAATATCGTGAAAAGCAGTTTACTTCCTACTTTGCCCAAGAGGACGAGTTGGTTTATTGCACCAATATTGAAGGTTTGATGAATACATTTAAGATCTCATACGACCCAGAAGAGGGGCGTATTTTTATAGATTCTTCAAAAAGATGCCTTAAAACAGTTCTGCTCCACAACGGCGGTTTCTATGCTTCCGTTCCTGTCGGCCATTCCGTACACCTCAAAGAAAACCTACAAGGACTTGGAATTGATTCTTTGTAAATTGAAATATAAAGACCACGGTTGGCAAGTGTGCGGTAATTTCAAAATCTTGGGCACGGCGCTCGGACAGCAATAATAAAATAAAATCATAAAATCAACTAACCACTCGATATCATTAAACAATCTTAAAATCCTTCATAAATGTAACAAAGGGAGAGAGATAAATTTGTTGAAAAGTTTGGAGATTAACAAACTATGTAAAGACCCACAATTGATTACCCTCAAAAGCCAACTAGAGCATAATGGATCCCCACTACTCAATATTTAGGATAAATTTCATTCTGTACTTGTACTTGCCTACCCATGTATTATATTGTTATTCTTTTGAAAATGACCGTAGAGTCGAAACAGGTCGTGATTATTGAATAAATAGTGGAAAAGTGACAAAAGTGTCTCATTTCGTTAACATTGATAGTGTAAGGCTTTTATTTACAACGATCGGAGGCTTTCAGGAGGATCGCACATTTGAGTTGAATAACATACACAAAGTACGTTTCTGCGATATAAATACTAATAAGTAATAAGACGTAATTAATCTCTTGCACAAATAATTGATATGTGGGCGCCGAGAAACCAAGTACAATCCTTTGAGGAGAATGAAGTATTGAGATTTTCAATGATCTTCCTACGATCAGCACGTCTAATTGTGAAATGGATACATTAAGTTTTATAAATGTTGAGTATTAAGCTATTTTCATAACATTTGCCCATAAAGCTATGCAAAAGATACTCACAAAGTGTCTGAAGCTCCTCAAAAGTGGGTGAAGTAATCTCCAGTAATCCTGGTCATCGATGCTGATCTCTAATGTAAGATGTTGGCATCAGTCATCATCTTTTATATAAAGGCAGGAAGATCATTGATAAAGATCAAAAAAGGAGAGATCCAAGGACGGATTCTTGGGGCACTCCCAAATTCACGCTGTACTCGGCTACTTCACGTACCTTTGGATCCGGTCCAAAAATACGCCATGAGAACCAAGGTCGTTTATATCAATGTACGGAAATAGTTCTGAGCCATTTTAATGATTATTCAGTGTTCGAATCTTTTCATGCCAATATTCATCGAAGCATTGGACAGTTGCATGAGATACGAATTACATATCAAAACGTAGCATCATTTCTATCAATTGAGTAGAGGTAACCAAACAACTTTTCAACTATTTACGATCAATTCAGTATAGATTGATGTTTGTTTGTTATTCCTTTAACGTGCTCTATTTCCGCCTTTCGGCCAATAACACGCCGGGGACTTCTGTCACTTCACTAACCCGAGAATTTTGCAAAACTCCTTTCGTGTCGAGGGAAGGGGTCTTTAATGTCCAAATGCAACTTAGTAAAGTCATATATTACCGTCATCCATATGGGGTTTACGTAGATTACTTATTTTTGCCTGACCTTGTTTACTTCATTTTTATGAATGACTCATTTGTTTATTTCTTTCAGGCTGATATTATTTCCCTTCATATTGGTCAAGCCGGTGTCCAAATCGGTAACTCATGTTGGGAACTTTATTGTTTGGAACATCATATTGGCAAAGACGGTATTAAATATGGGGAAGGAAGCTCAGAAGGGGATAAATGTACCACATTCTTCACGGAGTCGGATTCGGGAAAATTCGCACCAAAAGCCATATTTATAGATCTGGAACCCAGTGTCATTCGTGAGTAAAAAATGAACATAGAACCAAACTGAACGTTTAAATTTCTACGGTTATTTGAAGATGCTAAAACTCAAAATGACTATGATAATGCAAAACTTCTATTTTTACCTTAAATAGGATGTCATAAATTTGTTGTCCCTGAATGGTAACTTTCAAACAAATAGATATCTGAAAATGCGGTTGCCACAAAGTGGGCCAACTTCTTGATGAAACAATAGATTAAGTCAACAAAATGTTCATAGCCCCCTTCGTTTTGAAATACAGGATGATTTTCAAGTATCTTCAGAGATGAGCAATGGTGAAAAGTGCATCTCACAGGATTTTCTACGGTAAATCCAGTGGTGTAACCTATTTTTTTTTAAGGGGTACAGATTTCAAACTATAGACTAAACTCGTAGTTTTTCAATAGAACACACGGTATGTTTTCACTTTATCGAATTCTATTCATTGAAACCTTCAAAAAGAATATATATATATATATATATATATATATATATATATATATATATATATATATATATATATATATATATATATGTATGTTGATAAATTCTTCCGGTTTCTCGTCCGTTGATCATGGTATTGACCATTCGTTGGTTGTCGTTGACGACGTTTCGGCTGGATCACACCAGCCATCTTCAAGTCGGAGATTCTTCTTCAACTGTAGCTTATCTATGTTGCGTGGTAGCGTTTCTCATTTACTGGTTCGATCAATTTTTCTCGGCCGCCTATCCAAAACTTAATGGAAAACTCTATTTCCTACGCCTAAACCCCTAAGTCTAATACACCCTCCATTCCAAGAATAACTGAACTTTTTTTTTGAATAAAGAAAAAACCAGTATGAATTTCGGTACAAATCTCTTCTTTTAATCAATGTATTCGCCTTCTGCATTGATACACAAATTTTCAATCGCCAACAGGTTGTCAAACGACTTCTCTATCTCATTTTCCGACATGGCCTTTAGCGCGTCGGTCACAGAAATTTCGATACCTTCACAGTTTTGAGATTTAAGTTTCGAATTTTGTGTTGAAATTTGCATATTTCAATGTCTGAATTTCATCAACAGCATGTTTATTGCAAGAAATACCTAAACCTCACACTAATTTCGAAATTTTCTCGGTAATCACCATCGGATTTTTGAAAAAAGGTATTGTTGTGAAGCTTATTTGAGTGGGAACTGAACACGTGAAAAAGATACATGGTGTTACATTTGAAAAAAAAAGTTTTTCATGTTTGAAAAATTTCATTTTCGCCGAGTTACTAGGAACACTCGGTATAAAAAAATTTTTTTTTCTACAATTGATAATAAGGTACAACACTTTTTCCTCAAGAAAAAAATATATCATGCGTAAATTATGCGAAATGAGGCATTTGAATACTTTTGAAAAAACTTCCAAATTCCCGAAATTATATTTCAATTAATTTAAAATCTACCGATAATTGTTTGGCACGAAACAGAGAGCATCCAAATTGTAATCAGAGTATGATAAAATATACAGAGCGTGCCATTTAAAAAAATCTGTTTGTCCCTGGAGCAGAAATGAAACACTCTGTATGTACGGGAATAATTTTGAATAATGCACACATACCTATAAAACAATAACCAGAAAAAATTTTGCTTCTATGTCAAATAGTTTCCGAGATATAGAAGTTCCTCGCCCGGTAAAAGTGTACCTTAAATATTTTTAATCATTTTCAATCACCAAAAATGACAATTTTCTATCATTGTTATAGGTTTAATTTCATAGTTGAATAAATTACCTGTTTTTATTATTTTCAGGAAGTTATTCATCTTAATGGTTTAATAATTGTTTCTATGCAAGTCTTAAAATTTTATTTCGTTAATGTATAGGATGGGGAATTTTAATTCGAGTATTGTTTAATTAATAGCATGTAACTGATCTTCAACTAAGTACCTAGCTATCAATACAGACCAAATGATTGGGAGATAAATAAATCAATAAAACAATTTCAATGAAATTGGGGCTTTCGTTCTTAACCAAAGTATTGATTAGAATGTCTTATGTATGTAGGAACACTGGCTTTTTCGACATGAAGACTCTAGTTTTGTGTTAAAGGGCTGGAAATAGCTTCAGTTTTCGAGAGGTCTCTGTCCAGTCATGGAGGTAGTATAGTGCTTGTCAAGGATACCAATTTCACTGAGTTGGTCAACATTAAAGACTTATCAATCGAGCTTCATTGTGAGGTTTTTGCTGTTCGTTTAAATGAATTAAATCTCAGTGTTCTGTGCGTGTACAGGTCTCCTATTGGTGACTTAAATATTTCTATTGATAACTCAGAAAACATTTATATATAAATATATTGTTTAGTGTATCTAGTAATGTCAATTTATGTGGTGATTTCAATGTTAAATTCAACACTGATGACCGAAATGCTAGGGTCCTCTGCGATCTGGTGAGTTATTTTCGGTTTGAACAAAAAATCGTTGAGACTACTAGAGAGGATAATTGCCTTGATAACATATTCCTGAATGAATGTGAGTTCTGCTGTGTTGGCAACTGAGTTTTCTGATCATGATGCAGAGAATATCTGTTTGGGTTTATCTGGTAAGAACGTCAAACTATCAAATTTAAAAATCCGTCCAATAACACAAAGGGGTCTAAACAATATTGATAGTCCTCAGCAGTTAAACTGGAATTTTGCTACAGATGAGAGTTTACATCCATCTAAAGCTTTCAGAATTTTTCACCAAAATTTCTTGGACTATTTTCTTATATCTTTTCCTGAAAAAACTGCACGCGAGGGGAGAGCACATGACAATGGCTGGTTTAACAATAACTTGAAGGATCTACGAGATAATTTGCGACTTGTGAGTGGTCTTTACGATAAATATAAAACTGAGCATTTAAAAAATTTGCGCAAACGGTTTCGCGTTTTGATTCATAAGGTTAAACACAAAACTTAATTACATATTTTTGTTTGAACCTCATTTTCCGAATACTAGATTCACTAAAAAACATGACGGAATATTTCAAGTTGTTTACATACAAATATCATGAAATTTTTAACATGCTTTCAATGAAGTACTGAGTTGTCTACGGATACAATATTACAACAGATGAGACTGTTTTTTGAAAACAGTTCGGTTAATTTTGGAATGTAGGGTGTATATATTTATGGAGTTTCAGAAAATAGAATTCGATTACGTAAAAATATACAGATGTTCCATGGAAAAACTACAGGTTCATTTCATAAAATGAAAACTGTACAGCTCAAAAAAAATTGGTTGCACCACTAGATTCACGTTAAAAATCTGTAAGATGAGCTTTTCACCATTAGGCCATGTTAAATGATAACCGAGATATGAAGCTTACTTGAAGGTTGAAGATTCTGATAATCATCCTGGATCTTGAAAGCTTTGTTGACAGCGTCTGTCATTTCATCAAGGTAGCTCCTTATTATTCCAAAGATAAATTGACTCATGCAATTCTATATAGTCTTTAATGAAAGAGTGAAAGAAATTAAATTGGTTCGATTCTTATAGAAAAGTTGAGGCATTTTTCCTATTTCAATGTAGTCTCAAACATAAAATGTTGTTTTGACTTTGATTTTTATGAGTTTCTGATATTGTCTTCATCTTGATGGTGATCTGAAGTTTGTTCGTTATCAGGTAAAATTGGTTGAATGATCCATAGGGTAGGGTTGCGCTTCACAATCATTATCATGGTCATTTATATGGCCTATGTGTGACTTGTTAACGGAATTTTGAAATTATCCTTACTCAAGTTTTTCACACTTTTTGATAAAACCCCTAAAAAGGGTTGAAATAACAACTAATGCCATAACTAAATCCTAGTTTACCTAACTTTCTGTGTACGGTGTAGATATCTGCTATAAATACCAATCTATTCGATACTCAATTCACCTTCGATTTCATAACGAACTTGAGCTAGAAATTGTAGTATTTAATTCAGCATTAAAAATAAAATAAAAAGTACTCCTGCTAACTTTGTCATTTTTTTTTCAAAGAATCAATCCGGAACAGCAACATGAGATCGTTATACAACCCCGAACAAATGATCAACTATAAAGAAGATGCTGCCAATAACTTCGCGAGAGGTCATTATTCAATCGGAAAAGAAGTCATCGATCCTGTGATGGATAGAATTCGGAAGATCGCAGACAACTGTGCAAGTCTCCAAGGATTCATGTTATTTCGATCGTTTGGGGGCGGCACTGGGTCCGGTTTTTCATCGCTGCTCATGAACAGATTGAACGATGAGTATAAAAGGAAGAGCAAACTGGAATTCTCTGTATATCCATCGCCTAGGGTGGCTACTAGTGTGGTAGAACCTTACAACTCTATCCTTACGGCCCACACAACAATGGATTACTCAAACTGTACCTTCCTCATGGACAACGAGGCGACCTTCGACATTTGTTCTAGCAAGTTGGGCGTTGAACGTCCTACTTACGTTAACTTGAACCGGTTGGTTGCCCAGATCGTCTCGTCTACCACAACTTCTTTGAGGTATATATATCATATCAAATTTTTTTCAGCCAGAATAGTTTATTGAGTTTTTCTCAGAATGAATGAACTGCCTATTTTAGTCTAATGGCTCCTCCACGTTCAAATGAAAATTGTCCATGTAGTTGAATGGGGAGGGGCGTTTGAGATCACTGCCTGCCATATCACCCAACCCCATAGATAATTTCAATTGGTGTCATTCAAAACGCATTATTTGTAAAATAATACCAAAATTCCAATTCGAAAAATTTCAAAATTTTCTCAAATAATTATATCAACATTTTTTTTAAAGATTTGAAGGAACTCTGAACGTCGACCTGAACGAGTTTGAGACCAATCTCATTCCATTCCCCCGTATTCACTTCCCTTTGGTTTCGTATGCTCCCATCCTACCAGCAGGCAAAGCACATCATAGCAGCAACAATATCTGTGAAATAACTCAAGATTGTTTCTCTGGTGACCATCAAACGGTAAATTGTGACATTAGAAAAGGGAAATATATGGGCTGCTGTTTGCTGTATCGAGGAGATGTTGTGTCATCTGATGTGACTAAGGCTCTTGCAGCTATAAAGGGCAACAGCAGTATTCAGTTTGTGGATTGGTGTCCGACGGGCTTCAAAGTTGGCATGAATAACGAACCGCCTTCTGTTATTCCAAATGGAGATACTAGCAAGGTGGGTAAATAGCAAAGGTAATAAAATAATTCAATTTTAGAGTAGGGCTTTCTTTCTCTTAGGTAGTGGTTATTAACATATTCAAATTCACCTCAATCAATATTCCGAGCTTTCCCTCCGTGTCCATGTCTACTATTGTGGCTTGACAGGATACCTGGATGTTCGTTCTTTGAACAGGTTGGGCTTATGAAAGAACTCATCTTGTTCAAGACGTAGTTCCTGAGTTCATTGGTGTTTTCTTATTGAACTTTGGATCTAATTGAATACTGGTGGACAAATCCATTTCAAATAATAAATAAAAGAAAATTTGATCACACTTTCTTCATTTTTAATGCGTATCGACGAAACAGCGCTATCACAGACAGATACAAAATGCTAACTAAATTGAATAAAAAAAATCTTCGATCGATATTGTGTTCCCTATAAACTAATAACGTGAAACCTTTAATTCAATACGAAATATTGTTATTATTAGATTTGTTAGTAAAACCAAATTATTTTGTTTTTGAGCCCTTATCAGCAGAAATTCTCATAGATAGCTCAGCATCTACAATACATGACAAGCCTTCAGCTGAACATTTTTTATATTGGTTTTGGTTTGTGGAAGATATTATTGTATGTTTTACTGATAGTGAACGTCAGCTAAATTTTTTCTAGAATTTTATAAATTAAATTCAACCAAGAATAATATTTACTGTCGAACTTGAACAAAACAATTCAATTAACTTCATTTGGTTCAACATAAAATGACAGCTTTTCACAGATTATTAAATGTTCCTTTATCTTCACATAGTTTCGATGAAGATCTTTGTATTATTAAACAAATTTCTCCTAATAGTGGTTACAATCCATATATGTGAGCTGTGGAAGAGCTTCCCAATGAGGAAAAAACACTTCTCGAGGGATACTCCTTAGTGGAATAGGGAGCTTGCTCAACTCAAAGCTAGAGCCAGAAAAGCATTCAACAGAGCGAAAAGAACAGGTGAATGGGGCGCCTACCGAGAAGCTCAAACTAAGTACAACAAAGAACTTAGGAAATCCAAACGACAATCATGGAAATCCTATTGCTAGGGGATCAATGATCTTGCCCCAGATGCACGAATTCAAAAGGTTTCAGCCGATGACCATTCGAATGCACTTGGTCTCATTAAGGAGCCTAGAGGAGAGTATTCTAGAGACTTCGGCGGAAGCTTGAGGGTACTTTTAAATACCCACTTCCCAGATCGAAAATACTCCTCATCAACAACACCCAACAACAGGAGCTAGAACTGTATAGCTCCAGTAGGGAAAGCAGAAATCTAGCGGGCCGAATCTTTACCCTAGATAGGGTAAAGTAGGCCACCAAAAGCTTCAAACCCTACAAATCACCAGGGGCAGACGGAATCTATCCGGTTATGTTGCAAAGAGGCCACACATATGCAGCCCCGTGTCTGAGAGCCTATATACCAGCCAGGTACTCACTGGACTACATACCCCAGTCATAGAGGAAAGTCAAAGTATTATTTATACCGAAAATGGGCAACAGGTCCCGGATGAGCCTAAATCATATCGCCCGATAAGCTTAACCTCTTTTCTCCTAAAATCAATGGAGAAAATTCTCGACAACCATATGAGAAGTTTCATAAAACTTCATAAAAAACAATTTGCCTACTGACCGGGAAGTCCACAATTGATGCCCTACACGATCCAGTCAAAGAAGTGGAAGGAGCACTAGAGGCTAAAGAAATAGTCTTAGTTCTATTTGAAGACATTGAAGGAGCCTTTGATAATACCTCCCATACATCCATTAGCAATGGTGCAAACAATAAGGGTGTCAAAACACCCACCATCAAATGAATCAAAGAAATGCTTAAAGGCCGGATTATAACGGCCACTTTTGGAGACACCGAAATATCGGTGTCAGCAGTGAAAGGATGCCCTCAAGGAGGTGTCCTATCGCCGCTACTATGATCAGTAGTTATTGATGGCCTCTTAGAAAGACTGAACAACGCTGGCTTCTACGCACAAGGTTATGCTGATGATCTAGTTATCATCATTAGGGGAAAGCATGGTGAAATCTTATTGAACCAGATGCAAAAAGCCCTTAACATCGTATATGAATGGTGTGCTGAAGAGGGACAAAACCATTCTAATTCCATTCACAAGACGTAGAAAGTTGAACTTGAAGCCCTTTCTGAATGGACATACTCTAAAATTTTCGGAACAGGCTAAGTATCTAGGGTTAACCCTAGATCAGAGACTCAACTGTAATTTACACAATGACAAAACTCTTTCCAGAGCAACATCTTGCCTATCGACATGGCGTAGACTCTTCGGAAAGACCTGGGGATTACAGCCAAAAATAACCTACTGGTTATACACAGCGGTTATAAGACCCATTGTCACATATGCATCGTTAGTATGGTGGACGAAAACATCAGAAATAACTACGCAAAACAAGCTGCAAAAACTGCAGCGGCTTGCGTGCTTGGGCATAACAGGTGCTATGAGAAGCACCCCGACTTTTGCCCTGGAGGTAATCCTAAATCTCCCTCTTCTTCATTGAAAATTGGAAAAGGAGGCGTTGATGGTGGCATTACGGCTCGAAGACACAAAAAACTATTACCTGGTGATCTTAAGGGACACCTGGGGATTCTGGACTACAAATCGCCAGAAATCTTATCACAACCATCGGATATAAATCCGCTTAAGTTTGATTTTCACACACCCTTCCTCCATTTGGTACACGGACGGATCAAAAACGATCGATGGAACAGGAGCAGCCATATCTGGACCCAAGAACTCTCCATCAGTGCCTCTGGGCTCTACTCCCACAATCATGCAAGCAGAAACACTTGCTGTAAACCTTTGCTGCCAGGAGGGACTACGAAGGGAACTCAAAGGGGCAAAGATTTACATTTTAACGGACAGTTAGGCAGTGATAAAAGCTCTCAACTCTTACAGTTATCGGAGCATCTCTGTCTGGGAATGCCGTCAATCCTTGAAGCAACTTGCTGAGGGGAACAAACTTTTCCTGTGGTGGTTGCCTGGCCACGAAGGCATACAAGGAAATGAGGCGCTGACGAACTGGCTAGATGAGCTACTGGAATTCCACCCATCAGACCTGAACCGTTTTGCGGTCTAAGTAAGCCGCATAGACGACAGCACCTGGAACGATGGGAAGAATCTAGCAAAAAAGAATACTGGAGGAAAACTCCAGGCCAAAGGCAAGCGAAAAAGTTCATTGACTATTCGCCAAAGAAGACAAAACAGCTTCTCGATCTCTCTAGGGACGAGTTGAGGATCATAACAGGCCTCCTTACTGGACACTGCCCACTGAGATACCATCTCAATGAAATGGGCAAATCGGAAACGGCAACATCCAGAATGTGTAAAGAGGGCGATGAAACTGCCGAACATATTCTTTGCAGTTGCATCGTAACTGTCCGTCAAAGACATATACACTTCGGCAGCGACAAACTGGAGCCGCACGAAGTAATAGCGAAAGCTCTCAGGGAGATTCTTAATTTTGTAAGGGATCTAGACCTTCAAGGAAATGAATAAGAAGGGATGCGAAGAAAAGATCAATTTGGTCGCAGTTCGGAAAGGCTTGCAAAGCCAATCGACCCTCACGAATGTAATGTAAAATGTAAAATCCAAATATGTTTTCTATATCAGTCAAGGCAATAGTGAACCCAAAATAATAAAATCAACAAAGATATAGCAGCCTCACATACATGAGGAGAGTTAGCTATAATTTGAAACATTTAATAGAAAAATTCCAGTTACATATCTCATTCCGCACCAATAATAATCTATCCAAACACATCAAAATTAGTAAAAGTAAAATAGATAAAGGAAAGAAATCAGGTGTGTACGAACTTAGCAGCGGTAGTTGTAGTGGGATGTATATTGGTAGAACTAACAGAAATGTCAATAATATACTCAATGAACATTATTGTTGTTTCATCAATAAAAAATTTCAATTTCGCAAACCATTTCATTGAAATTTTTGAAACATAATTTCAGCCTAAATGTTGAAATCCCTTGTACCCAATAGATATAAATTTTCCAACCTATTATTTAGTGAACTGGTAGATTTTGGCAATAATTCGCCTTTACTTAATATAATAAATATATATACGATATATCTCAGATGATTTTTATTCCAATATTGTAGATTATATATAATTTTTGTACCTTAGTTTGGTTTTCATTTCGTATCAGTCTGATGAAGGCGCGTTACAAATAAAATAAATGGGTGTGAATCAAATATTGTTTCATTTATCATTTGAACCCGATTCTACTTTCAGGCATTCTAATACGATATGCCTTACCAGCTTTTAAGCTTCCAAGTCTTGAATAAGGATACGGATAAGACATCACTTTTAACTTCCCCAATGCTAGTAATGAGATTGGGGAGGTTTTTTTAATGTTTTATCCCATATTGATCGAGTCGGAATAAGTTGAATCAAACTTTCATTGCATCATCTCAAAAATTTGTTTTAGTCAGAATAGGGTTCTGATGCCATCAGAGAAATTTAGGTGGCGCCTCAGTTACAATGGTATCATGTCCTGCCTGAAATATCGTCGCATATTTCTCTTTATGTGCTCAATAAGTGGGAGGAGGAGATGCCTGTCATGCCACAGATGTGGCCACCCAAAGTGATTTGATAAATGAAGATGAACACACCGAAATACAGATGTCTTTCTGTTATTCGGGCATGATATCGAAGAACATTGCTAGGATGCTGACGTTATATCAACGAGCAATCTCCAGTCTCCAACTCTGTAGCCTTCGGAAAGTTCATTGTTTTCGATGTAACCTATAAATTTCCTTTCCACCTCGTTTTCTAGTAGTAGAGGGATGAAGATCAAGAAAGTAATTGTGGTTCGCATAGAACTGAATACTCAAGTTATAGGCAATAAAGGTCCTCTTTGTAAATAATAAAAAACAAGTACTATGTTCTAAGGAATTTTACTTAATAATTGCGATTCGTAACGCGTTTCACTACAACGAGGCTTCGTCAGACGAATTAATGTACAGAAGATATAAAAGAGAATATAAATATAAATGTTCTTGAGTAATTAAAAGCTTATTGGGTTGCTTCTTCTTAAGTGGTTATTTATGACAGGTATATCAAATAAAATTAAGGAAAGATTGCTCCCCGAAGAGATTCAATAGAGGTGAAGGGCTTAAATCGACTTGTTCATTGATGAGTTTACCTGAATGCTTGTATTTATTGATTTCTAAAGTTTCCCAATGATCTACTTTCCAATATTTATTATCTGTATGCAAAATTTCAAACTGTGGGTCGAAAGAGTGATTATTTTCTAAGAGATGATTCACGTAATTTGAATCTGATTTTTATTTGAAAACCTGCGTTTATATTCCGATATTCTAATATTAAAATTTCTATGTGTTCTACCAATTATCACAGTCATTGCAATTCAATCTATAAGCACCTGATTTATTGTTTTTACCTGATTTGGTTTCATTATTTTTCATATATTTGACTAAATTATTATTAGTTTGAAAACTATGTTGAAATTATTGCTACTCAAGAATGATTTCAGTAACTCACTTGTAATGCCAACGTAGGTTGAGGTGTTGAATTTTTGTTCCAATTTATCGACAGGGTAAACTTCATTCAATGCGATTCTACTTTGTTTTTTATTTAAAATATTATTTATTAGTTTGTGATTGTAACCGTTATTTTTGGCTATTTGTTTGATCAAATTGAATTCTTTGTTGGAATTTTCTGGTGATAACGGGATGTTAATCAAACTATGAATAAAACTGTTGACTGCTGACATTTTGTGTTGATACGGATGACACGACGAGTTATGTATTATAGTATCTGTATGTGACGGCTTATGGTAAATTGCGAAAACATGTTTTCCATTTTCATTCGAAATTGTTACGTCTAGGAAATTTATCGAATTATTACTTTCTATTTCGGTTGTGAATCCAATTTTGGATGTAATGAATTTATATGATTTTCGAAAATTTAAAAAAATGAAAAACAAAGTAGAATCGCATTGAATGAAGTTTACACTGTTGATAAATTGAAACGAAATTCAACACCCTAACCTACGTTGGTATTACAAGCGAGAAACTGAAATCATTCTTGAGTAGCAATAAATTCAACATAGCTTTCCGAACTAATAATAATTTAGGCAAATATATAAAAATAATAAAACCAAATCAGATAAAAACAATAAATCAGGTGTTTATAGATTGAATTGCAATGACTGTGATAATTTCTACATTGGTAGAACACATAGAAATTTTAATATTAGAATATCGGAACATAAACGCAGTTTTTCAAATAAAAAATCAGATTCAAATTACGCGAATCATCTCTTAGAAAATAATCACTCTTTCGACCCACAGTTTGAAATTTTGCATACAGATAATAAATATTGGAAGGTAGATCTTTGGGAAACTTTAGAAATCAATAAATACAAACACTCAGGTAAACTCATCAATGAACAAGTCGATTTAAGCCCTTCACCTCTATTGAATCTCTTCGGGGAGCAATCTATTCCTTAATTTTATTGGATATACCTGTCATAAATTATCACTTAAGAAGAAGCAACCAAATAAGCTCTTAATTACTCAAGAACATTTATATTTATATTCTCTTTTATATTTTCTGGACATTCATTCGTCTGAAGAAGCTAGGGTGTAGTGAAACGCGTTACGAATCGCAATTATTAAGTAAAATTCCTTAAAACACAGTACTTCTTTTTTATTATTGATAATGGAATTTTACCAGGTAAAAGCCTCCCAAATTCAAATCCTCTTTGTAAGCCTGTTCATTCTCTCTCATGTACAAGACAAAGGCATTCGTGATCTGTGGTACAATAAGTATGATGTATAGCCAGTACATCTGCTCTGAATTGATGCTATATGTTTTCTCAAAGATTTGACACGTCGAGGAGAAGCATGGTCTGGCTCTAGGACAAACTTTCTTCAAGTGATTGTTTTTCAATCATTTCAGATGATAATTTTACAATTTATCCTCTGAAAATACGTGGTCGTATATTACCTGTTAAAAAAAGCTTGAAATTTTGGATATGAGGATAAGTTTTCGAATTAATTTACTTGTTGTCTCGCTTCTTTTCTGTTCAATTCCATTATCCCCTCCATTGTACCCGAAATGCATATTAGTGATTGTTTTGCATGTGATATTGTTTGTATTATACAACTTGTACTTCGAATTTTAGGTCCAAAGGGCGGTAGCTGCTTTATCGAATACAACTGCAATAGCAGAAGCTTGGGCCAAAATAAATTATAAATTCGATTTGATGTACAAGAAACGAGCTTTTATCCACTGGTGAGTAAAGTACCATTTTAATTCGACACCAGAACTTCTCTGTAGACTTTTTCAGAGTTCAAATAAATTCTATAACTTTTAGAAAGATTAGACAGATGTATGAAACTTCTGATTTTTTCAGAGATATTCTTTTTATTACTATTCGCTAAATTTACGCTGATAAAATCGACAAACACTCTTTCTTTCCCATTTTATTTACTACACCATTATTTTACTAATATTATGAATTGATCTGCCTCTAACAGACACGGCTAAATCGTTCAACGGTGTTTATTGGAAAATATTGTTGTTGAAATCTTAAATTTCTGTGGTTACAGAAAATGGGTCAAAGTCAGAACAGAAATCTTTTCAAATGAAAGTTTGTATTCCAGATCTCATTCACACAGTAAAAATATTAGCAATTCAGAGAAAAGAATATTTTAAGTGTACAAGATAGGGTTTAAAATTTGTATGGGAATTGGTTGATCTTCAAACTGGTAGATATGGAAGTTAGTAATCCAGATGTTGATGACAAAGTAAGAAATATAAATATCAGCATTTTTGAGAAGAAGGTTTATGTTTTCCTTCACAAAGTTCAAACAATAAATACTGTGTTTCAGAATGTTTGAAAAAACTAACCTCAACGTTAGACTTGAAACTTTTTCTTCTATATAAGAGCTTAATTACTGACTGACGATCCTATGGAGGTGTACAATAGACCTCAAGGGGAGCAGGCTATGGATGTGCCAACTCCTTCTTCATAGAGAAGAAGATGGATGCCAGAATCATCAGCAGCCTGATTTTGCTTGTTACCCAGACAGGTTGAATCAATATTTTGTTAAGAATCCTAGTGTGTTCTACTTTTTTGTTGATGTCATTATTTCTTCGACCAGGTTCGAACTACATGTAGGTTAAAATGTCGTCTAGGTGCCTTGCTTCTACCTGGGAATGCAAGACTACACGTGGATGACTCCCAAAAATCGTTTAAAATTACTTGATCACCTTTCATACAGCAAGAACCCTTCACCATGCGATTTCCAAATGTTTTAATGAATGAAGATGCACTTTCAAGAAAGCTAACAGTTTGTGCGCTATTGGTTAGATACCACCAGAAATCATTCATTACCCATTTAATAAGGAATAGTAATGCTCAAGTGAAAACTAGAAACTGTATATGCGCAAATATTTAAATGGAGCTATGTCGTTAGTTTGGAATTCCACCATGACCCTTATGATTTATCGTACCCCCCAGATGGGCTAAAGTATATCTCTTATAGAGTGATTTTCTTTTCCTGAATACTTCTTTGTTCCTATAAGATAGGGTTGTAGAACTCCTGGCTTGTTCTCAGACAACGTAGCACCCTTGATTCTTTTCGCTTATTTAACTGATGTCATTGATCATAACTTCAGGTTATTCAGTTGGACAGCTTGAATACTTCAAACTCTTCTTCAACCTTCGAAAGAGTGAAGCCCGTTCTGTGAGATGAAGAAATCTTGCCTGCCTTGAACAAGAAAATTGATTATTTACTTTCCAGTCTTAACAGAAGTGATCTTGCGCAGAACTCATCTTCATCACAAGCTGAATGAATCAACAGAGCTGCTATCCATCTTCTTCTTTTCGCCTGGAGCTCTTAAGGTCGCCCGATTGCACCCAGTGCCCATGTCATAATAAATTGGATTTTCAGTGCTTTCAAAACATTTTTATAAGCTTAAAAGACTAATGTTATTGAGTCTTCTGGATCAAACCGGCGCAGTGTTTAACAGTGTCTAAGGATTCCAGTAAATACTTCCCAATAGCCATAGATGTGTAGATACTTATTGGTGTCCTGTTAGTATTCCAATAAACCTTTTTTTCGAGAAGAAATATTTCATGAAACTCCTATTTGTTTGAGGTTCTTTTTAGTGCCTTTTTGAGTACTTTAATCCAGAATTGTTCACCCAGTGGTTCTGTTCCAGCTTGTTAAAGAAAGAAGTAGGACAAGTAGATCTACGCCAACGTCAATATTTTTTTAACAGTTGTGGCATTCTTAGCAAGACTGTCTGCCTCTCATTATCCTCAATTCTATGGTAGACTGTGTACTATAGGAGTAAAACCTGTCTGTTGTGCATAGTTGTTGTAATGTTTTCTTTAACTTAACTTGTTTGAATAAATCAAATGTTATGTTTAAGAATGTTTACTAACAGTTGGTGGAATCGTGGTGCGTTTCACTACAGAGCAGTTCTTCAGACGGTTGAGAGTGTCAATGAAACAATGAAATAACCTTTTTATAGGGAATCAGGAAATTTTAAGAAATGACCAGGTAAAACCATGAAGCAGTTGAAAAGATTATTTCCAGAAGAGTCAGGATGAAAAATTTAAGTCCATCCATTCGTTGTTCTTGTGTTCACTAAAATTCTCCATTGTAAGGATCATTTTTTGATAACTATTAAGGGTCTAAGATTTCGAATTTTGAGAAGAAATCGTGATTATAATCAAGGAGAAGATTCGCTTAATTTGAATCCACTTTCTTGCCCAGGTATTTTATTGTGGGTTTCTTCAGCTCACCTGACTTTTCTTTGTCGGAGGATCATTCTTCCTCCAGAAAATATTGAAGTTTTTCTTTTGGGTTGCTGATATAAGTTGAAAAAAATATAAAATTTTCTCCTAATTTGACCATAGGATGGTTTTGGGATAATAAGATGAAATGACGAGCTATGAAATGTTATATCTATATGTGATGGTTTATATTGAAACTGCCAAGAGCACCACTTAGAAACCATGTCCGAGACAAAATATAAGGAATAATTTTCTGTCAGTAAAATAATATTCGAAATTAGTGAGGTAGATTTGATATATCTTTTAAATACAAAAAAAACATTGACACGGTGTTTAATGTATAATATTAGGGTTGTAGTATTCAATATTCAATGTCAAAACTCTAAAATGTTTTCAACGTTTTCGTAAACTATTGTCAGAGATACACCTCCCCATTCATCATTTTTAATAGACTCACATTGGAATTTTGATTAACCTTCACATAAAATATCAATACAGTAAGACCAAAAACTGAAAACCAGAAATAATATATTACAAGAGCTTGCTGGGTCCTCTTACGATGCCGATATTCTTATTCTTCGAACTAACCTGTTTTCTGGTTTGTTTTATGAGTACTGTTGTTCTGTGTGCTCATGTGCACTAAGTCGATTCCCAATTGAATTATGCCATGATAACTATAAGTGGTACCAGAAGCTCAACTCGCTAGCTACATATCGACTACTATTTAATTTCTCCACATATCCGAATTCAAGCAGCATTGAAAATAGTTGCGACTAGTATCACTCTTCTCCAGAACTTTTACGAAATATCCACTAACTTCGGCGTCCACCAATTTGATCGCACAATTCTTGAGGCTGAGGAAACTATACACCATTCAGTTTTAGTAATCAACGTTACATCCAAAATTCAGCTTAGAACGAAAATCCTAACCTCAAGAGAGACCGTGGTGAAACGGGCCATTCGTTGGTGCTAGATTATGAAAACGTTATATTGGATTGTTTGAAGAACGGTGATTCAATTACTGTTGAGAAATATTGCAATATTATTCATTATTTTATTTGAAAAAATATCAGAACGTCTCCTCGATAATGTGCGGTTAGAGTAATATGAGTAGGTTTGGTATTGTCGTCGCTATGTATTGTCGTACGTCTACATCTCCAGAGCATACGGTGTTAACGTTATGCTGTGAGCATGTATGATTGAAATGATGTGGGACGTATTGAATGGCTAGGATTAAGTTGCGTACCAAGTGAAGACTGGATTAATGTATTTTGGTCGGTTGCATTTCTTCGTTATGAAAAACTGAAGCTGTGGAAATTGTGCGACCTCTTCTTCCTTCTTTTGATATTACTTCGAGAGTGGTTAGCACTCTGGTGAAATTCAAAATGGCAAAATAATATTTCATCCCCTCATTTATTTAGATTTACGCCTACTGGGTTGTAAGGCTAACAAATATACGAATTATTGTGTATATGCACCTAATGTACGAGAAGAAATACCATCTCATTACTATGCTATGACTATCACCACAGTGTCCTATTATAATCTCGAAGACCCCTATAGTATCGACGAATGTGGATAAAGGTGGAATTTCATTTATAAGGGTTCCTTGAAAGAATATTGGTCTCTTCTTCAATCCCATTCAATTTTAATTTGTTAGAACTCAAATAAATAAACAAAATTCTGCATGTTAGGAACTAATTTCAGTGTGGGTCTTTTTATTTACTTTGTAACCTCAAAACTATTTTGAGCGCCAAATTATTATAATCATCATGCTGTTAAATTGATAAAGTATTAAATGAAAAAGTACTTAAACATAAAGACACGTCCTATATACGGACGGGGCCGTTTCCTCTATGTTCGAGGGGGGCGTGGATTCTCCAAATCCCTTTATTATTAGGGCTTGTGGTGAAACGTTAAAATCCCTTCTGTTTAACTAACACGATATTTTTTTACTCCTTTTTCTTCATTTTTTATATTTCTGCTATACCATCATGGCACATCCACGAGTCATACTTTTGACTAAAATGAAGAATGAAGCGTTAACACAATCATTCTGCTTCCGCTTTTTGTCCACAACACTTCCACAGACTTGCTGTTTCGAACTATCAGCTATAATCATTTGATTGTTGTGTATGTTTAGTTGTTTTTATAGTTATAATCAGACCATAGTGTTTCTTGTTGTATATGCAAAGTTATTCCATTAACAATCAGTCCCTTTGCTTGCGAGATTCTTTTGAAATGCAGAATGAAAATCATAACCACGAAAATCATGAGAAATTTGACATAATAGTGCTATTTTCAAAGTAATCAATTCAAATCGGCTTCTCTGCAGGTAGCAGCCGAATGAATCCAATTTTTCAAAGAAAATTTTTATTTTAATGGGAGTCATATGGACCGACGAAGTCACCCATCGCTCTCATTTTTGGTCTAATTATGTACTGCACCAAAGAACATTATTATCATCAATAACAATATTAATGGAGGATTACTCGGTGAAATGCCTCTATCGCAAAGATCGTATAACTGATTTCAACACGATGATGCCCATCCTCGCAACATTTGAATTTTGGGAATAATTGAAAAGGGAACATAGGTTCAGTCTGAGGGCAACTTCGTTTTCTTGACCTGACGCCACAAGACAGACTAGATGTTACTGATCTTCATCGATATATGAGATAGGGTTTTCTTCGGGTTTTTTATTCCTATTGTCTTGAATCACATGAAAAGTTACGTATGGTTCAGCTTTTCCCGCAATTTTTCTGGGCTTTCGATTTGAAGGCTTTGCGTAATTTCATTGATTGTCCATTTTACATAAAGTGCTTACTACCGATCATATTTATGACTCACATCAATATTTGACATTAAGTTATATAATTTCTCTTCTTTTCATATTAATCTATATTCTATCTATCTATCATTCGAGTAAATTTATAAATGTAAGAAACAATTCCATTCAATGTTATGTCCGAATACTGCCCATATAGCTACACTGTCATTATTTCGGGTTTGATATTTCAGGTATGTTGGAGAGGGAATGGAAGAAGGCGAATTCACTGAAGCTAGGGAAGATCTAGCAGCATTAGAGAAAGATTATGAAGAAATTTCCCGTGATTTCGATGATACTGATAACGAAGCACTTTCTTATTGATTATTTTCATTTCATTCGTGAATTATTGTTTTTATTCATTGATTGTAACGAAAAATATTTTGTATTCTACATAATTCCAAAATTTTAGCCTATGTGTGCATTTTATGAGATGTCCTCACTGTATCATTGTTTTTAGGATTTTGTTCTCTTGTGTGAAAACTTTTATTACATTATACATCAATTATATTATTGAAATTTTCAAATTCAGAATTTGATTTTTGCATAACACCAAGTAAGCTATCCTCAATGTGACAGCACATTATAATTGGTTTGTTGATGAGGGAGAAAAAGTTGGGAGCCTTAATATTCGAAGGGACTACTTGATATGCAGAAGAACCACTGAAAAATCAGGGCATTTCTTACTTCATAAACTGATCTCGAGCAACATTTATAAATGTATTTGTATATTTTGATTGAGGAGGTCGTTATTTTATATTTGGATTGTTTTTTGACATTTGTTTGCGTGAAATCATGTTCTCAATCATAGTTGGACTGTAACCGTTATTGGCTGCTATTTGTTTATTTATATTTAGCTCTTTTATGAAATTATTTTGTGACATTGGGATATTAATGAGTCTATGTACCAGACTATTGTAAGCTGCTAATTTATGTGGATAAGGATGTGTAGATAAGCTGTGAATAGTAATTTCTGTATGCGATGGCTTATGAAAAATAGAAAAATCATGTTTGCCGTTAATTTTAGTAATAGTTAAATCTCTAACGTGAATTTGATATTAGTCATTCAAAACATTCATTAACAAAATTCACGATAATATTAAATTCACATTAGAGATAAAACAGAAAACTCCATTAACTTTCTGGATTTAACTTTCACTAAAATTAACGGCAAACATAATTTTTCTATTTTTCATAAGCCATCACTCACATATATTACTAATTCGCAGCTAATCTACACATCCTTATCCACATAAATTAGCAGCTTACAACAGTATGGTACATAGGCTCATTAATATCCCAATGTCACAGAATAATTTGATAAAAGAGCTAAATATAATTAAACAAATAGCAGCCAATAACGGTTACAGTCCAACTATGATTGAGAACATGATTTTACACAAAAATTTCAAAAAGCAATTCAGGAAGTATTTCCAAGTATAAAAGTTCTAACACAAAATACAACAGCTTAACTTATATTGGTAATCCTAGTCTGAAATTAAAATCATTCCTATCGCATTATAATTTCAATATAGCATTCCGAACTGATAATTCTTTAGGCCGACATATAAAAAAGTTCTTAAAAGTTTATAAACTGTCTTGCGGGGATTGTAATAAAATTTTTATTGTTAGAACTTTCAGAAATTTCAAAGTTAGATTATCCGAGCACAAACGTAGTTTTAATTATCATAAATCAGATTCCCATTATTCTAATCTCTTACTCGAAGAAAATCATAACTTTAATGATAATTTCAAAATTTTACACAATGAAAATAACAGACAGAAACTCAATCTATTGGAAATTTTAGAGATTAACAAAGAAAAGAATTCAGGTAGGTTACTTAGTAAACAATTAGATCTAAATCCTTCTCCTTTACTCAATCTTTTCAATTCATAAAGTAAGCAACTCCGATGGGTTTTCCAACATACCTCTTGAACCTCTTGTAATATCAAGTAGGAAATAAGACTAATATATAAGGAATAACTCTGTTCATTAGTTTATATCTATCTGATGAAGCCACAGTGTGGTGAAACCGGTCATAGTTTTGTTAATATAGTGAAAATCTAAATACTTTAGTTTTATTTCATTGGAAATATGTTTTTGTATAGTTTTCAACTATAACCATTTATCATGTTAATTTGAAAAAATAAGCAACTACTATACTCTGTGAGATGGTTCAGCAAGAGCTTATCCAATTTCGAAAAAGGAGAGATTTTTCAAAGAAACAAAAAAGGAATATCTCGGATAATACTCGAAATTTTTAACTATGAAGGAAAATTACCATTTATCTACCTTACCAGTAACACATGCATTATACGTAATATTTTGACAAGTAGTGGCACTATTTTCAACTGCCCGTTGAATGATCATGACAGTTTCATCAAATAATGAATCCGTAGCTCAATACCTATATAATTTTTTACCGCGCCTACTTCGTGGTTCTGTATGTCGGAATTCATCAATGGTCCAAAAGCCATACTCTCGGACTTTTTCGAAGAAAAATGTCTTCTAGAAATGAAAATTCTTTGAACAGGTCTTTGAAACGAATTTACCAGTCATTTTGGCATCTGCAGGTGATCCAAATGAAATGTAGCAAATTTTTAGACTTGGACAAAAACTTGTCGCAGAAATCAATTAAAGCCTTGGTTGAATAACAAACACATAGAGATGCTGCGGCATAAAAGAAATCTGAAGAGTAAAAAAAAATAAAAAATAAGTAATTTGTAAATCACTCAATAGTAAGCTTAGAATGTCAAAAACGATTGTACAAGCAATTCGAACAAACCTCAAAAGTTAGGTGTTAACCACTATATTGCATCTGGCTGATGGACTTTTTTGTTCTTTCGACAGGAACACTCGTAAAATAATGTTCTGAAGCCTGTAGTATTGAGCCTATCAGTGGTTATCTTCCACAATTGATTTCACCAAAAATAGGGGGGACTATATCGCAAATATCGTTCACCTCAGAGAAAATGAAATAATAAACCTATACCATTCATGACACATGTGTTTGAGAAGGGGGACAAATAAGGTCCACTTAAATATCGATCCGTAAGACTTTTATCTATACCGTCAAAAATTATGGAATCCATTTTAGGAGATGAATTGATTCTTCTTCTTAATCGCTACTGAGAAATACCTAATAATACGGAGCAGCATGGATTTGTCGAGCGTAAATCCAGCACAATCAACTAATTTTCGTGTATCAATGATTAGTCCAAGTATCTCCCTTGAAAATACCTAGCAATGTGATTCACCTTGATTTTGCCTTCAATCGTACACCACCAGGCCCGGCTTCTTCACAACATCCAACACTATAGTGTAAGAGGTGAACTCCGCTTATGGATTGAAAACCATATGACAGACAGAAGATTTGTTGTTAGGATTTGAAATTCATTTTATTTAAACATAGGTGTCACAAGTGGTATACCGCAGGGCTCTGTTCTTGGTCCCACCTTTTTAATATACATCTGAGCAATCGGACATTCCATATTCAAAGTAAAAAGGCTTTTTATGACGATGATGCTAAGATGTACGTACATCCTCTGAGTCAATATACTGATCTTCAGTCTGTTCTGAATTATCTTGGTCTATGATGATTGATCTATATTTGGGTAAAACAATTATAATTTGTATGGTACACCACTGGAACCAGTATCGTCACAGATTGATCTGGGCGTGATCGTTACCAATGATTTCTATTGGTCTGATATATAAGTGCCATTTGCAAGCAAGCTAATTCATTGATATATTTGGTCGGCAGATCACTTTTGGAAGATTCTTTCAGTGACATTCAGCAGTCGGTATCTTCAAGGGGACCTTTTCTTCTCTCTTCGCAAATTAGTTTAACTGTACGAACCTAAAGAATATATTCATCATCAATAGCAATCCTCGTCTAAATCTGAAGAAAGATACGTTCAAAAAGAAACAGTGTCAGTGGTTCATGAGTAATAGGATTTTCGACGCCTGGAACAATCTGAATGCGGGATTGTCGATGCACCATCGTCTATCATATTTAAAGTCCATTGAAATGTTACGTGAGCTTTGCATTTTTCAAAGGACGCAATTTAATCTTTGGGACATGTTGGGGGGTTCTATAGAAGCTTAAACCCAAGTTTTTGGGGTTGCCGCCTTTTTCCCCCGACCGCCTTCTTGGAAAAAGGGGATGTAAACATATTTTTCGTGATATCCCGGAAACTATACGTCCTACAAAAAAAACGTTGAAACATAATTTGCATGAAATTGCTTTACCTACAAATATGCTCATATAACTTTTTGCCCTAACTTTGTTATTGAAGAAGTTATAAGCAAAAAAGTGGGAAAATTGCTGTAAAAAATTTCTTTTTTGCTCTATAACTTTTTTTTACATCCTACGAAAAAATTACTCCAGACCAATCTTGCAAACGGTATTTTGAGGAAATTTTTCTCCTTATTGTTTTTTGATTTTCATTATTTAAGACGCTGTTACATCATTCCAAAGTTGACCGAGTTCATCAATGCTCATAAGAATCCGGTCAAAACAATATGATTAACTTAGTTTTATAATGTTTTTTTTATACATTTCCAAAAATTTTTGTTAAATTCCTACCTTCAACTTCACTCATTCATTGCTAACTCTTTACCATTCAACCTATGGGGTAGAGTCTTTAGGCGCGTTTTTTTCACGTGGTATTCACAGTAGGCCTATTCCACAGAGATCTTGTCGATGTTATAATCATGTTTTTAATCAGTTATTGGATAGCTTTTCTATTCTACTTTTCTTCGATGGTCCAAGATGTGAATCAGAATGTAATTCAACGTCGAATGTGAAGTTTTGGGGAATGACAGGAGTTAAAATTGGAGTCATAGTTGGAAGTTCATCTTCGAATTCATTTTCTTTCATATTTCCATAATGTTGCATGTTTTGCCGGAACAATGGAGGCATACTGTACAGCATTTAAGGTCTGCTTTTCTGCAGCCACACATGCTTCCACAATTTCCTTTGCATCTGCAGAAAATTAATTTCATGAGATCGGGGCGCTGGAGGCTCGGAAGCTTGTATTGTAATCCAAATTTCTGCATGTTTTTTCCAGCCCTAATCTTCAACATTTTGATATCTTCCGAGCCACGACTGGACCTGGTGATATACTCGAAGACTATGAAAAGAAGCCGCATCTTGTGTGGGAGGCAGGGATGAGTTTTTAGTCACTCTCTTGGCAAATCGTTTGTATCGCATGCCGTCTGATGAGTCGTCTTTATTATCGCTGTATAAAGCTTCGAAAATACGTCCGCCAACAAGAGTGAGCAAAGATGGGTCGACTTTCTCACTCAGGAATATCGCAGCACCCCCAGCTAATTCAGGATGTTTCTCCATAATTTTTATAAATTTCAGTTACCCCATATTGAAGGCTGCTGAAGTTGTATCACATCCTGATAAAGCATATGAAACTGCAAATTCTGTACTTTAAGATCTCCATACATAAAACCTGAAGGGTTATATAAATGACCATGTGTGCGCCCTTTTGAAGGTTTTGAAAAATAAATGTTCGGCTGTCTCCTACTTAATGTGACCAATACAAAAATTTCAATGTCCCCTCCCACAATAATCATATAGTCAAGAGATTGCGATGCTTTAAGCGGAGCAGAGATGATAATTGAATCTACATCTGATTCAGCATTCTCGAAAATGTACACTGCTCTTAGAAATTAAGTTCTTTAGTGAGGAAAACAGTCAGCAATGAATAAGTAAAGTTGTAGGTAGGGCTTTAACAAAAACTTTTGAGAATGTATTCACAATAAAATAAAAATAATAATTTTTGAATTATGGAGGCCGCAACTTGATGTAGTTCCATGATATAAATAAGATAAAAACACAAGGTTTAACTTTAATCTACACTTTATTTCAAAAAAATTCGACGACGTTTCGCTGACACAGCAGCTTTATCAAGAATGACAAACAGAATGAAGAGTATGGTATTATAAACAAATCGTAGAACAAGTTGGATGAATTAACAATTAAACAAGTTAAGTAGGGGTGAATAATTCACATCTACCTGCTCATTCAAAAGCTTGTCCGAATGTTTGTATCTATTCATTTCTAATGCTTCTAGGAGATCTTATTTTAAACTTTTTGTTTTTATATGCAATATGTCAAAGTTTTTATTGAATGAATGGTTTTCTTTTATTAAGTGGTTTGAATAATTTGAATCAGATTTATTTTTATCGAAGCTACGTTTATATAATGTTTTCTAAATATTTAAGGTGAGTGTTATTAGGAATATTTTCCAGAGAAATTTCACAACTGATGAAACAAATCTCTTGGAGAAAGGTTTCCAACACAATATTAAATAAAACAAGATAAAATCTGATTCAGAGGAATTTGGCATAGATACTGAAATTTCGCTGAAAAATATTCCTAATAACACTCACCTTAAATATTTAGCATCTAACATTATAAAAATGAATCATTAGCTGACTTTAAACCGAGTAAAGAACAAAATATTTTAAAGGCCATCAAACAAAAATCTCAACTAAATGAAGTTATTTTTACAAAAGCAGATAAGGGTTATACTGTTATTGCGTTAAATAAAAATGACTACCTATTCAAAACTCTAAATTTCATTTCGTCCAGAAACTATACAATTTTAAACAAAGATCCAACTATTACATTCCAGAAAAATATTAAAATTGCAATAAATGACGCAAAATCTTCAATTAAAGCAATAGATAAATGCAAATTAATTTTACCAAACCCTCAACCACCTCAACTGTATTCACTCATTAAATTGCATAAAGTAAATAACCCCGTTAGACCAGTCGTATCTTACGTTACAGTCCCAGCCGTGAAATTGTCGCACTACCTTATAGATATCATTAAAAATTATTGTTCATTCAAATCAAAATTTTCTATAAAAAATTCTTTCGAATTGATAAATAACATAAAAAACGTTAACCTACCACCTAACGCAAAACTTATTTCCTTTGATGTTGAGAATTTATACCCAAGTGTTCCTCCCGTTGATGTCGAAATATTAATCGAAAACATGTTGAATTCGAATCATGTTAACCACATAATTAAATCAGAAATATTGAATCTGTTGGACGTTTGCATTGAACAAAATTATTTTTCTTTCAACAATATCTATTACAGTAGTGAAAATGATTTGATCATGGGAAATCCTTTCAGTCCACTTTTAGCAGAGATTTTTATGAATAATATTGAACAGAAAATTAATACACATCCACTCATTTCCAAATTTCTTTGTTGGTATAGATATGTTGACGTATCTTAGTATGTTTTATTATAACTACTCGTCAATTAGACTTATTTCTTAATTTCATTAATTCCATCCATTTGAACATTAAATTCACGATAGAAATTGAACAGAACGATTCCATTAATTTTTGGACTTGAAAATCACTAAACGAAATAATAATCATGTTTTTTGGTCTTTCGTAAACCAACACATACTGATACAATTATACATAACTACTCATTACATCCAATTCAACACAAAGTTGCAGCTTTAAACAGCATGGTACATCGGTTACTCAATTTACCTTTATCAGTAGAAGATTATAATAAAGAGTTAAACATCATCAAACAGATAGCCATTAATAATTCATGTAATGCGGATATGATAGATCTAATCATTCGTAAAAATCTGTATCAGAAAGCAATAAATGAAGTATATCCTATTCATAAAGACTATAAAATATTCAACAGTAACATTCTGCGGTTCTGCAAATACAAATATCAAATCCTTTCTCGTCAAATAAAATCTTAATTTAACTTTCAAAACTTCTAATAACTTAGGTAAACATACTAAAAATAATAAATCTCGTGTTGAAAAATCAAGTAAATCAGGAATCTATAAACTCAATTGCGGTTCTTGTGATAAAATTTGTATCGGTAGGACTTATAGGAGTTTTGGCATAAGAACATCTGAACATAAACGTAGCTTCGATAAAAATAAATCTGATTCAAATTATTCAAACCACTTAATAAAAGAAAACAATTCATTCAATAAAAACTTTGACATATTACATATAAAATCAGAAAGTGTGTCAGCGAAACGTCGTCGAATTTTTTCAAATAAAGTGTAGATTAAAGTTAAACCTTGTGTTTTTTATCTCATTTAAAGATAATAAAATAAGAAGTTAAACATTTTGTTTTGACCGTATTCTCATGAGTATTGACGAACCCTTTCAACTTGTGCTGTAACAGCGTTTCAAATGAATGGGATTGAAATATATTCCTCTAAAGACCATCTCCAAGATTGGTCTGAAGTAATTTATTTATAGAATGTATGAACAAAAAGTTATAGAGCAAAAAAGAAAATTTTTAGAGAAATGTTATCACTTTTTTGCTTGTAGCTCCTTTAATTTCAAATTTAGGGCAAAAAATTATGAGAGCATATTTATAGGCAACGCTATTCGCTACAAATTATGTCCTCAGAAATTTTTGGTGGGACGTATTGTTTCTGAGATATCGTAAAAAAGGTGTTTGCTTCCCTTTTTCCAAGATGACGGCCGTAAGACACGGGCGTCAACCCCACAATCTTGGGCTTAAGCTTCTATTGACCCCCAACATGTCCCAAAAATAGAACTGGGTCCTCTAAAAAATGCAATTTTTGGCATTTCAATGGACTATTAAGAATCTAGAAGATTTCTTCATTTGCGGATCTAACCGGTACATTGGTACATACATATGTATTGATAAAAAGGATTCGCTATCCTCTATAAACGACCTCATAACAACGACGCCTAAAGTTTTTCCTTAAAAAACGTAACTCTGCATTTGTACGGCTTTTCCTTTGACATAAACCGCATCCGCCACAGTCGGTGTTTTTGAAAATGTAAACAAACTAAATGTTCGAGTAAAGCGACCTTATTACTCAATACATAAAGTATATTGATGAATGTCTCTTATTTCACGTTACGTCGGTTAGTGAAAATCCCTGTGCGTTTTCTATTGTTTCATTTTTCCATTCGTTGTGATCGAGTTATACGTTCAATCAGCAAGTATTCTACCTTTATGTTGAGGTGCCCCGTCATGCTGATAATACATATTCTAAATGGAATTTAGCGACACATCATTAATTAAATTGAACAACATGTTCTGTAGACAATTTGATAAGTAATGGCAATACATCTGTTACTTGAAATATCTGTAATTTAAAAAATGAATCGGCAAGAAGCTATTATTATAAAGGCCATCCCAAACGTTGATACTGAACCTCCTTCGGAAACGTGTTAGCCTATACGCATTTGGATTCTGCAGTGCCCATCAATAATCATTATTCAAATTATTTATACCATCTCTTGTGGAGCATGACCCTGAAATGTTGGAAGTGGATGCCTGGATCTTAAGCATGTTGCTGCAGAATCCAGTGGCACTCCCTGTCGATATGGTGCAGTTTCTCTCTTTTAAAAACATACCACACAACAATTCGGGGCATTTGCAATTGATTTGCAATGCGCCTTATTGTTATCGAAGATTTTCTTCAACACAGTCTATAGTGTTTTTCCCATTTTGTATGTTGACTTGATGAGGTCGTATATGTTTTGGTCCAAGTTTTCCCATTTCGCTGAGTCTTCTAAACACCGAAGGAAAAAATCTTCGATTGTAGCCTTTAGCAGCTTCTCATGCTTATTAACAACTCGAGGAATTTGAGGTTCCAAAGCAATAATTATCTATCGAAAGATATTCAGACAAATCCCACACAATCAATGTCTCCTTTAGTGTTCGAAAATGGTGTGACACCACTGATTCGTTGAAATGTAATATTGCTTTCAGTCTTACTATATTCATTTCAGTGATTTATTAAAATTGAATTGACCTTATTTGTTTTTCTATATATTGAGGACGTTATAGTATAATAATTCGTTTAATTCATATAAAAAGTTCAGATAGGTAATCCTTAGTGGTTCAGTTCTACTCGACTCTCTACCAACGACGGAAATGATTGAAGATGATAAAATGTAAGAACATAAGAAAATCCGATGAAATAATCTCTTATATATACTTAACTTGTGTCCGTTGTGGGAACTCGACATAATTCCCTCGGGAAAACTTTGAAAGAAATAAAATAATCCTCACAATAAAATTGTGGAGTATTCGAGTCTATACCTTTCTGCTTTCCTTGCGACTACCAGCTCGAATGACTCTGCAAGTTGAATTGATTAACCTTGCAAATATTTCAGGAATATTTCCCATTTCCTCAGTTTTCTGTTTTCCTCGACAATTTGAATAAGTATTGTGATTTCAGATGTTTTCCATGAGAGATAAACTGTATGACTTTTAAGAAATTAGGTTTTTCCTCAAATTGAGAATAAAAATTATAGGTAATTAAAATTCGAGGACTGAATATCAACATACGTTTCGCCTTTTTAAAAAGGTGAGCTTGAGGTAGCATAACTATTAAGTAACTCCTGACAATTCTTATAGTGCCCAGAATGATTTCGTTGCATGCATTGGATACAAGTCTTCAACAGAGCGGTCGCATTCGACACGAGTACCTCAACTAATCAGTTTACCGTGATGGTCTGCTGCAGTACGGTGACCCTCTTCAGTTTATATATTGCCTATATTTCATATACTGGGTCGTGGTATTTAGTAAGTTTTTTAGTATAGGCCCATGCTATATTGTCGATGCTAACTACTGTCGGGAGGAGTGCCGCCTTCTTCTTCCAATCAAACAACACTTATTCTGAAGTAGCCCCCAGGTTACTGCGACCTCAAGCTGATACAATCGTGCTATCGAGATAAATCGTTTTAGGGGGCCATAATTTAGCATCCAGATGTGACATGCTGAATCGATTCCAGTGATTTGGAACACCTTTGACATCTTTCAGATTGAATGTTGATTCAAGCGATATTTTTTTGATTGGCTCTGGTAGGAACTTCCTGGTCCTGGATGGCCAGTAATAATACCTCCGTTTCAGAAAATAGGTATCCTACTTTCAAATAAATCTCCTCGCAAAGGGAGTATTGACTGAATATCATATCGTATGCCGTTCAGATCGAACGGTGAATTGGCGTTTTTTTTTCCAGAAAGTATATCCGCAAATTTCTAATCTACTCTACGTGCAGCGTTTCAAAACTTGTCATACTCCGCTTTCCTCCATTTGCTCTCTGAAGGTACAACTGGTTTACTGATGCAATCGGATGGTAGATGCCTTACTTATTTTTGTCTGCAGTTCTGTTCTGGACCACATGAGCTCCCCAAATGAGTAAGCTATGCTCGGGATTGTCCAGTTGTTAATTAAAAGGAATAGCACTTTGGAATACAGTTTTGCCTGCAACAGCTTCTTAACCTTCTGGAGCAATTTCTCCTTGAAAACGTTCATCATCTCGGCCGTATTTACATGTAGTACTTGCCTCAAAACTAAGTACTTATGTCCTTGGTTTGACAGTAATGGTGGGACGACAGTCTTGTTCATCATCACAACCCCGGTCTTGTCTTTCTCTATTTTATCTCTTTTGACATTTGGTACCGCAAACTTTTGTACTACTATTCGCATATGGGTCGCATCACTAAACGGCGTAACTAGCTCCGGCTGCCTCTTCATTGGTTCAGAGTTTTGCGGTATATAGTTTTGAATCGTCCATATACTGATGGTGACTTTTCATTCTCTGGAGTCTTTATTTATCACATAGCTTTTCGCGTTGCCGTTTAGGAGTGTGCTTATGGTATTTGAAGGTAGGCAGAACCAAATAGGGCTGGGAGTGTCTCCTTCAAAAATTCTCGTTATTTTCATTACCATATTTGTTCTGACCTCTCCAAGTAACTTTCAGTGTTGTGCACCATGAGCCCATAAGATACCTCAAAATCTCAATGATAGCATTGAATATTCCATACAAACTCAGCATGTTCAAAAACCATGAGAGTGGGATTGAGCCGCAGAGCCACAGGCTTTCTGATAATTCACTCATTCGACCAAGATGTCCACTACAAAAAGTTCCTTGCATCAACTTGCGACTTTACGACAACCATTTTGCTCATGAGACAGTATATGACGCTTCTGTGGATACTGGTTGATATGAAGTGTGAGTGAAGATTTGATATAATATGAGTAAACATGTTGAAAGTCTATAGTTGTTTGGGTCCTCAGCGCTACACTCTTTGGACCACAACAGGGAGGTAGTTCCAAGGGTGAAGTACGCCGTGACGTTGATGACGGTGCTGGAAGGAGCGTGCTAGGTGTAGATATGTGTTAGTAAGGTATTCTCACCGATGAATGTGAATTCCGTCTACCCCTCTATTCTTACTTATCCCGTGTTAGGTTTGCTTCAATTTCAAAGACTCTAGAAAGTAGTTTTTGCGATTTTTGTTTAAATACAGGGTGCTTCAACGAAAACTGAACAGGGGCTACATCTACCAAGATGTCAATTTTTTTTCAAGGAGGGCATCTTTGGGGGTACAAAACTTGCCTGAAATATACTTTGAATCCTAGAACATTTTGAATAGGGAAGATGGGTCGAGTGATGACTCAAAAGAAAGGTGGTATCGTTGTCTACATCGCCTTGAACAAATTTCCATTTTTAATTGAAAACTGTAAAAGATACAGGGCGAGCAACTGAAACATTGGAATGATTATGAAGGGTTATGAATCTTGAAAGAAAACGATAAAACTATCAGTCATAGTAACTCCATTGATCTTTGAACATTCGTTGTACGATATGCGAGCATTTAGAGCTGGGTTCACACGTACATGCGTTCTTATCAGTTATAGTTAGGTGATACTGTATGATCAACATCCTTATGTGCAATGACTCTTATTTGACGATACGAATCAACACTACGAATCAGGAACGCAGATGTTACATTGATTACTTCAACAAAAAAATTGATTCTCAATGTTTTCGTACTTTCTGTATTCAATTTCATCGTCCCAATTTTATTCCACATTAGTTGTAAAAATTCTGTTGCATTCATCACAATAGTTTCTCTTCTATTCGAAATTTAGTTTTCATAAAATCGTCATGGTTCTGATAGTTGCGCGAACAGAACAGACAATATCTTCAAACAACGCCACGAAGGTGCTAAAGTGACCTCGAAGTATGTACTAGAATAAGTTGCCAAATTTTGTGAAACTGGATCGGTGCAAAATAAGAAGCGCGTAATTGAGCGACCAGTAAGGAATGAAGCTGTGGAAGTGGCGTTGCTTGGTCAAGCGGTGGTTGATCCTACCCTAAGCCTGCGGAAATTGGCAGATGTAAGTGGTGTGAACCAAACGAGTATTTTCCGCATTCTGAAGGGGCATACGTTTCATCCATATAAAATCAAATTAGTTCAAGAACTGAACGAAGATGATTTCGATCAAATACTTCAATTCAGCGAGACCATAAGTGAGAGAGTCATGAACAATCCTCATTATTTATTTCATTTGTGTTTTTCGGGCGAATGTACATTTTTTCTGTATGGAACCGTAAACCGCCATAATTGCCGTTCTTGGGCAGATTCTATGCCGCAAATATTCCACAAAATTCATACTCAGCAGCCTCAATAACTAAATTTTTGGGTTGGTATTTATGGTGATCACCTCATTGGACCGATTTTCATTCCTGGAAATATAATCGGAGAGTTGTATTATCAACTATTGGAAGAATTTATCGACCCAGCAATACCGGAGATCATTGAGAATGACCCACGCTATTCGGAGAACGAGGTTATATTTCAGCAGGATGGAGCGCCCCCGCATTTTGCACAACAAGTTCGAGTATTTTTGGATGATCATTTTCCTGGTAGTTGGATTGAAAGGAGAGACCCAACGGAATCTCAGTTCATTAGACTGTTTCCTATGGGGCCACCTCAAAAGTATAATATATAAAACTGAACCTGCTGATTTGAACGACCTGAGACAGCGCATCTTCAATGAGTGTAACCAAATCACACCTGAAATTTTACAGAATGTTCGTGAACATTTCACCCAAAATTTGTTTATGTGCATGAAGGTTGGTGGCCAACAATTCGAACATTTATGTTGAGTTTTAGTGACTTAAGTTCCGTTCATTTTATCAGGTAATAAAGTACAACTTCTACTCGTTAATTTTCCTCTTTCCTTCATTCTCCTCTTCATTTTCAGCCATTGTATTAGTTTTTTCATCTAATACATTTGAAACCGGATGTCTCAAACGAGTAATGTCTTTCAAAAGGTGATTATTCAGTGAAAAATCAACCCCTGTTTGATACTAGTCAAAGATAGATAGTATACCATGCATTGCATCTTCAGTCACTTTTCCGTTTTGCATCCTCTAACTCCTATGGAACTCAATGAGAATAGAATTATTGCGAGCAGTCATGAAGGCAATCGAAATCCTTTACCTGAAAGGTATCACTGGATCGAAGTATATCGCCTGCTCTAGGGGTTGAAATTCGAGATGAGGGTGATTTGGGAAGATGACAGCTTTTGATCTGAATTGAATCTATTCCAGTTTTTCGCACTAGTACTCCAATAGTCTTGGGGCGATAGTCTTGTCTATTTTTCAGTGGCTCACTCTGTATCTTCTACAGTTTTCAATCAAAAATGAAAATTCTTTCACGGGAATGCAGACAAAGATAATACCTTTCTTTCGAGTTATCACTCGACTCCCTTCAAAATTTTCAAGGGTTGTCACCCCTGCTCCAGGGGTTGAAATTCGAGAAAAGGATGGTTCTTGATGATGACTGCCATTGATCAGCATGGATATGTTCCATTTTACCTCACTGAAACTTGAATAGTCTCAGGGAAATAGTCTTTCCTATCTTTCAGTTGCTCAGCCTGTATCTTTTAAGGTTTTCAATTAAAAATGGAAATTTGTTCAAGGCAATGTAGACAAAGATACCATCCTTTCGTCTGAGTCATCACTCGACTCATCTCTCTTATACAAAGTGTTCAAGGATTTCAACCCCCGCTTATGGGGTTGATATTTCAGGCAAGTTTTGTACTCCAAAAGATGTCCCCCTTGAAACAAAAATAGACATGATTTTGCGTTTTGATCAGAAATGAATATCTTGGAAGATATAGCCTCTGTTTAGTTTTCGTTGAAGCACCCTGTATATTTAACCAATAAAACATTATGAATTCCTGCTATATATGATACACTATAAACAGGATGGTCTTAAAATGAACTTAAGGTGAAACAGGGCGCTTTTAAATTTAAGATATTTTGGTTCATTTTCATAATTCTAGGAATGAGGTAACGGTATAATCACATAAATTAGTGAGAATGATTGAAAAAATATATCAGATTGATAATTTTCAAGAAGCAAAAAACGATTTATGCTTGAAGCTTTGATTCCATGTCTAGGGGCATCTGCTATTTTCTCGAGTACAGCGGTACTCAGATGCCATATGCCTTATTAGTGAATCAGGTCTAAGAAGCCAAAGGTCACTTTTAATATGTGCGTAACATCTGTTCCAGTTTTGCATGTACAGTCGTAGCTTAGAATTGGTTCATCCATCTGGTTAATATCTATATCATTGAAAGTAACTGTTGCAAATGGAATCAATAATTGATACCTTCACCTATTTTTGGAACCAGAATGCACTCTTATTCTTGATAATTCGGGATTTTTTTTTGTGTTCATCAACTTAGAGCTCTTCATTTCCTTTTTCATCACAACCATCCTGAGTACCAATAACTGCAGTTGATAAACACCTATATTAAACTCCATCAAGTTATGTAAGGTTAATATTGGGTCATCTCAAATATAATTATAATTCAGGTCATTTCATGAAGCAAAAGAATATCTAAATTTTGTGCATACACCTAACGTTGTAGCTGATTCTTTATGTTTGATCTGACTATCATTAATTGCGCAAACTCAGCAGTAGCATCATCCATCATAAAAGGATCGCTGTATTGATATATAACGGCTCCAGCTACAAGATAAAACTCACGAATATGAACTATTCTCGTTGAAGAACTCGAATATGGTTCTGAGGTAACGTTTCACTTGTATTTAGTTTAATTGCCTCCGTCCTTATTCAAGAAACATTGGCATGTACTCGGAAGTTCAGGGTATTTTTTCGATCATAAAGTCACATACAAATATAGATCAGTCAACACTATATATGGGACACCCTGTAAATTTGTATCATCGTCATTTATGGTTGTAATGATTTAAAGTACTCAGAAGTTCAAGGTTTATGTACATTTTCAATCATGAATATATAAAAGAAGGTCAGCCAATACTATATATGGGACACCTAGTATATTTAAGTGGATCACCAGGCAAACAGTCTGTGCTATGAGTCCACTGCTTAAGACAATTCATATAATACCAATCGAGTTCTCGATTACTTTCTATTCACCTTGTGCAACATGGATGCGATAGTACGTTCATTTATATTTGCTGAGAATTCATACCATTTTATTGGTTAAAAAATTCGTGATTCGTAGGCGAGGCACGGAAATTCGGAAGAAAACCTTTTCTCCTTGACCATCACCGAATGTAATAATTCAATAGATAAATATATTTAAACATTCTCACTCCTGAGTTTGAATATTTATTCTAAAACACTTGACTCTCACGTGTTTTTCATGTACTTAAATCTATAACTAGATACGGAATGATGTGAATGTCAACATCATAATAATTATCTTCGAAACAGTTATTGTTTAAGAAAGATGGGTGAAAAGTCGAGTGCATTATACAGGGTGTTACATTATTAGGGGGTAAATCTACGTGCAATTTTAAGAAAAAAGTTCATATAAACATAGATCCGCAGAAGCTTCGTTACGGAGCTACAGGGTATTGAAATTTCCGGAAAAAATTGGCTTTTTCTTCAAAAAGTTTTTGAGATATTCAGACCAAATTTGGAATTCAAGCTATTTTTTACAGCCTCGATCGTTTCACGTTCTGAATTTCAACTAGAATCTACAACGTGTTTTCTTTTCCGGAGCCATGTCTTATTTTGCACTTATACAAGTTATACAAACACAAGTCCGCAAGAGCTTCGTTACGGAGCTACAGGGTGTTAAAATTCCCGAAAAAAATTGTTTTTTCTTCAAAACTCCTGCAGTTTTGAGATATTCAGCGCAAATTTGGAATGCAAGCTATTTTTCACAGCCTCCATCATTACACGTCCTAGACATTAGCTGAAATTCACAATGTGTTTTCTTTTCCAAGGCCATGTCTCCTTTTGCCCTTTCAAACTTTTTTGCAGTTCGCCACTGATCAGCGTACAATCAATTTTCGTCATTTTCGTTCAGTTTAGAAACTTTTTTGACACTTGTAACTTTTCATATCTCCAACCGTTCTCGAGCAAACAATTACTAAACGATTGTATGCATTCGTTGAATATAACAAATGACTAGTAGGCTTTGATTTTTTCATTTATTTATGATTAATAATTAATTATAATAAAATTAGCCATTTTTTCTTACAGCAATAACTTCAAAAGTCTTAAAACTAATCGTTAATTTAATGAAAACTTCGAGCAGACACTGGTTCAACTTTAGCAACTGTCAAAATAGATAAATAAATGAAAAAATCAAAGCCTACTAGTAATTTTTTTAATTAGAAGTGCTTTCAATTCAGCGAATGCATATAATAGTTTCATGATTTTTGCTCGAGAACGGTCGGACATACGCAAAAATTTCTGAAAAGTTTCTAAATTGTTTGAAGAGGCAAAAGAAGACCTGGCTCCGGAAAAGAGAACACCTTGTAGATTCTAGTTGAAATTTAGGACGTGTAATGATGGAGACTGTAAAAATAGCTTGCATTCCAAATTTGGGCTGAATATATCAAAAACTGAAGGAGTTTTGAAGAAAATAGCAATTTTTTCCGGAAATTTCAACATCCTGTAGCTAGGTGACGAAGCTTTTGCGGACCTATGTTTATAGGAACTTCTTTTCTTAAAATTGCACGTAGATTTACCCCCTCAAGTAGTGACACACATTATGTAACACCCTGTATAGTTTTAGTATGTTCTCTTGTTTACTGAGAATTCAAACTTTCATTTTTATCCAAATCGAAATTACAGGGCATTCGTTTCGACAAAAGAAAAGTACGGTAGCACTTCCGGCTTGAATTTGCTGCAGCAAATTGATCGATTTGATAATACTCCTTGCTGCATACGAACGCAATCGTGCTTAATAAATTTTTGGAAAACGGTTGTATGTTCAATTCTTTCCTCATGATATTAAACCATCAAACAATATTATCAAAATCTTCTATACTCCAATTTATACTTACTGAAAAAACTCTGAAGCAGGGGTGTGTTGATTAGTAGTAGAATTCGAGAACATTTTGTTTGTTCTATTTTCTCCTCCAATAGGTGTCATACTTTCCCAACATTTCTCGGTATTCCAGGTATTATTACAGTGCAACCATGGAAGTTCAGATGAAATACTCGTTCCGAGGAAATACAATGCCCATGCTGCAATTGTCCAAAACATTATCTTCAGAATTATAATAGTTGGAAATGAGGAAAAAATGGACAATATTATTACCATCATCAAAATTTCATTTCAAAACCTCATCGCGCATTTCATTAACAATATAGGCGTAGTTAGAATCGAGTTCTTATTAAATTAAAGCTTTGCTGATAAATTTTATGTACCATCAATCATCCAAGGTTTATATTCCTGAACATTTTTGCATCATGAAAATTGACTTTCAAGTCAATTTTGACCATGTCACCATATTTGATCTGATTCATCAACCTTTAAAGTTTTTGAATAAACGATCATTAAACATAATTCATAGTTTGTCTTGAGATGTTCCATGAGAAATTTCTCAGAAAATATTAATATTAGATTCATACATGATTGTAACTTACAGTCCAAATTCACAATAGCACGATAAATCACTTACATAAGGTGTTAGGTGAAATTTGTTCATAGATATGTGTAAAACCACTTATACTTAGGGTATCAGGAGAGGCTATACCGGGTGGGGCAACTTAAACGGAAAAGACTCAATAACTGCTAAGCTATTCGTTTATAGACAAAAAGCAGAAACAGATCAATTTATGTCTGAATGAGGACATCTTTTAACATACGGTGATTTTATTTTACATCAACTCCCTAAGCAGAGGTGCACAAAACTCAAACTTTTCCATGTAGAAGATAGGTCGAGTAATACCTCATTGGAAAGCTCTTTTGATTCTCAACACAAATGTGTAATAATTTTTGAATTTTGACATATTCGAAAGAAGATACAGGCGGGTTCGTCAAAAGACGAGTTATTTTCAGTGATAGCAAAATCTGTCGATTTCGAATGAGCATTCTCCGAAATACTGTTATATTTAGGGGAACAATATCTTTAAGCAGTGGTGCTTCCACTACATCCCCTTAGATGAGGGTATAAACTCCTCAAATTCTGGAATTAATCAGTTAGCTTGAGTAAAAACTTAAATTTTAGAATTTCAAGAATATTGAAGAAAAAATTTTCGCTTCATCTGCATTGTGGTACAGGGGGAATTAACAGAGAGTGATACAGTGTTTGCGAAATCTGCTGATTTTGGATGGTGAGAATCAGAACACGTTTGTTTGGTTTTCAACTAATAGAGCTTATTAATAGAATAACTTACTTGTTGGTGAGTAGGGAAAAATTGAAAATTGAAAAATTGAAGAAACAATTGAATTTATTGTACCTGATATATTTTATAGGTCAACTCGGTATCAATCGAACAAGTGTTCATAGTGTTCACTGCCAACTTCCGAACACAAATACAGATTTTGCTCGAAACGTTCCCGGACTTTACGGGAACTACATTCCGTTATCTTAAATCCACCAAATCTGCTGGATCAGTTTTATAAATTTGACTATTTAAATAGCCCCAATCTGACGATTTCCATAGATGCCAACCCAAACATTGAACTGTTCAGGATATTGGATATGTGCTTCACGAAAGATTCTGGGATTAGAGTCAGACCAGACGATTTACAGTGCCATTCAAAAAAATAGTACATTCATCGGAGAAGCAATTATTGTAGAGAAAGTGGGGATTGTTGGCGATTCGCACACTTATTATTTCACAGAATTGCACTCTGCGGTCGAAGTCATCCCCCACCCGGTATGTTTTGTACAGTGAAATATGGAGGAAATACGGAACACCAAATATAACTCGGTATTTACTTTACACAAAGGAGGTTAAGCCATCAAGGTCTGTACAGGGCAACTGAAGAAACTATGTATGGGATATATATATATATATATATATATATATATATATATATATATATATATATATATATATATATATATATATATATATATATATATATATATATATATATATATAACAACAACTGAAGAAACTATGTATTTATATATATATATATATATATATATATATATATATATATATATAGGAAAAAGGGTATAAGCTAGACTATATATATATATATATATATTATATATATATATATATATATATATATATATATATATATATATATATATATATATATATATATATATATATATATATATATATATATATATATATATATATATATATATATATATATATATATATATATATATATATATATATATATATATATATATATATATATATATATATATATATATATATATATATATATATATATATATATATATATATATATATATATGAGTTGCCCATATAGCTGTTCATGCAATCAAACCGATGTTATGAAAAATATAAATCCACCACCGGTAATACCACTGCCAGGCAATGATTATAATCAAAATATATCCTGGAATGATTATATATTAGGATAACGTTAAATGTTATAAAAATATATCAATCTACCAGAATATATATAAACTAAAGCATCATCAGCCAATGACATTAATGTACTAACGAGTAGTGTCAGAGGCTTCATCCCCAGAAAAATCCAGTGTACGGACCTTAGTCAGATAACACTGAATGTTATTCATTCATAGTTATCTTTGTGTGAAGTGATGAACGATCGAATAGAATACTGCTCTGAATATAAATAACAGAAGTATCAGCTACTTATATTATATTTATCTATAAGTGAATAAAAAATGAAAAAGATTCTCAGCAGTATAAACTAAGGAAAAACCTATGACTCTTCCTCATCATTTCTTTCGGAAAGAAACCTACGAAGAATATTACAAGATTCGATGACTATTATCTTCTGTAATTGTTCAAATAAATTTTTCTTCAGACCTAAAATTTCAATATTTTTATGAAGATTCCTAGGAATAACACCTGTAGTAGAAATACTAATCGGTAGAATAAATATTTTTCATTTTCCACATTTTTTAATCTCGTCGCCAAGCATCATATATTTAGAGATTTTTCATTGTATTTATTTTTATGTTATGTGTGTTGGGTACAGCGATATCAGTTATATAAGTTATTCGATTTTTTTATCCGTAAGAATGATATCTGGCCTATTGTGTTTCACAGCTCTGTTGCATAGAATTGTTTTATCAAAATAAAGTTTATATTTGTCGTTTTCACAAATAATCTCAGGTTCATATTTGTAACATTTTTTTCCTTTGTCATTCTCAAATATTTCATTCCTAAATTAAAATGAATAATATCAGGGACGGCATTATGTCTTTCTAAATATTCTGTTGAGGCAAATACTGAATAGGATGATAATATATGAAAAACTGTTTCTGAAGAACAAAAACATTTACGGCAAGAATCATCTATATTTTGCTTGATGATGTGTTTTCTATAATTTCTTGTAAAAACAACCTGATCTTGGATCGAAATTGCCAAGCCTTCTGTTTCAGCGAACCATTCTCCAGATACTAACCATCTATTTGATGCGATTTCATCAATATAATCATTTTTCAATTCTTTAGGATGCTTTCCTTGTAGTTCTTTCTGCATCCAACTTTCTCTCTCAGAATTATTATCCAATATTTCAAAACCTACCTTCTGCATTGTCAAATTCAGAGGTGTAAGATTATAATCTGAAGTAACAACAATATCATGAATTTTGACGTTCTCTGTTTATCATGAAAACGGGAACGTAGATGAAAAGTCTGTTTACTATGAAGATTGTTCAAATCAGTTAGTCCACGACCTCCAAGATGTCTAGGTAGTGTAACTCTTTGAATTGCTGACTTTGGGTGGTGCTTATAATATTTACAAAGCATTTTCGTAGTGTGACATTGTAATTCATTTAAATCAGTTTTAGAGCATTCAATAACTCCAACAGAAGATGTAAGAATAGGAACTGCATAGCAGTTGATAGCTCTGAAAAGGTTTTTACTTGTTAAATATATACATATGCGAAGCAATGAGTCCAATACTACTCCTTACCAAGCAAGATGTAGCAAAGTAAGTGAGTGTGAAATTTTCCTGGTTCATCAACTCCAACGTATAGAAAGAAAGTATTGCATTACATAAGAATAGAAAATTTTCAGACTATAAAACAACAGTTTCAGTTGGCTTTATTTTAGATCAAGTACAACATTAATTTGGGATGACATCTTCAGGTATCATCATAGAATGAACATAGTCTTCCCTATGTTCTTCCTCTGAGAATCTCCAATTTTAGTGTATTCGATGAAATTCCTGGAAAACGAAAACGGCTTTCACGAACATCAGACTTGCTAATAGACAGGTGTGCTGACATCATATGATATTTGGATATGGCTTTGAATGCACAAATCCAGTTAACAGGTTTCAAATCGGAAAAGAACATTATGAGGTTAAGTCGAAATCAAGAAATAATATAATAATGGAACAATAATCGGAGGGGATATTTCATTCACAGGAAAATATGCAAATACGAACCAAAATACTTCATCAATTGCTCGTTAAAGAATGAAAAATCTCTGAAAAATGTTGCGATGAAACTTATTCAAAGGTAAAGGAGAAATAACCCCGCAATACCTCAAAAGATATTCATAGCTAAAGACTTCAATTCAAAAATCATCAAGGAGAATAATCGAAAGAAATCTGAAAGCACACAACTTCTAGGGTATCACAGGCATGGTATTAAATAGTTAATTCATTCCACAGTTACGACGTGATAGTTGAATAAGAAGAAATTAAACTACGTATTATACTATCACAAGAGTTTATTCAAATTCAGGATTGCAACTTCGATCTCTCGACCATCTTCAGTTGACAATTCCCGAACAGTTCAGTAAAACAATTCCTGTTGAAATACATACATACATCAACAGGTAGATTCGAAGTTGATGACAGTGTAAACACTAAGTAGTAAACGTATTATGGTAAAAGCAGGTATTATCTAACGAAATCAAATATAGACAATCCGGGTTGCGCTTATCTCTTATCTCTTTTTTAAAAATTGGAATAACTATTGCGCTTAACGAATCGGATGGCAGGGAGCCAGCAGAAAACGACTCGGTGAAAATAATCGATAGAAGCAGAGATAAGGCCGATGCACAATTTTTAAAATGACAGCCGTTATGACGTCACAGCCTGAAGAAGAAGAAGTTTCGGAATTCAAAAGATGTTTCTCTACCGCTAGTGGAGAGAATTCGATCTCAGACAACTGATGCGCAATTCAAGGCGAAGACAAGGTTGGGAGAGTCGAGGGTTCCATGATGAAAGAAGATGTAAACGAATTGGCCAGTACGTTAGCTACTTCAAGAGGCGTTTGACACAAGCGTCCACTAGAATCATATACAACCGGAGATATTAGCTTTGTGCACGTAGCAGAACGAACGTATTTGAATAACCTCTTGCGGTCGCCTCCAGATGCAAGTTGTGACTCAAATTTCTTCTCAGCCTCCTTAATCCTTTTGGACATCATATTTGAGTATTCTCTGTGTATCGCTGCCAAATTGATTTTTGTGGCGAATCATCTTAAGTACATTACTGTCAATCCAAGGCTTAGATGGGATGATGACAACGGTTCTGAATGTATTACACTTGGTGGTTTGTTCCCTAAGAGTAGTCAGGAATGAGTTCCACAGCCCAATCGATCTCGTCAAGCCTCCTGTTCAAATTGGGATAATTAGTGGATTGTATTGATCGGCAGCATTTCCTGTTTGTAACAGGAAATGTCAGTTGTATCTTGGAGAGGAGAGTCTCGTGGTCGTATCTTCCAAATGGTGGTAAGTGAATAAGCTCATGAACTAAATTAGGATCGTTCACCATGACAAGGTCAAGTAGAGGGGGTGTTTGATTGATTCTGAAGCGGGTTGGTTCCTTCATAAGTTGATGCAGATCAGAATCGCGAATCAATTCGACAAACGATCTAGAAGGTGAATTATACATTATATTGGGTGCTAGGGGCCACTGGATATCCGGTAAGTTAAAATCACCTGGGATGAAAAGTGTCCTCCGAGAAACAGACAACTCAGAGAGATACTCACACATTGACAAATTATTTAGGCATGGGTGGGGTCGGTAAATACACCCAATTGATATAGAGGTTCCTCCAGTATCCGTGACGTCGAGGAACAGGTTGTCTATGTCAAGATAGTCACAATGTATGAAACTCTACTCAATCTAGATGGAAGGAAATGTGGACCCATTAGGTGATCTGCTATTATTCCAATCCACAGGTTCATAGAAAATTTTTCATAGTGATGAGCTTCAACGAAAGCATAAGAATTTTCTTCTGCTCATATATGGTGGTTGCAGTTATTAATAATGGCATCTCTCAAAGAACTTGCTTCGTCTGTGAATGAAATATGATCAAGAAATTTAGAGTGTTGTCTAATCAAATCTAGCATCCAAAGCAAAAATGTAAGACGTCCAAACAAAATATGATGAGGAGCGACACGTTAAGGATACATCTAAGCATATTTTCTCGACGCTTCTAAGGAATTACCGTTATAGAGGTCGTAGAAGAAACGCATGTTTCTGCCATTTCTGCGTTTGAATAATCCTTCATCTTAATGACAATTCGAAAAAAAATCACCGCAACTATCACTGCCTATTGATTTAAAGTTGACTTATACCAACAATTAACTCAGAGTTGTCAAAAAAAGAAATCACCATGATATCCGTCTACTAGTGAAATAAACGATTATTATTTTTCCACCGAATACATGAAATTGATGACGAAATTGATCAATTTTTTATACAAAAACTGTGGAAGACACGGAAAAATGCAGTATAAAAAAGATATTTATTTAATCGCCTGGGGCTTACTAAGAAAAGTTGTAGAGGTAGAAAGGACACGTGACCTCTAAAAAAGCACCACCCTGTATATTTCATAATTGTTTCTGTGATCTAATTAAGATTATTTCGAAAAGACACACAATTTGGACTGAGTATCTGAAAAACTAAAATTTGAATTTGGGAGGCTTTTACTTGATAAAATTCCATTATCAATAATAAAAACAAGTAATGTGTTTTTTTGGAATTTCACTCAGTAATTATGATTCGTAACGCGTTTCACTACACCGTAGCTTCGTCAGACGAATGAATGTACAGAAAATAAGAATGAGAATATAAATATAAATGTTCTTAAGTAATTAAAAACTTATTGGGTTGATTCTTCTTTAGTGGTTATTTATGACAGGAATATCCAATGAAATTCAGGAATAGATTGCTCCCCGAAGAGATTCAATAGAGGTGAAGGGCTTAAATCGACTTGTTCATTGATGAGTCTACCTGAGTGTTTGTATTTGTTGATTTCTAAAGTTTCCCAAAGATCTAACTTCCAATATTTATTATCTGTATGCAAAATTTCAAACTGTGGGTCGAAAGAGTAATTATTTTCTAAGAGATGATTCGCGTAATTTGAATCTGATTTTTATTTGAAAAACTGCGTTTATGTTCCGATATTCTAATATTAAAATTTTTATGTGTTCTACCAAAGTAGAAATTATCACAATCATTGCAATTCAATCTATAAACACCTGATTCATTGTTTTTACCTGATTTGGTTTTATTATTTTTATATATTTGCCTAAATTATGATTAGTTTAGAAAGTTATGTTGAAATTATTGCTACTCAAGAATGATTTCAGTTTCTCACTTGTAATGCCAACGTAGGTTAAGGTGTTAAATTTTGTTCCAATTTATCGACAGAGTAAACTTCATTCAATGCGATTCTACTTTGTTTTTTATATAAAATATTATTTATTAGTTTGTGATTGTGACCATTATTTTTGGCTATTTGTTTAATCAAATTTAATTCTTTGTTGAAATTTTCTGGTGATAACGGGATGTTAATCAATCTATGAATAAAACTGTTGACTGCTGACATTTTATGTTGATACGGATGACACGTCGAGTTATGTATTATAATATCTGTATGAGACGGCTTATGGTAAATTGCGAAAACATGTTTTCCATTTTCATTCGAAATTGTTACGTCTAAGAAATTTATCGAATTATTGCTTTCTATTTCGGTTGTGAATCCAATTTTTGGATGTAATGAATTTATATGATTTCCGAAAATTTTAAACTGTCTATCTGTTCCTGTGAAGCAAATAATGATATCATCTACATAGCGATACCAGTATAAACAATATTTACTGAGTGGATGATTAAGAATTAATTTCTCTAAATTATTCATGAATATTTCTGCTAACAAAGGACTAAACAGATTGCCCATAATCAAGTCGTCTTCAATAATATAATAGTTGTTATTGAAATGGAAATATTTTTGATCTAAGCAAATTTGTAATAATGAAAGAAGATCTGATTTAATGATCGTATTGACATGATTCTTTTTAATAATTCTTCAACTAAGTAGTACGTATCTTTCGGAGGAATGCTGGGAAATAGATTCTTAACATCGAAAGAAATGAGTTTGGAATTAGGTGGTATAATGGTATCTTTGATTTTGGCCATTAGTTCGTATGAAATTTTGACCGAAAATTTAGATTTAAAATTACAATGATTTATTAGCAAGTCGTTAAGGAATTTTGAAAGTTTGAAAGAAGGTGCCGTTACATAAGAAACAATAGGTCTAATAGGGTAATTAGGTTTATGAAGTTTTATCAACGAATATAATTCGGGTGATTGTGGTTTGGAGTTAATGAATTTATATTTCTCGTGGTCTGTAATTAATGATTTTGCGGTCGAAATTATGTTTTTATCCTATTTCTGAAATCTATCGCAGTTATTCAAATAAAAATCAGATTCAAATTACGCGAATCATCTCTTAGAAAATAATCACTCTTTCGACCCACAGTTTGAAATTTTGCATACAGATAATAAATATTGGAAGGTAGATCTTTGAGAAACTTTAGAAATCAAAAATACAAACACTTAGGTAGACTCATCAATGAACAAGTCGATTTAAGCCCTTCACTTCTATTGAATCTCTTCGGGGAGCAATCTATTCCTTAATTTTATTGGATATACATGTCATAAATAACCACTTAAGAAGAATCATCCCAATAAGCTTTCAATTACTTAAAACATTGATATTTATATTCTCATGCTTATTTTCTGTACATTCATTCGTCTGAAGAAGCTACGGTGTAGTGAAACGCGTTACGAATCATAATTATTAAGTAAAATTCCAAAAAAACACATTACTTGTTTCATTTATTTAAAACTAAAGCTATCATAAGAAAACGAATGAATAAATGAATACCCTGTATTTTGGTAACGAAGCATTTACGGACAAATGTTCAGGAAACCTTGCGTCATGAAATGGCTTGAGGAATTATCTCGCGAAATCAGTCGTACTTATTTATGTATAGCTTCACGGTTGCTTCCCTTTGCAATAAGAATATGTTTTTCCACTTTTTTGTTTGTCCTTTACTTACTTCCTACTCTTCAAATATAATTTTGATAATGTTTGAATATATAAACATTGGAATAATATTTGTAAATTAATTACTGAACTACAGCATGTACAAGAAATTATTTAGTGTTAGATTAAGAATTGAAATAATTTTCACGGTTCAGTTCATTTGAAGCATGCTATATCATTCGTAAACCGGTTATTCAGTTCTTCAGACGTATAACTTCTGCATTTCAGATATTTTGACTTTCACGCATTTCAGTATTTTAATCAACCATTTATGCAACCATTTTCAATCTTCCGTTCAATTATCTCATTAAAATCTAAAGTTGAATAATAGCAGCACCGACAAAAACAACAAAAAATTATGGTTCCTTTATATGCCTTTGTTATCAACCCAATTATTCGAAAATTGAATCTCAAAAGCTTTGAATAGACTCAAATCGATAAAATGGAACTTATAATTTGTAATAAAACTTTTCAATTCTCCATTCTAAGGCAATGATTGAAATTTTCTTCATGAAAGTATCCAGTTAACCTCGGTTTGATTAGACCATTAGAAATAGCTAAACATTATAAATACGTCTTTCATTGAGTTACTCAACCTGCCTGAATATAACAATTTTTCGACTTCAATTATCCGATGAAGATGATGGACTCATCTTTCTCAAGTTGTTCTGTAGTTCATCCATGCTATGAAGATTTTCGAGGTTGTTGAGGTTATTTACATTGAGTACAAACTAAGGTGCGTCCATTAATAATCTTAATTTGATCACCTTATAGTAATCAATGTAAGCAGAGAATATTCGTTTTGGTATGTAGTTGCTACTACCTAACCTGCAGTTTCAGACTAAAGTCGTGTTTAGGGAAACTGAAATATATAAGGATGTGTACATCGCCTAGACAATTATTTGAAATTACTTCATATGTTTGAATTGTGGAGGCCGTTACTTGATGTAGATCCATGATATAAATGAGATAAAAACACAAGGTTTAACTTTAATCTACACTTTATTTGAAAAAATTCGACGACGTTTCGCTGACACAGCAGCTTTATCAAGAATGAAAAACAGAATGAAGAGTATGGTATTATAAACAAATCGTAGAACAAGTTGGATGAATAACAGGAAAATCCACACCGAGCCATTGTACAGTTAGTATGAAAGGTAATAAAAACTAATTAAACAAGTTAAGTAGGGTGAGTAATTCAAATCTACCTGTTCATTCAAAAGCTTGTCCGAATGTTTGTATCTATTTATTTCTAATGCTTCTAGGAGATCTAATTTTGAACTTTTTGATTTTATATGTAATATGTCAAAGTTTTTATTGAATGAATGGTTTTCTTTTATTAGGTGGTTTGAATAATTTGAATCAGATTTATTTTTATCGAATCTACGTTTATGTTCAGATGTTCTTATGCCAAAACTCCTATAGGGACTACCGATATAAATTTTATCACAAGAACCGCAATTGAGTTTATAGATTCCTGATTTACTTGATTTTCAACACGAGATTTATTATTTTAATATGTTTACCTGAGTTATTAGAAGTTTTGAAAGCTATATTAAGATTTTGTTTGACGAGAAAGGATTTAATATTTGTACTTGCAGAACCGCAGAATGTTAAACTGTTGAATATTTTATAGTCTTTATGAATAGGATATACTTCATTTATTGCTTTTTGATAGAGTTTTTACGAATGATTAGATCTATCATATCCGGATTATATGAATTATTAATGGCTATCTGTTTGATGATGTTTAACTCTTTATTATAATCTTCTACTGATAAAGGTAAATTGAGTAACCGATGTACCATGCTGTTTAAAGCTGCAACTTTGTGTTGAATTGGATGTAATGAGTAGTTATGTATAATTGTATCAGTATGTGTTGGTTTACGAAAGACCGAAAAAACATGATTATTATTTTGTTCAGTTATTTTAAGTCCAAAAATTTATGGAATCGTTCTGTTCAATTTCTATCGTGAATTTAATGTTCAAATGGATGGAATTAATGAAATTAACAAATAAGTCTAATTGACGAGTAGTTCCAATGAAACATACTAAGATGTCGTCAACATATCTATACCAATAAAGAAATTTGGAAATGAGTGGATGTGTATGAATTTTCTGTTCAATATTATTCATAAAAATCTCTGCTAAAAGTGGACTCAAAGGATTTCCCATGATCAAACCATTTTCACTACTGTAATAGATGTTGTTGAAAGAAAAATAATTTTGTTCAATGCAAACGTCTTTCGTAAACCAAAACATACTGATACAATTATACATAACTTACTCATTATATCCAATTCAACACAAAGTTGCAGCTTTAAACAGCATGGTACATCGGTTACTCAATTTACCTTTATCAGTAGAAGATTATAATAAAGAGTTAAACATCATCAAACAGATAGCCATTAATAATTCATATAATCCGGATATGATAGATCTAATCATTCGTAAAAACTCTATCAAAAGCAATAAATGAAGTATATCCTATTCATAAAGACTATAAAATATTCAACAGTTTAACATTCTGCGGTTCTGCAAGTACAAATATTAAATCCTTTCTCGTCAAACAAAATCATAATATAGCTTTCAAAACTTCTAATAACTTAGGTAAACATATTAAAAATAATAAATCTCGTGTTGAAAAATCAAGTAAATCATGAATCTATAAACTCAATTGCGGTTCTTGTGATAAAATTTATATCGGTAGGACCTATAGGAGTTTTGGCATAAGAACATCTGAACATAAACGTAGCTTCGATAAAAATAAATCTGATTCAAATTATTCAAACCACCTAATAAAAGAAAACCATTCATTCAATAAAAACTTTGACATATTACATATAAAATCAAAAAGTTCAAAATTAGATCTCCTAGAAGCATTAGAAATAAATAGATACAAACATTCGGACAAGCTTTTGAATGAACAGGTAGATTTGAATTACTCACCCCTACTTAACTTGTTTAATTAGTTTTTATTACCTTTCATACTAACTGTACAATGGCTCGGTGTGGATTTTCCTGTTATTCATCCAACTTGTTCTACGATTTGTTTATAATACCATACTCTTCATTTTGTTTTTCATTCTTGATAAAGCTGCTGTGTCAGCGAAACGTCGTCGAATTTTTTCAAATAAAGTGTAGATTAAAGTTAAACCTTGTGTTTTTATCTCATTTACTTCATATGTACCATGCTAAAACAATCCCTTAAATATCAGAAATAAGAACGAGGAGCTTTGGAGCAAACAGATGGGCATACTCAATCTATCCTCATTTGCTGAAGTGAGCTTGAGCAAGAGTACTGTCAGATTTTTCTCTAGCTGTTGTAATCACTTCTGTACTGATAAACTTTTTCAGCGCTCAAGGAACCTACTCATCTTCAATGTTTTATGGCAGAAAACCTTCTTTCGAAACCATTTTCTTGTATACCTTATTATGTATGCATTTATTGATATGGAATATCTGTCCTTTTCCTCGTAGATTGTTGAAAATGCTTCAATTTAAGAAAAATTGGTACGTTTATGCAAGGTACAGGGCTCATTTTCCCTGGTGAACTTTAGGAATATATTTGCAACACACGAAGCATCATCTTCGTTGTTCCTTCACTTGGCAAGAGAACTCATTCATAAATTCTTCTGTTTGTTTTATCAATCTAAATTTTTCAAGTTTTATCACTTTAATCCTCAACGGCACCCTCTTTCTTCGACCGTTTGTTGAACTAGCTGCTTCTTTCGTGGCATAGCATAGGGTATAGTCTAAGAATATTAGGAGGAAACGACAATTACTTAATTGATCCCCATTCAGTAGCGTTTACAAAGGGTGAGGGTAATAAGAGGATATATATATATATATATATATATATATATATATATATATATATATATATATATATATATATAGTTAAGGAGATTTTCATCTCCTTAACTTAAATCACTACCGGGGTGGCACAATCCCCTGATTTGGAATAGGGGTGCGGAATGTTGCGAAACCTCATTTAGAAGATCTTATTGAGTACTATCTGACCCAAATCTTTCGCTTCAAAATTTTCATCGTAAACGAAATGGTAGTTTTGTGATTGGTTTATTATATGCTGAAAGTGGGCACCATTCACTTGCATAAGGTAAAATAAGTTTTGCCCAAATCGTTCAGGTATATTACTCGACATTTCTGAATAGAAAACAGTCTAGTAGCGCCAGATCAGGTGATCTAGATGGCCACTCAATATGTTCCCTCCTTCCAATCCAGGCCTGAGGAAAATTTTCATCAGAGAACCGACGCACAGGTTGAACGAAATGAAGGGGTGCGCCATCCTGTTGAAAAATGATCGTTTCAGGGTCTTCTTCATTCTTCAATACTTGCACGAGGGCTTGATAAATAGCGTTCTGTAATAGTTCTAAATAAATTTGGCCAGTTATATTACCGGTTACAAAAAAAAGGGCCGATGATGTGATTTCCATAAATACCCGCCCAAATGTTCAACTTTTGGGGATGCTGTGTATGCTCTTCCCGAAATAATCTTGGATTTTCATTTGACGAGTACCGACAGTTATACCTGTTTACAGTACCGTTAAGGTACACTCATCCGAAGAACAGATATTGAACATATAGTTTGGATCATTGTTAATAATTTCGCTGACCACTTCACAGAACACGTGTCAGCGTTCAAAATCATCCTCATTCAGTTCGTGAACCAATCACATCTTAAAAAAATGAAACTTATGTTAAAATTCTCATGATAGTTGTGCGTGAAGTACCAGACACATTTGACAATTTCCTAGAAATAAGGGTTGGATCCATCGCTACGTGACCTAAGATAGTAACTTCCCACGCTTCCTTCATACATTCTTTCCTATTTTCTTAATTTCCAAACAATCCAGGAGTTGAAATTGCATTCCTTTATAACAGATATGTAGCATTTCTAGGTTTTCAGAACTTATAATATGATTTGTATTTACGAAATGTTCGAGAACAGAGGAATTTTGTCTATATGTGTATTGTTTTTGAAACGAGTCTGGAAGTCTCTACCGGTTTGGCCTAAATAACATACAGTACATTCACTGCATTCAATTTTAATTTATTCCGTTTGGCTTCTGAATTGAATAATAATTTTCCTAGGTTAGGTGCGCAGTTTTTAATATTAAATTTTAAAGAATTATTCTGTATTTTAGTGGATAAATGTCCTCTATAATTCAGTGAGATATATTTGGCTGTTTCGTTGTCTATAATGGGATATAGAGGTTTCGAAATCCGGTTATTATTATATTTGTCAATGGTTTTTCAGCTGAAATCACGTGATAAATTCTAATTAGCTCTCTTTCACTCTGTAGAAGAATTGGTGGAAACTGTAATCGACCCCCTTAAGAATCAATTCCTGGTTTCCAAGAGAATATCATAGGACCACTATTATCCCTTATCAGACAAAGCCTATCATATATCGTTATGTTTAAATCACAACGTTTAGATGATCAAAGAAATAGGAGAGAATACGAATGCGTTCTCTAGTCAAGTGAAGGAAATGATTAAGATAATGCTTCGTGTATTACAAATATATTCCTGAAGTTACAGGGAGAAAAAAAACTTAGCACCTACCATAAACGTACAATTTCTTTTGACATTGAAACAGCATTTTCAACAAACTATCAAACAGAAGGACGAAGATTCTTTATTAATAAACGTATACATAATAATGTATGCAAGAAAATGGTTTCGGAAAAAGTATTTCAGCCTCTAAAACAACGAAAATAAGTTTTTTCTGAGCTCAAAAATTTGATCAGTAGAAAAATAAATACAATACCTAGAAAAAATATCTGAATGTACTCTAACTCAGCTCACTTCGGCAATGAGAGCAGATTGAGTAAACATCGCTTCGAGGTTCCTAATAGTTCCTAATCCAGATGTTCAAGGGATCATTTTACTATGGGTATGGAAGACTGAATACTGTCTATATAGCGATAAATTTCGCATGTTGTTATTATTGAGAGCAGACCATACAAAGTAGCAAAAAAAGTGAATGAAGCATAAGCTTCTCATTTTTTTCAATACTTAATGTGCACAATATTTCATACAATATGGGAAATTTTCTCCTGCAAAATTTGCATTTTGTGACACACAGCAGCACAGTTCCGCTTTCAGAAGACGAATATTTTTTTTTTTTTATTTATTTATTTAACCCAAAAAGATTATAAAAATCTACAACAGGTAAGTAAGTTTCAGTGAAAAGCAAATCCTTAATTCTAAATCACAGATAAATCACACAGAAGAAAAAGAAAAAAAAAATAAACCACTCTTGATAAATTACAGCCCATCTTTCAAAATAAATTCTTTCGCCATAGCTGAAAATTTTTCATTTGAAGTAGCACTTCTGACACAAAGTGGAAGTTTGTTGTACCATAAAGCGGCCTGATATGTTAGTTTCTTCTGTCCTGTATTTGTCGCTGCAGGTAATATATGTATGTGTTGTTTTGTTCTTGTGTTGTATGTATGTATGTCACTATTCAACAAAATGTCTATGTCTGTATTTACTGTATTATTTTTTATTTTATATATAAGCTTAACACTGTCTAGTTTTATTATTTTGTCAATGTTCAGTAGATTAAGCTCTTGGTAGAGTTCTTCAGTATGTGTTGTCGGTGATTTGTGGAACAATATTTTTAGCAACTTGTTTTGTGCCACCTGCAGATTATAGACATCCTCTTTCTTGCCTGTCCCCAGAATGCAGCGAGATAATTTAGGATTGATCCAACATGTGCATGGTATATCAGGTATTTAGTTTTCTTGTTGAACAGAAAGGCATTTCTTCTAAGAATGTATGAAAAAGTATGAAGTTTTGCTATTAAATGTTCTATATGATCACTAAAATTTAAATTTTATCTAACATTAATCCTAAATACTTAGTTTTTGTACTCTCGGTTATCTTGACACTGTTGATGAAAAGTTCGAAATTATCTGGTTTAATAGACTTAAAGACAGTATATGTACATTTTTTTCATTAAGTTTTATTCTATTATTATCAGTCCACTTTGAGATTTTTTCCAAGTCATCCTGTGCCCTCTCGAATACATCCTGTATAGAGCCTGAGTAGAAAAGTCCGTGTCGTCGGCATAGAGTATTATTTTACCATTGAGTCCTATATCACATATATCATTAATGTATATTAGAAACAATATCGGGCCGAGTACTGAGCCCTGAGGCACACCACTTGTCACTCTCACTCTCTCCCCTCACATCCGTTCACTACAGTGTACTGCTCTCGTTCCTGTAGATACGATTTGAAAAGCTTATACGCGGCGTTGTTGATACCTATGCTATCGAACTTCTGCAACAAAATACCGTGACACACAACATCGAACGCCTTACACAAATCCAAAAATACAGCCATCACATCTTTTCCTTGTCTATTTCTGCACATATATATTCTGTTATAGTGGCTATGGCAGTCTGTGTACTGCGCTTACTCAAGAATCCATTTTGATGAGTGTTCAGAAAATTTACATTACTTAGGTAATCTAGCAGTCTGTTTTCATCACAATTTCAAAGATCTTCGAACATGCAGTTAGCACCGAGATGGGTCTATAATTACTTGGCTCGTTTTTCGGACCATCCTTATGAATCGGAACAATTTTTGCTATCTTTAGAACATTGGGAAAGGTTCCTTCCGACAAATGCTTGTTTATCAATTTGGATATTATAGGAGCAACCAGAGATTTCACTTCCTTAATAATTTTAGGTTTTATATTGTCGTGTCCTTGCGAGGCATCTGACTTTAAAGTAGAAATAATATTTTCGATTTCTTTAGGAGATGTTCGTCTAAGATACATAGATGCAATTTTATTTGTTACTTTCTGTTGATAATTGGCATGATTTGGATTAATTTTACTTTTTCAACAATCTTTACAAAGTAATCCGCAAGTACATTAGCTATAGTGCTTGCATCATGGTGTACAATTCCATTTTCATCTTTCATTGACCTAATTGAATTTTTATTTGCATCATTTGGATTGAGCGTTTTGCTTATAATATCAAATTGTTTTTTGATTGAACCATCGGCTTTCTCGAATAACCTTTGATTGTGAATTTTCTTATTATGACTTTTCATGTTGTTGACTTGCCTCTGAAGATCCTGGAATGTTGATTCCAGACAGTGAGACAAGGGTTTTTCTTATAGAGTGTATAAGCCTTGTCTCTCCTTTTAATCAAAGTATCAAGCTCCTTTGTATACCATCCTTCATTTATATTGGTAGTGTAAGTTTTTCTGTAGTTGTAGTAGCGCTTTTCAATTGTCTTTTCATAGTATTGATAAGGTCCTCAAAAGTTTCTATGCTTGTAGTCTCAATTTCATTTTTCAAATTTTCCTTTAGAGCTCTGAAGTTAATTATGGTTGTTTTATATTTTTGCTTTTCCCTTTTCTGTAAGGGAGCCGGTATGATCATAGACAGCACTTTTTGATCAGTGATGTGATGGTCTTCTAGTTGGATCTCTTTTGGTAGATTAATGTCTGAAATTATATGATCAATTATAGTTTTTGTATTATTGTTAGTATCAACTCGTGTTGCTGCGTCTTCGTGTATGCTATTATGTATTTTATAGCCATTGGACTTAATGACCTGCATATATTCTTTTTTGTATTATTACTGGCAAGGAGGTTTATATTCATGTCGCCTATAAGTATCATGGTGCTGTGAACAGAGAGTAAATTATCTAGTTTATCAAGAAAGGGCTGGATACCTGATTCAGGTTGCTTGTATACTACCCCAAGTTTCAGGTTCAGGTCCCATAAATGCAGTATGAGTATATTATTATCATTTTCGCTATCTTCATGCAAAATTGTATGATTGTCTATTTCCTTCTGTAAATATATAGCCACACCTCCTCCACGGGTTTCACGACAAGAATGTACAGCAACATAGTTTCTAAAGTTTATATTTGAGGTTTCGTTGGAATATAACCAGGTTTCTGTCAGGACCAAAATATTAGGTCTTCTATTTTGTAGCAGAATTTCAACTTCATCTACCTTATTTCTAATACTACGTATATTCAGATACATTACTCTAATTGGGCTCTTTTTTAGTTTTTTTTATTAAGAGCTTCCACATCCTCAACAGTGTTTACTATTTCTATTTTACTAAGTTCAGATTTTTTTAAAGTAATCATTCCGTTTTTGATCCATACAAATGAATACCCCTTCTCTTTTTTCAATTGCCTAGCTTTGGAAAATATCTCCTGATTTGTTTTAGTGAGATCATGTGCAATATAAATAGTTTTGTTTTCACTATAACCAAGATCAGAAGTAGAAATGTTTTTGGTTTTTTTCGCTCTGAAACATTCCAGTTTATCTGTTTCTCTTTCAAACTCAACTTTTATGGGGGGAGATGAGCCTATTTCATTTTTTCCAAGTCTATGGCATTTATACTCACAGTTTGCTACTTTGAGGTGCTTCAGAACCTTTTGAACTATTTTCCGGACATCTTCATCTTTACTTTCAACAGGAATCTCATATATCACAGCATTTCTTTTAAAAGTTCCTGTTCAGCTTTATTCTTCTCCACTTGTGAAGCCTTCATGACTGCTTTTATCTCTTTTATTTCTTGTTGGAGTTGTTGATTTATGTGTACCTGCTCATCATATTTTTGTATGATATTATCATACTTGGCTTCCATCATTATTAACTTTTCCATCACATCCTTAATAGTTGGTTCACATACAGTATTAGTAGGAGTTATTATTGCTGTGCACTTTCTGCATTCCCACCTTTCTCCATTATCTTTCTTCAGTTCAGCAGCATATTTATTAAATTCGTTGCGATCCATATTGATACATGTTATATGGAACCACTGTGCACAATTTTGACGAGAGCATTGTATTCAATATGAGTTAGATGTGGATTTTGGACAAATACCGCACTTAGTCATATTGTGATCACGCAATTATAAATTTAGCGGGCCTGGTGTCCTTAATACGGTACTGGCAGAATCGCCAACTGTTTGTTTATTCTTATCTTATCAGCGATCAAACAAAAACTCACTGCAATGATTATTGATCTAGTTGTTACTACTTTGTTCACCAATTAATAGGATATCCGGATGTTATTATTCTCTGATTATTCAATAGTTAGATTCACCACGAATTACTCTCCACTTTAATATAAGTTTCAAATTTTAATATGATATATTTCCAATTGAAATTGCTTATAGACTGAGGAGCTTCAAGTCAGTGACTCTTCACTTCTATATTACCATCATCAATATAAAATATCCATTAAGCTACAACTTACCATTTGCTTCAAATTAATCAATTGGATATTGAGATATTTACAAAATTAACGTATTGGATAAAACTTCGATACATAAAATGAATTGTAAGAATTGTGAAAAGAAATATGTAAAATTGAATTTTTAAATGATCAAATATACTGAACGTTTCTGAAAGTATCTGATTCCGATCAGTATACTCTATAGTTTTCAAACTAAATATGCGCGTTCGACCAATCAGGTTTTTCTGAGGTTTTAGTAGCTGAGATAGATCAAGTATAAATGATTAATCCACGTAGAATTAGATTCACTCTACTATCATCTCCTAGTGATGATAAATGCAAAACGCGCGTCGAGTTTTGAAATGAAGCTTTGTTGAAGTGGAGTGCAATCTTATCTGATTATGATAATTATTTCTTCACTCTGTTGATAATGGCTATGTTTGAATTCTTACCTATGATTACGTTGTAATAAAACGAAACATAAAATGCAATCAAAACAGCACAAAATCCAACACCTGAAAAAAAGAGTATTAGTATATTGGGAAAAGATGATTGTAGACAAAAAAATAGACAAAACCTTTTCTGTTTAATTACCTCCAACTTAATTCATTCTTTGAATACTAAAATATGTTCGAAGAACAGGTTCCTGGTATTTTCGATGACAGAAATCTTCAATAGCTTTTTTGCTTTGTGAAGCTGCACTAGCGAGCCAGTGTTAGATGAATCTGCTTCAATCGTATACTATTTGATATCAAATTGAATACAAAATACAAAAAGGTTAAAGATTAATCATTTGATAAATTCAAATTATTTTGAAAATACTTTTTCAATCGAAAACAAAGAAAAATTCGATTCATACCTAATTATATACAGGGTGTTCCAATGAAAAGTAGACCCCCTCCCTCTACCCAGACCAGGAAAACCGTTCTTTATGCCGACATCGAGCATGTCAGATCAATCTCCTTCCCCCACTATCTCCTACACACAAAATTATCATAGAGAATATGGGTCTATAAAGCCGATCTCTTTGCTTTCTTGTTATCGAAGAATTCTGTGCTAGATTCATCTAATGCAATACCACCGAACGTTCCAACTACAAATTCCTCCATGGTAGAAATCAATTTCAGAGTCCACATTGTGAGACGGGCTCTCGAGCAGCTGAACGGCAAGAAGGCAGTTCGTCTAGACGAAATACCGCCAATCGTCCTGAGAAATTGTGCTTATGAACTGGCACCCTTTTTTAATCGTCTATTTCAGATTTATTATGAAACCCAGACTTTTCCGAGCAGCTGGAAAATAGCGAGAGGAGGTTCTCCAGCGGAACCATTCTAGAAAACGTATTTGCTTGCGTCTTGCTTGCGTTGAAGCTCATCAAGTTCAACTTACCCCACTCAGATATCGTCTGTAAGTCAGAGTTTAAGTTATTATTTTGTTGACATACTTGACACTGAGATTCCGCAGCTATAATCGGCCGCAGACTACTGAAATCCGAAACAAGGGTACAATCGTCTGTAAAAATAAAGATATTGTTCTCTGTAGAGGACAGAAGATCGTTTATCTGCAACAGAAACAAGGTGGCGAAAGAATGGATCCCTGAGCTACTGCCGCTTGCAACCGTAATCAATCAGATGTTATACCACAACTTGTATTGATCTATTTGAAAGAAAGCTACTTATCCAACCCCGCAATTTTTTGGGAAGCCCATATGCAGCAAGTTCATTCAACAAGGCTGCATGGCAAATCCTATCGAAGGCTTTAGAGATGTCGAGGGCTGTTGACGGAGGCGAGCAGATCTGCTGTCGATCTTTGCTAGCGGAAATCATACTGACGGTCTTTAATAATTCCCTGCAACTCAAGATATTTGATGAGTTCTTCATTTATGACTCCCTTCATCACTTTGGATATAATGGGAAGAAGTGCAACAGGGCGGTAGTTTTGGAGTAAGGATTCCTTTTCTTTCTTTGGGATCAGTTGACTTCTCGCTATTTTCCAGCAGCTATAATGGAATGTTTGAATTTATAAATTTCAAGAAATTCTCGAAATTGTTTTTCGAACTGTTCATTCGCTAAATGTAAAATGTTGAAATTTTGACAGATTTTATTATTTTTCATCAATTAAATGATTTGCTTTATTATAATTAGTTTTTTCATTGAAAAAAAGTACGATAAGATTCATTGATTCTAATATTCCTGGTTTGAGTTTTCTCTAAATTTTCAAATTTTGATCAGAAGTGGGCATTTTTTGTTCTCGCCTAACAACCTCTTACTCCTGACAGCTTCCACCCGAAACTTTTCAATGTAAAATCTATTATGAAATGAAACATATCATTGAGTCTTCAGTTTATCAATCGTGGTAGCATTCCTATCGCAAATGTTCGAAGTGGCTCTCATTCACTTCCATGCATTGGTACAATCGAGATTTCAATTGTGGTGTTATATGCTTTCATGCTTGAACAATCCTTTCTCGTAGTTTTTTCAACCATTCAGGTGGCGTAACATAGAATTCAGATTTGAGATAGGCCCACAAGAAGACATCGAGAAAAAACACCTACTTCGTGAGAAAATAATTTTCGATTATTTACTACATGTGGATTCTTATTTTCTTTTATTTGCTTCTTTCTTAAAATAAACCTTAATTTATTTCTTTTTTCAATTGAAATATCTCAAAATTCTGAAAAATTCTAACAATATTTCGAAATTTCCAAAATCCCTGGGGTGATATTTAAAATATCGGATGATTCCATATAAATTTGGTTGTTTTATGTTACATAGGATCAAAGGAATCTCATTTAGTAATAGTTAAATCTGAAATTTTAATTGAATTGTTTTGTCTTATTTCAGAAGGAATTGAATTAATAAATTCTCCAGACAAGATAATAGTCGATCAGTGGCAGTAAGACTTACAATGATCTCATTTTGATATCGAAACAACCTAAATAGAAAATTTTCAGATGAAGCGTTACTGTGGATTGAAAATATCTCTGAAAATTTTAATTTTTAGCTAATAGGGATCATCGTTCGAAGAGTGAAATTAAGAATCAGAACTATTTTCTGATGAAGACGCATTGTCGTCGAAACGCGTTAGTATGCATAATTGAAATAGAATCGAATTTTTATTTATTTATCACTTGAAATGAATTTGCATCAACTGCAGACCACTAATATCCAATTTTTTATCATTTTCGTTAAACTTAATGTAAACTAGATCAGTTTCTCAGCAGTGTTCATAAAAGTTGGCAACCCCAAATATCTGGACGTAAATTGTATTTGGACATTATCGGTGGACCGGAAATCATTCACGTGCCATTTATCTCCGTTATTACTAAAAGTATCTAAAAGGTGCCTTGGTGGAAGAGACTTTAGTATAATAGAAAATCTCGAATCAAAAACAAGTTCACCTACCTCCGTTAGGCATAATTTCTATGAGAAAATAATTATTCACAATTGTAAGTTACAAAAAGCGACATTTGGAAAATCGTTGAGATTATTTTGGGAAAAATTAGTTACATACATATTGAACGAAATATGCTCAGTGAAACATAAATGAAAACTTCGTTTAGTAAACTTGTCCAATAATTCGTAAATTATCGAATACTCTCCTGTTACAATACACAATGGGCTCTAAAAGTTGAGGATATTATTAATTTCATCTTTTTGCCACATAAATGTAGTCCACATTTGTATAATAATATCGTTTTGCACTTTTATCGCTCCAAACCAAAAAAATTATTAGGTTTAACATTATGATTTTTCTGAAAAAGCCTCAATATTAAGTCAAATACTTTCCTGGGATCAAAATTCGTTGTTATCTGAACTATACGATATTACAACAAAATTAATTGAGGGGTTATAAACAGTCAAGCTTCCTCAAAATTCGATTTTCTATTTCAAAATCGTAATGAACAGACATCTAAAACGAAAAAGACTCAATAACTGCTGAACTATTCGTTTCTAGTCAAAAAACAGAAATAAGTCAATTTTTGTCTGAAAGGGGACATCTTTTAACATACGGTTTTTTTCACATCAACCCCCTAAGAAGGGGGGGGACAAAACTCAAAATTTTGAATAAGGAAGATAGGCCGAGTGATATCTCATTAGAAAGCTCTTCTAATTCTCAACACAAATGTGTTAGAATTTTCGAGTTAAGTTCGGAAGAAAATACAGGCTGGTTCGTCAAAAGACGAGTTATTTTCAGTGATTGCAAAATCTGTCAAATTCGAATGAACATTCACCAGAATACTGTTGTATTTCTTACACTACATTCCCTCAGATGAGAGTGTCAACCCCTCAAATCTTCGAATTGATCAGTTAGTGTAAGTAATAACTCATTAGAAAGGTTTCAGAATTTAGAACATTGTAGACAAAATTTTGGCTTCATCTGCATTGTGATGAAGATACAGGGTGAATTTATAGAGAGGGATAAAGTGTTTGCGAGGTCTGCTGATTTTGGATGGAGATTCAGAACACGTTTGTTTGGTTTTCAAATAATAGAGCTTATTCATAGAATTACCTACATATTGTTGAGTAGGGAAAATTGAAAATTGAGAAATTGAAAAAATATTTGAATTTATTATGCCTGATACATTTCATAGGTCAACTCGGTATCAATCGAACAAATTCGTTTTCGTAAATCCACCAAATCTGCTGGATCAGGTTTATGAATTCGACTCTTTAAGTGGCCCCATAAAAAAATCCAATAAAGACAAGTCGGGAGAAAGTGGGGGCCATTCTGTAGGGCCTCTCTTTCTGATCCATCGATCAAGAAATTCTTGATCTAGATATTATCGAACAAGAAGTGCAAAATGCGGGGGAGCACCATCCTGCTGAAACACAACATTCTCTTCTGACTAGCTAGGATATGGTTGCCAGGAGAATTTCAGTAGCTAAAACAAATCTGAGAGAAGAGGAGACTACGGGGGCGAGATTACCCCCTCCCTTGGGAGCATCCTCTACTACAAGAAAGTGTCTCAGGTCTGATAGCAGTTCTCCGGAGCAAAGACAAAAAAGGCACGGCCCGAAGAGCCAGAGACAGGAGGAAATGTTCTATACGGACACCACGGGGATCAGAGTTGGTTTAATACCATCTGGCTTCTCTGAGGTACAGCTGACTGTAGAAAAATTAATGTCCAACAGGATGCTATCCTTGGGACAAGCACTGAGACCACATCTGAGGCGGAACCAATTGCAGATTACGTGTGTAGATGAGCACATTGTGACGTAGCTTCAGACCTGTACACCGGTTGTTCTGAAGCCTTGGGAGAATAATAGTCTGCGCAAGGTCATAGATAGTGAGATACCAAAGCAACACATATGTATTGCTTGTATTCCTGATCAGGTGCCTGATAACAGATGGAAGCCCAATACTGTTGTTTTTTTGGTGCTGCGCCATGAGGTGAGTTTACCAGGGTGGAGGTGTGCTTTCTGAGTACAAGAGGACTCAAAAACTGCCTGCATAGGTCAGGATGCAGATCCTTTTTTGTATCAGAAGGATAACCTTCCGAATCGTGAATGACATGCATCCAAAGTACCACAGGGCAGTTCGGCTGACGTGAGTTGCACACTGGAGACTCGAGCACCACCTCGGCGGCTAGCGCCACTTAGCGCTAGCAAAACGGAGGGTTGCACTGCTCGAGTTCCCTGAGCAATAAAATCTAAAGGCGGGTGTGTCAAGTGAACCCTCTGATCAAAGACACATTCAATTCACTATTGAGTCTGAGTGTAGGCCTGTTGTCTTATACAGAAACCTAATGAGAACGGACTGGGACAGTAATGGAACCTTAGTGCTCATTTGGGAGGTATTCACGCAGCTAAGAACAGTCGTGAAGACGTTTAGCGTATGACTGAAGAAGTATCCCGGTCGATCGGGTCAACATATCACGATAACTGTCCACTAAGGAGAAAATCTGAGAACGTCACAACTTCATGGGGGAATCCTACGCTCAAAAACGCAGAAAACAAGATCAAAAACTCTTCAATAGGTCTGAAAATATCGGCGAATGGGACCACTATTCTTCTACTCTAACGTTGTATAATAAAGTAATTAGGAGGCATGAAGTGAGCCATGGCACAAATTCTACGGAGAAGTGCAAGGCTATACATGGTTCTGGTCAGAGGATCGGTACGGTAAAGGACCCTGATCGACAGTTCATGGATGCTGGAACACATATGTTGAAAATTTTTTCTAAAAGGCCAAAAAAGGACGATTGGAAAATGTAAGAATGATCTTCAAGCCTGTAGCAGTTAGATAGGCGATTCGCTCATTGAAACCATTTGAGGCTCCTTAAAAGAATGGCATCATGCTCGCCTTGCTATAGCAAGGGGTGGGCGTCCTTTTTCAATACCTCATTAGGCTCTTCCGGTCCAGTCTGGCCTGGAATATTGTTTTGACAATCTAGAAGAAAGATAGGGTTATTTATATACATCCCTACGGTGGGTTAATCGAACTCACGGCCCAAATCGTTCAGATCGATGAATCCCATGTCTTTCGTTCTGAAAAACTTGGAGAAACTGTTAGATGGATAACCGAGGTGTTATCGCCTCTGAGTGAAGATCAATACGTGTTTCAGAAGGATAAATCAACTAATCTGGCACTTAACAACCAAGTCCTGATGATTACACAGTCTCTGTAGCAAGGAGATAGCAGCTGCAGCATTCATGGACATTGAAGGTATATTGAATGCAGCCCCACTCGTTTACAGTTCGGAGCTGCGAAAGCCGGAGGAGTACCAAATATAATTGCGGAATGAATTAGTAACATGCTAAATGCCAGAGTGAACAGCACTTCACTGAAAGAGAAAATAGTTAATTTTGTAGCTGGCTGGGGCTGCTCTCAGGGACGAGTATAATCCCTCTGTTGTGGTCCCTTCTGGTTGATAGCCTACTTGTTATAATCGGCGCACTGAATGTTTATTTACAAGCGTACGCTGACGATACAATCATTCTGGCTTTCGGAGATGACAATGATGTCTCCGCCACAAAGTTGACTTCCCGATTCATAAGAATCTTCTGTTATTTATTTATTTTATCCCAAACTAAAACAGTCGTCGATTCTACGAAATTACATCGACTAATTGGAAATGTGACAATATAAAAGTTTATTTTTTCTTGGAAAATACAGCGTTTAAACTGAAGGTACTCGAAATTGAATGCAAAATAAAATGAAAAAATATGGGGTGACCATTCACACCATCACAAGCAAGTGCCATTCACTTAATTGAAATGCTTCAGATCAGAAGGTGGAAGAATTCTCATAAAATGAAATTTATAAAAATTCTAGTATTTTTACTGATTCAGCTGTTATCAGTTATCTGTGCAATACCATTTTACGGCGTATTTATTCAAAATGGAAGTAAATGCGAATTGGGCAATTGGAATGCTAGGCTGTAGAGCAACAAGTGAATTCTGCCGAAAATCTAAGTACTAGCGTAAGTATAGTAAGAAACCTGTGTAGGGTAACCTGGGTACGATTGTGCCAGGGTACGTTAGTGACAGCGAAACTATACGGATCGCGGGATGGGGTGCAAGGGGAAAGACAAGCGGCATGCAAGTCTAAAAGCGTGTCCCAGTGTTGCGTCAGCCGACGTGCGACGGTAACGTAAGCAGGAGCCCACATTGATTTTCGACAGTCAAAAGTAAGTTTTTTGTTCGATTTCTTTTTGTAATTACGGTTATTTGTACAAAGATGGATTGCCTTTTATTTTTTTTTGTTATAACTTGAACATTGGCAGTTACTTACGAGTAATTACTTTTAATGCAGATCTTTTTGCTCAGTCATGGTCATTTTTTATTTTCAAAAGTATGCGTTGGGTACGGTTGTGACAAATTTTGTGGGTACGGTTGTGACATTGCTTTTTTGTTTTGTTTTATTTTAGATGCCTAGGAAAGCCGTGCGGAAGACCGAGAGAGGCCTGTCTGATATTAGTATATATGAAAATGCTTACAAAGAGGTGAAACGCGGTACTCCATTACGGAGAGCTGCGGAAATACACGAAGTCAAACGCGACAAAGCCCGCGATAATGAAGATGAAAGCACCATCAGCATGGGGTATGTTGATCATGATAAAGTATTCTCTGTCGAGCAAGAACAGCAGCTGTCAAAGTATATTACACGTTGCGCAGACATTTATTTTGGTCTTTCTACGAAAAAAATACGGAAGCTGGCATTTGAACTAACAACTCAATACAACATAAAGCGACCTGCTACATGGGTTGACAATAAGAATGGTTCCGTTCATTCATGAATAGAAACCCGTCACTATCTGTAAGCGTAACTCAGGTTACAAACCTTTCAAGAGCTACAAGTTTCAACAAAACAAATGTGGAAGCTTTTTATATTAATTTACAAACTGTGTTAGACAGACACGCATATGAGCCACAGGATATATACAACATTGACGAGACAGGTGTCACTACTGTTCAAAGACCTGATAAAGTAGTGGCAAGACGTGGTATACGGCAAGTTGGAGCTGTTACTTCAGCAGAGCGTGACACATTAGTCACAGTTGCTTGTGCAGTCAATGCCTTGGGAAACGCAATTCCTCCTTTTTTTATATTTCCGAGGGTTCGTTATCATGATCATTTTGTTAGGGACGGGCCAGTGGACCACTGTCACAACCGCCCTTGGGGTGTGGCCGGTTGTGACACTTTCCCTTTTTTTTTAATTTGATCGTATGCCTAATACAGCGTAGCTAGGGACAATTTTTTATCAATTTTAGGTAGATAAATAATCAAATTTAGTATTAAAGTGATTTTTCTCCCAGATAACTGATAAATTTACAAAATTATAAGCAATCAAACCAAAATTGTCACAACCGTACCAAGCTTACAATAATCGAGTTTTAGGAACGAGTGCAGTAGCTCAAAGACATAGAAATGGACGGGTTAAAACAGTTAGAAAATCACGTTCTACGTTCTCCTCAAAAGAGAAATGTTTGAGGTATATGATAAATATACACCTTATCCGCAATCGTCACCAAGAATGGATGGCTTTCAATACTTAGCACGTGAGTATGCGGACCATGCCGTTCGTTTTCGATGACAAAGAAAAATTGAATTTCATTAATAAAAAATAATTCAAGAAGAAAATGGATGAGGAATCAACAACGATTCTATTTCAAGGGGCTCGCTGGTGATTTATGCTGGTAAATGTTTGAAACAATGCAAGATATTGTTTGATTATCTCATCAAATTATCATGCCGATTTCCGAAAAACTCTTTCATTTATTGGGACGAAGCTCGTCCCGATCGTATATGGCAACTTGAAACAGGCTGGGATCCTCGAGTATATACCTTAGAACAGAACAATGATCAGTTGGTAGAGCTACTTCCATTATTATCGACCAAGATCAAGCAAATAAACGCATACATGCTTTTCAGACCGGAAATAATTGATGCTACTATTATGAAGGTGTAAAAATACACGATATTAATCAATTTTTTACCAAAAATCTTTTTTTTCACATTTTTCAACTTTCATAATGCACTTCTGATATTTAATTTCTTTATATATAAATATTGTGCTTTTCTCCTCGTACATAACGATCTAACCTAACCGTTATGCAGTGAAATTATTCATCGAGCTCAGTGAAAATATTATCATTTACAATGTGAATACAAAAAACTGATTACCTTTGAATAACGGACATATTCTCCACAGGCTGACTGGTCCCTGCCTATTGAACTGCCCTAGAATGAGCTCCATATAAAACAAAGGAACTGCTCCGAATATTAACATCAAAGTATAAGGAATTAAAAAGGCACCTAAAAATTTTATCTCTCAATCGATTTTATATTAAATCACTGCTGAAGGGGAGCTTTCATCAGATCTACCCTACTTAATTCAACCTCAAAAGTTCCATGAAATTCAGGGATCTTGATTTTAAGAAGTGTCGTTTCCGCCTTCTTTGGAACCGTTTTATTACGATTCCAGGTGTTAGCATTTTTAAAATCTGCTTGCGGCGTTCGACTTTTATCTCATGTAACTTTGATTTGAATAATCATAGAAAGATACAGAAGTTTTATGTGACAGCTAATAACTTTGTTGGTCGAACATACAAAAACACGACCCATAGAGAAAAGAATAAAGATCATACATTTCTTCTGCTATAGGGTGTCTCTACTAAAATGAAAAATAGGAGTTTTCTTCAAACTAAAACATGTTGATCATCTAATACCAATCAGAAGGGAGAGTATGGGAATTAATGTCAAAATGACCCATTTTCGATCTGTTTTTTTGACAGGTATGTACATTATTGCAAATGGGAAAAAATTACCACCCCTCCCATCTTCGTATCAACGTATCACTCTCATAGAATGCAGGAACGTAATCAAAACTTTTCTGTGTTGAATAGGTTTCCAATTATAATATAAACTTGTATTTTTTTGTAAATGTAAATCATAGGTAAATTTCGATAAGACAGGAACGGTGCTTTTTTTTCTAAATATATAGTGTGCGGCAAAAGTCCGCGCACTGGGTCTATATCGTTGAAACTAAGAATAAAAACTCATTTATGTCAACAGAGTTATGACTTGTCAAGAGGGGCTACCTATTTGAGCTGTGTTTATAATTTTCAGCTAACTTGGGGTGGGCGTGGGGGTGAGTACGTTATGGATGTCGTGTTCGCTTAACTGAAAAGATGCACCTTTAAGTTAACCCATGAATTTCATATCATCTCTATAGCATTACCAGAAATATGGAGAAGAAAAAAAGAGAAATTATATCATGTTAGTATGCTTTTAGTTATTTATTTTGATAACGATCAAAAAGAGTAGGTTAAGAATTTCAAAATTGTTCTAAATGACCGCCATTTTGTTGAGCGCATTGTTCCAATAATTTAAGTAAACCCACAGGAAAAAATCACATGTAGTTAGGTCGGGTAATCTCGCCGGCCAGTGGATGGGACCATTCGCTCCAATCCAATTATCACCAAATTTCTGGGTGAGCCATTCTGTCACCATCTGAGAGGTGTGTGCCGGAGCACCATCCAACATAAATAATGGCTCTAAAACTAGCCAGACTTGATCATTGCATAGATTCCTACATGACGCACCTGTTAGATTTCCTCCAATGAAAAACGGCCCTATCAAAATATTGTCCCAGATACCGCACCATACATTCAGTTTTTCAATCACTTGCGTATGGGCTGGTAGCACTTCATGGGGATTTTCTCGACTCCAATGGTATGTCGAATGATGACTTATTGTCCATGCCTTATGAATGTGGATTCATCAGTAAAAATTATCATTCTGCCGAAATGTGCCTTTTCCTCGAATTGTTGTAGAGCCCATTGACAAAACTGCAAACGTTGTGCTGGATCGCGATCAAACAGTTGGTGTAAAAATTTTGTTTTGTAGGGTCTCACTTTTTCGGCCTTGAAAATTCTCCATACCGATCTATCATTCATTCCAGCTTCAAGTGCTCTGTTTCGCACAGATAATTTTGGGGACACTTTTGCGCTGGCTAGAACGTTAACGGTTTTGTCAGGGGAAGTGGTATTTTCAGGTCTTCCGGTGCGTTTTTTCCTCTACTAAACCAGATTCAAAAAATCTTTGCACAGCTTTCTGGACGATATGAGCACTTCGCACTGATTTATCGATATGATTTTCCGTAAATAAGTGCGCAGCTTGTTTGTAATTTCCTCTATTGTGGAACCATAAAGTAACCATTTCAGCCTAATCCAAACTACTGAATGAATGCGTCATTTTTCACTAGAAAAAAAATTAATTGAATACACTAACTAGAGAAGGCCTCTGAATCACTGAGGGTATAGAAAAAAATCAAACTCCCCCCCCCAACTTTTCGCCCCTAACCACCTAATGACTAGGGTAATCCCTATTAAATTTGACTTTATGACAGGTAGTTATCTTTAATCCTTCATCCTTAGTGTAACTCATTTACACTTAGGTATACCTAAATACAAAAATGAAAACATAGAGATTCAAGGGTTATACATACTTAGCGAAATTCGTGGGTTAACTTACAGCAGACGAGCATTTCGGTTTATGCATCAGGATAAGTAGTTCATGATATTAATTTCTTTGACAATCTCAATAAACTCTGTGAGAACACTTTATTTGACAGAATTGAAATATTTAGTGGCGTAGATATTCTTGCCTAAATGAGTGACAGTTCCTTTACGGCTACATACAGACTCACATACAGGTTTTTGCGACCTACAGCAAGAATTAGTGAATTTCAAGCGCATTGAAAATAAAAATCCAACGATGTGTAAAAATAGGAGTATTTCCATTTGAAAACTCGAACTTTTGAGTCTTTGAATGTGCTTCGATTTGTCGGCTTCTTTCGTAACACTTTCTATAATTGAGAGCCCTAGCGAGTATTCAATCTTGTAGAATGAATTTCCCACTGGAATTGAGCCTCAGCAACTCAAAGCTGAAGTAATGTAGAAAATATTTTGAATAAGGCTGAGAGCACTAGAAAAAAACAAATAATTGACTGTAACTTCTGAACAAATTATCCGATTATTGTTTTAAGGGCTGCTTTTGCTGACGTATTTTAAATACCTTTCTATTGATGTATCACACAATAGGGGTTGTTGGGGTTGGGGTTACCTACCCCCACCCCCACCCCTAGTTAGCTGAAAATTTCAAACATAACTCGAAAAGGTAGCCTCTTCTGACAAATCATAACTCCGTTGACAGAAATGAGTTTCTATTCTTAATACTATGTAACATACGTGACAAATTTTTTCATAAAAGTGATCTTTCCTACAATTATCATTCTCTGTTTTCAAGTAAGCAGGTGAATTTACATAAAATATCCCAAAATTCTATTGTCAAAATTAATTGATTATTAAATTCAAATTAATTAAAAATTAATTAGAATAAACAAAAGTTAGAATACTACTTTCAGAAGATTATTCTGTTTATTTTCCTGACAAGACGCTACCAGACAAGTTTGTATTCCAAAAATTGAAACAGAATCTCATGAACACTAGTTCGTTCGAAGCACTCAGAAAAAAGGGTTACAATAAACAAAGTAATGAAGAACTTACAATTGAAGTTTTGGAAGGTTTTACCTCGAAATTTATATGGGTAACCTGAGGCAGAAAAAGGATTTCAGCCTTATAAGTGGAAGACGGTCCGACTGCCGTCATCTGGTTTAACATCCTCACATCGTTCCGAATGTTTGGCCGATGGTCCGGTGTTTAGAATAGAGAGGATTTTAGAGGTAAAACATGATGAGCTCTGTTAAGATAAAATTATATGCAGGTAAACTCCTTCCCCGGTCGGAGCTCCAAGGGAACTGAAACGGATGACTCATGATGGTAATACGATTAACAACAGTCCTTTGGCGGATGCATGGAGTCATGCATCATGCCACATTAGATAACTTGGACACACCAACATGAATATGAGCGCAGCATACCAGCACTTACAAGACACACAACCGTATGTCCTAGCTTTAACAGAAACTGAAATAATACCAACAACAAACACCACCTATCTCTGTTTAAATGGCTATAATTTGCACTTAAGGCTTCTGTTTAAGGGCTTCGTGTTTCTAAAAGATCGTCGCATTCTAAAGAGACAATACGTTGAATGATGATGCTCATTATATAACAAAACCATGTTTTTTTTTCGTTGTCTGTATCAATCTCCTAACGATAAAAATTACCCTATATTGTTTCAGTACCTAGATGACAACAGAGACACTATCCAAATACAGCACCCGTCAGCTGAGGTGTTCTTAACGGGGACTTCTATGTCCACAATATCAATTGGCTCCTATACTCAAATAAGATCGACGATGAAGGAAAGCAAGCGAAGGCCTTTGCGATCAACCGCACCTTGACTAAACTTGTCCAAACACTCTCGATCGCTTTCTTGTTTCAGATCCAGATGATTTCCGTTGGCAGGTCTAAGCTCCCATAGGAATCTTTAATGACAACCTCGTTGCTGTTACTGATAACTTCTACAGCCACGCAATAAAGATCCAACATCTTTCAAGAACATATATTATTGAAACCGTGTGCGTCAATATCTGCAGGCATGGACTCCTCGAGAAAACATCCGTCAAAAGCCTTGGTTCACTTAAAACGTTCAAAAAGATGGCACAATTAAAAACAGAGCTTATAGGAACTGAGAAAATTTTCACAAAACTATGTTTCAGATAAATCAAATCACCATCATCCCACATGTTCAATCGAATATGTCTAAAGTAAAATTCAGAGTGCTTACGTTAAGGCGCGTTTTTCAACAACTGAACTGTAAGAAAATAGTGGTTCTTGCTGGAATATCACCACCGATTTTGAAGAGATGTGCTCCAGAAGTAGCACCTGCTCGTATATGTCTGTTTCAGATTTTGTATGAAAGCCACGCGTTTCCGGAGTGTTGTAAAGTTGCAAGAGTTTAACTGACTCCAGATAAAAGGAAGAAATACCTACACCAAAATTATGGTTCAAGCGCATTGTGGCCCATCATGTCAAAAATTATGGATAGAGTGATAAACGATGAGCTCATGGAATATCTCGAGTTACAGGGTATTATCAGTGATCGACAATACGGTTTCCGTAGATATCGATCAACTGGGACCTCCTTGCATCCGTTACGCATTCGTGGATATCAACAATCGAAATGAATGGTGAATCAAGAGTTTGATATCTCAAAATCCTTCGACAGGGTTTAGCACGCAGTCTCGATAAATAGATCGATTCGGGTGGTAGTTGGTGATGTAACGAGTGAATCTTTTCAGGTTAATGCAGGAATACCCTAGAGCTCCATTTTCTCACCAACTCTCTTTCTGTCTTATCTGCTTAACTCTACTGAAAACAAAATATTTAGATTCGGAGACGACTGCACTCTGGTGTCCTCATTTCCTAGTCAACATTCTATAATTGCTGAGGATACACACTGACAAAGATACCAAGAGAGCATGCCAATAAATTCAGACTTGGATAAGATATGGGGTTGGTTGAACTTTGTTAATTTCTCTAATCATCCTCTGATTATGTGGGATCATCGAATTGGCTCTGAAAAAAACATGCATCTACTCCACGTCACAGTCAACACCGGAGTTTGCAGGCATGATTATGTTTCAGCCATTGCCAAATCTGCTTCTGCAATACTCAGTTTTCTTTTCAGGGCTAAGTAGTACTTAACGCCATCATAGGTGATGATTTTATATAAAGCACAGGTGCGATCTTATCTGGAATACTTTGACCTTCGAGATGAACTCAGCCGAGAAATTTCAGCAGATGTCGCGTTTCTTAAAGCGCCTACCGAGCGGCTTGAGGGAGTGTTACGTCATGTAATTGCTGCCTTGACCGCTAGGGGAATAACATCTCCGATATTCTACGATATACTACAAGCACTAATAATGCCTCTCTTTCTAATTCCAGGAAACAGAGCGACGACTTCAAATTACCGAGGAACACCGTCAAGAGGATGAGGAAATCCGAAAAAACGTTGAAGATCGAGACCAGAAACCAGTTCGAGAACTTGATGGAAGAGGACATCGACGAGGACCACCGCCCGATGGAAGAGGAAGACAAGCAAGTTGAAGGAACCAGGACAACGAAAACGACGACAAAGAGCCCCGCCAAGGTAACAACAAGACTACAGACGAGACGAGAGAAGATATCGCCCCTTATAATCAGGGAAAAAGAAGTGGACGAATATAAGCAACCGGATGAAGCAGGCAAGTATAAGGTATAATCGAGCAAAATTAATTTCACAGGGTATACAAGTGGAACCAACAACCGAGGACGACTACAGAAAACTATTCCATCTTCTGAAGAAGGACAACGTAGAGTTCTACACATACGAATTGAGATCGGAGAAGAAGTTGAAGGTGGTGCTTCGAGGAGTCATGACGGAGCAGACTGAAGAGGAGATCGCCGAGGACCTGGAACAACAAGGATACCCGACAACAAAAGTGACGAGGATGAAAGGAAGGAACGGCCACCCAGCCCCACTGGTACTAATCGAAATAGAGAAGAGCTACAAGAGTATCTTTAACAACCTGAAGTTCTGCTGCGGAATGTCGATACAAGTGGAGAGCCTAAGATTGAAATCAGAAGTCATACAATACCATCGATGCCAGCTATTAGGACAGCGGAATGTAAGAAGCCAAGGACATCAGCACCGAAATACGCCAACTGTGGAGGAGAGCATCTATCAAGCAACGTCAACTGCCCAAAGAACCTGAACAACCCGAATAATCGACCGACGGAAAAACTCGCACCAGCGCCAGCACCACCTATGAACTTCTGGACAAAAAGGGCGGAGGAGAAGAAGGCTGCTGACCAAGCGAAAAGGACCGAACACAAAGATGACCAGAAACCAAAGGAGGAAAAGAAAACGACTGATACAAGAGGACCCCAGATGACTAGCGAAGACGAACTAGCGATGATTCTAGGACGAAGGGCCATCCAATTCAATGCGACAAATGCAACGACAGAACAAAAGATGAAATTTTTAGAAGAACAGAGCAAGCTCATTCAGCTATTCAACAGGAAATAGATTTATGGAGAAACAAATTACAATAGCATTCTGGAACGCAAACTCAATCGTCAACAAATGACGTGAACTGACGACCTTCCAGAGGAGAGGAAAATCGACATCAAAGCCATATGCCAAGGATTCACTGGAACAGCAGAAAAACGAACAAAAGCGGAAGGATACTGAAGACAATCACAGAAAGGAACAACATCATCGCAATAGGGCCAAAGGAACCAACACACCTGCACGCAGCCACAGGAACCATGGACAAACTGGACATCGCACTCATGAAGAACATAACATGGAACTACAAGATGGAAATCAATACAATGGAAGAAATCATCACACAACTAACGACGAAGACAACCGACCAGATGAAAAACCACAAAAACAAGGAGATCAACCAAATAATGGAACTACAACCGAGGGCAACAGGAAAGAGGACATCCCTAGTACAATGGAAGTGAAAACAACAGGCCAGCATAAATGCTCCAGAACATAAAAGAAGGAGGATAACCAACCAGTAGAACCCCTGGACAAACCAAGGAGATGTAAAACAAGCGAGATGAAGAGGAAAAAGGATAGAAATTCGACCCTCACCAAAATTCAAGGATCTACACGCGTATCTGGAATACTCTTCCCATGTATAGGGTTCCGCACCCAACCATTCATTAAATCTTTTAGATAGTGTCTAGAAGAGAGTAGTCCACGTCATTGACCAACTGGAGACCATGCATGATCTCCACCCTCTTGCGGCAGGTTGCTCATCTTTCTCTTTTCCATAGGTGCTTCCATGGTAAATGTTCTGAAGAACTGAAAGGCCTAGTTTCAGAAAGAATCCAGTTCCAAAGACACTAGGAACGCGAATAACTCCCATCAGCGGATGGTTCAATTGCTACGTCACGTAGGTCTAATGTACTGTGGAACTCGCTTCCATCGAACAACTTTCCGATAACTTACAATTTGGCCATCTTCAAGAAGCGACTGAACAGACACATTAAATCATCTTTGGCGGCCACACCTGTGGTATGACAGGCATCGCCTCCTCCCAAGAGCTAAGAATAAAAAAGAAAAAAAGAGGACATCTCAGTTTCAACAGCCAGGAGATTATGAGCGACATCTAGAATTTTGCAGATGGTATCAGGAAAAGTCAAGAGAAAATCCCGAATTGTACCATTATACTATATGAACTGATGAAGCGAGGGTGGCCAGTAATGAATTATTCAATCGTATTAATGAATATTTTTGTCCAATATCATTTCTCAATCGGGAAGAGAATTCTCTACACCTAGAGCATTTTTGACGAATAAATTAGAGCGTAGTCGAGTATTTCCTAAGTGAATTTCCCTCAGCTCAATGAAAGTTAATATATTTTGAGCATGATGAAGCTCCCCCACACTAGACAAGAAATGTCCTAGTCTTGTGGGGACGAGAGGATCAGATTAAATGGCAACCTCGTTTAACAGATTCAATTCCGTTAGTTTTTTTACCTGGGGCAATATCTAGGATACTTAAGAAGTTTTTATTGGTTTTTCTGTTACCATATATATTTGATATTTCTAGATTTTCTCAATAAATAACTCTCGGTTGCTCTCATTTATTATTATGTTCATTCATTGATTTTAGCATAAAATTGAAAACATTTGGGATGTTTTGTGTAAATTTGCACCAGCATACTTGATAGTACCACAGAGTATTCAAAAAACTTCATCTCTGACAATATTCATATTTTTGAGAAAATTAGTTAGGTATGTAATATATATTTGAAACGGTAAAGAATACTTTTCCTATTTAATTTAAATTAACCTATGATTTACATTTAAAATTTAAAGTGTTCTTATGATTAGAAAATCATTCAAAATAATTGAATACGTCACTGCATTTAAAAAATACCCTAGGGTATCAAAATAGTTCTCACCTTACTTTGATAGCAGATATCAAATATACCAAAATCCCAGAAAATCAAGAAATCCGATATGCTTCGAAAAGAAGAAGATAGCTGCGTCCTGTTTTCACCAATAAATTTTTCTTGAGAAGCTGTAAATAGGCAGTAATTCTCATAACATCGAAGATGGAACACCCTGTACTGGTTTAACTTCCATATTTCGGTGAGAAAATTGGTACAAAAAATAAGTTAGGTTAGGTTAGATCAACTGATGAAGTTAAACGGAACTATAGTTCCCACAAAATTTTTCCAGTTCTGGAAATTTTGTCAACATTCTTCAAATTTTCAAATCAACCCATCTCGTTCATCATATTTGAGTCCACCATTCATTTGTCCCAATGGCGTGAGAAAATTTTTTTCCACGTTCATAAAAGCCATGAAAAAGTGAAAAATATTAAGCTTCTATCAAGGTAGGATCGAATAGAATTAGACTTCCTCCATATTATCTTGATTTGAATCCTATTGAAATGTTTGGGTAACAAACATTCGAATACAGCATACTCGAGAATCAGAGCACCATCGTAGATTTCTTATAACACCCGAGGATCAATTTGGACATTATCAAGTTTTTCGAAAATCAAGGATATATATATATATATATATATATATATATATATATATATATATATATATATATATATATATATATATATATATATATATATATATATATATGGTTAAAGGTTTCAATCGGAATTCGGAAGAAGCTTCCTATACATTCAAGAACGTAGTTCTTTCTTCTTCTGCTGTCAAAGCAACAGAGCTCTTGCAAAGAGCCTACATCTGAGTAAAATATACTTTGAAAATCAATAGTTTTTAAAAGCTATCTTCGTGATAACATAAATCTACTAATGAAAGAGCGGCGTTTGTAAAATGAAATATGTTATAATATTTCGAATCATCTCTAGAATCATACGTAATTCGCATTATAAACTAGAGAAATTTACTTAATTCGTATAGATCGTGGTTTATTACGAAGTTCAACGAAGGATGGATCTGATGAGATGTCCCGCTATAAAAAATGCTTTTTACCTCCGCCATTTTTATAGCACAGATAAGGAAATCTCCACACATTAGCCAAATCTACCGCGAATCCAATAATTGATAATAAAAAGTCGGCATTAGATCCCCACGTCTCCCTGTTGTCACCCTCTGGCGTCGAATCAACGGACAACCCTCCTATCCCTCCATCATCACCATTCTGACTGGAGCTGGCTGAGAACGCAAACGATTCGTACCCTCTCTCATCCTCTTCGAGTTGGACGTGAAGTTCTTCTGAAATTGAACACAGAAGTGAAATTAGAGTCGGTTCTGTATTTATTGAAGAGAATTAAGCGAGAAAAAAATCATTGTAGGGATAAAATAGATTATGTATCGCTTCTTGTTCATATTTTATGCTTTTTGAGCACGTTTTTATTAGAAAATTTTATAGCTAACCAATTGAATCAGATTGAAAAAGGAGAATATTAGATGATCACAATTCCTTCATATTTATTATTGGAAGAGAAAATTGTTAAATCGAATTCTAACTTACAGATATTAATACTCCAAAAACTAAAAGCCACCTAAATTTTTATAAAAATTAAATTTTAATAGCAAAATATTATCTCCGAAAGATGTGTCTAGTCCTTTAAATTTCTGATATTGCTAAACCTTTTATCTATTTCATTTGGCAAGTAACAGTACAATAAGTTCAAACAGAAACTATTGACTGTAGAAAAGATATATTCACAGTTATTGGTTTTGCTTTGAATTTCCCGAATTGCACATTCTCTTTAAACTAACCCTCTTAAAAATGTATCTAATTTCTGATAGTTCATTTACAATAAGTAAAACCCTATGGTCCCCATGGCTAACATATTTGGGACTATATGACGCTTCAGAAAAATATTCAACTCAATTCCTGTTTTTTTAATTTATCTGTTTCGAATATAATAACAAAGCAATCAGTTTATTATCACCTGATACATCTTTAGGTGCACACCAAATATTGGAAGTGAAAATCATACGATAACACTGATTGACATAATGACCTTAATGAAAGTTAAATGGAATTGAATGGGTTATTTTGTATCTACATCTAATCTGTAACTAATCTGCATTAAAAGAAAATTTCATCCTCAGTTTTTTTTTGCAACAGCAAATAATCTTTTTTTAATTAAAACGGTAAAAAAATGTTTCAATTAAGAAAAATAACTTATATTTTCTTTTATTCAGAATTCTCGAGAATATTTAGCGTCAGGTACATCCTTTTGATTGTCCAGCAGTAGTCAGCTAACATGTTCGGACCACACTTGCCTCTGTACCTTTTTTTCATGTTGGATATGTCCTGATGGAACCGCTCACCGTGTTCGTCGCTAACGGTTCCCAAATTTTTTTAGGAAAAAAATCCAAAGGCGAGTGTAAAAAATGAATCTTGAACAACATATTGCATCCCATGTCTTGTATGTATGTCGAAAAGAGGTTGTTGGCTCTTCATAGTTTTCGGCCCAGTGGTTTCCAAGAAAATTACGAACATAATTTCGAAAACATGTCCATGCGGATTTTTCGATCGGATTGAGTTTTTGTTCAAACTCTTCATCAGCCAGTAGGTCTCTTATTTGTGGCCCTACAAATATTCCTTCTTTTATTTTGGCATCACTGATTTCTGAGAATTTTTGTTTCAAGTAACAAAAACTATCTCCATTTTTATCCACAGCTTTGACAAAATTTTTTATTAGTCCGAGCTTGATATGCAATGGTAGCAATACATCCTCAGGATTTATTAAAGGAGTGTGAAGAACATTTCGTTGACCTGGTATAGGTCTCGTTTAGGCCACTAATTTTCGACATAATAATTTTTTTGTCTCGACTATCCCACTCACAGAGGAAACAACAGAACTTCGTATATTCAAGCAATTACTTTCATATCTCCACATATTTTCTAGGAATATTGGTTATATTTAATATGTTCTAGCAGTGATTTCATATTTTCATATGACTTTCATTTCAGTAGCTCGAGTGACCAGTGCGGAAGGGTATTTATTACCATTATGCAACAGTACAGCTTTTAAACTAACCTTTGAGGAATCTATAAACAACCACCAGTCAAATGTTTTATATTCAAACGTCAACTCCGTCATTACTGAGGGAATGTCACTGCAAAACACTATATTGCCATCTTGAGGAAAAAACTTGAGGAGTACTTATGTCGAGTTCTGTATACGGATATTCTGGTATTTTTTTTCCAATAAATTCCAGTCATGAAGTCGAGACGCCAACAGTTCTGCCATCCAAATCATTGAGATCGTTTTGAGTTATAAAATGAGGTTCTCTGTTTGAAGTACTGGGCTCAAAAGTCGGATCGGGATCTGAATTCTGGAATACATTTTCTTCGGTCACGTCATCCATGTTTACTGAAGGCTGAGGAACAGGTAAATCATCACTGTGTGGGATAAGTCTTTGAGTAGATTGTAGATTTGGATAGTTCACACATTGTCTAGATTTGTGATTAATACCTTTTATAGAAGTTTGGCAAAAAAAACAATCTGATACATGGTCTTTCGGTTCGGCCCATATCATTGAAACTGCGAACGGCATATGACGAGAGCCTTTAGCCCATGATGTTAAAAAGTGACACACTACGCACAGCAAATACTAGGAGTCCAGATTTTGTCCAAATTTCGCGCCGGAAAACCAAAATAATTGAAATAACAGTTTTTAACTAATGGTGTCAAACTACGATGTTGACTTTTAACAGTAAGTTGACCGCAAATATAACAGAAGTTATCTAGATGGTTTACACACTCTCGGCATCTTAGTATGATGTATAATACTAATAGAAAAAATCTGTTTTAATTTCATTATTTTTTCGTTAATTTATTCGGAAACACAAGTCGGTAAGCAAAATTCGCGTAATCGAGTAGGTCGATGTTTTATGAAAACTGAGTATGATTGAACAAAACTAAGTATGAGGTTTATATGCGGGTAGGTAGTAATGTTTGAAAATATGATTTGATTTCGTTTAATAAATATACTGTTTATCAGTGTAATTTATGGACGAAACCTTTACAATATAAATAGTTTCAATCGATCAGGAGAATCAGGTGTTTAAACAAATACAATGTCCCTTTTAGTGATTATATGCTACACTGTGCACAATAAATCAAGAAAATTGAAATATTTTTCAAAGAGAGTAAAATAAACACCTCAAAAAGTCTAGGCAACACTTACCAATATCTTTAAAATATGAATTTGATGATTCGAATTTATAGAAATCTTTCGGTTTTGTTAGGATGTATTGTATATAATGTATTCTCAAGAAAACAAAATAATATTTGACTTCTCCAAAGCACCTATTATGAAAAAAATTTGAAATTTGAAAATGAAATTTGGTAAAACACAAAAAAAAATCCTGAACTAATATTTTCGATACGATATAGAAGCACTTATATTTTTCAGTACCCAGAAGGTCCACCTCTGTTATTAATGCCACTTTGGCATCGTCGCGGCATGCTCAATATTAAATTGTCTATTACAGTTTGGCTTAAGTCATTCCAAGCCCCCTGAACTGCTAATCGAAGCTCCTGTTCATGATGGAAGACGTTTTGACGCAGGAGATTTCTTTTTAGGGTGTCCCATACATGCTCGATGGGATTCAGATCTGGGGAGCAGGATGGCCACGGTAGAAGATCGATATCATTCTCTTCAAGAACGTTCAAGACAACTCTTGCACGATGAGGAGGGGCATTATCTTGTTGGAAGAGTGGATTTTGACCCATTGTTTGGAGACACAGTACCACTACAGGTAAAACTATCTCATTTGCGTAAGAATTTCCCCTGAGGTTGTTCTGTATGAAAACGAGGTCACTTCTTCCACCAAGGCGTATACCTCTCCAAAACATCACGGATCCGCCTCCCTGTCTAACAACTTCTCGAGCATGCTGGAGACGGTTTCGCTTTCCAGGTTCCCTCCATATTCGAATTCTTCCCGAATCGGGATAATAACTTAATCTAGATTCATAACTGAATAGAACTGTGGCCCACCTCTCTTGATCCCAGTTAACGTGTTCTTGGCACCAAGCTTAACGAGCAGCGCGATTTCCATGGGTCACTTGTGGAACTCTTAAAGGACGTCTGGAGTGGAGTTGACTTTCGTGCAGTCGATTTCTCACAGTTTGGTCGGAAATTTGTACATTATGAACTCGTGATAGCTCTTGAGCTAATTGACATGCTGTGGTAGTACGATCTCTTCTGGCTTGTAAAACCAAAAATCGGTCTTGGGCGACTGTAGTAATCCTGAAACGACCTGTATGGCGTTCTTCTACGCTACCTGTTTCATTGAAACGCGACCATGAATGGTTTATGACACTTGGGCTACTTCCCAGAACCCTGGATACTTCCCGTTGTGAGCTCCCAGCTTGGAGCATGCCAACGGCTCGTAACATCTTTTCTCTAGTCAAATGTCGTCTTTCCATGGTCGAATCACAGAACTTGAATCACTTATTTGTGCTTACAACAGAAACAAAGTGCCAACTAACTGATTTCAAACACTGAAATGATTATAAAGCAGCGTCGCATCTGCTGCATTTTTAGTTTTTAATAAAAAAACTGAAATCTGTTGCGACACTCTACATAATTAGGTGAGAAATTGATGCAGGTGTTCATTTCTCGAAAAAAATCATCCATATTGATCGTTCTGGATACGATATATCGATATTCAGAAGTGTTCCCTAGACTTTTTTGAGGTGTTTACATACTTTTTCATTTCTCATATTTGTTATTCATTAATCAAAAAAAGAAATATTTCAGATCATTAAGTTACAAATGGAAAGTTTACTATATCGAAATAAAAGGAGAATAATGTGGAAAATCGTTATGAGAAATTAATTTGTGAAAGATATTCCTCACCGTCCCTATAACAATATCATTAATTCTTTCTGGATTACTACGAATGGGAGTGTCAAAGATTCCTCACGAAAGTTAAGACTTAGGGCCATAATAATGGAGATACCTCAGCTCAACTTTTTCTGACCGTGTGTGGACATCACTAAGAACTTGACCCAATAAATCCCAATCATATTTTCATAATTTTTCGAAACAATCATGCTGCGAGCAATGAGGATGGGCTTTGTCAGCTATTTAAACGAAATCTCCAGCAATATCGGCTAAAGTAAAATTGTTGACAATTTCTTGAGTGTTCCTTCATGAATTACTCAATATATGAACCATTTGTGGGTTGATCTGAATCTGAAACGTTCTTTGCACGAACCTCCTTCCTCGTCTAAAACTATCGCTACTCAAACCAAAACTCATTTGTCTCCAAAAACTACGAAATTTCATTCTTCTTGCCACTGTTGATATGCATCTTCTCCTCTTGAAGTGTTTGATCAGTGTCGCTTCAACATTATACATTAGTCCACTTGTTCATTTGACTGTTATTAAATTATTCTTTTTTAGTAAGATTTTCTCCATAGACCCCTCAAAGACCCAGTGGGCCCATTTCGGCCCACCAACAACTAAATTAATCCGTAAAGCTAAGGTCAGTTATTTTTCCGAAATGCTGAATCACTAGAATTCCAGTCTATTGGGGAAACAATTGAGATACATCAATATTGGACAAAAGAATAGGGCACAGATTCCTAAAGAATGTTCGGATGTTGGGGATCCGTGCCAAATGCAAGAATAGTTTGCTTCAGCCTTAGGAGTTAACTGCCAGGTCATTTCCAAGCGATTGCATGCATTGGGCATGATTCAAAAGCAAGGGACTTGGGTTTCTTATGATTTGAAGCCAAGAGACGTTAAGCGTCTTTTTTTGCCTGTGAACAACTGGTCCAGCGGCAAAAAAGAAAGGGTTTTCTTCATCGCATCGTAACGAGTAATGAAAAATGAATTCAATACAGCAATCCAAAGAGAAAAAAATTTTAGGAACTGCCCGGTCATGCTTCTACATCATCGCCTCGGCCGAATATTCACGCTGCGAAAGTTATGCTGCATATTTGGTGGGTCAGTGTTATCTATTATGAACTGTTGAAACCGAACTAAACCATCAGTATCGAACTCAATTGATGCGATTGAGTAAAGCTCTGCGTGAAAAATGGCCACAATGCGAGCAGAGACAAGAAAAAGTAATTCTACAGCATAACAACGCTTGACCTCACTTTGCCAAACCCGTTAAAACCTACTTGGAAATGGAAAGTCCTACCCCACCCGCCATATTTCCCAGATATTACACCATCCGATTATTACTTGTTCCGTTCGATGGCACATGATCTGGCTGATCAGCAGTTCCGCTCATATGAAGTGCTCGAAAATTGGCACTTCTACCGTCACGGTATTCGAGCTCTGCCAGAAAGATGGAAAAAGTTGTAGCTAGCGATTGGCAATTTTTGAATGATTCATTTGTAATCATTTTTCACAATAAAGTTGTATTTTCATAAAAAAAACAGCGAGAACTTTGTTGCGGACCTAATAAGAAAAACTCTGGATCAAATGTATCGAGCGGAAAGGTGAATATGTAGAAAAATAAAATATTTACTTGCCGAAAAAAATTTGTTTTATTCAAAAAGCCACTGACTCATCAAACCGCCCTCGTAGTACAATATTTAATGTAAATAATTAATAAAATACTTTTATTTCTATAAAATGTTTTTGCTCGTATTTTGCTGCTGTCTTCATTTGAGGACGGACAATGTTTTTTTGTGAGTTCAAACTGAAATTCGAATTCAATTCATTATAGACTCAGTTTATAATGGATCCTGATAAATTTGTTGCACTTAGTACTGCATATTTTTATCGAAAGCGCTTCAAATAGCTTGACGTAGCTCTTGAAGATAGTAGTAATCACATTTATCATAATGGAGATTATGGTATAATACCCCCTCCAGTAGATGAACTAACGGATCAAGCAAATATAGATGAAAATGAACCCAATCTTTCCAACCTGCCTCAAGATATACCAGGATAAATTGAATTACACTATGACAAATGTCAAGACAACGAGGATGAAGCCATTATTCCCATTCAGGAATATATAAAACGAAACGAAAACTTCGAATATAATTCACCTAAAACACATGAAAATTACTCCCAAATTTCAACCAATCTGGACTGGGATGCAATTGACTGTAGTATCAATAAAACGCATGGTTATATCAACCATCTAGATTTTCTGAAAGCACAATTGAAAAACGAAAGTCCAGTAAGAATCTTTGAAAAGCTGATGAATGAAGATAGTATCAAACTCAAAGAACAAACAAAATTATTTGCTACTCTGAAAAACAATCATTCGTTATGTGTTACTGCACCAGATATCAAGATTTTTGTCGGATAATTACCCTTTAGTCGATACCAAGGGCTACATAGGGAACGTTTGTTTTGGAGTCTAGATGAGGATGTGCTTATACCATTAGTGTCCACAGATATGTCAAGAAATTGCTTTCAGGGAATTAAAAAATTCTTAGATTTTGCTGTTATGGAAATTCTGAAGAGAAACTTTCAACCGTAGGGACTTTTTCATTCTCAGTAATCTATAAATGAAGCTATGATCAAATATTTTGGTCATCATTCAGCAAAACAGTTTATGGGAGGAAAGCTTGTGCGATTTGACTTCAAATGATGATCTGCACCTGGACTGAATATTGTCACAAATTGGATACTAACTATGGTGCAAAACGTCTACTGTTAGCGAAGAAATTGTAGTGAAAAGTTTATTAACTCTTGGCTCTAGAGTCGTTTCGGAACTATGAGAACATGTATCTGATTCTTCATCTCACATTATATTTTCTGATAATTATTACATTTAAAAACATTGAGAGAAAGGGTTTTGGGGCAACAAGGACCATTAGGGATAATCGCCTCAAAAAGTGTATCACCAGTTCCCAACTGAAAAAAAGAAGAACGTGGGCGATTCAATACATTTACGACCAACAAATAAATTGTTGTTTTTATATGGAAAGACCACAATATTGTGACAATGAGAACAAATTAGGATTCGGTTGACCCACTAGTTGAACTAAAACGATGGTCTTAGATTAGAAAGCCAAACATTGATGTTCCATATCCTCTTCTCTTTTCCAACTATAGCACTTTCATGGAGATTGTTGATCAATGTGTTAACAACTACAGAATATCTATTCAGGAAAAAACTGGTAGTAGTCTCTTTCCACACATATGGTTGACGTGGCTGCCGCCAATGCTTGGAAAATGCATACAGTGGTTTGTGAGGATAAAATCGATTTGTTAACCTTTGTTCGGGGCATTACCCGTCATTATACCTTCTGGTTCTACACCAAAATGTATTATACAAGAAGAAGGCGGTCATTTCCTGTAAAAATTGAAAACCAACTACGACGTAAAGTTTGTCATGCCCAAACACGTTGGAGATGTGTCAAATGTAATGTCACCTTATTCTTAGAACGAAATTGTTTTGAAATATATCACACGTCATCTTGTTTGGTTGACCTTCATTAAACTTCTTTTGCACAAGAATTTTTCGCTAGACCCCTAAATATCACAGTGGACCCAAATGTGTCCACCAATTTTTCGTTGAAATGCATTGCAAAATAGTTTTTCTTCATGTTTATGTATCAACTTTACTACTTCTTAGATATTAAAACTGTGAAAAATCAAGAATCAATTAAAAAAAATTCATGTGATCAAACGGGTTAAGAAAAAGAAAGTAAACGCTTTTAATATTCATTGATGGCAGTCCATCAAAGATTCACTAAAATATACCATTAAAATAAACAATATACTATATCAAATTATTTATCAGAAGAACATCAGATCGATAAAACTAATGAAAAAAATCCTATCGAATTCAAGTTTTTACCATAGACGATACGATTCATATTTTAGATAAGTACACCATCAAAGGGTTCCTAGGAAAGGTTAGCAACCTGCCTAGGGTAAAACAATTCATTGCTCAAAGCACCGGAGATGCAGCCTCAGAACAAGGACAGAAAACACGGAATACGACCCGCGCGCGAAATAGGAATAAACTCTACAGTAAGAAGCATCAAGTAAGAATAGCCTGCTGGAACATAAAAACTCTATTCTCCAAAGACCACGAAATAATCCCTGAAATGAACTAACACAAAATAGATATATGTGCACTTGCCGAAACCAAAAAGAATGGAAGAGGATTATCAAAATTAAACAATTACATCTTAGTATACTCTGGAGTAGAAAAAGACCAAAGAGCAACATCGGGAGTAGGACTACTAGTACATGAAAAATACGAAGAAAATATGGTAAACGTAGAATATGTTAGCGATAGAATCCTGAAAGTCACAATGTCGTTCGACCGTCCGCTACATATCCTATCAGTATACGCACCTGACATAATCAAACCAGAGGAAGCGGCGGTAGATTTTAAGAGCAACTAGATAAAATCTAAAGAAAAGGGAGACCTTACGCAATTACATCTTAGTATACTGGAGTAGAAAAAGACCAAAGAGCAACTAGTACTACTAGTACATGAAAATACGAAGAAAATATGGTAAACGTAGAATATGTTAGCGATAGAATCCTGAAAGTCACAATGTCGTTCGACCGTCCGCTACATATCCTATCAGTATACGCACCTGACATAATCAAACCAGAGGAAGCGGCGGTAGATTTTAATGAAAGTCTTCAATCACATCTAGATAAAATACCAACTAAAGAAAAGATAATCATATTAGGAGACCTTAACGCTAGAGTAGGTAACGAAGTAGTAAACGGGGTAAAACAAAAATATAACGAAGACGTAATTAACAGAAACGGCGAAATGTTGACGGAATTTTGTGCACAGAACGACTTGCGAATTAATAACTCTTTTTTCCCTCACAAAGAACAGCACAAATATACTTTCTACGATAACCGAAACAACAAATCCATAATTGATTACATTATCACTAATCGAATGTTTCTACCCCAACAAATCTTAGATGTAAGAGTTTTGTCATCAGCTAACATTGGAGCAGACCACAAGCTCGTTCTAGGAAACTGAAGATGACAACTCAATTAAAAAGAAAACACCATCTGTAAAAACTGAAAAATTTAACGTAGAATCGCTCAACAATGAGAGCACAAAATATCTTTATTCAAACCGTTGCAAACAGTATATAACTCGTAATCCAATATTGCAGCAAGATAACCCCGACATAGCATGGCTCAAACTAAAAGAAAACATATACAAGGGTGCCACAGAGGCCTTGGGAACCCGCACGGTATCACAGAACGGCCAAACCTTATAATAAACCCTGGTTCACCACTGAAGTCAAAAACATTACAAAGGAAAAAAAACAAATATATCTAGAATACTGACACCAGAGAACCGAAATAGATACATAGAAATAAGAAATAGGGTGAATAACAGAGTTCGGGAAATTAAAGAAGAATACTGGCAGAGATTTAGTGCTGAAATGGAAGCGGATATATACGGGGCGCAAAAACGAATTTGGAAATTATTAAGGGGTATGAAAAAGGACACCAATGAAACTATACAACTGAAAACAATCACAAACGAAACATGGGAAAAATACTTCAAAAATCTTTACACCGAATCAGAATATGAAGAAGAACACCCAGAAGAAGACTTAGAAAACGACATTATAAATGAACCGGTAACAATCACGAAAGAGCAAGTAGCTATGGCAATAAGTAAACTTAAAAATAGGAAAGCTCCAAATGAAGATAAGATAACAAATGAGATGATCAAATATGGAGGAGAAGCCATGAGAGAAGAGTACACAAAACTGTTTAACATCATAATTCAACACGGAAAAATACCAGTAGAATGGAAAAGAAGTGTAACAGTGCCTATCTTTAAAAAAGGAAACAAAACAGATCCTGCCAACTATCGCGGAATAACCTTATTAAGCACTTCTTTGAAACTGCTTACAAAGATTCTTGCCGATGACATAACGTCAACAATGCCAATCAGCGAAGAGCAACAAGGCTTTCGAAAAAACCGGTCCACGGTCGATGCACCATTTATAACAAGGCAATTAGTAGAAAAGTCTCTTTGTTTCATAGACTTAACGAATGCCTTCGACAGAGTCCAACTGAAGGATGTGATCACGATACTGGAAAACAAAGAGGTACCCAAAAAATATATAAGACTCATAAAAGATCTGAACACTAATACAACAACGCAAATACGAACAAACCACACCCTAACGCAGCATTTCGGAACAACGTCGGGCATCCGCCAAGGTGATAGTCTTAGCCCTCTACTATTTAATAATGTTATGGACCAACTTGTAGAGACCGTTAAAAACTTGGGACTAGGATACCGCATGGAAACCTACAAAATTAAAATCTCATGCTATACCGATGACGCCGTACTCATTGCAGAATCAGAAGACGACCTACAAAGAATGTTATACGCCTTTAGCAAACGCCCAAAAAATTTCAATATGGAAATCTCAACAAGTAAGACAAAATGCATGACCATAGCTAAGGAACCTCTGCGCTGCAAGTTAACAATAGACAACGCCACTATAGACCAAGTCATGTCATTCGAATACTTAGGGTGCAAAATAACAAGCACAGGATACCTTGAAGATGAAGTGGGGAGACAAGTGAACAAAGCAGCTGCAGTATCGGGACATCTTAAACAATCAATTTGGAGAAATAAACACCTCAGTATACCATGCAAATCCAGAATCTACAAAACATGTGTGCGACCAATTATGATATACGGGGCAGAAACGAAAGCGGAAACGTCGGTAACAAAGAGGATACTAAGAACAACAGAAATGAAAACGCTAAGAACTATAACCGGTTACACATTGAATGACAGACAAAGAAATACCGACATAAGGGAAAAATGTGAAACAGACGATATTGTAAGATGGGTAAGAAAAAGAAGAAGAGAATGGAACCAGCATGTAAACAGAATGACCACAGACAGAATAGCCAAAATCGTATATAACAACATACCACACGGAAGAAGACCCGTTGGACGACCACCTAAACGATGGCGGGACAGTTGGCAATCAACTTCACAAGAACTGCTGCAGGGAAACCGGAACTGAACAGGCGCTACGCCTTCTACACGGTGAAGAAGAAGAAGACACCATCAAGAAGTAATGTCAAGGCGATTAATGTGTTCATTTTTGGTTCAATTCTAAAATATACGGTTTTTGGATTTTTAAAATGAAATTGTAAGTTGGTGTTAAGAATAATAGTCCACTTGTCTTGAATTGACCTCATCAATATAAAACATGCCATTAGAGAAAAGAAAGTTGAGCTATTGCCACTACATTTAATACCCAAGAAAAACGAAATTTCATGCAAAACAAAAGTAACCAAGAATTGAAATCAATGAGTCCTTTGGGATTTCACGAAAAATATTGCCTGAAGAATAAATGCTCTCACTCAGTATACTAGGCAGGTCCTAAATAGAGTGCTACGCTAAATGTTGAAGTATACTTGGCAACTCTAGTTTTAACCGATTGATAGTTAAACATCAACAAACAGTGTCAGTGGCTACATAGTAATTGTTTAAATACCTGATCGTACGAAGATTGTTTATAGAGTAAATGCAATTTTCATTTTCCTCGAAGGTTCTTTATTCATTGATGTCAATTTCGTCCCCTTCTGGAAAAAACCTCTCATGTAGGTTTAATACACTTCTGTCAGCGCTTTTTCCAATCTTAAAAGTCTTCTATAATTCTCTTCTCGTTATATCGTTCATCTCCTTCACCTGATAAAACTCTTCAGTTTCATATCGCAAGTGGCAAATATTTTCTGAAAAACTCATTTCGATGGATAACCGAAAAGTCCCTACATTATTCAGTCATTTTTCTGAAAAATTTCCACTTTTTAAGTCTAATCACGAGCATTCGAGAAAAAAGTAATTATACTTAAATGAATGGTAAACTCTCCATATTGTGAAGTGTATATTCTGAATGGATTCAACTCACAGATTCAACAATATCTCTCAACAAATTACATGAGAGCAGAGTATGAATGATAGCATGTGTATTAATGGTGATACTGGAAAATTGTTATATTACTCACTTTTCCTTAATGTGCAGGTAAGTATCAAATTGGAAGTAGGATGACTATGTTTGTGTGGTTGTCCCTTTCCTGAAAGAAACTATGAATTAATTTCAAATGCATTATGAAAATAGGTTTATGGTTTTTCATGTCATATTAGTTTGGAGTATAACTTCTTTAACATAACTGTTCGATAATTAAGTATACTTGTAACAATATCACCATAAATATATTAACTGGTTAAAGAAGTGTACGAAATGTGGGGTTTGTATGGGGCCTGTAAAATAGTTTCTGCTTCTCATCATATGCATCACCAAATAAACGTATATGGCAGCTTCTGCCCGATTCCCAAACTAGATAATTTCTTAGATTATGTGTAACACATATTTATATAGACTTCTTACTTTCGAAACTCGAAATGGTTTCAAGGTTAATAGCATGTCGTTTCAATGAAACTAAATGAAATATTTTCCATATCCGAAGTTAAAACGATCGTGCAGGCTTACCACTGGGAAGTTATAGAGTAAACTTGCATTTCAGATGCAATTTTCCGACCCTAATTTAATATCGGGAAATTTTCTGCATCAGTTCCTGAAAGTTATAATTCTATCAGATTCCGCAACGAGATCAGCTTGAGATTCTCCAAGGCATCATTTACTCTAATAAAATGAACAGAGAATCGGATAAATATTCAAACGCGAATTATATATGCATAATATTCGACAATATTTCGTATTTTCCATCAAAGACTTTTCTGGAGCTTCAACAGTTGTGAGATTTATAAAATATCAATAATTCAATCTAATATCCTGAAATTTTTTTTGGTTAATGAATATCCCGCTTATCGATTCTCTTCACGATAATACTTCATTCCCATAGATATTCTAATGAAAGCTTTTTTTTCGATTTCTTGAATTAATATTCAATGCTACAAAAAAACATTGTAAGTGCGTTAGTCACTCTGGGGGATGTAAGCTCGTGTCGACAAGGTTGCTCGGGGCGCTATATACTTCATTAATTTAAAATTATGCCTAGAAAGGAGAGTTTTCCAAATTAGGACTTCTTTCGAGAATTTATAATTATTCTCGGAAAATTTAATCTTTTGTCTTAATCTTAGTTCATTATAAAATTTTTCAATTTTTTTATTAAGAAAACAATTTAGTACCTTTTTCTTCACATTGAAAAATATAAGGATATTTGATATTTCTTAGTGTACTATTCAACTATTGAATAATAAAAATTACACTATATGATAAATCGAAATATAAAATGTATGAATCAGCAGAAATAACAAAAACGTAAGCACACATCTCCTGGAAAATAATATCGATTGAAATTCTAAATATTATCAATTTTTTCCTAAATATTATTGACAGAAAATCCCACAAAAAATATTATTTTGTTCCAGAAGTGTTCTGGCTGGGATCAACTTTTCTCTATCCAAATCCCAAAGCCGCACTCAATTGATTAGTATATCCAAACTATTTATTCTTAAAACTAAGTGCAATGGCAGAGTCAGAGTCAGCTGACTCTGGGTTTTCAGAAACCAATGGAATCAATCCATTATTACAACCGGACATATTCTATGATCATATTGAATTGAGTCCTACTTCACCAAATAAAACTAGGCTAGGCTATTTCTGGTACATTTCCATTTCAAATAAGAACTAATAATATCATAAATTATTCAAAGACGACAAATACTTTTCAGGAACATTTTGAAACTTGAAAACGTACTAGACAATTATTCTGAATAGTATGAGGCCCCTTTTTGTGAAAGGCATTTTTTTCAAAACACAACTCGAAGTAGAGAAAGTAGCAATATCATTCGAGGAATATATTTCTATATATAGGGTGCGCCTGAGAAAACCTGACAATTTTTTTCTCCGTTATAACTTTCGCAATTTTTAAGCTAGATCATTCGTTCTTGCTTCATTGGAAAGCCAAGGACTAGGTTCAACAGAAATTGTATCGAAGTTTCACTTTCGGTGAAATTAAATACGACTCATTCGAAAATGAGCAATATTTCAAGATAGCTGGAACGTTTTTTTTTTTACAGAAAATTCGAATGAGGCATTCAGTCGATAATTCAGTCTCTTCTGAACAATTTGACATATTGATCTTAAAAATATTCCAAGAATTATTGAAAAAAGTAGCATGTCCAATCACTGGATTGAACCTTTCCCATCATTTTGAGTGGTCGAACTCGAATATTGAATCAGAATTGTGCCAATTGTCGTCAATAATGTTTCTCTTCTTCCCCATCATATGCACCTCCCGTTGTGAAACCTCTGAACAAAGACTGCATGCATTAACTCTTTGATAAACAAAAAATAATGAAATGGCATCGAGTTTTAGACGACATCTGGTTTGAACTCGAATTTTATCTTGGTGTTGCTTGTTTTTGACGTTTGAAATTGTTAACAATGGTTTTAACAAATGAAGATAAGCGTTGCATTGAATGTTTATTTGTGCATAGCTATACTGCTAGTCAAATATTACGCCAATTTCCAGCGTCAATTTCTGGCAACAGAGTCATAAGGTAGAAGATCAGGATGACGAGAATAATAATAGGACATGATTTTGTTTAACAAATTACGGGGGTACAGGAAGTTGTTGGGCTGTCTTCACTCGTTTAACGAAATCGATAAAAGCTTCAAGATTATTTATAACAACCTCAAGTTCTGATGCGGAATGTCAATTCAAGTAGAGAGCTTGATAATAAAAACTGAAGTCATCCAATGCCATCAATGCTAATTTTTTTGACACGCCCTGATAAACTGCCACGCGACCTTCAAATTCTTAAAATGCGAAGAAGACCACACAACAGCGGAATAGGAGACACCGAGATCATCGGCACCGAGATGCGCAAACTGCGTAGAAGATCATTTATCGAGCAACATCAGCTGCCCAAAAAACCCGAACGCTCCAAAAAATTGACGACTGAACAACTAGCACCAGCGCCAGCATCACCGACAAACTTCTGGACAAGAAGGTCAGAGGCTGTCGACCAAGCAAAGAGAACCAAACACAAAGATGACCAGAAATAAAAATAGAAGAAAAAGACGACCCAAACGACTAGCGATGATCCCTGGACGAAAGACTATCCAATTCAACGCGACAAATGCAACCACGGATATGAAGATGAAATTTCTGAAAGAACAAAGTTTTTCAACAGAAAATAGATTTATGAGGGACAACTAACAATAGCTTTCTGAAACTCAAACTCAATCACCAACAAGTGACATGAACTGACAACCGACCTAGAGGAGGAAAAGATTGACGTGATGCTCGTCAGCGAAACACATCTAAAGCCAACAAAGTACTTCAACATCAGACAAGAGAAAAGAAAACACGGAGAAACGGCGATCTTTGTAGGTAGAGAAACAAGTCACGGCGAGTTACCAAGCACAAACTCAAATAACATCGAATAGACAAGATAATTTGAAATTATTGAAGAACGATGGATTTGTTTCAATTGAATAGATTTATCATAAGGAAATAAATCAAGAATGTAATCAAATGGTTATAACCCAGTCCTAAACAAGCAGACACTATTTCACACGCTTCAACTAGTAATGATGTGAACACAACAGGCGCAGCAGAAAACTTAGAAAACTAAGATCAATTGCTTCTTTGAATTATAGCAGAGGATTTAAATATACGTTCTGCTGCTGCTACTATAAAACCAACATAAACCTTTAATAGGAATCGCAAGAGACTCTGAGAGTCTGCCAAAATCCTTTTTTCCATGTTTCAACGACTATAGATAGGTTGGAGTCGCTTATTAGAAAAGAGATGAATATCTACGATTATAAAGGATTGAGGGCTTAATTATTCTACTTCGCTTATGGTAGCCTACCGACGCTTGTACCAATCAGCGTTGAGTCTGAGGGAGCATTTTCGGTAGCTAGGCACATTGCAACTGACATAAGATGTGTCTGACATACTGTATGATTTTTAAAGAACTATAACCAAAATCACTTTCAGAATTATTTTTTTCTATTTTTATTTTAATATTTTTACATAGTTAAATCTTGTGATTATCTTTACTGAAACTGTTTACTAAAGAGTTGAGATTCATGTTCTTAAATAAAAGAGAAAGAACTATTCACTGTTCAATAAAGTATATTCTACTTTTGATAAAACACTTATACGTGAGAGACTTTTCTGTTAATTTTTGTATCACTACATATTTATTATAACACAAAGTCTGCGTTACTTTTTATTTCTAAAACAACGTCGAAAATACGAGTAATTGGGATATCTGTGCTCATTAATGTCTTACTAAGTATATAATAATATTTGAATTGTGGAGGCCGTTACTTGATGTAGATCCATGATATAAATGAGACAAAAACACAAAACACATTATTTTTCTTTCAATAACATCTATTACAGTAGTGAAAATGGTTTGATCATGAGAAATCCTTTGAGTCCACTTTTAGCAGAGATTTTATGAATAATATCGAACAGAAAATTCATACACATCCACTCATTTCCAAATTTCTTTATTGGTATAGATATGTTGACGACATCTTAGTATGTTTCATTGGAACTACTCGTCAATTAGACTTATTTCTTAATTTCATTAATTCCATCCATTTGAACATCAAATTCACGATAGAAATTGAACAGAACGATTCCATTGATTTTTGGACTTGAAAATCACTAAACGAAATAATAATCATGTTTTTCGGTCTTTCGTAAACCAACACATACTGATACAATTATACATAACTACTCATTACATCCAATTCAACACAAAGTTGCAGCTTTAAACAGCATGGTACATCGGTTACTCAATTTATCTTTATCAGTAGAAGATTATAATAAAGAGTTAAATATCTTCAAACAGATAGCCATTAATAATTCATACAGTGTGTTCCAACGAAAATTTGACCCCCTATAACTCCGAAATGAGTAACATTAGCGAAAACACCAAGACACGTCGATTTTTGTTTCGAGGGGAGCATTTTCGAAATAATTCGAAACTTCTCAGATCAACCCCTACCCCAGCAACCCTAACTTTGAAATTCATCATAGGGAATAAGGGTCGAGTGGCACCTTACTGAAAAGGTCTGTCAATTCTCCACCTTGATTTGTCATTTTAGAATTTTAAATTAACATACAGGGTGTCCCAACCAAGGGTGAAGTTGAATTCTGGAAATCCCAAATACTAAATGAAATAGATTTATTTTGGCATAATGCAAGCGCAGGTTTATGCTCGGTCTAGAAAACGACCTACACTTGTGAATTTGGAGTTGGTGCAATCAACCCCTATTTCCAGCATCCCCAACTCAAAAATCATTCGATCGATAATAGGTCAAGTGGCACCTCGTTGGAAAGGTACTGCAATTTTCTCTTCGAATTTGGTATTTTCGAAATTCAGAATCATCATATAGGGTGTCCTGAAGCAGGAACATTGAAAATCCAAATAACTTTTGAAACTGGTTCATTTCGGTATACGAGAACATGTTTGATCCGAGAATAGGACTTTCTTGTGTGGTTATAGAATTTTTGCAATCAACCCTTCCATTCAGCATCCCCAACTTGAAAATCATACAAATAATTCAAGTGGCATATCTTCAGAAAGGTTTTTGAATTCCAGAATGATTAAAGCATTTCATTCAGTTCGGCTCTCCATACAGGATGTCGCTTTCGAAAAATTCAATATCGTCATTTGAAATTATCAACTAAAATTAATTCGAAACTGTTAAAAGTATTGGGGTACGATGTGTTGAGCATCAATTACGAAGAAATAAAGCTGATTTCTGCATTGAAAATGTTCACATTTTTTCATTTCCATCTGGCGTGCAGTCATCTGTTATTTCTCATTTTGCAATGAAATATTATTATTATTCAGATCAGTTCCTCATTATTGTTGTTGTTCGTCAGTTGAAATTAATCTGAAAATGGTTTATTCCACTGAGGAAAGGGTCGAAATTGTATCGACGTATTTTCGAAATAACAGTTGTGCCAAAGAAACGGCAAGGATATTCGATAGGAACCATCCTGAAAGAGAAAGGGAGTCAGTCACCAGTACATTAAATATTTGGTTGACAAATTCCTAGCTACGGGTTCGGTGGCAAACAAAAACATGAAGTGGCATGTCCTGTCAGAAATGAGGCAACGGAAGTGGCAGTAGTGGGTCATCTACAAATGGAGAATACTACTTCGATCAGAAAACTATCTCGTCTGACTGGTGTATCAGCTACAACTATCCATAGAATCGTGAAACATCACAAATTTCACCCCTACAAGGTAAAATTAGTGCATGAAATAAACGAAGATGATCCAGATCGTCGTTTACAGTTTTGTGAAAATCTAAGTGAAAACCTAAACGCTAATCCAAATTTTCTGAATAACATCTGTTTTTCTGATGAAAGCACCTTTATGCTCAGTGGTGAAGTAAATAGACATAATTGTCGATATTGGGACACACAGAATCCTCATTGGTTTAGAGAGGCCCACACGCAAAGGCCTCAGAAGTTGAACGTTTGGGCAGGAATTTTTGGCAATCATCTAGTTGGGCCTTTCTTTATTGAGGGTAATCTGAATGGAAATGGCTACCTACAGTTGTAAGAGGAACACATACATCCTAGATTGACAGAAATTTTACAGAACGATCCAACTCTTTCTGAGGACGAAATGCGTTTTCAACAAGACGTTGCTCCTCCGCATTATGATGCTCGGGTGCGCCAATATTTAGACGAAAATTTCCCAGGAAGGTGGATTGGTAGAAGAGGACCTGTTGAGTGGCCAGCCAGGTCACCAGATTTAAATCCCTAGATTTTTTTTTGTGGGGCCATCTAAAATCTAAAGTTTATGCCACAAGACCAGAAAACCTGGAGGAGCTGCGGATGAGGATAATCACAGAATGCCAACTTTTGACTCCTGAAGTTTTCGCTAATGTGAGAACAGAGTTCGAAAATCGTCTGTATAACTGTATGGAGGTGGGCGGAGGTCATTTTGAACAATTGTTGTAATAATCAAGTTAGTTTTTGTTTTCAATTGAATACAAGTTCAATAAATCTCGTTTTCCTGTTTAGATGAGCATCCAATCAGTTTCTCCATCATCCCCTCATCCTGATCCTCACGCCAGAAAACCTCGATTGCCAAACTGAAACCAATGCCTCAGTGATTCAGAAAATAGAAAAATCTTTCTGGAACTTTGCCACTCAACCTGTAATCACTTGTATGATTTTTATAGTTGGGGATGCTGAATGGAAGAGATTGATTGCAAAAATTCCATATTCACGCAAGAGAGTCTTATTCTCGAATCAAACATAAACATGTTCTCGTATTATACCGAAATGAACCAGTTTCAAAAAGTTATTTGGGTTTTCAGTGTTCCTGCTCCGGGACACCCTGTATGCTGATTCTGAATTTCGAAAATACCAAATTCGAAGAGAAAATTGAAATACCTTTTCAACGAGGTGCCACTTGACCTATTTTCGATCGAATGATTTTTGAGTTGGGGATGCTGGAAATAGGGGGTTGATTGCACCAACTCCAAATTCACAAGTGTAGGTCGTTTTTCTAGACCGAGCATAAACCTGCGCTTGCATTATGCCAAAATAAATCGATTTCATTTAGTATTTGGGATTTGCAGGAATTCAACTTTACCCTCGGTTGGGACACCCTGTATGTTAATTTAAAATTCTAAAATGACAAATCAGAATGGAGAATTGACAGACCTTTACAGTAAGGTGCCACTCGACCCTTATTCCCTATGATGAATTTCGAAATTAGGGTTGCTGGGGTAGGGGTTGATCTGACAAGTTTCGAATTATTTCGAAAAATGCTCCCCCTCGAAACAAAAATCGACGTGTCTTGGTGTTTTTCGCTAATGTTACTCATTTCGGAGTTATAGGGGGGGTCAAATTTTCGTTGGAACACACTGTATAATCCGGATATGATAGATCTAATCATTCGTAAAAACTGTATCAGAAAGCAATAAATGAAGTATATCCTATTCATAAAGACTATAAAATATTCAACAGTTTAACATTCTACGGTTCTGCAAGTACAAATATTAAATCCTTTCTCGTCAAACAAAATCTTAATATAACTTTCAAAACTTCTAATAACTTAGGTAAACATATTAAAAATAATAAATCTCGTGTTGAAAACTCAAGTAAATCAGGAATCTATAAACTCAACTGCGGTTCTTGTGATGAAATTTATATCGGTAGGACCTATAGGAGTTTTGGCATAAGAACATCTGAACATAAACGTAGCTTCGATAAAATAAATCTGATTCAAATTATTCAAACCACTTAATAAAAGAAAACCATTCATTCAATAAAACTTTGACATATTACATATAAAATCAAACAGTTTAAAATTAGATCTCCTAGAAGCATTAGAAATAAATAGATACAAACATTCGGACAAGCTTTTAAATGAGCAGGTAGATGTAAATTATTCACCCCTACTTAACTTGTTTAATTAGTTTTTATTTCCTTCCATACTAACTGTACAATGGCTCAGTGTGGATTTTCCTGTTATTCATCCAACTTGTTCTACGATTTTATATAATACCATACTCTTCAATCTGTTTGTCATTCTTGATAAAGCTGCTGTGTCAGCGAAACGTCGTCGAATTTTTTCGAATAAAGTGTAGATTAAAGTTAAACCTTGTGTTTTTTATCTCATTTATATAATAATAAATAATTACCAAAAATAAGAGTTTTCTTCTCTAATTACGCTCATCATAATCACAGCTATGCTGTTTTTATTACGTTCTAGCTAATCAATCGAGATTTCATCATAATTTCACAGCTATGCTCGTTTTATTACCAAGATGTTGTGAAACTGAAATTTTTAGTCTCACGAGATCCCGAATTTGCGATTTCGCCTCGAGATTGCATTCTCTATTCACGATGTTCATTTTTTGTTGGTGAAATCACTTTTTTGAATTCAATTTTTTTTATTACGCTAATAATGATTTTGAGCGAAACATCCTCTGAACATCGTGTATGAATGGAATATTTATTTGTATATTGATTAATCCGGAAGGAAAATGACCGTTGATGGGAAAGACCATTAAGAGATGTACCATAAAAAATATGGAGAGCGTTTGATACACTGTCACTCTTCAGTATCCAGTTCAGCGTAGATCCTGCCGATTATGAGAATAATACTCAAATTGACAGAAGAATAATGAAATAAATAGATCTGACAGATACGATTGCGGTCGTCCCTGGCACTTCACTTTATATGAAGGACGCTGGGTTCACAACGCAATTACATGTAAATGAATATCTCGATTCTCAACACGCTAAGGTATTTCAATATCATCCACCTGCTTCGAATCAGAAATCGACGGCATAAAGGATCTCGCGCTATCGACAGTGCGAATTACGTCATAAGAGGACCTTCACAGATATTATACCGATTGAGTCTGATAGAGATGAGAGATGGGCTCAATAATCTATCAACGAGTTTAAGTAGAATGTACAGAGTGGCCCAAATTCGATGTCCGTGAACTACATAATGGAGATTGGAGCAAGAGAGAAATATGTGGCATATTTTCGATTTCGTTCTCAAGACGAAATGATGAATCCTGAAACATTTTCGAAATGTTCGATTATATTGTATTACGCTAATTTTCAGAAACTGTAATAACTTTTTATGAACATCTTTTCAATTTGCAAAAGCTTTCACATATATTAAGATGCTTGTGTTATAATATTTTCGTATCTTATCTCAAAAATGGAACGGAATCTATGGCTTTATGTGTAAACACGTTTAAGACTTTCATTCGGGGAACAATATTCACCCTTCCGTTGAATGTTGAATATCCTCCCCTGAAGGATTTGATTTTCCGTGTACCTTTCACAATCATCGTCAGCCAGAGCCACATAGCAGTGGTACATGTCATGAATAGGAGCAATAGACTGCAGCTGCGGTCTCGTTTGACCTCGTCAGTATTGCACATCCATTCACAACACGAGGACAGACTACCACCTACTTATCTCAATCTGTTGGGGTGCATAAAGTAAATGTATATGTATACATATAAAATTAGCGCCCTCGAACGTACTGACTCAGCTCCACCGGGAAATGAAGAAAACAAAGAGGTGTCTAGTTCGACTATTCACCGAAACGCTATACACTTCGTCTACAAGATGAGATCTATCGAAATATTAACGCTCAAAGTACATGCCTGGCTGTTAACTAGATCGCCAATTATACCGGGTGGGGCAACTGAAACGAAAAAGACTCAATAACTGCTAAACTATTCGTTTCTGGACAAAATGTAGAAACATGTCAATGTTTGTCTGCAAGGGGACACCTTTTAACGCACGGTGATTTTATTTTACAGCTACCCCCTAAGCAGTGGTGCACAAAATTCAATTTTTTGAATGAGGAAGATAGGTCTAGTGATACCAAATAAGAAAGCTCTTTTGATTCTCAACACAAATGTGTAATGATTTTTAAGATTTGACATATTCGAAAGAAGATACAGGCTGGTTCGTCAAAAGACGAGTTATTTTCAGTGATTGCAAAATCTGTCGATTTCGAATGAACATTCACCGAAACACTTTTGTGTTTCGAGAAAAGATATCTTTAAGAAGTGGTGTTTCCACTACACCCCCTGAGACCACCCCTCAGAAGAGGGTGTCATCCCCTCAAATCTTCGAATTGATCAGTTAGTCCGAGTTATAGGTCATTGGATAGGTATTCAGAATTATCTGATTACAGTGAACGAATTTTCAAATCCGATTACATTTCAATAAGGATATAGGGTAGATTGAGCAGAAATTCATACACAGTATAAGAGCCTCTTCACAAAGAAGCGATGATCGCTCCGTGTCATTGGTTGAATCGCAAAAAATGTTCCCCATCAAAGGCATACATGGAAAGACAACCACTAGGGTAGTGGACCGCACGCCTCACGACCTCATACGCAACCGATCGTCGTATGTGAAACGCCTCTAACAGCATGGTATCCAAGGTTGAAATGAAACGAATTCATTTGAAGTTCTCGTTACAGAAAACTATTCATCCGAAATCACACATGTGCAATGCAGATTTGTTTGTTCGTTTTTCCTTTAACGTGCTCTATTTTTCCCTTCGGCTAATGCCGAGTTGACAGAATTCCCGGGAGTTAGCCGGAGAATTCTGTCAACTCACTAACCCGGGAATTTTGCCGAACCCCTCTCGTGTCGAGGGAAGGGATCTTTAATGTCCGACACATCTCTGTTAGACAGGACCGACAGCTTTACATCTCCTCCAAAAGATGGACACTCAAGCGATTCCCAGAATCCGAAAAATCGCACCGACTTTGTGGGAATTGAACCCAGGTAACTCTGCGCAGGAGACCAGCATCATATACCCTACGCGACCGAGCCGGCCAATGCAGATTTTTCATCAACAAATGCGGCAGTTTTGTTTTTTTTCAGATTGCTTGTATCTGATGAATGAAATTCGAATTAGTTTGTTTGTTTATCTAGCTGCTTCTCACACTCACGGGTTGGATCCATACCAGTAGGTATAATGCAAATAGTGGCAGCTGCTAAATTCTCATTATGAACGACATGACGACAAAGCATTCATCAATAATACTTGTGCAAATAGGGCAGCTGCTATTCTCAATGAACGACATGACGACAAACATTTAAGTGCCAAGTACATTTGGCAGTTAGTGGAAAAATTTATAGACACTGGCTCTGTTCAGAATAGGAAAAGAAAGCATGTCCAAAGGCCCATACGAAATGAGGAAATGGAAACTGCCATGCTTGGGCAAGTAGTGATTGATCGCAGTCTGAGTAAAAGAAAATTGGAAAGTGAAATTGGTGTGAGTCGAAGAACTATTGAACGAGTTTTCAGACAATACAAATTCCATCCGTATAAAATGGAGATTGTCCAAGAATTGAATGAGGTTGACTTCGACCGCAGAGTGCAATTCTGTGAAATAATAAGTGAGCGAATCGCAACCAATCCCCACTTTTTCTACAAAATTTGCTTCCCAGATGAATGTACTTTTTTTTGACTGGCACTGTAAATCGTCATAACTGCCAGTTCTGGTCGGACTCTAATCCCAGAATCTTTCGTGGAGTACATACCCAATATCCTGAAAAATTGAATGTTTGGGTTGGCATCTATGGGAATCATCTGATTGGGCCTTTTTTCTTACCAGGAAATCTGACGGGAGAAATGTATCCCCAACTACTTGAAGAACTAATCAATCCGGCCATAACTGAAATTTTAGAAAATGATCCTAGCATTAAAAGAGGTTATTGTGTTTCAGCAGGATGGTGCCCCCGAATTTTGCACTTCCAGACAATATCTAGATCGAAAATTTCCTGATCGATGGATCGGAAGAAGAGGCCCTACAGAATGGCCCCCAAGTTCTCCCGACTTGTCGCCATTTTTTTGATGGGGCCACTCAAAGAGTGAAATTTATAAAACTGATCTAGCAGATTTGATGGATTCACGACAACGGATTGTAGTCGAGTGTAATCGTATAACCTATGAAATGCTACGTAATGTCCGGGAACGTTTCGAGCAAAATCTGTATTTGTATTTGGAAGTTGGCGGCGAACACTTTGAACATCTATTCGATTGATACCGAGTTGACCTATAAAATGTATCAGGTATAATAAATTCAATTATTTTTCAATTTTTCCCTACCCACCAACATGTAGGTAATTTTATGAATAAGCCCTATTATTTGCAAACCAAACAAACGTGTTCCTAATCTCCATCCAAAATCAGCAGACCATGCAAACACTGTACCGCTCTTTATTAATTCACCCGATATCTTCATCACAATGCAGATGAAGCAAAAACTTTGTCTACAATATTCTAGGAATGCTAAAACCTTTCTAATGAGTTTTTACTCAAACTAATTGATCAATTCGAAGATTTGAGGAGTTGAATCCTCATCTGAGGGGTGTCTGAGGAGGTGAATGCAGCACTGCTAATAGATATTTTTCCCCCAAAATACAACAGTATTTCGGTGAATGTTCATTCGAAATCGACAGATTTTGCAATCACTGAGAATTACTAGTCTTTCGACGAACCAGCCTGTATCTTCTTCCGAATACGTCAAAACTCAAAAATTATTACTCATTTGTCTTGAGAATCAAAGGAGATTTCCAATGAGGTATCACTCGAACTATCTCCCTATTCAAAAAATTGAGTTTTGTGCACCCCTGCTTAGGGAGTTGATGTAAAATAAGATCACCGTAGATTAAAAGATGTCCCTCTTCAGACAAAAATTGACCTGTTTTTGCTATTTGTCCAGAAACGCATAGTTTAGCAGCTATTGAGTCTTTTTGTTTTAGTTTCCCCACCCGGTATATGGATACTTGATGCGCTCCAACGGATTGAGATGGATAGGTGACAGTCTGGCCTACCAATAGCCATTCAATAGCATGTCGGAGAAATGAAGCCCAAACACAGAATTATTATAAAACAATCCTCCAGGTTTAGGGACCGTTGGTGTTGAAAATTGTGGATTTTCGCGACTACAGTAATGGAAATTGTTTCTGTTGACCAATCCATTCTTATATGTTCATTCATACCTATATATCAAGATATTTTTATGTGGATTTATCATATATTTGTTTGTTTGTTATTCCTTTAACGTGCTCTATTTCCGACGTTCGGCCAATGACACGCCGGGGTTGAACTCACCAACCTGGGAGTTTTGCCGAACCCCTCTCGTGTAGATGGAAGGGATCCTTAATGTCCAACACATCTCTGTTAGACAGGACCGACGGCTTTACATCTCCTCCTAAAGATGGATACTCAAGCGATTCCCAGAATCCGAAAAATCGCACCGACTTTGTGGGGATTGAACCCAGGTAACTCTGCGCAGGAGACGAGCATCATATCCTCTACGCCTCCGAGCCGGTTATCATGGATTCATTCGCATAACCGAACTCTTCTACCATAATTCACCCGAACTTATTCTTAGGGTGAGACTATTAACCAATGCCACTAGGAAAACATGGAAACAGGGTACCTACCCTATTTATGACATCCGACAGGACTAAACCACTGCTGTGTGGCTCTGGTTGACGATAAGTATGAAGGACAGATCCGAAAACCAGTTCTTTCAAGGAAGGATATCTAACATTTTAGGGAAAAATGAATATTGCTCCTTGAATAAAAGCCTTCAATGCATTGTCATACATTTTAATGATTTGATTATCAATTTTCTTCTTTCAAATATAATTCATAGTTGATTTGAATTTTAAAATATAACAAAAATACAGGGATTTCTAATGTAATTTTTATCAACAAACATTTCTTGAAATCTGTAATTGGAAAATCACAATTGTCCATATTTTATTTGGAAATCTGTAAGTAAGGTTAGGGTCCGTTTAAAATATGAAGCCAAAAATGTGGCGGCGCTCAAAATAATTATTCAATTAACCGAAAATTCGATCATTATAATAGGCCAAATCAGCAAGTCATAGTCTGTACCGACTATGACTTGCGGTCATATGTCCTTCATCGTCAAGATTTCATCTGAATTTCTCTACGGAGAAACTTGGTCATAATAAGGAACTATGCTGGGTTGCAACTTAAACAAAGGTTAACATAATGAAATGATAATTATTTCTTGAATAATGAATCCTTTTAATATTTACGCCAGCTTAGACAAAAAGGTGTGTATATTATTGCTATATTATACATACAACTAAATTTATATGAAATCATCCGATATTTTGAATATTACCTCAGGGATTTTGGAAATTTTGAAGGATTGTTAGAATTGATCCTTTTGAGATATTTCAATCGAAAAAGAAATAAATTAAGGTTTATTTTAAGAAAGAAACAAATAGAAGGAAATAAGAGACTCTTTTCGCAAGTAGTAAAATATTAAAATTGTTTTCCCATGGAGTAGGTGATTTTTCTTCCACCTCAGTAGCTTTTATTACTTCTTCTTGTCCTTATACAAGCCTGAATTCCCTAGGCATGCTTTGGATTAGGTTTTTGACCTCCTCTGAGTTGATATTCTGCCACTTTTCTGTGCGGCCTGGATGAGCTGTTGTGGGGATCTTGGATTATCCTTGCACGATCTAATTTTCCTTTTCAGATTATCCATAAATGTTCAATAGAGTTTTGGTCTGGAGAGCAAGCTGGGCAGTCCAAAATAGCGATTCCCCCTGTTTTTAGATAATGTCGCGCGAGGTTGCTGGTATGCGGACGAGCATTTTGTTGCATTAAAGTGAAATTCTCACCGTGGGCACCTCCGCAGAGTCTCACTATGAGCTTCAGTACTCAAAAAGCTGTCTTGTTCTTCAAGAGTGAATCTTCCTACGACTTCTTCTAGGCCTATTTTGCAGAGATTGTATCTCCGCGTATCGGGTGTAGGTTTTTGAAATCACTCCCTGTTATACCCCCATTGTGGCCGCTATATCTCCCTGTGTCACAGCTTCTTCAACGAGAGAATTTATTCGACCCCTCTGCACATCGGACAATCCAACATAAGGTATTTTCAATTATGATTATAGGCTTTTTTAAATTTTGAAATTTACAGTTTCAAATCTCAGTAACGACTTAGTACAAAATCTCGAACACGTGGTGATAATTCAATATTTCTTATCGTACTATCCATTTTTTTACAACAAAAACTTCATTCTTCACGAGTATTCAAAGATCCATAGTTAAAACAATCAATAATGTGAAATACCCAGTGATTCGATATAAATTTGGTTGTGTATATACTCAGAATACATATTCACTTGATATCCGAATAACAATATATTTGTATTGCAATATTTGTAGTATTTCCTGGATATGCCAATGACATAAATTGGTTATTCAGTTAAAAATAAGTTAAAGTGAACAACAAAAATATATAAATTGTCAATTTTGATATCAGTTGATTAGCTTCCATCTATATGACTCAATCAATAAAATATTAATTAATTTTTTTACAAAAATAACTTCTCATTAGTATCAACCTTCATGCTAATAGAAAAAAATTTCAAGAAATGGAAACTTTACTTCCTTTTTCCACATCCAACGATGATAAGTAATAATTCACTTGGTTGAATAGACAGATTATGGGTTTTAGAGAACTTTCTTTTTGCTTTTTTCCTCTGATTGTTGATGTTGAAATATGATTCGAATATCTTTCAATTATAATAAAAATATTCCACAATCCAATATGAATAGAAATACAAAATAAAAGAACCAGTTATCGGAAGGTTCTACGTGCATTATTTTGCTCCCAAACCGTCGCCAATTTGAAAGTGAAATTTATTATTGAAAATTATATATTAGGCAACATGAGAAAACACCATCAGTTTCCAGTTAACCACATAATGTCAACGGTATATCGATGGAAACATAAAGAAAGCTTCCATTTGAACGAAATGCACTAACAAAAGTCACGCTTTGATGTTCTTCTATAAATTCAAATACAACCAAAGTTCGACAACTATTATGCCAAGGAAAACTCTATTGACAATACAAAAGGTAATTTATTTCTACAAAGAATGTCTCAATCATAATTTTTCATTTTATGACAAAATATTGTGAAGTGAGTAGAAACTTTATGTTCGAAATGAATATATACAGGGTATTTCCTAAATATGCTAAGATACATGAATTAGGGGTTCCTTACCTAAAATGAAAAAGATTTGTCACACTTTTTTCTAAGTGTCCCCTTCTTCGAGATAAGACTGCTGAAAGTCGAAACAATTTGTGGTTTTTAATTTTTTTTTCGCAAACGAAGTCTCTTAGAGTCGACGACTGCCTGATTATTAAAATAAAGTACAAAGGAGGTTAAGTTTTGATTCCGCGTGATCCTCTGATTTTTACGAACTTGCTATTCGATTTAAACGGATGCAATTAACCGTGAATCTCGCCTTCACGATGACCGTCAACAAGTCGTCAAACATTAGAAGTTTGCGTAGTTATCTTGAAGTTCTGTGTTACGCTCATGGACTAATGTATATCGCGTGCCCCCTCGTCGGAAGTCAGAACGTAGCTTTCAAAAATTTACCATTGAATGTTATTTTATTTCATTTTTTTATGCAAATTGAAAACGTTCAATTCATTTGATCTACAAACGGGTATTTTTTTATAGATAGCCATTTTAATTAACTCATTAAGCTTTAAGTACTACAATCAAACATCTTCATGAGTTTTTGATAGAGAACGATGTGTATCATATCATATAACTCATTGCACTTGACGGAGATGAATAAAATGTAAAAACTTTTGTTTGTTTGAATTATAAGTTCGAGGTTCTAGCGTTTTGGGGCATGATAATGTCTACCAAGTCAGCTAGTTGTTAGTTGAATAAATGAAGAAAATGTCGTTTGATATCTGACATTTGAGAGAGACTTGATACAAGTTAAATTCGAACCGCTATCTGCTTACTCATTATTGAAATTCATGTAATTTAGATTAAGTGAGAGGTGACCCCGTTTCAACCAAATGCAGTTGAATATTCCATCTCTGATTTGAGAACTTCAAAATCCTCATTTTCTTCAATTAACCGGTGAACTATAGAATTGTTGATCCGAAAAAATAGAACACGTTCAACGGAGTAGCACGGGTCCAATTTGAAAAGAGGAGATAATTAAGAAATTCTTCCAGTTTGGAGGGTGACAATTAAATGGCATTCTCGGCATTTTGCACCTCACTTTCCACCGAACGAAGTCGAACGCCGATGATGAATACGAGTCAATCGGTGGCCAGTTATAGATTAGAATGTTCGTAGCTGCCGTGAAATTCCATGGTTTTTATATATTTGAAACTTTCAATGGGAGACGGAAATATTTAGGCTATTGATTTCATGAGAAATATAAGTAGCACTTTCATTAATCTGGGTTGCAAACTATGATCACAAAAAAAGAGGACAACCTAAAATCTCAAAACGATGCATTTCGAATGACATATTTTCAATTCAAACTGGAGCGATTCAATTTGGAAAAGAGTATATACCGGGTGGCCCACCACTTTCGCGACAGAAGACTAGCCATATTTTACAGCCGATTTTGAAATTTGTTTTGCACAGTAATATGTAGTGCTTTAGTGATTACAAACATGAAAAATTTCAGACTACACAGTTACATACCAAAGTTATGATTCTTCAAGTGGGACATCCTATATTTTGTTTCATTTATAACTGTTTGAAGAAAAATGAATGTTTGACCGAAATTCTCTTAAATAGTTTCCGAAATATTCGACATTTTCTGAAATCTGAGGACTATAAATAAAAACTTTTATGCCCTCAATATTGATTTCAAGGCTTCAGACGTACAAATATTGTCCATAATTAGAATTGTGATAGTAATTGTTGTTGCTTGAAGATATGACAAATTTTGTTGATCTTTGTTACACATGGTGTTCGAAAACGATTTTTGAAATTGGGACTCATTCAAATCTCATTTCACTGTTTTTCAAATGGCATACTCTATGTCCAAATCGTCGAGTATGTGGTATATTTTAATACCGTTTGAATGGTACTTAGATTTCCTATACCTATTTTTGGTTTCGTAGATATTCGAAAGTTTAGCCAATTTTTATCGAATTTCAAGAAATATTCCGATTCTCACTCCAATTTATAGCTTCACACTGGTTTATGTCTATAGGAAAGTATAATAGGTATTCATTTAATCACATTCAGTGAATTAAATTCCATCATTTACTTAATTTTGATAAAGGGATGATGCTCAATACCGGCAAATCGGATCAAAGTATTCAAAGAATCGAGATCCATTTATGGCATTCCTGGTACTCAGTAGCTACCTACCTAAACTTTTTAAACGGTTTTATTTAGCTCACCCCGTTTGTTTTATTTATTCTTGGGTCAAATTTAGTAATTCAAATTTCACCCTCTTCCTGTCAATCGATTAATCTGAAATTTTGTATACACTTTGGATTTTGGTGACAATAGAATTATATTTATTCATTATCATTATAAATACAAGATGGCCGCCGCTACAAAATGGCGGATAATTTATGTTTTATTAATCCCATCAATATGGGTATCAAATGAAAGGGCTCAACAAGCAGAATACAATATACTATAAAAAATTGAAATCCAAGATGGCGGCCGCTACAAAATGGCGGATAACATAGCTTTTATCAATCCCATCAATATGGGTATCAAATGAAAGGGCTCAACAATCAGAATACAATATAGTATAAAAATTGAAATCCAAGATGGCGGCCGCTACAAAATGGCGGATAACGTAGGTTTTATCAATCCTATCAATATGGGTATCAAATGAAAGTGCTCAACCAGTAGAATACAATGTATCCAGCCTGAATTCACCACCCAAGTCAAGATTTTGTATCGTGTTGAGGACTGTGTGGCGTTAGGGTGGCTAAAAATGATACGTCGTTAGCGGTACACCACCCAAGTTAAGGTGAAAGTTTAAAACGCGCCGAGGAACACCTGTTTTCAAACAGCCAAACATCTCCAACCAGCTACACATCTCTGGCGTTTATTCACGCTCTGTGAATTAACTGAAAATATGCGTCAGCAAGGTGACCAGATTTTCATTGATATTTTGAATGCTTTGAGAGTCGGTGAGCTAACAACCCAACATTTTAGTATTTTAATGGGAAGATTTCTTCAAGACACGAGTGATGTGTTTGCTATAGACAAAGCGTTAAGGGTATACCCCACAAATCAGCAAGTTAACGACCACAACTCTGCTGTATTGAATTTGTACAGAAATAATGGTGCTCGCATTTACAAAATAAAAGCGCAGGATCAGCTAGTACACGCCACACGAAATGCAGACAATGTGGATATAGCTACAATAATACCAGCTGATATCAACAAAACTGGGGTTTACCAGCGGAACTGGAAATATTTGTGGGGCAAAAGTCATGCTACGGTCCAATATTGACGTTTCAAAGGGATTAGTAAATGGCGCTATAGGCTACATCACCGAAATCGTTTGGCCTCAATTTCGTCGAACTCAGATGTATGCAACAGATGTACCTTCCGTCCGAATTGATTTCGCAAGAGACGGAGTACATCTTATACACCGAAAGCCATACAGTTTCCAGCTAAGTACAATTATGGGACAGCTGAAAGAAGAATGTTGCCTTTAATACTATCATGGGCTTCTACAATACATAAAATGCAGGGCAGCACTGTGGATCACGCAGTCGTATACTTAGGTGCGAAACTGTATGAAGAAGGTCAAGCCTATGTGGCTCTTAGTAGAGTAAGATCTTTGCAGGGACTACGTATAGAGGAGTTGGATTGCAATAAACTAACGGGCAAGAAACCTTGCAATAATGAAGCACTAAATGAATTAAAAAGAATGCGAAATAAAAACTAAAAACTAGAAAATAAAAATAGGTAAAAAAACTTTTTAAGTTAAACGGTTTTATGTTAAACATACATTGCACTGTTTAAGATAAATGTACTAAAAACCAAAAAATAATAAAATAGATACAGTCGTGGGAATTATAAACATATGCATAGACTAGACTAAAATAAAACCGTGGGGCACGTCAATTGTCTACAAATTATCGACTTAATGTGCGATAAAAGAATCGTTTAATTCGTCGTTAGGCAGTTGGCCCGCAGACGGTGAGTAAATTATTTACTATTTTCTTGCTCATGGAAATTCTAATAGTTATACACTCCATGTAAATAAAAGAGATGTTTTAACTAGTTTATCGTTGGACATTCACACTGCTGGCTGGCGAGGAATCGTTTCACTGCTTGTTGTTTGTCTTTAATCGACAAAACATATGACAAAAGTACTACTCGCTCACCACTATGAAACCCTAAAACTCGCTTATAATCGAGCTTGCTAGCTTGTTTCCACATTCTAGCCCTACTTATCACACGTCCATCGTTGTCGGTTGCACAACTGCCTAATAATTATAGTGTAACATTACAAAACAAACATTTTAATCAACGATTGTAGACAATTGACGTGCCCCACGGTTTTATTTTAGTCTAGTCTATGCATATGTTTATAATTCCCACGACTGTATCTATTTTATTATTTTTGGTTTTAGTACATTTATCTTAAACAGTGCAATGTATGTTTAACATAAAACCGTTTAACTTAAAAAGTTTTTACCTATTTTTATTAATGTGGCTGTTCAATATTAGGGGTTTAATATAGTTGGTGTCTACAAATTCCCGTAAAAGGTCGTTGTTGACGCCTATTAATACCATAAGGAAAAAATATTGTCAGTTTTGAATAGAAAGAGTTTCGAGTACGTATCCGCGAATAGTATTCACAATTTCATTTTGTTTTACTGTCGGTTGAAAAATTCCAATTTTAAGCAATTTTGCTATTCGATATACATTTCAAGTTGAGGATTTATCCAATACAAGAACGAATTGATATAAGTTTTCACTCCGCGAGTGCCAACAAAACTGTTTTTTAGCGTCAATAGTTTAATCCGAAAGATACTTGAATCGAAGACATCCAGACAGAAATATGTTACTGGAAACATTTCGTCAAACCGACAACGTAACTAATCCAAAAATGAACAGACGAAAGCCGGTTACAGAAGTCGTTGAAAATCCAACTACAAATAAGAAGAATTCTTCAGTTGAATGAGTGGATAACAGGTCGAATGACTAAAACCAGATCATTTAATCGCCGACGTTTCGATTTATTTAAAATCTTCTTCAAGGCTCTTAGAATGAAAAAGGATTCATAAAAAAATCATTAAATATAAAAGAATATCAGCAATGTATAACAGTCCGATTCCTCGAATTATTCATTTATATCTCTCAGTTTTCATAATTTTATTAATAATTCAATTTTATTTCATCAAGTTAAATACTCAAACAGTTTAGAATTTCGAATCAGGAATCTACAGGTAATCATTACCTGTATAATCTAACCCAATGAATTATAGTTATATCCGTAAGGTGTCGCTGCTATTGATCTGGGTTGTTCACCGGTTAATTGTGAAGTCAGTACTTGAAAGAAGATCGTTTTACCGTTTCTGCGGGAGAACGGAAAGCAGTACTCATTCTATGTTTCATTTCCACTTTATTATTGTGAAGAGAATAGTTTCGCTTTGTATTAGTTTTTTTTGAAAATCAATAGTTTTTTTATAAAACCGAGTCTATATAAGTTCGGAATTCATTAGATTCGCTCTCTCTCCATTTAGAAATCTTCGGAATCGTTTGTAATTTTATTGAAGCTGTGTTGTAGCGATTGGAGTGAATAATTTTCATTAATAGAAATTGAGTGTTCTTTGATTTTCTGGATGAATTTCAATCGTCTGAGGCATATCAATTCTGTTTATTTTAAAATTATATGTTCGAGAGATATGGTATTCTTATAGATTTTTCTTCACCGTCAAGATATTTTGAGTTTTCATCTTTATGCCAAACCTTGATATCTTACGACTGGGGTAACCACGTCTTAAGGGAACTAGTCTTGCCACGTAGGGCAGTCACCTTGCGAACGATATTCAGCCAAACAAGTAACCTGTAAGCTGTACGATACAGGAATACCAGAAAACTGATGTAAAACACCAAATCCAATCATCGTCGGAATTAATCTCATTCCTAAAAAGCTAAGTGTTTCTTTTATGATCAAATTCTTCTCTTCTAATGTTCGTTTATATTGTTTTAAATTGAAAATTTGTACTATGTAATTTGAAATCATCTCGTCTGAAACTCCTTCTCCTTTTGTTATTGGTTAAACTTTTTAGTTAAGTTTTTTTTGTATTAGTTACCTTAATAATAGTAAGTAATTTATTAATCAGTTACTGTGATTTTGATATTCATCTTGTAATGAAGCTAGTTTAATGAAGTGGTGAGTATTATTCCTAAGACTATATCTAGGACCTAGGTTCTAGACGAAGATCTCACAAACTGAGATTAAGGGACTCTGATCTAGCTAGGCATTGGTATCAATAGATAGTGTCAATTGTAATTTTCTTTCAACTAGCCTTTCTATAATTGAATCTCATTAAACTTCATCATTTAAATTTCTTAGTTCCAGTAGAATTGAAATACTTCTTCAATTTTAAATAAAATTAGAAACAAAACTATTACATGAATGTATTGAATTTTAAGCCAGTTGTCATTTTCTGTTCCATTTTTCCGAAGTTATGTCGATGATATTTGTACTTGAGTTCCGTCAGACAAAATCGATGAACTGCTTCATGTATTCAATCAATTTCATCCTCGACTTCAATTTACTGTTGAAGTAAAGGTAAAAAATAAATATTCTTAGATGTTCTCCTCATTAGAGACGAAAACAAAATTAAAACAGATTGGTACCACAAACCAACTTTTTCAAAATGATTTTTGAATTATTATTCGGAACATCCCATATCACAGAAACTAAATATTATTCAAAATTTGAAACAATGGACTTTAAAATTGTCAGATAAAACTTTTCATATCACTAATATCAACAAAATTCGAAAACTTCTTTCAAAAAATAATTATCCTTCTACACTCATCAATAAGATTTTAACAAGAACAGAAAATGACACTGTATCTGACAGAACTGAAAATAACAGTAATAAAAAATACTTCATAATACCATAGATACATAACTCTTCTGACAGATTAAAGAGAATTTTACAAAGTAAGAATGAGAGTGTTGTTGTGATCTCAAAAGCAGAAAACGCAAATGGAAAGTTTTATTCTAAATTGAAATCAATCAATCCAGAAAATCAACAAAGCAATGTTATTTATGAGATTTCATGTACAAATTGCAGTGAAGTTTATATTGGTCAGACGGGACGCTATCTAGATGCATGCAAGAATTTCAGAACATCAGAGAGGTGTTGTAAATGTTCACAATCCTGTTAAACGAAAACTGAATGACACCGCTTTGGCAGAACATGCCTTGAAAGAGTTACATACTTTTAATTTCGACGATGTGAAAGTACTCGGTAGACAGAACATTTTATAGAAAAATGTTGGTTCTTGAAATGATTGAAATTAAGAAAGAAGAAAACTCTCTCAACAAAAGATCAGATTTTGATAACGTAAATACTTCTTATTTTAATCTAATTCGAAAAATTAAGAGGTAGAATAAATGTTAACCCTTGATTAGAGTCTATTAATTGTAATTTCACGTTCATATTTCATCATTGATTGTCTTGTCGACGCGATACGTAGCCATCCCCTGCAGACGGGCGGCATGATAATTCAGTCTGTATCATGCTGTGTTTGGTAGAATAGAGTAAATGCACCGTTCGTTCGTTCTCTTATTATTAATGGTGACTCATAAAACCAACTTGTTATGTAAGTAACTCTGCTTTTCAAATCTTCCTAATTAGCAACTGTCCTCGTCAATCATAAATGTTTTTACTGAATTTTTATTTATACATCTATCAGTCATTTTTATACAGGGTGCTTCATCCGAAACTAAACAGTGGCTATATCTACCAAGATATTCTTTTCTGATCAAAACTCAAAAATAGGTAAATTTTTGTGTCAAGGGGGACATCTTTTGAGGTACAAAACTTGCCTGAAATATCAACCTCCTAAGCGAGGGTTGAGCATTTTGAATAGGGAACATGGATCGAGTGATGACTCGAAAGAAAGGTGGTATCTTTGTCTACATCGCCTGAACGAATTTCTATTTTTAATTGAAAACTGTAAAAGATACAGGGTGAGAAACTGAAAGATAGGGAAGACTATTTCCCTGAGACGATTCAAGTTTCAGTGAAGTAAAATGGAACAGATACATGCTGATCAATGACAGTCATCATCTAGTACCATCCTCATCTCGATTTTCAACCCCTAGAGTAGGGATGACCACCCTCGAGAATTTGGAAGAGGGTAGATGGGTTTTATCGTTTTCTTTCAAGATTCATAATCATTCCAATGTTTCAGCTGCTCACTCAGTAATTTTGATGGAGAACGAAAACTTGCACACCATTGTGGAGAAAAACAAAAATCCTTTCTCAGAAGGTTATAAATGGACCTATCTTCTGCTTTAAAAATAACACAGGGTGGTCACCCCTGCTGTAGGGGTTGAAATTTGAGATGTGAATGGTGTTTCGGAAGATGACAGCCTTTGATCTGGAATGAATCTGTTTCATTTTTTTGCACTAATACTTGAATAGCTCAGGGCGATTGATAGTCTCCTCTATTTTTCAGTAGCTCACTCTGTATCTTCTACAGTTTTCAATCAAAAATGAAAATTCGTTCACGGGGATGCATACGAAGATAATGCCTTTCTTTCGAGGTATCACTCGACCCATCTACTCTCTTCCAAATTTTCAAGGGTGGTCACCCCTACTCTAGGGGTTGAAATTCGAGATGAGGATGGTACTTGATGATGACTGCCATTGATCAGCATGGATCTGTTCCATTATACTTCACTGAAACTTGAATAGTCTAAAGGAAATAGTCTTCCCTATCTTTCAGTTGCTCACCCTGTATCTTTTACAGTTTTCAAATTAAATTAAAAATGGAAATTCATTCAAGGCGATGTAAACAAAGATATCACCTTTCTTTTGAGTCATCATTCGACCCATCTTCCCTATTCAAAATGTTGAAGGATTGCAACCTCCGCTTAGGGGGTTGCAATCCCAATCCAAGTTTTGTACCCCAAAAGATTGAAACAAAAATTGACCTGTTTTTTCTTTTGGACCAGAAATGAATATCTTGGTAGATATAGCCTCTGTTAGTTTTCGTTGAAGCACTCTGTATATGATTTACATGATTTTTAGACTGTTCTCTGGTTCTCTTGAAAGTTTGAGAAAAAATTAGTTTTTTCGAAATTTTTTAAAAATTCAATATCCTTCACATTGCTTATATTCTTTATATTGTTTCGAGATATTTTTATGAATCCTTCTTCATTCCTAGAGCCTTGAAGATTTTAAATAAATCAAAACGTCGGCGATTAACTGATCTGGTTGTAGTCATTCGACCTGATATCCACTCATTCAACTGGAGAACTCTTTATTGGTCGTAAATCAATTTCAATCAGAATAATATTGCCTATGAAACGGGAATTAGTATAGGAAGTATATCCAGAATCTCGAAAAATCACGAATTGCATCCGTATCATATTCAGGTCCACCGGGAGCTATCGGAAAGGGATTTTGAATGTCGGCTTGAGTTCTGTTTATGGATGTCGGAAATGATCGGAAGAAAAGAAAATTTTGCAAAATATATTATTTCCGGATGAATGCATTTTCCACAACAACTCCCTAGTGAACCGGCACAATTTTTATTATTACGATGATCAGAATCATCAGCATCGATGGACGTTTAATATTTGGGGTGCAATCTTAGGCATGTCATCGGACCATTTTTTTCAATGAGCACTTAAATATATTTTTCAGGTTTCTTCGTGATCATCTACAAGAATGATTAGAAGCTATGACGATCGACGTAAGGCAACAAATGTGGTTTCAATTGGACGGAGTAACTACACATTTCACTGCCAATGTGCGGAATTTCATGGACATACACTTTCCTGATGAATGGATCGGAAGAGGTGGATTACGAAATTGAACTACAAGATCGCCTGATCTAACTTGCCTTTACTTTTTCCTATAGGGGTAAGTGAAGGGAATTGTATTTCAAACTCCGACGGCTGATGACATGAAAAATAGAATAAGAGAAGCATCTCGATCGGTAACACCAGACATGCTAAGTAACATTCAGAAGAACATTTGAAGGCAGCTTAACGTTGAATACCGTTCAAAATGGAGGCCATTTTGAAAAAAAAAGTTATTCTCCCTATATTTTGTTTTCAATATTATGTTTGAAGTATGAATTGATGTGATATTATGAACTCAAATTCTCATCAATTTTTTTAATCAATAGTTGTTAGATGGTTACGATTCATTATAATCAAACACGGGAATGATTTCATCTAATTTGGTTTTTTTCTTGTGAGGCTACACTCGGTTGAAATCGAAATTGGAGTGAAAAATTGGAAATCTTTTCAACTTCCATTAAAATATACCACCTACTCGACCCTTTACATATAGGGTATCCCATTTGAAAAAAACAGTGAAATGAGATTTGAATGAGTCCCAATCTTAAAACTCGTTTTCGAACACCCTGTATAACGTAGATCAACAAAATGTGTCATATTCTTGGGACACAACAATTACTATCATATTAGTTGTACATCTGAAGCTTTGAAATTTTTTGTCCTCAAATTTCAAAAAAGGTCAAATATTTCGTAAACTATCAAAGAGAGGTATAGTGTAGTCTAAATTAATTGCAGAAATATTATAATCAGTGCAGAGAACTTTTTCAAGAACAAAAACAACTCTATTAAATAAAATCAACTTTACCTATCGTTGATATTGGAAAAACAAAACCGTAGGACAAACAATAAATTTCCGTACGAAGTTCGATTTTACATAATATTTTAAATAACTTCAAGAACAACCAAACAACTTATCAAATAACTCGGAAACGAAAGAAGCTAGCTTGAGTCTGTTCAAGGCAATGAATTTCTCACACAAAAAGAGTACGGAAAAGAGGGGCATTTTTGTCCATTCAGAGTATTTCACATCACTGCAGTACTAAAACAACAATATCTGTTCACCCTATATATGAGAAAATTTCAAAATTAATATTGTTTCTTGGCTGGTATTCTCGAAAACTTTTTGATGGATATTTGCAAATCAAGCAAGCTACATCAATAATCTCTACGCTTGTTGGAGTACCTACTTGATTAGATGTTGAGGTTCAAGTAATATTTGCTATAAGGCCATGTTTTGTTTTCACTGTTCCTTGCCATTGAAGAAAATGTAAAATGGATTCTGTGATAGCCCAGCATCGACTTCATCCGTTCGCTGGATATGAACGTCTTCAACTTACATGGAAGTTATATATTTTGATGGTTCCTTTTCAATATGAGGTTGTTGTGGTCTGTTCATCAACACATAAGATGAAAGGAAAGTATTATAGCTCTGCCTGCAAACTATCTTGTCCTGTTTCCTTCAATTCTTCTTCAGATGGTGTATCCGAGTTACATACTCGATTGAGTCTAACATTTCTCATGGGCAACAACCCAATTCTGAATAAATTAACTCGAATTGAAGCAGAGAGTCGAGTAACTTCTGAACTGACACCAAGATCGGGTGCGTCTAACGGGTAGATATTGCATTTTCTCCAGCACAATAATTGATGTTTCAACTAAAGCATGATATGCACCACAGGACCAGATTTTCAAAAACCTGATTTATGAAGTTTAGTGTGAGTATACTGCTTTAGTTTTTGACCACCTAAAAGGAAAATACTACAGCTTTCCTGCAAAACTATCTCGTCCTGTTTTCCTGAATTCTTCTTCAGGTGGTGTATCCGAGTTATGTAAACGATTAAGACTAACATTTCTTATGGGTAGCAACCCAATTCTGAAGAAATTAACTCGAATTGAAACAGTGAGTCGAGTAACATCTAAACCAAGATCGGGTGCATCTAACGAATAGGGATTGCTTTTTCTCCAAGACAAATATTGATGTTTCAACTAAAGCATGATATGCCGCTCAGGACCAGATTTTTACAAACCTGATTTATGAAGCCCTCGGGGGAACCTGTAACCCCTAGAGGGCGCGTCCCCAGGTGGCGGATCTGGGAAAGCCTCCAAGAAATGGGTGGTAGGAGGGAAATCAGATATCCTCCGCGGACCAACAGGTACACTCGGTAGCGTCTGATCCGGAACGGTCGGCTGCCAACAGCGTCTGATCTCCATGTTAGGAGTGGCTGAAAGAAAACTCACCGACTCGCACGGCAAGCGTGGTGTTTCAATTGCCATTTCCTATTAACGCATGCAATGTCAAATCTCAAAACAACAATACCCCAGGTGAGTAGGATTACAAATCCAGAATCTCACACCGAAAGGACGGTCAGTCCAAAGGATTTTGTGGGAGACAGAAATTTGACTGGGAAAATTCTAAATCTGAGGGTTGCAACATACAACGTCCGAACCCTATCGTCAGAAAGCAAGATACTAGAACTGGAAGAGGAATTATTCAAAATTAAGTTGGACATTGTAGGCCTCAGGGAGGTAAGGATGAAAGGAGAGGAGTGGATAACACTGAAATCAGGACACGCTCTCTACTATGTCGGCATTAAAGATGTCACCCTTGGTGGAATTGATTTTCTCATACATAAAACTCATGTTGGTAATATTTCGATGGTAAAGAGTATTTCTTTTATATTTTTATAGGTACCAACGAGTTGCATGTCTAATTCTGAGTATAAACACAATATACAGCCTCAAAATCATCCAAGCTAATGGACCTACATCACACAGCTCCGACGACGATACTGAACACTTCTATGATGATCTTCAAAAAGCACTGAAGGATACAAATTCGCACTTCACTATCATCTGCGGAGACTTCAACGTAAAGGTTGGCACAAAATCAGACGAGGCAGAGGTATCAATGGGAAATTTCGGAAGTGGTCAAAAAACCAACGTGGAGAGATCCTTCTGAACTTCCTGTTGGCAAACGGCTTATTTTTGATGAACAGCTTTTACTATAAGAAACCTAATCGAATGTGGATGGATGACGGAAAGACAAGAAATAGATAAACATATAATAATAAAATTCCATACTACAGGACGTATCAGTACGCTGAACCAAGGTCAATGTGGGAAGTAACCACAGAATGGTGAGAGCCACAGTCCAAATCAATATAGGCAAAGGAAGATACAGATTGACTCCAAAGAACATATGAAAATGGAGCAATCCAGAAAGTGCTGAGAAATACCAAGAAACCATCCACAGAGCCTTATCATAATACACAAGCCATGGAAACATCGAGGAATTGAACAGGCAAATAACAGAATCCGTAATCGAAAAAGTTAGAAGGTGCTGTCCAAGGCACATAGGATTAAGTAAAATGAGCCAACAAACAAGACAAATGATTGAAGATCGAAGAAACCTACAAAAACACGACAACACTGATAAACCAACGGAACATAGAAATCTCAAAAAACATCAGAAGGGACATAGGAAATTACAACGAACAAATAAAAGACACCATAGAGAATAACAAAAGCTTGATGATCCTGAAAAGAAAACTTAGTAATTGTAAGAAAGTAAGATCGATACTTAAACTCGAGAATAAGAATAATCAGACCACTACAAATAGAGATGAAATACTCCGCACAGTTGAGGAATTTTATGAAAACCTGTACAAGAGTAGCATAGAGTTGGAAAAAACACCGAAACAAACACAAAAAGCTAGCAGAGTCATGAAGCAAGGTTCAGAAGAACTACCAGAAATCACAATAGACGGAATTAAATGAGCAATGCAGCAAATGAAGAACACCAAAGCTCCAGGGGACGACCAAATACCTATGGAGGCAAGTAGAATGGAGGGGAAACTCTACTACGAAATATCAAGGGTCTTTCTAACTTGTGCTTAGAAAATGCTTCTACCCCAGAAAAGTGGAATAATGTAACGATGTTGCTGATTTATAAAAGAGGTGATGCTACGGATATAGGAGCTACAGGCCAATTAGCTTGCTGTCGCATTTATATATATTGTTCACTAAGGTCATTAGCAAAAGATTGGAGAGAAAACTCGACTTTTACCAGCCAGTCGAGCAGGCAGGCTTCCGATCAGGTTTTGGAACAAACGATCATCTCCTATCATTGAAACTATTGAGCGAGAAGACACTTAAATACAACAGACCTTTGGTGCTCATTTTCATTGACTTCCAAAAAGCTTTTGACACGATGGAGATAGAAGCCATCCAGAAGCCCTCCAACAATGTCGCATAGATTATAGATACACTGCATAACACCTAAAACTACTCAACTGCAAGTATAAGACTTCACAAAGATAGTAATAAGGTCTGAATAGAAAGAGGTGTTCGACAGAGAGACCTGGTCTCCTAAACTTTTCACTGCAGTGCTCGAATACGGTTTCGAAAAACTCAACGGGGAAAACAAGGAAATTGACATAGACGGGGCAAAGATGCACAACCTACGATTTGCAGACGACATTGTACTCATCACAGATAATTTACAAGAGGCTGCTGTGATGATAAAATAACTGAATGAAGAGATGGTAAAAGTAGGGCACTGCATGAACAAACAAAAAACGAAAATCATGACGAACCTAGTACTTGGAGGAAGCATCATTCTAGACAGCGACGTCATTGAAGAGGTTAGCGAGTACAAGTACTTAGGGCACGAATTGAGAATATGCAGAGACAATCAGAACATGAAATGAATAGAAGAATGGGGTTGGGCTGGGCAAGATATGGGAAACTTCCAGACCAATTCAGCAGTGACATACCAACTAGCCTGATTTCCTTTTCAGGCTATTTAACGAATTTGTTCTACCGGTACTGTTAAACGTAGCGGAAACTCTCACATTGACCAAAGATACTGTTCACAAATTGGAGGTAACCCAACGAATATGGAGAGTACCATGCTGGGAATAAAACTTCAAGATAGGGTAAGAAACACAGAGATAAGACGAAAAACAAAAATTGACGACGTCATAGAACGAATTACAACGCTAAAATGGAAATGGGCGGGACATGTTGCGCGGCTCAGAGACGAAAAAGGTCTATAAAAATATTGAACTGGCGACTAAGAAGAGAAAGCAGAAGTAGAGGAAGACCCCTAACTCGCTAGAGCGATGACATTGAAAGAGTCGCCGGTCATTGGATGAGAGAAGCCCAAGATAGGACACATTGGATGGGCTTAATGGAGGCCTACGTCCAGCAGTGGACACAACTGGCTGAAGGATGATGATGATGACTCATGAAGTTTAGTGTGAGTATGCTCCTTTATTTTTTGACCGCCCAAAAGGAAAGTACTGCAGCGTTGACTGCAAAACTATTCTATCTTGTCCTGTTTTCTTCAATTCTTCTTCAGATGGTATATCCCAGTTACATACTCGATTAAGACTAACATTTCTCATGGGCAATAACCCAATTCGGAATAAATTAACTCGAGTTGAAACAGTGACTAGAGTAACATCTAAACTAACACCAAGATCGGGTGCGTCTCCCGGATAAGCATTGCTTTTTCTCCAGAACAAAATATTGATGCTTTAACTACAGCATGATATGCCACTCAGGACCAGATTTGTGAAAACTTGATTTATTTTACTTTAGTTTTTGGCCACCTAAAAGGAAAATACTACAGCTTTGCCTGCAAAACTATCTTGTCCTGTTTAGGTGGTGTATACGAGTTACATACTCGATTAAGACTAACAAGAATTGACTTCAAATTTTTTAAAAGATTCCAAACCCTTTTCTTGCTGGGTACAACAAAGAAAAATATCGAAGAAGGTCCCATAGATCCCATCAAAAATGACTCGAGGAACATACCAAATGAGTCATCTGAATACTTAACGACAAAGAAGGACCTTAAAGCCCAATGAATTCAATAACTTTATTTCCTATTAGTATTGAAATCGAAACAATCTTTCAAGTAGATATCAAAAGATTAAAACTTATCTTTTGCGCAAATGTGATTAGGATTATACAGTATAAAAAATTCACATTTGACCTTGTTATTAACCCTGAAGAATGAGAGTTATGGTGAAATTCAATATAATACGAGATGTTATGAAAATCCCCAATTCATAAGTCGTTGAGGCCTTCGTATCTCATTCGAGTATGAAATAACAATCAATTTGTTACGATCCACCTTTTATTATGTTTCGCTCAATGTCATTACACCGACAAAGAACGATAAGCCGGCCAAGTAGCCTGGGATGGACTATATCAATTTTTCCAATTGAACACAATTCACTGAGAGTAAATTTGATTCGTTGAGCGAAATTCTGACAGCGACAGAAATTTAGGATGAATTCACTTGATTTTGTAAAGAAATGATTGGCGTATACTACGAGTTACCTTCTGACATACTTAAGCCGGACAATATATCTTTGATCAATCGAAAACTGCTGCAATCTGAAAGTTGTGAAAATAATTCAAATTTTCATCATTCTTTCTGAGGAAAAATTCCCGATTTTATATTGCAACTTAATATACTTACATTTAGTCGAAATGTGAAACTAAAGCAAGCAGTGTGCTATACATAATTTTAAAGAACGTGGTTTATGTTATTGATAAAATAGTTTCTTCAATTTTCCCCATTTTCAATATTCGGGTTAAAGACGGCTGTTTTTAAATTCTGCAGTTAATGAAAGTTGGACAGGTAAATGCGTACAAATATTCCTTTTGCTTAAGAATCCATTTTTCAAGATTACGAAACAAAATGCAAACGAAAATTCAATTTCTTTGGAATCACTGACATTTTTATTTCCGAAGAAATTCATGATAATAATAAGAAAATAAAACTATGTTTTATACTATCACTAGAAATTTATTGAAAATCAGGATTGCAATTTCGGTCTCTCGACCATCTTCAGCTGAAATCAAGTAGATTCTGTCTGTTTTCTGGTTATTGTAATCTGATTGATGCTCTTTATATCTAAACAGGATAACTTGTAAACTCCAATATTGTCAAATTTATCAGTTTTATTTTTACTATTGAAAAATGCCTGGAAGAGTTTCATGTGGGTCTTGAAAACTACTTTTTTATTCTGTTTTGAAATGACATTTGCAATCTTTTCGCTGACAGGGCCAAATTATGTTAATGAAATATATTTATCCTTATTAGTTATTACGTGGGTAAATATTATGATTTGCTATTTCTGTTTGTTCTTTTCGAATCATTTCGTTTATTACACTTGAGGGATAACAATTGTTCTTAGCTATTTCATTAATAGTTAACACTTCCCTGGACATATTTTCGTCGGATAATGGCACAGAGAAAGCCCCATGAATCATTGAATTAAATGCAGCGTATTTATGAGATTTTGGGTGTGTTGAGTCATAAGAGATGCAAATATCAGTAATGGGGGTTTTCGATATATATCAAAACTTGGTGTGTTATTTATATGAGTGATTGTTAGATCTAACAAGTTAATCTGATTATCGACTTTTCTCTTTATTTTGAATTTAAATTTGGAATGAATACTATGGATGTAAGTTAAAATTGATCTTGTTGTCGAGCGGTTCCTATGAAGCATTCTAGTATATCGTTCACATATAAAAACCAAAAATGTACTAATTTAGATTTAGAGGAATTGAATTTGATTTCTTCAATATAAGCCATGAAAATATCAGCTAGTAGAGGGCTCAATGGTGAAAAACCGCAAAGATTGTACCGATTTTCAAAATTGGTAAGAAAAAAGTCAGTAATTACCGACCTGTCTCTATTCTAAATTATTTCGGCAAAATTTTTGAAGCAATAATAACTGATAAACTATTCCATTTATCCAGTTCCAATTTAATTCAATCTCAGCATGCAGGTTTTAGGGGCAGGTCGGTCTTAACTAATTTGACTCCTCACATTCCTTTTATAAGTAGTAATTTTGATAAAGATATTCAGGTTGATACTGTTTACACAGACATGGCTAAAGCGTTTGATAAGGTGCATTATGCAACTTTGCTGCGAGTTCTAGAAGACTTTGGTGTGGTGGGGTCCCTATTGAAATGGATCGAATAGAATACAATATGTTGCGCTCATTCTGATTCTATTTGTGTTACATCCCGTGTGCCCCAAGGGCCGCATCTGGGTCCACTGTTATTTTCTATCTACATAAATGACATTTCGGATTGTTTTCTGAGTACGCGGCATGATTTGTATGCCGACGATCTCAAAGTCGGCAGAGATATAGTGACATTCGGTCCCATGACGATATTGTGCAGTTTCAGAGAGATCTGGACAGATTTTCTCTTTTTGTCAGACCAGGTATTTTTCATAAACATTGTAAAATGCAAACATAGAACTTTTACAAAAAACATAAATGTGTTTGATGTTACTTTTTTTGTTGATGGGCTTGTGATTGCAAGGGTAAACCAGATGAAGGCATCGGTATATATCTCGATTCCAAACACGTGGATCATATCGTTTCAAAGGCTTTCAAAATGTTGGGGTTCGTTCTTAGAATAACCAGAACTTTCAGTGATCCGAGATCTGTGAAATAATTATACTTTTCCTTGGTGAGAAGTAATTTAAAATATTGTGTGCCTGTTTGGTCCCTCACTGTCACAAGTAAATTGACAGAATTGAGCGGATTGTTTTCCACCGATGGGATCACCATTGAGCCCTTTACTACCTGACATTTTCATGGCGTATATTGAAAAAATCATATTCAATTCCTCCAAATCAAAATTAGTACATTTTGAAGTGAAACTTTTATTACATCGTCTCAAACTTTTTCGTATGTGGACCGTGTAGTTTATAGACTATTACTAAATTTCTCGGAACAAAAAGTTACTATATGCGAGATTTCGCAATGTGTAGACACATCGAAGAAAATTATTTTTCAAGGGACAATATTCAACCTTCCGTAGAATGTTAAATATCCTCCTTGAAGGAGCTAATTTTTCGATCTACCTCCATAATCACCGTTAACCGCGGTTAACCTAACCTAACGATTCTCTGGAAGCGTTAGGTGGTTTTGATAATGGTTGGTTAGGACGATTTTGACACTATTCAGTTCCTAATGAGGAAGGCGACGCTCGATTTTATGTAAGACATGAGTCTTTTTGGAATCGTAAGAGTATTCCAATGTGGTTGGTTAGGACCCTGAAAAGCGATATGCCACACTGATGAGTTCACAATAAGAACGAAACTGCATTCTGCCGCTTCGTTTATCGGTATCCTGCTTAATTTCATGATTCCAGCTCTTGATGGCTGTGTGCATGACAGGTAGATTAACGAACTAGATCTTATCAGGAAGGATTATCAATTGATCAAGTTTACATGTTGAAGAATTATTTTTCAGTAATCCACTAGCACCAAATAATGCTGAGAGCAATCGAAATGAAAATGGTATTCATAGAAATATAACTAATGAAGGAAAATTTTAAGTTTTGGAAAACCGAAGTTTCCAGAAAATTTTGATACCAGATATTTCCATTCCTGGCGAGAATTACAGCATTATTTCTACCTATCATTCTCAAAATCAAAATGACATTATGGCATTTTGATCCAATTCGATCAATCTGTTCAGAACCTCATTTATGTCAGCTGGCTGGTTTGCTGGCTATCTAATCTTTCATTAGAAATGTCCCAAAATTCGTGCAGACCACTCCAGTGAAATGATTTCGTGATCTTGAAAGGTCTAGCAGAAAAAATTTTTCACTCATTTTTGCAGCAAATAGTACATCTTAGCATTGAGGGTTTCAATATTTACGATGTCCGAATCAAAGCTAAATTTCAAAGAAATTTCTCCCACATCATAGGTAAGTAAAAATTGGACTGACATATCTCTCATTTCGACGTATCTACATTAGAGGACGTTGATCGCAATGAAAAATGCAAACTCTTGACTCATCTTTAAACGAAATGCTTTCTTAGTCAGCTTCTAACCAATTGGCAGAATTCTATCGGGCTGTTCGATGTGTTGTGGTTGGAGCTGGACCTCGAGCCGCATACCTAAATTTCTAAGACATTGTCGTATCCTTTCAGTGGTAATTTGCTCACCAATAGTCTGTCAAAGCTCATTTGAAGATGCATAGCAGTAGGAAACCGTCGTATCAACAAGGAAACTCTTAAATAACGGTTATGGATCGCCGTTGTTGCTCGAAGTTGTCATTGTTCTTATGGCTACCAGTCTCCCTGTACCTTCGGATTATTCTAAAAGTAGTTAAATGGTTTAAACCAAGCCTTCGGCATATTCTTGTATAGATCCAAGTAGGTCATCTAACACCACTGCTTCAGCACTTTCTGCCAATGTCAAATTTCGTAATTCACATTGCAATATTATCGAAAAATAAAATTTTGGAGAAAAACAAACATTACTCACAGAATTTGACCGACAACTCCTGTAGTCAACAAGTGTTGGTTCTTATAAAATCAATAAAATAAATATGCGTGGCGTTCACGAGAATGAACACTCAGAGGTTGAAATATTTTCCTTATAGTATTCACATAAGATAAGTATTCCCACCACTCTTAAAAGACAAAATTGAATTAAATTTTTTAATATCATTTCATACAAATGATTGCGAAAAATTTTTAAAAAAGCTAGAATCGTTGAGAATTTCAGCAAAGTTTTGTAAATTAGAATAGAAAATCTCTGCTATCATATATTTCAGTTAATTAAATGCTAAAATAATTGTTTGGCTCTGGGCTTACCGCTCGTCAGCTAACGACTTGATTACAAAATTAAACTGCTGGCTCTGAGATGGATTAACTCCACTAATTTCTTCATTAGTTTTTTCAATTCTATGGTTCATTCTATTGAATGCAAACATCCTTTTCGAAAAAGAATAATCTGAGAATATGTAGTTCGTTTGTAATATCTTGTCCTAATAGAATAGAAAAATTTGTGTGAGAGCGGGTGAGAGTTATAATTTTTTTGCTATGTATCGTTTTCCATTCAATTTTCGCAACTTAATACCCGAATTGAATTTTGTTTCAGTCATTTGACGATATATTATAACATTGTATAACACCAAGTCAAGCAGGGTAGAAAGTACATGGTGTCCCAATTTCAATGCATCTACACTCGGAGGCAAATTTAGCGGAACACTCGAAAATTTAACCAAATTCGAAGTTCGATATTTTTCCTAATTCTCAACCGATTTAGATGATTTGTTCGGCAAGTTATAGATCAACTCTTCTGCTTTGTAGAAATTATAAGAGAAAACAAAAAAATTTGAAAAAAAGTTTTATACGGGGGCAAAACTAAAAGTGTTTTTTTGTCAAAAATTCGTAACACCCTGTGGAATTTCGTGGTCCGAGTTGAAACGTACAATATCATGGTCTGTCAAGACACATCTTCCTACAGTAACGCCCTTCTTGTTTCATGCGATTATCTCTATTTTTGCAAAATATATTTAATTTCAAGTGGAAATTCCATTGAATCAAGAAATTGTCATTAAAATTCGTCTATCAATTTGGAATTTCCTTATTATCACTCAGGCGTGTCGAAATTGTCGTTTGTGATTTTATGTTCGAATTGCATTAGTTATTGATGACAATTTGGTTAATTTGGTGAAAATTAGGAATTCATAGGAGATAACAGTCGGTAGGTATTAAAATACACAACCGAATTCTGGGACCATTGATAAAACTTTTCATTTACACAAGTGTACACCTTTTTTATCAAATATGAAATACAACACACGTTTTTTGTATATGACCACATTTGCACTCGTTTAAAGAATGAGAGTTTTCCATTTTTGATTTGATACAAATTCGATCGGTTGCGGTGTTTTGTGATTCTTTTACTGTTTACGATTCGAAACGGTATTTTTCATTCAGAATGAGAGATTTACCACCAACCTCAGTAGCTAGGGCAGTTACATTGATCGAGGAAGGGCGCACCTACCGCTCAGTCGGTACCATGTTGGGTGTCTCGACGTCGGTTATCCATCGAATCTACCGACGTTACAGGAAACTGGATTGTACGTGAGGAGGCGAGGACAAGGAAGAAATCGGGCAACCCGCGCTATACATGACCGTTTCATCGTCAATCAAACCATAAGAAATCCTCGTCTTACTGCTGTTCAGGCTCGTAACCTTTTACAAGCAGTGGATAACATTAACGTCAGTGTGATGACAGTCAGAAGACGATTAAATGAAGTTGGTCTGAGATCATACGCGCAAGCAAGAGCACCAAGACTCGATAGAGCCCATCGGGTAGCAAGATTGGCGTTTGCTAGGGAGCATGTACCATGAACAATCAATCAGTGGAGACGAGTTTTATTTAGTGATGAAAGCCGATATTGTGTGAATTTCGTGGATGGTAGAGATAGAATATGGAGGCATCGAGGAAACGGTACAATCATGAATCATGAGTACGAACAAAACTAGAGATTATTGGCAATGGATCACTTAATGCCCATCGGTATATAACAGAAATCTTGGAGCCCCATGTTGTGCCTTTTGCTCCTTACATAGGGAAAATTACCTTTTATGCACGATAACGCGCGCCCTCATACTGCGCGCATAGTGATAGAATATCTCAATGAAGTTGGGATCACACGAATGGACTGGCCGTCGCGGTCACCGGATTTAAACCCGATCGAACACGTTTGGGACATTCTTGGAAGAAGGGTTCGACAACGGAATCCAGGCAATGTTGAAGAGCTGACATTGGCTTTGGTGGAAGAGTGGGACAACATACCTCAACAGATGATAGACAACATCATTGGGAGTATGCGAAATCGTATGCGCGCTGAAATAAGAGCTCGGGGGTCATACTCGTTACTAAATTCAAATGTTTTTTTTTGTGGGTCATCACGAACATTTTCTCAACATGTTCATTTCATTTCACGAGTGTATCGCCACCACACCTGCTCTCAATTTTGGACAGTAATGATAATTATTATAGTGTCACACAAAAAATTCAAAATAAATGTGCAAAATCAACGATTTTTCCAGTGTACTTCGAGTTCTCCCAGAGCGTGAAATTGGCCAGTGAATTTCAAAATTTTCATTTCGTTAGATTTCCGCTTCTTTAATTTTGATTTTATTTTTGGCTAACCTCCGATGTTATGCACCTACGCAAGATTAAAAATAAATTCTTGAAATTTGTGACTTTTCGCGTCAAATTGGATATCTCTTATAAAAATAGAGATAAATGCATAAAACAAGAAGGGCGTTACTGTAGGAAGATGTATCTTGACAGACCATGATATTGTACGTTTCAACTCGGACCACGAAATTCCACAGGGTGTTACGAATTTTGACAAAAAATCACTTTTAGTTTTGCCCCGTATAAATTTTTTTTAATTTTTTTATTTTCTCTTATAATTTCTACAAAGCAGAAGAGTTGATCTATAACTTGTCGAAAGAATCATCTGAATCGGTTGAGAATTAGGAAAATATCGAACTTCGAATTTGGTTAAATTTTCGAGTGTTCCGCTAATTTTGCCTCCGAGTGTATATGAAATACTGCCAATAGAGAAAAATGATCCCCCATCTCCGTCCTCAATTTCCGACCAAAATTTATTGGTGAAAACAAATCGCAGCCATATGCCCTTATTTTCGAGTTATTCCGGTTTTGTCGATTTTCTGGGGTTTTTACACATGACTTTATCTGGGTTGCTATCAAACTTGAGTGAAAACCATGTAGATATTCTACGGCTAAGCTGTTTTCAATAGCATACAAAGACGAATTCAAAGTTTGAAGAATTTTTATTAAAGAAACAATATTCAACCTTCCGTAGAATGTTAAATATCCCTCCCTGAAGGAGCTGGTTTTCTGATCCACCTTTCATAATCGCCGTCTATCAGGGCCACACAGCAGTGATACTGCTCGGTCGAATGTCATGAATAGGAGCAATTGACTGTAGTTTAAATCTAACCTACTTATATCAATTAGTTGTAGCGTAACAAAATATGTAAATAATATATATATATATATATATATATATATATATATATATATATATATATATATATATATATATATATATATATATATATATATATATATATATATATATATATATATATATATATATATACGATAACAAAAGGTAGATGAACAGAAAACTTCAAGAAGTAACACTATTAAGAATATTTACCACAACGCTACACACTGTGTTAGCAAGGAAGCAATCTGTCGAAACACTAACGCTGCTTATTTATATCTAATGCATACACATTACTATTTGCGAAATTATCGCTGTGTGTAGATACATTGAAGAATTTTATTCAAGGAACAATATTTAACCTTCCGTAAAATGTTAAATATCCCTCCCTGAAGGAGCTCCTTCAGACAGTAAAATGCAAGAACCGCAACTTTCAGAAATACTCTTGCATGCATTTCGAATTTAACCCTGCAGTGGTCGCCCTTTGTTTTGTAACAACCGAGGTCGCGCGCGGAGTGTAAATCCTCACCGCGATTTTCTATTTTTTCTTCATTTGAAAGGTTTTGCATGAAAGGATAAAATATTTGAAGTATAATTTTTATTTGAATAACAAAAAAAAAACGAGATGAAAAGGGACTGGAAAATAGAAAAATATAGAAAAACTTCAACTTCATTTTCATAAAAGCTGGAGAAAGTAATTAAATTAACTAACTCAATCGGCATCCTCTTGATTGTTTTGGAAGCATTCCGAACACACTAAAGTGGCATGGTCAAGGCACAAGAATGTTTTACAACTCGTGGGTCTGTTCTTCACCCTATCTCATACCCCACATCGTCCTCGTTAGATTTCTGTCGGCTCTGGCCGTTGCTGCTTCGCCAAGTGCTCTTCAGTTGAATTCTTCTTTTTGAGGATTTCATTCAATCTTGAAGTAGGACTTCTTGGTAGGCTCTTTGACAACCTTCAAACCTCCACATAGGTTTTATAAACTCAAAAGCAAGATCACTCAGAAACTCCCTAGGCTTAATTTTTCAGAATTCAGATTATTACTCTTGAAGATGATGAGGGAATTTATGCCACCAATATTCGACAGAGAGTGAAATATAATCATTGGCCAACGTCGCGTATTACGTGCACAATTGTATGTAGAACATACAACAGTCGACAGTATCAACTCCTTCCTTTGTTGTCTCTGGTTTTCCTGTAGTGTCATCAATTTGGTCATAATGGTGTATACTAGAGACGAGACATTTACGTTTTTGTGGAATATGAGAAACGAGTGTCACATTTTTGTGAGAAGCGAACATTGAACTTTTTATTGGTCTTTTCACAGGACAAGAAAAATCGAGTGAACTTGAATTTTTCCAGAAGATCAAAACTTGTAAACCAGTTATCCACAGTTACGTTTCTTCCAGTTCCTTTCATTGGTTTGCACATTCTTTCCATTACAAATTGTGGAGAATAGCTGACTTCATAAGGTCCTAGAGGCTGTTTTCCAACATAAACTTCCAAATTTACTGTGGGATATAGTCTTGAATCACGCGAATATTTTGATGCCATATTTGTTAGGCTTGATAGGTATGTACTGGCGAAATGCACATCGTCCACGGAAGGCCTCTAGCTTTTCATCCACAGTTACATAATAAAGAGGAGTAGAACCGTTTTTGCACTGATCAACAAAAATCTCAAAAACATCTCTGATTGGGGCCAGTTTGTCGGTTGCTCCTCTCAACTGTCTAGTTTCCAAATCATCGAAACGGATGTGTCTCAAAAGAAATTTGAAACGCCGCTCAGACATCGTAAGTCGAAATATTTCAACACCAGTGCCGTCAGTTTTCCACAAATTGTTGGTATTCAGGTGATTACTCTTCAGTACTCCGGCCAAGTACAACGATCCAAAGAGTGCTTTTATTTCCGAAATGTCGGTCAATTTCGAATCCCTTTCACGGGAGAAATTTATGGAAGTTTGTTGAATATGTATATTGGTATTGTCAACTATTATATTCAGTAGTTGGTCCGGAAAAAATAATTCCATATATCGTTCATCGTTGTTGTGACATTTAGTCGTACTTCGGTTACCAGGCAATTGTGTTACAAGATTTTCCGATCGAGTTCTTATGGTCTGTGTCGGTTTCTGCCACATTGTTTTGCCATCTTTGCCTACAAACTTTAGACCTTCATTTACTTCCGTTTCTTCATTTCGAGCTCATTTTCGGAAATATCTTGCTCGCTATCTCTGTTAGCCGCATCACATTCTATTTCATCGGGCGCTTCTTCGTCTTCAGAATCATCATAGGTTTCACCCTCATCCTCATCGGATAAAAAAGACTCATCTAACAAATGCTGAAATCTTTCCCGTTCCTTTTCGTGAGAATAATTTATTGCAGGATCGAACACGAATAGCCGGAAAATATAAAAACCAACACACTTATCTTGATAATTTTGTAACAGTCGTAGTCGCGCGCGGACTTTACTCCGCAAAAATTTCTATAGCCGACATGCTTTCACTAATAAAACTCAAACTCAGTACTAGAATAATACACGTGATTTTAGGAAGGTAAATAAATCGGGATGACTCCAAGTAGTTGGGGTGCAAAGATATCCAAGAATTTGCATCGGTGCGGAGCGAGGGTCCGCGCGCGACCACTGTAGGGTTAAATATTGCTCACTGAAGCTAAACAAGTTTCTATATTTCTTCTATATCAATATGGGTTTTCCTATATAATCCTTCCTTGACAGACTCCAGAGAACGGCGTTAAATCTGATGAACGAGAAGGTTATCTCACTGGTCCTCTCGTTCCCATCCATTTGAACTAAGCCAACTAGTTTGAAAGTTCTGAGACAATTCTTGTCTTGTGTGAGGGCGCACCGTAATGCTGAAAATACATAATCTTCTTTCTGTAAAGGCAATCTCATTCAAAATCCTCAGACAATGTTCTCATTAATTATATCATAATACAGTGTGTTCCAACGAAAATTTGACCCCCTATAACTCCGAAATGAGTAACATTAGCGAAAAACACCAAGACACGTCGATTTTTGTTTCGAGGGGAGCATTTTCGAAATAATTCGAAACTTGTCAGATCAACCCCTACCCCCAGCAACCCTAATTTCGAAATTCATCATAGGAATAAGGGTCGAGTGGCACCTTACTGTGAAGGTCTGTCAATTCTTCATTCTGATTTGTCATTTTAGAATTTTAAATTAACATACAGGGTGTCCCAACCGAGGGTAAAGTTGAATTCCCAAATCCCAAATACTAAATGAAATCGATTTATTTTGGCATAATGCAAGCGCAGGTTTATGCTCGGTCTAGAAAAACGACCTACACTTGTGAATTTGGAGTTGGTGCAATCAACCCCTATTTCCAGCATCCCCAACTCAAAAATCATTCGATCGAAAATAGGTCAAGTGGCACCTCGTTGGAAAGGTATTTCAATTTTCTCTTCGAATTTGGTATTTTCGAAATTCAGAATCAGCATACAGGGTGTCCCGGAGCAGGAACACTGAAAACCCAAATAACTTTTTGAAACTGGTTCATTTCGGTATAATACGAGAACATGTTTATGTTTGATTCGAGAATAAGACTCTCTTGCGTGAATATGGAATTTTTGCAATCAATCTCTTCCATTCAGCATCCCCAACTCAAAAATCATACAAGTGATTACAGGTTGAGTGACACAGTTCCAGAAAGATTTTTCTATTTTCTGAATCACTGAGGCATTGGTTTCAGTTTGGCAATCGAGGTTTTCTGGCGTGAGGATCAGGATGAAGGGATGATGGAGAAACTGATTGGATGCTCATCTAAACAGGAAAACGAGAGTTATTGAACTTGTATTCAATTGAAAACAAAAACTAAGTTGATTATTACAACAATTGTTCAAAATGACCTCCGCCCACCTCCATACAGTTATACAGACGATTTTCGAACTCTCTTTTCACATTAGCGAAAACTTCAGGAGTCAAAAGTCGGCATTCTGTGATAATCCTCATCCGCAGCTCCTCCAGGTTTTCTGGTCTTGTGGCATAAACTTTAGATTTTAGATGGCCCCACAAAAAAAAAATCTAGGGATTTAAATCTGGTGACCTGGCTGGCCACTCAACAGGTCCTCTTCTACCAATCCACCTTCCTGGGAAATTTTCGTCTAAATATTGGCGCACCCGAGCATCATAATGCGGAGGAGCACCGTCTTGTTGAAAACGCATTTCGTCCTCAGAAAGAGTTGGATCGTTCTGTAAAATTTCTGTCAATCTAGGATGTATGTGTTCCTCTAACAACTGTAGGTAGCCATTTCCATTCAGATTACCCTCAATAAAGAAAGGCCCAACTAGATGATTGCCAAAATTCCTGCCCAAACGTTCAACTTCTGAGGCCTTTGCGTGTGGGCCTCTCTAAACCAATGAGGATTCTGTGTGTCCCAATATCGACAATTATGTCTATTCACTTCACCACTGAGCATAAAGGTGCTTTCATCAGAAGAACAGATGTTATTCAGAAAATTTGGATTAGCGTTTAGGTTTTCACTTAGATTTTCACAAAACTGTAAACGACGATCTGGATCATCTTCGTTTATTTCATGCACTAATTTTACCTTGTAGGGGTGAAATTTGTGATGTTTCACGATTCTATGGACAGTTGTAGCTGATACACCAGTCAGACGAGATAGTTTTCTGATCGAAGTAGTATTCTCCATTTGTAGATGACCCACTACTGCCACTTCCGTTGCCTCATTTCTGACAGGACATGCCACTTCATGTTTTTGTTTGCCACCGAACCCGTAGCTAGGAATTTGTCAACCAAATATTTAACGTACTGGTGACTGACTCCCCTTCTCTTTCAGGATGGTTCCTATCGAATATCCTTGCCGTTTCTTTGGCACAACTGTTATTTCGAAAATACGTCGATACAATTTCGACCCTTTCCTCAGTGGAATAAACCATTTTCAGATTAATTTCAACTGACGAACAACAACAGTAATGAGGAACTGATCTGAATAATAATAATATTTCATTGCAAAATGAGAAATAACAGATGACTGCACGCCAGATGGAAATGAAAAAATGTGAACATTTTCAATGCAGAAATCAGCTTTATTTCTTCGTAATTGATGCTCAACACATCGTACCCCAATACTTTTAACAGTTTCGAATTAATTTAAGTTGATAATTTCAAATGACGATATTGAATTTTTCGAAAGCGACATCCTGTATGGAGAGCCGAACTGAATGAAATGCTTTATTCATTCTGGAATTCAAAAACCTTTCTGAAGATATGCCACTTGAATTATTTGTATGATTTTCAAGTTGGGGATGCTGAATGGAAGGGGTTGATTGCAAAATTCTATAACCATACAAGAAAGTCCTATTCTCGGATCAAACATGTTCTCGTATACCGAAATGAACCAGTTTCAAAAAGTTATTTGGATTTTCAATGTTCCTGCTTCAGGACACCCTGTATGATGATTCTGAATTTCGAAAATACCAAATTCGAAGAGAAAATTGCAGTACCTTTCCAACGAGGTGCCACTTGACCTATTATCGATCGAATGATTTTGAGTTGGGGATGCTGGAAATAGGGGTTAATTGCACCAACTCCAAATTCACAAGTGTAGGTCGTTTTTCTAGACCGAGCATAAACCTGCGCTTGCATTATGCCAAAATAAATCTATTTCATTTAGTATTTGGGATTTCCAGGAATTCAACTTCACCCTTGGTTGGGACACCCTGTATGTTAATTTAAAATTCTAAAAATGACAAATCAAGGTGGAGAATTGAAAGACCTTTTCAGTAAGGTGCCACTCGACCCTTATTCCCTATGATGAATTTCAAAGTTAGGGTTGCTGGGGGTAGGGGGTTGATCTGAGAAGTTTCGAATTATTTCGAAAAATGCTCCCCCTCGAAACAAAAATCGACGTGTCTTGGTGTTTTTCGCTAATGTTACTCATTTCGGAGTTATAGGGGGGGTCAAATTTTCGTTGGAACACACTGTAGAATTTCCCATGAAGATTTTCGTCAAAACGCGCACCAAACATTAAAACCGAATCGTTCTTGATGTTAAATATTCACTTTTCTACGGAGATTGGCATCAACATAGTAATGCTCATTATTTTGATAGAATAATCCGTTACTGAGCACCCTCACTTCATCAGCCTATTTGATATACTGGTAGAATTCGAGATTCTCTTTCGATTTTTCCTGATATCAGCAGCAAAATTCTTGCCGTCACTCTTCATTTCTTGGCTATAGAAACTGAGATTCCTTCATCTCATAAAATTGAACGTTGTCCACATGAAATAAATGGATTCGGAGTAACAGCTTCCAAAACTTCCAAAGTAACTTCTTCATTATTTTGTTTACTGAAACATTTCTCTTTGAGCTTCCGAAGAATCAGTGCTTATGAGGTTCTGTTTTAATCTTAAGAATATAGGCTTGTTTCGTTGCTTCTTGTCAGTAAAACGAATAGAATAATTTTCTGAAGCTTTGTTTATTAATACGTATTTTGAACGTAGCATGCTTACATGTAACATTTTCAGTATTCAAAATTCATGAACATTTTTCAATAAAAAATTATCAGCTCATTATTTGTGAATCAACAATGTGAATTGAATAATAGATTAATTTCAGCAATATGTTGAGCATGAAATTGAAAACATTTGGGATGTTTCGTGTAAACACCATTATATGAGATAGAACCACAGAATGTTCAGTTCTAGAAAAATTCATTTTGCATGTTGTATTTACATTTGGAAAGGAAAAATATACTTTTCTTGTTTAGTCAAATTCCTATGGTTCACATTAAAAAAGCCAATTTATATTATAACTCGAAAACAAACAGGAAAACTTTCTGAATACATCTCTGCATCCTACCCAAAAAAGTACCCTACAAAGTCAAAATAGGTTTCACCTTACTGCAATTGAAACCAAGATATTGGCATATCCCGAAATGCCAGATAATCGAGAAATCTGGATTCAATAACTAGAAAGCAAATGGAGATAGCTACGATCATTTTTCACTAATGAATTTTCCTCGAAAATCGAAGATGGGGAGATGAGGGAGATCATTTTCCTCTACTTGCAGTATTTCACATAGCTGCCATACTAAAACATCGGTACACACGAGTTCTGCGCAGAAGAATTTCTTGAATTTTATCATGGGCGAGTTCACCACTCATAAAAATCCCTCTCAATCTGGATCAGTCACATCACCATCAAATTTGGATTCAGTTAGTATTAAGTCTATGAAGAAACAAATCATTGAAACATTCGAGAAAAGCACTTTATGGTTGTCAAACATGCTTCAGTATGAAAACCTTCATGTATGATAAAATTTATATAGGAAAAACAATCAGAAGGTTCTAATCAGGTAATAATACTAATAATAATAATATGCCTTCATTGCACAAAATATTGTTGTACATACGCTTGATTTAGGCTACTCTTACATCTAACCCCCAAATGATAATAATAATAAAAACTATTAGGAGCTTTTGCAGAGAAGAATTCTCTGCAAAAGCTCTCACTTCTGACCTTCATAGAGTGGTATCGTTGGCTGATAAGCGATATACACATCTAAATCTTGCTACCAGAGATGACCTTCAGAATCTACCATTCCTATCAGATACTGAAAAACAAGAGCAACGGTCAAGAAAGGAATTGCATGGAAGACATCACCATGAGATTAATCAACCACACATCGACAAAGAAGCCTCCAACAAATGGTTGATGAAAGGAAAATTATTCGCGGAAGCACAAGATTCCTTATGGCAATCCAAGACCAAGAGATCGCTACAAACAACTACAAAACATTTATTATGAAGGACGGAACTTTATAAACAGATAAGTGCAGAAAATGTCATATAAGATCGGAGACTATACAGCATATTACGTCCATATTCGAACAACTGGCCAATACGGACTATCTTCACAGGCATAATCAAGTGTGCAACATTATCCATCAGAAACTTGCACACAAGTACGGACTTCTGAATACCTTCCAGCCATATCACAAGTATCAACCGGCGCCCGTATTGGAAAATGACTCTATCAGATTATACTACGATAGGCCTGTTATCACTGACAGAATGGTGACGAATAATAGGCTGGACATAGTGGTGTATGATAAGAGAGCCAGAACAGCAATGCTGGTGGATGTCGCCATACCGAATAATAACAACGTGCTGAACAAGTTCCAGGAGAAAAAGTCCAAATACACAGACCTTGCTATTGAGATCAAGCAGATGTGGCACCTCGAGAAAATAGATATTGTTCCTGTCATCGTATCCTCGACTGGGTTAATACCCAAAACTTTGCATGATAGCCTTAAGAAATTAGAATTTCATAAGAATACCTTATAACAATGCAAAAAGCTGTAATTCTTAATACATGTAGGATAGTTAGGAAATTTATGTCAAGTTTATTGTAATCGGGCCTATTCCTTTGATTGCTTAGTCTGGGACAGGTAAATTATATCCCGCTAACAGCTGAGATAGTGCATAAGTCCACGATAATAAATAATAATTATCAGAATAATATGAATATATAAATGCAAACATAGAAAATGAAATACAATATGTGAAAAGTATACAAGGAATCAAGTGACACCCCCATGACAAATGGAAGAAGCATAAAGAAATTCAAAATTAAATATTATAATATGATATATATATATATATATATATATATATATATATATATATATATATATATATATATATATATATATATATATATATATATATATATATATATATATATATATATATATATATAATCTAAATATATTAGTAGATGTTTTTCGAGGACCTTTTGAAAATTGATGTACTGGGTTTGATATTCATATCCAGATTGTTATATAACTGCGTTGTAAGAAGAGCTAAGATTGTAAAGAGCTGTAAAGTCACGAGGCCTAGTTAAGTTATGGATGTTTCTGATATAAACACCATGCGTAGCTGTTCGAAGAATCAATTTGTTTTTCAACTATAATGGTGAAGAATCAATAATAACTCTGAAAACGAAGCTCAAAAAAAGTTATTCGAAGGTGGTGGTTACATTCAGCCACCCAGTCTGGAAAAGATAGGAATATGAATCAAATATGATCAAACTTTTTGAGTCCATCCACAAACCTTCAACGTGTATTTTGCATAACCTGTAAACGGTTTCGGTCTACTACTATCAGACAAAGATAATAAACAACAAGTCCATAGGTCACTCTCGAAATAACAAGACTTTGGCAGAGTTTAGCTTTAGTGAATTTGACGCGAATTATTTATTTGTTTGCATAGAAAAGCCATAACACTGCTTAAGCACATAGTTCACATGTTTACTGAATCTCATTTGTTCATCAAAATACAACCCCAAATTTTTGGAAACACACTCATTAGGAATAATCTTTCCCGATGTCATAATTACTGCTGGAGACTTTATGTAGTCCTTAAGTTTTCGCAAAATATAAGGAGCTTTGACTTAGAGGAGTTTATATGCAAATTGTGAACCGAAAAATAAGAATTGATTCGATGCAAATCCGAATTCAACCTTTCCACAGCCTCCGCACAGTCACCAGGCAAAAGTCGTGAGACAATTGCGTGTCATCAACCAAAAATTGAACATTAGAATATATTACTTATCTATGAGAATCCGAAGTGTAAACCAGAAAAAGTAAAGCCAAAGACCGAGCCCTGAGGTACACCCGATTTGACCCGAATCGATGTTGATCTCCGCTCATTAATTATAACTGACTGTGTTCGCCCATATAAATATGTTGTAATAAAATTGAGTGATACATTATAAAAACCAAAATAATGACATTTAGCTGCGAGAAGTCAATGATTGATCGTGTCAAATGCTTTACTGAAGTCTAAGAGAACAAGCATACCAGCTCTACGCTTATCAATACTGTTGGGAATGTTATCACTCAAGTAAGCTAACGCTGTTGAAGTGCTGTAGCCCTTCTGAAAATCTGACTGGTAAACTGGAATTATGTTATTCCGACGGAGATACTCATAAATTTGGAGATATGCAGCACGCTCTAGTATCTTAGAAAACAAGGCAACAGACTGATAGGACGCAAGTCTCTGTGTGAACTTGGTTTTGAAATTTTAGGTAAAGGTATTACCTCAGCATGCCTTCAAGAAATTAGAAAATAACCTTGTTCTAAGCACGTGTTAATGTTGTGTAACAAATATATGTCGATGAAACTAATACACAATTTCAACATTAACATATGGCTGGCCATTCAACATTTTGAAATGACGTATTTGAATAGAGTAGCAAAAGTCCTTTTCAATGAAATACTACAGAACTCTGAACTGCCTTTGCTGATGGACAGCTAGTTCAATACAAACAACGAATAATTGACCAGGATATAATAGTAAACGTTTTCCATGAAGGAACAACCCTAAGTTTCCATGATTCAAAATGGGTATTACCTCTCGAATTCAAATCGACACGGTGATCATAATTTTAAAACTTATCAACCATATTTAGATTCGCATCTAGGGAGAGACAAATCGGGTTGTTTTGAATTTTTAAAAAGTGGATCTTGTTCAATTATATTGATGTCTTTCTTAATTATTTGTCAATCACCGATAACCAATGACCTGTTTTCCAATTTATCACATGAAAGATATCTGCAAAATGTTTCGCAAAAGGAAAAGATTGCTGTGCTGTCCACCGACAAAATAAAAAATTCAAGACTAGTTTTTAGTTCCAACATCAAACTCAGAAAATCTTGATCAATTCTGCTTCTGTAACATTTCCAAAAACGTGAAATTATTTCCGGTTCACTATGTTACTGTAGTTTCAAGTCCGAATGGTACCTTCAATATAGAATTCAGTTAAGAAATCAGGTAAGGTAAGTCATTGTGTCATCATATCTATAGAATAATTCATAATGTTGAATAATTTTCTATGTAAATCAAGCAATATTTTCCAAATTCATCCTACTCAAATGAAAACCTTTATTTAATTCATGATGTCGTTCATATATTCCAAAGTATTCGTGAAACTAGAATTAACTAGAAGAATGTGGATAACACATTCAGTTATGGACTTTTATCCAGGAAACAATATTCAACATTACGTAGAATTTTGAATATTCCTCTCTGAAGGACCTGATTTTCCGATACTCTTCACAATCATCATCAACCAGGGCAACACAGTAGTGGAACAGTTAGGTCCGACGTCATGAAGAGGAACAATAGACTGCAATTTCGGTCTCATTTGACTCGTGGATATTGCAGACCAATTCATATCACAAGGCCAAACCACCACTACTCATCTCAATGCGTTGAGGACATCAAGTATACTTCTACAACTGGCGTCCTCTAACGAAAAGCTAAAGCTTCAGGTATTTATCTGGCTGTTAACTACGTGTACATCAATGTGTGAATAGATTGAATACTTGTATGAAGGAAACAATAGAATGTGAATTCCTCCTCTGTGTCAGTTCGTAGGACGCCGCCAATTGCATATGCATACTTATATAGAAAATTCAAACTTCTGCGTATACCTACACATATATGAGGTAATATGTCTTTTGTGGTTTGTTGCTTTATGTCTCGTATTTGCCATGATTTTAAGATATTTATCAGTACATTTATTTACATTAATTATCTAATTTTCATATTACAAGTGTAAACAATTTAAATTTGTAAAGGCACGCATTAAAATCAATCAATCAATCAATCAAAATCAATCACTGGAACACCGATTTTGAAGCAAAAGGCCATTCGGTCGCTCTGAAGCTTTCTTAAAATCGAATCGTTAACTCCGTGCGAGATGGTTTATATTTGTAGTTTAAATCTCCAGTGATATGTGTCATTTGCTCATGATGAAACCCAGCCCACTCTCTGGGCTGGAAAAGTCAGAAACTAATCCATTTAATTTTTTCATCGAACGAAAATATCATTTTCGAGGGTCTGAAGCCCAAAAAATTGAGAATCAATTCTTGAAAATACTAGAGTGGCGTAATTGTTAATTAACCCATTCGATGCCAAATTCTTGAAATTCTTTCCTTTCCTTTAATTTGGGATGAGTTCAAAACACAGGGAAATATATTTAAGTTTTTTTTCTGAAATTGCCAAAGCAGCAGGGGTTTGAAAAAGAGATCCATAAATGAAACATGGCCGCATTTGGGACGAATAAAATATTTGATAGAACTTATCGAAAACTTTATTATCTGAATGGAGACATACCGAAATTGAAACTATTACACAATTTCATCATGATAACTCCTAAAACAGTCAACAGGATGTAGATTTATGAGCCAAATGTTGTGTTTTTCTAGCACTTTTTGAATCTGTTTTGTACTACCGAACTTGGATAGTGCAAAACATTCATGTTATGTGAAACTGCATCAGGAACATTCCGGAATGCCACGTCTCTTTATTTCGGTCGGCCCATAGTTGTTTTTTCGTATTGAGAAGTATAAGTAATAGCTACGTTTCCTATAAAGCCAAGAAAGTCCAGTGGTTTTTCTACCGAACTTTCACAGATAATTGAAGGGTTTCTGTTTCTTCATCTGCATTCGATGAATGAGCCAGGCATTACCAAGAGATGCTGACAGCAGATGGCTAAAGACTTGCCAATACCATGTATTGTTTCTCAATTTTACGGGATAGTTCAAAAAGTTTGGATCCATTAGATCAGTTCCTCCCATTGAAAAGTTATAAATTTTATAGCTGTCGATGAATATCTCTTTGCATCTTTTGTAGGTGCGACTCCATAACAATTGGATGCTACTTGCACTGTAACATTATTTCCACTGTATAATAATAATACTTGAATCAGAACTGAGGAAAGAATCAACAGAACCTCTCACGCTCCTTTTCATTGATTCTTTATCGAGAGTACGATTCTCAATTCGATTCTTTCTTATCGTTCCACTGCATCCATATCCCATATTTGTCGTTTTCCTCAAAAGGGGTAAACTAGTAAAGAAGTTATCAATAAAAAATTGAAGCGACGCTCTGGAAATTGTTCCTTCAACTTCCTTGCAAAAGTTAGAACAACTGAAACCCCAAGCCCTAGGTCACTATCACCAAACCCTGTTCCCTTTCCCTGATATGGTTCAGTATGTATCAAGTATCCATTTGATGAATTGATAGACCTGAATTTGAACCCATATCTAATGGATTTTCCTTGGATCCTCTGCTTACAACTGTCTTGGTTATAGTAAGTTACCATAGATTCATCTGCATCTATTTTCCATAACCGGAGCATATTTCAAAAAATTCCGATTAAGATGTTGTAAAAGTGGTCTCATTTTTTTAAACTTGTCCCCTATAGGTACTTCCGTATTATTTTTAAAAATATTGATGGATTTGAGTATATCTCTGAATCTATTACGAGACATAGTTCCCGCGATGGCAATATTCTGTGAATCCGAATCAACACTTCAATATCACCACTTGGACTCGGGCTGTATCCGGAAAGAATAAGAATAGTAAAGAAGATTTTCATTTCATCTGTAGTGATTTGAAATTGATTATTGGGTTTTATCCGTAGCGTACAGATTAGTCTGATCTTAGACATATTCAAACAGGACAACCTACCGAAAAAATTCCACCAGACTTGTGGCACCAATGCCTTCAACATTCGCCGAATCATTGGTTACCTGTTCATTGGCCAAATCTCCATTCTTCAATCGTTCTTTGCCCTTCCCATTTTTACCCTGACCTTCTACAGTTCCTTTGGATTCAGGCACTTCAGATTTTCTGACTGGCTGGTTAATCGTCTTTCTTGAACTGTAATCATCTTTCTCTTTGTTTGTCTCTTCTGTATTCTTTTTTTCACCAATGATACTTCGCTACATCGTCTGCTCTCTCAAACGACTCAGAATCACGTTCCGAGTCATCTATTAGCGGATTTATATAAATATCGGCAGGATCGAATTGTGCTTCATGCTCCAACTTGTCCACCAATCGATTCAAACAGTTTTTTTTCACCATAAAATGTTGTCACATCCTTAACTCCGTTCTGAAAAGGAGGATCCATTATGAGACCATGTTCCAAATTTGAAACACACGTTCCACATATATCTATGGTGTGAAATACAAAAATAATTTTTTCTATGGAATAATGAATCATTTTAGATACGAATACCAACATGAAATTCAGTTCAATACGATCCTTCCAGGCAATCGATTTTTATTCACTTGTGAAAAATCGCAAATATCATATAGTGCTGGAATTGTCCAACCTGTTGCTCCAAATGATCCTTCTTGCACGTGCAGTAGCTTGTGTATCACTACCAATACTTTTAATAACGGAAAGCGGTTAAAATTGGGGTAAGTAGCGGTATCTACGAGTTAGTTGTTGATTTATGCAAAGTTCAATTTTTTTAACATGGCGTCGAATGGGTTAATTAGTTGTGTTCGATTTCGAAAAATAAAGCTGATCTACTTTTCAATGAATTTGTGTTACCTGTGATAATTATAACCAGAAGAAAACAATCTCGTCGTTGTATCGATCTGTATTGGATAAATTGGCTTCTCAGGATTTGAAATTTGCGTATAATTACAAGGCTGAATTTCTTTCTGAATATCGTTTTGTTAAACAGGAAGTGATTTATTCCTGGCGTTGAAACTGTAAGTTACTTAAACTTTTAATTGACTTTTAATACTTTATTCATGCTTGTTTCTAGGTCGTCATTTTCATTCTGAATCGATTACAGAGACGAAGAGATTTTTCCCGCATGATATTTTGATGTGAGTGTAATGCTAATATGGCTTAAATTTATATTTTATATCTACTTGCCTATCGTGGCTATTTTTAACCTCATCATTATAAAGATAGAGAGTATATTATTCGAACACTATTTTCGTATACAGTAGGTTTCTTTTAGCAAATTTCTGATTTTGGGGCACTCCTGGAATTCACTTTCTCGATATAGCCGTCAGCTCTTTCAACATGTCCAACTCTCTTAACAATTATTACGACGATGGTAGCAAAACGTAGTCTTTTTGAAGTTCTCGTCAGCCTCGAAAGTAGGAAGACATTACATTCGTGGGCGTCGATTGGCTTTGCAAGCCTTTCCGAACTGCGACCAAATTGGTCTTTTGTTCGTAACCCTTCTTATTCATTTCCCTGTAGGTCTAAATCCCTTACAAAATTAAGAATCTCCCTGGGAGCTTTCGCTTTTACTTCGTGCGGGTCTAGTTTGTCGCTACCGAAGTGTATATGTCTTTGACGGACAGTTGCGATGCAACTGCAAAGAATATGTTCGGCAGTTTCATCGCCCTCTTTACAAATTCTGCATGTTGCCGTTTCCGATTTTCCCATTAAATTGAGATGGTGTCACAGTGGGCAGTGTCCACTAAGGAGGCCTGTTATGATCCTCAGCTTGTCCCTAGAGATCGAGAAGCTGTTTTGTCTTCTTTGGCGAATATTCGTTGAACTTGTTCGCTTGCCTTTGGCCTGGAGTTTTCCTCCAGTATTCTTTTTTGCTAGATTCTTCCCATCGTTCCAGTTCCTGTCGTCTGTGCGGCTTACTTAGACCGCAGAACGGTTCAGGTCCGATGGGTGGGATTCCAGCAGCTGATTGGGCCAGTTCGTCAGCGGCTTCATTTCTTTGTATGCCTTCGTGGCCAGGCAAACACCACAGGAAAAGTTTGTTCCCCTCAGCAAGTTGCTTCAAGGATTGATGGCATTCCCAGACAGAGATGATCCGATAACTGTAAGAGCTTAGAGCTTTTATCACTGCCTGACTGTCCGTTAAAATGTACATCTTTGACCTTTGAGTTTTCTTCGTAGTCTTTCCTGGCAGCAAGGTTTACAGCAAGTGTTTCTGCTTGCATGATTGTGGGAGTAGAGCCCAGAGGCACGGATGACGAGTACTTGGGTCGATATATGCCTGCTCCTGTTCCATCAATCGTTTCTGATCCGTCCATGTAACAAATGGAGGATTTTTGGTCTAATTGATTTATTTTTCCCTTCACTTCGAAGGGTGTGTGAAAATCAAACCAAAGCGGCATTATATCCCATGGTTGTGATAAGATTTCTGGCGCTATGTAACCCAGAATCCCCAGGTGTCCCTTCAGATCACGAGGTAATAGTTTTTTTGTGTCTTGGAGCCGTAATGCCGCCATCAAGGCCTCCTTTTTCAATTTAGATTTATGATTACCTCCAGGGCAGTAGTCGGGGTGCTTCTCATAGCACCTGTTATGCTCACGCACGCTAGCTAGTAGGAAGACATACTATGTATTGAGGATTTGCTAGCTGAAGCAATATAACGGTTAACTGAAACCGTAATTTTCAAAAGAGATACATAATTCGATAAGATTTGTGGAAGTTTAATTCTAGACTATTTGTCTAATATCTTCGCACAAACGGCGGTTAATTTATAAGGAAGTACTATTTATTGACGAACGGTGTTGTGGTAAGATTTCCTAGAAAAATCAAGAAATCAGTGTCCGATAATGGCTTCTCAGGTGGCTTTCACTAAAATAGTTGAAACTTGATTCTAAAGCCCCACGTTTTGTTACCTGTTGTAATCCATCTGTCTACTGGAACTTTTGTTAGGTCTAAAAAAGTTCGGTCGTATACGACTGAATACAACACTTTTATAGCCCCCTTCATTTTTAAGATACAGGATGATTTTTTAAAATCTCAATATTTGAATATCTCTCGTATCTCGTATCCTGTAATATTACAAGAAGTTTTTCACGAGGAATCTCGTGGTGTAACAAGATTTTTCATTCAATGCGATTCTACTTTGTTTATATGTTCCTGTGAAGCTGAAACAGATAGACAGTTAAAATTTTCGAAAATCATATAAATTTATTCATCCAAAATTGAATTCACAACTAGAACAGAAAGCAATAATTCAATGAATTTCTTAGACGTTACAATTTCAGATGAATATGGAAAACATGTTTTCGCAATTTACCATAAGCCGTCACATACAGATATTATAATACATAACTCGTCGTGTCATCCGTGTCAACATAAAATGTCAGCATTCAACAGTTTTATTCATAGATTGATTAACATTCCAAATCACCAGAAAATTTTAACGAAGAATCAAATTCAATTAAACGAATAGCTAAACATAATGGTTATAATCCCAAACGAATAACCAATATTTTGAATAAATAATAAAAATAGTAGAATCGCATTGAATGAAGTTTACCCTGTCGATAAATTGAAAGAAAAATTCAACACCTCAACTTACGTTGGCATTACAAGTAAAAACTGAAATCATTCTTGAGTAGAAATAATTTCAACATAGCTTTTCAAACTAATAATAACTTAGGCAAATATATAGAAAACAATAAAACCGAATCTGATAAATATAATAAATCAGGTGTTCAAAGATTGCATTGCAATGACTGTGATAGTTTCGACACTAGTAGAACACAGAAATTTCAATATAAGAATATCGAAACATGAACGCAGTTTTTCAAATAATCTCCTAGAAGATAATCACTCTTTCGACCTACAGTTTGAAATTTTGCGTACAGATAATAAATATTGGTAAGTTGATCTTTGGAAAACTTTAGAAATCAATAAACACAACACTCAGGTTGACTCATCAATGAACAAGTCGATTTAAGCCCTTCACCTCTATTGAATCTCTTCAGGGAGCAATCTATTCCTTAATTTTATTGGATATACCTATTTTCAATAACCACTTAAGAAGAAGCTTTCAATTACTTAAGAACATTCGTATTTATATCCTCAATTATATCTATATATAGTTGTCATAATTTCTGTACATTCATTCGTCTGAAGAAGCTACAGTGTAGTAAATCCGTTACGAATCACAATTATTCAGTAAAATTCCTGAAAAAATATGACTTGTTTTCGTTATTGATTTTTTCAACGCAGACGAAGCGGGTTCAATTCATAAGTGTCTACCTGATGAAACTTTTACCTTAAAAGGTGAGACCGATCAGGGTGGAAAACTTAGTAAAGACCAAGTTACAATAGTTCTGGGTGTTTACATTTCAAGAACTGAAAATCTGCCTATCATATTAATCGGAAAATCTAAGACTCACGATGTTTTAAAGATACCAAAATAATTAAAAAGCTTGGATGACATCTACTATTTTTTCGATTGGTTGAAGAATTTGAACCAAGCAATGAAAGCCCAGAAACGAAAACTCTGGATGTTTGTTGACAATTGTACCGCTCACAATAATATGCCCGAGCTAATCCTCATTAATTAAAATCGTGTATCTGCCTGCGAATACGACAAGTGAATTGCAGCCAATAGATCAAGGCATCATCAACAATTTTAAAATTTATTACAGAAAAGAAGTTGCTTAACATGTTATTAAATTTATAGAGGATAATCAATGCCCACAAATCAATGTTCTTCAGGCAATGAGGTTTGCTAGGAAAACTTGATTTTCTGTGACTAAAACTACTGTGCTTTAATAAATCTGGATTCAAATCTAAAGTAACTGTATCTAAAAGCTTACAAGAGGAGGACGAAAATTTAGAAGCTGATAATGAAGATTAGAACCTAGCCATCAGCAACGACAATAATCAACAGCCAACATTCAAAGATTTTATGAACGTCGACAACGATTTAATAGTTTCAGGAGAAAGGTGAAAGCGACACCTCATGCCTTCTCGTCTTTTTCATTGGAAAATGAAGAAGATGACTATGAAATGGGCGCGGAAGTAAATTTAGTAATAATTTCTAAACGCGAAGTAGTAAAATCACCAGAAACTTTGCACAGTTATTTTGAAATGACATCAACTGTACTCGTGTAGGGATTTGCCAGTTACCTCCATCGGGCGCGTCCCCATTGGAATTGTAAAAAGCACACCGGCTAGGCAATCCAGCTACTGGGTAATGGGGAATAAAATACCAATCGTGAAGCAGAAACTGGACAGGTCCTGAAGGTTGGGGGTTGAGGCATTAGACTGGTTCTCTAATACTCATAAAAATTTCTCCACTCACTAAAAGGCCTGAACAAAGCTTCGGAATACAGGATGGAACTTCCCGACGACGAACTAAGCAAAGAAAACGGTTAATGAGTATTGCGACATGGAACGTACAAGGAATAAGTTTGAAGACCGACAACATCGCCAAAGATCTTGAAACACTTAATTTGGACATTGTAGCTCTAACAGAAACAAAGAAGAAAGGATCAGGAACAGAAAATCTAGGACAATATGTCCATATCTACACCGGTGTACCCAAACACGAAAGAGCAGCCAGACGAGTATCACTCCTAGTGAAGAATAACTTAAAACAGACAATAAGTAATTGGAGAGCAGTCCATAAAAAATCTATCGACCGTTAATTTAAAACTACATGAACAGAATGTAACATTTGTAGTAGCATATGCACTCTCAGACGACGAAAGAGTAGGTACAAAGCAAGAGTTCAAAACCGAGGTATAATAATGTTACAGCAGTTAAACAACAAAGTTGTGGGACCACACGGAGAAGACTAAGTGAACGACAACGGTCAGAGAATGATACATCTATGTGAAACCTATAATCTTACAATGAGTAATGGTTCTTACAAACATAAGGACATACATCGATTTACGTGGACACAAAACACAAGAAACCTGCGGTCCGTTATTGACTACGTCATCACCCAACAAAACTCTCGTCTTCAGTGGAAAGACGTTCGTGTACTAAGAGGAGCAACCTGTGGATCCGATCATCATTTATTAAGAGCAAAAGTTATATTTCCAGTCCGAACAGAAACTAATCAACCCAAAGATCATACTGAGAACCTGCTAGTGATTCAGGAACCAAGGTATAAATTCTAGAACTTCAGGAATGAAAGCACACAAAACCATTATCAACGAAGGTTAGACGAAAAATTAATGGACACAGGGATTAACATTCACTGAAATATATAACAACATAATTGATGGTCTCAAGAAAGCTACTCAAGAAGCGATCGGAATACAGGAGGCAAAGCGGAGTAATAAGATATGGTGGAACGAAGAGATTGCTGATTCAATAGATATGAAAAAGAAGAAATATTTAACATGGCTACAGGAGTACAAGCAGCAAAAAAATGAGGTAAGGAGATTGATAAAAACAGAGGAAAACAATGCCTGGGATCAACACTGTCCACAACTAGAAACATTGATAGAAGGAAAGAGATGTTCTGAAGTATGGAAATCCATTAGAAGTTTAAAAAGCTCGAGTAAGGACAAAGATCACATATCTATCATCGAACCCGATGAATGGAAGGATCATTACGCCAACCTACTTCAGGAAAAAAGAACAGAGTATGGAGACAAATACCCAAAAGAGAATATAAGACTCCAAATTGAGAAAGTCGAAATTGGAGAGGAAACAACGAAGAAGGTTGTGATGAGTATGCAAACAGGGAATTCAAGTGGCCCTGAAGGAATATACACCGAAATGCTGAAGAACGGGAGTGAGAAACTACTCCAGAGACTAATGTATGTAATAAATGAATGTCTCAATGGCTATCTGGTTCCAGAGCAATGGAAAGTAGCTCATATAACATCGATACATAAACGATAAACGAGATTGCAACAGCTACAGGGGAATATCAGTAGCGAGTACAATAAGTAGGCTATACGGAAGAGTTTTGCGAAATCTTATAGAAAAAGATTTCGAGCAGGAGGAAGAAGAAGTACAATGCGGATTTTGAGCCGGAAGATCTTGCACTGATAATGTGTTTTGTCAGATAATTATTGAGAAACGGAGTGCTAGGAACATGGAAACACAAGTCGTCTTCATTGACCTTCAAAAAACCTACGATAATGTCCCAATTTCGAAACTATAGAAAGTGCTAGAAGAATCCAATATCAATTATACCTTCATCGTGGCGTTACGAGAACTTTATAGAGAATCGAAATCCAGAGTTAAAATAGGAAGGTACTTGACCAAAGAGTTCCTAGTTACAAAAGGCTTAAGACAGGAAAACTGTATTTCACCAACTCTTTTCAAAATTTATGTTGCAGCGGCTTTGAAGAGCTGGAAGCGAAAGGTACACAGTATGGGAGTTGAGTTGGATAACGATTGTGTGTACACCCTCCAGTTTGCCGATGATCAGGTGATAATAAGCGGTGATTAAAAAGATACAGTATATATGATACGCAAGCTAGTCGAAGAGTATAAAAACTGGGGACTCATGATCAATAATGAAAAAAACAAATATCTCTGCGTAGGAAATGATTTCAACTCACTTAAACTCGATGAGGTCAAGAAAATTTCGGGAAGCTGAGAATAGAGGTACCTGGGTGTTACTTTTGATGATACCGGGACAGATGGGAAAGAAATTGAAAAACAAATAAGACAAGCGAAACATCAAGATTAGAAGCGGTGGAAATGGACGTGCTTAGAAGATCTTCTTGAACATCGAGAAGAGAGCATGTTCCAAATGAAGTGATAAAAAGAGAGATGGGCGTAGAGGACAATAGCACGAAAGACATAGGAAGAAAAAAACTTGTCTGGTACGGACACGTGAAACGCATAGCTACCTAAAAAAGTTCTATTGTGGCAACCGCATATACGCAGGAAAAGAGGAAGGCCCAAACTCGAGTGGGATCCTATCATCCATAAGTCAATGAGTGAGAGAAATCTCACCCCAGAGCATACCGACAACAATATATATACAGGGTGCTTCAACGAAAACTGAACAGAGGCTATATCTACCAACATATTCATTTCTGATCAAAACGCAAAAACAGGTCGATTTTTGTTTCAAAGAAGACATCTTTTGGGGTACAAAACTTGCCTGAAATATCAACTCCCTAAGCGGGGGTTGCAATCCTTGAACATTTTGAATGAGGAAGATGGGTCGAGTGATGACTCAAAAGAAAGGTGGTATCTTTGTCTACATCACCTTGAACGAATTTCTATTTTTAATTGAAAATAGTCAAAGGTAGCATCTACCCTCTTCCAAATTTTCAAGGGTTGTAACCCCTGCTCCAGGGGTTGAAATTTGAGATGAGGATAATACTTTATGATGACTGCCATTGATCAGCATGGATCTGTTCTATTTTACCTCACTGAAGCTTGAATAGTCTCAGGAAAATAGTCTTCTCTATCTTTCAGTTGCTCATCCTGTCTCTTCTACAGTTTTAAATTAAAAATGGAAATTCGTTCAAGGAAATGTAGACAAAGATACCACCTTTCTTTTGAGTCATCACTCGACTCATCTTCCCTATTCAAAATGTTCAAGGATTGCAACCCCCGCTTAGGGAGTTGATATTTCAGTTAAGTATTGTACCCCAAAAGATGTTCCCCTTGAAACAAAAATTGACTTGTTTTTGCGTTTTGATCAGAAATGAATATCTTGGTAGATATAACCTCTGTTTAGTTTTCGTTGAAGCACCCTGTACATCAACTGGTGACCAAAGCATATTAAATTTATAACATCGAAAAATATCAGGTGGCTGTTACTTCTGAAAAAACAATCGAAAATGACAGATTTTTATATGTAATTGATAAATTTTGTTTCCATATTTTTGTTGATTACATTTTCATAATTATGTTTTTCATTATTTTTATGATTAGAACGCATTTATAATGTTTACATAAAACGTTATTTTATTTACTAATTGCACCTCTATAACTGAAATATTCTGTATTCTGACCTCTATTAATGGAACCTTCTGTAAATGAGACAGATAATTATTTATACCTGGGTATCTGAGCCACTGGGTAAGGAGAATACCTCTATAAGTGAAATGACATTGCAGATCCCTTGAGGTTTCACTGTATTTATATTTATTCGATATTCTATGGACAGAGTTCTCGGATAATCCGAGTGTTTCTTCAACTTTCCTATAAGATTGAGTAGATTCCATCCCAATTAATACTAATTGTTAATGACATCAATCCTCCAATGAGGTTCTTAACGAGGTTTCCCAAATGATAGTTCATCAATTTTTTTAATCTACCGAATGTTTTGGTACTTCGTTCTGTAAACCTACAAAATTGTATTATTAATGAGCTCAGAATTGTAGTATAAGTAACACTTCATGATTCTTAACTTTATAAGTAGAGATTATTTGTTGCATTCTCATTTCCATTACATTCTATAAAATAGCTGAAAATATCATATTCTTCCCTAAGGTCGCAATTTTCATTCGCGGCCTTATTTTCTATTAACGAAACACATAATGTTGTTCTAGTTATAGAAATCTGAGAGACAATAATCATTCTCAATGCGACTAGGATATTTTCCAGTTATTATAGATTAGTTAATTCATATATGGAAAAAGAAAGTAAAGAAGAAAAAATATCAAATGAATAAAAAGCTGATTATATGTAAAATACATATTTTTACCTGATTTGAACAAAGATCCATATTTCACGGAAATGTTACATATTTTTACATATTTTCGTCATTTACCTGGATTCTCTAGATCATGTACCTTCGAAGGGTTGTGAAACAAACAATTGAAGGCCAGGTACCTACATTATCCATCACCTAATCTTCTGAAGAGCTAAACGATGAAAAAACCAATCAGTATATTTGTGTCGTAAATTGATTAAAGTATAATTCGATTACTATTAATCACTAATTATATATTCATTGTTGAAATCCAGTAGTGGAAAAACAGTTTGAAAATGTCGAAACTGAAATTTTATCGCGAAATGGATCGAACCATATCCAGACATGACCATGGATGGAGAAAGTTTATTCTGCAAAGCATGTTCAAGAGTCGTACAACTTATTATTAAAAATATTTGTCAATTTTTTCCCTATACAAGTAGGGTAAAAGAATACTCTTCATTATATCTCTCTTCTTCTTTGTAGAATCTCCTCAATTGTGCAGGCGAAGAGCCTTTTTGATTGAAACGGTTTGTTTTCAATCGTTGCCTAGTGTATTGGAATATTTAGGAACTAAGAGGAATATCCCGTGAAATTTTTATAGTTGATGAAGGCGCCTTCAAATAATTTGAATTTTTTGTTACAGATTAAAGCTGATGCCAAATTTCACGTTGACCTGTTTGTCAGACCAGCCAAATATTCAATTGAAAACGTTGAATAACAATTATCTTGAATCTTTCTTGGAAAATATTGTAAATTCAATATCCCGGACAAATCTACGTTGAGAAAAATAACGCTCAACTGTATTTTCAGAACAACAATGAATGAAATCAGAGAAGCTATAGACGAAAATCACTTTTATGTTATTGTGGACGAAACAACAGATGCTTGTGGAAGATACATAATTCATCTGCTCATGGGAGCACTGAAAATAATATTCTTGGGCATTACTTCCTTATACCCTCTAAGCATCTTGTAGAAGCGAAAAATGTAACTTTTACAAGATGCATACAAGATACATTGACAAATTTTCTCATTTTTTCTCAATGATCCCCTTGGAATACAGATATACAGGCTGTTACATAATATTATGTCACAACTTGAAGGGGTAAATCTACGTGCAATTTTAAGAAGAAAAGTTTTTATAAACAAAGGTCCGCAAAAGCTTCGTTACGGAGCTACAGGGTGTTGAAATTTCCTAAAAAAATTGGTTTTTGCTTCAAAACTCCTGTAGTTTTCGAGATATTCAACCCAAATTCGGAATGCAAGCTATTTTTCACAGCTTCCATCATTACACGTCCTAAATTTCATTAAGAATCTACAAGGTATTTTCTTTTCCGGAGCCATGTATCCTTTTGATCTTTCGAACTTTTTTTGCAGTACGCCACTGATTAGCGTATAATCAATTTTCGTCATCTTCGTTCAATTTAAAAATTTTTTTGACAGCTACTTTTTCTTATTTCTGACCGTTCTCTAGCAAAAAAATATCAAACGATTATATGCATTCGCTGAGAAAGCACTTCTATTTAAAAAAATGACTTTTAGGCTTTGATTTTTTTCATTTATTTATTTATTTTGACAGTTGCTAAAGTTGAACCAGTATCTGCTCGAATTGTTTATTAAATAAACGATTAGTTTTAAGACTTTTGAAGTTATTGCTGTAAGAAAAAATGGCTAATTTTACTAACGCCGAATTGGCTGATATTCATTACATGTACGGTCTGGGTGACGGAAACACAACAGAAGCTAGACGATTATATCAGGTGCGCTTTCCAAATCGAGTAACACCAGACAGGCGAACATTTTCAAATAGCCACAGAAGGTTGAGGGAAACTGGTACTTTTACTGCAAATAATCATTTAAAAGATACAACTCAAACTATGAGAACTCCAGATATTGAGGAAGCAGTTTTGAATTGAATCCTTATATGAGTACAAGAAAAAATTGAAATCAGTTGAATATTTTACATGTTCTGGTTTGGAGGATTCTCCACGACATTTCATTGAACCCGTTTCATATTCAACGCATCCAAACTCTACTTCCTCGAGGTTTTCCTTCAAGACTGAATTTCTGCCGATGGTTCTTAGATAAAATCAGAGAAAATGCTCATTCTGTTAGTGAAATAATGTTCACAGACGAAGCTAACTTTTCGAGAATTGCTATCACAAATTTTCACAATAATCATTATTGGGCTGAGGAAAACCCCCATGTGACTGAAGAATCTCATCATCAAGAACAATTCTCACTAAATGGCAGGGTCGAAATAATTGGAAATTATTTGATTGGGCCATTTTCTTTGCCTAACAGACTAAACGGTCCCGCTTATCGGCGATTTTTTGAGGAGGAGTTACCTTCATTGCTCGAGGATGTGCCACTTTTGGTGAGAAATATAATGACTAATAATAAAAAACAAGTACTGTATTTTAAGGGATTTTACTTAATAATTGCGATTCGTAACGCGTTTCACTACACCGTAGCTTCTTCAGACGAATGAATATACAGAAAAATATAAATGAGAATATAACTATAAATGTTCTTGAGTAATTAATAGCTTATTGGGTTGCTTCTTCTTAAGTGGTTATTTATGACAGGTATATCCAATGAAATTAAGGAATAGATTGCTCCCCGAAAAGATTCAATAGAGGTGAAGGGCTTAAATCGACTTGTTCATTGATGAATCTACCTGAGTGTTTGTATTTATTGATTTCTGAAGTTTCCCAAAGATCTACCTTCCAATATTTATTATCTGTATGCAAAATTTCAAACTGTGAGTCGAAAGAATGATTATTTTCTAAGATCCGTTAAGTCCTTTGTTAGCAGAAATATTCATGAATAACTTAGAGAAATTAATTCATAATCATCCACTCAGTACATATTGTTTATACTGGTATCGCTATGTAGACGATATCATTATTTGCTTCACAGGAACAAATAGACAGTTGAAAATTTTCGAAAATCATATAAATTCATTACATCCAAAAATTGCATTCACAACCGAAATAGAAAGCAATAATTCGATAAATTTCTCAGACTTAACAATTTCAAATGAAAATGGAAAACATGTTTTCGCAATTTACCATAAGCCGTCACATACAGATATTATAATACATAACTCGTCGTGTCATACATATCAACATAAAATGTCAGCATTCAATAGTTTTATTCATAGATTGATTAACATCCCGTTATCACCAGAAAATTTCAACAAAGAATTAAATTTGATTAAACAAATAGCCAAAAATAATGGTTACAATCCCAAACTAATAAATAATATTATGAAGTTTACCCTGTCGATAAATTGAAACAAAAATTCAACACCTTAACCTACGTTGGCATTACAAGTGAGAAACTAAAATCATTCTTAAGTAGCAATAATTTCAACATAGCTTTCCAAACTAATAATAATTTAGGCAAATATATAAAAATAATAAAACCAAACCAGGTAAAAACAATAAATCAGGTTTTTATAGATTGAATTGCAATGACTGTGATAATTTCTACATTGGTAGAACACATAGAAATTTTAATATTAGAATATCGGAACATAAACGCAGTTTTTCAAATGAAAAATCAGATTCAAATTACGCGAATCCTCTCTTAGAAAATAATCATTCTTTCGACCCACAGTTTGAAATTTTGCATACAGATAATAAATATTGGAAGGTAGATCTTTGGGAAACTTTAGAAATCATTAAATACAAACACTCAGGCAGACTCATCAATGAGCAAGTCGATTTAAGCCCTTCACCTCTATTGAATCATTTCGGGGAGCAATCTATTCCTTAATTTTATTGGATATACCTGTCAGAAATAACCACTTAAGAAGAAGCAACCCAATAAGCTTTAAATTACTCAAGAACATTCATAGTTATATTCTCATTTATATTTTTCTGTATATTCATTCGTCTGAAGAAACCACTGCGTAGTGAAACGCGTTACGAATCGCAATTATTAAGTAAAATTCCTTAAAATACAGTACTTGTTTTTATTATTGATAATGGAATTTTACCAAGTAAAAGCCTCCCAAATTCAAAATATATATATATATATATATATATATATATATATATATATATATATATATATATATATATATATATATATATATATATATATAATGACGTTCATGCATGACAGGGCACCAGCACATTTCAGTGGAGAAGCTAGGGAATTCTTGAATAATACATCCAACAACCGATGAATAGGTCGGAGTGGGCCAGAACCATAGCGTCCTAGGTCCCCAGACTTAAATAGTTAAGACTTTTTCTTATGAGGATATCTCAAAAGATTGGTTTATACCACTCCAATGAACACTGTAGAAGAATTGAGAAATCGAATAATAACCTCTTATGACACGATAAGAAATACCCCAAGAATATTTCGAAGAGTGCGTTATAATATGCGAAGAAGAACAGAGGCCTGTATTCTTGCAGGTGGAAGACACAATTTATGTAGTTTTTAATTGTTCTTTCTTTTAGTTTGATATTGAACCAGTATAAGTTGAGTCTCAGAAGACGAGCTATCAAAATAAAAGCAGATTTTGGGCATACCTATCGAATATTTAGCGAATAACATACAATTCAAATAATTCAAATTCAATAATTTTTCACTCGAAAACGGTTGGAATTACGAAATATAACAAGTGTCAAAAAAGTTTCTAAATTGAACGAAGATGACGAAAATTGATTGAACGCTGATCTTGTAGATTCTAGTTGAAATTTAGGTAAGGTAAAAAATACCTTACATTCCAAATTTGAGCTGAATATCTCAAAAGCTGCAGGATTTTTGAGGAAAAACCAATTTTGCCGGAAATTTCAACACCCTGTAGCTCCGTAACGGAGTTTTCTCGGACCTATGTTTATATGAAAATTTGTTCCTAAAATTTCATGTGGCTTTACCCCATCAAATTGTGACATACTATTATGTAACACCCTGTAAAAAGAAAGATTGCCTAATATGCATCTATCACTACAACCAGTATTGACCTAATAGGGAACGTTGCTTAGTGCGGCAGGTTTTTAGGCAAAAAATCGGTATCGAAAAACACCAACGAAATATCAGATTTTTCCTCATTTGTATTAACATCGAAAACAGCCGGCTCGGTGGCGTATGGGATATTATGCTCGTCTCCTACGCAGAGTTACCTGGGTTCAATCCTCACAAAGTCGGTGCGATTTTTCGGATTCTGGGAATCGCTTGAGTGTCCATCTTTCGGAGGAGATGTAAAGCTGTCGGTCCTGTCTAACAGAGATGTGTTGGACATTAAAGATCCCTTCCCTCGACACGAGAGGGGTTCGGCAAAATTCCCGGGTTAGTGAGGTGACAGAATTCCCGGCGTGTCATTAGCCGAAAGGCAGAAATAGAGCACGTTAAAGGAAAAACAAACAAACAAACATCGAAAACATTATTAGGATATGAAGAAGTGCATATCTTGTATTCATCAAACAAAATTATAGCTTTATTCCTCATTCAATTTTTCCTTCGGAAAAAAGTACCAGCCCTTGTCCGATTCTGTAGGAAAAATTAATACTTAAATGTTAGATGTGAAAGTCGCAAAATTATATAATCCGCTCTCTTCTAATGAATAACCGAATGGGGAGAATTATCAATAGCACTTTACTGATTCGATCAATTTTCGACAGCTGCATTTGCAAAAACCAACGAAGAATCATATTTGCGCCATGTTAATAGTTAACCGATATACGAGGGCTACTTGAAAATTGAAGATCACCCTTTATGTCTAAAACGAAGAAGGCTATGTAAGTTTTGGTGACTGCATCTATTATTTCATCAAAAAGAAACAACCTTCGTGGGAACCGCATTCTTTTAACTCTATTATTTTGGAAGTAACCATTCGATAACGAATTTGGGACACCAGAGATATTTTCGAAAATCTCACCTCTGAAGAAACAAATTCGAACACATTATCTTAGTTCGAACTTTCAAGGTAGAAAAATGAATTACCTAATTCAATTATTATTAGATTAAAGAATTTGAGAATGAATTTGAAATAATGAAATTTTTGTTCGGTCACGTTTTCCATGAATATCTTTTCTAATTTTCCTTTACGATAGTGGGTGTTTTTGAGAAAATCGACTGCTGGCATTCTTACACGAATTCAAAAGAAAATTGTTTCTCTACCTGCGTTTGAGACTGAAGGGATATATATTTTCTTTGAACTTGTGTGAAAATCCCAGTAACAAATTTCAGTAGTAGTATTTATCGGGAAAGGAAAATCGGAAGAACTATTGAAAATAACGTGTCCGACAAAAATTCGATTATCTGGTGTTTCAAAAAGTGTTTCAACACTTGAAAGTAATGAAATTGTCACAATTCGTGTCACTACATTTAAGAGAAAAATTAGTCCAAATTTGTTTCTCTAGAACTATCTGTCGGGATGTGACATCTCATTTCCGGAAACATTCATTTTGAAGAATCGATGAAAATCAAAAACAAGTAGTTTTTTGTGTTCAGTCCGAGCTACATTTACAGCAATTAGTAAGTTACGAAATGTTAATTTGCAAGAATACGTCGAAAATGAAAAAAGTCCCCGATCTTATAATTAGTTACCATTCCATATTCCTTCAAAAACCTTTCGAACATTTCACAAATCTGCTGTCCCTATATAAGGTCATGCACCAGTTCAAACAAGCGGCCTCGTGTTTGAAGAATAATTACTGAAACTACACTGAACAAGCACACACTATCACAAATTAGAGGCATTTTGTAGAGTCGAAATAATGAACAGCTCTAACAAAGCAGAGTTGTTGGAAAAATCTTCATTTAAAGGGAACTGTAATGATTTATAAAAAATTTATACCGTCTGCAACTAAAAGCGTTCGTTTAATCAAATGATTTGAAGTTTGTGAAATTCCAGCGAAATATCGTGTTAACTTATACTTTGTTCGATAGCTTGTGAATGTTCTCGCATTCACCAGCGTAATTATTAAGTGAAATACCTCTATATAGCATATCCTCATTTTCGACGAATATCGACAAACACAATAGAGAATGATGCTCTCACCTCATTCATTCGCGAAAGCATTTCATGAATTCATGAGAGAAGGACAAAATAAAAGAAGAAAATCTCAACTGTACATTTAATTGATGCCGTAATTACAACTTTTATATAATTCAATCCGGCCACCAATTCCATCGGAAGCAAAAATGTGGACACATGAAAGATAAGAATAGCTTTACATAACACAAGAGAAAAAAACTTTCCTCTTGCGTCAGGATGTTTAATACATCTGTTAATAATTTGAATATGAGAATCTGAAATCCATACATAACAGTGATGATAATAATGAAACATGTTCGGTCAAAAAGTACCAGTAATAGATCAATGAAGCACAAAATATTCATTTTTCATCCAAATTTACTATATCGCATTCAAAGTCAAAATTACCTCAGTGAGCATTGTTATTGAACTAGACTATTATATCTCTTCTTCGACTCAATAGTTTTCTGGACTAAGATATTGCCCCAAGTTAAACTTTTCGAAATTCAAATAATAAAGAGCAATCATTAACAACTCCATAATCGTGTCGGTTCATAAGTAATACGGAAAATATGGAAGTTATTAGAGCGTATTTTATCTGAGACCTTTGCTCACAGCGTAAATAGTGGTGGATATTTGTTTCTAAACTTTCAACGGTATAACAAGATAGAAGTTGAATCTCTACCCCTATACTATCGAGTTAGTTAAAGCTTCGAGTACATTTTTATCAAAATAGATATGGAAGTGAGTAGATATTTGCAAGTTTTCAAGAATATTTCATTTGATAAGAAACGACAAAATTACTGTTTCTCAGATCGTCGAATGTGGAAACCACTGAACTTAATACTGACATTTGTAAGCTCTTTAAAGCTTACAAATACTCATTCGGAGTGGCAAAAGTATTTGGAAAATTGGTCTGAACGCATGCAAAAGTGTATCGATCTTCATGTAGAATACAATGAAGCTACTTTTTTCTTTAAGTTATCTTTTTTTCTGTCAGGCGCAAAATTTAAAAGGCAACCTACGTAATTAAAGTAATTTTTTAAACAAATTATAAGTAGTGCTGAATGTGGTTAATACTTATTTCTACACTGCTAGAATATCTGTGCAATTAAAGATTAGTACTGTGTTTCCAATACAAAAAGTAGCTGAAACAAGTAAAGCGGATGAATTGAGTCCCGTAAAAACCTTTCTTTCCATAGAAAATCTTCTTGGAGAAATAGTTTATGATCAACTGATTGAACATTTTAAAAATAATGAGATTTGGATGGGAATTGGGTCTCAGAAACAAAATTGTTGTGAAACAGCGATTCAAGTGATGTTAAATACTTTCAGCTTCATATTGATAAAGGAAACATTCTCATTGCAATTTTTCTGGTCTTAAAAAGAGCCTTCAGACAATCAATAGATTTATCTGGCTGTCGATATGCGAGGAGTGAGTGTGAGTGGAGTTGTGTATGAATCGTTGAAGGATTATTTGCAGGGATGGAAAGGTTAGAATAGGTTAGATATATATTTTGGTTATCAGAGAAAGAACTGTGAAAGAGCCTCTGCAGCTAAGAGCAGAGCTTACAAGTCATGGAAGATGAATCTAACAGAGGAAACAAGAACAACCTTCGTACGAATACGGAACGTATGCAACCTGACAACAGCAAGAGCAAAGGCCAATTTCAACGAAGGGGTAACTCCTTGAACTGGCAAGCGGAACTAGACAATTCTGATCTATGCCGAAGACTCTCAGTGCCAATTTCTGCAAATCTGCGTTTACGCCTCTTGTAAGAGGATGCGGAAGTATAGTATCATCTCCGAAAGAGAAAGCTGATCCCTTTGCTCTCTGTGGGACAGGCTCTCGAGCATCTGAACTGCAAGAAGGCATACGAAATGCCGCGAATCGTCTTGAGAAAATGTGCTCCCGAAGTGGCACCCATTCTCAACCGTCTGTTTCAGATTTATTATGAACGCCAGACTTTTCCGCGCAGCTGGAGAATAGCTAGAATTCAACCGATCCCAAAGAAAGGAAAAAAGTCTTTACCCCAAAACTACCGCCCTGTTTCAATTCTTCCCATTATGTCTAACGCGATGGAGAGAGTCATAAATGGTGAGCTCATCAAATATCTTGAGTTGCAAGGAATTATTAACGACCGTCAGTATGGTTTTCGCAGGCAAAGATCGACAGGAGATCTGCTCGCCTACGTCACTCATGTTTGTACATCAACGATAGAAAAACATGGGGAATCTAGAGCAATAGCCCTCGACATCTCTAAAGCCTTCGATAGGGTTTGGCATGCAACCTTGTTGAATAAACTTGCTGCATATGGGCTTCCCGAAAAATTTCTGGATTGGATAAGTAGCTTTCTTTCAAATAAATCAATACAAGTTGTAGTCGACGGTATAATATCTGTATCTCATAAATCCATTTTTTGCCAACCTTATTTCTGTTGCAGATAAACGTTTTTCTGTCATCTACAGAGAACAAGACCCTCGGTTCTGCAGACGATTGTACCCTGGTTTCGTCTTTCAGTAGTCTGCGGCCGATTACAGCTGCGAAATCTCATCGACAGAGATGCCAACAAATTAATTACTTAAACTCTAACTTACAGAGGATATCTGAGTGGGGTCAGTTGAACCTGTGAGATTCAACGCGAGCAGGACGCAAGTAACTGAGCTAAGTCGGCATGAGCTAAGCTTAGTCTTCTTTTCAGAACCAAGCGGTACTTCACGTCATCTCAGCTGTTGCTTCTATATAAGGCATAGATTCAAACTGGTTTGGAATATTGTTCCCATGTGTGGGGATCTGTGCCCAAACATTTGTTGCAGATGTTGGATAGTGTGCGAAAACGGACTGTGTGCCTCATCGACCACCTGGAGATCACCCGCGATCTCCAACCGCTGGCTATCAGAAGACAAGTTGCTGACCTTCCTCTGTTTTACAGATACTTTCACGGAAGATACTCCAAGAAGCTGAAAGACTTTGTTTCGGGAAAACTCATGTTTTGCCGCAACACTAGGCTGGCAAGGAGTTCTCATCATATGGCAGTACATTTAACGACCCCTTGAACCCCTCTCTATAAGAATTCCTTCGTTTACAGGGCGGTGAGCTGTGGAACTCGCTTCCGTACAACATCTTCCCAACATCCTACAATTGGGCCCTCTTCTAGAAGCGAGTAAACAGACACCTCAATTCTTCCCAGGAGCTTACTCATATGGTGTAACAGGTTCGCCTATTCCTGGGAAGCGCGCATAAAAAGAAGAGAAATAATTGTCTGAGTTTTCAACAATTCTAAAAAAACTAATTTTCCATAAGTCAATAGTGATAATATGCGAAATTCATCGCTGAATATGTTAACACATTTAAGACTTCAGGGAACAATATTCAACCGCACTTTTACTCACTAGAGCCAGAAATCTAACATTCTAGGGTTGAATATGGTTTCCTGAATGAAAAATCTTCAATGTGATTACCCATATAGCGATAAATTTTGCATATAATGAGGATTGAGATATGATGTTGAGCTGGTTAAAAGCAAGAAAAGTACCTGAGGCGTTAGATTATCGCCAGATCGAATCTTGAAGACACAGTGTGTGGTATTGCGGTAGATAGTTGAACAAGTATGGCAGCTTTAATTTTTCTATTAGATTAAGTTTTTGGTTTCATGATGAAGGAGGTCTAGCATTTTTTGTTTTCATCATTTCCCGGAGGCGCTGGTAGTAACATTTGCTTTAGTTCGTTGAAGGGCGCCAATTGTATATACATATAGTAGGTGGCAGTCTGCCTTGGTGTTGTGAATGGGTGTGCAGTACTAACGAAGTCAAACCAGACGAAACTGCATTTTCCTATTCATGACGGAAGATTCAATATAGTTTACTGAATTCGTCAATTATTCCTCATGCTGATCTCTCGCTAATATAACGATAAATGACCTGTTTTGAAACTGATGAATTATATTCTTAAATTAATGAGAAGATCTAGCGGATTATGCTAATTTTTTGCTGTTTCAGGCCAACCGGCTTTTGGCCGATTTGTAACTTCTTCCGTTTAAGTAGTTTTATACAGTCCTTGAATAATTTGATTATGAAATAGTTCCTTCTAAACTTGTTGCATTGACAATATTGCATGCATCTTGTAGCGAATTTCAACCTGTTTCCAAAAAAGGTCATCGTTAACAGCGTTATTCTTCCAGTTCCTTTCAGTTCTAAAGATATATTTCATAGGAAATGTTCCTATTGACAACTTATACTAATGACGCTTATAACAAAAAACAGGATAAATATTAATCAGGGCCATACAAAAATATGTAAACGTTCTATCGCTGAAGAAAACATTGGATTATATAGTTTTAGGTACTTAAAAGTACCCAATTTCTCATATCGACCGGAAGATTGACTTTTGAGACATATCGGAAAAACCGACAATTTTTTCGCCGCAATTATTGCACAATAACGTTTTTTGAGTTACGATGAGATGTAAATGTAGTGCCAACTGAAATGGCTATTGTGAAATTCTTGAGATCAACTCATTTGTCGACAAAAAGGCATCCTCAAAAAATCAGCTGTTGTATCTCAACAAATGGTCTTTGAAAAACGAACATGAACTCATTTTCTTCCTGAAGAACTATTGAATCATGGTTTTTATTTTCACTAGTATTTCAAGTTCACCATTTGATTGATGGCTCGTTACTTGATGAATATTGATATAAATTATTTAACTGAATAAGACAATGCTGTTCAAATTTTCACTATACTCATTAACTTATGATGCGTTTCTCCACACTGCAGCTTCAATGGATAATAGTATGAAAGGTTTTTATACTACTTCGGTGAAAGCAGGTACTTAACTCAATAGTACCAAATTCGAAACAGGGTTGATTTAAGATCTGAGAAGATTGAGTAATAGTGACAAATTTAGGCATAATTGACTATTAAGGAAGTTTTCGGAATTCTTGAGGTTATTGATCTCCCAAAGGTTCAGTTTGAATCTGTCATTTTCATTATATGAAATGTCAAGATTATTATTAACAGTATGGTTTTCTTCCAATGAATGATTTGCGCAGTGAGAATCTGATTTTTTTTGTGAAAACATCGTTTGTGCTCTGATAACATAATATTGAAATTTCTAAAAGTTCTACTGCTACAAATTTTATTACAACTTCCACAAGACAGCTTTTGAACACATGATTTGTTTATTTTGGAATTTTGGATTCACAGTTGATATATCTGACTAGAGAGTTATTCATCCTGAGAGATATATCCAAATTCTGAGATAGCAAGTATGATTTGATGACTGGGTTCACCAGTTACTCAGTTAATTTATATATCATATTATTAATTGGTCTATTTAATACTAGGTAAAACCTTACGAGAATGCTTGCTATCAATTCTACTAGAATTATAATCATTATTGTCCGATATCTGTATTGAGCAGTTTGAAGAAACTAATTCCTGACAGTAGTATAGTGGAGAGTCAATGTACCATACTGTCATAAGCAACTATTTTATGTTGATGTGGATGAGCAGAAAAATTATAAATGGTAACATCTGTAGGGGATGGTTAATGGAAAAAGAAGAATCATGTCAGCAGTCAATTTTGGTTAGGTTAGATTAGATTTTAAACTAAAAGTTAACGGAATTCTCAGTTTTCATTTCCAAAGTAAACTCAATATCAGATAAATTGAATTCATGAAGATATTAAAGGAATGTAATTGTTTATCTCTACCTGTGAAACGATAGATTATGACTTCAACATATATAAATTTATAAATACAAGGTATCGATAGCGAATGATAATGAATTATTTTCTCAACGTTATTCATTAAAATTTCTGCTAGTGAAGGACTCAGAATTTTGGTGACTGCAGATTATTAACTGAAGGTTTCTATTGTTGATTGGTTGGTATCAGATTATTAACTCGAAGAAAACCATACTTTCAATAGTAATTTTGCTATTATAAAACTAATAGATTGAAACGGACCTACGAGAAGCATTGGAAATCAATGCAAATCAATAAACAGAAAAATTCCGGACTCCTACTTAATAGTCAATTAGAACCGAATTCGTCACCATTACTTAATCTTCTAAGTTCTTAAAGCAACCTGCTTTTACCAATGTGATATACAGCACACATCTTCTTCTGAACTATACTACTCATCTTATGAAACCACATTGTGATGAAACACGTCAAAATTTTGTGAATGTTAGAAAAATTTGAACAACATAGTTTCATTTACTTAGAAAACATTAGAAACAGTTCGAAAACAATAGCTTTCATAGAATTATTCATTCTATACCCTATTTCTTGTTCTATTCACAATTTCAGGAAATCATACATTGAATCGCTGTCTATTTTATTGAAATAAATCTCTGTCCATTTTAATACAAAGATGTTTTTTTTTCTAATTTAAGAGCTGACTGAGTTATTGGCCATTTTTCAATTCGGTTCACATACCGAATAATAATTAAATATATTATATATGGTATCATATATATATATATATATATATATATATATATATATATATATATATATATATATATATATATATATATATATATATATATATATATATATATATATATATATATATATATATATATATATATATATATATATATATATATATATATATATATATATATATATATATATATATATGAAAATAAAAGTATACCATACGAAGATGCTACAAAACTTTCGGTCTTGACATTTTTCACTAGAACTTTATTCGAAAGTAAGATATTCCAACACATTCTCCTTACCCGACTCTCCTTCATTTAAAACGAAACTATATTGTTTCAGTAAAAAGCTTCCATACTAAATCGATGCGGGGTTTGGGTACTTTAATTAGCTGCCAAAATTCCAAAATTTATGGGCTTTCCTATAGGAAAAGAAAGTGATTATTTCTTTTATGGAAGAAATGTAGTTTAAATGAACTGAACAATTTCAGAATATCATGATATGCCCCAACCACTTCTCTTCAGAAATACTCTTCATAGACGATTATCGGTGTGATCATGAACTATACGAAAGTTTGATTTTCAGACAAAAATTAGACTCTACAATTCTACAAGCTGGTGCCCTCCAAACTCAGATTGCATGACAAGGACTTAATATTTTGGTAGACCCTTTTCATTTCATGATTTCTAACCTCACTTTGACATTTTCAAACAGAACCAATGAGAATACTAATACAGTAAACATAGCAAATTTTGAGAATGTAAGAGATCTGGGATTAAATGGATGTCATTTTAGAGATTGAGGAGAGGAGATTTACCGGCCACAAAAATTATTGCAAAAACTTTCACCGAATATCATAACAAATTTTCGGACAACAACAATTTCACAAAAAGAACCCCCGAGGTTTTTCAAGAGAGTTAGTTACTATACCCATGTCGATATTAAAAGCTGGACGATGATTTTCAAAGCAAAAGAGAATAAAAACCATCCTGAAGAACTCAATGAATGAGAAGCAACTGAGTGCAAACATTGTGTATATTGAGATCTCAATGGAAGAGTGAAAGACCCATTCGTCAACACAACTTAACGGCAAATAGACTGTTATGTTCTCTTCAAGAAATACACGTGCTTTTCGAAATGGAAATTATTTTTGCGCAATTAACTCCACTTCATTTAAGTCATTGAAAACATCTCTCGGTTCTCAACTCAATTTCTGAGTTTGAACTTGAAAAAAATTTCCTGACTCGAATTATCGTCACTCTCTGTGAGTATTTGAGTTGATTGGAATCATCTGCCAAGATTCTGATTCCCTTTCTCTCAATATGACATTCCATGGTATCATAAAAACAAATAACATCACTCCCAGGGTACTACACTGCGGAACACCTTTCTCTAGTTTAATTTTCTCACATGTCCATTCACGCTCACCAGACATAGCTCGGACCTAACGAGACCTGACCAGAAGGTATGATCTAAGCCACTACGAAGCAGAACCTCGCACTCCATAGTTCTGTAGTTTGCTTAGTGGGTTCCTCAAATTGACGGTGTTAAAGACACGGCATACCCAAGCAACATCTTTTGCTCCAGAAGTGGTTCGAGATGTTATAATATAATAATAGTATGACCTCCTGAGTGGACCTTCCGAAGCGAAATTCCAATTGATGCGAAGAAGATGGAACCAATCCATATACGAGACCAACCTATTTAGAAATAATTTTTGTAATATATTCGAAAAAATGGAAAGAATAGCAACAGGCTAGAATTTTTTTATTAGTTTGCTGAGACAATCGAAACATTTTCAATTCAGAAGAAAGGTAGCCTACCTCGAAAGACGGATTCACGAAGACAGAACATCAGCTATAAAGGGTATTACATAATAGTATGTCACAACTTGAGGGGGTAAATCCACGTGCGATTTCAAGAAATAAAGTTCAAATAAACATAGGATTAGCAAAAGCTTCGTAACGGAGCTACAAGCTGTTGAAATTTCCGGAAAAAATTGGTTTTTTCTTCAAAACTCCTGCAGTTTTTGAGATATTCAGCCCAAATTTGGAATGCAAGCTATTTTTTACATCCTCCATACCTCTTTGATTTTAACTAGAATCTACAAGGTGTTTTCCTTTCCGGAGCCATGTCTTCTTCTGCCCTTTCTCTGTTCAATTTATAAACTTTTTTAACACATGAAATTTTTTCGTATCTCCAACCGTTCTCGAGCAAAAAATTTGTATGCATTCGCTGAATTGAAAGCACTTCTAATTTAAAAAATGAGTAGTAGGCTTCGACTTTTTCATTTATTTATTTATTTTGACAGTTGCTAAAGTTGAACCAGCGTCTGCTCGAATTGTTTATTAAATGAACGATTAGTTTTAAAACTTTTGAAGTTATTGCTTTAAGAAAAAATGGCTAGTTTTAATAACGCCGAATTGGTTGATATCCATTACATGTACGGTCTGGCTGACGGAAACACAACAGAAGCTAGGCGATTATATCAGGTGCGCTTTCCGAATCGAGTGACACCAGACAGGTGTATCCACAGAAGGTTGAGAGAAAATGGTACTTTTACTACAAATAATCATTTAAATGTGCAACTCAAACTATGAGAACTCCAGATATTGAGGAAGCAGTTTTGATTTGAATCATCATGTGAATACAAGAAAAATTGGAAATCAGTTAAATATTTTACAATGTCTAGTTTGGAGGATTCTCCATGATATTTTATTGTAACCGTTTCATATTCAACGCGTACAAACTCTACATCCTCGAGATTTTCCTTCTAGACTGAATTTCTGCTGATGGTTCTTAGATAAAATTAGAGAAAATGCTCATTCTGATAGTGAAATATTGTTCACAGACGAAGCTAACTTTTCGAGAACTGCTATCACAAATTTTCACAATAATCATTACTGGGCTGAGGAAAACCCCCATTTGATTGAAGAATCTCATCATCAAGAACAATTCTCACTAAATGCCAGGGTCGGAATAATTGGAAATTATTTGATTTGGCCATTTTTTTTGCCTAACAGACTAAACTGAATTATTATTGCTCGAGGATGTGCCACTTTTTGTGAGAAACATAATGTGGTTCATGCATGACGGGGCACCAGCACATTTTAGCGAAGAAGCTAGAGAATTCTTGAATAATACATTCAAAAACCGATGGATAGGTCGGGATGGGCCAGAAGCGTGGCCTTCTAGGTCCCCAGACATAGATAATTTAGTCTTTTTCTTATAGGGATATTTCAAAAGTTCAGTTTGTACCACTCCAGTGGACACTGTAGAAGAATTGATGAATCGAATAAAAAGCTCTTGTGACAAGATAAGAAATACCCCAGGAATATTTCAAAGAGTGCGTGATAATATGCGAAGAAGGACGGAGGCCTGTATTCTAGCAGGTGCGGGACACTTCCAGCAATTTATTTAGTTTTTAATTGTTCTTTTTTTTAGTTTGATTTTGAATAAGTATAATCGTCCAAGAAGACGAGCTTTCGAAATAGAAACAAATTTTGGGCGTGCTAATCGAGTATTTCTATTATTTTTTCATTTAACTAATAACATACAATTCAAATAATTCAAATTCAATAATTTTTGACCCGAAACCGGTTGGGAGATACGAAAAAATTACAAGTGTCAAAAAAAATTTTAAATTGAACGAGGATGACGTAAATTGATTGTACGCTCATCAATGGCGTACTGCAAAAAAGTTTGAAAGGGCAAAATAACACCTTGTGAAGTTCAGTTAAAATCTAGGAAGCGTAATGATGAAGTTGCTTGCATTCCAAACTTGGGCTGAATATCTCAAAGGAGTTTTGAAGAAAAAAACAATTTTTTCCGGAAATTTCAACACCCTGTAGCTCCGTAACGAAGCTTTTGCGGACCTTTGTCTAAATAAACTTTCTTAAAATTATACGTAGATTTACCCCCTCAAGTTCTGACATACTATTATGTCACACCCTGTATAACCTGCAACATGTCTCAGCACAAAGCAAGGAAACTCATCCGGTCCAGCAGATCGCTTATTAGGTATAGACATAATGATGTTATACACATCAATGGAAGATACTGGTGAAATATAGAAAAAGTAAGCAAGATGATCGGAACTCATGTAAGGCTGATCACTGATTAATGCTTTTATCGAATCGAAAAATAATCGTTCAATCGATTCACCTACTCAGATAGACCTGAGTAACTGAAATCATGCAGGCACTGAACTAGCCCTGGAATTCTACGAAACCTCTTAGTTGTATTCGATCTTATCACCTGCCACACTGCCTTTGATTTATTGTCAGAGTTCATTATAAGTATGCTGCAAAGTTATTTCGACAGCTTGTGAGCATATCTCAAAAAGTTGCCTTCCTCGACAATTTCACTTGTTATCTATGGGGTGCAAGCCGTATGAATGAGAGATTAATAATAAGAATCAATCAGAAGGAGGCTGAAGATAGTGAAGGGTCTCATTCGCTTCAATAAGGTAGTAAATTCTCAAATATTGCTAAATAACTCAATTTCTCCCAATCATTACATTTCAGGTCAGAATTTTTGATTCACATATTTTTTAGGAATAACTTTTACCTCATGAAATTTCATATTTTTTTATGCGCGCTTCTCAGAAATAGGTGAACCTGTTACACCACATGAAAGAGCGCCTGGGAAGAATTAATGTGTCTGTTTTCTTGCTTCTTTCAGAGACCTCACAGGCCCTGCAAACGAGGGAATTCTTATTGAGAGAGGTTTGAGGATCGTTAAATGTACCACCATATGATGAGAACTCCTTGCCAGACTAGCGTTGCGGCAAAACATGAGTTTTCTCATAACAAGGTCTTTCAGCTCCTTCTGTGAAACAGAGAAAGTTCAGCATTTGTCTTCTGACAGCCAGCGGTTGGAGATCACAAGTGATGTTCGGATGGTCGATGAAGCGCACAGTCCGTTTTTGCACACTATCCAACATCCGCAACGAATTTTTGGGCGCAGATCCCCATACTTGGGAAAAATGCTCCAAAGAAGGTCGAATTTGCGCCTTATATAGAAGCAACACTTCATACCAGCAAAACCCGGAGTTGACCGTTATTCCAAAAAGGTGCATCGAATCTTTGAAAGCAATTTAATGGCCTTGCATCATTAGAGGAGGTTCTCCAGCGGGGACTTGCTAGAAAACGTAGTTGCTTGCTTCTTGCTCGAGTTGAAGCTCACCAGGTTCAACTGACCCCATTCAGATATCCTCTGTAAGTCAGAGTTTAAGTTATTAATTTTTGGACATCTCTGACGCTGAGATTCGGCAGATATATTTATTTTCCATTCGAATGAATCTAAAAGTTTTATGAAGAATATTTATATTCCCATTGATATCATCGACACCTTTCGAATTCGAAAATAACACCCTATTGTTCATGACTATACAGGGATATCCACCGGGACCGTCCGTTATAAACTTTTTGAGTTCCAATTACAATGTGAAGCTGAAATTTTATACGCGGCCATAACTAGCGATTTTCAATTGAAGTGAAATATTTTCGAAGTTGTGTCATTTCCCGTTATACCGGAAGTGTGTCATCACTTTGTTATTTCAAATGGCTATCTACCTTATTTATTATACATCTAGAACCGATATTTGGGCAAGGCATAAAATACCCAAGATGTTGGCACTTATCTGTCGAAACTTTTGAAAGATTTAATTATTTTTGTTATAAACTCGATTTTTGAGGAACCTTTAAAAAAAGTGTAGCTCGTAGATTTTTTGCACTACAGACACTATTTTTGCTTGGGTGGATAGAAGAAGGATCAAGGAATTTTTTAAGCAGTCTGCACATGTCAAATGTTCATTGCGTTGTTTTGTATAATTTTCTCAATTTGGCGTTTTTCAAACAGCAATAACTTAATTTTTTTTCAAATGGCACGTGCCAATTTTTATATCGCCGTCAGATGAAACGTCAAATTTCAGATGGAATTGTATCAGCATGTACTATACCCATCTCTTATAGTTCCGAAATAATTTGGGAATATATTGAATTTTGATGATTTTGCACTAACAGAGAATGCTTTGAAATATTTAAATCAAGTAGCTGATCTGGCTACGCTCACCTGACAGGTGCCTAAAATTAATTTACTTGTCACTTCGTTCATTCGAATTTGATATTTCAACAAGAATTGTTGGTAATTTGAAGTGAAATTTTTTGGAAAACACCAGATTGATCATAAAATGGCTGATTATTCAAACGGGGATATGTTTAATCTCTTTTTAATTCATGGCGAATGTCAAAAATTGGTAGATAGAACTTGCAGGCAATTCATTAACAAATTTCCAAATTTGGCACCTTAAAGTTAAACAAAATTTCGAAGGAATAGAAGCAACTTTCTGCAATTTGGAGGAACAAAATATATAGAAACTAGAAGAAAGCCAATTCTCGAGGACGACGACAATTAAATTAATACGCTAGCGTATTTTCGTGCCAATCCACATGCGTCCATTAAGTCAGCATCAATGGATATTGGATTGAGTTATACTTCCATTCAAAGGATCCTCAAGAAACATAACATGCACCCGTATTCTTTTATCAGACTACAAAAATTGAAACCAACTGACCTTTCCAAGCGGCTAAATTTCTGTGAAAATCTATTAATTCGGCTTCAAGAAGATGAAACAATTCTGCAAAAAATTATATGGTCTGATGAAGCCAAGTTCAATGAAAGTAAAACAACCAACAGAAGAAATCGACATTTTTGGGCCACAGAAAATCCACATTTCATCGAGGTTATTGATTTCCAAAATAAATTCAGCGAGAACGTTTTTGCAATTTTAATGAATGATTTGTTGGTTTATCACATTTATGAGGAAAATCTTAATGGATGAAGATACTTGGAAATTTTGAGAGGAACATTATCAAATTTTTTAGATGGATTACCCCTTAACATTCTGAGGGATTGCTATTACCAAATGGATGGTGCACCAGCACATAAAACATGAGCTGTAGATCGGCAGCTAACAAAAATGTTCGAGGATAGATGGCGGGGTAATCAAGGACCAAATTTATGGCCTCCGCGTTCTCCGGAGTGATGTGTTTCTTATTCCTGTAAGAAGTAAAGAAGAGTTACTAGAGCGCATTCATAATGCTTTTCGTAATATTGATCCTGAGGAAACTAGGAGGGCAACTCATCATGTTCGTATACGAGCTGTCAAGTGTATCGAGCAAAATGGGGCCCATATTGAACATTTATTCAGATCGTAAATTAGATTTCTCCTATGATGTTTGCTATCATTTATTCGTATTAATGTAATTATCTTCGATGATTGGTTTTCGCTTAGTTCCTACAATTTTTATTCATCAGAATTGTAGAAAATTGTTTCTAATGCTTCGAAATTTTATTTTACTCATAGACGGTAAATTTGGAAATTGGTTATTGAATTGCCTGCAATTTCTACCCACTACTTTTGACATTGTAAAATGAATTAAAAAAGATTAAATATATTTTCGTTTGAATAACCAGTGGTTTTATTCCAAATATGTTGTATTTTTGGATATTTTCAATCTGAAATAGCGACAATTCTTGTTAAAATATCAAATTCGAATGAACGAAGTGATAAGAAAATTAATTAAAAGTCTAGTGAGCGTAGCCAGTTCAGCTACTTGATTCAATATTTCAAAGCATTCCCTGTTAGTTCTTGCAAAATCATCAAAATTCAATATATTCCCAAATTATTTCGGAACTATAAGACATGGGTATGGTAGTACATGCTTATATAATTCCATCTGAAATTTGATGATTCATCTGATAGCTATATAAAAATTGGCACGTGCAATTTGAAAAAACTGAATTATTGCTATCTGAAAAAGGCCAAATTGAAGAAATCATACAAAACAACGCAGTAAACATTTGACATGTGTAGATTTCTTGAAAAATTCCTTGATCCTTCTTCTATACACTCAAGCAAAAATTGTGTCTAATTCCTTGATCCTTCTTCTATACACTCAAGCAAAAATTGTGTCTGTAGTGGAAAAGATCTACGAGCTACAATTTTTTAAATGTTCCTCAAAAATTGAGTTTATAACAAAAATAATTAAATCTGTCAAAAGTTGACAGATAAGTGGCAATAACTTGGGTATATTATGCCTTGCTCAAATGTCGGTTCTAGATGTATAATAAAAAAGGTAAATGGCCATTTGAAATAACAAAGTGATGACCCACTTCCGGTATAACCAGAAATGGTATCACTTCGAAAATATTTCACTCCAATTGGAAATGGCCGCGTATAAAATTTCAGCTTGATATTGTAATTGGAACTTAAAAAGTTTTTAACGGACGGTCCCGGTGGAAATCCCTGTATATAAACTGAAATATCTGCATGAAAATTTTCACACCCATTGGATAGTAGGAGTTGATTTGTTCTAAAACATTAAAGAATAAAATGACATGAAATTCGAATATATGTTCGACTTTCACAGCACCTGGTATAGTCGGCTCAGACTCTTCTCTATCGATATTGGCGCTAAGGAATGCAGTAATATGCAGGGGCCCCACTATCGGAATTCCTCCTTTTATAATGGGGACTCATCGACATCTCTCTCGTCTTTTACGGATCCAGCATCCAATATTGCCGAATGGTGAATGTGCGATAATACGATGTACAACTAATGATAAGAAATAGTTCTCTGGAACAGCTTAAAGAAATAATTTTCTCTTTCTAGATATAATTGATATAACACAATGGTTATTTTCAGTAGTACTACTCAATAAGTCAATGAGAAAAGTTCTTAAATCATATAATTATTGAAATATAATGTTTCCACCCTATTTTTCAGGAACTGTTTAATCAGTCCAAGAGAAGAACGAATCAAATATGTAATAAAAAAGTAGCAATCAATGACAACAAAATACAAAATAGATCGTAGTAAATTACATTTTTGAAATACTTTGGAATCTGATTCATATTAATTTCTCAACCTGCATCGAAGAACAAAGGCAATGTATGATACCTTACAAAGGAGGAAAGGAAAGGAGGAGAATGCGGTTATTCTCGAAACCAAATTTCCGTTTCACACATTGTTCTGAAATACTTAAAACCTGTTCAGGCATAGAGTTCATCTCGTCTTTGTAATTAATTTTTCTGTGTCTACAGCAGGAGTGCTCAAACGGTCGATCCCGATCGACCAGTAGATAGCGAGTGCTTTTCAGTGCCCCGCAACCATATGTGCAAAGTGTGCTATGCACACGGGCACCATCCTTTAGGGGCGCCAAAACCCAGGCTCCAAAAAAAATATTAAACTAAAAGTTGAGAAATTACATTAGGTATAAATATACACGAAATTTTATTAGAATATCATCCAGTTACTGCCGATTCCTATGTTGCGAGAACATGTCAGGCGGCAGTTTCTTGATTTTTCCTGTTCAGACATGATGAACATTGATGCAGATGTCCGAAAAACCCGTTGAATTTTTATTTTGGAGAATAGATCTCTTATGTTCTTCAACTCTCTTCTCGATGAATCTTACGTTTTGGCCTATATAGAATGTCTCACATTCACTGCAGTGTATTTTATATACTCCGCTTTTATCCAATAATTTTGTTTCATCTTTATTACTATCTAACAATGAACTCAAATTCTTTTTATTAGTGCTGATGGTGTTAATATTATTTCTGTGTAATCTGTAACATATCTTGTTACATATACTTGCTATATTAGGAATATAGCACGTATATGTAACAATTGTCTCAGGTATCAGTTCATAGCCGTTGTTCATAGCGATTAATTTTAAAGTTTGAACTTCATTATCTAAATCGACAGCTGACAATTAATCGCTATGAACAACAGCTATTAACCAAAATTAATTGATACCTTAATAAGACAAAAACGACATAAACGTTCATTGCAGAGCATTTATCCGTTGCATACTGAGCAATCTAATAGAAAATTTCCAATTGACTATATTCCTAATATTAGCGACAAAATATTAAACAGATTACACAGACCTAGTATTAACACCATCAGCACTAATAAAAAGAATTTGGGTTAATTTTTAGATAGTTATAAAGATGAAACAAAATTTTTGGATAAAAGCGGAGTATACAAAATACACTGCAGTGAATGTGAGACATTCTATATAGGCCAAGCCGGAAGATGCATCGAGAAGAGAGTTGAAGAACATTAAAGATCTATTCTCCAAAATAAAAATTCTACGAGTTTTTCGGACCACTGCATCAATAAAATTCATTTCATAGATTTCGAGAATATCGAACTCATGCATCCAGGTAATAAAGGAAGAAGGATGGACATCTTGGAGATTATTGAAATTACGTCCGCTCATAAGGAAAAACCTGCCAATTTGCAACGACCAACTAGACTTCAATTTACCTCCTGTTGTGAATGCCGTTATACATAAGTGAAATCACTCATTTTGAATTTAGTATTGTATTACTCTCGATAATCGGCTAACAACCCGAAACATATGATGAGTATTTTTAATAAATATTTGTGAAACTTTTGCCAAGTGATAAACGAATCATTTATTCATTATGTTTCACCAAGTGTTAAGCGGGAATTCCCTACATATTAAATTTAGGCTTACCATCTTCTAGGAGTACATAACCACACTTTACAGCAGTTTCCACTATAGTTCCAATAATAATGGGTTGAATATCAAGAATATATTCGTTCAACATGACTAAAACACAATAACTAAACAATCTTTTTCTACTATTTGAATTTGGGAGGCTTTTACTTGATAAAATTCCATTTTCAATAATAAAAACAAGTATTGTGTTTTTGGAATTTTACTTGATAACATTGATTCGTCACGCGTTTCACTACACCGTAGCTTCTTCAGACGAATGAATGTACAGAAAATAAGAATGAGAATATAAATATAAATGTAATTACAGGCTTATTGTGTTGATTCTTCTTAAGTGCTTATTTATGACAGGTATATCCAATAAAATTAAGGAATAGATTGCGTCCCGAAGAGATTCAATAGAGGTTAAGGGCTTAAATCGACTTGTTCATTGATAAGTCTACATGAGTGTTTGTATTTGTTGATTTCTAAAGTCGTCTGAAGGAGCTACGGTGTAGTGAAACGCGTTACGAATCATAAGTATTAAGTAAAATTTCAAAAAACACATTACTTGTACGTCTGAAGAAGCTACGGTGTAGTGAAAAGCGTTACGAATCATAATTATTAACAAATATCCCAAAAAACACATTACTTGTTCATTATTGAAATGGAATTTTATCAAGTAAAAGCCTCCCAAATTCAAATGTTAGAGAAAGCTGATACCGGCTTTTTGGCTTTGTGGTATTTCAAAATACTACTAAGATGTGCAGTTCATACTCAGAATATATGGTTCCACTCAATGTGCTTGAAGAACAGATTGCTCCCAATTATATACGGTTGAGAACACATAACAACAGTGAACAGCAAGAAGAGCAATCGAGAAAGGTCAACGCATATGGATCAAAGAGGATATGAAAATCCAGTACAACAGGAGGGACGTTGCCAACATATATTTGAAGGTAATCCATACGGAATTATCGTTTAGATTGCACCCTGTTGAGTTTGATATTTTAGACTCTGAATTCAGATACGTTGTCAAAATTTTAATTCATAAAAAGTTTCAGCATTAACAGAAAAAGTTAAATTTACTTAAATTCAAAACATTTCCACCCAAACTTTCAACTGATAAATTTTCTTTAAATTGAGAAAGTTCCACGAAGAAATATGTCAACCCAGATTATTGGGTCCCTAATGATTCTAAAACATCTATAGATCATAATTGGCATCACTTGGAAGACTGAACCTGGCCATCGGGGCTCTCTCGGTCAAACAGAGATGGAATTTGAGGAAATATCGCAGGTTATGTATTTTTGTTATTATCTCCTTAGTCCTTTTCATGACCTTGCTTCCTATGTAAAATCTTTTCTTAGATTTGTTTAGACATATATGAAGTATGATTGTTGAAATATTTTTCTGCTGGTTTTCTTTTTCCATTGTTACAGATTCCTGTCCCAAACCCCCTTCCTTTCACCCTTGTCTTCGTTTGGAAACCATGGAATGCAAGAGAGAATGAAGCGGCTAAGCAGAAAAATCTTTGGTACTCTTTATGTACACACGACACTAACACAACATTAACAGACAAGCTATTGCTAGTGCAAGAGCGACAGGGAATCGAGTTTTTTCCTCAGGTTTTTTCACTCGTTTATTGAATTATATGTAAATACAATTATTCAAATTTTGTAAATCCTCTCTTTTCAAAAGAATATATATATAGGGGGTTTCACCCCGACGAGTTGCCCATATATCTGTTCATTTAATCAAACTGATGTAATCAAACTGATTTTACGAAAAATATAAATCCACCACCCGGTAATTAATACTATTGCCAGGCAATGATTATAATCAAAACATATCCTGGAATAATTATATATTAGGATAACGTTAAATGTTATGAGAATATATCAGTCTACCAGAATATATACATACTATAGCATCATCAGACAATGATATCAATGTACCAACGAGTAGTGTCAGAGGCTTTCTCCCAGAAAAATCCAGTGTACGGACCTTAGTCAATTAACACTGAATGTTCTCATTAATAGTTTCCTTTGTGTGAAGTGGTGAACGATCGAATAGAATACTGCTCTGAATATAAATATGACAAAATTGTCAGTTAATTATATTACATTAATATAAACAAATAAATAAAATATGAAATGAGATTCTGAGCAGTATAAACTAAAGAGAAAACCTATGACTCTACCTCATTATTTTTTCGGAAAGAAACCTACGAAGAATATTACAAGATTTGATGACTGTTATCTTTTGTAACTGTTCAAACAAATTTTTTTCAGACCCAAAATCTCAATACGTTTGTGAAGATTCCTAGAATAATACCTGTTGTGGAAATAATAATCGGTAGAATAAAATTTTTTCATTTTCCAAATTTTTAATCTCGTCGCCAAGCATCATATATTTAAAAATTTTTCATTGTATTTATTTTGTATATTATGTATGTCGGGTATAGCAATATCAATTATATATATATTTATATATATATATATATATATATATATATATATATATATATATATATATATATATATATATATATATATTCTTACTACCATGTAGGGCGCAGCATTTTGTATGAAGGCCAGACTTGTTTTATATGCATGGGAACCCTCTTGAAAGAGATCTCCAATTCTTACTACAAACATTACCGACTCATATATGTAGAGGTTTCTAATAGTTGGAATTATTAATCTCTCTTTGAAATGCGACCTACAGGATTCCACATTAGTTGGATTTAAAATTGCTCTCAAGCATCTTTTCTGAAGAATCAAGAGCCTGAAAACACACAACGAGCCACCCCAAAAGACAACACCATAGCGCAACCGACTTCCTACATATGCTCTGTAAGCCAAATTAGCAGTTTTCTCATTTATATGTGGCGATATATAACGTAGGGCGTAGATGTACCTCGCCAAGCCTAACGCCAGATATTTTAAGTGCTCACTCCAAGTTAAACGGTGATCCACTCTAACGCCAAGGAATCGAAGGTACTCTGAGGAGGTAACTGCCCCATTATGGTAAGCATACGTTTCTTTTACCATTTCTCTGCCATTACCAAATTTTACCATTGGTAATTTTTATGCATTTCTTCCAGAATCTGTTCATTCGATGCTTCAACTTGCATATCTTATTCTTCAAGATCATCGTCGGAGCTGATATCTCAGAAAATGGATCTTTTACCATCGCGCATTTAATACATTTCCATGGAGTGTTTACTTGTGCTATCTTCTTTATTCAATTGATCTCTTTTTAATTGAGTACATATTTCACAAAATCATTTATTGCATGGACCACAGTAAAATATATTATGATCGCTTTCATTGAATTTCTCGTTACATTTGCCACAGTTTTTTGCCTCATCAGCTGTCGAAGTGCAGCAGTTCGTCGCCTCCATAAATTATCTCATATGTACTCTGAATGATCATATATTTACGAATGTTTTTGTTGAGTTAATACATCTTCTATAGCTTGAAAACACTTATTTTTGCACTGTAATATTTATTTTTCAGTTGTTGTTGTGAAGTTAATCACACAAATGCCAATAAAATTCACTATTTTCAAGCAGGAATATTCTCAAACAGGAAGAGATTCGAAATTATCGTAAATTATCATAATCGCGTTAAATATTATAAATCAATATAATTTTTTTCTTTGGCAAGAGCACGACCGACCTGTCTCCGCGATAAGTCGAGATTTCGAAAGAATTTGAATTTGAAGATGTAACCTTAGAAAAATTTGCTGGGAACTCTCATGTTATTTCTTTGTAAAGAATATCCTGGGAAACGTGCGTCACCTATTTATAGAACATCCTCTCGTGAATACCTATAAACTCTTTTTATATGAGCCATTACCTGAAAGAAATAAATATAATTTCTATTGACAAGGCATGTGAATAGAATAAATTAAGGTATTTAGCAATTATAGGAATATAAACTAAAGAGAAAATGGATATGATGAAAATGATTATGCACCGAAACGAAAATTCGACAAATTTGCTGGCTTGAATTCAATAGTACGTATGAATAGTGTTGTACAAATAATGTAATTTAAATGAGTATCCATTAGATCTCACTAATGAAACATAATATTGTGGGAAGGTTTATTCATTCATATATGACCATTTGCAGACAATTTCCAATTTCTAATGGTTTCTCCAAAAAATTGAAATTGATAAAGATAACCATTCAAATTAAAAAATTCCATAATAATATTGCTCTCTTCATAAACTAAATGTGAATTGGTATCACCAGAAAGAGATAATTGTGAACTTTTTAGAAAAGACGGAATATTAGGATTTTCAAATATTTTCTATTTTATTTTATTATTTCAATAATTCTTTTTTCAAAATATGCAAGGGAAAAAATACTTTCGCCAGTTCTCCACGTCTATTTGTTAATACACCATTTGGTCATGTTCAAGTGTTGAATACTAACTTAGGTACAAAGATAATTATAAGATATATATAATGTTGGATTTTCCTAAGTTCATCAATTTCTGAACATTGCATCAGATGGATTCTACTTCCTTTATTGCATTTGTGAAGGACGAAAACTATTGTGTGGTTTGTTTATTGAATGTGCTCAAGTATGTGTGATTTTTTATCTGAAGATGTATGTTCCTTGAACCTGCATTCAAAATTTCTACCTGTTTGACCTTCATAAGCTGAAGGGCATTTGTTCATTCGCTTTTGTATATTTAAGTGTTTGAGTTTATCTGTTTTCTATTTTGCATTTAAAAGTAATTTGCTAAGATTTGAACCGCTTGAGAATGAGGTTAGGTTAGACGACGGTATAACATCTGATTGTTTCCAGTTGCAAGCAGGAGTACCTCAGGGATCCATCCTTTCGCTAACCTTGTTTCTGTAGCAGATAAACGATCTTTTGTCATCTACAGAGAACAAGATCTTCGGCTTTGCAGACGATTGTACCCTGGTTTCATCTTTCAGTAGTCTGCGGTCGATTACAGCTGCGGAATCTCATCGTTAGAGATATCAACAAATTACGTACTTGAACTCTGACTTACACAGGATATCTGAGTGGGGTCAGTTGAACCAGCAAGACGCAAGCAACTACGTTTTCTAGAAAGGTCCCCGCTGGAGAACTTTCTATAATAATGCAAGGCCAACAAATTGCATCCAAAGATTCGATGCACCTTCTCGGAATAACGGTCAACTCCAAGTTTCACTGGCATGACAATGTATCAGCAATAGCTGGGTCGGCATCAGCTAAACTTAGTTTTCTTTTCAGAGCAAAGCGATACTTCACTTCAGCAACATTAGTTGCTGCAAGGAGTTCTCATCATATGGTGGTACATTTGACGACCCCTCGAACCTCTCTCTATAAGAATTCCTTCGTTTACAGGGCTGATGAGCTGTGGAACTCACTTCCATTCAACATCTTCCCAACATCCTACAATTTGGTTCTCTTCAAGAAGCGAGTAAACAGACACATCAATTCTTCCCAGGCGCTCTTTCATGTGGTGTAACAGGTTCACCTATTTCTGAGAAGCGCGCATAAAAAATATGAAATTTCATGAGGTAGAAGTTATTCCTAAAAAATATGTGAATCAAAAATCCTGACCTGAAATGTAATGATTGGGAGAAATTGAGTTATTTAGCAATATTTGAGAATTTACTACCTTATTGGAGCGAATGAGACCCTCACTATCTTCAGCTTCCTCCTGATTGATACTTATTATTATTCTCTTATTCTTAAGGCTTGCAAAACATGGATAACAAGTGAAATTATCGAGGAAGGGAAAAAAAGAGGTGGTTATTCTGAACTTCGACAAATAATGTTCTATTTCATAGGAAAGTGGGCCGACATAATCAAAACTAAATGGGTTAGGCTAGGTGGAAGATGGAAGGCCATGCTCCTTTGAAGGCCAACTATAAAAAAGTCATATTTATTGTCAGGTGATGACAAATTTCTTCCACTCAAACAAAGCTCCATCAAACTCAAGGACACAGACGAGGCGGCGTGTCGCTCGCATTGCTATTTTGTCAGTGGGATCCCTCGCTTTATGGACTTCGGTCGGCGACGTTAAAATTGTAATTCGCGCGCTCAGCTGAAGGTAAGTTTTTATGTGAATAACCTATTATTATAATACTCTTACTGTAAATTGTTACATAAGGAGTTTTTGTGGTACTAAAGAAAAAATATAATAATTTTTCTTCGATTTTAGTTAAAATATCGGTAGTGTTCCTATGAAAGCCGGTGGTTCCTTTTAAGGCCAATCAAAAGCTTTACAAAGAACGGACTCATAAGAAGACCAATATAGGTAAGAAAAATATTGATAATTTCATTGTAAAGCGCATTGTTAACTTATTGGTTATCGATATAATACTCATTACTATCATTTTAATATAATTTCCATTAATATATCCTTAATTATACGATGGTGTTCAAGAAATTTTCGTTGAGTTTTTTCAAGAAGATTATAATGTGTTAGGCATTTAATTTTTCATTTAAAAAAAAGAGTTCTTACTGTGGTTTAAGTAAAAGCGGATATTTTTATTATTACAATTCCTGTTTTAAGTTTAACGACTGATTTATAGTATTGACCATGTTCCTTACAATTCCGTTCAGAAGAGCTTTATAAAAATTAAGTTCAAGAAATAACGATTATATCTATAATAAAAGAAAGAAGTTTGTATGATACAAAATAAAACAAAGTGTAAATTAATGATTCGTTTCTTTTATTTATCCAGTAATTGAACTAATAAAAACTGTTTATTCGTTAGAGTGGCCTTCTATGGTCCACCCACCTTAGCATATCTTTCTTTTTGTTGAATGCAATATGATAATTGTGATGATCGCACTTGTTCTATGCGTCTAATGATTTTCTTTATGGAAGAGCTGGTATATCATTGTTGTTATAGTATTTATTTCCGTTCTAAAATCTTGAATTAAGAGGGGGATAGCAAAAGCTCTGTGGACATTGTAGGCGGTGAGTTTATGATTGAAATGAATTGCGTCTGTGAACGATTCTTTTCTATAGATATTATTAGTTAGGATGTTGTTCATGTATGTTATAGTTAAGTCTAGAAAAATTATGAAATTATCAGTTTCAACTTGAACAGTAAATTTTTGATGATTGTGAGTTTCATGGACGAAGTTCAGAAATGTATATAATTATCTATTTAAGGCATGAAAAAAATCATCAACGTACCGAAACTGGAGCATCAAATGGTTTTTGGCTTAGTCGCTGTTCAGTATTGATGTGTTTTCTAAGTTGTCCATGAAAATATCTGACAATAGGGAGCTAGCTGACGATACCATAAAAAGTCCTGATTGTTATTCAAAGAATTTATGTAATCTGGAAATAATTTTGGACTAAACATGTTTTTAATAGGTTGCAAAATTCCAAGCAGATATGTGTAAAGTGTTGTTTTTGATGAAAATATCTGGAAGGTGGTTGGAATTCAAAATGGTATGTTTTAAGCGAAAGTTCCTGAGTTTTATAATAATAATAATATAATATATAACTTTATTTTGATGAATCGTTCTACATGGCTTTACAATATGCCCTGGTATCCGGCTCAAAAACAATTTTATAATCAAAATAAAGTGGTGAAACAGGCTTAGAAACTATACCTGAATTACCATAATCAATTTTAGTTTCACAACCCATTGAAGGAAATCCTTGTAGATGGGGTTAGAAAACACAAAAATTAAATAATACTATAAAAGCTATTAACAACTACAAGGTGGCAAAATAGTCGCTAACGAACATTTCTTATTTCCACCGCATCAGAGATGTAGGTTCTAGGTTGGATAAGCTTCCAGTGTTTCAATTTATTTTAAATATGGGTAAGGTGTTAACCTGCCGCAGTTCTCTCGGCAATGTGTTAAACGTTCGGGGAGCCAAGAACTGTAAAAATCTTTGACCAACCTATTTCAGCGCTCGTGGTACTCTTTGTCCTAGGCCAGAATATCTTGTTTCGTGGGCAATAAGATTCTGAGAAAATGGCAAAGCATATTGAAACAGTATAATTGCCTCATATCCAACAGCTTTGACTCAGCATAAAGCTCATTAAAAGGGTAAGTATAACTTTTACTATATATAACTTTTATGAATCGTTTTTGGATTACCTCCAATTTCTTCAGATGCACTTTATCCACACCTCCCCAAAGCAAAATCCCATAGAACAAGATGGACTGTACCAATGAATAAAACAAAGATCTGAGCTGGGACAGATCACAAAAGCCCTTGCATATTCTGAAAAGCTGTAAGAGTCGTCTTAGTTTTTTTAGTCAAAGCTGACATATGGTGGTCCCAACGAAACCCAATACCCACGAAGACCCCCAAATATTTAACCTGCATAGATTTTCCAATAGCTTCATAGTTAGTCAAAATGAATTTTAAAGTACTGTAAACGGGCATCCTCGTAGGCCCAGTGCAAAAGGGCATAAAAGATGTTTTGGAAGCATTAAAAGTCAATTTTCTAGACCTATAGAAATCCAATAGAATACAAAAATCCTTTTCTATCCTACATTTCAGTGTCACCCACGAAGATGCTGTATAAAAGATAGCACCATCATCTGCAAAAGAAATAACGTCACCGATCATAGGTAAGTAGAACATATCATTGATATAAATACAGAATAATATGGGACCAAGCACTGTACCCCGGGGGAGACCATAAAGTACCTTTCTTTCAGAGCTTAAGCAACCCGAAATTGCCACAAACTGTTCCCGGTCTGAAAGATAGTCTGACATCAGATCATAAGACACGCCCCTGAAACCTATATTATCAAGAGATTTCAATAATGCATCGTGACCCACGGTTCGAAGGCCTTCGATAAATCAACTATAACTTATTGATTAAAAATATGGCTAAGGTACCTGAATTAGTGTTAATGTAGGATACTACGAGCCTAGCAGTTCTTTCCTCTTTTTGTAGCTTTATCAGCCAATACATTTAAGGTGATTGAGGGTTCATCGGTTAAAGTTCCGTGATTTTCAACGTTTTCAATATTTTTTCCATTTTGATGTTGTATTAGTCTTCGCTTAGTACTACTATGCTGTTGCATTTAGTCATTATAAGGTGTTCTTCTTCTATCTGGCTATGCATCTGTTTTCAAATGCTTCTTTTCGTTGGTTTATATCTGAGTTTTTTCAATTATCTCGTTGATTTTATGCTTATGAGGACTGAAAAATTCTATTCTTCTTCAATATATTGTAACGATATCCAATCGTCCCTGAAGCCTACGCCCGGCAGAATGCCGAATTACCACGCACTTTCGAGAGAATTCGGAAAAGATCTAAAAACTACCAGAGGACCTAAATACTTAGAAACCAGGTTACTGTTCAGAGAAGGCTCTTGAACGAAGATCTGGAACGAAGCGGAAGTGTCTAGAACCCCCGTGCTTGTATATAAAAAGGGAGCGCGAAGCGTAAAGAATTAAGTTTGAATATACGGCGTGAATAACTAGACAAAGTGTTGGAAATAAATCAAGCAGTATCATTTGTGTTATATAAATTAGTTATAATTGTTTAGTTTACATGTGAATAAATTAGTGAGAGTTTTTATAACGTTGAAATGTTTAATTTGAACCCTCCAATAATTTCAAGAACTAATAAACATTACAATTGGTGTCAGAAGTGAGATTTTGTGAATAGAAAAAAAAATGAGATAAAAACACAAGGTTTGACTTTAATCTACACTTTATTTGAAAAAATTCGACGACGTTTCGCTGACACAGCAGCTTTATCAAGAATGAAAAACAGAATGAAGAGTATGGTATTATAAACAAATCGTAGAACAAACCATTTTCACTACTGTAATAGATGTTGAAAGAAAAATAATTTTGTTCAATGCAAACGTCCAACAGATTCAATATTTCTGATTTAATTATGTTTTTCAACAACATCTATTACAGTAGTGAAAATGGTTTGATCATGGGAAATCCTTTGAGTCCAGTTTTAGCAGAGATTTTTATGAATAATATTGAACAGAAAATTCATACACATCCACTCATTTCCAAATTTCTTTATTGGTATAGATATGTTGACGACATCTTAGTATGTTTCACTGAACTACTCGTCAATTAGACTTATTTCTTAATTTCATTAATTCCATCCATTTGAACATTAAATTCACGAAAGAAATTGAACAGAACGATTCCATTAATTTTTGGACTTAAAAATCACTAAACAAAATAATAATCATGTTTTTTCGGTCTTTCGTAAACCAACACATACTGATACAATTATACATAACTACTCATTACATCCAATTCAACACAAAGTTGCAGCTTTAAACAGCATGGTACATCGGTTACTCAATTTACCTTTATCAGTAGAAGATTATAATAAAGAGTTAAACATCATCAAACAGATAGCCATTAATAATTCATATAATCCGGATATGATAGATCTAATCATTCATAAAAACTGTATCAGAAAGCAATAAATGAAGTATATCCTATTCATAAAGACTATAAAATATTCAACAGTTTAACATTCTGCGGTTCTGCAAGTACAAATATTAAATCCTTTCTCGTCAAACATAATCTTAATATAACTTTCAAAACTTCTGATAACTTAGGTAAACATATTAAAAATAATAAATCTCGTGTTGAAAAATCAAGTAAATCAGGAATCTATAAACTCAATTGCGGTTCTTGTGATAAAATTTATATCGGTAGGACCTATAGCAGTTTTGGCATAAGAACATCTGAACATAAACGTAGCTTCGATAAAAATAAATCTGATTCGAATTATTCAAACCACCTAATAAAAGAAAACCATTCATTCAATAAAAACTTTGACATATTACATATAAAATCAAAAGTTCAAAATTAGATCTCCTAGAAGCATAAGAAATAAATAGATACAAACATTCGGACAAGCTTTTGAATGAACAGGTAGATGTGAATTACTCACTCCTACTCAACTTGTTTAATTAGTTTTTATTACCTTTCATACTAACTGTACAATGGCTCGGTGTGGATTTTCCTGTTATTCATCCAACTTGTTCTACGATTTGTTTATAATACCATACTCTTCATTCTGTTTTTCATTCTTGATAAAACTGCTGTGTCAGCGAAACGTCGTCGAATTTTTTCAAATAAAGTGTAGATTAAAGTTAAACCTTGTGTTTTTTATCTCATTTATATCATGGATCTACATCAAGTAACGGCCTCCACAATTTAAAAAAGGAAAAAAACTTCAGTTAGTTTATGCCTGTTACCCGTTTGCAACAGAGAGCTATGGAGACGGAAGCGTTGATATTCCTTCAGCAAGCCCTGATGGACCTCAATGAGAAAATGGATGAAAATTCGAAAGAATTGAAGGAAAAAATGCGGGATAGCTCAAATAAATTGAAGGGAAACTCGAACATACTGATGGGAAATTCAAATAAATTAGAGGAAAATTCGAACTACCTGAACGAAAATCCAAACAAGGTTAAAGAAAAGATGGAGGAGAATTTGAACTCTGTGAAAGAAAACTCGGAAGAAAATTTGAACAAGGTTAGGGACGAAATGGAAGGAAATTTGAATTTGGTTAAGGAAAACCTGAAGGAAATGAGAGATAGAATAGAGGAGGAAATAGAGGAAAAGATCAACGGAAAATTAAGTAGCTTATTCGAACATCTAGATGAAAAGGAAGCGAAACTAAAAAAGTTTAGAGCAATCATATGGAGTGAGAATGAATGATAAGCCAATTTTGTTGAAAGTGGAACATGATTTTGAGGCTCAAAAATTTAAAATAAAGCCTCCTGCTTTCGACGGGAAAACTCCTTGGTCGACGTACCAGAAACAATTTGAGGCAGCAGCCACATCTAATGAACGACCGAAATGGGAAGCTATCTCTAGAATGAGTAGAAACATCAAGGCTTATTCGGCTCAATGGCAAACACTGTTCATGGAAGATGGTCTGCTGAAGCGAAGCTTCAAAAACGAATCTGGAGATGATGAGCGGCTTCAGTTATTCGTGCCAAGAAGCAGAGTGAAGACAGTTTTGGAGAAGTTACATAATCAAGCTTTAGGAGGACATTTCGACATCAAGAAGACTCTCGAGAAGGTCCGAGCTAGATTTCATTGGGTCAATTCGAAGGCAGATGTCCGAGAGTATTGCAGGAATGTACGACTTGCACTTTGGTGAAAGGACTTTCTGTAAAAGGCAAGGCCCCAATGAAATAGTACAATGTTGGAAGTCCGATGGAACATGTTTCTGTAGATATAGCGGGACCCTTTACAGAAACTGATGGCGGCAACAAATACATATACTAGTTACCATGGATTATTTTATTATGTGGGCTGAGGCTTATGCTATACCAAATCAGGAAGCCGCAACTGTCGCTGATATCTTGGTGAAGGAGTTCTTTTTCCGTTTTTGAGTTCCCTTTGAGTTACGTTGCGATCAAGGGGGAAATTTTGAATCGAAGCTGTTCAATAAAAGTGCGAAAAACTAGGCATCAGAAAGCTACAGCGCTTCATCCGCAATCAGACAGCATGGTTGAAAAAATGAATAGAACGCTAAAGTGGTATCATATCATCAAAGAGATTGGGACCAATATCAGCACCTTTTTGTAATGGCCTACAGATCTTCAGTGCAAGAGTCAACAGAAAAAATGCCAGCTCGGGTTATGTAAGATCGTGAGATGAGGTTGCCATGTGATCTGAAATTTGGGTGTAAGCCTGGAGAAAACTTTGATAGAGAAGATTATGTCACTAATCTGGAGCGAGGAATGGATAATATCCATAATAAGGTCAAACAAAATATGCAGATTGCCATCGCATTGTGTATCGCATAAGGAAGTTGACGAGGGGGAAGCCTAGAGTGGTCCATTTCATTACTTTTGCACGAGAAAACGGAAATAACGAGCAGACACGTTTTATGACAGAAAAGTCGAAAAATCATCAAGTGAATGAAGCTAGAGACTACGATCGTTTCATGGCTAACTATAGCGGCACTGGAAAAGGTAGATTTGGAGTTACCACAGAGATATAACAAGATCTTTTCCAAGTAGGCAAGGAATATGCCATTGCACATTGTGTCCCTCAAGATCTTCGAATGGATAAGGGTGTCGCGAGAGTTTTCTAGGCTAAATATGGAAGGACCTTTTGAACTAAGACAACAACTGTCTACAGTCTTCTACTTGGTGACTAAAGAATATTCACACCAGAAACACTGCTATGAAGATTTATGGTCAGCCTTACTAGACTTGAAAGAGCACTTGGTCGAGCAAGGTGTGAAGAAACTTGCCATACCGAAACTTGGTTGTAGGTTGGATCAGTTAGATTGTAGAACAGTACGGAGCATGATCGAAGTTATCTTCCATGACATCAAAATGGAAGTCTCTTGTGCTGTTTCAATCCTACACCTTTGAGACAAGGAAAGAAGACAGTTGAATATTGTTTTCATCAACAAAGGAGATATAAAGCCGGAAATAAATGCCGATTTCGTCATAGTGACCAAAAAATCAGTATGTTCTGGGACACAACAGTTAAGGGGGCAGTGTAACGATATCCAATCGTCTCTGAAGCCGACCCTGTCACAGCCCCGCGGAATGCCGAATTGCAACGCACTTTCGAGACAATTAGGGACATATCTAAAAACTATCAGCGCGCCGAAATACTGAGAAACCAGTTTACTGTTCAGAGAAGGCTCTTGAACAAAGATCTGGAACAAAGCGGAAGATTTTCGAACCCCGTGCATGGATATAAATAGAGAGCGCGAAGCGCAAGGAATCAAGTTTTAATACATAGCGCTAATAAGTGGATTGTATTATATAAATTAGTCGTAATTGTTCAGTTTACGTGTAATAAATCAGTTACAGTTTCCGTAACGTTAAAGTGTTTAATTTGAGCCCACCAATAATTTCAAGAACTAAGAAATCTTACAATATTATCAAAATGCAATGTATATTGAGTACGTGGAAGATCAGTAAATCACCAAATGACACAACGAAAATATTCATCAAAAAAGCCAAAAAACTTTGGTAGGGGAAAAATGAGAACTGTTGCCGATGAACCCTCAAAACTTGAAAACTTGAATTGTCGAACATGACATAACTTAATAGAATTAAAGAGACTCCAGTCATTCCCCAATATTACTTATTCCAAATTAATCAACGTCAATTTCAGAATTTTCCACCCATTATTATTTAGATGAGTATTTGAAAATTAAAGTAAATTAATCTATGTCGAAAGTTAATCAATGACTTTTCTTGTAATAGAATTTTGACCAAATAATTCTGACGCTATGAAACGTATAACTCAAAATTGAATCAAAATTTTCACAAGTTTGAACAGAACTTCGAAAATATTATAAATGAATTGGATTTCTTCATTCGTATGTATGCATTTTTTAAGCACATAATTCAACCAACTCTTTCCAAAACATTATATTTAATTAATGAGATCTCATGGATACTCATGACGTTATTTGTACAACACTATTTGTACATACTACTGAATTCAATTTTGCGAATTCTCGTTCCATTTTCGTTGCATCACATATTAGTTCATATTTTCAGGACTTTATTTATATTCGAGTATTTGCTACTACCTTTATCTATTCGATTCCCATTAATGCCCTGATACTGAAAATCATATCTATTTGTTTCAATTCAATTCCAACATTCAGATGGAGAATCGATATTTTTATGAATGTAAATTGGAGCAATATATCGCGCATAATTATAGAGATAATAAACGCAAAATGAAAAAGTTTTTTGCAGGAATTTTATTTTCCTAACTTTCACCGTAACATCAACTTTTCCTACTTTCAACTATTAAGGTATTCATTCCTTCTAATTAACTGAAGCGCGTGCAGGCCAGGTTAGTCGAATTTGATAGAAATGCAAGACGTTTGCAATATACAGTGTGCGGCAAAAGTCCGCACACTGGGTCGTTCTCTTTGAATCTAAGAATAGAAACTCATTTCTTTAAATCAAGTTGTGATTTTTCAGGAGGGGCTACCTATTTGAGTTATGTTTGAAATTTTCAGTTAACTTGGTTTGGGGTGGGGGTAGGTAACCCCAAAATTTCAAACTGCAACCCCTATCGTGTGATACATCAATAGACAGGTATTTAAAATACGTTTTCAAAACAGTCCTTAAAACTGAAATCGGATAATTATATCAAAAGTTACTGTCAAATGTTTTGTTTTTTTTCGGTTCTCTTAGCTTTATTCAAAATATTTTCTACATTACTTTAGCTTCGAGTTGCTGAGGCTCAATCCCAGTTGAAAGTTCATTCTACAAGATTGAATACTCGCTAGGGCTCTCAATTATACAGAGTCTTTAGAAAGAAGCCGCCAAATCGAAGTACATTAAAAGACTCAAAAGTCCGAATTTTCAAATGGAAATACTCCAATTTTCACACATCGATGCATTCTTTTTTTCAATACGCTTGAAATCGGAAATTCAAGAAATTCACTAATTCCCGCTGTAGGTCACAAAAATCTGTATGTGAGCCTATGTGCAGCCGTAAAGGAACTGTCAGAAAATCGTACCAGTGTTTAGAACACTCATTTAGGCGAGAATAGCTACGCCACTGAATATTTCATATATTTCCGTAGGTTTCTGAATAAACCATATAGTTTCAACTGAAATAATTATTCCTGCGGCTTCGGAACGACATATGGTTTTCAAAGCATTCAGTGTGAGCACAAGATATCTGGGATATTTTGGTTTCGAGATACACGATACAGAATTTGATTCTAAACAAAATAAACTCCTCAAAAGAGTCTAGGAACACTTACCAATATCTTCAAAAAAAAGAATTTGATGATTCGAATTTATAGAAATCTTTCGGTTTTGTTAGGATGTATTGTATATTATGTATTCCCAAGAAAACAAAATAATATTTGACTTCTCCAAAGCACCTATTATAAAAAAAAATTTGAAATTTGAAAATCACGAAATTTGGTAAAACACAAAACAAAATCCTGAACTAATATTTTCGAAACGATATGGAAGTACTTATATTTTTCAGTACCCAGAAGGTCCACCTCTGTTATTAATGACACTTTGGCATCGTCGCGGCATGCTCGATATTAAATTGTCTATTACATTTTGGCCCAAGTCATTCCAAGCCCCCACATGCTCGATGGGATTCAGATCTGGGGAGCAGGATCCCCACGGTAGAAGATCGATATCATTCTCTTCAAGAACGTTCAAGACAACTCTTGCACGATGGGGAGGGGCATTATCTTGTTGGAAGAATGGATTTTGACCCATTGTTTGGAGATACGGTACCACTACAGGTAAAACTATCTCATTTGCGTAAGAATTTCCCGTGAGGTTGTTCTGTATGAAAACGAGGTCAGTTCTTCCACCAAGGCGTATACCTCCCCAAAACATCACTGATCCGCCTCCCTGTCTAACAACTTCTCGAGCATGCTGGAGACGGTTTTGCTTTCCAGGTTCCCTCCATATTCGAATTCTTCCCGAATCGGGATAATAACTAAATCTAGATTCATCACTGAAGAGAACTGTGGCCCACCTCTCTTGATCCCAGTTTACGTATTCTTGGCACCAAGCTAAACGAGCAGCGCGATTTCCATGGGTCAGTTGTGGAACTCCTAAAGGACGTCTAGAGTGGAGTTGACCTTCGTGCAGTCGATTTCTCACAGTTTGGTCGGAAATTTGTACATTATGAACTCGTGATAGCTCTTGAGCTAATCGAGATGCGCTGGTAGTACGATCTCTTCTGGCTTGTAAAACCAAAAATCGGTCTTGGGCGACTGTAGTAATCCTGAAACGACCTGTATGGCGTTCTTCTACGCTACCTGTTTCATTGAAACGCGACCATAAACGGTTTATGACACTTGGGCTACTTCCCAGAACCCTGGATACTTCCCTTGTGAGCTCCCAGCTTGGAGCATGCCAACGGGTCGTAACATCTCTTCTCTAGTCAAATGTCGTATTTCCATGGTCGAATCACAAAACTTGAATCATTTATTTGTGCTTACATTAGAAACAAAGTGCCAACTAACTGATTTCAAACACTGAATACATGATATAATTATAAATCAGCGTCGCATCTGCTGCATTTTTAGTTTTTATAAAAAAACTGAAATCTGTTGCGGCACTCTACATAATTTGGTGGGAAATTGATGCAGGTGTTCATTTCTTTAAAAAAATCATCCATATTGATCGTTCTGGATACGATATATCGATATTCAGAAGTGTTCCCTAGACTTTTTTGAGGTGTTTATCTGTTATCATAGCACTCGAACGCCTTGAATTTGATTTTGAACTTTGATACGATTATAAGTAAAAAAGTATTCTTGACCTTTTTTACCAGGCGTACAGTACAAATTATAAGATAGACGAGAAACAAGTACACACAAAATAAGGCCTCAGAACATTTTTCTTGCTACTGGATTGAGATTCTGTGAGATTGTTCATAGAATAATTCTGTCAACTATAGTGTTCTCACAGAGTTTTCTGGAGATTGTCGAAGAAATTAATATCAGGAACTACTTATTATGATGCATAAACTGAAATGCTCGTCAACTGTAAGTTAACCCACGAATTTCGACAGGTAGGTATAATCCTCGAATCTCTATGTTTTCATTTTTGTATTTAGGTATACCTAAGTGTAAATGAGTTACACTATGGATGAAGGATTATAGCTAACTACCTGTCGTAAAGTCAAATTTGAAAGAGATTACCCTAGTCATTAGGTAGTTAGGGGCGAAAAGTTCTTCTTCTCAGTGATTCAGAGGCCTTCTCTAGTTAGTGTATTCAATTAATTTTTTTTCTTGTGAAAAATGACGCATTCATTCAGTAATTTGTATTATGCTGAAATCTAACCTTATGGTTCCGCAATGGAGAAAGTTACAAACTAGCTGCGCAGTTATTTACGGAAAATCATATCGATAAACCAGTGCGAAGTGCTCATACCGTCCAGTAAGCTCTGCAAAGATTTTTTGAAACTGGTTTAGTAGAGGAAAAAACGCACTGGAAGACCTAAACATACCACTTCTCCTGACTAAACCATTAAAGTTCTAGCCAGTGCGGAAGTGTCTCCGAAATTATCTGTGCGAAACAGAGCACTTGAAGCTGGAATGAGTGATAGATCGGTACGAAGAATTTTCAAGGCAGAAAAAGTGAGACCCTACAAAACAAAATTTGTGAACCAACTGTTTGATCGCGATCCAGCACAACGTTTGGAGTGTTGTCAATGGGCTCTACAACAATTCGAGGAAAATTCACATTTCAACCGAATGATAATTTTTACTGATGAATCCAAATTCATAAGGCATGGACAAGTGAGTCGTCATTGGACATACCATTGGAGTCGAGAAAATCCCCATGAAGTGCTAGCAGCTCATACGCAAGTGATTGAAAAACTGAATGTATGGTGCGGTATCTGGGACAATATTTTGATGAAGCCGTTTTTCATTGAAGAAAATCTAACAGATGCGTCATGTAGGAATCTATTCAATGATCAAGTCTGGCCTGTTTTAGAGCCTTTATTAGATGCAAACGCCGACATTGAGCCATTATTTATGTTGGATGGTGCTCCGGCACACACCTCTCACATGGTGACAGAATGGCTCACCCAGAAATTTAGTGATAATTGGACTGCAGCGAATGGTCCCATCCACTGGCCGGCGAGATCCTCCGACCTAACTCCATGTGATTTTTTCCTGTGGGGATACTTGATAAACCAATCCCTGCGATAATATCGAAATACTGAGAGAGAAAATCATTGAAAACTGCAGAAATATTGCTCCAGACGTACTACGACATGTAAATAAAGCTTGGAGAAGAAAATTGGAACAATGTGTTCAACAAAATGGCGGTCATTTTGAACAATTTTGAAATTCTTTACCTACTCTATTTGGTCGTTGATACTCCATATGCTTTTCATCGATTATAAACAGGCTTATGATAGAATAATAAGAAAATATATATATGAAGCAATGTATGAACTAAAAATAAAAGGCAAACTAATAAGGCTGGTGAGAATGACATTGACGGATACCACCTATAAAGTTAAGATGAGCGGACATTTGTCGGAATCATTATGTGTTGATAAAGGCCTGAGACAGGGAGATCCCCTTTCTACTACACTTTTCCATATCGTGATGGATAAAATTATAGAAGAGAGCAGTATAGCTAGCAAAGGTACAATATACAGTCAAAAGACACAAGTTTTAACGTATGCAGACGACATAGTTATTGTGACCAGAACAAGAGAACATTTGGTGAATGAATTCAGGATGTTAGAAACCGCTGCAAGAAGAAAGGGTTTAATGATAAATGAAAATGAAACCAGGTGTGCTCAGGTCCAAAAATATGTCGAAAAACGCGAAGAAGAAAATTTATCAGAAGATCATCAGGCCTGTGGTAACATACTGTTGCGAACTGTGGAAGTTGAATCAGAGGGAAAAATATACATTAGAAGTTTTCGAGAGAAGAATACTCAGAAGAATATATGGTGGAAAAAAGGTAGAAAATCGTTGAGAAAGGAGAACGAACGCCGAGCTTCAAGAATTGTATGGACAACCCTTAATAACAAATGTGGCTAGAGCACAAAGAATGAAATGGCTTGGCCATGTTTTCCGACTGGGAGACGATAGAACAACAAGACAAGTTTTGACAAGGGGAATAACGGGAAGAAGAGGCAGGGGAAGACCACGCACAGAATGGATCAAGATGGTGGAGAAAGATATTGAAGAGCTAGGAGTGAAGGACTGGAAGGGAGCAGTTATGAATAAAATGAAATGGAGAAGAACGTGTAATGAAGACATGCCTACTTGGCATGTAAAGCTGTTTATATATATATATATATATATATATATATATATATATATATATATATATATATATATATATATATATATATATATATATATATATATATATATATTTGGTCGTTATCAAAATAAGTAACTAAATGCATACTAACATAATCTAATTTCTTTTTTCCTCCCCATATTTCTGGTAATGCTATAGGGATGACATGAAATTCATGGGTTAACTTAAAGGTGCATCTTTTCTGCTAAGCGAACATGACGTCCATAACATACTCAAAACTAAGTTATGTATTTGTGACCTACAGCGGAAATTAGTGAATTTCTTGAATTTCCGATTTTCTGCTGTGCTTTCTGAATTGGATATTCAATTTCATTTTCACTGATTTGTGCGAAACAGTATATCAGCGATCTCTTTGATGATATCTTCTTATTTCACACTTCTGAAAGTTACCAAGCGACTCTTGAATGGCCAACCTAGAAGTTTATATACTATTGTCGTGAAAGTAGAGTGATGTGACAATTTTTGTGGGGAGTGGGGAGTGGGGAGTTATTAGCCATATTAATATTATTGCATAAATCATTAAGCATCATATTCATGAAAAAAATTAATTTTAATCTTCGCTCGAAGTCCGTATGTCGTAATTCTTATAAGAGGTAGACTTCGACGCTATGATATTTATGCGAATTCATTATTTTATGAACACTCGATTAACTGATTCCCATTTCTTCTACCACTTTTCTCACCGAAATATGAGGGTAAATGTCAACACACGCCAATACATTAATTTCCATATCCCCACTTCTGATTGGTTCCTGATGGGGAACATGTTTCATTTTTGAAGGTAACTCACCTATTGTGAGTTTCGCTGCCACACGAGAAAAAGTCATTTGTGAAGGAGTCAATTTATTGGGGAAATGTTTTCGATGAATATGCAGTGGTTCGCGATAATTTTCCTTCATTCGCAAAAAATGGGAGACGTCAACGCACTCATCATCAAAATATGAAAAATCATTTTGGATTCGATCTTGAAAACAGAGTAAATGCAGCTAAAATAGGAGTAGGCATAAACATGATTAAAAATTCAAAAAATGGGTCAATTATAATTAAATGTGACTCTGTAAAATCGAAAGATTCGATGAAAAGTGAGCTACAGAAAACTATGGGTACTGATTAAGTGAAAGAAACTAATTTGAAGATACCTTCAGTTGTTATCTCGAACATTGATCTGAAATTGAAGGAAGAGCATATTATAGAATGTATCAGACAACAAAATCATTTCCGTTCGGAAGATGATACAATCGATCTGAAACTCTACAGAAAAACTATAAAAGGCGAAACAAATTGGGCAATTGTAGAGTGCAATGCATCGGCATTCACAAAGATAATAACTGAAAAAAGAATAAATATTAAATATAATAGATGTCCGGTGTACGAACATTTATACGTCCCAAGGTGTATCAAATGCAATGGATTTTATCACAGAATTGAGGATTGTTCAAGATCTGTGACTTGTGCAAACTGTGCGGAAGCTCATTCGACCGGTTCCTGTTTAAACGGTTTTCAACGGTGCAGCAATTGTGTTTTTTCGAACGAGAAATATGGTACCAAGTATCCCGATCATCATAGTTGCTTGGATCGTCAGTGTCCAGTTTACCTGTGACAACTGGAAATAATCAGGGACAGAACCGACTATTCCACGTAACACTTTTAATTTAAGTATATGGATCAGTTTATTAGAGATTATGATTATACTAATGTCGATACTCTAGTATGCGAGGGGATTGACAGTTACAAACAATGTATTACTGATAAGGTCGGGGTACGACCTTATTTGTAACAATGGGGAGTACAATCGAAACGATGGTATGGCAATTTTTGTAAATAAAAAATTCAGCTATACATATGAAACAGTTAAGATAGGACAGGTGAGAGGTTTAAAGGTTCTTGTTGGTAGTGACAATAAGAAAATTCAGGTAACTGGTATATATAAATCCCCCGATATTTCAGTTGATGAATTCAATACTGATTTTCACGGTTCCTTGAAAAACGAATGTAGAAATAGTAATTTCCAGATCGTGTTAGGCGACATGAATGTAAATATTCTGCAGAATAGTGAACCTGTTCTAAATTATTTGAATATATTAGCTGGAGAAAAATTCACCTCAGTGATTAATAAACCAACTAGGGTGCAGGGAGATACCAAAACTTGTTTAGATCATATATTAATTAAAGGCATTTATGACTATATTCCAATTATAATGAAAATTCACATAACTGACCATTTTTCCACAATTCTCTTTTTCAAATCGTTGTAAAAAGTTTGCCATATTCTTGTGAGGGTGTGGTGAATGATAAAAATGATTATGTAGTTTTAAAGTCACTGTTATCTGAGGTTGACTGGGGCGACTTTTATACAATTTAGGATGCAGATGAATCTACAAATGTGCTCATTGATATTATAAAGGAACATGTAAGAAAAAGTTATTTCAAACCTAAAAACGTGATAAAAAGAAAAACCTGGATAACCAACGCACTTTTGAATCCATCCGTAATCAATAAATAAAAATAAATATGCAGACTCCTGGGAAATTTTCAAAAATTATAGAAATAGGCTTAACAAACTAATAAAATATACGAAATCGCAATTTTACATGGATCAAGTGCGCTCCAGTAGAGATAGCACAAAACAGATGTGGAGGGTTGTATCGGAACTATGTACAAAACCGAAAAATATTAGCCATATAGATAAACTTGAAGTGGATGATAATATAATTAAGGACCCTAAACAAATGGCCTCTGTTTTTAACGAATACTTCACTAACGTAGGTAAAAATCTAGCGCAAAAAATTAACGTTAAGAACAACAAAAAAATTATCGATTCTAATGAACTTGACTATCTTCGATTAACTCCTACAAACACAGAAGAAGTAACAAACATAATTTTGAACTTGAAAAATAGGAAAAGTAGCGGTTTTGACGCAATATCAGCTGGAATATTGAAAACTGGAATCGATTTTTTAGTTTCGCCAATTACACATTTAGTGAACTTGATTCTACGTAAGGGTATATTTCCTAGTGCACTGAAAACTGCTGTAGTAATACCATTATATAAAGGTGATGAAAAACGCAATGTAGTAACTACAGACCTATCTTTGTAGACTAATTTGTCCAAAATTGTTGAAAAGGTTATTAAGGAGAGATTATCAATATACATGACTAGAAACAACATGTTATCCGACTCTCAGTATGGATTTAGGGAAGGAAGGTCGACACAGGATGCCATCGCGAAACTTACTGAAAAATTTATAAGGCTTTCAATGACAACAAGGTATCATTGTGTGTTTTGATTATCCTGGCTAAGGCTTTTGATACGGTGGAGCATGGCATCTTGTTAGACAGTCTGAAACAAATTGGTTTTGGAGATGTTGAGTTAAATTTGATGAAATGCTACCTTAAAGACAGGAAACAACTTGTCAAATTGAATGGTGTAGTGAGTGAGTTGGGCACGCTCGAGTATGGTGTACCCCAGGGTACCGTCTTGGGGCGCATACTATTCACAATATATTTGAATGGTCTGCTGCTTATTCAGACAAGCGGGGATATCATAAGTTATGCAGATGACACACTCATTTTCTATTCAGCTAAAAACTGGAGAGAATTAAAACTATTGGTAGAGTCAGATTTCTCAAACATAAAAAACTGGATGGCGGAACACCTTTTAACTATCAATTTCGAAAAAACTAAGTATATTCCTTTTGTATAGATCAGCGGTCTCTGCCTGATGGCTTGCCCCTCTCTATAAGCGATGAAATGTCTACAATTGAAATCCCTTGTACATTCCATAAGTTTTCAACTGTCAGCGTTTGAGCGAAACTATTTTAGACATTGAGTAACTAGGCTAATTATCAAACTCTTTTGTCTCTCAAAAAACAGTTTTTCAATTTCATGATTTCATTTCTTCAACCACCTAGCAATTCAAAAATATCACATTTAACCATGTTAGCTTTGGATTCATTTCTGTGGTCTGGCAGATTGTCATTTTATTACGCTTGAGAACCAATTGTTGACACAACAGCGTTCCTTAAGTTCTTAACTAGGTATTTTGGTGATTTTTTCAGCACCATTAGACACGAAGATGTACAGTAACTCTAAAATGGTTGATATGGTTATGGTGTACGGATTTTGTCAAGTCAATGGACGTGAAAGCGCAAGAGTATATGTTGAAAGATTTCCAGATCGCATAGTTCCGAACCACCAAACGTTTGGAAGTCTGGAGAGGCGCCCCCGCTAGAATGGTTGCTAAAGCCCAGGAATTTGTATCGAGGACGACAACGAACAGTAAGGATGGTAAAACGGTAAAAAGGTTTGCAATTGGTCGTTCCTAAAACAATGATTCATGATGTCTTGAAGGAACAATTATTTCATCCTTATCACATTCAGAAAGTTCAGGAATTACTTCCCAACGATCCTTAGAATGGCCGATTTATCCAAGAGAAGAGAACTCAGGATCTCCATTTCGGTAGGAAAATTCTATTGACTGACGAATGCACTTTTACTAGGTCTGGCATCACTAACCTTCACAATGAACACGTGTACAGTGTCGAAAATCCACATGCTTTCACAAGTACACATCATCAGAATCAATTCAAAATTAACGTTTGGATTTCAGTTATTGACAATTTCATTATTGATTCCAGATCGAATAAACGTAGAGGCATATTTGAATGTTTTGCAAGAAACTTTGCCGGATTTGTTTGTTTGGACAATATTCCAGTATTACTGCGTGCAAGAAATGTGGTTTTTGCAGAAATGTGGTTTATGCACAACAGTGCACCTCCTCACTTCACTTTAACGGTTCGCAAGTTCATACATGCACAGTATGCGAATCGTTGGATCGGAAGGGGAGCTGATGCTCTTGCAAGTGGACCAGCATGATCTCCCGACTTGACACCGTGCGACTTCTTTCTTTGGGGTGCTTTAAAATCTAGAGTTTACTTTTCTCCAAATGACACCCGAGAAGAGTTACATATGAGAATTTTAAATGCGGCAACTCCTTCAAAAATGACCCTGAAATAATGCCAAGGGTCCAATTCAATTTCTTGAAGAGGATTAACTCCTGTATTCAGCAAAATGATGGAATTTTTGAACACCTACTATAGTTGAATGAAATTTTGGGTGTAAACTAATTAATCGTTATTCTGAAGTGATTTGTTTTTTCTTATTTAGTTTCCACCTGGCCAACCTGTTTTCATATTCTTAAATAGTCATTGTGAAAAACTTATTAAATTTTTTTTCTATTTTTGTACTACTGAACATTGAATTTCCTATTTGCTTCATCCGATTTAGCAACCTAGAAAACATTATTTTATCAAGCCTAATGAAATAACAATCTGCCAGACTACAGAAATAAATCCAAAGCCAACATGGTCAATAAGTGATATTTTTGACTTGCTAGGTGGTTGAACAAATGAAATCATGAAATTAAAAAACTATTTTTCGTGATTGAACCGCTCATCATATCAAAATTTTTCAAGAGACAAAAAAGTTTGATAATTAGTCTAGCTACTCAGTAGCTGGACAGTTGAAAAATTATGGTTGATTAAAAACACGTTCGAGTTTCAAGGGACACTTGTAAAACGTCAATATCATTGAGTGGATCACTTAAAAACGTGAATAACTCACCCGATTACACATACCAAATATGGTTTCCATCGATTGAGTCGTTCTCGAATTAATAGAAAAATAAGAAAGAATATCTTTGTGACCTCTAGCGGCCAAACGAAGAATTTTTTCATATAGGTAAGTAGGCCTAGATCGACTTATTTTGAGCTGAAGAATCTGTGGTATAACGTCGTACACGCAATTCATGGACACCCTGTATACTGCGCCAAGAAATTAACGCACAAAATTCAAAATTCAAATTCATTCACAAGAATTTTTAATATGTTGAAGAATCATTTTTCCAGTAATCCACCAGCACTAAGCAATGCTTTAGATATACCGAAAAAAAAAGAAAGTGAAATAAAACTAATAACGAAGAATGTGAAAAAAGAAGCTGTCCCCAAAAACCTGTTAATACCGAATACCACCCCTGATGAGAATTAGTGCATGACATCTACGATTCATTCTCAAAATTATTAACGTTATAGCTTTCTGATACTTTTCGTTTCAGTCTTTTCTGAACCTCATTCACTGTAACTGGCTAGATTTGGTGGCTTTCAATCTTATATTGAGAATATCCCATGCATATTCGATGAGACTGAGGTCTGGACTTCGTTTAAACCACTTCATTCAAATGATTTCGTTATTTTGACAGTAGTTTCTAACGATATGGGCTTGGTGAGGTCTACCATTATCATGCATAAACTAAAAGTTTGCACCCATGTTTTCCGCAAATGGCAAATGTTCTTATAAAATCTCTCTAACTTAGCTGTTAGCATTTAGGCTTCCATTATTAGCGATGACGATGTCAGTGCGGGCGTTCAAAGAAATTCCTCCACACGCCATCATTGAACCTCTACCAAAACCATAGGTAAGTAAAATGGTGCAAGTGGGCATCTCTCACTTCGACGTCTGCACACTAGAAAACGTCGATCGCAATGAAAAAGGTAAAATCTCGACTCATTTGTGAACAAAACTTTCTACCAGTCGGCTTTTCACCAACTGATATGTTTCCCGGCAAAACTCCAACGGTGCTGTTCGATGTGCTGCGGTTGAGCTGGGCCTCGAGCTACGACACGAGAGCTCAAACCAAATTTCCTGAGACGTTGTCATATAAGTTCAGAACTTATTTGAACTCTAAAGTATGTGGAAGCTGCATTTCAATGTGAGCCAAACAATAGTTGCCGTTGTTCCAACTAAGAACAACTTAAATAACGGTAATGGATATCGAGGACATCCTTACCCAGATCTCATATTATGACTATTGGTCTTCCTGTACTTTCAGATCTTTTTGGAAACACTTGAATGAGACACCCAAGCCTTTGCCCTATTCTCATGTATATCTAGCACCACAGCTGTAGCACATTCAAATTGCGTTATTCGCATTGTATTAGTATCGAAAATTATAATTTTCAAGAAGAACAAACGCAAAAACGCAAAAATTAATCAACAACTATTGTTATCATTATGCGATGGTTCCTTTCATTTTATTTCTCATAAGAATTTTTTGTCATATTTACATATCCAAAAAAAAATTGGAAATAATTAGTTATGGCCTTTCATACCATTTTCCATTACAAGTTCCTCAATTCATCAGATTGCATAAACTCCCTAAACCTGGAATACTTTTCAAGATTAAAAAATATGACGTGCTAGTTGAGCGACAGCTATCGTAAAAAGTAGACTGAGCCACTTGCCGCCAAACCATTTCCAATTTTGAGTCAATATTTCGATTGCCCAAAGAATGAAAATACTTCGAAACTTCTTGAAATAGAAAGTACAGTTAATGGTTTTTTTTCGAGCGATAATTATAATACAAATTTGGGTGGTAGGAATGGGTATGAGTAAATAATGAACGACATCTTTATTAAGCTAGCCGAATGATCTACCTCGATAAAGGAACATTCCGAAACCCTACTAACCCATCAATCAGCTATTGTCGCTTGTGAAACAACTTTGTCAAAATTTCGGCGGTGCCACTCGAACTTAACGAGTCACTGAAATCTAGATCAGAGTCACAGCCTTAAAGTCTGTAGCTACGAAGCTCAAGCCTACCGATTCTACTTCAGATTTGAACTATCCAGAAATTCTCCAGCGTTTTCAAAAGCACATAACCTGATCATATCCAATTTACCAGAATCACCAGATGACGCTTCAGATAAGACTACGGTTGCTCGCTTGATAGATCACATATCCCCAAATTCTATACCCCACATCTCCTACTGTGTACGATTACCGGCCAGAAACACTACTCGCCCTCGTTGGTTGAAGGTCACACTATCCTATCCCGATCTTGTCTTACATCTACTAAGAAATAAGGGTTCTCTTCGTGGTCACCCCGATTTCAGAAACATTCAACTACAGGATGACAAGACAAAAGTCCAAAGAACGCACCTCAACTCACTTCGCAACGAAATCAAAAGACGACAGGACTCTGGCGAAAATAACATAATATTCAGATATATAAAAGTTTCCCCTACAATCATTTGAAAAATTATGCATACTGATATTTCAAAAAACTCAAAAAACTCAAAAAAATAACATCTTGGACGGTACTCTATACAAATATTCAATCACTCGGCTCGAAGCTGGAGCTGTTAGCACTAGTACAATGCCAGCGTCCCAACCTGATTTGCATAACAGAAACTTGGCTTCATTCAGCTATCGACGATAACACTTTCTCAATCCCAAACTACACTCTTTTATGGCATGATAGTCAACATAAAATTGGTTACCGCGGCGTCTACATCTTTCTCAGCGACGAAATTTCCGCCAAATTCAATATCCAAGTTTCGTCCAATGATTGGGCCGATTTGGATAATTTGTTCCTAACAATTTCTAATCGTAGTTTCTCTATATTTCAGAGCTGCATCTACGGGCCTCGTCCCTGCGCAGCGGATACACTTTTGATCCAGTACCTGACAGATATATCACTCATTCATAACAATATCATCGTTACCGGTCATTTCAATTGCCCTGACCTTGCCTGGCCTTCGAACGTCCTTCCTTTCTCTAATTCCCCATCTTACGACTATGCCAATTTTTTCTTGAATAGTGGTTTTTACCAAGCCGTCGAACAACCAACCAGCTACAGGGAAGGACCAAACCCATCCCTACTGAACCTCATTCTTGTTTCAGACTCCAACTTGCTCTTTGAAATCGACTTCTTACCCTCTCTCGGTAAGTCCGATCATTTAGTGCTGCATTTTCAATTGCAGTTTTCTCAAGACGACCCATCCAACAAATCACCAAGAATAATCAAGAGAGTAAATTATGACGCAATCTGTCAGTCTCTCCTTGAATACGACTGGAACGCTATCCTTAGTGCTGAAGATATAGAAGAAGATTGGGATAACTTTCTATCAATAGTCAACAACTTATTGCAATCGAATACCCAGGAGAGGTTATTTTACGGGAATACTACTAAACCCTGAATCAATCATCATATCATCGAGTTGTGTCATGAAAAACGGTCCATGCGGCAAAGATATTTGCGTAGCAAATCTAAATCTGACTTCGACAATCATCGAAACTTCTCCTACTCTCTCTCAGCAAGAATGCAGCAGGCCCAGATTGACTTTGAGAACGACTTGTCAAAGAACAATAAAAAATTTTCAAATACTTACGATCAAGCACGAACAGCAAAGTCACTATTCTTCTAGGCAGGAACCTTCAAGGAAATATATGTCAGGATGTGACGCAATCAGCTGACACACTAGCGGAGGTTTTCTCCTCCTCTTACACTATTGAACCGATTGACCAGATTCCAGCTTTCGTGAACCCATTTCGTTCAAAATCCCTAAATCAAGTCAAAATTACCGAAGAACTTGTAAAAACACACTTGCAAAAAATCAAAATTGACTCCGCTCCAGGTCCCGATGGTCTGTCCCCTTATTTCCTTCATAGATATGCTGCAGAACTCGTCAGGCCTATTTCCATACTGTTCTCAAAATCACTCTTTTCTGCATCCCTCTCACGCCATTGGCGCTAGGCTACAATCACACCAATTTTCAAAAAAGGGGATAAACTATCGCCCCACAACTACCGCCCAATAAGCATAGCATCTACTGTAGTGAAAGTTCTTGAGAGGATAATACGCGAAAAAATCATTAATGCTACTCTAACCAATGACATAATTCCAAAAGAACAACACGGTTTTCTTCCTGGCCGTTCAACGCTCACTAACCTGCTTGTATGCATCAAGGACTGGACGAAGGCTTGGGATGCTGGTATTTCAATTGATGTGCTTTATTTAGATTTTTAGAAGGCATTCGATCGTGTCCCACATAAACGCCTCCTCGCCAAGCTGAAACATCTAGGTATAAGAGGCCACTTACTGGAAAGGTTGAGAGCATTTCTCAGCGACAGAATTTGTCATGTCAGAGCAGGAGATGCATTTTCGACAACTGAATGGAGTGTGAGTAGTGGTGTTCCTCAGGATTCAGTTCTTGGTCCCACCCTTTACCCCTTGTATACTTCAGACATCTCTGCCTTGATCATCTCAAACTGTGCCCTTTTCGCAGACGACACGAAAATGTACAATGTTCCAACAACAGACACTCTTACCCTACAGAATGACCTAGATGGCATCAATCGCTGGTCGCATGAGTGGCTTCTCCCGTTGAACTTGGAGAAATGTGTCGTTCTGCATATAGGTAAATTGAACCCGAAATTACAATACTCAATTGGTGGGCATCCTCTAAAAAGTGTGTCAGACCACGTAGATCTCGAACTGACAATATCTGATGACCTATAATGGTCTAAGCACACCTCGGTCGACAATTCAAAGGCTCAGAGAATTATTTATTGCCTTCAACGTAGTTTCAAGGGTTGTAACATGCAGACCACAAAACTTCTTTATCAAACCTATGACCAATTATGGAGTATGCTGGTCCCTCAGAAGCGATGAGTTTGCCCTCGAGGCGGTACAACGTTGGAGCACAAGACTTCCCTCTGATTTGACTCACCCAGGATATTATTACTGACTCTCCATTTTCCGACTGACCTCCTTCCAAGATCGCCGAACGCCGGGCGATCTCATCTCATCTTCTCTCATCTTCACTTACTTATCTGTGCAGGGAGTATCCGGGCCGGATATCAGAGACCTCTTTCCGTCGAACGACAATCATCTTCGTGGGCATCGCTTCAAATTTGTCAAGGAAAACTTCAAAACAAATCAGCGCCAGGGATTCTTTTCCAACCGCGTTTTCGCCCTATGGAATCGCCTGCCAGATTCAATAGTGAGCTCCGAAAACCTAAACCTATTCAAAAACCGTTTAGATGCATGGATATCATCGAACGAATTAGAACGAGACCCCTGTACTCTTTCTGCACGGAACACTTCGTCGTCGATTTTTATTCTTTTTTATTTGTCATATTTTTCGAACGACTGTCAAAATTTTTTCGCAAATTTTTCTTTAAATCAAACAAAAACCACGAAAAAATAATATATGGGCAATGTCAACCCAAATTATTGTGTCCATAATGATTCTAGAACATCTATAGATCATAATCAGCATCACTTGGAAGACTGAACCTGGCCATCGGGGCTCTCTCGGTCAAACAGAGAGGGAACTGTTTTGTTGAGTTTGAATATTGAAGTTTTTTTGCGGTTATACTTCAAAATTGGCAAGCAAGAACAAGCAAGTGATTATGTTTCAGGAGACTCACACTGTGATGGAAGAATATCTCCGTGAAAGTGGAAATAGCGCAGGTTATGTACTTTTTGATTATCTCCTTAGTGCTTTTTATGACCTTGCTTGCTACGTGAAATCTTTTCATAGATTTGTTCAGACATATAAGAGGTATGATTGTTGAAATATTTTTCTGCTGGTTTTCTTTTTCCATTGTTACAGATTCCTGTCCCAAAACCCCTTCCTTTTACCCTTGTCTTCGTTTGGAAATCATGGAATGCAAGAGAGAATGAAGCAGCTAAACAGAAAAATCTTTGGTACTCTTTATGTACACACGAAACTAACACAACATATTATTATAATATATAATAATATATTATATTATTATTATTAATATACTTCCATTCAGAGGATCCATAAGGAACATAATATGCACCTGTATTCTTTTATCAGACTACAAAAATTGAAACCAACTGAACTTCCCAAGCGGCTAAATTTCTGTGAAAATTTATTAATTCGAAGAAGATGAGACAATTCTGCAAAAAATTATATGGTCTGATGAAGCCAAGTTCAATGAAAGGGGAATAACCAACAGGAGAAATCGACATTTTTGGGCCACAGAAAATCCACATTTCATTGAGGTTATCGATTCCCAAAATAAATTCAGGAGGAAAATCTTAATGGACAAAGATACCTGGAAATTTTGAGGGGAACATTAGCAAATTTTTTAGATGGATTACCCCTTAACATTCTGAGGGATTGCTATTATCAAATGGATGGTGCACCAGCACATAAAACACGAATTGTAGATCGGCAACTAACAGAAATGTTCGGGGAAAGATGGTGGGGTAATCAAGGACCAAATTTATGGCCTCCGCGTTCTCCGGACCTGACGCCCCTTGATTCTTATTTATGGGGCAAAATCAAGAGTGAAGTGTATCTTATTCCTGTAAGAAGTAAAGAAGAGTTACTAGAGCGCATTCATAATGCTTTTCGTAATAGTGATCCTAAGGAAACTAGGAGGGCAACTCAACATGTTCAAATACGAGCTGTCAAGTGTATCGAGCAAAATGAGGCCCATATTGAACATTTATTCAAATCGTAAATTAGTTTTCTCCTATGATGTTTGCTATCATTTATTCGTATTAATGTAATTATCTTCGATGATTGGTTTCCGCTTAGTTCCTACAATTTTTATTCATCTGAATTGTAGAAAATTGCTTCTAATGCTTCGAAATTTTATTTTACTCATAGACGGTAAATTTGGAAATTGGTTATTGAATTGCTTGCAATTTCTACCCACTACTTTTGACATTCTAAAATGAATTAAAAAAGATTAAATATACTTTCGTTGAATAACCAGTGGTTTTATTCCAAATGTGTTGCATTTTTGGATATTTTCAATCTTAAATAACGACAAATCTTGTTGAAATATCAAATTCGAATGAACGAAGTGACAAGTACATAAATTTTAAGCACCTGTCAGGTGAGCGTAGCCAGTTCAGCTACTCGATTCAAATATTTCAAAGCATTCTCTGTTAGTTCTTGCAAAATCATCAATATTCAATATATTTCCAAATTATTTCGGAACTATAAGAGATGGGTATAGTACATGCTCATACAATTCCATCTGAAATTTGACGCTTCATCTGATGGCGATATAAAAATTGGCACGTGCAATTTGAAAAAATTGAGTTATTGCTGTTTGAAAAATGCCTAATTGAAAGAATCGTACAAAACAACGCAATAAACATTTGACATGTGTAGACTGCTTAAAAATTCCTTGATCCTTCTTCTATCCACCCAAAAGCAAAAATTGTGTCTGTAGTGCAAAAGATCTACGAACTACAATTTTTTTTAATGTTCCTCAAAAATCGAGTTTATAACAAAAATAATTAAATCTGTCAAAAGTTTTGACAGATAAGTGCCAACAACTTCGGTATTTTATGCCTTGCTCAAATGTCGGTTCTAGATGTATAATAAAAAGGTAGATTGACATTTGAAATAACAAAGTGATGACCCACTTCCGATATAACCGGAAATGGTATCACTTCGAAAATATTTCACTCCAATTGGAAATCGCTAGTTATGGCCGCGTATAAAATTTCAGCTTGATATTTCAATTGAAACTTAAAAAGTTTTTTTCATATTTAAATTTGTATTCTCTTGAGTTTATAGGCTAAAGCCTCAACTCTTGTATTTTCTAATGATAATAATAATAATAATTGAAATCTTCTCAGATTATGATGTTTATAAATGGGTTTTTGAAAGAGATTTCAACAAAATCTACTTTCCTTATTGTGCAAAACCTCTAGATAAGATAGGGTTTTTGTAGAAAAGGTTCGTCAAAATTACTTTTTCATACATTTTCAAGAAGGCTTCGAAGAGCCTTCAAAGGATACCGCTCGACACCTTTGCCCTATTCCATTTTGAGGGATTGCTCGTTAATGCCTCAAATATACGTCTAAAGATGTCCCCCAAACAGAATCATTCGACTTGTTTCGGCAAATTTTTCCAATCACTACGATATGAGAAATATACAGGCAGGGATGTTTATGATGTGAAACCCTGTGTAAATCAGCAATAATAACAACAAATACCGAATGTTACACTTCTTCCAGAAAAAAAATATTTGAAAATCCAAATTTTATTCATTTTTGAGGTGACCTCAGTAAAGAAAATGAACTCGTGAACTAATCAAATCTCCACATATTTTCGAAGCATGCTCCGAATTAAATCATTGAGAGATTCTTAGAGGATGGTGTGCCAGACCATTTGGAGAGCAACAAACAATTGTTGCCGATTTTGAAAATCATATCAACCTTGTGTTAGTTCTTTTCAATGTATCGTGTTGTCTATCGAATCTGGTCAGGTGAATGTGCATCGATTTCATGCGGATTTGGGAAATCTGTTGTAGCGGCTGCTAGAAGGGGTATTACCATGCGTGAATAGAAAGGTTTCCCGAATTGCTGCAGCTAAGGAGGCAAAGTGACTCGCATAATCTGATTAAGGTAGAAGTGTGTAATCAGAGTGTGGAAAGATATTCCCTCCCATTTATCTAATTAGTTCTGCTTTAGCTCTGTACATCTTGGACTTCATTGAGCTTGTGAACATTATCAAGTTGACTCCATAGTCGCACTCGCCTAAAATCTGTACAATCTAAATGCAGTCCAACCAGAGATTCATCTGAGTATGAAATATTGAACCAGCCTCCATTCCAAATGATTTTGGCCCCATGTTAAAAGCCTACACCCCCACGATCTTCTGGAGTGAAAATTGACTTCATACATTCTGCCTCTGCGCAAAACAGATAATGAAAAAATATGTTCGAAAAAAATTCAAGAATATGAGAATATGAATTTGTTTGTGGTAGAATAATATTCAAATTGATTAAATACTAAGCTTCACTCCATATGTTTGGTAATTAGAAAGAATTTTCTTAACATACTTACACTTTTGCCGTAAGTTGATGTACTACTATAGTGTTCGAAGTACATTCGTTAATTAGATTGGTTTACATGAGTTGGACGTTTGGCAAGAATCTCATTTCATTTCAGGTGTTAGGAGAGAAATGCCATTCAACACCCTAGCACGAAAGTCTTGAAAATAATAGTTATCTTCCTGCATTCATCCAAATTTAATTATTTCTTGACGACATACCTGTATCGTGAAAATTTATTTTCAATTTCATTTTCGTTTAATTGGTCAATTTAAACTTCAAGCTCTTCATCCTGCAGAAGCTACGAAAATACAAGACACAATCATGTCTAATAAGCAACGTTTTTGTCGAGTTGTTATTAATTTTTCCTTTAATCATTTACTCAATATTTCCTGGAGGCGAGTTGTACGTGAATTTCAACGGGGTTTAAATTTCGCTGCATAATTTAATGAAATTCCTCCATTAGTGTTAATTGAGTTTTTTGAGACCGTCCAGTAATATTTTGCAGCTCTTGCAATATATTTCATGGGAAGTCCTAATAGTAATGGAGTCTTGATATCCATATACCCTCTAACGGATATATAACAAACATTCTATCATTCTGGATAAATCACCTATAATACAATATAGTTAGTTATACATCGTAGTCAAGGTCGAAATGTGCTTCATTATACTGACGAACAGGTGAACACAAATAACAAGCGAACTTTGATAAAAAATTTCACAAATTAGTTACTTACTTTATTCTTATTTCTATTACCGAATGATATGGAAAACTATATTCAGTATCATGTTATGGGTTCAATTTCACAAGTGCGCGTGAAGTCAGGGTTTATTCCCACAAGATTAGAACGCCAACCACACAGAAGGAAACGAACTCCGAATATTGTAGAATGAACTTATGTTATATAGTGAAAAAGAACTAACAGACGAAAGTACATCCACAAAACATGAAACACTACGTACGTACTCACTTAACTCACAGATTTGTTTTTAAATCAAAAGTACCAGCGAGAATGTTCCTTGTTCATTTACATACCTAGTTTAGGTGTAGGCACTTACATTAATTTTTTTGTATTTGTCTGTTACTTCTACTATTATTATGGTACATTATTCGTCTTAGTTATAATTAACACATGCTGGGTAGTACCTACTTAATTTAGATTTCTTCTGCAAAATGAGCATAATATATATATATATATATATATATATATATATATATATATATATATATATATATATATATATATATATATATATATATATATATATATATATATATATATATATATATATATATATATATATATATATATATATATATATATATATATATATATATTTTTTTTTTTCGATCTATATCGTTATTTTTCAGGTGGTTCGGATATCTACCATGAAGTGCTTTAGAGTGCCACTCCTCCGCCAGCTGGGCCACTGTATGAGACTCCACAAGAAATTCCAGATTCGAGAGCTGCAGTGCCGATAGGTTTTCGTCCGCGTCACATATTGTGCGATAAAACGGTGAGTGTTTGCTGATAAAATAGTCTCTCAGTTGGTCCACGTTGTTCTTATGACTTATCTCTAGTGATGCAAGGCCTCGTCCTCCCTGTGTTCTTGGTAGGTATAAGCGTTTTATAGATGAGTGTGGATGGTGAATCCTATGTGCCGTTACCTTCGCTCTAATTCTTAAATACATAGCCCTTAGGTCAGTTATCGACCTTTTGATCACCCCAAAGGAATATGCTATGCTCGGTATAGCCCAGGAATTGATGGCTTGAAATAATGCCTTCGAGTTGAGTTTAGCCTTGAGGATCTGGTTGGTTCTAGAGAAGAGTTTTTCTTTAAACCTCATCTTCATTTCAGAAGTTTTTATGTCCAAGGCTTGTTGGACGCCCAGACTCCTCAGGGGACAGTGCTGGGATTGTTGTATCATCCATCAGAGTAGTACCCTCTTGCTCTTTCTCAATCTTTCCTCGTCTTATATTAACAACTGCACATTTCTCGATACCCAGCTCCATGCAGATTGACTTACTAAATGCTGACACTGTTTCGAGCTGTCTTTTTAGTTGATCTGCGTTTCCAGCATAGAGCTTCAGGTCATCCATATATAGCTTGTGGGTGATACGAGTGTTAGTGTCCTTATTTACGATATAACAGTTCGGTGTGTTATTGAGTAAAGTACTGAGGAGATTTAGTGCCAGACAGAACCACAGAGGGCTCAGGGTATCTCCCTGAAATATGCCCCGCCTGATTCTTATTTCCGGAGTAGTTATCTCGCCTCTTCCCGTTGCAATCTTGAGAGATGGTCATCAAATGTTTCAAGAGATTGATGATAGGCTTGGTTACTCCATAGATGTTCAGACCCTCAATCAGCCAGGAGTGTGGCACCGAATCGTAGGCTTTTTTGTAGTCAATCCAGGCTACAGATAAGTTTCGTAACTTCTTCTTAGCCTGCCTCGTTATTATATTGTCGATGACCAGCAGCTCCTTGCATCCTCTTGATCCATACAGACAGCCATTTTGCTCGTGGGCTAATATGTGCTTCGCTCTGACGTAAGTATTTATATACAATGTAAGCGTGCCTGTGAGAATCTTGTATATGAACGGTAGGCAAGTGATATGCCTGTATTTTTTCAGATCTTGAGTTCCGTGCTCTTTCGGAGTCATATAGATTATGCCAAGCGTGAAGTTTTCGGGTATTATTCCTGGATTCTGTAATGACTACTGAAAAAGTTGAGCCAACAAGGGATGGACCCTAGTGAAATATTTCTACCAGTAGTTATGAATCTAGTCAGGACCAGGAGCCGCCCAGTTGTTGGCTCCCTTCAGGACTCTGGCTATGTCTCCCTCAAGTATATTTATATCGTCTATTTGGTGTTGCGGGGTGCTAGATATTATTTCTCCAATCCAGTCAGCCTTCCGGTCATGTGAATTTTGTTCTGACCATATTCCACTCCAGAACTCATGCATAGCTTCTGGGTCTAGTCGGGATTCCACTTTGGTTTGATAATCAAGTTCCCAGAAAAATTGTTTCTGGTTGCTTTAGAATAATCTGTTGTTCCGATACCTTTTGGTTCTCTCTTTATACCTGTGCATTCCATTACCTACCTTACTGTTTCAGGGTATCACAAACGACAGTGGCCTTTTCCTGAAAGTCTGTGCACTTAGGTGTTCCGCGGCATTCAGAGGCAGCGTTTTTGACTTTCCTCATGATTTTTTTGAAGGATTTGTCGTATTCAGGTAAGAATGTAACACCCCTATTTTTTTGTCTTGCATTTATGATTTTATTTTACAGGCGCTTCTTCCATGGCGGGTCTATGGGAGCTTTAGGCTCATGTTTGGGTTTCATTTTAATACCCTCCAACTCAAACACCGTGATGACTCCAGAGTAAACTATATCTACAATTTCAGGGAGGTTGGTGTCTTCTCTTAGTTTTCTCCCTATAATTGCATTCACCTCTTCTACATTGCGGAGAACTGTCTTGGTGTACCTCAGTCTTGGAATCTTTGGTCGGCCAACAGGGTTAATTCCCGCATACTTGAGCTCATTACTCTCGAAGACAGCTGCAGGTCTTTCCTCTATTCTCGCTTGACTCTTCCTAGTTTTCTTTGTCGGCGATGACTTGACAATGGTGGGATGTAAGTTGATCTTGATTACTGCCAGCTCTACCTTGGAGACCTTTCGATTATTATTATTCTAGCGCACTCTGCTAGCCATTGTCTCAGCTTTCGCTTCACGTCCTGTTAGGTCATGCCAGATTCCAGCGAGTATCTGACTATACTTCTGATTCGAATCGTTTACCAACTCATTGCAGTAAAGTGTGCACGCATTAGCAAGACATTATCGTCATTGCTCCATCGTATGCGTCCGTACCGCTGAGGTGCTGTAGCGGTGCGTTCCAAAGGTACGCACAAGCCTTGGGCACCCTCCTCATTTTGAGAAGCAGATTCGGACCTTGCAGTTTCGTCTCGGAAGGGTGCGCTGCTCGATCCACACGACCCTCCTACAGGCTCAGCATCTGGACGGGTCCGAAGGGAGCGAGCCCGAGTCTCCCTGCCGCCCTGTGTTTGCTGTCTTGTAATAGGAGCTATTATATATATATATATATATATATATATATATATATATATATATATATATATATATATATATATATATATATATATATATATATATATATATATATATATATATATATATATATATATATATATATAGATTTATTCCTGCTGAATACAGAATATAAGTTTTACAGTTGTCAGACATAAACAATACAATATAAAAATACAATATGACGATCATGGATTGAGGCCAACAATACAATACAATATAAAAATCATGGAGTGAGACGAGGAGGTCATCCTCACTCAAGAAATTTACTCACACTATAATAGGCACATTTACACAGGATATTCTTCACTGCCCTCTTGAAATCTAGCAAAGGTAGAGTGCGCACGGAAAGAGGTAATTTGTTGAAAAGCTTTATGGAAATGAATTCGAAACCTATCTGGCACATACTCAATCGGCAGTATGAAACAAGAAGATCATCTCCTCTGCATGTATGGCACGAATGTAATGATCTATATTTCGGAAATTTCATTTCATTGGTATTCACGTACAGTACGTTTTCAAGTATAAAAGCAGAAGGGAAAGTTAATATTTCCAACCCTAGAAACTCCCGCTTACAATCTTCCCTGTAGTCAAGGCCGCCCAAGATTCTCAAGGCCCTCCTCTGTAGACCGAAAACACGATCCGATCCCGCAGCACGCCCCAAACAGTCATTCCATAGGTCATCACTGAATAGAAGAGTGCATAGTATGCCGACACTAAAGTGCTCGTAGTCACACACCGAAGCAGGTTTCTCAGCAAGAATACATAACTACTCAACCTACCAGAGACATACTCAATGTGTTTGTCCCACTTAATAGTCGGATCCAGGTAAATACCCAGAAACGTGACACTCTCCGTGTTTTTCCCTCCCTCCAGATGCCTCAGCGTAAACACCATTGACTGTGTCTTATCTGCATTGAGTGTGATCTTATTGGCTGCAAACCAGTCAATAGCTCTCTACTCTAATCTTTGCGCTTTCTCTTCCACCATAAGTCATTAATATATATCAGAAATAGAATCGGTCCTAAGACCGATCCTTGCAGTACACCTACATCCAGGACCATCAACGCAGATGACACGCCGTTCACTTTCACAATCTGGGTTCTATTGTTCAAATAAGACTCAAACAGACAGACGGTCTCCACGCCGAAACCATACAGACGACACTTGCCAAGAAGGACAGAATGGGTCACGCAATCAAACGCCTTACTGGAATTACAAAACTTCGTAAGTCTATACTTTCGATTCTCGAATGTATTCAGCACATCTGATACCGACCGCTGGTCTCCCTGAGTAGTACTCCTACCACGTCTGAAACCGTACTGGCCACTGAAAATGATTTCATTGTTTTCGAAATAATGCGCTATCTGGTCCGCCATACACCTCTCTAGGATCTTAGATAAAATAGGCAATAAAGAAATCGGACGATAATTAGAGATGTCTGTTTTTTTCCCCTTTTTTATGTATTGGAATTACCACAGCTGCCTTCATACAATTTGGAAACATACCGAGTTGCAAACATTGTTTTATAAGCTTTGTCAAAGGTACAATAATCAAATTGTTAATGGTCTTGATAATCTTTACCGAGAAACCATAGATATCTCCACTATTACTATTCCTCAAATTATTTATTATATCCCATACTTCATTATAAGAGACCTCTCTGAATCGCGAGTGCTTTTTGAGTAGACCTCGAGAAGAAAAAATTTCTTGATAAGTAGGTAACTAAACTACACAAATTTATTACGTAATAAAATAACACTCTGCTAGCGGCAAAAGGCAGCTTTATCAAAGGAGCGCGCGGTACTTGTCAAAGAAAAGCCGCGTTTTTTATTCCTGCGGATTTTCTAGAAATTTCGGGCGGCGTGTTTGACGGGAACATTCGAAACTTTCGTTCACGGCGATATAAATTTTGTGCCTGCAGGAATTGAAGTCATTCTGAATTGTAACTTGAGGACAATACTACGTCGATACAAAGTTTATTATTAAATAGTACAAAATGAGTGCAGCGAAGAAATCTAAAACGTATCATTTTGATAACGATTGAGAGGAAGAATTTTTCTTTTGTATGGTGAAGGATAAGTGCATTTGTGTTAATTGTCGTGCGTCAGTTGCAACGCCTAAGCGTAGTTACTAAGAGAGATATCATAAAACGGTTCATGAAAACTATGAAAAGGATTCTCCACCACAAAGTGAATTGAGAAAACGAAAAGTACGTGATTTGATATCTCAAAAAAGAACAAACCATGTTCACAAGACCAGCCAAACAATCAAAAGCTGCTACGATCGCGTCATTAAAAATATCTCATATATTGGCGAAACACAAGAAACCATTCGATGGAGCGGTTGTGAAGGAAGCATTTATTGAAGCGGGTGAGACTTCATTTGGAGATTTTAAAAATAAAACAGAAATCATGTCTGCTATTAGAGAACTTCAGTTATCTCGTCCGACTGTCACAAGACGTATTGAAGTCATGAGTCAGGACATGGCAGATAAACTAAAACATCATATCATGAAATGTACATACTTTTCTTTACAGTCCGACGAATCCACCGATATGACAGACATAGCCCAGCTGTGTATTTTTATTCGGATGGTATTCAATGACATGTTGGTTACGGAAGAATTTTTGACAATCATTACTCTGAAGGGGAAGACCCGTAGCGAAGATATATATGACGCTTTCTTCAATTTTGTAAAAAACTACAAGCTACCAATATATAAATTAATGTGCATTACAACCGATGGAGCACCAGCAATGACTGGAAACAAAAACGGTTTTGTGGCATTGTGTCGAGCTTATGAAGGTTTCCCTTCATTTTTTCATTCCATTGCATTATCCATCAACAAGTTTTCTGTTCAAAAATGAGTAAAATGCTCAGTTGAAGAGCATTAACTCAGGCAAATAGCTCCGATATTAATTTGGGCTTTTATTTTCGAAGCCTGAGGAGATGGAAGATTAATATTTCTTCGGAATATTCGAGATTAAATCACAAGATGAAAGGCTAGAACAATTATGTATTACTCGTTTGAAAATTATTCAACGAATTCTTCTAGATTTCCACCATTAATCTGGGCAGATGCATCTGCTGCTTTGAATAAAACGACAAATGCATGTGAATCACTCCATTCGCATTCTAATAGTTATATTGTACACACCCCTCGCTTTTCACATTTGTCAATGTTATTCTCAGCATTCAATCTGGGGTTAAAGTGAAATGTACTAGTATTCACCTTCCTCATACATTTAAAAATATCGAAGCTACAAAAACATGCCTTCATGAAAGGAGAAATAGTGAAGATGAAGTGAAATGTATTTTATACTTTCCACAATTTTTTTACAACCACAACCGTTTTCCAATAGCAGGTCATTTTCAAATGGTCAACTACAGGAAATGAATTTACCTATATAGATACTAACCTAATTTGATATTAAATAGTGGGAAGGTATTATTGTCTAGCTAGCTGTTCGGGGTAATTTCGCTTGGATTTTTACAAAGTTCATTGATTTCTAAATATTTCAACAGATTCATTTTCTTTCCTTTGTCGCATTTATGAAGAATTTTGATATTTTCTGATGTTATTGAATGTTTTGTGGTTTTTATATGTTCACGTATTCGAGAAATATTGTTAGAGGATAAATGTACTTTAAATCTGGTTTCGAAATTCCTACCTGTCTGACCAACATTAGCTACCGTACACTCATTGCAGTAAAGTAAATTTTGTAAACTCCTGATTTCTTGAATTTGTCTGTTTTTCGTTTAGCATTGAATAATAATTTGCTTAAGTTCAGACCACTTGAAAAAGAAGTGGTTATTTTAGGTTTAGAAAAATAGTTACCCCAGTTATTGGAGAGAGGAATAGCGAAGTAGAAACTAGCGTATTTTTTCAAGCAAGTATTTTTTATGGAATATAATGGTTGTGTTATTTGATGTTTTTCTTTATGTTGGATAATTTTGTTTATAAAAACTGGGGGGATTTTGTTATTTAAGGCAATTTTTCTGATAGCATTTATTTCAATTTTGAGTTTGTCAGAGACAGTGGAATGAAAAAGGGACTGACTATAGATCATTGAATTATAAGCTGCTAGTTTATGATTTGAGTGATTGAATGAGTTGATGGGAAAAGTTGAGTCTGTGAAGGTTTTTTTCTATATATGTTATAAATGAAGTGTTATTATTTTCTACTTCTGCTGTAAACTTAATGTTGGTATGAACTACATTCAGAAATTGCAGAAACTTATCAATTTGTATACTTAAGCCCTGGGAACCTACCAAAATATCACCTATATAGCGGTACCAAAACACTATACTTGTGTGTTTTTGCTGAGTGGCTATTTAATATTACTTTTCTTTCTAAGTTATTCATGGATATATCGGCTAAAAGGGGGGTTAAAAAGTCCAGATGTTTGTTGGTAAAATTTTGATTGAATTCGAAAATAGTTTTGAGATGGTTTTTTGGAGGTTACAAAACCCATCAGCAACGTGTGGCAGCGCCTATTTTTTGGTGAATTTCTCCTTGATCAAAAAGTTCCCGACTTTTTTACCATGTGGCGCCCTTAGGCACCCGATTTCAATTATTTTCTCTTTGTTAGGTTGGTACAAGTGTTGTTCATATTCCCTCTAATTTAAGGCGCCATCGACTGACATTTGACAAAGTTACGTCGTGTTGTTTACATTAACCTCTCAGTGTGTTTTCAATTTTTAAAAATGAATACAGAATAAGAGCAACGAATTTGCATTAAATTTTGTGTTCAAAATGAAATTAGTGTTCTGAACATGTTGGAAATGTTGAACAAGTGTTTCGGCGACAATGCTTTGCAGCTAACAACAGTTCGCGAGTGGCATGGACGGTTTAAAAGCGGATGCATGCCCAATGCCGACGATGACCATTATGGCAGGCCATCGACATCAACGAATGAAGAAGACGTCGACAAAATTCGTGATTTGTTGGCTACAAACCGTAAATTGACCATCAGAGAGATTGCAGAGGAGTTGAGTATCGCATTTGGTTCCGCTCAAAGCATTTTGGTCGATAAATTGGCCTTCAGATGTGTCGCTGCAAAGCTAGTGCCTAAAGACCTGAATTTCATGCAAAAAATAGACCGTGTTGATGTCGCCAAAGACATGATTTCCAAGGCTGAATCCGACCCAACGTTCATCAAACGCATCATTACGGGAGACGAGACGTGGGTTTATGAGTATGACACGCAGTCCAGACATCAAGCGAGTGAATGGCGTGCACCGAATGAGCCAAGATTGAAGGAACCACGTCGTTTTCAGTCAAAAAGAAAGCGATGCTCACGGTTTTCATGGACTGCCATGGAGTTGTGCACCATGAATTCCTTCCAAAAGGTCAAACTAACAACAATGAGTATTATTTGGATGCTATGAGGCGTTTGCGTGAAGCTGTTCGCCAAAAAAGACCAAAATTGTGGCAAAACAACTCATGGATTTTACACCACGATAACGCGCCGTCCCATAATGCCTTCATTATCCGTGACCATTTGGCTAAAAACAGCACCAAATTCACCTGATTTGGCTCCCTGTGACTTTTTCCTGTTCAGTCGACTGAAGAAACCGCTCCGTGGAACGCGTTTTAGCAGCCGAGAGGAAATAATGAAAAAATCGAAGATGGCTCTAAAGGCCATACCGCAAATCGAATATAAAAAGTGTTTTGAGGATTGGATCTAGCGCTGGTATAAGTGCGTTTCAGTCGATGGAGAGTACTAAATTCTTGGAATAGGGAAGATAGGCCGAGTGATACCTCATTGGAAAGCTCTTTTGATTCTCAACACAAATGTGTAAAAATCTTTGAGTTTTGACATATTCGAAAGAAGATACAGGCTGGTTCGTCAAAAGACGAGTGATTGCAAAATCTGTAGATTTCGAATGAACATTCACCGAAATACTGTTGTAATTTGTGAAAAAATATCTTCAAGCAGTGGTTCTTTCACTACACTCCCTCAGATGGGGTGTCAACCACTCAAATTTTCTAACTGATCAGTTAATTCGAGTTATAGCTCATTGGATAGGTATTTAGAATTATCTGATTAAAATGAACGAATTTTCAAATCTGACTACATTTCAATGAGGATACAGGGTGGATCAGTATAAGAGCCTCTTCATAAAAAGCGATGATCGCTACGTGTCATCGGTTGAATCGCCTCACGACCGCATACGCAACTGATCGTCTTATGTGAAAAGCCTCTAACAGCATGGTATCCAAGGTTGAAATGAAACGAACTCAAGTAAAGTTCTCTTTACAGAAAAATATTCATCCGAAATCACACAGGTGTGATGCAGATTTCTCATCAACAAATGCGGCAGTTTTTGTTTTTTTTCCAAATTGCTTGTATCTGATGACTGAAAATTCGAATTAGTTTGTTTGTTTATCTACTTTTCACACTCACGAGTTGCATCGATACCAGTATAATGGTTTATTCAATAGCAATAATACTTGTTCAAATAGGGCAGCTGCTATTTTCAATAGCAAGTACAAAGTACATTTTGGAGTTGGTGGAAAAATTTAGAGAAACTGGCTCTGTTCAGAATAGGAAAAGAGAGCATGTCCAAAGACCCATACGAAATGAGGAAATGGAAACTGCATTTCTTGGGTAAGTACTGATTGATTTCACTCTGAGAAAATTGGAAAGTGAAATTAGTGTGAGTCGAAGAACTATTGGACGAGTTTTCAAACAATACAAATTCCATCCGTATAAAATGAAGATGGTCCAGGAATTGAATGCGGATGACTTCGACCACAGAGTGCAATTCTGTGAAATGATAAGTGAGCGAATCGCAAGCAATCCCCACTTTCTCTATAATATTTTCTTCTCGTATGAATGTACTTTTTTTAATGACACTGCAAATCGTCATATTTTCTGGTTCTGGTGGAGTACACACCCAATATCCTGAAAAATTGAATGTTTGGGTTGGCATCTATGGGAATCGTCTGATTGGGCCATTTTTCTTACCAGGAAATCTGACGGAAGAAATGTATCTCCAACTACTTGAAGAACTAATCAATTCGGCCATAACTGAATTTTTGGAAAATGATAGCTATTTAGAACACGATGTTGTGTTTCAGCAGGATGTTGCTCTGCCGCATTTTATTTTTGCTGTTGGACAATATCTAGATCGAGAATTTCCTGATCGATGGTTCGGAAAATGAGACCCTACAGAATGGCCCTCGCGTTCTCCTGACTTGTCACCATTGGTTTTCTTTTCATGGGGCCACTTAAAGAATCAAATTTATGAACTTGATCCAACAGATTTGATGGATTTACGACAACGGATTGTAGTCGTGTGTAATCGTACAACCCCTGAAATGCTACGTTATGTCCGTGAACGTTTCAAGCAAAATCTGTGTTTGTGTTTGGAAGTTGGTTACGAACACTTTGAACTTTTGTTTGAATGATACCAAGTTGACCTATAAAATGTATGAGGTATAATAAATTCAATTGTTTTTTCAATTTTTCCGTACTCACCAACATGTAAGTAATTCTATGAATGAGCTCTATTATTTGCAAACCAAACAAACGTGTTCTGAATCTCCATCCAGAATCAGCAGACCTCGCAAACACTGTACCGCTCTCTATTATTTCCTGTATTTTCATCACAATGCAGATGAAGCAAAAATTGTGTCTACAATATTCTAGAAATTCAAAAACCTTTCTAATGAGTTATTATTCAAACTAACTGATTAATTCGAAGATTTGAGGGGTTGACAACCTCATATAAGAGGGTGTAGTGGAAGCACCACTGATTGAAGATATTTTCCCCAAAATACAACAGCATTTCGGTGAATGTTCATTTGAAATCGACATGACACCCCATTTGAGGGAGTGTAGTGAAAGAACCACTGCTTGAAGATATTTTTTCACAAATTACAACAGTATTTCGGTGAATGTTCATTCGAAATCTACAGATTTTGCAATCACTCGTCTTTTGACGAACCAGCCTGTATCTTCTTCCGAATATGTCAAAACTCAAACATTATCATACATTTGTGTTGAGAATTAAAAGAGCTTTCCAATGAGGTATAACTCGACCTATCTTTCCTGTTCAAAAAATTGAATTTTGTACACCCCGCTTAGGGGATGATGTAAAATAAAATCACCGCGTGTTAAACACTTCAAACAAAAATTGACCTGTTTCTGATTTTTGTCCAGAAACGAATAGTTTAGCAGTTATTGAGTCTTTTTCGTTTTAGTTGCCCCACCCGGAATAATAAAATTATAAAGTATAAAATATATTCTACTCCATCTTCGTTGAAAATGAATTTCCATAAAATAAATGAAGCATCAATATTACCCAGGAGAAATAGAGATTTGTAAAAATGATATTTTATCCAGGATGGATTACATTAAAATTTTTTCGAATGATTTCAGTATTATGTTGTAATATCGTATTGTAACCTCATTCAAAGTTAGGTAGAATATTATAATCAATAAAATCACTCATATTCTTAGACTTTTTTGTTTCCTGAACCTACAATTGGAAAATATTATAATCATGAATAAATTAAGTATATGGGCCGAGGTCGACATACAGATGTTACACCTGAAATGTACGTGGGGCCTAGATGAGCAGTTTCCAAATCCTTATATGGATTGGGCCAAGATTGGGACCACCGAAAGGAAAATAACACACTAAATTTTGTGAGAATTTGTTTCATAAACAATAATATCCATATTGGTTATCTTAACACGAATTATCGATATTTGTAGATAGTCCTTAGACTTTTAAACTGTTTACTATTAATTATATTCAAGAGAAAGGGTAAAACTTCAAATGTACTCGCAAAAGCGAATAAATTTTCAATTCGGTTTGGCACACAAAGTTCCATAATGAAATTTCTGGACTCTGAAATATTCCGATGCTAATCAAAAATGTTTACAATAAACTGGAGAAATATTCAAAATATTATTGTATGGTCGTACGGACTCTTTAATTGAAATATAATTGAAGTGTAACTCGTTTTATGCATTCAGAAAAAAGATTTAGTCCGCTATTATACGATGCTTTCTGACCTCGTTTTCGTAGAATGTGGATCGTTGTCAGAAGCTTTAAGCTTTGAAATGAGCGTATGCAAGGATATCCTGACTTGTATAACGAATCTGCGTTTGCTTCCATTTGCATAATCAAAACTAGAAATCGTCTGAGTCACAAACATACAGTGTGGAAAAATTATTCTCAATAATTAGATAGTTTTCAAGTTTAATGGTAAACGGTCGAGCCGGTCGATTTTATTTATAATTTTCTCACCTCCTGATAAAATTTATTTTTTTTATTACACGCGATCAACATGAATTGCAATTCAATAGTGTGTAATAGATCATCAGAAAGCTCACATTTCACCATAGACGTTTGTGCGACTCACATTTGGAGAAATTTCGCATCTGAATCGTAGCTATCTTGAAGTGATTCGCACAAAATTCTAGGAATGAACAGAGACAAATAATAACTTTCCCAAGTATGCACAAGTAAATACAGGGCGATCGTACATAGCTTAACTGTAGTTAGAGAAGGTCGAATAGCCACTTATAATGCAAGGTAACAATATTCGTTTTCGATATACAGGCTGTTTTATGGATTTGAATCGCAATAACTTTCGAATACATAGACCGATTTCCTTGACATTTCGTACCACAAATAACATGGGTGATGTTAACGATTCCGTTTGTAGACGAAAAGTGAATTCCAGGGCCGGAGTGAAAAATGGATGTTTTTCTCTGAATAACTAAACGAACACCTTGTACTTGACTATTCGAGAACTCTTGCATACGATCTTAATCAGCAAGAATTGCTCTAAAAATGAGTCAACTCCGAAAACTCGCATTCCACTGAACTCTTCATTGAGGTAAGATTCTGAGGCTTGTTTCAGAAAAACTTCGCGATCAACAAATGTAACTTACCTTCCTACTGACAATGCAGCATTGGGTATTTATCGTTTTTTGTCTTGGAAATACTTCAGCTAATCTTTTTCCCACAGAATGAAGTCGAAAAAGAATTGCAGGGGCGTATTCCGGAAATTATTCTCTGATTTTTTCATTGAAAAAAAACAGTATGCGTCCATGTCATCTCTCAGGAAGTTTTCGAATATCATGGAAATATCACAACAACCTTTTCTTTTCAAGAGTTGCTGTCAAACAAATATTTAGACGATAATTAAAAGACATTTAAAAGATATCAAAGACGAATATTTGACGTTGATGAAAGCTCAAAATAAAACTGAAAAATTCATTCTAAAATGGAAAAATTGAAACAGATCAAGCATTAACGAACAAGAAATTACTAATAAAAAATTAATTTAAAAAGATTTCACAAGTTTTCAAAATTTCCTCCTCCCTCTCGTACACATATCCTCGAATTAACTGCCAGATGCTCAACTGATTTTTTAAAAAATCCGATCGGCTTCTAATAAAATCGAAACATTTCTCAATTTTTTCGATTAGGTGCTGCCAGTTAACTATCTCTACAGGTAACCTGCAAAGATAGTCAAAACATGTAAGGTCTAGAGATCGCGCCAGCCAATGTAGTGGAAACACGTTATTTAGATGTTCCACCACATCATTCGTAAAATGGGGTGGTGCACGGTCATGATGAAAGTACATTCCCTGCTGTCTTCTGTAGTTGGTTTCTCAAAAATTTCAAATAGCTGTTTCCATTCAAATGGTCGGGAAGAAAAACAGTACCAATTAGGGTGTAACTATTATATACAGGGTTTATCACATAGGGCTTTACATGGCTTGAGGAAAGGTAGACGTGACTGAGGTGATTTCGGAACACCCCCCTATTAACCCCCTGAGGAGCTTCGTTTCAGATATACAGGCTGCTTTCTGAATTTCGCTTAACATTCAAAAATTCACAACTCTGCAACTGTTGCACCGAATACCAAGAAATTCGGCACACAGGATCACTTTTCCAGAATCTATCCAAAGCGGGCCATAAATCTCAAAAATTTCAGGCCCGGACTGAATAAATATACAAAATTTTGATTGTAGCGATACAACACCCTGTATAATGTTTTTTCAATGATTTGTTCTTTGGTGCTCGAACCGCACAAACAATGTATACAAACTTTGTAATGAAATCTTTTGGCACCATTGAAATGGCCGTGAAATAAATTTTTGATTTTTCTGAATGACGAAAAATCAATCTGAAAAAAATTGTTTTCGTTTTTACATGAAATAAACGTGTTTGAAACCTGTATATGAATATATTTTAATTCTATTTCAATGTAGCATCATTTGAGATCTCAGTTTTTCCTGTTTCATCTGTGTATAGTCTTCGACTATATACACAATACAGGTCCGTATTATTAGTGGAATATTTTATTGCTCATATTATGAAGACTGTCGCTATCAAAATACTGGAAGCATTAATAATTGAATGATAATTTCTCGGCGTTCTGTCATAAATCTGACTTTTCAAGAAGAAATTTGTTATTTGGCTATGACAGTTAGATATCTATTAGTCGCCAAAGAATAAGTATACTGTTTAACTTGAACCAAGTGATCCGGACATGATTATTTAAAATAATGCAACTTGTGAGCAAACTGATACTAAGTGTATGAGCATCAAAACAGTTTCAGTCGTTTCAATACTATAAGAAGCATCTCAATCCATTTTTAGTTTCAAACCATTGAAGCAATCATAGATACTCATTTCTATGAGAGCGTTCTATGCTTGTCACCATAGATCTTCTGGCAGTAGACTTATGTCAGTATGAATAATTTTAAATTCGAAAATAGAAGTTTGTTGTTCTTTCTCAGAAAAACCAAATTTTAGGTTTCTTAATTAACCGAAATGTCCAAATTCTCTCATGAAGAATATGCTGATGTTCTGTTCGTCTATGGATATTGCGATGGCAATGCCCGAGCTGCGGTTAGAGAATACCAAACAAGATTTCCGAACAGAAGATTTTCTAGCCATATGACTTTCAGTCTAACTTACCAGTTTTCGAGAAATTTCCATCTGAGGAGAAGAAACGTGATCGCCATAGAAATATTGATAACGATGACCAGGTCATTAACAGAGCAATAGAGAATCCTTCCATCACCACTCGAAGGATCGCAAATTAAATGGGCATGGCGCACATGAAAGTATGGAGAATTCTGCATAAAGAAAAACTACACCCCTATCATCTTCAACCTGCTCAACGTTTGGAACCTGGGGATGAAATTTCACCATTGGACTTCTGCAATTATATAATCAACCATTAAAGATCCATCGGTAGGATATTTTTTACAGACAAGTCAATGTTTACGAGAGATGGAATATACAATTCTCGTAACAGGCATTTAATGTCCTACGAAAATCCGAGAGCTACCTTAAAGAAAAGATCACAGTATAAATTTTCAGTCAATGTTTGGTATGCACTTCACAATAATCGACTAATAGGACCTCATGTTTTCAATGAAACTCTTAATGGGGAACTATATCTCGAATTTTTGAGAAACAACTTGCACAGATTAATGGCGGAAGTTGATATGAGGGAGTCTTATATTCCACCAAGATGGGGCAGGTCCTCATTACGCGAAGGAATTATTTGAATCAATAGTATACAAATCGATGGATTGGCAGAAGAAGTCCCATCGCTTGGCCACCTAGGTCACCGGATCTAAATGCGATTGACTATTCTCTGGGGTCTTCTAAAAGAAAAAGTTCACCGTGAGGAAATTAACACAAGGAAAGAACTCTTAGAAAGAATCACAGAGAGTTGTGATTCCGTCAGAGGAAACCCTGAAATTATTCAGAAGACAACCACGCATATTTTCAGACGTTCAGTCAGTACTTTCCTTCTGTTATTGTGTTATTATTCTGAAATATTCACACACTAGTATTGCAATCAGTTGAAACGACATGTATTTTTATATTTCTTATAATATGTTACTATTAATTTATTTCCGTGTGCAGCAAAAATTAAAAATAATTTTTCACTAGCTCACTCATTCATAGTCTGAATTTAAAAATAAGCAATCAAACTGCAGTACCTTTACCAGAGCGAAATATCGAATTAACACATCACAAGTAAAATTGGTAGTAGAGTGCTGAATAAATAATATTATTTATTCATCAATATTCTCATCATTTTGATAGCAACAGTCTTCATTCAAGCAATAAAATATTTCACTGATAGTCCGCACCTGTATTGTGATTCAAAGACCATACGCAGATAAAACAGGAAAAACTGAGGTCTCAAATGATGCTACATTGAAAAAACCAAAATGGACTGATAAACAGATTTCCAGCACTATTATTTCTTGCAGAGAGCGATAACAATTTTTTGTTCAGGTGAATTTTTCGTCATTCAGCAAACTCAAAAATTTATTTCAAGGCCATTTCAATGGTGCCAAAAGATTTTATTACATAGTTTGTACACAGTGTTTGTGCGGTTCGAGCACCAGTGAACAAATCATTGAAAAAACATTATACAGGGTGTTGTATATGTCCAAACACAATTTTGTACATTTATTCAGTCCGGTCCTGAAACTTTCGAAATTTATGTCCCGCTTTGGATAGATCCTCTAAAGGTGATCCAGTGTGCCGAATTTCTTGGTATTCGTTGCAACAGTTGCAAAGTTGTGAATTTTCGAATATTAAGAGAAATCCAAAAAACAGCCTGTATATCTGAAAGCTCCTCAGGCAGTTAATAGGGGGATGTTTCTAAATCACCTCAGTCACGTCTATCTTCCCTCAAGCCATGTAAAGTCTTATGTGATACACCCTGTATATAATAGTAACACCCTAATTGGGACTGTTTGTCTTCCCGACCATTTGAATGGAAACAGCTATTTAGATTTTTTAAGAAAAAATTACAGAAGACAAAAGAGGAATGTACTTTCATCATGACCGTGCATCTCCCCATTTTACGAATGATGTGGTGGAACATCTAAATAATGTGTTTCCATTACATTGGTCTGCGCGATCTCCCGACCTTACGTGTTTGGATCTTTTCAAACAGTCCCAATTAGAGACTGTATATATACTGGGGAATGGCGTAGTCTTATCAAGTGAGGATTTTCCTTTTTTCAGACGTATTCGTATATTGAATATGCCATTTTTGTAAATTTTACCTTATCAGTGAAAAAAGTGGGCGATTTCTCAATACTAATCGGCAAAATTGCATTATTTTACTTTTGATATACTTTATTCCTGATGAGTACATGTGTATAATAATATATCGTTGGAAATTTCAAGGAAATTGACAAAGAAACAAGAACAATTCTTGATAATACCTCATATACCCAATAAACAATAGGATAAAGTACAAATTACTTTATTGCAGCAGAACTCTTCAAGAAATTTGATTAAATTGTGCTGTTGTACCCAAAAATTTCTTCAATCTTTCAATAAGTATCTTATAACTTTGAATAAACTATTTCAACAGGTAATTCATTATATGCAAGCATACATCTTTCGATCGGGTTAATAATTAATTGATACCTTAATAAAACAAAAATGACATAAACTTTTATTGCAGAGCATTTATCTGAGTACTGAGAAATCCATAAAAAATTTCCAATTTATTATATTCCTAATATTAGCAACAAGATACGTAACAGATTACACAGAAATAATATTAACACCATCAGCACTGATAAAAGAATTTGGATTCATTGTTGGTTATTAATAAAGATAAAATCGGAGTATATAAAATACACTGCAGTGAATGTAAGACATTCTATATAGGCCAAACCGGAAGATGCATCGAGAAGAGATTTGAAGAACATGAACATGATCTATTCTCCAAAATGAAAATTTTACGGGTTTTTCGGATAACTGCATCAACAAAAATCATTTCATCAAGATTTCGAGAATATCAAACTTATGCATCCAGGTAATAAAGGTTAAAAGGATGGACATCTTGGAGATTATTGAAATCTCCGCTCATAGGAAAAAGCAGCCAATTGGCAACGACCAACTAGTTTTCAATTTATCTCCTGTTGTGAATGCCGTTATATATAAGTGAAATCACTCATTTTGAATTTAGTACTGTATTACTCTTGATAATGGGCTAATAAGCCGAAACATATGTCGAGTATTTTAATAAGTATTTGTGAAACCTTTGCCAAGTAATAAACCAATCATTCATCGAAACATGTAACATATAATGTATCCTTCCAATCAAAAATCGATCTGTTTCAGGAAAGTCACAGAAAAATCATTCAAGCTGAGTTATTCAGGATGTTTCGTTTTCATTTGAACGCACTGTGTATTTTTAAAATTTATCAATAGCTCATGAACCACGGGTGTGAAAAAAATCTAAATGGCTATATTTTGTCTTAAAAAATTGGTTAAGAATTGTGAAAATCCAAAGTCTATAGCGCCAACAATTACTGATCTCTTTGAAATGGCATCATCACAATAGCACATACTGTACATACCGAAACGAATTATCCTACTAAGATTGTCAAGTAGCCTAAATAATGATAAAACTTATTTCACTCATTCCCATTCGAGATTTTCAATTTAAATTTTAGATTTGCAGTTTTGCCAAATCAAAATTTTCAATTGAATTATTTAAATAAACCTTTCAAGAAATAGCAGAAGAATTCGATCATAATACTTACAGCAGATTTCTAGAAATTAATATATCCATTATTTCATGAACCATAAAAACTTTACAATTCAATTTTTTCAGGCTTTATTATTATAACTTTCAAGAGGCCTATGAAATACAGGTTGAAGCAATTATGTTACCCACCTGTTACTTCGACTCATTTTATTCATAGAAAAATAATAAACTTTGTTAACTTACCTGAAACAAGTGGAGTACTGTTGCAAGATTCATATCCATCATCCAATGTAGATGTAGGGGTTAAGTAAACGTTTGAGGATTTATCTTTGATGTTTGGTTCCCCTTTACTTCCAGACTTCACGCTCTCGTTGTCTTGCTTATCTCCGGAATTTCTACACAAGGACTCATTGCTCTTAGTTGCGTTGTTCCCTTTTTTCGAATTCCCGAGTGTTTCATTCAAACCATTAGTATTTTTACTAAAAAACATCTCAGATATGCTTTTAGAGGACTTTGGTTTTCGAGCAGCATTCGAGGGGATTTTGTTATAAATATCAGGATTACTTTTGCGTTTTTTCGGTTTGAAATCTAAAGGGTTGAATATATTTTGGACGGTTTTTATCTTTTGCGAAACCAGTGGTTCGTTTTCTGGCTGTTTGATATCTTTTTTGTTTAATGTTTTAAGTGGTAAGTTTTCATAGATATTTTTAGACGACATCATAAACTATTCATCAACATGCATAACATTCAATTTACCCTAATTTTTCTTATAGATAATATAAATATTTGGTATTTCAATTAATTATTATTACCACAGACATTTACATTAAATAATTTAACAGAAAATCCGAGTTAACTGAGTAAAACAGAGAAAATCTATGTTTGCACAAACTTCCTATACCAAAGCTTAAAAATGTATTTATCCCCACATAGTGATAGTTTGGGGTGATTTCAAGTTTTATTTATCTGATGGGGGATGTTTTGAACGCGCGCTATGAGTTTTGCTGTCGCCGGTAGGAGAGCTGTCGGGAAACTAAAGGTATGCGCTCATTTCTTTGCGAATAACACTCGATATGACGGGGATGGGGAATACGCACGCTGGTATTTTGATCCGTTTATGATAAAAATGCTGAACTAAGTGGAACAAATTGCGTCGTGATCGAGGAAATAGGAAGATGAAGGCGATGACATCAATTTTCTAAGTCCATTAAAAGTATTATCATATTATGACATTTCATATTAATTTCTATAGTATTAAGGAATTTCTGAAATTATTTAAAATGTTGGAGATAAGCATCTACGAATAACATATTTCAACAGACAATTCATTGCAAATATCAATGGATACATTGTTGTTATATTCATATTTACAGCTGTGGAATGAATGTGGCGGTGAGAATTTAAACGATAATTCGTCCGAATCTAACACTTACGGCCGGTCCTATAAAGGTTTAATCCACAGACTAAATATTTAGTTGATGAACTAAATCTGTTAACTCTATGGTTTAATTTAACTGTGTCCTATAAACGCAGTTTATACTAACCTAGAACTAAATTAAGTTCTAGGATTAAAACACAGAACAGGCCCTAGTCGACTTAACAACCAAAAAATTCAACACCCCCTCACGACCCCTCACCAATCTATCTAGTCCTCCCATAATAGATGAAGATGGCACTAATTTAACCACGTCAAGTGTCAAACTCTGTCGATCAAACTTCAATCGCCGATAAATGAATTGTTAAATGTCTGTCAATGTCAAAGTTTTCAGTTTCCCGCTAACCCTTTTATTTTTGCGGTTTGTGCTTCCAAAATCATTTTCTTTGCAGCTGTTTCCGTTGCTGGTGTCTTGGACTCAAGTTTAGAAATTCTCTTGTATTTTTCATTACGGTCCTTCAACCAGGATCCTTCAGAAAATTTATTTTGTATTATTAGAGAGCATGGTGTAGGGAACACAAACCCTACGTGCCACCAGTTTATTGCTACTTTAAAAACATAAATGGCTTAACATCGCCCATAGTTAATGGAAATCGTAAAACAGATGACTGTGAGAATTTGAATGTTTTGTCTTTTTTTTGCAGACTAACTCACAGAACATACTGATTCTGAGGATTCTGAACCTTCTGATCATGAAGAATATAATGAGATCTTTGGAAATCTGCCAACTGACAATTACGTGGCAGGATACCTTTTGCGAAAAATTACAGTCCCAGAACGTCAAGTATGTAACGAAGAACTTTTTTGCGAAGTGCCCCAACAACAGCACACCTTTATTACATTCAAGGAATTTTGTGATAATAAGTCTAAGTTATTGTATCCTTCAGTAAAAGTTTCTCAATTCTCAGAGATTCTCAAAGACATTCCAAATCTCATTTTTCTCAATTTAATTTTTGTCAATTACATTCGGTGAAAGATGAAATTTTCGAAAGGACTTCTAGTCTTCTAATTTTTAAATTCATTAAGGATAAAAAGAAGGAAGCTGTTACTTCTGGGACTGAAAGCAAGTCCAAAAGGTTCAGAAACAAGTAGGACAGCAATCTTCGATGGGTTCAATTATAGGTGTTTATTGTGATTTTAAAGAGCGGGTTATCTACACCCTACTATGTGCATGTTATTTATTTGCCATCGAAATTATACAGTCGGTGGTACTAAACATGTTGTTTTGTCTGGGCATTTATATCCTTTTATAATTTACAAACATGTTTTCTAGTCTGTGATATTATTTATTTTCCTGCATGCACCTTTTACATTCATCTGGAGAAGCAATGGATTTCTTTAACGTTGTTCTTTTTCTATTTTTCCAGTACTTAATTTGAATTTAATTAATTTACCATGTAATATTTCGAGTTCGTTTTCGATATCTTTAATTTAATTTTGAGTTATATAGGACTTATATCCTCAACTCTGTATTTTTTTATAATTATAATTTATAATAATTTATAAAACTTGCTACGCTCACCTGACAGGTGCCTAAAATTAATTTACTTGTCATTTCGTTCATTCGAATTTGATATTTCAACAAGAATTGTTGGTAATTTGAAGTGAAAATTTTTGAAAAACCACAGATTGATAATAAAAAGGCTGATTATTCAAACGAGGATATCTCTTTTTTAATTCATGGCGAATGTCAAAAGTGGTGGATAGAACTTGCAGGCAATTCAATAACCAATTTTCAAATTTGGCGCCTAAAACAAAATTTCGAAGGATTAGAAGCAATTTTCTGCAATTTGGAGGAACAAAATACATAGGTACAAGAAAAACCAATTCTCGAGGACGACGACAATCAAATTAATACGCTAGCGTATTTTCGTGCCAATCCACATGCGTCCATCAAGTCAGCATCAGTGGATATTGGATTGAGTTATACTTCCATCCAAAGGATCCTTAAGGAACATAACATGCACCAGTATTCTTTCATCAGACTACAAAAATTGAAACCAACTGACCTTCCCAAGCGGCTAAATTTCTGTGAAAATTTATTTATTCGGCTTCAAGAAGATGAGACAATTCTGCAAAAAATTATATGGTCTGATGAAGCCAAGTTCAATGAAAGTGGAATAACCAACAGGAGAAATCGATATTTTTGGGCCACAGAAAATCCACATTTCATTGAGGTTATTGATTTCCAAAATAAATTCAGCGTGAACGTTTTTGCAATTTTAATGAATGATTTGTTGGCTTATCACATTTATGAGGAAACTCTTAATGGACAAAGATACCTGGAAATTTTGAGAGGAGAATTAGCAAATTTTTAGACGAATTAACCCTTAACAGTCTGAGGGATTGCTATTACCAAATGGGTGGTGCACCAGCACATAAAACACGAGCTGTAGATCGGCAGATAACAAAAATGTTCGAGGATGGTGGGGTAATCAAAGACCAAATTTATGGCCACCGCGTTCTCCGAACCTGACGCCCCTTTATTTTCATTTATGGGGCAAAATCAAGAGTGAAGTGTATCTTATTCCTGTAAGAAGTAAAGAAGAGTTACTAGAGCGCATTCATAATGCTTTTCGTAGTATTGATCCTGAGGAAACTAGGAGGGCAACTCATCATGTTCGTATACGAGCTTTCAAGTGTATAACCAACAGGAGAAATCGACATTTTTGGGCCACAGAAAATCCACATTTCATTGAGGTTATTCATTTCCAAAATAAATTCAGCGTGAACGTTTTTGCAATTTTAATGAATGATTTGTTGGCTTATCACATTTAATAGGAAAATCTTAATGGACAAAGATACCTGGAAATTTTGAGAGGAACAATAGAAAATTTCTTAAATGGATTACCCCTTAACATTCTGAGGGATTGCTATTACCAAATGGATGGTGCACCAGCACATAAAACACGAGCTGTAGATCGGCAGCTAACAAAAACGTTCGAGGATAGATGGTGGGATAATCAAGGACCAAATTTATGGCCTCCGCGTTCTCCGGACCTGAGGCCCCTTGATTTTTATTTATGGGGCAAAATCAAGAGTGAAGTGTATCTTATTCCTGTAAGAAGTAAAGAAGAGTTACTAGAGCGCACTCATAATGCTTTTCGTAATATTGATCCTGAGGAAACAAGGAGGACAACTCATCATGTACGTATACGAGCTGTCAAGTGTATCGAGCAAAATGAGGCCCATATTGAACATTTATTCAGATCGTAAATTAGTTTTCTCCTATGATGTTTGCTATTATTTATTCGTATTAATGTAATTATCTTCGAAGATTGGTTTTCGCTTAGTTCCTACAAATTTTATTCATCCGAATGGTAGAAAATTGCTTCTAATGCTTCGAAATTTTATTTTAATCATGGACGGTAAATTTGGAAATTGGTTATTTAATTGCCTGCAACTTCTACCCACTACTTTTTGATATTCTAAAATGAATTAAAAAAAGATTGAATATATTTTAGTTTGAATAACCAGTGGTTCTATTCCAAATGTGTTGTATTTTTGGGATATTTTCAATCTGAAATAACGACAATTCTTGTTGAAATATCAAATTCGAATGAACGAAGTGACAAGTACATTAATTTTAGGAACCTGTCAGGTGAGCGTAGCCAGTTCAGCTACTTGACTCAAATATTTCAAAGCATTCTTTGTTAGTTATTGCAAAATCATCAAAATTCAATATATTCCCAAATTATTTCGGAACTATAAGAGATCGGTATAGTACATGCTTATACAATTCCATCTGAGATTTAACGCTTCATCTGATGGCGATATAAAAAATGGGACGTGCAATATGAAAAATTAAGTTATTGCTGTTTGAAAAAGGCCAAATGAAAAGAACATATGACATGTGCAGATTGCTTAAAAATTCCTTGATCCTTCTTCTATCCACCCAAGTAAAAAGTGTGTCTGTATTGCAAAAGATCTACGAGGTACAATTTTTTTAAATGTTCCTCAAAAATCGAGTTTATAACAAAAATAATAAAATCTGTCAAAAGTTTTGACAGATAAGTGCCAACAACATTTGAAATAACAAAGTGATGACCCACTTCCGGTATAACCGGAAATGGTATCACTTCAAAAATATTTCACTACAATTGGAAATCGCTAGTTATGGTCGCGTATAAAATTTCAGCTTGATATTGTAATTGGAACGTTAAAAGTTTTTAACGGATGGTCCCGGTGGATATCCCTGTATATTAGTCTTATTTCCTACTTAATATTACAATAGGTACAAGTACAAGGGGTATGTTGGAAAACCCATCGGAGTTGCTTATTTTATGAATTGAAAAGATTGAGTAAAGAAGAAGGATTTAGATCTAATTGACTATTAAATAACCTACCTGAATTCTTTTCTTTGTTGATCTCTAAAATCTCCAAAATATTTGTTTTTGTCTATTATTTTCATTGTGTAAAATTTTGAAATCATCATTAAAGTTATGGTTTTCTTCGAGTAAGTGATTAGAATAGTGGGAATCTGATTTATGATAATTAAAACTACGTTTGTGCTCGGATAATCTAACTTTGAAATTTCTGAAAATTCTACCAATATAAATTTTATCACAATCCCTGCAAGACAGTTTATAAACACCGGATTTATTACCTTTATCAATTTTAGATTTGCAGTTTTTGATATGTTGGCCTAAAGAATTATCAGTTCGGAATGCTATATTGAAATTATAATGCGATAGGAATGATTCTGCTTTTAGACTAGGATTATAAGGTATTTTATATTGGTAATCCTAGTCTAGGAAATAAGACTAATATATAAGGAATAACTCTGTTCATTATTTTTATTTATCTGATGAAGCCACAGTGTAGTGAAACCGGTCATAGTTTTGTTAATATAGTAAAATCTAAATACTTTAGTTTTATTTCATTGAAAATAATTATGATAAATGTTAACTAAACTTACTTAAATGGTAATACTTACAAAATATAAACGACATTGTAGGGTAATCTAGCTCTTCACTTGCAGACACGTGATGCGAGTTAGGATACCTTAATATTATCATTGATACTCATGAAAGCAGATGTTCTGATATGCCTGGAGAGTAACAAATGTTTGGGATTTTCGTTTTATATATTCATATTAATTAAATTGCTATACTGGTTACTGGTACTGCTTACAATTTACTTATTTGAATAACTTTAGGGCTAGTATATTTATTAATACTTATCTACGATGTATCAAATTGAACTTCAAAATCTTATTTACGGTACCCACCTATATTATAAGATATTATATAATTAGAAAACTCTGTTTCCATAATAAAATAATGACTTGGCACAGCAACGTAATTCTAGTTTCTAAATGTTGTATCCTTAGGAGCTGCTAAACCTTACTTTATGTTTATGATGGGATTATAATTGTCCCTATACGACCAAGAATGCAATTTCTTCGAAATTCATTTAAGTTTAAGTTACAAGTTAATTATTTTTCTCGTATGGAATACCCTGTATCCCGAGAACTATTTATCGCAGATACCAGTATACCATTGCAGGACTCAAAAAATATTAGTTTTCGATAAAAGTAAGAGAAATGAGATTCTAATTTGAAAAAGTTGTTTAAGAAATTTCTAGGTAATTACTAAAATGACTTGTCCAACCAACAAGTGGAAAAAAGTATACTGGGACTATTTGAATGCAATTTGGTGAATGCGCCAGAACTAATTATTAAAATTACTAATATAATTTCTCTGTTTCTTCCAATGACTTCATCATATCGAAAACATTTCACATCAAGGATTTGGTGGTCCATTGAAAAATTTCAATGATCATCATTCATCAAAATTATGTGGGAAAGAATATTTATATTCTACATTGTGCCCCTAACCATAACTCTGATATTTATTGACCGATGATGTAATCTTCTATTGCATTTATATCCTTCAGAACGCAAATTTTCAGAGATGTGTCAATTTGCAAGGCGAGAATCGCATTTGCACAGCTTCATTTATTTCACTGTGGTGCCTGTCGCTATTTCTCAATTTTTTTCGAAATTGTTTTTAGCCTGAATTCTGTGCTAAAGATATGTATTTCTTTAAACCCATAATAACTTCTAGAATATTTATGTATACATATATTTCATTTCTGTTATTAAATATTAATTTAAAAATTTGAAAAATTATTTTAAACGCTTTAAGAAATCCCCTACCGTTAAAAATTTATCATAAAGTGAATTTTTCCACGAAGTGGATGATTGTTAATTATCCCCCTGCTTTTTCTTCATTGTAAACTAAAACGAATAATTAAATTATTGGCATAAGAACTTCTTGCTTCGAAGATTCCCTGTTCTTGAATACAATGCCTACCCCAAAATTACCGTTCAACCTCATTGTTGCCCATTTTATCTAAAGTCAGGGAAAAAGTGATAAACGATGAGCTCATAAAATATCTCGAGTTACAGGATATCATAAGTGTTATATATGAAACCCCTGATTTCATTCCTGATCCAGGTATTACATCAGTTGATACATTTGCAAGATTTTATCGGATAACTTGAAGTTGAAGGTGTCTGAAGTGTGGATCGTTTGCAGACCAATTAAATATTACCGAGAGAATACGCGTATTCCAAAGAGGCGGAAGTGAACGAGATGGCTAATTATAGGCCTATCTTACTTGTACGTATCTTTTCCAAAATTTTGGAAACGGTTATGTGCTGGCAGATGCTTCATTCATTGAGGCCAAGGGCTTTTTTGTGCATGTCAATTTGGTTTTCGACGATGACGTAATAGTTCAGCCGCAGTACGGGTGTTTGTCAGTAATACAATTAGGTTAGGTCTGTACTAACTCTCTCTATTTCTCAATCTTCCTAGGATTTTTGAACCTATACCCGACGAGGCTCTAGTCGCAAACTGGAGAGTTATTGGTTCCATAAGATCAGGGGTACTCAAACGGTCAATAGCGAATGCTTTTTGAGTAGATCTCAAGGAGAAAATAATTTTCAATAAGTAGGTAACTAAACTACAAAAATAACTCTGCTAGCTGCAAAAGGCGGCTTTATCAAAGGAACGCGTTTTTTATTCTTGCCGCCTCTCTAGAAATTTCGGGCAGCGCGTTTGCGGGAACATTTGAGACTTTCGTTCACGTCGATATAAAAGTTGCGCCTGCAGGAATTGGAGACACTCTGAATTGTAACTTGAAGGCAATACTATGTCGATACAAAGTATATTATTGAATAGTATAAAATGACTGCAGCGAAGAAATTTAAATAACGATTGGGAGGAAGAATTTTTCTTTTGTATGGTGAAGGATAAGTGCATTTGTCGTATTTGTAGTCTAACAGTTGCAATACCTAAACGTGGTAACTTAGAGAGGCAGCATAAAATGGTTCATAAAAACTATGAAAAAAAGCACGTGATTTGATATGTTGCTTAAAAAACGAACAAACCATGTTCACAAGACCAGCCAAACAATCAAAAGCTGCTACGCCGCGTCCTTTAAAATATTTCATATATTGGCAAAACACAACAAATCATTCGAAGATGGATCGGTTGTAAAGTAAGCATTTATTGAAGCGGGTGAGACTTCATTTGGAGATTTTAAAAATAGAACAGATATAATGTCTGCTATTGGAAAACTTCATTTATCTCGTCCGACTGTCACAAGGCGTATTGAAGTCATAAGTCAGGACAAGGCAGATAAACTAAAACATGATATCATGAAATGTACATACTTTTCTTTATAGTTCGACGAATCCACCGATATGACAGACACTGCCCAGCTGTGTATTTTCATTCGGATAGTATTCAATGACATGTTGGCTAAGGAAGAATTTTTGACAATCATTCTTCTGAAGTGGAACACCCGCGACGAAGATATATATGACGTTTTCTTCAATTTTGTAAAAAACTACAAGTTACCAATATATAAATTAGTGTGCATTACAACCAATGGAGCACAAGCAATGACTGGAAACAAAAACGGTTTTGTGTGTAAAATTGTTAATTCCATTTGTGCACTTAGCTTGCAACGGCGGCTCTTTAAATTGCAGTTGGAAGATAGGGAGTCAGCTAGACACACTGATTTATTTCTTCACACGGACGTCAGGTGGTTGAGTCGCAGAAAATTCCTAGATAGGTTTCAAGAATTATTGCCCGAAATAACAGCTTTTCTAGACGAAAGAGGTGATGACACTCAGATGTTAGAAAACTGACATCACAATAAACTCAAACACTATTAACTTGAAGCTTCAAGGTAAAGGAAAGACTATTATTGAGATGATTAGCGCATTCAAAAGTGAATTGCAACTTATGATAGACCAACTGAAAAGAAAGGATCTGAAACATTTTTCGTCTTTGAAAGCAAGGATTCCTCAGTTGAATTATGATACGTATGAGCTGAATTATCAAATATTTTGGGACAAGTCGAAATGCGTTTTTACGGTTGCAGTAAATTGGCAAATACAGCATCCTTTATGAGTTATCCTTCTTCATGTAAAAACAATGAAAAATTAGCTACTGAAAAAATAAGTCAGTTTAATATGAACTCATGTTCTGTTGAAAATGAGTTGGTGCAGATTATATCAGATATACGTCTCAAAGCTACAACATCTGATACAAATTTTCTGGTGTTTCATATCTGAAGATAAATATCCGAATCTAAGGCAAATCGCCCTTCAACTAAAGGCAATGTTTGGGACAACTTTCTTGTGCGAGTCCCCATTTTCTGAAATGAAGATAATTAAGTCAAAATATCGCAATCGACTAACAGTATCATATGGCATCATGCTTGCGATTAGCAGTCAGTGGTTTTGTATCATCTTATGAAAAATATGCCTCTGAGGACATGCAGTGTCGCACTTCAACATTCAAAGTCACTCCTTAACTAAGTTTAACACCATATGTAACTCTGTTGTTCTGTAACAACGAATAGACTCGCAATTTTGAACTATGAGTTTTTTCATTGATATTATAGAGAAGAACCTAACTAAACCTAACCCAAACCTTGATTAAAATAATGTATATTGTGCGGAAAGCTAATATCCATATATGCTACGTAACCATACCTAAGTTGGTAAGTAGGTAAGTAAGGTGTATCGTGTATGTATGACAACCCTGCATCACACATACTTGCAGCGTCTCAAAGTCGATCGTAAGTAGTCTAAAAATATTGAGGTGGATCGCCAGCAGTTCAAGTTTGAGAACCCTTGCATAAGGTCATTAGAGTTATGATAATGTCATTTTTGTTCAATGGATTTCAGGATGCTGTCTGATCGGATGAGGAACTGGTTACAATACTTTAATATCAAAGTTCTTCATATTTGCAACAAAGGACAGAAAATGAATCTGTTGGAATGTTTGTAAATCAATAAGCTTTGTAAAATTCCAAGTGAAATCACTCTTATTAGTCAGCTGAACATTAATACCTCTCCACTACTAAATTTGTAATTAGGCTAGTATCTATATAAGTAGATTCGTTTCCTCTATTTGACCACTTGAAAATTACTTGACAGTCAAAACCGGTCGTGTATGAGATAATAAAATTTTGGAAAGTATAAAATGTATTTTATTTCATCTTTGATGAAAATGAATTTCCATAAAATAGGTAAAGCATCAATATTACTCATTTTATTATCGTTGAGTCTCACTCCATTTTATGTTCATGTTCCATACGAATAATTAACTAGAGATAATTAATACTACCGAAATTTGATTGCTATTTCAACAACTCAAAATTTATAATTAAAAAAGAAACTATAAATCCTTTGTTCATGCATTTCCAGCTTTTATTATTCCTTAGATCCAAATCAATTATGCTTTTTATCCTGATCAAATTCATGCGTAAAGCTTTTATTTCCGAATAAAGGGTCCTTTATACTTTTCAATCATTCTGATGATTTATTATCTCATCTTCAATGACAATTAAAACTTGATGTACCAAAAATAATTTGAAAAAATATCTTCTTCATTGCACCATTAAAACATGGATTGCTTTATATAGTATTTCGATGCTCTTATTCTGTCTTCAATTTCAGTCAGGATTTTTTCGATCATGTTCACGATTTATTTTTTTGCTATTTTCGGAGTTAGTGTAACTTCTTCCCAACTATCGTGCTACTGTAGTTGTCCACGAACATCTGTGAATCCAGTTTGTGCATCGTCAGGAGATATTTTTATGAACAGGTGTGAGTTCGATTGTTATCGAGTAATTTATCCGTTTATTGTTGAGAAAGTACAAGAATACTGTAACTGTAAACAGCGCAAAATGGTGATTATTAGTTGTCTTTTGACCAATTCAGCAGGAGAACTTCCAGTTCCTTATACGAATCCACCACCTCGATACACTCGGGAAATGTGTGGGTCTGTCGCAATGAGGCAACCATGGGTTGTTCCTTCATCGAATTATATACATGGTTAGATAAGTTCAAGAATTTATATCACTACCGTGATATAAATGTAATTATGTAAAGTCTGGATAACAATCAATAAATTTTAATATAATTCGAAATATTCATTTTCATATAAAATTTCAACAATTCATTGAAGAGGTAATTAAGCAATTAAGAATTCCGTTCAAAATTTCACTTAATTCAAAATCTTATGACATCATACTGTAGCTTCATCATCTGTCAACCATCATAGTCCACTGCTGAACATAGGTCTTCCTCAACGATCTCCATTCCTCACGATTTTGGGCCGTCTTTCCAACGAGCTGGTGGACGTCCTCTACTTCTGTAGGCTTCATCTCTGGGACGCCACTCCAAAAGACGCTTTGTCCATCTACCGTCCGTGGTTCTTGCTAGATGACCGGCCCAGTTCCACTGTAAATTAGCAACTCTCTCGAGAGCATCCTGCACTCTAGATCGTTGGCGTATGATATGGTTGGGAATTCTGTCCCGTAATGTTATGCCTAACATAGCTCTCTCCATCTTACGCTGAGCAACACATATTTCATTAGCTGATTTCTTTGTTAGGGTCAGGGTTTCTGCACCGTACGTCAAAACTGGTAAAACGCATTGATTGTATACTTTACGTTTCAAACAAATCGGTATCTCTGATTTGAACAGATCTCTCAGTTTTCCAAATGCAGCCCATGTCAGCCTTATTCGCCTTCCTATTTCTGTTGTTTGGTTGTCCTGCCTATAGTTATCTCATACCCCAGATATTTGTATGACGTTACTTGTTCAACAATTTCACCATCGATGGAAACTGGTTGGCTTGGTACTAAGTTGGTCATCATCTTAGTTTTCGACATATTTATCTTCAATCCGATTTTACTGGATTCCTTAGACAACTGCAAGAGCATCTCATTTGCATCATCTAATCTGTTTGCTATAATGACGATGTCGTCGGCGAAACGAAGATGACTTAATCGCTCACCATCCACATTTACTCCCCTCTGATCCCATTCCAATTGCTTGAACATATATTGAAATAGGTTTGTGAACAACTTCGGGGAAATAGTATCACCCTGTCTTACTCCACGTCCGATCCTGAATTTTTCTGTAGAATTGTGAAGGCACACTTGTGAAGTGGCATGCTCATATATATATTTAATGATGGCAGTGTATCTATGATCTATTCTACAGTCAGCCAACGCTTTAAGCATAATCGCCTGTATCACGGTATCGAAGGCTTTCTCGTAGTCCACGAATATAAGAACCAGAGGCAAGTTGTATTCTATGCTCTTTTCAATCAAAGTCTTGAGAGTTTGGATATGATCATTAACACCAAATGTTGCCCGAAATCCGGCCTGCTCTCGAGGTTGGTAGGTGTCCAGTTTGTTTGTGAGGCGCTTTGTTATTATTTTGGTGAAGAGTTTGTACAAGTGCGATAGAAGGCTTATAGGTCTATAGTTCGAGAGATTTGTGGGGTCTCCTTTCTTGTACATAATTATTATTATAGCATTATGCCAAGACTCTGGTACTTTTGCTTCAGCTAAACATTTATTGAAAAGTTTCGTTATTTCACGAATCAGATTTTCACCGCCTATCTTCAAAGCCTCCGCAACTACTCCATCTTCCCCTGGAGCTTTGTTGTTTATCATATCTGATAGTGCCTTTCGGACCTCATCAGCTGTTATTTCTAAGAGGTCCTCCGAACCCTGATTCATAACATGAGGTATGCGATTGTCTTCCTCGTTCTAGCGATTCAGGCTTCGATACAAATTGGAGTAAAAGTCCTCGACAACCTTCACTATTTCGGCTCTATTTGTTATAATTGAACCATATGGATCCATTAGTTTGTGAATGTTACGTTTTCCCAATGAAGTCGTCCGTCGTAGTACCTTCATGCTTTTATTTTGTTCTATAGTTTGAACTGCCAAGCTTTTATTGTGCTGTCGAGAGTCCTTCCTAAGTTGGCGAGATATATCGCGGTTAAGTATTTTCAGTTCTTTCTTGTCTGCTGTGTCCTTGCTTAATAGTTCTCTTCTGGTCTTCATCATGCGTTTCGTTGTCTCACTGATTATTTCCTGTTTCCTGTTCAAAGTGCTACAATGTTTGTCCATAGCTTGTTTTATTGATGTTGTAATGTTGTCGTTGTGCTGATCGATATTCATGTTTTCATTGCACAAAAGCTTCTCACTCAAAGTTTCACGAAATGCCACTTCATCAGATACCTGTGCCTATCTGTTATTTTTAACCCCTTCTGTCATTACGAGTTTGTTCCTTTCACTTTTTAAATTGATCATACATTTAGCCCTCACCATTCTGTGGTCACTTCCAGTTGAAAATTTGTTAAGGACCGAAATATCTGCTGACAAAAAGGAAGTTATTAAGGATGTTTCGGTCCTTAACTGTAGCTTCATCAGATGAATATTACATCAGAAAGATATGCTTAGTATATTTATGCATATTATTCCGAGGTTGAAAGTAGGTACTTTCCTCTACCACTTTGTGATCACTTAAGTAACCACATCTATCCACATCCATAAAGGCCACTACCTATCAATTTCAGAACCGAAAACAGGCGATTCTGAGCGCTATGTGCTCAATACTATCAACGAGATGTTTTGTGGCGGTATAAAAGATTACAATTCAACGACCGAAAATTCCGAAAAGCAGTTTTTGTTAATGAAGTCTTGCATTTTGTGATGAGTTTTTGAAATTTTCAAGGTAAGTCAAGAGGTTCGAGCTCATTTTGTGAAAAATATCAAATTCTTGTCAATCCTTCTATACGCTCATTTCACTAAAAGATATTTACACCGCAAGTATGCACTTCTGAAATCATCGTTTTTTCCTTGGCAGAGATGTTTTTCCTTTTTCAATATAGAAAACTGAAGTGAAAAAATTGAGCCATGGTCAACTTCCAGTATAAACGCATGTGATGAAGTGGCTGATCATTTCAAATGTTAACTTGGACCCAAAAATGCATACTTGATCTAAAAAATGATACCGAAAAGTGTACGCAACTAAGTTCTCGCTGTTCGTCAATAGATGGCTACAACAATAAGTGCTGCTCGATTTTTACATATCAAGAACGTCTTGAACAAAGCTTAGACATATGGTAAACAAACCAGTGTGATACATTAGTGATTTTGTTTTTGCGTCATATACTTCTAGTTGTGCGAAAATGTCTGGTTTTGTGCCAAATAATCGTCATTTGCGGAAAGTGTCGATTTTCTTATTTCTAAGTGATAGAGAAAATTATGTCCAATCAGGTGTTTAAATATTTTGAAGCAAACTGTCTTTTCGCCTCTAATCAATCTAGCGTAGTACTATTGATGCAGTGGTTGCTTTTGGGAACAACACACTGAAATGTTTTGAGGCAGGTCTTTTTTCGCTTTCATTGTTTTTGGACCTTACAAAGGCCTTCGACTGTGTTTCTCATGTGGTTCTCCTGGGCAAGCTGGAGAAGTACAGATTTGATGCAAACAGTAGGGAACTAATCCAATCTTTTTTAACTGATCGACATCAGGTGGTGTGTACAGATGGTGGCTGGTCGTATGAAATCGAATTGGCGTTCCTCGGGGTTCTATTATGGGACCTTTACTTTTTTTAAATATGGGTTAACGATTTTCCTGCTTATCTAACTAGCTGCCTTACCATTCTGTTTGCTGGTGACTCTGCCTTATCGGTCGGTTGTGGGGATCTGGGGCGTGCGACAGAGCTTGCGGGGGAGGCACAGTTGATTGCTTCAATATGGTTTTCTGGTAATAAATGATGCATGAACAATGGAAAGATAGAGGAGGTTATCTTTAGTTCGAGATGTGTTGAGTTATCGTGCGTCTGTTTTCTTGGAGTTCACATGGATACCCGGCTCACTTGATCTGTTCATATAGAACACTTAGCTGCCAAATTGAGTAAAATTATTTTTGTTTCAAGAAATTTATCTCACTCAGAAAACCAAATGTCCTGAAAGTGGGTAATCATTCTCTATGTGAGTCGCATATGAAGTATGGTATTCTGGTATGGGGTAACTGATGTGAATTTGACAGAATTTTTGGTCTCCAGCGTCGTGCTCTGAGAATTCTGGGTGGGCTGAGGTACAGGGATTGCTGTAGGGATGCTTATAGGACTCTGAAGATTTTGACCCTTCCCTGTTTATTTATCATGGAATATCTGATCTATGCACATAATAATATTGAAAGTGCAATATTACATAGAGATGGCACGCCCATAACACAAGATTTCACGATGGTGTGTGTGTTCCATACTGCAGGTTGAATAAGTCACAGAATGGCCCAGATTGTATATTTTTTAAGTTTTAGAATAAATTACCTGCAAGTGTCAGAAATTTGTCTGGTAAAAATTTCAAATTATGCCTCAAGAATTTTTTCAAAGAAAACGTTTTTTATAGCACAAAAGATTTCCTGAATTTTAATATGTCTGTAGTCAAATTCTAAATTTTTTTTTATGATAACTCGTTCTCACTGTTGCCAAACCCTCTCTTACTGATCGTTATACTAAGTAAGATTTTTGTGAATATTCTTTTTCTTTTTCTTGATGATGTTTTTAGGCAAGTTTTAAGTAAGGTTTCAAGTTGTCTACTCATCTCAATAATTGAGTTAATTTTTATACAGGGATATGCACCGGGACCGTTTGAGTTCCAATTACAATATCAAGCTGAAATTTTATACGCGGCCATAACTAGCGATTTTCAATTGAAGTGAAATATTTTCGAAGTGATACCATTTCCGATTATACTAGAAGTGGGTCATCACTTTGTTATTTCAAATGGCAATCTACCTTTTTTATTATACATCTAGAACCGACATTTGAGCAAGGCATAAAATACCCAAATAGTTGGCACTTATCTGTCAAAACTTTTGGCAGATTTAATTATATTTGTTATAAACTCGATTTTTGAGGAACATTTAAAAAAATTGTAGCTCATGGATCTTTTGCACTACAGACACAATTTTTGATTGGGTGGATAGAAGAAGGATCTAGGAATTTTTTGAGCAATCTACACATCTCAAATGTTTATTGCGTTGTTTTGTATGATTTTTTCAATTTGGCCTTTTTCAAACAGCAATAACTCAATTTTTTTAAATTGTACGTGCCAATTTTTATATCGCCATCAGATGAAGCGTCAAATTTCAGATGGAACTGTATCAGCATGTACTATACCCATCTCTTATAGTTATTTATTCATAGAATTTTGATGATTTTGCAAGAACTAACAGAGAATGGTTTGAAATATTGGAATCAAGTAGCTGAACTGGCTACGCTCACCTGACAGGTGCCTAAAATTAATGTACTTGTCACCTCGTTCATTCGAATTTGATATTTCAACAAGAATTGTCGTTAATTCAGATTGAAAATATCCAAAAAATACAACACATTTGGAATAAAACCACTGGTTATTCAAACGAAAATATATTCAATCTTTCTTTAATTCATTTTAGAATGTCAAAAAGTAGAGAAGGGAAATTGCAGGCAATTCAATAACCAATTTCCAAATTTACCGTCTATGAGTAAAATAAAATTTCGAAGCATTAGAAATAATTTTCTACAATTCGGATGAATGAAAATTGTAGGAAATAGAATTGTATTAATAAACCAATCATCGAAGATAATTACATCAATACGAATAAATGATAGGAGAAAAAAAATAAATCATGGGAGAAAACTAATTTACGATCTGAATAAATGTTCAATATGGGCCCCATTTTCTCGATACACTTGACAGCTCGTATACGAACATGATGAGTTGCCCTCCATGTTTCCTTAGGATCAATATTACGAAAAGCATTATGAATGCGCTCTAGTAACTCTTATTTACTTCTTACAGGAATAAGATACACTTCACTCTTGATTTTGCCCCATAAATAAAAATCAAGGGGCGTCAGGTCCGGAGAACGCGGAGGCCATAAATTTGGTCCTTGATTACCCCACCATCTATCCTCGAATATTTCTGTTAGCTGCCGATCTACAGCTCGCGTTTTATGTGCTGGTGCACCATCCATTTGGTAATAGCAATCCCTCAGAATGTTAAGGGGTAATCCATTTAAAATATTTGCTATTGTTCCTTTCAAAATTTCCAGGTATCTTTGTCCATTAAGATTTTCCTTATAAATGTGATAAGCCAACAAATCATTCATTGAAATTGCAAAAACGTTCACGCTGAATTTATTTTGGAAATGAATAACCTCAATGAAATGTGGATTTTCTGTGACCCAAAAATGTCGATTTCTCCTGTTGGTTATTCCACTTTCATTGAACTTGGCTTCATCAGACCATATAATTTTTTGCAGAGTTGTCTCATCTTCTTGAAGCCGAATTAATAAATGTTCACAGAAATTTAGCCGCTTGGGAAGGTCAGTTGGTTTCAATTTTTGTAGTATGATAAAAGAATACGGGTGCATGTTATGTTCTTAAGGATCCTTTGAATGGAAGTATAACTCGATCCAATATCCATTGATGCTGACTTAATGGACGCATGTGAATTGGCACGAAAATACGCTAGCGTATAAATTTGATTGTCGTCGTCCTCGAGAATTGGTTTTTTCTAGTTTCTATGTATTTTGTTCTTCCAAATTGAATTGAAAATTGCTTCTAATCCTTCGAAATTTTGTTTTACTCATAGGCGCCAAATTTAGAAATTGGTTATTGAATTGCCTGCAAGTTCTATCCACCACTTTTTGATATTCGCCATTAATTAAAAAGAGATTAAACATATCCTTGTTTGAATAATCAGCCATTTTATTATCAGTTTGGTGTTTTTCAAAAATTTTCACTTCAAATTACCAACAATTCTTGTTGAAATATCAAATTCGAATGAACGAAGTGACAAGTACATTAATTTTAGGCACCTGTCAGGTGAGCGTAGCCAGTTCAGCTACTTGATTCAAATATTTCAAATCATTCTCTGTTAGTTCTTGCAAAATCATCAAAATTCAATATATTCCCAAAATATTAAATAAATGATTATAATAAAATAGCTATATAAGCATGTACTATACCCGTCTGGGTATAGTACATTCCATCTGAAATTTGACGCTTCATCTGATGGCGATATAAAATTGGCACGTGCTATTTGAAGAAATTGAGTTATTGCTGTTTGAAAAAGGCCAAATTGAAAAAATTATACAAAACAACGCAATAAATATTTGACATGTGAAGATTTCTTAAAAATTCCTCGATCTTTCTTCTATCCACCCAAGCAAATATTGTGTCTGTAGTGCAAAAGATCTACGAGCTACAATTTTTTTAAATGTTCCTCAAAAATCGAGTTTATAACAAAAATAATTAAATCTGTTAAAAGTTTTGGCAGATAAAAGCCAACAACTTGGATATTTTATGCCTTGCTCAAATGTCGGTTCTAGATGTATTATAAAAAAGATAGATGGCCATTTGAAATAACAAAGTGATGACCCACTTCCGGTATAACCGGAAATGGTATCACTTCGAAAATATTTCACTTCAATTGGAAATCGCTAGTTATGGCCGCGTATAAAATTTCAACTTGATATTGTAATTGGAACTAAAAAGTTTTTAACGGACGGTCCCGGTGGATATCCCTGTATAGGGTATTCTATATTAAATAACAAAGTTGGTATTCACTTCCGGTATAACCGGAAGTGCCATTGAGGTAAAAATAGAGTTTCTGACCAGCTGAATCAAATACCAAAATTTTAGAACGATAACATTATTAGTTCTCCATAAACGTCTAATAGGACTTTCAACTTGGGATACCCTGTACACACGCTACGAGTTTTCCCGTTATCTCAATTTTCAGCCATTGTTCTGAATTTTTTCACCTGAAAATATTTTCAATTCGAACTGTTTTTTGACAAAAAATGGCAAAATCCGACTATCTATTCCCAAGTTTTACACTCAATGGATAAATATCTAAGAATTCTATATTTGCATCAAGCAGCTTTCAAATACGAAACTATTAAATGTAACATTTTTCATAAGATATGATAAATAAACTAAAAATCTTGAATATATGCATAAAGTATGCAAAATTTTACTCAATGGTGGTGCACACGAAGAATACATAAAATGCAAAGAAGCACACAAAAATATTTTATCACTCAAATTTATAATATCGAAATATAAACTAGACATTAAAACAATAAATTATCAAATGTTCCTCAAAATTTTAATGCATAAAGGTCCATAAGATGACTGTATTAGTTGATGTTATAACTTTTTTGGCCACATTAAGGTATTTTACAAAAAGCAATCAAATGATCATTAAATATGTGAACCATGATATTATTGAACTATTACAATTTTTATAAATTTGATCGTTTTATTTTAAAATACGGTTTCACTAGTTGATTAAACTTTTCCTCAACATCAGCTGTATTGAACAAGTGAAGGTTGTAACTAATTTCTCCAATGCTTTATAAAGGTAGGCTCTGATACAATTTTTTTAATCAATGAAGATCTTCTGATTTTCTTTGCAACTTATTCTTTGATAATTTTGTAGATGTTCTGTAAACAAATGAATTTGCTAAGTGTATGGCCGATGGTCGTTCTATGAAGATTACCTTTTTTTCGCAGCAAAATAGTTAATGTAAGAATGTAACATAATGCAAGCCACATATATTATCCGAATTTGTTTTAAACCACCCTCTGACAGCTTCGAAAAGGAAAAGGAATCAATATGAATTGAATTGATTATGACTGTGGTTTCAATGAAAGATGCCCCAACCATTCTCAATGGGGGTGAGATATGGTCAGGGTATTGAGCAGAGAAAATCTAATATTCTTACAGGTAATTACTTGTCATTCTAGGTCAATGTGGGTTATCATTCATGCATCATAGGAATAACAATGGGCTCTGAAATCTTCCTAACATTATTTTGCAGATAAAATCAATCCAGCAAAACAAGCTCAGTTCTGTGGCCAAACTAACTTCCAGCTCATACTTGGTTTGTGCCTCCTCTGTTGATGTGATTCAGTTCGTGAATCTGTATATAAATCAAACTAAGATTCATCGGCGAATAAAGCAATTCTCCATTAATTTGGTTTTTAGGGAACATGCTTTGAAAACCTAGTTAACCTAGCGATTCTACCTATTTCGAGGCTGATATCCCAAAGCTTTCTGTTAACTGAATTACTGTGTCGTAACATTCATAAATGGTATGTCTAGAAACAGTGAATGAAGAATTAATAGAACTGCAGTAATAGCACAAATAGGTTCATCCTTGATCGACCCGAATGACACTCTTATGCTCTTCCAGTCCCACGATAATCATTCCAGACGACCGAAATAGAGCTCTAAATGGTTGAGTGGTTGACATTACATATCGACTTGAAGCCTGAAACATTCCCACGACTTTTTATATTTGTCATTTAAGTGGCATCTAGGTGAGTTCAGATTAGCACTGTTCATTAAGTTAATTCGCCAGCAACTAACATTTCCAAAACATATTCACTGAAAATTTGCATATCTTTTGAAAAATTCTTTGTTTTCATAAATCGATTATTAGATTTCAGCAGCCGCGTCAGTAATTTTTCCCAAAAGAAATATTGAAGAATTATACATATACATATAAAATATAAGCATGTATGCATATTCTTCAGTTTTAGTTTCCATTTTAATTTAGTTAATTTGCTAGATATGACATCTAAAATGCATCATTTCTGAGAGATTCAACTGGTTTTGAAAAAATAACGCCGTATTTTTTAAATATCACTGAATAATGAAGGTTTGAGATCACTCCAAAACATGTAGTGAAGTATCTTTGACATGAATCCCTCCTGCTATTTCGTGTCACTGACGTGTTTCCGCATGTGGAGTATGAGTCGGTTCCCTATCCAAATGTCCTTTTCCTTTCGCTTCGCTCTCGGCTAACACTCTTTTTGCTCCAATGTTGTTGATATGGATGTCCCAAGAGTAAAATATTCCGGAGGTAAAATACCATCCCATTCGGATCTCCGGGTGGAGGGTACTCGAGGTGGGTCTATATCGAATAGTAATAACCAGGTTCCTCTTTCTGAAAATTCTAGGAACGAAATACTGAAAATAGAGTTCTGTAACATACGAGGAATCAACAGTAACATCAATGCCATACATTACCACCTAGAGAGCGCCAAACCTGACATTTTAGCTCTAACAGAAACACATGTCAAGCCTCGAGTAATAACATCCATCTCTTATACCCAGGCTATGAATTACACACAAAGTTCAATTTCAAACATGGAATGTGTCTTTTTATAAAGAACTATATTTCCTGTCACAGGGAGGAATCTCTTGAAACTGATGATCTGAATGTTATGTGGTTCAAAATCACCAATAAAACACAAAGTTTATCTGTTGTTTATACCTTTCGGAAAACGATCCTTCCTATTTCCGCCTATTCGCTTTTCTCTCTGCAAAAATCGATTATTTAAAGCAGAACTACCCTTAAGCAGAGATTGCAGTACTAGGAGACTTTAATGTCCACAATACCACATGGCTCAAACACTCAAACAAAACTGATGACGCTGGTCGCGAAGCGGAATCTTTTGCTATTACGTACGGTCTTGAGCAAATTGTTATGGAACCCACCAATATTCCGGACGTGGAAGGTCAATTCGCTAGCTCTCTTGATCTCTTCCTTACTAGCAATCCTGATCCTTACACAGTAAAGGTTCACGCTCCTCTAGGCAAATCTGACAATGAGCTTGTAAGGGCTCATTGGCATTTTACAGCAAATCTACCTATCACCTTACCACCCCGTTTAGTTTGGCACTACGATTCTACCGACTGGGACGGGATGCGAACTTTCTTTTCGGGGTTTGCTTGGAGGGAATATTGTTTTGTGGGTGACGATCCGTCGGAATGCTCTGAGAAGATAACAGAAGTTATCAAGTTGGGAATGGAATTATCCATTCCACATACCACTAGAAAGCCAACCCCTGGTGAGCCTTGGTTTAACAGCAAGTGTGCAGGAGCGGTAAAGGCCAAGAAGTTAGCATATCGCCAGTTGTATCAGGACCTCTGCCCTGAGAACAGGAGGGCATTTATTTCAGCTCGCAATTCCTGCAATCTTGTAGTGAATGATGCGAAAGCTGATTATATGAACAAAGCTTTTCAACCGTCCAAACTGTTCTAGGTCATTTTGGTCAATGGCCAAATCTGTTGGTAGAAACTTCGCTTCTAGCTTTCTTCGACCCCTAACTAGGGAAGACGGCTCTTTAGCCATTACACCTAAAGACAAAACCAACCTTTTTGCATCCAATTCCACGCTGGATGCAGGAGATAACGATCCCCCTGTTATTCCCCATATCAGATCTCATATGCCTGATAATGTTTTCAGGCAGAAGACAGTCAGAAAAAAAAACAGCTTAAGCTTGACACTAATATGGCAGCTGGGCCCGACGGAATACCTTCTATCCTGTTGAAATTATGTGGTTGTGAATTGACACCTATTCTCTGTAGACTTTTCACTATGTCCTATAATGAAGGCATTTGCCCTTCAAACTTCCAGAATCCAACAAATTCCTAAAAAGGGGAAAAAATCATCCCTTCCAACTATATGCCAATATCCCTTTTACCTGTGATTTCCAAAAAGATGGAACAAGCCATCAATATCGAGCTTATCAAATATTAGGATCTGTTGGTATCATTAATGATCGTCAATATGGTTTCAGGCACCAGATGTCCACAGGAGATATACTTGCGTATGTCACTCACATGTGGAAGAGATCTATAGAGAAAATTGGGGAGTCTTTGGCTGTGGCTCTCGATATTCCCAAAGCTTTCGACCGGGTTTGGCATAGGAGTCTGCTAGGCAAGCTGTTCTCATATAGCTTATCCCAACACCTATGCCTATGTATTTCAAGCTTTCTTTCAAATAGATCTCTCAGTGTGGTCTTGGATGGAGTTACATCTGACACACTTGCCATTAATGCTGCTGTGCCTCAGGGCTCGATTCTAGCACAACCCTGTTTCTACTTCATATAAACGACTTGCTTACTGTTACAGGTTGTAAGATCCACAGTTTTGCGGACGACAGTACACTCCACGCATCCTTCTGTTCGAGAAAACCTTTATCATTCCAAGTTATAGACGAAATACGTCTGCAACATTGTGATAAAATCAATAGTGACTTGAAGACAATTCTCGAATGGGGCTCTGCGAACCTGGTGGAGTTTAATGCTAGCAAAACTCAGGCTTGTTTGTTTTCTAGGAAGGTCAACAATAATGTACCAGATATAGTAATGAACAACGAGACTATCTCACTCGCTGTCTCCATAACAATGCTGGGGTAACCATCGGAGATAGTTTGTCATAGCACGACCATGTTGTGAACACTGCTAAGTCAGCATGTCAAAAACTGGATTTTCTGTATCGTGCCAGAAGATACTTCACTCCGACTCAACTCCTAACTCTCTATAAATCTTAAATTCGTCCCGCTTTAGAGTATGGTTAGGTGGGGTTCTACCCTTAAACATACCTTGAAACTCCTGGATTCCATACAGAAGAGTTCCTTCGCTCGTTTCTGTTTCAAGACCAACTCGCCAAACTAATGCCAACCATCCTTACGTCCTTAGAACGTCTCGATACCAGAAGGCCCTTTTTCCACAGAACAGCGCAACTTTGGAACTCTCTTCCACGTAACGTATTTCCCCATGACTACAATCTGCTAGCCTTCAAGCGAAATATTAACCGTCTCTCCTTTTCAGGTACTCGCGGTGTCGTCGAGACATAATAGGATTCAGTTTCCTTACGCGAGTATCTCTAATATAAAAAAAAACCGTTTAAGTAGACTAACTTGTCATAAATTACTCCACCATTTGCATTCGGTAGACACTTTGAACTTGTTCGTTGTTTTGATTCTAACATCTTACTATCCTAAGAGATGAAAAGCTTTGTTTTTGGAAATGGTACATCCTATATCTTTCCACATCGGCCGTTCATGCGTGTCACCATGGCATAGAATATCATTCTAGAGAACGTTTCTCATCAAGATGCTCCTGCTTTGTCTTTATAACTGGAGAAAAACCTCCCGACAATTTTCCTTTTATGCACTAGACACAACCCTCCAATCGAAAGCTAGAGTGTTTGACTTGGTCATAAGTGAGTCTAAGCGGAGATAACAACAATCCTCATTTTGAAAACGAGTACCTCTCTATATTTTCAGTGTACGCTCACCTGTACGCTCTAACCTAACCTCACCTCAATGCCTTCTTTTCCTCCTTATACAAGATGAAGATCTTTAGTCTGCTATTCGCCACTGAGCTGTCGCTAATAACAGTTTTATCTCAATGAATTTGGAAGCCTTCATGTTGTTCAACACACATAACTGCTGGTATCTGCAAGTGGCATTTAACTTTTTTATTTAATGAATCAAGCCTGAATACTGGTGTGGATTCTGGCTACAGCGTTTTCAGAATAAAGTCTGAAATTCCAAGCTACTTTCGACAAAGATTCAATTGAATATTTTGCTTGGATATATGTTGTGACTTACCTAACCCTATATAGCCGTCATCATTCACGTCTCCGGAGATAGGTATCCAACTGTCAGGTAAGTGAGAAATTACTTCGTATGAACACTTGCATTGTTAAGGTAATTGCTCACAGATCCGCATCAGAGGTATCGTACGAATTTTAGTATGTTTTGAATTGGAAATGAACTGCTTCCACTGATTGGAGACGTACGGTAATGTCGATGCAGTTGCTCGGATGGGCGTCTTTTCCGATTAGTACCGATGAGTCACTAGTCCACTCATAATAAAAAGTAGCGTCGGCAATCCGATAGCTAGAAGAAAATGATAAGTGGAAAATAAAATAACTATGAAATTTGAACTTGAACATAAGATAGAATAAAATTTGGGAAACAATCAGTTATTTGTATTATGCGTATCCTATTTTTCCTCTATCTAGGTGAAAGTGATGAGTTGAGGAAAATAGAGGGTCGAAAATAAATCAATAATATAACTTTTATGATTACTTTGGGGAACACAGTTCTATATAGATCACCTCTGCTTTCAATTTGTTATACAATTAACGAGAAAAGGCTAAACTGTAGTAAATTGGATTTTACTCGCCATAAATACTTAAAAATAAACACCTCAAAAAAGTCTAGGGAACACTTCTAAATATCGATATGTCGTATCCAGAACGATCAATATGGATGATTTTTTTCAAGAAATGAACGCCTGCATCAATTTCTCACCAAATTATGTAGAGTGCCGCAACAGATTTCAGTTTTTTTAAAAAACTAAAAATGCAGCAGATGCGACGCTGCTTTATAATCATTTCATGAATTCAGTGTTTGAAATCAGTTAGTTGGCACTTTGTTTCTGTTGTAAGCACAAATAAAAGATTCAAGTTTTGTGATTCCACCATGGAAAGACGACATTTGTCTAGAGAAGAGATGTTACGAGCCGTTGGCATGCTTCAAGCTGGGAGCTCACAACGGAAGTATCCAGGGTTCTGGGAAGTAGCCCAAGTATCATAAACCGTTTATGGTCGCGTTTAAATGAAACAGGTAGCGTAGAAGAACGCCATACCGGTCGTTTTAGGATTACTACAGTCGCCCAAGACCGATTTTTGGTTTTACAAGCCAGAAGAGAAGATACTACCACAGCATCTCAATTAGCTCAAGAGCTATCACGAGTTCATAATGTACAAATTTCCGACCAAACTGTGAGAAATCGACTGCACGAAGGTCAACTCCACTCCAGACGTCCTTTAAGAGTTCCACAACTGACACATGGAAATCGCGCTGCTCGTTTAGCTTGGTGCCAAGAACACGTAAACTGGGATCAAGAGAGGTGGGCCACAGTTATCTTCAGTGATGAATCTAGATTTAGTTATTATCCCGATTCGGGAAGAATTCGAATATGTAGGGAACCTGGAAAGCAAAACTGTCTCCAGCAATCTCGAGAAATTGTAAGTCAGGGAGGCGGATCAGTGATGTTTTGGGGAGGTATACACCTTGGTGGAAGAACTGACCTCGTTTTCATACAGAACAACCTCACGGGTATTTCTTACGCAAATGAGATAGTTTTACCTGTAGTGGTACCGTATCTCCAAATAATGGGTCAAAACCTCTTCCAACAAGATAATGCCCCTCCTCATCGTGCAACAGTTGTCTTGAACGTCTTCTACCGTGGCCATCCTGCTCCCCAGATCTGAATCCCATCGAGCATGTGGGACACCCTAACAAGAAATCTCCTGCGTCAAAACGTCTTCCATCATGAACAGGAGCTTCGATTAGCAGTTCAGGGGGCTTGGAATGACTTAGGCCAAAATGTAATAGACAATTTAATATTGAGCATGCCGCGACGATGCCAAAGTGTCATTAATAACAGAGGTGGACCTTCTGGGTACTGAAAATATAAGTGCTTCCATATCGTTTCGAAAATATTAGTTCAGGATTTTTTTGTGTTTTACCAAATTTCGTCATTTTCAAATTTCATTTTTTTTATAATATGTGCTTTGGAGAAGTCAAATATTATTTTGTTTTCTTGAGAATTCATTATATACAATACATCCTAACAAAACCGAAAGATTTCTATAAATTCGAATCATCAAATTCATATTTTAAAGATATTGGTAAGTGTTCCCTAGACTTTTTTGAGGTGTTTAGTAAGTATTTCCAAACCACAATTACTTTTTCGAATCCGCCTTGAAAGATGAAATATGTTAGTTATATATATTCGTTTGCCTCCGAGTCTAAGCTTTTTTCTACATTAATATCCAGAACGAATTAGCATTTTGAAAACTTCTTCAAGGTTCTTTTAGTATAATGCAAGGAAACATTTATTAAAAACGTATCTTCCTTCGTTGACTTGCAACTTATTCGTGCAGCAAATTACAAAACTTTCTCTACAACTGATTTAAATTCCAAAGAAGTGAATAAATTCGGCAAAAATCCCCCGAAATATGGTAATCAAATTTACCTTTCCAGATAATCATAGCGATGAAAGATAGATGGCTACGAATCCGACTTAAGAAGCTTCCATAATATCCCTCGAAACAGAATCATACCGGCATAAATATTCGAATAGGCATTCAAAAAATATTGTTTTTCGCCAACAATAACGTTAGTGCTACTATTTTCAATTCAATCTGAAAAGTAAAGAAAAATGTGTGGTATTCATTAGTGATGGACTGACTAGTTAGGAAACTTGACTATCTGGATAGCTTTACAGTCGACGACTAGTCGACAAAAGATACCCTAATAAGTCCTGAGCGAGTTATTGAAAACAATAATAGAAATGAATTATTTATTCATAATGAAATCAGTCTGTACCACTGAACTATAATTTGTTGATAGTATTGATGATTTATTTATTTTATGGAAATTCATTTTAAAGTAAAACGAAATGAGACACTTTTGTCACTTTTCCACAATTTATTCAATAATCACGACCGGTTAATAATATTAATAATGAAACAACCTCTAAAATTAAATCAAAATGGAACTTCTCTGGCTCAAGGAAGAAATAAAAAGTGGTATAAAGTACGTGATACTATAAAACTTCACATCAAATCAGTTCAGGACGAAATATTTTTATATTTTACATAATATTGAATTTGACTGCCTTGAATATAAAATTAATATGAAAATAAGTGAGATTTCAAAAGAAAATTACGAAAACCTGCATAAAAAACTTTCAACCTTAGAAAACAAAAAAAAAACAGCAAGCCTCAGCCAAACAGATGTTATCGAACGATCAGATATCACTTTTATCCTAGATTCATAAATCTATCGAACAAATTCTTTGATGAAGTTCAAACGGATCTGCTGAACAAAGGACCAAAATTCACCCCGGAAAACGGCAAATTCAAAACAGACAAGTAAAAAACCGAAGTGCAAGCAGATCCAAAAACATAAAGATATCATCACCAACCCAAGCCTCCATAAACACAAACTCACAGAAACTATCAGAAAATCTGACTCAAAAACTAACAATCAGAATCAGTTGAAAATAAAGTCCATATCAAGCAAAATCCAAGCCGAAGATCTCATAATGACTAAAGCTGACAAAGGCAATATTATAGTATGCCTCAATAAAGACCTATACGAATAAAAGATGCAGGATGTACTGAAAACAATGGATATCACCGAAATACCAAAAGATCCAACCAAACTTTTCACAAACGAAATCAAAGAAGAGCTAAGTTTATAAGAACACCTAGCACACACAGAATGGGAGAAGAGGAAACTGATTCCAATGAATGTTCAAGCTCCAAAAATGTATGGATTGATTCAACCACATAAGGAAGAAAAATCTCCAAGACCTGTAGTGTCATATATAAACACACATTAGGTAAACTAGCAAAATTCTTGAATCAAAAATTTCTAGACCTCTCGAATTTTCAAGCAAAATACACTATCTCTAATTCTGTAGATCTCATACATAAACTTTCAGATCTCACAATCTCCCAAGATATTAAGTTAGTCTCTTTCGATGTCAAAAATATGTACCCGAACATTCCAAAGAATGAGTGTCTTCCCCTTGTTACAGATATCTTATCCGAGTCTAACACACCGCTCATATCACTAATGAATTTAGCAATCTTCTTCAAATATGCCTATCTCAAAGTTACTTTCAATTTCAATCTAAATTCTTTAAACAAAATTCAGGTCTTCCAATGGGTTCACCTCTTAGTCCTCTACTAGGTGACATTTTCATGAATAATTCAGAGAAAAACTCAATATCAAACACAGATTTCGCTAAAAACACATTACTTTCTGGTACAGATATGTAGATGACATTTTAGTTGGTTTTCGTTGTTCAAACAGACAAACTCAGCAATTTTTAAATTTCCTGAATAAAAAACATTGCCGAATCAGCTTCACTTCTAAATTAGAAAATAATAACTCAATTAATTTCCTCGACTTAACCATTACAAATTCAAATAACCAACTTACTTACAGGAAGGAAACATTCACAGACCCATCGATTCCAATGGACTCGTTCAGCCATTTAAGCCACAAACTAGCTGCATATAACTCCATGATTCATAGAGCTTACTTTGTTCCTCTTTCGACAGAAAATTTTCAAACTGAACTTAATATCATCAGAAAAATTGCCTCAAATAACAACATACCACTTCATTTTCTAAATACAATCATTAAACGCAAAGAACAACGTATTACCTCTCAATTGCTATATAGCATCGTAGAAACCCCGGAAAAAAGATACACTAGTCTCAGATACACCGGCGAACTCTCTAACAAAATCAGTAACTACTTTTCCAAATTGAACATAACTACTTCATTCTCAAACGGCCCCAACTTAAGCCGATTATTATTCAATCCCAAACAAAAGAGCGATAAATTCAAGCAATCAGGAATTTATAAAATCAAAATCAATGAATGTCAGGTAGCCTATGTCGGACAAACAGGGAGAAGTTTTGAAGCTAGATTCAAGGAACATATTTCCTCAGATAAAAATTCGCCAATATTTGAACACATAAAATCGACTACTCACTCGATATCATTGAACAATCTTAGAATCCTTCATAAATGTAACAAAGGAAGAGAGATGAATTTGTTGGAAAGTTTGGAGATTAACAAACTATGTAAAAACCCATAATTTATTACCCTCAACAGCCAACTAGAGCATAATGGATCCCCACTACTCAATATTTAGGATAAATTTCAGTCTGTACTGGTACTTGCCTACTCATTATTATATTCTTATTCACATGAAAATGTCCGTAATGTCGAAACCGGTCATGATTATTGAATGAATTGTGGAAAGTGACAAAAGTGCCTCATTTCGTTTTACTTTGTTCATTTGTTGTTTGGAAAATATCTTTTTTGGTGATAGCCTTCTAGAGAATTTCAGCTGAAGCCCAATTCAAACAACATCAATAAATAATATAGATGCTGCCAATCAAACATATCAGGTGATAAGGCTTAAGTAACAGAATCAGAAGTTAAAATAATCCCCGCTGTCACAGTCAGAGGTAACTAACAATCCAAGATACCGCCCCTAATATGTCAAGATTTGCTCGCTCGCACGCTGCTACCAGTACGGCGTCATTCACCGTGGCCAGCAGAGGCTCACTTCGAATAATAATATAACAGTCGAATCAAACGTGATTTATTTTTGTATAATTTGTTTTGCATTATCTGCAGTTTGATTGTCTATTAGTTCATGGTTAAGAGACCTGTGATGTTGAAACAGTACAACTCAGATCGAATAATGTTATTTCTAAATTTGCCCTTCAGCACGGAGTTTGACATCAACCTTGTTGAGGTTAATCATACTGGCAATTCTGTGATATGACCACCAATAATTGTGTCAATTTCTTCGGTGCAACAGGTACAAGTGCGATCGACTAACAATAAATAGTGAGAGATGATTTCCCATGGCCTCCTTCATACCGTTTTTATTCTGATAATAATTTTTGGTTCATACAAAGCTCAGCCATAAATAGAAATTGACTTATTATTTTGGAAGCGAGATTATTTGAACTAAGCTAGTTGTCATGTTGTGCATGCGTATCTAAACACCTCAAAAAAGGCTAGGGAACACTTCTGAATATCGATATATCGTATCCAGAACGATCAATATGGATGATTTTTTTTGAGAAATGAACACCTGCATCAATTTCTCACCAAATTATGTAGAGTGCCGCAACAGATTTCAGTTTTTTATATAAAAAACTAAAAATGCAGCAGATGCGACGCTGCTTTATAATCATTTCATGTATTCAGTGTTTGAAATCAGTTAGTTGGCACTTTGTTTCTGTTGTAAGCATAAATAAAAGATTCAAGTTTTGTGATTCGACCATGGAAAGACGACATTTGACTAGAGAAGAGATGTTACGAGCCGTTGGCATGCTCCAAGCTGGGAGCTCACAACGGGAAGTATCCAGGGTTCTGGGAAGTAGCCCAAGTGTCATAAACCGTTTATGGTCGCGTTTCAATGAAACAGGTAGCTTAGAAGAACGCCATACAGGTCGTTTCAGGATTACTACAGTCGCCCAAGACCGATTTTTGGTTTTACAAGCCAGAAGAGATCGTACTACCACAGCATCTCAATTAGCTCAAGAGCTATCACGAGTTCATAATGTACAAATTTCCGACCAAACTGTGAGAAATCGACTGTACGAAGGTCAACTCCACTCCAGACGTCCTTTAAGAGTTCCACAACTGACCCATGGAAATCGCGCTGCGTTTAGCTTGGTACCAAGAACACGTAAACTGGGATCAAGAGAGGTGAGCCACAGTTCTCTTCAGTGATGAATCTAGATTTAGTTATTATCCCGATTCGGGAAGAATTCGAATATGGAGGGAACCTGGAAAGCAAAACCGTCTCCAGCATGCTCGAGAAGTTGTTAGACAGGGAGGCGGATCAGTGATGTTTTGGGGAGGTATACGCCTTGGTGGAAGAACTGACCTCGTTTTCATACAGAACAACCTCACGGGAAATTCTTACGCAAATGAGATAGTTTTACCTGTAGTGGTACCGTATCTCCAAACAATGGGTCAAAATCCACTCTTCCAACAAGATAATGCCCCTCCTCATCGTGCAACAGTTGTCTTGAACGTTCTTGAAGAGAATGATATCGATCTTCTACCGTGGCCATCCTGCTCCCCAGATCTGAATCCCATCGAGCATGTGTGGGACACCCTAAAAAGAAATCTCCTGCGTCAAAACGTCTTCCATCATGAACAGGAGCTTTGATTAGCAGTTCAGGGGGCTTAGAATGACTTAGGCCAAAATGTAATAGACAATTTAATATTGAGCATGCCACGACGATGCCAAAGTGTCATTAATAACAGAGGTGGACCTTCTGGGTACTGAAAAATATAAGTGCTTCCATATCGTTTCGAAAAAATTAGTTTAGGATTATTTTTTGTGTTTCACCAAATTTCGTCATTTTCAAATTTCAATTTTTTTTATAATAGGTGCTTTGGATTCAAATATTATTTTGTTTCCTTGAGAATACATTATATACAATACATCCTAACAAAAACCGAAAGATTTCTATAAATTCGAATCATCAAATTCATATTTTAAAGATATTGGTAAGTGTTCCCTAGACGAATGACTCGTCTGAAGAAGCTACGGTGTAGTGAAACGCGTTACGAATCGCAATTATTAAGTAAAATTCCTTAAAACACAGTACTTGTTTTTTATTATTGATAATGGAATTTTACCAAGTAAAAGCCCCCAAATTCAAATGTGTTTATATTGACACACCGTATCTCTCTTGTAGATAATTCAATATTATTCCTGAATTTGAATGAATTTTCATCTAAGCACTTGAAGATCAAAGTCATTCAGAAGCCATTTTGCAATATTTTATGTAGGTTATGTAGGGATGTTAACATCTGTAATAGTTGGTCAACTAATTTCCCAGGTTTGTCTTTTTTGGTACAACTTGGTGAGTTTGCTCACATTTATTCCCTAATGAGAAGTTATTGTTACCAAAATTCAGATATGACGCGTTTCAAAATGATGGCAATGGGTTGAGAAGCACAGATAATTTGTCAGAAAATCCTGACGTTTTCTCTGAATATATACCTCAACATATGTGATCATTACAAGGATGCCAATGATTAGAATGTGAAACTACATTCCCGAATATGAAAGAACTGCTAACTGATGGTATACCTAGCACAACAAAGAATCCGTTTTATTCCCATTAAAATTATTCCCACACAGGGACAAGGCAAAAGAAAGCAGAAACTTCGTGAATCATTTGGATATTAGGTTTCCATACAAATTTCCAAGAAATTAAAGCCAAATATACACTATAGAATACATAGAAAAGGAGAAAACAAGTTACCTAAATCTTAACCAGTATCAAATAATCCCAATAATAAAGACATGCAAGATGAAGGAGTCATTGCGGTTGGAGAAACCAGACATTGAACTATTAACAATTACATTTGAAAGTTTCAACAACAACTGAAAAAGTTGAATTCACTTAAATTCAAAACTTCTCCACCCAAACCTTCAACTGATAAATTTCCAGACCATACATTTTTTGACAGATTCACTAATTTAACTGATGCCGATTTTACACAACCACAAAAAGATCTATTAGAAAAAGGAGTCAAACATAATTTACATCCAAAACATAATAAAACTAATTTTGAACAGTTAGGCATAGACTCCGAAATCATTCTCAAAACTCCAAAGATAATATTTTAGCCAAACATCAAACAGCAAAAATCATCAAAGGAAATTATCACCTCATTGCAATTCCGATTATAAGATAATAAAACAATTCGTGAAAAAAGTACCAAGAACGATTTAGTATTCACTAAAGCAGATAAAGGTAACACCGTCATCGCGATTAGTAAAACCGATTATATTTCTAAAACTGAAGAATTCTTAACAGCCGGAAACTATAACATCAACTAAGGATCCTACTGCAAAATTTCAGAAAGTGGTTAAAACATAATTTCGACAGCAAAATCATTAATTACAGACCACGAAAAATATAAATTCATTAACTCAATCCACAATCCCCGAATTATAATCGTTGATAAAACTTCATAAACCTAATTACCCTATTAGACCTGTTGTTTCTTATGTAACGGCACCTTCTTTCAAAATTCCTCAACGTCTTGCTAATAAAACATTGCAATTTTAAATCTAAACTTTCGGTCAAAATTCATACGAACTAATTGCCAATATCAAAGATACAATTATACCACCTAATTCCAAACTCATTTCTTTCGACGTTAAGAATCTATTTCCCAACATTCCTCCGAAAGATACGTATTACTTAGTTGAAGAATTATTAGAAAAGAATCATGTCAATACTATCATTAAATCAGATATTCTTTCATTATTACAAATATGTTCAGATCAAAATTATTTCCATTTCAATAACAAATATTATACTATTGAAGACGGCTTGATTATGGGCAATCCGTTAAGTCCTTTGTTAGCAGAAATATTCATGAATAATTTAGAGAAATTAATTCATAATCATCCACTCAGTAAATATTGTTTATACTGGTATCGCTATGTAGACGATATCATTATTTGCTTCACAGGAACAGATAGACAGTTAAAAATTTTCTAAAATCATATAAATATATAAATTCATTACATCCAAAAATTGGATTCACAACCGAAATAGAAAGCAATAATTCGATAAATTTCCTAGACGTTACAATTTCGAATGAAAATGGAAAACATGTCTTCGCAATTTACCATAAGCCGTCACATACAGATATTATAATACATAACTCGTCGTGTCATCCGTATCAACATAAAATGTCAGCATTCAATAGTTTTATTCATAGATTGATTAACATCCCGTTATCGCCAGAAAATTTCAACAAAGAATTAAATTTGATTAAACAAATAGCCAAAAATAATGGTTACAATCCCAAACTAATAAATAATATTTTAAATAAAAACAAAGTAGAATCGCATTGAATGAAGTTTACCCTGTCGATAAATTGAAACAAAAATTCAACACCTTAACCTACGTTGGCATTACAAGTGAGAAACTGAAATCATTCTTGAGTAGCAATAATTTCAACATAGCTTTCCAAACTAATAATAATTTAGGCAAATATATAAAAATAATAAAACCAAATCAGGTAAAAACAATAAATCAGGTGTTTATAGATTGAATTGCAATAACTGTGATAATTTCTACATTGGTAGAACACATAGAAATTTTAATATTAGAATATCGAAACATAAACGCAGTTTTTCAAATAAAAATCAAATTCAAATTACGCGAATCATCTCTTAGAAAATAATCACTCTTTCGACCCACAGTTTGAAATTTTGCATACAGATAATAAATATTAGAAGGTAGATCTTTGGGAAACTTCAGAAATAAATAAATACAAACACTCATCAATGAACAAGTCGATTTAAGCCCTTCACCTCTATTGAATCTCTTCGGGGAGCAATCTATTCCTTAATTTTATTGGATATACCTGTCATAAGAAACAACCCAATAAGTAATTACTCGAGAACATTTATATTTATATTCTCATTTATTGTCTGTACATTCATTCCTCTGAAGAAGCTACGGTGTAGTGAAACGTGTTACGAATCGCAATTATTAAGTAAAATTCCTTAAAACACAGTACTTGTTTGTTTTTTATTATTATTAACAACTAAGCAGGACCACTATGATGAAAATTGCCTTGCGTATGCTGAGATGAATTTTTCAAATTCTCTAGATCTGGTAACAATAGCATATCATAACTAATGTCTTCAGAGGGCTTATGTCTCATGAGTTAATACTAAAAAGGTTTATTTGCTAAATTTCTTTTTCACTTATAGGTATGTTATTATATGCATATCTAGTATGTTATTTTGTCTATACATACATCATTCTCTTTAAGATTCGTGTTCCACAGGAACAATTAACCAAAGATGATTAATACTACAGAAATATGATTTGTCCTTTGTACATTTGAATTATGCTTTTTTAATCCTTATTGGATTCATTCACTGAGCTTTTTAATTTCCAAATAAATTACCCTTTGTACTTTTCAATCATTCTAACGATTTATTCGCTCATCTTGAATGACAGTAAAATCTTAATTTACCAGAAACAATAACAAAAAGTATCTTTTTCAATTTTCAATGCACCATTAAATCATGGATTGTTTCATATAGTCTTTCGATGCTCTCATATTAGATACTAGGTTTGTTCTGGCATTCAATTTCAGTCGTGATACTATCGATCATGTTAACGTTTTATTTTTTTGCTATTTTCGGAGTTAGTATAACTTCTTCCCAAATAACGTGTTACTGTAATTGTCCATCGTCATATGTGCATCCGGTTTGTGCATCGACAGGATATTTTTTTAATAACAGGTGCGAATTCGATTGTTATCGCGCACAATATCCATATATTGTTGAGAGAATACCAGAATACTGTAATTGTAAAAAGCACAAATGGTTGTTTAGCTGCCTTTGGAGCTCCGCAACACGAGATCTTCCAGTTCCGGATATGAAAGGGACACGTCTGTACAGTCGGGAAATGTGTAGCTTTGACATGATGTCTGCTTCGAATTATATAGCTGGTTAAATAATTTCACAAAGTTATGTTACTGTCATGATATAAAGCAAAACTTTATACCATCTTCATTAAATGTAATGGTTGAATTAATATATTTTTTGAATAACAATGAATGAATTTTAATATAATACTAAATATTCATTCATGATTATTTCAATAAATTGATTGAAGAGGTCGTTTTTCGATGAAAATTTATATACAATCATCAATTCAATATAGCTATCCAGTTCAACCTTGATTAAATAAGTATTACATTTAAAGGAAAATATGCCTCATATTTGTATATTACTGTACATTAGTTTGGGGTTAATTGGAAGTACTTAAGTTGATGTGTGGAAAATCCAAATAGGGTTGCCGATTTTGAAAACTGAAAATATTGATTGCCGATAATTAAACCGTTATTGCGCATATAAATTTCGTCATCGAAGTTGAAATAATTTTATTGCAACCATATTCTCTAAAAGATGCATAATTTCTGAATGTATGTATTGATAATGTTTAAAGCTTGGTTAACCAATTTAACAGATTATCACCAGAATTTTTTATTTTTGATTATTCAGTATTGAAAATTTGACATTCTCTTAATCTTTTTGATTTCGGACTGAAATTTATTAGTGGAATCTGTCTAGATTTTTTTATTAATTTCCAGATTCAATAAGATTTTTTCAGTAGAAATCCGCCTTCTTCAAGGCTAGAATCCTTATCTGCCCTATTAAATACGTTATTATCCGATTCGGACATTGTTTCAACAAATTGTAAAGCTATAAAATTTATTTGGTTTGAAACTGATAACCCTCAAGACACTATATGGGTTTAGTCATTACTATTTATTAGTTAAGCATAATTAGAACACAAATGAAGATTTTCACTATGTTTTTATTCATTCGACAGAATGACGAATCGCAATTATTAAGTAAAATTCCTTAAAACACAGTACTTGTTTTTATTACAGATTTAATTATTTTTGTTATAAACTCGATTTTTGAGGAACATTTAGAAAAATTGTAGATCGTAGATCTTTTGCACTACAGACACAATTTTTGCTTGGGTGGATAGAAGAAGGATCAAGGAATTTTTTAAGCAATCTACACATGTCAAATGTTTATTGCGTTGTTTTGTATGATGTTTTCAATTTGGCCTTTTTCAAACAGCAATAACTCAATCTTTTCAAATTGCACGTGCCAATTTTTATGTCGCCATCAGATGAAGCGTCAATAATTGTATAAGCATGTACTATATCCATCTCTTATAGTTCCGAAATAATTTGGGAATATATTGAATTTTTATGATTTTACAAGAACTAACAGAGAATGCTTTGAAATATTTGAATCAAGTAGCTGAACTGGCTACGCTCACCTGACAGGTGCCTAAAATTAATGTACTTGTCACTTCGTTCATTCGAATTTGATATTTCAACAAGAATTGTCGTTATTTCAGATTGAAAATATCCAAAAAATACAACACATTTGGAATAAAACCTCTGGTTGTTCAAACGAAAATATATTTAATCCTTTTTTAGTTCATTTTTAATTTTTTCTTTAGAATGTCAAAAGTAGTGGGTAGAAATTGAAGGCAATTCAATAACCAATTTACCGTCTATGAGTAAAATAAAATTTCGAAGCATTAGAAACAATTTTCTACAATTCGGATGAATAAAATTTGTAGGAACTAAGCGAAAACCAATCATCGAAGATAATTACATTAATACGAATAAATGATAGAAAAAAAATAAATCATTGGAGAAAACTAATTTACGATCTGAATAAATGTTCAATATGGGCCCCATTTTGCTCGATACACTTGACAGCTCGTATACGAACATGATGAGTTGCTCTCCTAGTTTCCTCAGGATCAATATTACGAAAAGCATTATGAATGCGCTCTAGTAACTCTTCTTTACTTCTTACAGGAATAAGATACACTTCACTCTTGATTTTGCCCCATAAATAAAAATCAAGGGGCGTCAGGTCCGGAGAACGCGGAGGCCATCTATCCTCGAACATTTCTGTTAGCTGCCGATCTACAGCTCGTGTTTTATGTGCTGGTGCACCATCCATTTGGTAATAGCAATCCCTCAGAATGTTAAAGGGTAATCCATCTAAAAAATTTGCTAATGTTCCTCTCAAAATTTCCAGGTATCTTTGTCCATTAAGATTTTCCTCATAAATGTGATGAGCCAACAAATCATTCACTAAAATTGCAAAAACGTTCACGCTGAATTTATTTTGGAAATCAATAACCTCAATGAAATGTGGATTTTCTGTGGCCCAAAAATGTCGATTTCTCCTGTTGGTTATTCCACTTTCATTGAACTTGGTTTCAACAGACCATATAATTTTTTGCAGAATTGTCTCATCTTCTTGAAGCCGAATTAATAAATTTTCACAGAAATTTAGCCGCTTCGGAAGGTCAGTTGGTTTCAATTTTTGTAGTCTGATAAAAGAATACGAGTGCATGTTATGTTTCTTAAGGATCCTCTGAATGGAAGTATAACTCAATCCAATATCCATTGATGCTGACTTAATAGACGCATCTGGATTGGCATGAAAATACGCTAGCGTATTAATTTGATTGTCGTCGTCCTCGAGAATTGGTTTTCTTCTAGTTTATATGTATTTTGTTCCTCCAAATTGCAGAAAATTGCTTCTAATCCTTCGAAATTTTGTTTTACTCATAGGCGCCAAATTTGGAAATTGGTTATTGAATTGCCTGCAAGTTCTATCCACCACTTTTTGACAATTAGAGAGATTAAAAAAAAAATATCCTCGTTTGAATAATCAGCCATTTTATTATCAATCTGGTATTTTTCAAAAGTTTTCACTTCAAATTACCAACAATTCTTGTTGAAATATCAAATTCGAATGAACGAAGTGACAAGTTCATTAATTTAAGGCACATGTCAGGTGAGCGTAGTCAGTTCAGCTACTTGATTCAAATATTTCAAAGCATTCTCTGTTAGTTCTTGCAAAATCATCAAAATTCAATATATTCCCAAATTATTTCGGAACTATAAGAGATGGGTATAGTACATGCTGATACAATTCCATCTGAAATTTGACGCTTCATCTGATGGCGATATAAAAATTGGTACGTGCCATTTGAAAAAATTGAGTTATTGCTGTTTGTAAAAGGCCAAATTGAAAAAATCATACAAAACAACGCAATAAACATTTGACATGTGTAGACTGCTTAAAAAATTCCTTGATACTTCTTCTATCCACCCAAGCAAAAATTGTGTCTGTAGTGCAAAAGTTCTACGAGCTACAATTTTTTTAAATGATCCTCAAAAATCGAGGTTATAACAAAAATAATTAAATCTTTCAAAAGTTTTGACAGATAAGTGCCAACAACTTGGGTATTTTATGCCTTACTCAAATATCGGTTCTAGATGTGTAATAAAAAAGGTAGATTGTCATTTGAAATAACAAAGTGATGACCCACTTCCGGTATAACCGGAAATGGTATCACTTCGAAAATATTTCACTTCAATTGGAAATCGGTGGCCGCGTATAAAATTTCAGCTTGATATTGTAATTGGAGTTTTTATCCCTGTATATGAGTCGATCGTTATTTGTATTTGGAAAACCAGATAATTGGTATGCAAATCATAAACTATTGAATGGTAGTTATTATTTAAATACATCAAAATTTGAAATTTACATAAATCAGCCTGATCTGAAATTTGTCATTAAAAGCGATTAGAAAATTTCAACTTTTCTAGATAATTGTGTTTTTCACGCTTATGAGCAGTGTGTAGAACTTTCAATTTATCAATAATATGAAAAGAGTGGCCATAGTTAGCTAATGTTGAAGCTCCTTTATTTTAAATGAATAATTTGATGTTATATCTAATTTTGAAAGAACGACCAGTGTGATCTATGTAGAAGTTATTGCAGAGTGGACTAGATAACTTATAAACACATTATTTATTTAAGTTCTCTTTAGGGTTTTTGTTTTAGATAAAAATGCTGACAATTTGTTGGTTCTTATAATTGGATATATTTGGCTAATAGCTATATGTAATTGTTTTCATTTCACTATTTTCTTAATTAAATCATGATCCAACCATTGCCAGCTTAATTTTCAATATTTTCAATTTCTTTATTGAGATTTTCCAATGATAAACGTAAGGAAAATGAATTGTGAGTCATTGAATTGTATCTCGATATTTCATGTGTATTTGGGTGGTTGGAATCCGTGGTAAAGCACATTATAAACACCTCAAAAAAATCTAGGGAACACTTCTGAATATCGATATATCGTATACAGAACGATCAATATGGATGATTTTTTTTAAGAAATGAACACCTGCATCAATTTCTCACCAAATTATGTAGAGTGCCGCAACAGATTTCAGTTTTTTTTATGAAAAACTAAAAATCCAGCAGATGCTACGCTGCTTTATAATCATTTCATGTATTCAGTGTTCGAAATTAGTTAGTTGACACTTTGTTTCTGTTGTAAGCACAAATAAAAGATTCAAGTTTTGTGATTCGACCATGGAAAGACGACATTTGACTAGAGAAGAGATGTTACGAGCCGTTGGCATGCTCCAAGCTGGGAGCTCACAACGGGAAGTATCCAGGGTTCTGGGAAGTAGCCCAAGTCTCATAAACCGTTTATGGTCGCGTTTCAATGAAACAGGTAGCTTAGAAGAACGCCATACAGGTCGTTTTAGGATTACTACAGTCGCCCAAGACCGATTTTTGGTTTTACAAGCCAGAAGAGATCGTACTACCTCAGCATCTCAATTAGCTCCAGAGCTATCACGAGTTCATAATGTACAAATTTCCGACCAAACTGTGAGAAATCGACTACACGAAGGTCAACTCCACTCCAGGCGTCCTTTAAGAGTTCCACAACTGACCAATAGAAATCGCGCTGCTCGTTTAGCTTGGTGCCAAGAACACGTAAACTGAGATCAAGAGAGGTGGGCCACAGTTCTCTTCAATGATGAATCTAGATTTAGTTATTATCCCGATTCGGGAAGAATTCGAATATGGAGGGAACCTGGAAAGCAAAACCGTCTCCAGCATGCTCGAGAAGTTGTTAGACAGGGAGGCGGATCAGTGATGTTTTGGAGAGGTATACGCCTTGGTGGAAGAACTGACCTCGTTTTCATACAGAACAACCCCACGGGAAATTCTCACGCAAATGAGATAGTTTTACCTGTAGTGGTACCGTATCTCCAAACAATGGGTCAAAATCCACTCTTCCAACAAGATAATGCCCCTCCTCATCGTGCAAGAGTTGTCTTGAACGTTCTTGAAGAGAATGATATCGATCTTCTACCGTGGCCATCCTGCTCGCCAGATCTGAATCTCATCGAGCATGTGTGGGACACCCTAAAAAGAAATCTCCTGCGTCAAAACGTCTTCCATCATGAACAGGAGCTTCGATTAGCAGTTCAGGGGGCTTGAAATGACTTAAGCCAAAATGTAATAGACAATTTAATATTGAGCATGCCGCGACGATGCCAAAGTGTCATTAATAACAGAGGTGGACCTTCTGGGTACTGAAAAATATAAGTGCTTCCATATCGTTTCGAAAATATTAGTTCAGGATTTTTTTTGTGTTTTACCAAATTTCGTCATTTTCAAATTTCAACTTTTTTTTATAATAGGTGCTTTGGAGAAGTCAAATATTATTTTGTTTTCTTGAGAATACATTATATACAATACATCCTAACAAAAACCGAAAGATTTCTTTAAATTCGAATCATCAAATTCATATTGGTAAGTTTTCCTAGACTTTTTTGAGGTGTTTATCTGTGCAAGTAGGTTTTCTCAAAATGTGGAAGCCAATTTTGCTGTTTGAGTGGGAAATTGAGAGATCTAAAATTGATATTTGCTGATTTTCCTCTTTTTCGATCTCAAATTTTATTTTCGAATGGATACTGTTTATGAATTTGAGAAAATGATCAAACTGTCTAGCCGTACCGTCTAGTAAGTTTTTTTCTATACCAGACTTGAAAATTTCTGCTAGAAGGGGGCTTGATGATGATTCCATCGTAGGACTGCTAGGTTGTTCATCTATCTTTTCATTAAATTGAACATAATTAAGCTGTATGCAAAAAAATAATTATAAATTCGCAAGGTATCAAAGAGTTGACATGTGATTGTTCTAAAATATCAGACGTTGAGCTAATATTTTCATTTCTCGGAATGTTTGAAAACATGTTATCTACATCTTAACTTAAGAGGTACGAATTATTCAGTTAAGTGAAGTTCTCCAATCTTTCTGTTTAATTCAATTGAATTTTTTATAGTATATTTAGGAGTAAGGTAGCAATATGATATTCACAAGAATGACAAACTTAGGGGAGAGTAGGGTAGCCCCGGCCGGCGGGAACCCCTGGCCAAAGCTAGTTCCAGAAAATCCCGCAGACATACATTAACAGGCGCCACGTCAAAATAACGGCAGCAACATATAGCCATACGTGCAAGTCTATGAGCCGTGTCAGTTCAGTGAACAACGCGTGACAGTCGATCATATACTAGTGTCGGTTCTTTTGTCTGTGCCGCACACTTCTCAAACTCAGTTTTTTCTGTACAATGTAAGTATCTTACCATGGCATTTTACTAATTCAGAAAGGTTGTCATTATAGTTCAAAAATATGTTAAATATTTGAAGCTATTCATATTGATATTGGCGATAGACATGACATCATAGGATCTTGTTTGTCGGGTAGCCCTGGCCATTTCATGAATGGTGAATTTTTGGATTTTATGAATGAAATAGTGAAATTATGAATCCCAGTTGCTCTGTCATGTCAAGTCGTCTGCTTATCTTTATGTTAAAGTCGCTTTTGTACTGCAATAGGGAAGAAATAAGTGAAAATCTGATGTTTTCTTCACAGAAAATGCCAAAATTCAAAGAGAAAAACAACTAGAGGAAGTTGGGATGAAAATACTATGAAAAGAGCGATCCGGAGTGTTCAGGAAAGAAATCTATCTATAAGAAGAGCTGCTGAACGGTATGGTGTTCCAAGAAGTACGCTCCAGATAAAATAAAAGCTATAGGTAATGGAGAAGAAACAGAGTTCAAGCCGAAATTGGGGAGGTTGGAGCACACATTTTCCAACGATGAAGCTCTGCAACTTCATGAACATGTTATTGATCTAGATAATCGGCTGATGCCACTCACGAAAACGGAATTTTTGAAACTGGCTTTCCAATTCGCAGAGCAACTAAAAATTCCTCATAGATTCAACAAGAGAAAAAAATGGTCGGAAAAGATTTTTACTACAGCTTTTCGAAAAGATTCCCAGATATTGCTCTCAGAACTCCAGAGTCAACCAGTATCGCGAGAGCCGTTGGGTTCAATAAACCTCAAGTAGATCGTCTTTATGATCAGCTGTTCCAGCTTCTGGAAAAATATAATTTTCCAGGTTCGAAAATTCACAATGCTGATGAAACGGGAGTCTCGACGGTGCACAAAAATGAGAAGCAAAAAAAGTAAGTAGGCAAGTTGACATCTGGTGAGAGGGGACGAAACATCACCTTGATGTTTGCTATGAGAGTGACTGGTCACTTTGTACCTCCTCTTTTCATCTTCCTAAGAAAATGGATGGATAAAGATGGTCGATTGATGATCAGAGCTCCACCGGAAAGAAAGCAAAGCTATTCCACATGAACACCCTGTTCTTCTGATTCTCGATGGACATGGGAGCCATAAAGAATTGGAGTGATAGAGTTTACTCGAGCTAATCAAATCCATACGTTCAGCACGCCACCACACACAACACACAAAGTGCAACCGTTAGACCGGGTATTCTTCCAGTCGTTCAAGTCTGCATTCAGTTCAACAAGTGCAATGTGGATGAGACAAAACCCGGGAGCGAGAATTTCAGACTATGGCATCGTTTTCCTTGTCAATTCGACTTTCACTAAGGCATCTAGACTAGAAATAGCACAAAATGGGTTCAAATGCACCGGAATTTATCCATTCAATAGGGAGATTTTTACTGATTTGGATTTTTTGCCATCACCAATGACCAATATCGAACAGGAACCTGTTTTGGATGAGACTTCTGAGCAGCCATCAACCAACATAAGATCAAAATCATCCACAAGTTTCAATCCGCAGCCATCCACTAGCGGCATCCAACAGCCATCAACTATTTCTACCCAGCGACCATCCACCAGTTGCGCCCAGCAGTCGACCACTACTCAGGCATCACAACCAGCAACAAGTGGCAGCACGCAGCCACCAACTGCGTAAATAGTGCAGAGCCAGTTGCATCTCCTAGTTTGAATGCATTGCTTCAAAAATTGTCCCCTCTCCCTAACACCTCAAGGAAGCGTCTTGCAGCCCGTTCTCGAAAAACCCAAAAAAGTGAGATTCTGACATCCTCTCCATTTAAAGATGCACTGGTAGCAAACAAGGCTGTAGCCAATGAATCCAAGGCTGCAACTGATAAAACAAAAGCAGCAATCAGTCAAATGAGATCGAGAAAGAATATCCAGCTAGGGAAGAAACAAATCATGATACAGAATGCATCATTTGTGGGGAAACCTTCGATGAAGACTGGATTCAGTGTCACAAGTGCAAAAAATGGGCTCATGAAGAATGTGTGGACATTGATCCATCGTCATCTTTCTACTATTGTGATGTTTGCAAATCGACATAGTCATATTTTTTTGTGTCCGGGGCTACCCCCCAGAAATGATTGTGACAAATATTTGACAGTGCCTTCTAAACTTCATTACAGTTATAAAAATGAGAGAGTTTTACTTATGAGGCCGAGGCTACCCGACTCTCCCCTACTCTTGAACATACAATCAAAATTTCAATTGAATTAACCCCAAAATTGGAGAACTTCACTTGATCGAATAATTCATTTGGGAAACGACTATCATATCATTCTGCAGTCACTTCTTCGTAGATATTAGCTATGCAATCAAGTTGGAGACGGCCATTTTGAGCAGCTCTTGTAATGATTAATATGATTTTATTCATTTACTTTATTCATTATTTTCTTCAATGAATTTTCACAACTGAAACATAATGTCAGTTCGAAATTAGTTTTTAACCTTTTTGACTGAAATAATTATAATTTATATGTATTGCATAACTACAGAATCGCTCTTGAATTTTCAGTTCTATTCTCTAGCAGCTTGACGTGCGTTTCCATCGCAAAAACAAAAACATACAACATTTCTGCATATTCTTTACTAACGAAAGATGGAATTTTCAATTCAAAACGTTTAAGGTTTCAAAACAATATTTATCTACCGAAAAAGATGTTCCTACATTTATCTATCAAAAGTAACTCAACATTGTTGAAAATAGTTGTCTTTGGTTACGTTTGTCAACTTTACAACAGGACATGCATTTCATTCCATGTATGCTAACACAACGGACTCGCTCTCGTATGTTGAAAATTGTGTTTTCAGCACCCGTGGGGATCAAACTTATGAAACTAAATATCTCCGTATTCAAGAAGATTCTCACCCACTAATTTGCCTTAGAATTCCTTCAGGAACCACCTCTTAAACTTTGTCATAGAGGTTCGGGGGCACCTGTACATTTTATGTCACTTTGTACTATTCTATAATGAAGGAGACTTCGAAAGCGCGGTAACAATTTAATTGAATTTATTTGTTGGTAGTGAAACAGGAAAAGAAACTATTCGCGTTTTAATCTGATTACACTTGTTAAGGTAACGATGCTGCTGAATATTTCAGTGTTCGGATTGTTCTGAATAATCTATTGCTATTTCGGTTTAAAATTCAACTGATTGAGTTGATACTGATAATTATTTGGTCTAAATTGTGTTTGAAACACCTTCCAAGAAGTACAATTTCTTCATTTCACTCGGCTCTTTTAATGAGTTGAATGAATCCATAATCATAATCAAATAAAACATTTAATAAGTTTTAGGATTTTTACTAAGATTTGGTTGAATCGTGACGCGTTTCACTACAAAGTAGCTTCTTCAGACGATTGAGCATATAACTTGATAATAACCTATTTATAGTTTTTTGTTTGTTTTTGTTTTGTTCCATGGACCTACAGTTAATAGTAGACTTCGAACCACTCACCTAGACCGTGCAATGATAACTGCCACCACTTTGGATTACAAGTTATCTGGCCTTCGATGGCATATGGGTTTAGCCAGTAGCCATGGGCCTAATTCAATGTGTCTTTGTCAAATTCACTTTTTTGCTCAAGGACAACATCCATAACTTGAACCCGGATTCGAACCAGGCACCTCGGCTAAGCATATTCCTACATACTTGTTCAGTAACCGTGCAGCTACCGAGGCGGTTCTGTTTATAGTTGAATGAATGGAAATTTCCAAATGAACTAATAACTACCATATGTAACCTAAGATATTGATTTTATCCTGAAGAGATTCAATAGGACTAAAGAATTCAAGTATATTCATCCGTTGATATTACTTGAGTGCTTGTGTTTATCAATCTTTATTCATCCGTTGATATTACTTGAGTGCTTGTGTTTATCAAGTATTAGTAGAGGTTTAAAATTTTCAAAGAACAAAAAACTGTCATAGAATCTCTTACCAATAATTAATGAGTGCTTGTGTTCATCAATCTTTAAAATTTTCCAAAAACATCTTACCAATAATTAATGGAGTGTAAGATTTCGAATTTCGAGACGAAAGAGTGTTTGAATTCTGCGGAATGATTTGCATAATTTGAATTCAGGTCTTACATGTTGATACCAATTATAGTATTAGTAGAGGTTAATAAACACAAGCACTCAGATAAAACTATCAAAGAACAAATAAAATTCACTTTCATAGAATCTCTTCAGGAACACTCTTCAAAATAGCTTTATAGTTTTATTTAAGGTACTTATTTGTTCATTCAGGAATTTCTATCTATATTTCATATCAATTTATACCGCTTAAAAATATGTTATCATCATGTTGCTTGCTAAATCGTCTGAAGAAGCTAATGTATAATGAAACACTTGACGATTAAACCAACTGTCCTTATACTTATTGTTCTATTTAATGAAGTACATCAAAAGAAATTTCTGCAGATACGTTGAATTCAATCAAATCAAGATTTGAATCACACAATGTGGTATTCACTGAGGCAGATAAAGATCAAACTGTTATAGATTTGAAGATGAGAGTCTATTTACTACAAACAACAGATTTGTTCAATATGGAATTTATCAAAAATCATTAAAGATCCCACAAATAAATTTCTGTCTGTAATATTATCAGATTTTCTGTGATCAAGAGTTTATGCTAAAAAGCCTACATATTCAGAGATGCTACGAAGAAAATGATTATTGAATGTAGCAACATATAAGAAGAAAATTCGAAAATTATTCCTATCGTTGTATGGGGTCATCTTGAACTGTTGTTATGACTATTTATTTTTTATGCGGCTTCTTTCTTTGTCAAAACTTAAAGATAGTTGGACGAAGTCTATTTTGCTACCTATTACTAAGTTGGTCTGAATCAATTGAGCTGAACATTTTGAAGTAACATATTCAGTAGTGAATAGACCTTTTCAATGAAGTGCCTCTCAACCCACTTTTCCTATGATAACTATCTAGTTGAGTGATGCTAAATGTGAGTTAGATTTTATGTGCTCCAAGTCAACCGGCTCCTCTACTATCAAAAATCGACCTGTCCTAACGTTTTTACTAAAATCGTCCTTTCCAGAAATATAGATGGAGTTAAATTCTCTACACACAGTAGGATAGTATAATAGATAATAAATTTCATTATGATACTGTAACTAGCAGTAAATATGTTATTGTAACCAATGTATAAGTTGCAACTAACCTTTATAATTTGAATTAACACACAAAAATATATGTATCCTCATTAGAAAATATTGATAAAAAATCGCATGTTTTGATTCTACGATCATTAAGCTTACAATATTAATAGTGATTATTCAATAGTTTGAAACAGTTTGCGTTCTTTTTATATATTATTAATTTGAAGTAACTATAGTTATTTCGATAGACATGTTCTGTCCAAATTTCAATAAATTTCTAGGTTATGTCCTGATCTTTAAGAACAGTTATTTTCGTTATAATGAAAAAATCAACAAGATATGTTATACCTATGTTCAGATATGATCGAAATTGAATAATACTATATAATTTTTTGTTGTATGTCCAAATTTTCCAACTTTCCTATGTAATTGGTCCGAATTTATTATTCTTGAATACTTGTATTAGAAACAAAATATGTCGTCCCTACTGTCAGGTCTAGTCGAAAGTAAATACAGTTTGCCTTCATATTCAAAGTATATATATATATATATATATATATATATATATATATATATATATATATATATATATATATATATATATATATATAATCATAAATCCTTTTACCACCTGCAATGGTGTAAGGTCTACAATATATGAACATTTCATTAAAACTCGATATATCAACAATATTGTTCATATATGAAATTTCTCCATTCAATCTTGTCTTGCGATTGTTTTAGCCTCTATCCAATTTTTGCCCTGTGGTCCCAATATTTCAGCTATTACTCCATCCCATGCTTGTCGTGGTCTACCTCTTTTCATCGTTCCGTTAGTCTTTGTCTCCCATATACGTTTGACCTGCCGTGTATAATCCATTCTCTGAAGATATCCCCACCAGCTGAGCTGCCTTTTCTCTATAAATTTCAAAGTTGAATCAATTCTTAATTCCTTTCGTATGTCAATGTTCTTTAGCTTATCTCTCTTTGTGACTCCCCTTACCCTCCTAAGATATTTCATTTCGACAGTTTAAATTTAACTTTTTTGGTTTTTATCTAGAACCCATGACTCACATCCAAATGTCAGTATTGGTCTATAGATAGCTGTGAATACCCTTATTTTTGTGGCTCTTGATACTTCTTTCTTATTTATGAAATTGTTGCTGATAGCATAATATGCCTTCATGGTCTTTTCGATCATGATTTCAGCATCTTGCTATCCTGGTTCTTCGAGTTCAGCTCCTAAGTACTTATATTTTTCCACTTGTTCTATTTTTGTCCCCTCTACCTGTATATTTATGTCTTTCCTCTCTGTTCCAATCACCATTGCCTCCATTTTTTTATTTGTTCATTTTCATACTACTCTTCTCTAATTCTCTCTTCCATATATTCAAGTTTTTCTGAAGATCTTTTTCATTGCTGACCTATATCATTATATCATCCGCGTATGCCCCTTTTGGTACTTCTACTTGCTGTAAGTTCTATATCCAATCTGGATTTTCCTCACTTCTGTCGAGCAATTTTTCATTATTTCATTCATAAAGATTATAAACAACAGAGGACTAAGCCCACCCCCCTGTTTCTAAGTCCCTCCGTTGTCTTGAAATCCTCCGATCTCCTGTTTCCGCTTATAATGCAATTTATATTACTTTCATATATATTTATTATCAGCCTTATAGTTTTTGCTTTGATTCCTCTTCTACGTACTATTCTCCATAATCTTCGTCTAGGCACCCTATCATAAGCTTTTTCCAAATCCATGAACGCTAGGTATATTTTCTTCTTTATCCATGTTAGATTTTTTCATCAATATCTTTATGCTGAATATATGATCTTGAAAACCTCTTCCTTTTCGAAATTCACTTTGTGTCTCTCCCAATGTTCTTTCAATAATTGGCCTTAGCTTCATATCTATTATTTGTTCATATATTTTCATAGCCATGCATAATAACGTGATTCCTCTGTAGTTGCTACATTCATATTTGTCACCTGATTTGTAAATTAGTATTATCATTGAAATCTGCCAGTCTTCGGGGATTTATTCTTCTTGCCATACCCTATTATATATTTTCAAAAGCATTTCTTCTCCATATTGTCCCATATTCTTGATCATTTCGGTCGTAATCTTGTCATAGCCTGGGGCTCTTCCATTTTTCGAGCCTTTTATAGCTTCCTGTAATTCCTGTTTTGTTATCTTTTCTTGGTCTATATCTTCTTCTATGCAAACTTCACTCTCCTCTAATCCCTTTCCTCAGCTCCCAAGTAGCTCTTGAAAATATTGCTTACATCTTTCCATTACTTTCGTGTCATCTGAGTATTTCTTGAAATAAAACGAAAAACTATCAACAAGATATGCCTTTACCATTTGTCAGAATGCATACAAAAATAATAATCCCTCATTTTCCAAGTTTCCTTTGAAACAATTGACCAAATATACAAGGTGTCCGCGCTAAAGGGCCCATTAGAAGTATCTGGGGAATCGGTTTATCGATCAATACAAATTGCACATATACCGGATATCAACTACAACTTTGCTATTTCAAATGGCATGGTGTACTTTTAATTTTTTTCTATTGAAGGGGATCACTTTCAAGCATCTTTTATTAAGATCTTTGCCGAAATAAATTGACTCAGATTTGGGCAAGATTGTCACTTTTTTTTAGTTTAATGAAGAAAGTGTCAACTCAATGAAACTAATTTGCCAAATTCATAGAACATAGTAGCACATAAAAACTGACATCAGAATTAAATCCACTGTCTGCTCCTATGTTTCACGCACTAATGATTTAATTTTCCGAAGTAACTTGAGGTTTTTGATGAAATGAAAACGGTCCATTTTAGGTATAGGAAAAGAATACCAATCAATACTGATTTCAAATACGGTTCTAATAAAGTAAAAAAATTAAGTAATTGTATTAGAAAAATCAATTTTTTTGGCAATTTCTGGAGCACCCCGTATATTAAATAGCACTGTTGCCTTCAAAAATAACACTTTTCTCGTTAAACTGAAAAAAATGTATAATTTTGCTCACATATGAAACAATCTTTTTGGACAAAGAAAATGACGCTATAATTCTGAAAATTTTAATAAAAAAAACATGGCTCTATGGTGGTTACTTGAGATAGAGCAAATCTTAAAAAAATTAAAAATACCCCATATCATTTCAAAGACAAAGTTGTTGTCAATATCTGGTATAACCGTAAGTGGTACCGCTCTGAAAACAATTGCAAATTTGAAATTGTTCGATAAATCCGTCCCCCAGATACTTCTAATGGGCCTTTTAGCACTCAATAGTACGATAGAAACGATACAGGGTGTATCGTTTCTATCGTACTATTGAGTGCATAGAACAATAGGATTTTTACATTTGGTCCGATATTCCGATTTTCCTCTGAAATTATCTCCCTTTTTTCTCAAGGACTTCTTTCCAAAACCACAATAAACAAAATAAAGGAGAAGTCTATCAAATATATGGTTCTTATAGTGAGTAATAAGCATACAAAAATTACGTGTTTTGTGTTATATGAATCTTTCGACTTCTTTCGTCATTGTCCTGAATTTTTGCTACCTGCAAATATTGCAAGACATGCAAAACAAAATAGAATTATGAGTATTTCCATCATTTGAATCATGGTATTGAGTTCATACTGAAATGACATCATCAGTTTTTCCGTAATTTCTCACTTTTCCGCTCAGCTTTTTCAAGTTTTTTTTTCCTGAAAAAGTTGCACAGATTACTGCGAATATGAACAAAAAATTGCCAATCCGAAAACAGCCGTTCTGAGATTAGAGCTTAGCAACCAATATTTATCTCAAATTAATGTGCTCCAACACAAAATATATAATTACCCTTTGAGCCAAAGAATTTAATGAAGCAGACTATTGCAGCCTACCTCTCCTGCGAGTCTCTCATTTGTCGCAGAAAGTGTTTGCAATCCCCAATATATAAATAATTAACCACTATCAATAAGTAGAGAATAATTACTAATTGAACAAAAATTATTAAAAATATTTTCTCAATTAATTTGGTTCGCTGATACCCTTACTCACCTAATAATGAAACATTAAGAAAAATGTTAAAACTCATTTCAGCAAAATATTTCGCCAAATGCATTGGTGAAAATTCGAATTTATAATCAGCTTTGAATAATCGATATATGTACCTGGAAGTAATTAGACATTTGTTTAATACAGTTTGTTCTTATATTCTTATCAAGTTTCAGCAAAAATAAAAATCTCGCAAGTTCGTATAAATTCATTATAGCGAAAAAACATGATTTTGCAATGATGTTAAGTCTAGATATAGATATGCAGCAGAGCGGAACATGAACAACCTTATTCTGCTATTGCATTAACTGAAGTGTTTATACATTTAACTCCAAAGGATTGAAATACCGAGTATTTGGTATCAATCCCAACTCGATACCGTCACACATTTGAAAAAAAGCGAATGTCCATTATCGCAAAACAAAATATTGTGTAAATATGAATTTAGTTTTCGAATTTTTTTGGATTTTTTTGAGCAACTATGCTATAAAATATTGCTTCTGGCCAAATGCATTTGTCTAGGTCTACGGAAAGTGACCTACCAGTTTTGATTTCCTTGCGTGTGTGTAAATATATCGCAAAATGCAATATAAACGGTCTTATTTTTCGATTTCTATCACTAAGAGATTGCCCACCTGAATATCAGATATCAATTTCAACTTTATCCTTGTACTTGTTCCTGAGAAAAAAAGTCTTTATAGACAGACATGCAACAAAGTGATACTGTAGAGGTTCCTTTTTTCCTTTTGTGGTAAGGAACCCAAAAAATTAAACATTTAATACAAAATATCGATTTATTCATACAAAACTGCATACAAACGCTTTTAAAGCAATTTTATTTTACAAACCCATTCAAGTTCTTATTTTATATACCTCTGTCAATAGCTTGACTTATTCCTGCTATAATTTTATTCTTAAACTTACAATTCATGGATCAAACAACACAAACATAAATGACCTTACTATAAATAAGGAAATGCATAAAGACTAGTACTATACACAGGTATTATTTGCCTAGAAATACGATTTAAGTTTGTACCTTGAGGCCAATTAAGAAAAAGACATTAAAATAACAATTTATGAAAGTTGAAACAACAATCAAAATTTAATACTTTGAAAATTTGAAGAGAAAATGGTAATTGAGACTTTCAACTTGAAAACTTTGACAATAAATATTTATCACAATTTTGAACTGAATGTCATTACATTTTCGTTTTTCAAAATTTCCGTAGAATATGGTGATTTGTGATGAAACACTTGTGACTCAAAATTAACACAGCATAATCCTCTTTCAATTAATAAATTAATCATCATGTAATTATTTGAAATATTATTATCATAATTTAATTTAATTTAAATTCCTAATCTTCCGACGGTGCCACCCAACTCTGTATTTTGAAAGTATTCATACTTTATTGGTATATATTAATTCAAAACTTGATTCTTTTTACTTGTTTTAAATATATTACTTCAATTTCGAAAATACTGCATTCAAAAACACAAAATATGAATAAATTTATATACAAATATAAATAGACTAAATATATCAAAATTGAACAATAAAGGTACTTCTTAGATTAAAAACTAATAATCTGATGGCATGTTGAATTTAAAATTTGAGAGAAGTACTTCTTGAAATGATAAAATCAGCAATAAATTACATACATCAGACAAAACTTTTTACACTGTAGACTCATCTGATAAAAATAATAAATCTACATCAATTCAATACTATAAAAACTTCAAACCCTATATAATATTTACAATACGTATTGTGATGATTTGTTCTCTCTTCTAAAATTTTCGAACATCAATTTGCACTATATGATCATGGTAACAATCTCGATTTCGGGATTCATTTACCTATTTACAAATTAAAATGGTTCCCTCTCAAATTAAAAGTTCAAGGAGCGAGGCTTTAAACTGCTTGTATTCAAAAACTCATGAGCTTTCTCTGTCAGCTCGATTTGATCTTTAGTTCTTCCACAAGCAATATCCAACCATTTTGTATCAATCTGGAAAATTGAATCATCATTACTGGCGAATATCTCAACCTACTATGAAAGCTATTCACAAAAATCTTTTTCTTCAAAACAAAATCGATTTTTATACTAAGAATGAAAGGTTTTCAGAAATATTGCAGAGATATGAATGAAAAATCATAAGAAAAAGAAAGGGGAAAAATATACTTTTGCATTTTCTATAAGAGAGGTAAATTTCGAAAAATATTCAAATTTGTAGTTCTCACATTATTCTTGTTTCTACAAAACTGTGAAAAGATATATGCCCCATTTCGAGCCCTGAGTAGAATATTTTTTCAAACGTAAATATCTTTAAATCATTCGAATTAAGACGCCCTCAAGAATACATGTGGATAATAAACATGGACATTAAATTTAAAAGATACTCCAAAAAGTTCCATTTTTTCGAGTTATTCACAGCTAAGCGTTAAATCAATCCTTACTGCCATCATATTCCTATATATTAGAGATAAATGTTCTGACTCTGATTTGTGTTCCTATAAACACATTGTTTTCAAACTCGATATCCAAATGATATTATTAACAGATAACACAATAACATAAGCGAGAAAAAGCGGGTCTCACCTTGGGTACCTTGGGCCTTGCGTCTTCGAAAGTAATGCGCTTAGCAGCTGTGCTTTTCTGGGCCACTGGGACTCGTTGCTTATGGTGTAGTTGGGATTGGGAGCTGGCCTGAGCAGGACACTGCAGGGAAGAGGACATGAAAGCTACAATATACCACCACACAAACAACCACATTCTACATCCCCAAGTCTAACTTATTAATATCAATTTTTCCCACTCAGTTATAACTTATTGAATATAGGATTGAGTCATTTCTAAAGAAGTCAAATTTTCAGGCTAGTCATGAACCATTCACCAATCAAAAGCTGTTGAAGTACTTTCTTGTCAGCAGTAATATAGTTATTTTCACTACAATGTAAGTACTTATGTTCACTAGACAAATCCATATAATATCAATCCTTATATTGGCCCCAAAGAACTTGAGAATACAGAGGAGCACCAAAAGTTTCATCATATATTGAATAAATTCTAGAAACTAAATCCTACAAAAGATTCTAAAATCGAATGCTTCAGTGCAAAAAAAGAAATATACATAATAAAGAGAGTGCTTCATCTAAAAACAGTAAATTACTGCTAATTTTTGGCAATATATTTCACTGTCAATAAAAGAATGCATCTACTGAAAGTAACAACACAAATAACAAGAATAAAACTCAAAATCAACTGAATAAATAAACAAAAACGCACTTCGGTTAAAGTAATAATGATAATGCTTGAAAATGGTTGATATAATTTCAAACCATTCTTTCTCTAAGAAAATATTCGAGTAAATGTAACAGTTGAAAAGCAGAAAGATCTTGGTCGATAGTCTTTTAACTTCCAATTTTCATCAAAAACCTAACCTCTTAAGCATGCATCAGAATTACTATTACTAGAGTATTTATACTTGCGTTCTCTGTGCGATGGCTTTTTGAAGCTGCATAGAAGGTAAATATAACTAGGAAATTGATTAAATGATTTAGAGTGCTTTGGTAAGTGTGCCTGACTATTGTTTATAATAGACTAGTAGAATAAAAACATGCAAAGAAAGGAAACAACAAATAATTTCAAAAGAAAAACAACTATAAATAAAAATAGAATAAGGAAAAAAACTAATTCTAACAGCTTAAGCGTCCAAATTGAAAAGGGAATTTGCGACTTTTTTTCAAAAGTGATCATCATCGTAAAATCCCTTTTAAAAATTTTAAGCAAAAGAATTTAATTTTTTGAAGGAAATGGGAAAATTTTTTTGGGAAAAATTATTTGTATGAGGAATAGTTTCAGGAAAGGAAATGGTCATCTCCAAAATGAAACCATCCGTGTAGTACCTTGCTTGGGCCCACATGTAAACTATCTAATTCTGTCACACCCAAGTTTTTCAAAAAGGCTGGTGCCAAAGAATCTTCACCGAGGGTCTTAGTCTGAAAGGGAATAAGAAACAAATCATAACTAACCAAACAAAAAATTAATTTTGATAACGAGAGAACATATAAATACTGAAATTAAAATTTTCGAATTTATAAATTAATGTTTCATTCGTAGATGGAAGATTGGAGAAACCTCGGGAAGGATAATTCACACAGAGAAACACAATATAACACAAAACATGGATTTACAAACCAAACCGAAAGTTTTTATTTATTGTTAATCAAGAGCCAAGCATTAGTTAAACAAAGACTTAAAAATATCAGTTTTATTTACATTTTATTCCTTGCTCTAGGGTTATTTGTGCAACTCATTTCAAGATGGTCAAAATGTATTCAATAGTAATGAAGAAAAGAATTTGAAATAAAATGATTGAGAGAAGCAAAACAAATACAGCAAGTAATATTTGACCATCTTACACACATATGTTATAGATAAATAAATTAAGAGTACCTTGTGATCTCTCGATGATCCAGGTAAATCTGAAAGTTCAGTCACTCCTAACGTGTTTTTCATAATAGAAGAAGGGGTTGAAAATAATTCAGAGTTTTCTTCTCCCAAAGATCGACTCTAAAAATCGAAAAAATAAAATATGTAAAATGCATTAGTCTTGGAATCGAATAAAAAGAGTATTGCTTTATTTATTAAATTGGTAATTCTAACATTTTATAGTCCCTTTTAAGGAATATGAACCAATGATTAGATTAGAGCACTCATATATCACAAATTTAAATATTCAATGGTTGAAAATTAGAGTATTCTATGGGTTCAATGAATAAGAATAGCAAAGTAATAGTAAGGATATCAGAATCATGTCAACATTAGTGAAATGAATTGGAACCAAAATTAATTAATTGAATCTAATGATGTGTATTCTCAACACTTAATTGTTGATTTGATTCTATTTTTGTGTTAGTGATTCTATGATCTCAGAAAAAAACATCATTTCATCTGAAGACAAGAGGCTTACCGGAGTTTCGACTGCAAAAGAAATATCCGATGAATTCAATGGTGTAGGGGATGAAGCCCAGGAAGGAGCCAGAGCTTTTCGAACTCTCTTATTTGGCAGGACGTTTTCTTTACCAGCTGGTCCCAGCGCAGTGGCAGTCTTTCGTTTAATTGTCATATAACCACTGTCATTCTGCAAATTTACAAATAAATATTGGAACACAAAAAACACAAAAATATTGAAAGCTGAAAAAGAAATTATCCTAAATAAGAAATCCGGAAAAAATTGCAGAATTATATCCTAAATGAAATCTAACCTAGAAGACTATCGACTTAGATCTACATGCCCAAAATGAATAGCTGTTATTATCAAAGGATCTTACCGTAACTGCTGTACTGGTGTCAGTCTCATAATGAGATGAATCTTGATCCTTTTTCATAATTTCTGTGATATCCTCCAACCTAGTGGGCGTATCGGGAAGATTTGAAATAGGTCCAGACCTCTTTTCTAGATCTGCATATGCTTTTTTGAAAGGAGTTGGAGTACGAGGTGTATTGTTATAAGTACTCATCCTTCGGCTTGGGGTAGTAACTATTTCAGAGGTACTTGCTTCTGTTTCTAATCTGCGAGGCAGACCATTTGGTGTTGTTAACGGGCTGTAGTCCCGATCCTGAAAGATTAGATTAGAGAATTAATTTTTATTCCTCCCTCAATGCTTGAAGGAATTGCTTAGGACACTTAAGTGAAAACGGTACTTTGGTTCGTTAGGGTTTAATTATTAGTAGATTTTTTCGAATTCAGATCATCCCAAACCTATTACAAATTTCTTCGCTATAAGTGATGGATTTCAAAAAAAGGTAATTATAAAAGGTAATCAGATACAGTCCCATTGTTCTCACGTTTTTCTTAAGCTTTGAATTGCGATGAAAAAAAAATTCGCTTATTATATTATATAATTATAATATAGGACCGAAACATAACAATTTCTCTCAAAAGAAGAGTATGTAAGCTGCATAATCCCTGTGACTACGTATGGACTGGAAACCATGTCCATAACGAGAAAAATGTCGGAGCAACTTAGAGTCACGCAGAGAGAACCATGCTAGGGATATCATTACGGGATAAAGTCCGAAACGATGACATATGAAACAGAACCAAAATAACAGATATCAAGGAACGTGTGGCGAGCCTTAAGTGGCAGTCGGTTGGACATGTCGCTAGACAGGGTGCAGATAAATGGACAAATAAAACAACATTCTGGAAACCAAGAACAACGAAGAGAGGTGTAGAAAAACCCCAAAAAAGGTGGCTAGACGATGTGAAAGTCATAGCAGGAAAGCAATGGATGCCAACTGCTATAGACAGAAATGCATGGAAGAAATTAGAAGAGGCCTATATCCAACATTCGATGAATGAAGGCTGAAAAGAACCTGTTCTGCAAACTTTATACTATCTACTTCATTGCCCACAATTATTACCAGGAATTCTGGTAAGTACGAACTTTGTTCAAAAAACAATTCTATTTGCCTTGAAGAGAGGGTTCTTTCATTAATATCAATTTTGTTCTTTCAAAGTAAACTTTATTAGATATAATATACTTCTATACGTTGTTTTCCATCTTGAAAGCAATTGTGGAATTCAATTTCAACATTCAGCTTCTTGCGATTCAGTTCGCATCTTTTTGGCCATTGGCTAGAGGCACATTGGAATCAAATTACACGAAGTTTGGACGTAAAAATTCACGACACAAAGTAGTTGCTTTTTTCTCTTTTAAGAGAGTAGTTGCAACAGTGCACCTAAGAACCGAGAAGGTCGGAACAATACGCAATTAGACACACGATCAGTCCCCACCGAGTGTTCGAAGTACAAAAAGATGGTGGTCGGAATAGTTTGTGTTCGTATTAATCGAATTCGAGCGAAAAACTATCCAATGTGAGAACTGAATAAAAGTACAGAAGCCAACAATCTGTCCGAATACGATGGATGGAGAACATACAGGTAGTCATTTGGCAAAAAATTCAAACCCATGGTTTTTCACATTTTTTCATTTCCGCCGAATCGTTACGCGCAGATAGACTTTCTAATAAGTAGCACAGTGGAGAGCGCCTTTCAATGGTTAGTTCATCAAAGCTCTCGCAGAATGAACATCGTGAAATACACTCTGTGCAACAATTATTTGGTATCGCAACTGCTCTGAAATCTATCTCAATTCGTGTCCATCGTTATCCGTTCAAATTTATATCCCAAAATCTTAATACAGATTGTACTCTGTCGATCTTTGGGCCATGCGCCCTTTCTATAACCGTTACTCTGAATACTTTCTGTTTGTATTGGGTTATACTTCCAATATTCGCGACAATTTTTCTTACGTTTGTAGAACTTTACGCATGTACAGTCATGTTAACGACTGTACGACCCTATCTGAAGCGCTTAGTTTAAATGTAAGTTTGTCTTGCACATAAATGATTACCCAAAGGTCACTAACAATATTGCAAGTGTGGTAACAATATTGCAAGTGTGGTGAGTTCTTTATTCATTTTTCAAACAAACTTCAATGGAATTTCTTAGGTCTTTTCTATGATAATAAATCACCGAGCACAATAGATCACGTTCAACTTTATCGATTGTCAAATATAAACTAAGTATTCAAAACAACTATAATGTTGTAGATTCAATTGAATGATGTGTCCTACATTGTTGACAATCAGGCTTTCAGAATGTGAAAAATTCAAAATTTACATTCGCTCTTCAACAAACTTCATCTATGTATATATTTAGGTAACAATAAATAAATGTCTATTACTTACAGGTTTCAAAGTCCTATTTCTAAGAGGTGTTGACGCCTGCAAACTAATTCTTTTAACTGGAGTTGACGACAAGGCGGCATCAAAAGTTAAGTTTGGACTATTCAAGAATTGAGAAGGACTGAAAGGTAGTTGCTTAATAGGTGAGGATGCTTCTTTCACTGGGCTTTGTGGTATGGTCGGTTTCCCACAGTCCAACATCATATCACGGATATCCATATTCTGAAATTGATATTGTTTGAATGTTTTGAACATGTATAGCGTTGATTTACATTTACCTTTTCAGGAGATAAGCTTCCAGACTTTCTGAAATTTTCATCATCACTTTCTGTTCTCCTTCTACCTCTGATTCCTCTCCTCAAAATAGCCGGAATAAAGGTGCGTTGTTCATTGGAACTCGAAATTGCAGGTACTTCTGAATTGTGGTATTCGAAATTCGATGGCACTAACCCTAGACAAAATTATTTTTCATTTATTTCGAAAATAAGAAGAAAGATGTTCTCGATTCAGTTATCTGAATTACAGATTAGTATATTATATTGAAAATGAAAAGGTCTCGAAAAAAGAATGTTGACAAAGGAGATGGCAAAATCTCGAACATATCCCTGCCAAATTTATACATCCATACTTTAGTGATCCATTACCAGCTCAATAGTATGTATCAGGGATGTTACAGAGCTGCGACTCGAAGGTCGAAGCATAACGTAGCGGCGGCGTCCTGCGTAGACTGTTATGAGGGGTTTATACTTCATTATACAGGTCGCGCGGGGAATCCCCCTGACTCCCGCTACGTGTGCTCTATTAACAATTATTTTTTCACTTCTAAAGTTTGTTATGCACGCACACGACACTTTCATAGTTTATATAGACATTTATTCAAATTTTTGCGGCTTAATATCAATAAAAGTGATGTTTTTGTGTTGGACAATGAAACCAAAATCAAGTTGTTTTTGGAACTACTTCATTGAAGTTAATTCAGATTCGGCAAAGTGTAAACTGTGTATGAAGACGTATTCAAGAAAGGGAGGTACGACAACGTTGTTAAAAGGTCATTTAAAGTCTGTCCATTCAACTGAATAGCAACAATCAATAAAATTAGAAACTGAAGAGAAAAAAACAGCACAGGCTTCGACTTCGACGCCTCCTCAGGATGTTAAAGAACAAATTACTTTGAAAGAAACTTTGCTGAAGAATCAAAAATGGTGTACTTCTAATGCTCAATTTATGGAAATTGACAGATTGATTTCCGAAATGATTGCTTTACAAGATCTACCCTTCAATTTGTAGAAGCTATAGGATTTGGGAGACTTATGCAGTTCACTATGCCAAATTATCACTTAAGGGGAAGACATTTTTGTACTGAAAATATTTGTGGTCATTTATATGCAACATTAGCAAATAAAATTAAGGATTTGCTCACACAATTTGAAAAGATCTCATTTACAACAGACATTTGTACCGAACCAAGTTCAATGTGTCTTTATTGAGTCCGATAGCGCATGGCATAAAGAGATTTCAAGTGGGTAAAAGTTACTTTAAAATGCCACACATTTGACGGAAGGCATACAGGAGACCTAGTTCTAGAAAAAATTAACAGTATGTTGATGGAATGGAGCATCATAAATAAAAAAATTCATTGTTTGTACGCGACTCTGGATCTAATATGATACGAGCAATGAAACTCGGCGACATACCTGATGTCAATTGCACTGTACATCAGTTGCAATTGTATGTGCGAATACTATTAGATTGTGAAGAATTTAAAAGCCTTATTATCGAAATGCAAAAAATCTCGACGGATTTTAACCATTCACAAATAGCTCTAACTGAACTGCATAAAATACAAAGAGAACAACCCAACCAAGAATGTTCGAGTGTAATACAGGAGTGTAGTACTTGGTAAGTTGTATTAATTTGAGCATTTATTTTAACCTCGAGATTATTTGAATCAAAGATCTATCCACGCTAATACAATAAATTCAAATCAAATCACTAAACCGATTTTATTAAAACTTCCTGTGGTATATGCAGGCTGATTATAAGAGTGTATTTAGTTTTTGTCATTTATTCAATTTAAGTAATACTTTAAGTTTACGGATTAATTTCTTAATTTATTAACATATTGTTTATTCCGACGCAACGTTTCAAATACTCTACAGCGATCGCAGTCACAGGTAGACTAAGATGTTATTTGTCTTTACATAGAGTAAAAAATCAAATACCATCACCTAAAAAGCTTGAAAATTATAAGCGTTAATTAGTTTGATGAATTTATTGGAATAGCAGAATGTATATGTTGGAAAGAATGATTCAAATACAGGATTCTCTATGCCTGTACGCATGTAAACACAACATCTCTCAGTTTTCTCCTGAAGAATGGCTCCAGCTTAAAAAAAATAGCGACTATACTTCAACCTTTTGAAGAAGCGACAGTAACACCAGTATCTCATCGGTAATTTCACTTATACACACACACTAAAGCATACATTACACACTGAATACAGCAAACAAAACACAAATGAAAATTTAAAAGTATAATAAAATATACCATCGACCAATTAAATTCAAGATTTGCGGACCTTCAATCAAACAATTTCTTTACAATAGCTACATATCTAGATCCTCGCTATAAAACGAAATGTCTTCATGAAGTGATTAAAGAGAAGATTGAAACCGAATTAATGTCACTACTTGATGCTGCAGATACATCTAAAAATGAGGCTGAAAATATTGACGTTCCTGTAGAAAAACGGGCAAGAATGGAATTACCAGTAGAAGCTACCCATAGAAATGTCCAAACAATGTTGTCGAATATATTGAGTAGCGATGAAGACGATGATAATACCTCATCTCAAAATAGTGTAGTTTTTGACAAATTTGTTATAATGAAAAGTATACTAAATGAGTACAATAAAGAACAACGTATAAGTATTAATGATGATCTCTTATTGTGGTGGGAAATAAATCGAAATGCAAAATTCCAGCACCTTCAATCAATTGCCCGCCAATATTTGTCGTGCCCACCAGGCTTGGTAGAAAGCAAACAACTTTTTAGTGGAGCTGGCCTAATCTACGACTCGTTAAAAATTAGATTGGAATTTGTTCGTGAAGCATAATACACTACTTTTGGAGTCAATTCTTTTGATTTAATTTGTTTCAAAGCTTTTGTTCGTTTAATATAATATGCTACTTTGGGATTCTATTCATTTAATTTAATTTCTTGTTTATTTGGAAATATGACATTTTTTTCATTGTTTGTGTTTAATTTTATGATTAAAATGAATAAAATTTGACCTAATGAAAAAATATTTCTCCTTCCACCCCTTCTGACCCTGCCTCCGCCTTCGGTTCCGACTCCGATAAATCAAATTTAAAAACTCCAACTCCGCCTTCGGTTCCGATATAATGACTTCCGTTACATCCCTGGTATGTATGTATAAAATTTGGAAGATTAAAACAAAGCTAAATTTCAATAATTTACAATATTTCTATGATTCACAATTACATGTGGCTAGATTCAATATCATGTATGATATTTCATTATAACAGTAATGTTACAATTTTTATATATTTTACTTACTTGTTTTTATGAACACTTTGTTTTCGCCATTTGACTTGAGGGGACTATTGTAAAATCCTACATCGAAATCTGATATGGCTTCTTCATTTAATGGTGTCAACTTAACAGGACTATGTTGTTGACCATTGTACCCATTTATATTGGAGTAAGTTGTAAAATGTGATAAATTTGTACTTTGGGAAGATTGAGGACATGAGCTGCTTTCAAAACTACCACTAACTATAGTATGTGATGGAGTCAGAGGGCCTGGACTTGGAGTTGGTGCTCCAATGGACAAGCCTCCTGTACTAGATTGACTGCTTCCTTGATCATACAACTCGATCCAGTCCTGAAAACCAGAATGTACATGATTAACTGAATAATCTGTAAGATTCCTGAATAATTATAACTAAATATAATGATTATTATTATGAAGACAAGTACTAACATTCAAAGATATCAAATATGCAAAATTAAAATACAAATACTATAAAAAAATATCTGTTTTATTATATCTATTACTTATCGCTGTTGTTTTTTATTGTAATTTTTTGTCGTAATTAAGAGATTCATTATAGGGTTAATTCAAAATATTTTCTATAAAATGCTAATTATTTCACTTGAACACTTATCAAATAAATGTCACAACATAAATAAATTTAATAATCAGTATTGAATCCAATCCTGCTAATGCAGATATTTTATTCTTGGGAATCATTTAATACAATGAATTCAGTATGGACTTCCAAAAAAATTATATTGATTACAGAAAATTTAATATTTACTTTAACGCTCACTTGAAAATTAAAACTACTACTACTACTACTGCAATTTACAGATGGTTATGCATTATTGAAAAACCCACTGGTAATTCAGTGTTGCCGACAATGTTTTAACTCTAAACTGTAGTTTTAGAAAAGACTGAAACTAATAGTAATAATGTGAATATGCTCAATTAACGGAGATAATTCAGTGTATTATACCGAAATAAAAAAAATTTAAATTGAATGATTACTATTATCATACTCTGCAGAATCTGATATTTTCCAATGAAAAGATCTTTAATCAGTACTCACTTCATTGTAGAATTGCAAGGTCTCAGTTTTTAAACATTGTGTTTCGGGAGATTCTATTTGACTTGGTCCATAATTGTTATTATGGTACGATTGTCTAATTTGAGTTTTTCTCGTTCGAACCCTCCGCGAATCGCCATCTTGTCTGTATTCGTTTTCGTACTTTCGCCTCATTGTAGAATTCCAATGATTCTTGATAGCATTGTCCGTCCTGAAAAACAAAAATCCACATTAACAAAAATAATCTAAATAAAGGAAGTTGGACTTGTTCCAAACTAAAAGCCTTTACAAGGGAATTTGTTTATTTACTAAATTTTAAAGTTGAGAAATTCACAGATCAGATTTTGTGCTACTCAACTAAATTAACCCTACTAGATTCTCCTGTAAACTAAATTATTGTTACTGTAATTACTTCATGAAAATTCACTCAATGAAGTAAATCAAAACAGTAATTAACCAATTTTTTAGATGAGAAAAAATTATGATTTGAGTAAACGTTGATTCTTTTATGAAGCCGAAACAGTACACATTCTGCAGTTCATAACGGGGGATGTTTTCATGAATTATTTAAATTATACCCACCTTCCGGGTAGTAACTTTGCTATCTTGGCCCACTGATTGCCAAGAACTTGATGGGCCCTGTATATTATCTTGTCCTCTTCCTCTGTCCAAGCACTTTTTTTGATGTGTGGATTCAAGTGGTTGTGCCATCTTTCTCTGCACTGTTTTCCTATCCTTCCTTTTAAATGTCGTGCAATCAGCGTCCATTTTTTGGCTCCATATTTATTCACTAACTCTATCACTTTCTCATCTTCCTGAAACAAATATAAAAAAGATGATACTAATTGTTTAATTTTGATGGGAAAATGTTGAGTCTAAAGTGAATACTCAATGTCATTGTTAACGTGAAAATATATGCAGATAGTTAAGATCATTATATAAATCAGCTGAGGGATTGAAGTACACTTCTAGTATAAATCATATAAGACACTCTTCGAATAGGTATTCATTAAAATATATAAGAACACATATTTGATACTTGACGGTTGACAGAGCGACTATTTTTAGTTTTGAGGATTGAACCATGAGTGAAGTAAAAAAAAACTTTCAGTTCAAAGATATGTTACTTATGATCACGGAATCCAATCAAAAAATTCCTATGTCTCACGTTAGATCATATTATAAAAAGTTGTTCAGATTTCAGCCGAATCGGTTCAATAGGTTTTGAGATATCGGGTGCACCAGTTTATACTTATAGTCATTATACAAAAACAGACAAATTATTGGCGAGTCTCAATTTATAACAATGTATTTTCCTGATTACTGTTACTTTAATTATTCCAAAAGAAATTATGCCAAAGAAATTTTTCTTGAAAATATCATGGTGGAGTACCTGTTCACTAAACTTACATGCTCGTGAACTCCTTCTAGGCCAATTAAGGAATCGTAGGTGTTTCTGTTTTGTTAACACTAAAGGTATATGTGAGAGAAAAAACACAATAGTTGTGTAAGACTCGCGGAGTATGGGACACTAGATATGAATTGTAAGACTTGTAAGGACTTTTGAACACTTCAACACATCTTAGTTTATTTAAATGATACGAATACTGACTATACAAAACTAGGTTAATGGTTTTAAACAAAATACATCGACTTCCCAAAGAGTGGGAAGATATTTTTAGATGCAAATCATTGTCACTTACCCAAAAGTTGGGGGTACAGAAAACATCTCATTGGTTCGAAAGTTCTGATTTTCCTCCGAATTTTAATTTAGGATTATTCCAAGAAATGAACAATGAATACATTCTAAAGGACTCGATTTCAGATGTTGTCCCATAACCCAGATAAATTTAAATGAAAGACAAATTCCTTTTCAATATATAGTACACCCCATGTTGAGGGGGCGAGTTTAGGATAGGCTGAGTAAAACAATCATAAAGCATGTTCGTTCGTCACTCAAGATTCGGATTTAGAGAAATTATTGAACAGATGGGTTCATAAATTAAGAAATGGAGTTACCAAAATTGCAATAAATCAAAGTGAGATGTTCGTGAGATGATATACAAGGCTGTATTTAAATAATCAATAATTTTACTCTGTAATGAACAGTACCACTTGAAGAAATGATTATATAATTAAGGTATTGGTTTTCTTTTATATCACACCATGGTACGCTATACTGATGGCTCATATAAAGAACTGAACTACATTGTGGCTCTTGTTTAATAAAGAATTACTTTATAATTTACGAACTATCAAATATTCATCCTTAAAAGCTTTCTCTTGTAAATTCATTGCTTCATGAAAGCATAAATAGTATTTCCTCCATTTGTTTGAACCATCATTGAGTGAAAATAGAATATGAAATTTTGAAATAATGAAATATAATCGAGAGCAGAACACATAAATCATCTAAATATATGGAAACTAGCAAATAAATTGTTTGCACCGTATAGTTCTACAAATTCATTTAGATTCGGTACTTAATTTGAGTTGTTACAAAATGATTTCTTTTGATTATAAGCAAATAAAATCTTAATAATAACTTTTTATAAAAAGAAAACAAACAGTTATCAAGAATTATGAACTGATTATTGTCCTAGTTCTATCTGAAATCACAAGTCTTTTAAAATCATATACATTTCTGTCTGAATCATTGAATTACAATTATCTAATTAAATATCAAAAATCTTTACGTGCCTCGAAAAATTGAGGGATGTACGTCACTTTTGATTAGTTCATTCATAAAATAGGAAACCAAATCCTAATCAGTTCGTATAATATGTTTGGATAGTTTATTCTGCGAAAATGAATGGATTAGTTCAATTTCATAGCGATATATGATTTTCTAATTCTGATATTTTATGGAGAATAATAATAAATTAGTACATGCAATTCGCTATATCAAAGCAAAGTAATTCTTAAAATTTTATGTAAACAGGATATGACTTCACAATCGTTCGTTTGATCTCTGCCGAATATGACATTGTCCATGTTCAAAGTCAAAGAATTTGTTTCAAATATTCAAAAGAAATGAATCAATAATATAATCCTTAAATGATTAATAATGTTGAATTTACATATTTTGTGAAACATACAATTTGATCCGTGAAATCCGGTTTATTAGATTATTTCTAATCTCTGACCAGAAAAGGTTACATCCAATGAAAGTATTCGTAATGTTCCCAGAAAAATGAAAAGGCTTCACAATAAAAAATGATAATCATCACTGTCTATGAAATTATTAATCCTGTAGGAATTTAGTTCATACTCATACCGGAATTTTAGTAAATGAAAAAATTAAAGGTTGGGTATGAAAGTTATTTTCCATCCCGCCCTTTCTCGTAAAAGCGGAAGATGTCATTATCGGAAGTTATAGTTCAAAAGGCACGTCGTAACATATGTCAATATATTCCTAAGTCTGTTATTTCTTCATGAAAGAATAGAAACCAGATGGCGGAATAAACGGTAAGTCACGAAGGGCGATATACACAAATTGCCGAATGTGTAGAAGTTAGTCACGCTGAATAACAATTGTGTGAAAAGTAGAGATATACAATATGAAGCTAAGTTTAAAATAAAAAATCCAAGGAAGATAGATATAGAATTCAGGATTAAGTTTACTGGAAGCTACAGTATATAGGTATAAATTTACACCTAAAACTATTACAATATAGATAACCTACTTGAATAAAAACCTTCGCATCCAGCTCTGTCATACTAATATACCGGGTGTCCACGCGAGATGGCACATTGAAAATATATGGAGAAAAGGATGACCGATTGGAGAAATTTTTTGTTGTTGTCTTAAATGTTATTCGAACTAAGATTCGAAAATATTTTCAATACTTGGCACTTCCGGTTATACCGGAAGTTGACACCATCTTTGTTTTTTCAAATGGCATAATGTATAAATAATAATAATAATAAAAATAATATTCGTAGACATATCAGGCGAATAGGATGGTTGTTCGATGGTATTTGTTGAGTTTTTGGTCAGAAACTCATGCACAATGATAGCCTTGTGAGATGTTGCATTATCTCAAACCCATGTCTCATCGCCAGTTACAATGCGTTTTATGAATATGTAGTCGGAATTGGCTCGTTTTTAAGCATCCTTTACGCAATTCAAATTTTGAAGAAAATTCAGGGCTTTTGGAACTAGTCGAGCGCAACGCGTTTCATGCCCAAACAATCGTTTAAAATGGTAATGGTACGAATTGATTTGTGACACACAGAAAGTTCATTGCCTACCTCTCTTTAACTTAAATGATGATTTTAATTACCATTTCCTTAACTTTATCGATGTTAACTTCAGTTGAAGATTTTAATTGCCCACCAAAGCGAGGCAAATCTTCCACCACATCTCGGCCGCTGTACCACTCATATGTACATGTTTTTAATGAAGTCGAAACACGAAATTCCATTTGCAATACAAAATTTGAAACAAATTCTCTGTTCGATATTTTTATCCATAGTAAAAATCGCCAAACACACTTGTAAGAACTAACAGAATCGAGCCCTGTGAAGAAACTAAATGGCAGATGGCGTTCAAACTCAGGATAAAAAACACTAACTTAACCACAACAAAAGTTTTGACAATTGTTTCAAGCAGCTATTTTGAATAATCACTCACCGGTACTTTTTGACAGAATGTAAATCAACCTTACTATTTCAATGATAATCTTTTTTCCAGCAATTTTTTCAATTACAATGGCAAAAACTTGCTGTTTTACTGTAATCTATGGTCAATGATTTACTATCCCTATTTCTATCAAAATGTTATCTATAGAAACATATAATATATAATTATGGAGATCATGGAAAGGTTGTTTGTTTGTTTTTCCTTTAACGTGCTCTATTTCTGCCTTTCGGCTAATGACACGCCGGGGAATTCTGTCACCTCACTAACCGGGAATTTTGCCGAATCCCTCTCGTGTCGAGGGAAGGGATCTTTAATGTCCAACACATCTCTGTTAGACAGGACCGACGTCTTTACATCTCCGAAAGATGGACACTCAAGCGATTCCCAGAATCCGAAAAATCGCACCGACTTTGTGGGGATTGAACCCAGGTAACTCTGCGCAGAAGACGAGCATCGTATCCCCTACGCCACCGAGCCGGCTGCATGGAAAGGTTAGCCACAAGCGAACGAAGTTTTTTTAGAATGGCTACTACTCGAGCGATTAGAGAAGCGAGGATCATGCATTCTAGTTCTTGGTTCATAGCATTTTCCTTCAGCCAGTAACATGACCCCATGATATATATATATATATATATATATATATATATATATATATATATATATATATATATACAGCATTTTGCGTAAGATAATTACCGGCCCATCAACCGCATTTCTCAAATGACCAAGAGTTGAAAACCTAAACTCGTCAAGAGTTGTCCTTATGAAAATAGAAGAAGTCAGTTTCCGTCTACAGCTGCAACATCGCATTAGTTGCTTGGGGACATTACATTTTTTAGTTTTTAGTGTTCAACAAATGATATAATTTTTTGGTACTGAATTACGAGTTTTATGATTATTTTCAAAAACACTTGTTTTCCTGTTCTACCTTGTAGTCAAATTCAAACTCAAATTTGTAGTTTTAAGAATCTAGATAATCGGGAGAAACGGTTGTTATAGGGATATTTAGGGCTTCCTCATTGTAACCACTGAAACTGAAGGATAGAAATTGGAACCTTTTTCTCTCATTTTCCAAAGTAAAATTTCATAATTATCACAATATAGGGAAAACGGTGAAAAATAATATCAGAAGTGTGAAAATTACTAGTAACGAGTATTTCCTCCTCTTGCATTAATGACTTCTGGGAGGCATATTGTTGAGTAAATTTAGAATACCATTTCGAGGAATATTATTTCACTTATACTGCAACAGTTCTCTAATTTGCTGCAAATTTTGCAGTTGGAATGTGTGATTTAAATATCCGAACTAAGGACAGGACACTCAAAACGCCTGATTGCCCTTTCATTCCGATATTCCGTAGCGTTTCTGGCTGTATGTAGCCTAGCATAATCTTGCATATAAATGCCACCATCGCCCATATTTATCATGAATTGTATTGCATGGTCTTCATCGATGAAAACCAACTGTGTAAGCCATCTCTCTCAAACCATAACCGACCCACCAACAAAAGAAAGCTTCTCATCAATACAAGCTGAAGCGTATCATTCTCCAGGTTTTCTCCACGCTCTTTGAAGCCCATCCGAACCCTTGAAGCAAAAACGGGATTTATCAGACAACATAACCTTCCTCCAGTCTTTATTATTCCGCCAAGTGATTTCAGGCAAAAGCAAATCTTCCAACTCTACGTCTATGCTAAAATGATAGATCTGCAGCAATTCTCCTACAACTGAATCGAAACCTCCATGACAGTCCATTTACTAACATTATTATTCCTCACTTCTCGTAGATTCCGTCGTGGTTATCTCTTTGGGTAGTGATTTTTCTTCGACTGGAACCTGGCCTTCTGATTAACAATCCTATTACCTGATACCGGTAGTTCACTTTCTAAACTGCACCAAGACTCTTTCAATTGTAGCTGTTTTACGTTGTCTCCATCCGTTTTGTAAGAACGCAACAATTCTTCCTACAACAATAACATCCAAAGACACTGCGCGACTTTAACAAACTTCATCATTTGGATTACCTGACGGAAATGGTTGAAAACTCAAATAGAATCGCCAAATTTCGACTTTTCAATGTAGCAAAAATAAAGCTAATTCGACGGAATGAAATGAAATTCCTATTTTTCAAAATGAATATAAACGATAAGGAAACTGAAGGATGTTAAGAAACAGGAGAAAAAATTGTAATGATTCCATCTATTCTCAGAGATTTTTCAATTTCACAATAGAGATTAAATCAATGATTTGAAATTTAAAATATTGTTCTCGAGTCAAGGACAGTCGAGAACACGCTGTGTTTCATACATATTATAACTGACTTCTATTTAAATCAGCTGATTCAACGTCCCATCGAGACATGAATTTCAATTACAAAAACCATATAAATAATCTTTGAAAGAAACAAATTCCATCACTAGATTCATAGAAAAAATTAACGTTAGCTGAGCAATTATGATAATTGAAATAGTTTTATGGGTTTACATAACTTGTGGACTTAAAGTTATTTCAGATAAGTAAAGCTGTATTACTCATTCTTCCACCAGTACGACCTTGACAATTCAAGAAAATTCGCGCGTAAAGAAGAAATTATAGTCTTCAACATTATAATACATACTGGGTATGCATTTAGTACGTCATTGTAATTCAGATTTGAATATCCTCATTGAGAATATGATTGAAATTAATTACGAAGGGTTCCGAAAAATTCGTTTAATTATTAATTAAAAAAGGTAGTACCATCTGAGCTCAGAACCGTTCTAAAACGATCAAGCGCAAGCGTGTTTCACTGAAACCGTACTCGCTTTTTGGGGTTAGAACTTGTAAGTCGCTTGCGCAGTCACTTCATCTATTACATTTACCATTAACACTGTAATCATAAATTAATTGGTCTTCTTCATGCTATTTTTTTGCATCTAAACAAATAACATGGTTTATTTGCTCTCATTATTGAGTTCATTAATAAGTTCTTATTTGCATATTTAATTTTATCATTCTACTATAATATAGCAGATTGAATAGTGACGACAATGAAATAAGTACTGATACTGATGATGAGCCGAGCGGAATTGACGAATTGAAGTTTCTAACCAACAAATACCTGCAAAAAAGTCATGAATAGAAATGTTTGTTGCTCAAACTGGACAATTGTGGAATAGGAGGAAATTTGAATCTCTATCTAAATGCGTACATGTCTGACAGGAAATTCATGGTTAGAGTAGGATCCTCCTACTCATCATTGAAACCTGTGTCGATGGTGTTCCACAGGGATCCGTCTTGGGCCACTTTTGTTCTTAGTCTTTGCTAGTGATCTTGCCGCTCATATAAAAAGCTCTAAATCCTTCTTTGCTGATGATGCGAAAATTTATTCTAACCCGCTGACCGACCATGACAAACTTCAGGCCGATTTGAATAGCATTTCCAAGTGGAGCAAGGATTGGTTGTTGCCTTTGAATAGTGCAAAGAGTGTTGTGCTCCACGTTGGCAGAAATAACCAGGGTCCCGTGTGGTGTCCGGTGTTGATTCGTAACCAAGCTTTGTTGGAAAATGTACAGCGGCGCGCCACGCTTATGACATTTCGCTCTGTGAATCGTCCTTCGGATGAGGAAAGACTGAGATTATGCTTGACGAATTTGTTTTCTTCATTTTGCTTGTCATCTTTCATGCACCTGTAACGTTCACATACATTTCCTTATTCGTTATTGTATTGGGCTCAATAGGACCTGTCCTAAGCCCTTATCTTTCTTTAATAATAATAATAATATGTTTTCTTTTAATGCACCAGCTCTGGCACTCCAAACATTAGTTAAAACGTTGAATGGCAGATATGTGTTCTTTTGAGAGGAGAAAGTGATTATTATAAGCAAGTGATGATGACGAAGGAGACCATACACATTTCCTTGCCTTTCAAAAGAAGAGAAATGTAGAGACTGAATGGAAATGGCAAAAATTTCCACTTTCCCAAATTATTGTTATGCAACTCTCTGGAATAATGGGAGTGGCTAAACAAACTAAAAAAAATATATGATTATTCCATATCAATTCAGTCGACCTAGAGATGCTAAATTAACAGATCTCGTTTAAATTGAAACAGTTAATGGCTTGTTGTATCTAGCTGGAGTCTACCATGTAAATGTTTGGATGAACAAGGGTCAGAAGGTACAGAGGTTCAGGAAAACCATGAGTTTAGTCGACCGTTTATCTGGCAAAAATCGTATTCTTTGGGCAACAACTTGACTATCGATGAGCAGCCAGAAGCATTTAAAGAATGTCGCCTGTTCCGACAGTACATTCTAAGCCAGTCAAGTATAGAATGAAAATATTTGCTCTCTTAAATATTATATCGAAAATTATTGTGTAAAACATAGATGAAATGAAAGACTTTTGTCTGATTTCCACAATGTTTATTTATGAAACACACGACCGGTCTCGATAGTTACTTCATTTTCAAGTGTCTAGAACTAATAGTTGTAAGAAAGAATGAGCTAACTATACCTATTTTAAATGTTGACTTTCATATCTCAAGAGAACCCACAGAACAATTCATTATAGAAATCAAACAAAAATTGGAACAATTGAATTATCTAGCACTTTCAGAATGGGACAAGAAACTTATTCCAATAAACCCTCGATCTCCTAAAATATACAGTTTTATCAAGTTCCACAAAGAGGAAAATTTCGCCAGGCTGGTTGTATCATACATACATATATAAACAAACCAATAAAATTAGTAAGCTTCCTACGCCACACTCACCAACTTTCATCTGCAATACACAATTTTGAATTCTATAGAACTGATAGATAAACTTTCGACACCTGAAAATTTTCATTTCAAATCTGTTTCTTTTGATATAAAAAATATGTACCCAAACATTCCAAAAGATTGATGTCCGCCTTCTATAAAAGAAATATTTAGTCAAAATAACACTTCACCACACACTATAGATGAATTTTGTAATCTTTTATAGGTCTGTTCGTCATGAAATTATTTCCAATTCGAATCAGAATTTTTCGAACAAAACTCAGGACTCCCCATGGTATCTCCACTCATCCCCTTATTAGCATAAATTTTCATGAACAATCTTGAATAATCTAAACTTACTAAGTTAGCACTTTTTGGTACATTGATGATATTCTTGGATTTTCGAAGCTCAAACAGACCAATAGTCCAGTTTTTACATTTTCTGAATAAAATGCATAGTAAAATAACCTTCACTGCTGAAATTAAAAGCAACAATTCACTAAATTTTCTAAACACAACCATCACTAAACTCAATAATGATCTTACATACAACATAAATTACCCAATTTTAATTCAATCGTTCATAGAGGAGCCTTTTCCATTCGCCTATCCATAACAGACTTTAATACGGAAATCAATATCATTAAGAAAATGTCATCGAATTCCATTTATATTTCAGTCACCCACATTAACAGTATTATTAAGGGCAAAGAAGAAAAACAAATCCCTTAATTACTATATTCCATCATAGAAAAAATAGAAAATGGAGATGCGTGACTATCTTACATTAGCCCCTTCTCAAATAATATCTGCAACTATGTTTGCAAATTTGATTTAACAACGTCCTTTTCCAGTTGTCCATACATAAACAAATTACTTTTCAATGCCAAACAAAAAACTAATAAATTCAAACAGTCTGGAATATACAGAATTGAAGGCAATGTAACTTACGTAGGAAAAACAGGTGAAAATTTTAAATGTAGATTCAAATAACATCTCCCCTCACATAACAAATCTGTAGTTTTTGATCATATTGAATTAACAAATCACATAATTACAATAGATAACTCTCCACGAATTCAACACAGGGATGACAATGAATCTGTTGGTGAGTTTGGAAATTAACAAACTTTTCAAAAACTCAATATTCACCACTCTCAATAGTCAACTAGAAATTAATCATTCCCCACTACTCAATATTCAAAATAAGTATAGCTAGCACATTCTTCCTCATGACTAAGTATTAGCTCTAGACACTTGAAAATGACGTTACTGTCGAAACCGAATGTATGTATCAAAAATAAACATTGTGGAAATCAGACGAAAGTGTTTCATTTTATTTAAATCAGAATGAATTTCCATTAAATACATTATTCTGTAACACCTAATAAAAACCAGAAGACAACTATATAAGGGGCAGTTTTTTTGTGCACAGTGGAAGTTTGTTTCCGATAATAGTTTTTAATTGGTTTACATATTTCAAACGTTAAAACTTGCCTGATACAAGATAAATACAGACAAAATTTGAAATGCGCAAATTATTTCGTCATTCTAAACTCGACAGATCCCTAAAAAACGATTCGAGGTATCAGAAATGAAGAGTGAAGACCCAAAAATGCCTCGGTGTCGACAATTTATAACAGGTTCTCCGACCGCCTTCCAGTGCGTTACGGTCAACTGAACACTCCCTCTAGTCTTCATAAGTCATGGTGATTTCTCATACTCGGAATGACTAAAGGAAACCACCACACATCCGATACAATTCACTAGAGAATTTTATATATAGATGGATACAAACAAAAAATGATCTAGTTTATATTTTTGGAATCCAAAGAGTAAAATATAAAATGCAGGATGTTTTCAAAGTATTCTTGAATACTGAAATGGGCGATACGTTCATATAAACGTAGCTCCAGAAAAAATTCATTTTCTTTACAAAAGGTGGCAAATTTGGAAAGAATCGGTTAGTCGTAATTAATGTATTAATCTTGAGTGAATTTTTTTTTTAAATGCGGCTGATATTTAAGGTAACAAGGGACTAATTTAGCCTTAATATTAGTTCAAACTTATTAAGTCCAGTAAAGTCACAGAAAACTCGCTAACCAATAATTTGTTGTGCGCCACTGATTTTTTACGTTTCGAATTAAGCAACTTGAAATATAACTTCTTTGGTTCATGAGTATTTTTGGTATCTCGATTTGTTTCCAGAGACAGAGACAAAGTTTCGACTTATCTTCAAACAAAACTCTCTCCCAGTCAGATTCTAACCAATTGACATGTTCCTGTCAACATTCTTTCAGGCTGTTCGATGTGATACGGTCAGAACTGGGCTTGGAACTGCAGCACCTCAACCAAATTCCCTTAGAATTGGGGTGCTCAAACGGTCGACCGCGATCGACCGTTTGAGCACCTACCTTCAAAAAAAATTAAAAAAATATGATCCAAAATGCCCTAAGGGCGCCAAAATCCTTTTTTGCACACAAGCGCCAGTAGCCCTCACGGGGGCCCTAGTGCTTTTGAATAGATCTCGAGAAGAAAAAAATTTTTAATAAGTAGGTAACTGAACTACAAAAATTTATTACATAATAAAATAACACTAATTCATCTAAAACGTATCATTTTAATAACGATTGGGAGGAAGAATTTTTCTTATTTCTTTTGTATGGTGAAAGAAAGTGCATTTGTGTTATTTGTCGTTAGTCAGTTGCAATACCTAAGCGTTGTATCTTAGAGAGGCATCATAAAACGGTTCATAAAAACTATGAAAAGGATTTTCCGCCACAGAGTGAATTAAGAAAACGAAAAGTACTTGATATCTTGTTTGAAAAAAGAACAAACCATGTTCACAAGACCAGCCAAACAATCTAAAGCTGCTACGATCGCGTCATTTAAAATATCTAATATATTGGCGAAACACAAGAAACCATTTGGAGAAGGATCGGTTGTCAAGGAAGCATTTATTGAAGCGGGTGAGACTTTATTTGGAAATTTTACAAATAAAACAGAAATCATGTCTGCTATTAGAGAACTTCAGTTATCTCGTCCGACTGTCACAAGGCGTATTGAAGTCATGAGTATTCATTCATCATTCCTCTGAGGAGAAATACCCGTGGCGAAAATATATATGACGTTTTCTTCAATTTTGTAAAAAACTACAAGCTACCAATATATAAATCAGTTTGCATTACAACCGATGGAGCAACAGCAATGACTGGAAACTAAAGCGGTTTTGTGGCATTGTGTCGAGCTAATGGAGATTTTCCTTCATGTTTTCATTCCATTGCATTATACATCAATTTTTGTTTTGTGTTCAAAATTTTTAAACACGGAGGAAATTATGGGCATTGCAACAAAAATTGTGAATTCCCTCCGTGCACGTAGCTTGCAACGGCGGCTGTTTAAGTTGCAGTTGGAAGATAGGGACTCAGCTGAACACACTGATTTAGTTCTTCACACGGACGTCGCAGAAAATTCCTAGAATGGTTTCAAGAATTATTGCCCGAAATAACAGCTTTTCTAGACGAAAGAGGTGATAACACTCAGATGTTGAAAAACGAAAAATGGCTGACTGATTTGGCATTTTTGACTGACATCACAATGCACTTTAACACCATTAACTTGGAGCATCAAGGTAAAGGAAGAACTTTTATTGAGATGATTAGCGCAGTAAACACATTCAAAAGTAAATTGCAACTTATGATAGATCAACTGAAAAGAAAGGATCTGAAACATTCCGTCTTTGAAAGCAAGGATTCCTCAGTTGACTTATGATACGTATGAGGCTGAATTATCAAATATTTTGGGACAATTCGAAAAGCGTTTTATGATCGCAGTAATTTGGCAAATATAGCATCATTTATGAGTTATCCTTTTTCATGTAAAAACATTGAGGAATTAGCTACTGAAATAGCAAGTCAGTTTAATATGAACTCTGTTCTGTTGAAAATGAGCTGGTGCAGATTATATCAGATATACATTTCAAAGCTACAGCATCGGATACAAATTTCTGGTGTTCTCTATATCTGAAGATAAATAACCGAATCTAAGGCAAATCGCCTGCAACTGAATGCAATGTTTGGGTCAACTTACTTGTACGAGTCTGCATTTTCAGAAATGAAGATAATTAAGTCAAAATATCGCAATCGACTAACTGAAGATCATATGTCATCATGCTTGCTATTAACACTCAGTGGTTACGTACCATCTTATGAAAAGTATGCTGAGGACATGCAGTGCCACGCTTCAACATCCAAAGTCACTCCTTAGTTAAGTTCAACGCCATATCTAACCAATACATTCGCAAATATATATATATATATATATATATATATATATATATATATATATATATATATATATATATATATATATATATATATATATATATATATATATATATAAATAAAAGAAAGCCTCTGACACTACTCGTTGGTACATTTATGTCATTGTCTGATGATGCTATAGTTTGTATATATATGGGCAACTCGTCAGGGTTCAACCCCATATATATATATATATATATATATATATATATATATATATATATATATATATATATATATATAGATTTTCAAAGGAACAGTTTATAATGAGGAAGTAAAACACAATTGCTTGCTACACAAAAATCATTCAAACTGTTATTTGTTTTGGATAACCAGATGTTAAGATGTTACCCTGTATTTTTGCATTATAAATGGAAATAAGCTTATAACTCTAAAAACCTACCCTTCATCCTGAATTTTACAATAGCTATTATTAAGGAATTTCATAAATACGTAGTGTTAAGTAAAGAAAGTACCCTTCCATTTCTATATTCTTGTCTGTTCACGATCACTCAGTTTCTTACTTTCGTATTTGCTAAAAAGGCTCCACAGAATTTCTGAATGTAGAAACTATTTTTGTTGTTGTTATTATTATTAAATTTGTTGACGTTTGACCTACAAATGTTTCAATCTCCCGACAAGAGGAGCATATGTTCGGAAATATCAGGGAAAAACATGTGTTAATAATTTGCCTATACAAAAAAAAATTTTGAAGTATTGAAATTGTGCGTTAATTTCTTGAAGCAGTGTATAACATAGTGAGGGCTTCGTCAAACAATTTTTCCTGGAAAACATCAGTACATTAAAAATAGTATACTCGTTCGTAAACAAAAACTATATAAAATTTACTAAAACTTAACTTGGTTGGTAAAACAGTAGTTTCCAAAATATATATCTGATTATAATGAAAACTAATGATAATCGAGAGAATGAGGATCAGCAATTTTCAATATCATGTATGTAGTTCATATTTTTCCTTGGAAACCAGTTTATTGCAATTTAAAATCAGGTCGAGGTACTTGGATGTAACTTGAATGAGTGACAAAAATATTAATCGTTCTAGTTGCAAATTAAGGGTGCATTGAAAGATCTCTTATATCTTCATAACGTAAGAATCGCAAGCACACAAATCACTGAATAAAATTCCAATTAGACTTCGACAACAGGCTATTCATGACGACGTGTAAAATACAAGTGTAACTCTTTTTAAAACTCATACAACTGCAGGACAACCCTGAAATTCTTAGTGGAAGGGGGCAATGATCCTACAAGAGAATTTTTCGTAAACATTGCTTGTAAGATTACGCAATACATATACACAAAGGGTACGGTGGGAACCAGTTTGCCCCTCTTTCTCCAGGACTTCTATGAGGGTTCATTTCCTTTGTCTGGCGCGTCTCCACGCTCTAGCTGGCAAGAATAAGGGGAGAAACATCGAATTGTCGACTGACCCATCATGCTTGTTTTGCAGACCATCACTTGAGATTCTTGAGAACTGTTGTATATCTACGACATGATCTATTTCGGAAAATTGGGGTCGAAAAATATAAACAACTACCTATAGTAAGTTGCTACCGTGTTGCAACTATTTACTTTGAGGGGTGAATTTTAGATTTAGATTTTTCTAGGAAGTAGGTATAATACCCATCTAGAAAATAATTTCAAACGAAAATTGAGTTTGTTGTTTATACTTGATGACTTTAAAGTGTTCTGATGATCTTAATTCATTCAAAGAATGATCCTCTTCGAATCCACTCTGTCATCTGCATGATCGAATCATGATTAAACCGAAATACAAAGTGTCCACACTAAAGGGCCCATTAGAAGTATCTGGGGAACGGATCTATCGATCAATTTCAAATTGATCGATAAATCCGATGCCAAGCTGATCTACAATTTACAATTGTTCTCAGAGCGGTACAACTTTCGGTTATACTACAACTTTGCTATTGCAAATGACATGGTGTTCTTTTTATTTTTTCATAAGAGGGCATCCTTTTTCAAGCATACTCAATACCATAGAGTAATGATTTTTCCACAATTTTCGGAATTCAGAAATAGAGCCCAAAAAATTTAACTCCGAGTTGAGTGTTACATAATAGTATGTCACTTCTTGAGGGGGTAAATCTACGTGCAATTTCAAGAAAAAAAGGTCATATAAACATAGGTCCGCAGAAGCTTCGTTATGGAGCTACAGGGTGTTGAAATTTCCGGAAAAAATTAGTTTTTTCTTCAAAACTCCTGCGGTTTTTGAGATATTCAGCCCAAATTTGGAATGCAAGCTATTTTTACAGGCTTCATCATTACGCGTTCTAAATTTTAACTAGAATCTACAAGGTATTTTCTTTTCTGGAGCCATGTCTGCTTCATCCCTTTCAAACTTGTTTAAGTACGCCACTGATCAGCGTACAATCTATTTTCGTCATCTTCGTTCAATTTAGAAACTTTTTTGGCACTTGTAACACCAGACAGTTGAACATTTTCAAATATCCACAGAAGGTTGAGGGAAACTGGTTCTTTTACTGCAAATAATCATTTAGAAGGTGCAACTCAAACTATGAGAACTACAGATATTGAAGTTTTGAATTTTATTGATTTGAATCCTCATATGAGTACAAGAAAAATTGGAAATCAGTTGAATATTTCACATGTTCTAGTTTGGAGGATTCTCCGCGACTTTTTATTGTACCCGTTTCATATTCAACGCGTCCAAACTCTACTTCCTCGAGATTTTCCTTCAAGACTGAATTTCTGCCGATGGTTCTTAGATAAAATTAGAGAAAATGCTCATTTTGATAGTGAAATAATGTTCACAGATGAAGCTAACTTTTCGAGAACTGCTATCACAAATTTTCACAATAATCATTAAAGAACAATTCTCACTAAATGTCAGAGTAGGAATTGGAAATTATTTGATTTTTTTTGCCTAACAGACTAAACGGTCCCGCTTATCGGCAATTTCTTGTGGTTCATGCATGACGGGGCACCAGCACATTTCAATGGAGAAGCTTGGGAATTCTTGAATAATACATTCAACAACGGATGGTTAGGTCGGGGTGGGCCAGAACCATGGCCTCCTAGATCTACAGACTTAAATAGTTTAGACTTTTTCTTATGGGGATATCTCAAAAGTTTAGTTTATACCACTCCAGTGAACACTGTAGAAGAAGAGGCCTGTATTCTTGCAGGTGGAGGACACTTCCAGCAATTTTTTAGTTTTCAATTGTTCTTTTCTTAGTTTCATATTGAATAAGTATAAGTTGAGTCTCAGAAGACGAGCTATTAAAATAAAAGCAAATTTTGGGCATACCTATCGAGTACTTCTATTATTTTTTTATTTAGCGAATAACATAAAATTCAAATAATTCAAATTCAATGAATTTTCACTCGAAAACGGTTGGACATACCATTACAAGTGTCAAAATAGTTTCTAAATTGCACGAAGATGACGAAAATTGATTGTACGCTGATCAGTGGCGTACTTCAAAAAAGTTAGAAAGAGCAAAAGAAGACATGGCCTCGGAAAAGAAAACACCTTGTGAATTTCAGTCAAAATCTAGGACGTGTAATGATGGAGGCTGTAAAAAATAGCTTGCATTCCAAATTTGGGCTGAATATCTCAAAAACTGCAAAAGTTTTGAAGAAAAAACCAGGAAATTTCAACACTCTGCAGCTTCGTGAGGAAGCTTTTGCGGACCTATGTTTATAAGAACTTTTTTCTTAAAATTGCACGTAGATTTACCGCCTTAAGTTGTAACATACTTTTAAGTAACACCCTGTATAACTTTTATTTAGTTTAACGAGAAGTGTTACTTTTTGAGGGTAACGTACTTCTCGATGCTATTTTATACACAGAATGTTCAAAAATCTCTTGTCAACTCAATAAAACTAAATTGTCCATATTTTTCAAATACGGCTCCCTTATTTTTACTTTCTTAAAACCGTATTTTAAATTAGTATTGATGGGTATTAGGTATCCCTATACCTAAAATTATCATGCACATCATAAAAATGAAGTTTTCGCCAATCGATGGGCCAAATGGTACAACGTGTGGTTCAAGGATATCTGCGATGTATCTGGCCGCTGTCATTCTTCCATTAATCACTAGGGCTAACTCAGTTCGACCATGGAAAGAAATGCCTCCCCACACCATGACTGAGCCTCCTCCGAAGTTTTCGGTTTGCCGGATATTGCATTGCTGAAACCGTTCCCCAGGTCGTCTGTATAAAGGCATGCGTCTATCATTTGATACTAGACAGAACCTGGACTCGTCGGAAAAGAGAACATTCGACCATTCTGGAATACCCCAATTTGCATTTCTGGAATACCCCAATTTGCATTTCTGGAATACCCCAATTTGCATTTCTGGAATACCCCAATTTGCATGTTCCCTCGCAAACTGAAGTCTTGCAACTCGATGCTCTCTGATGAGACGCGGGCCGGTAGAAGCCACCCTTGGTCTGATATCGTCTTCTCTGAGCCTGTTCCTAACAGTTTGCAATAAAATATGCACATTTCTGGAAAGTGCAAGTTCATTTTGTAGCATTCTAGCCGTACAGTACCTATCTCTTAGTGCAGTCAAACGAAGCCAACGGTACGTTTCGTGGTACCGATTAATTGCTCTTGAAATAAAGCTTTAGTTAACATTCAACAAGTTAGCCACGTAACGTTGGCTTCGCCGCTCCTTTAGAAGTGTTACAATTCTTACCACTTCTTGATCACTCAAATAGCGTCCAGGACGTTCAGCAGCCATTACAATAAATTCAAAGATTGGAAAATCAACAAGAAACACAGAAAACTTGCATTAATTTAGCGTGAAAACTGAAGAGAAATTGAATGAATACTGATAGTCAAATAAACTCATTCTTGTTTCAGACGTGTTTGAGATCATATGGAAACAAATGTTACTACATAGATAAGATTTTTTCCCTCATATGTCCAAAAACAAATGTTGACAAAAAACTGCGATCGAGCTGCTAAATCGATTGTGGAATTCAGAATACCAGGTGATGCGACAATTTTTTTGGTGTGTGTATTATACGAGATTGTTCCATAATTCATGAATTATTGAGTATTATTTATTATTTACTTAATGAAGTTTTATTTAGTAATGCAATTTTGAAAAAAATGGATCTGTTTTCTCAGTTATCAAATTCAGTGAACAATATCTGGTTTTTGGTAGCTGATTCGTTTCAACATAAGATATTTTAGAAGTGAAATTCTTTTTTACCTACAGAATTTATTTTTAGTTATGTAAATTTTATGTGCGTAATGATTTCAATTATGCTTGAACGAATCCGAAAGAACTTCCTCGCTATAGAGATGGCACAATCCTTCCATTCAACGAACGAAAGAAAGGTTCCGTTTACCAATAAAAACGTCGATTTCTTTTCAATCTGGCTTACCTCTTTAGTCCACGGGCCTTTGACTAGTTCCGGATTGACCACTTTCGTCCATCTCTGCTGACACTGGATATCCGATCTGTCCGGAAAGTGTTCGGCTATCACATCCCATTTTTCGTTATACTGTTCGACCAGTTGCTTCAACTGAGCATCCTGTAAAGAATAAGAGAACGTTAAACGTTGAAAATGAGATGAGAAATAACAACGTATTTATACTAAAGCATAAATTATTCAATTTTTTTTCCGTATACCTAATACAGCCGAAACAGAGGTTATCTATATATATGAATATCAATTGATGTTCGTTAGCCTCGCTAAAACTCGAGAACGGCTGAACGAATTTATCTTATGTTGGTCTTAAAATGTTTTTGGAGGTCTAGGCAAGGTTTAAAATGTGAGAAAAATTCGAATAACTTCCAGGAAAACCATAAAAATAGCCCTTTTTTATTTTCCAAACGTTTTCTAAATAAAATGTAGAGTCAATTTGAACTTTATTGCTATTAAATAAAGTTCATATTAAATTATAATCACTCACTGTTGTCTAAGCAATGTGGTGTGTTCCTATGTTAAAGAGTCAATTTGCAATTTATAGTTCAAATTCAATCATATCAATCAAATTAGTCTTCGCGTGCGCGTTGGATGATCTAATGTCGCGTTCCGAAACTAAACAAAAGTGAATTGCTAACGCGACAAAATTGCATAGTCACAAAATGTAATAGATCATTAGTAGTACTGATTTTCAATTTGGTCCGCTTCGCGAAATTTAATTTTAGCTAACTTCAGTTGTTAAAGATTGGTAAATCTTAAGTTTTGTAACAAATTAACGCAACCATAATATTTGACATTAGATCGTCAATCCATCCTGTCGCACTTCAGAACAAGGAAAAAAGTATTACGATATCTATGAGAGCATCCTTCTATCTTTGTAAGTGTAAGATTGTAAGATTGCCGCTACGTGCGCGAGAACTTTCTTTACTTTTGTGATCCTTTGCGATAGTGAAATTCCAAGTAATGTGCTCTTTTTTGTTGATATTCTGTGATAGTGACACTTAACTGCTAAGTTAGCGCGAAGTTTTCTTACTTTGATTAATTACAATTTACGATGCCGAGTAGAAGAAGACCTGACTTAGGTCGGCTACCTCGCGTGCTAACCGCACTGATTACCAGAGAGAGACAGTTCAAGAAAATAGTCGTATTGCTATGTCAGAATTGCGTTATTTAGTGAGTAACAATGAAATAGATAGGCTTAGAATGCAACGAGTTCGTGCACATCAAACACAACAACAGCAAGCACGACATAATGAAATTGAGCGAATCCGCAGACGCAGTGCTCCTGTGATTCTTGAACGGGCTGCGTTCCACTATGACCCAGCAATCGATTATTGTGCCGACAAATCGTTAACAATTGGGGGAATGATAATAATTTGTGAATATTGTAACGCTCATAACGGGGCCGCAACCAAAGAAGAGGGTATATGAACTATTGTCCGTCGATAAAAAGTCTATTGGGATGGTAGTTGGCCTATTGACGGGACATCAACTCAACAAACACGTACACGTCATGAGACTATCGAAAACCACACGGTGCCGTGGTTGCCTAGAAAATGACGAAACAACGGAACACATACTCTTCGAATGTCCAGCTCATAAGGTGACCAGACCGATCACCTTGGGCACTGAAACACTCAGCGCCCGGATGATCCAACAGTCTTGCAAGCTTCATCAAAATGTTTTTCCAAGACACAAAACAAAATACAACACGGCAAGCACAATTGGCCAATCGGCCAGAGTGCTGCCTATAAAGGCGCCGTGCAAAAAGAAGAAGAAATAAATGGTGAATCTACCGGCAAAGTAATATTGCCACAATTGCTCCCACCGAGAGTCTCACCACCAGATCCTTTACGCCCTTCACTTGGGAATGATTCTAAGCACTTCTTGGCCAACATTCAGAAATATAACAGCTGTTTTCAGATTACATCGTTTGGCGCTACACATATTATACAGGACTATTTCATGCCCACTTTCAAGGTATTATACCATAATATTTTCTTATAATATTCGAGTTTGTATTAAAATATATATCGGAAATAATTATTGGACAAATCTTTAAAAAGTACAGATACAAGGACAAATTTATCACTTACTGAGGGCTCTGGTACCACTACCAGATGCGTATCATCAATTTTTACAAATTTATTTTATTCAGATGCGAAAATTGATAAGCGTTGTGCTCACAATACACCAATGAAGAGAACCATTGTCCAAGAATTACGAATGTTTCTTCAGAACAACAATTTAGTAAACATGTTCAAAATATCATTGGATCTTATTAATTACGGATTTCTTTTGTTTCCTTTAAGTTTATTCTATACAAAACTTTAGGTCTTTTATTTATCGACGTCTGCCGGGTCAGCTAGTATAATATACAAACATTAATGTCCGTTTGTCCGTATTTTATACGCTCCATCCCATTCCTCCAATTGCGGCAAATCTCAGTGCGCAGAGGTTATAATGATAGTACAGTATAAGCTCTTTAGTCACAAGGTATATGTAAATATGCCCTGAATATAGAAACCGTGAATATGGAATAAATAAAAAATTAATATATAAAAAAATCAATTTAACTGAATTTTTTGACCATATTGATTAATTATTAGCTTCAGGCTTAGGCAATGGTTTAAAGAATTTTTTATCTTTTTCTTGCTTGGCAGTTTTTAAAAGCTCCTTCAATTCTGACTGATCTTGAGCAGTGGCGTTAGCAATTTCCTCTTGAAAATAAGACATCGTTCTATAGACGGATCAATTTTCATGAAGAAATCACAAAGCTCATGTGCCATTCTTAAACCTTCACTAAGATTTTTCAAATTAAATGTCACGTTTCCAGTGCTTGTCGAAACCTCGTCTTCAATTTGATGCCATATACACTGATTTTTCTAAGGCTTTCGACAGGGTTAATCACAACTTGCTAATAGCCATGATGGTATATCTGGATCTCTTCTTTCATGGTTTCGTTCTTTCTTATGTAATCGTTCGCAGATTGTAAAACCAACATTTTCGCTCTAAAGCTATTTCTGTTACTTCTGGTGTACCTCAAGGCTCCCACCTTGGCCCTTTGTTGTTTAATTTGTTTATAAATGACATCGGGGATGCATTGGGTTCCGGATTTTTGTTATTCGCGGATGATATGAAATTATATCGTGTTATCAAAGATATTACAGATGTACATGACTCGCAACGCCAAATTGATGCTCTGCTGTGTTGGACTCATGTTAATTCACTGTATCTGAACTTTGATAAGTGTCAATCTATTACCTTCTATCCTTCCAATACGGCAGTTATGCATAGTTACTTTCTGGATGGTGTGGAGCTGTCGCGTGTAGACTGTATCCGAGATTTGGGCATAACACTTGATATTCAGTTGAATTTTAAAGAGCATATGAAAATAATAACATCTAAGGCTTACCGGATACTGGGATTCATTGTTAGACATTCAGTGGGATTTTCTGCTGATACCTTTAAAATGTTGTAAAAAGATCTAAGTTAGAATATGGAACCTGCATATGGTCTCCTTTTTATTCTTGTGATATAGATTGTTTAGAGAAGGTTCAGCGTAAATTTTTGGGATGTTTATCCTCCAGGTGCGATCGTCGGACTGTTGTCAATATCCTGCGTATTACATATAAATCCTAAATCCTCTTCGAATGAGTGAAAAATTTTCAATTTATGTTTTTTTCAAGATAGTGAATGGTTTGGTGTGTTGAAACTGATTGATTTCAATCTACCTCAAGAGTCACTCGACACACTTCTTTATTCCGTCCAAAACTTGCAGGTACAATTATGGCTCGAATAATCTAAATCGCACGGTGTCTTTGGTCAATGATCTTGGTGTCAGTCTTGAATTGTTCGGTATTTCATTTCCTTGTTTCAAGACCCATATCTGATTACTACTTGTTAAAAATTAATATTCACATAAATTCATGTTTCAACTTAGTTTAAAAAGGGGGTTTCCCGTTTGTATTCAATTATTATGCATATGACAATTATATGACTAAATAATAAATAAATAAATAGGCTGTGAATTCAACATTTCCTTCAAGTCGGTTTGAGTCAAATCTTCATCTTGGGATTCAAACAACCCCTGAATGAAACTCGATTCTATCTGTTCGAACCCATCTTGTACTATTCCATTCGCAACTTCAGCAATGTTTGCAGTCAAATTTTGAATTTGAACATATTCTTCCACTGATTCCTTGATGTGTAAGATATTGCTATGTCAAATTTCTTCCAGCCTTCCATAATATTTTTATCAGGATCACATTTCATATTATCCAATATGATTTTGAAGGTTCGTCTCATGTAATAGAGCTTAAAGGCCTTGATTATTTCTTGGTCCAAAGGTTCACGACGTGAACGGAGATAAAAATGTCACTTTTATATTTGGATGCGTAGTTTCAAGTTCACGAGGATGACTTGGTGCATTGTCATTAATATTGAATGAGCATGATATGGATGCTAAAGATCAAACATTTCTATTATCACTATAAGCCGTAACACTAATGTTTTTTCGTATCGAAGCTTGTTTTTCAATTTTTCCTAGGTGACATTATAAATTAGGAAGACAACGGTAAAGACGTATTACTCAATCACAATTTTTGTAACGAACAATATACCTTATACATTGAGTAATAAGGTCACTTTTCTTAAACATTTTGTTTGTTTTCATTCTCAAAAACACCGACTGCGGCGAAGGCGGCTTATGATAAAGGAAAAGCCGAACCAATGCAGCGGCGATATCATTTAAAAGCATACTTTAGGCGTAGTAGTAATATTTATTTTCCTTTTTTATTAGTCCATTAGACCACGCGTTTACAAAGGATACCGAATCCTTTTCATTAATACATATCTATGTACCGATATATCTATTAAATTTGCGAATAAAGAAATATTTATCCGCGATTATGGGAATTGGGTCACATTTTTTTTATCCGCGAATAGTGAAAACGCGAATGTGGGATGCGCAAATAAGGAGCTTTTTTCTAAATATTCGATGCTTTTTATTCAGTTTCATTGAATAATAGGTTAATTCTGACTTTAATTGTTGTGAGCATAAAATTGAAAACATTTGGAATGTTTTGTGTAGATTCGTAAAGCATACTAGATAAAATCATCGAATGTTCATGAATTTTCATTCCTGGAAAAAATGAAATGAGGAAATTCATCTATTTTTTATCTAAGGGAAAAGAAAAAAAAATACTCCTTTCCTATCTAATTTCACCTATGGTTCAAGTTCAAAAACCCAAGTTTACATTATAATTCGAAAACCATTCAACAAAAGAAAATTTCAATACTTCCATTCTACTCAGAAAAGTGAGTAGTTTTCACGTAACTCAACTGAGATATTGGCATATGCCAATTCAGGGAAATCGACAAATCCGGATAACTCGAAACAAATTGTTTTCACCAATGACTTTTCCTCTAAAATCGAGGAAGGAGGTGGGGGTTATTCTTCTCTATTCACAGTATTCATTTATTTATTATTTATTCATATAATTGTCATATGCACAATAAATGAATACAAACGGGAAACCCCCTTTTTTAACTAAGTTGAAACATGAATTTATGTGATTATTAATTTTTAACAAGTAGTAATCAGATATGGGTCTTGAAACAAGGAAATGAAATACCGAACAATTCAAGACTGACACCAAGATCATTGACCAAAGACACCGTGCGATTTAGATATGTATTCGAGCCATAATTGTACCTGCAGAGTTTTGGACGGAATAAAGAAGTGTGTCGAGTGACTCTTGAGGGTAGATTGAAATCAATCAGTTTCAACACACCAAACCATTCACTATATTGAAAAAGAAACATAAATTGAATTTTTTCTCCTCATTCGAAGAGGATTTAGGATTTATATGTAATACGTAAGATATCGACAACAGTCCGACGATGGCACCTGAAGGATAAATATCCCAAAAATTTACGCTGAACCTTCTCTAAACAATCTATATCACAAGAATAAAAAGAAGACCATATGCAGGTTCCATATTCCAAGTTAGATCTTACTAACGAACAGTACAACAGTTTAAAGGTATCATCAGAAAATCGCACTGAATGTCGAACAATTAACCCCAGCATCCGGTAAGCCATAGATGTTATTATTCTCATATGCTCTCTAAAATTCAACTCAACATCAAGTGTTATGCTCAAATCTCGGATACAGTCTACATGCGACATCTCCACACCATCCAGAAAGTGACTATGCATAACTACCGTATTGAAACGATAGAAGGTAATAGCTTGACACTTGTCAAAGTTCAGATACAATGAATTAACATGAGTCCAACACAGCAGAGAATCAAGGTGGGATCCTGAGGTACACCAGAAGTAACAGAAATAGCTTTAGAGCGAAAATGTTTGTATTTACAATCTGCGAAAGAACGAAACCATGAAAGAAGAGATCCAGATATACCAAGGGCGCCCATCTTGGCTATTAGCAAGTTGTGATTAACCCTGTCGAAAGCCCTTGAAAAATCAGTGTATATGGCAACAAATTGAAAACCTGCTTCAAAACAAACAACAATGTCATTAATATATAACACAAAATTAGGTGTTGTATAAAAATCCATGTTATTCATGAATGATTACAGACCAGCATTTCCAGGATAAATAGCTACATAATAAACTATCCAGCATCTTAGGAATGACAGATTGAATTGAAATTCCCCTGTAATTTTTAATAAGTAATTTCTGACCATTTAAAAATGAGAACAATAAAACTTTGTTTCCATTAAGTTGGAAATCTCTCCAATTTTAGAGATAAATTAAATATTGAACTAATAGTGCCAGACAGGGCAGTCACACACTTTTAAGGACATAATTGGGTATGCCATCCGGACCAGCACACAGCTTGGACTTCAGTCGGAGAAAACTGACATGAGTCAATATTCACAACCTGATCATAATTCATCTCTGGTGGTACAATAACTTCCGTACTGTATACAGTTGAGAAAAACAGCAAAGAGATTCACTATTTCAGCTCCATCGGAGCTACTCACATCCTGAAATTCCATAGGATTCGGAAGGTCAAAATTATTTAATTTAGTGTTGATATGCCTCCAAAAACTCTGCGGATCCGAATGGATATTTCTTTCAATTGTACGCATGTAACTATTGTACAGAGTGTTCAACCGTAGCTGACAATCCAAACCAAGTTTACTAAATACATTTTAATCTGAAGGATCTCTGGTTTTCTTGAACCGGCAATGCGTTTTTTTCTTCTTACTCAGAAGCTTAATTAACTCACCATTGAACCAGGGAGGGTATTTCATAGGATTGACAGCCTTAGTCGGTACAAAAAGTTGAAGACCTGTATATATATATAGCCGTAAAATTTAGACAAACAATAATTTATATCATCATCATGAAATGACCAATCACAGGTAGAAAAGAAGTCGTTAAGAGCTTCATAATTACCACGATTGAAATCAAAACGTTGTTCACCCAAATTCCAATAAAGTGGCACGATTAGGCAAACATAACGGAACATCGAATTGAAGGGCAGCATGGTGAACAGTGTTCGGTTGTAATAAGTCAGTGGCATCCGAAACAGTTACACTAGAGTGATTTGTGAAAACCAAGTCCAAAATACGCCACGACTATTTGGAATATTACAAACTTGGGAAAGATTTGCAACCTCGGCCGAATCACTGAAAACTGATGCGCAACTACCAGCATTACATATTTCTTATTCTACTTAAACATCGAGAATCTTCGACGTCCAATGCAGGCTGTGAGTTTTGTTCTGCAAGCCTTAGCGTGTCCCTGATTTTTCAACTTGTCGACTCTGACAGCTCTTTGTAACTGAATTTTGGATTGAGGTTAACAAAATCTAAAGGTTAATTTTCAATACAGACATTTGATTCGTGGCATACTTTTGCAGTACGATAAACATAAAAGACATCCCTCGTATCAACCTACTCATTACACTCTGAAGTTTAGTGGCTTTCAGTCATAATCTCAGCCATAACATAAATATACATACATACATCCATGAAATATTATATGACCAATAACTCGTTAACAAGCATAAAAATAAACGCTTAATCAAGAAACTGGATCCGTAGTAATAATTAATTCATAATATTTGGGCGCCTAAAATAAATTCGTATAATCCAAATGTCTCACACATGTTCTTTCCTTTTAGTATCGTTTCTAGTGCTCCACGGAATCTCGAATCAACTAATCAACCAACTAATTCCATCAAGGTAGCAGGTGATATAAAAATATACGATTATAAAGTATAATATATAAATGATGACAATAGGCAGTAGTCCAGTTTGTTTCCCCATCATACTTAGTTATAATAATTAGCCAGATGTTTCAAACATAATTATATGAATTTACCATATTTTTGATCAGCGCCCATTGATCATGCAAAAATAATTATTCATAACAGATATGATTAAGAAGCTAAAAGATAATATATTGAATTTTTTATACAGTGCGTTCCAATGAAAACGTACCACTCTGAATAACCCGATTGGTTTGATTTTCCTGTGAATTTTCTGTAACAGTTTTTGATAAGAGGGGCACATTTTTTTGTTACATGTTTCATTCTCCCCCTATAAATCCCCTACCCCTGACAGAAAATTTTTGAATAGGAAAGGGATACCTTTTTGAAAAGTTGATTCCATTCTTTATAAGATCATATTATTATTTAATTACACACAGCCAAATTCATATGAAATCACTCAGTATTTCACATAATTGATTGTTTTTAACCATGGGACTACTCTTGTAAAGAATGAAGTTTTTGTTGTAAAAAAATATAGTATGATAAGAAATGTTGAATTATCACCACATGTTCAGGATATCGTACAGTCGTCACTGAGATTTGTTTGTTTTTCCTTTAACGTGTTCTATTTCTGCCTTTCAGCTAATGACACGCCGGGGAATTCTGTCACCTTACTGGAATTTGCCGAACCCTCCCGTGTCGAGGGAAGGGATCTTTAATGTCCAACACATCTCTGTTAGACAGGACCGACAGCTTTACATCTCCTCCGAAAGATGGACACTCAAGCGATTCCCAGAATCCGAAAAATCGCACCGACTTTTGGGGATTGAACCCAGGTAACTCTGCGTAGGAGACGAGCATCATATCCCATACGCCACCGAGCCGGCTCACTGAGATTTGAAACTGTGAATTTCAAAATTTCAAATAGCCTATAATCATAATTGAAGATGCCTTACGGTGTCCGATATGCAGAGTGGTCGAATATATGCTTTTGTTGAAGAAGGGGTGACACAGAGGGATATAGCGGCCTCAATGGGGGTCCCACAAGGGGTGATTTCAAAAACCTACGCCCGATACTTGAGTTATAATCTCTGCAAAATAGGCCTAGAAGAAGTCAAAGAAAGATCACTTCTGAAGAACAAGACCGCTTTTTGTGCCAAATTGCAAGAAGAGACCCTAGTGCGTCGCACCCCCATACTCCGTCAAAGGCTTCGTTCAAGGGGTTTGTGCAGCAGAAGGCCCTTAAGAGTTCCTGAGCTAACCATACAACAAAAAATTAACAGAGTTAATTGGTGTATCCAGCACCAAAATTGGAATATTTAGAATTGGCGAAATGTTCTTTTTTCGGATGGGGCCAGAATTGGTGTTCAATCAGATGACCGCCGGATTCGGCTTTTAATGGGTCGTGGAAGACAAGCTAGACTCCCGAGCAGCAAGATAAATTCCGAAATACCAAGGAGGCAAAACAGATTTAATTTCGTTTCCTGCGGGTGTAACGGGTAGAAATTACGTGGACCTAGTGCTGAAGCCCATAGTGAGACTCTGGCGAGGTGCCCATGGTGAGAATTTCGCTTTTATGCAAGATAATGCTCCTCCGCATACCAGCAACCTCGCGCGATATTAACTTGAAACAGAGAGAATCGCTATTTTCGACTGGCCAGCTTGCTTTTCAGACTTAAATCCTATTGAACATTTATGGGATAATCTTAAAAGGAAAATTAAATCGCGCCAGGATAATCCAAGAACCCCACAACAGCTCAACCAAGCCGCCACAGAAAAGTGGCAGAATATCACCCCAGAGGAGGTCGAAAACCTAATCCAAAACTGCCTAGACGGATTCAGGCTTGTATCAGGCCAAGATGAGGTAATACAAACTACTGAGGTCGAGAAAAAATACCTACTCCGTGAGAAAACAATTTTCAATTTTTTTACTACATGCGGAAAGAGTCTCTTATTTTCTTTCGTTTGTTACTTTTCTGAAATAATTAATTAATTCTAACAATCCTTCGGAATTTCCAAAATCCCTGAGGTAATATTCAAAATATCGAGTGATTCCATATAAATTTGGTTGTGTGTACTCTGACCGTTTGACCTCTAGTTTAAATATTAAACTCACAGTATCGTTTTTTCGAAATTCCATTTTGATTTCATGAAGTTCATAACATCATGCACTCTGAATGAAAAACTTACCTCTTCTTTACTCCACCTGCCCTTATTTATTTGCTTTCTGGATCGAGTTTGATTATCTTCAATTAAAACGGAGTCGTCTGAATCTTCGTTTTCACTGATATCGGATTCTTCTTTTTTAAAACTGTAACAAATGTTTGGATTTAGTTACGCAGCTGTACAAATAGGAAGAAAGATGTGAATCATGCCTGTTGCAGTCAAATAAGAATAAATTTGGCAGTGTTTAAACGAATTGTGAAACATTCAACAGAAATAAGTGTTTGAAGGAAAAACTAGTGTTCGAATGGATAGATTCAATACAAATTTTGCAGAAATTTAAGAGTATTGATGAGAAATATTAAAACCCAAAATTCGAAGATTCACAAAATATGAATTAATGCAATTTTGTGTGAAAATAAGCTGAATATTTCATGTCCTGATGCTTCAACAACACGTTCACGAACCATATAAATTTTCTTTTAAAAACGAAGTTCCCTAATGCGATTTGAAGTAGAAGAGCATTAAAAGAAACTGTCGGGTAACAGAACAGCGTTATGTCCCCTCCATTGAACTTATTATATACGAGTGGGAGTACATCCAGCAAGAACACTATATTCTGAACACTTCGCCAAAATTATTTGTACGCAAAAAAATGTAGAAAGCTTATGTCACATTGGACCCTGCGTGCGCATTCCAACAAATCACGTGCTATGCGCCAAGATCTGCCATTGGTAAAACAACCATCTGCAATGCGAATAGATGTTTTAATTAGTACAAAGAATGTGGTAAGTGTGCAGTCTGGAAAATATTCGGTCAAAATTAGTACAACTGTATCGATATTTGAAGAAAATAACAAGGACGAGCTGGAGGTACTTCGATAACTTCAATAAAAAGCTCTGTCAGTCAACATTTGTTGCCAAAATATAAGGATCAAACATTAGTGAATTGAATATTAGACATATTATGAAATAGGAAACGTATTGTACTTATGTCTGTTGTTATACATCCCCAAATGAAAAATTGAGTAATTGAGTAGCCTGATTTCAAAACCGGCCAACTCCATAACACTCAGATTTTTATAAGAGCTAGAGAAACTATCACAGTCAAATGATTTCACCAAATATGCAAGAAAAGTATAACATATGGTAAATTATTTTGCAGGTGAATTTTATCGCTATTTGTAGTTCGAAAAAGTTAACACTTCAAAATGGGGGTAGCTTTTGATACTCACATAAGGTTTCGGCTCTGAAACTCATCAAATTTTCATGTATAGCGAGTTACAGAAAATATTCCGCGATTTTTGAAGAAAATTATCAAACAACTGAATCGCCCATTTCTACTTGGGAGACGCAATGTTCCTCAATCTGTGAAGCTCCTGGTTGACAATAATGAGAATCAGTACTCTTTTGTTTTGTTTTTGTTTTTTTTAACGTGCTCTACTTATGCCTTTTCGGCTAATGACACGCCGGGGAATTCTGTTACCTCACTATCCCGGGAGTTTTGTCGAACCCCTCTCGTGTCGAGGGAAGGGATCTTTGATGTCCAACACATCTCTGTTAGACAGGACCGACAGCTTTACTTCTCCTCCGAGAGATGAACACTCAAGCGATTCCCAGAATCCGAAAAATCGCACCGACTTTGTGGGGATTGAACCCGGGTAACTCTGCGCAGAAGACGAGCATCATATCCCCTATGCCACCGCGCCGGTAGGTACTCTTTTGTAATAGTTCAAAATATCGATATTGATCGGAAATATTATATTTTGCAGAAGTAACCTTATCTTTATCTTCGACCATTTTCGAAATAAAAAAAAATAAACTAAAATAATAAAATCAGAGGTTGCGAAAGAAAAGTTTATTAGTACATATCATTATACTTGATCTGAGAAATAGAGATATTTTAAGGTAGTCGTGTATGAAATACGTAATAGATTGGTTTTTGGTTAGATGATCTACAAGGTGTTGAACTATTTCAATAACTGTTCGAAATGTTGCCCGTTTCTTTGTAGACACAACTCAATCCTTCTGAGGAAAGACCGTTGAACTCTCTACAACATTTGCGGATTAACTGACTGAAAGGCGTCGACTTTTCTCTGTATCATATCCAACTGTGTTGTAGAAGGAATCTCGTGAACGTTGCCCTTAATATAACCCCACAAGAAAAAATCTAGACTTGTAAGTTACGGAGACCTAGCTGGCCATATAACAGGACCACCACATCCTATCCATTTGTTTGGAAATACATGATTCAAATGCTCCCTAACCTGATGTCAGTAATGTGCCAGTGCTCCATCCTGTTGAAACCACGAATCTTGTCTTATATACTCTGGTACATCGGCAAGTAACATTGGTAGATGATTTTGCAGAAAATCTAAAGACATTTTACTATTGAGGCGCTAGTCGAAAAAGTGCGACCCAATTAAATATCCATCTACCATAGCGGCCCATACATTCAAGGACCAACGATGCTGGTGATCTATTTGTCTCATGAGGTGTGGATTTTCTGTGGCGTAATAATGAAAGTTGTGTCTGTTAACAAGCCCATTCTTATGGAAAGTTGCCTCGTCTGAGAAAAGAACTCTGCTAAACATATTTGGATTTTCAGATACTTTGTCACTTGCCCAATTGCAAAAATTGATTCGATTTTTATAGTCTTCATTGTTCAGTTCCTGGTTCAGCTGTACATGATATGCATGAAATTTATTCACTTTCAAGATTCTCTGGATGGAAGTTTGACTTATATCTGTTAACTGCGAAATCTCTCTTTGGCTTTTATATTGGTCCTCTGTCACTGTCAACAAAACTGAAAACTCGTTGTCTTCAGCTGTAGCAGTTTTTGGTTTTTCGTGTTTTTTGTAGGCGATATTACCCGTTTCGATAAATCTAATTAGAAGTTTTCCAAAACATCTTGCATCAGGATGCCTATTATCAGGGAATCTTTGTGCATAAACTCTACTTGCCAACAAAGAACACTCACCCAGAATAAAAATCATATCAACCATTTCTTTTTTGGAGAACTTCATGGCAGTCAATTGAGAAAATTGGGTTCAAACCTCACTTTAACAATGTTTAATAACGAAACATTGATAAGTTCACCATATAAAATGCAGAATATGATATGTCCGGACACCTGACAGAAGGCACAAAAAAAAGTCAACTTATACCCCGATTTACGTTTTAATCACCTTGATTTTATCATGCGTTAAAAGAATTATCTCGTTTAGGTTTCATTCTTTACTAACTGAATCATTACAGAAAAAAAACTTTTGTGCGAATAATGATGCATGTTGATGAGTTTGATACGGTTTGTAAAATTTTCATCAAAAATATTTACAAATAATCGAATATTTCGAAAATGATCGAAGATAAAGAAAAGGTTACTTCTGCAAAAATATAGCACAATATTTTATTCTTTGACATAAATAATAAAATACAGCGTGTTCCATTTGAAAAATTAAGATATATTTTTAAAATTACAATATTCAATAATTTTTGAGTCACTTCTGTATAAAATGAGGATAGTCTATTTCAATTTAACAATGAAGCTATCCTTGGGCAATAAGAAAACGAAAGGAGAAAAGTATTCATCCTCTCTGGCCGAAGGAGCATGCGATGATGTGAGAGCCCATTTTCATGAAATTTTACGGAAAAAAAATATTGTGATGAAACTACTCACCAAAAAAACTTATTACTTAAAAGACATTATAGCAGAATTTGGGCCGCTCCTGAATCTTGAACAAAAAAGTTTCTTCCAATATGGAAAAACCACCCAAGATTTTTTTATAGAAAATTGGGACACCCTGTTTACTTGAAAATGAATTGCTGAAGTAGATTCTTACTTTCTAAATATAATATCGTTCGTACAAAAATGAAATCTTCAAGAGTATACGAGCTACAGATCACCGCGCCACTGGAGAATCGCCCAGTACATAGAAAGAAGCATTTGTAGACATTGTTTACCATAATTATAATATGTAATTAAATATCTAAGTAGAGCTACATTGACTTTTCTTCCAAGATTTCAGTGACAATTATTGAATTAGTGTCTCATTGCTCATTTTTCTCTGGGCTTAACCAGTAAAATTCGATTTTGTTACAGTTTTACCTCAACGATACAATAAACAGACAACTGATTCAAAGAAAATTCAAATTAGATTCAAGAAACTTACAGTCAATCACCTCAAGAACTCAATTTGTGGCACATAGGTGCTGACAGTTCAGCCAGCTAGATCTACGAAACGAAAGATATGTACAAACGGGACCATGATATCATAAAAGTCGAAAAGAATTATTGTCGATATTAATATAACTTAACCGGTGGTTTCGGCATTTTCAATTTTATGAAGAAATTTTTTATTAATGACTTGATTATTTCAAATCTGCAAACACCCATAACTCTTCTTTAATGAGGGTTTTGTCTACCTCTACCAGATCGTCTTTGTTTATACCATGAATCTAAATAAAAAAACCCTTATCGGCGTTGATCGACCCTCTATCATTCCATCCTTTACATCAATAAAACTTAATGTCTTCCATATACAGTGAGTTATAGGCAATGCTGATCCAACTTCCTTCTTCCTGGCACCTGGCGTCTAGTTCACCCTATTGTGTTTTCGCTTGCGAACTTTTTATTATTGCGACCACCTTTTCGTCTGAGGCGAGACCCTCCAATTCCGGATTAGTACAAATTCAAAGACAATTTGTCCGAAGGGCGGCAAGACTTATTTGTGTGGGAATTTTTGACCTTTGAGTTTCTCAAATTAGATACTATTGTCAATATTCCGAATCGCTGGATTATGTGGATTTTGCGTGATTTTGTTCGATAATAGGGTGAACCGAGAAGCGAAACTGACTAGACTGTTAGGAATCCTTTATTGCTGAAATAACTTACAAAATCTGATATACATTGTGACAAAAAAAGCACTCAGAAATTCTAATTTAAATTGCCCGAGTTGAGTATTTTCAAGTATTTTAAGTTTCTGTATGTTGGTAGGACTGCACTTAATTACTATGCCAAACATGAGCGCGATCTGTCAACTAGTTTGTTTACAAAAGCTGTTGAAACCAGTCGACCTCAGTTGTACTCTGCGAATTTTACAATGGAAAAAAATATTAAAAAAGAGTTTGTCCCAAATTTTGTGTTTTGAACGAAATTCCGAGTGCTGAGTCATTGCGAATACTGGAAAAGGCTTAAGAAGACTCTATTTATCGAAAACCCAAGTGTACGACTGGTACAGAGTCTTTGAATACGATCTTGAGGTCGTCGAAGATTTGCCTCGTTCCGGACGACCTTCGACCTTTTCAACCGACGATAACGTCTAAAATATCAAGAAATCGTCATGCCAGTGTTAGAGAGATGGCTCATGATCACAACATCTATCTTGCAACCGCTCGTTTGATTTTGGTGAACCAATTGGGCATGCGGCGCGTCGCCGCTCGGCTCGTTCCGATAGAGCTGAATTTTCTTCAAAAACAGTACCGGATGCAGGTTGCTGCAGATACACATCTACTGTTTACAACAAAACCTCTATTTCGGTAATAAACTAAAGTTTTTGGAAGTTTAAAGCCATATTTATAATCATTTTTAAATATTGCGCGAAAACAGCTCGCCGTGTCATGGAGTCGTGTGTGACGTCATACTTACGTATAAGTCAAATTTGTGTACGCGCAGCTAGACAGCAAAGTAAACAAACGTTGCGTATTTCTTGTGTTAAAAATGAATTTTAAAGTTAATAAGTGGTGTACAGTACCTCAGTGCAAAAATACATCAATAACCCAACAAGATGTTTGTACATGTCTCATACAAGAAAATAATAAGAGATAAATGGTTGCACGGCGAAACCCGAACGATGTGAAGACAAAAGACTTTATTTCTGCGAAGATCACTCTGATGTGAGTATGTTATCATGTATTGATAGAGGCTATTTTAGTCAATTATTGAGATTATGTGTTGTCTTGGTTTCTTATTATCAATTTTAATTGTTACCTTTGCAGTTTTCAGTTGCCAAATGATATGGAAAATTATATGGAATACCATTGTGATGGGGTAGGTATCACAAGTACGTATGAAGCCAGGATGTATGCCCACAAAATTTACTTGCCTACCAAACAGGAAAACACAAACATCTAACACAACAGAGCGACCCTATATAGTTAAAAAACGAAGGATGATGATTCTTGAAGAGTGAAAAGCAATTTGAAGAAAGTACTATAGTTGAAGAGCCATCAAGTTCAAAAGAAATTGCATCTTGTAGTTCAAGTATAGTTTACTAACTTATTTATTAGAATGTTAATTCAGTGTTATTGCATACATTGTTGGTATACTTAGGCCCGTATTACAGATTATCTTATATAGCGGCATCCCTCTGTACAAATCTCAAGAAATGATCTACGTTTGAGATTCATTATGTGATACTGGCTATAAAACTACATAGATTTTTTCGTAACCTTGTAATTCTCTATTTGTGTTCATAATTATAACATTGCACTTAAATAATAAAACATTTGTTTTACAGTTCAGCAGGTTATTGAAGCTGATTGTCCATAAGGACTTCTATTTAGCCGTTTTGAGACGTTTAAGTGGAAATATTAGCCGTAAACGGAAGGATTTGTGGCAAAGCAATTCGTGGATTTTGCATGACGATAACGCACCATCTCATCGAGTCACAGTTATTTACGACAGTAAGACCAAACACTCGATAAATACCCTCGAGCAGCCGCCTAATTCGCCTGATCTAGCTCCGTGTGACTTCTTTATTTTCTCCAGACTGAAATTGCCGCTCCGGGGAATCAGATTTCATTCCATAGGCGTCATAAAAGAAAATTCGCAGAAGGAGTTGAAGCGCCTATTAAACATGTTTCGATGATTGGAAAAACGTTGGCCATATGTATCGCTTCAAATGGAGCATATTTTGAAGTAGATTAAGATTTTTGCGTTTTATTTCAAATTTCCGGGTCCTTTTTGTCACAGAGTAGAACGTAAAATTTAATGAGTTCTACTTGCTAGAATAACAACGAGTATTTATGGAGCAGTGATGTGCTAGATAGAAATGATACATTATAACGAAAAGTGCCTTGAAAAAGTAAATTGAGCGCAATGAATTCAAGGAGTTGTCAATAATTATTTTGTCGCTTCCACAAATTTTGTTTTATATTCTCGATCAACTATTATTAATAAAGTGATAGGATATTTATTGCATTTTAGAATTACATTTGAGGTTCTATACACTAGTACTGTATTTTGGTCCGATACCTTTCGCTACCTCGTGTTTAATTTTCTAAAATCTAGTTTCGATAAAGCTAGTAAACAAACATACGAGATAGTAATGTAAAGAGCATATTTTATTTTCAATAAAAAAATCGGTTGTCTATAAAAGTTGGTTTGCTGACGATAGTTGAACGTGACAACGTCATAAGAAAATACTGATGGAATGGTTGCATTTTCAAAAGAATGTATTATTGTATAGCAGCTGTCCACGCGGACGCATCGCTCACTCAAGTAGGAGAGAAACAGATGTCGAACGCTGCCAAACGCGGAAGCCGATTGTTCCTCTTTGTCGCTCGTTCCGCGCTCTCGATTGCACTTCAAGCCTTGAATGGAACGCCTCAGAGCGAGGTAACGCCGCATGAGTCATGTTTTTTCGTGCGTGCAGCCGGCTCCATCGAATTATAAGACGTTGTCACGTCAAAAAACTCTTGGAAGAGTTTAACGCGAACACCTGGTCAAAATAATACAAACTATTATAATGTAATGACAGAGGTAAATTGAAAATCTTAATTTACATTTAATCTACTGTTGACCTATAAATTTTATGACAGCAACATAAACATCAAGAAGTATATTTCGATATATCGCAATTTGTATACAGTTACATAAAACACAATCCTAAGGACATTTAACAATTTTGAATTGACTGACTAAAGAACCTGTCTGACATTCTTAAGCATGACACATTTGAAAATTGTGATTCTCTTTAGAATTGTAGTTTTTTGAGAAAAAGCCATTTCATTTCAGTTCATTTGTTTTTCTGATTTTCCATTTGTCTCGTTAATTTTAATTCACTGCATTTCTTCTTTGCAGTTAACATTTCAAACATCGAATAATTTTGGTAAGATGTAATGTCGATATATTTTCAATGTATATCTAGTGGGGTGCGGAAATTTTATTTCTGAATTTTTCACTTTTCTTATCTGACATCTTTTTTATATTTTGCTAACTGCCCATCCGTCGTTTATTCCAAATCATCTGTTGATCGGTTCTTGAACCAGTATTCTCAAAGTTACCATAAATTCATAAAGCGGGTTTATGTTTAAAAAATTCTTTTCCTCCTTCACTAGGTTCCCCCTATCCTCGTCCAGTTGAAAATGATTGAAAAATAAAATCGAATGGAAATAATAAGGAAAGATTTAGGATGATATTACTTCCCTCTGAGATGTTATTCTAGGTACTACTTGACGGTTATATTGCTGTCATCTTATCAACATAACAGTCATAGGTTAGGTTAGGTTAGATTAATTGTAACAAACATACCTCTATCGTTACAATAATAATTCGTATTATTTTAAGTGCTTGTTTGACCAGGTGTTTCGCGTAGAACTCTTCCAAAAATCCGTCGCGAATCAAGGAGATCGATCTCTTTGTATACGTTTGAAACATGAAAGCTCGTACATAACTTTGTACCTTTTGAGATACTTTTTTCATCTAAAAATGCCCAATTTCACTTGTTGGAAGCCACTCAATTTTTTACTGACATTGTTAGTAAAAATAGAAATATTTTTATTGATAATAAAATATGCTTTTTACATTTCTATCGCGTATGTTTACTAGCTTTATCGGAACCAGATTTTAAAAAATTGAACACGAGGTGGCGCAAACGTAGCGCGCCAAAAATACTCCGATCTTTGAACTCAATAATGATCATTTAAAAAAAATTCGCCAACTAAGTCAACAAGACAATCTAACCTAGTTCTGAAGTTGTGAATCCCTGTGAAGTTTCAGCTTAAATGATATCTTTTGATTGCGTTAACTCAAAAGTTTAATTTTTTCAGTTTCAAGAGATTGCCGACACATATTACTGAGAAAATTTGGGTGGACTAACTTTGGATGTATCTTTACACAGAACATATCAGTTGCACTGTTTGGTTAATGTGGTTACTTGCATGTGACGTCACACATCATATTACATACAAAATTAAACTTTAACATTGATTTATCTTTGATAATACAGATTATCTCCCGAAAATATCTACCCGTAGGGCGAGCACTTCCTGTGTGTGCCATAGAGGCTTCTTGGGGTCCACTGAGTCCCAATTCATCACGAATCAATTTGGATTTCCCAGTTCGAAACTAATTCAGGTCTGTATTGAAACAAACCTTTCATGTTTTCATCAAGTTTACTGTGCTCCACGCGACATTTGTTCGTTTTATTATAAAACTTTCTCACGAAATCAATCAATATTTGAATTTTTCTCCAATTCAAACTTTTTAAATTATTATAACGAAAAAAACTCATCATATGAATATAGCTGTCGCCCTTCATCGTTCTGCTCACGATCAACACTGTAGAAAACCCGCATTACTGATTTATATAGATAACGTTATCAATGACGCATTTCAAGTTGATAGGGTCGCGAGCATCGAGTTCATTCGCATGATGTTTCACACTATGATTGATCTGTAATCTATTTTCAACGTTATTGTTAAAATTTGCAATTGCGTAGTTTTTAAACTCCTGAATGTGTATTTGAAAACAACGCAAAATCTCTACAATCCCAGGAGCGGACCCTTGGGTTTAAGCTATTAATTAACTAAAAATTCATTTGTATTGTATGCTAATTGTAAAGTCCAAACTTTTTTCGAAATTCGAAGAATTATGATAAACCCCAAACACATAGTGACAGTTTCCCACATTTACCTATAAATACATTTCATTGAAGATGATCTGCGAAGCAAGTCTATTCTAGTCCTAATTCATATTAAATGTCAAAGACCTTTATTCAACTTGTTTAATTGTATATATTCTCAACCCCTTCATTTCCCGCTCGGTTCTTTAATTCAAAATTTTCCCATAGGTAAAAACTGGTATGTGAATGTTCTATTTTCTATTATAGCGATAAAAGTAGGGCGAGTTAGGTCACAATGCAAAATATCTCCTGGCGTAGCTTCGGAAGGAATAAAACTTCATTCAAAGGTACCTGATATGATACAGATGGCAGGTTTTGATCTATGAATCAAGAGGGGTGGATTAAGGAAAAGGGAGAAGTGTGGGATAAAATCATTAGTGTTCCACATTGATACATATATAAAATTATAACTTCACATTTTCCCAATAAGTATATAGGGTTAGTAAAATGAGAAATTTCATAATTTCATAAGTCATTAAGGAAAGAACGCTCAGATATGAAAAAAATGTTGATAATATTATATTTCTCTATACACTTTGTTCTTCAATATTTACTTTTTCCCTTCAAATTCTATATTTGAGAAGGAGATCAGTTAAAAAGTTTATCAAAACGAAAACACTGTTGCTGAATGAGTTTAACATCATTATCTATTGCGGAAGTAGCCAGAATAAACCCAAATACTGAAACAGACAGGATATAAAGCATCTCCATTAGTTCACCATCAGCTCTGCTATAGTGGAGGATAGCATACTAATCCTACCAACTACGTTTCCACATACATAATATCAAAATACACACAACCCAATGTATATGGAATCACCCAATATTTTGAATATTACCTCAGGGATTTTGGAAATTTCGAAGGATTGTTAGAATTGATCCTTTTCGAGATATTTGAATTGTTTGTTTATTTTAAGAAATAAACAAATAAAAGAAAATAACAGACTCTTTTCGCATGTAGTAAAAAAATTTAAATTGTTTTCTCACGGAGTAGGTGTTTTTTTTCTCGACCTCAGTAGCTTGTATTACCTCCTCTTGCATTAGATTTTCGACCTCACTCTTCTGTGGCGGCTTGGATGAGCTGTTTTGGGGTTCTTGGATTATCTCGGCACAATCTTATTTTTATTATCCCATGAATGTTCAATAGGATTTAGGTCTGGACAGAAAACTGGCCAGTCCAAAATAGCGATTCCCTCTGTTTCAAGATAATGTCGCGCGAGGTTGCTGGTATGCGGAGGAGCATTATCTTGCATAAAAGTGAAATCCAAACCGTGGGCACCTCGCCAGAGTCCCACTATGGGCTCCAGCACTAGGTACACGTAATTTCTAGCCGTTACACTCGCAGGAAACAAAATCAAATCTGTTTTGCATGCCAGCATAATGCCACCCCTAAACATCACACTGCCCCTTTGGTAGTCTAGCTTGTCTTCCACGACCCCTTAAAACTCAAATCCGGCGATCATCTGATCGAACACCAATTCTGGTCTCATCCGAAAAAAGAACATCTCGCCAAATCTCAGTACAATTTTGGTGCACGATACACCAATTAAGTCTGTCTCTTCTTGCAATTTGGCACAAAAAGCGATCTTGTTCTTCAGAAATGATCTTCCTACGACTTTTTCTAGGCCTATTTTGCAGAGGTTGTAGCTCCACGTATCGGGCGGAGGTTTTTGTAATCACCCCATGTGATACCCCTCATTGTGGCTCTATATACCTCTGTGTCACCCCTTCTTCAAAGAGAGCAATTATTCAACCCCTCTGCATATCGGACAATCCAACATTTTAAGTTATGATTATAGGCTTTTTTAAATTTTGAAATTCACAGTTTCGAATCTCAGTGACTGAGTACAATATCCCGAACATGTGGTGATAATTCAACATGTCTTATCATACTATCCAGTTTTTTACGACAAAAAAATTCATTCTTCACAATTAGTCAAAGATCCATGGTTAAAAACAATCAATAATGTCAAATGCCGAGTGATTCCATATTAATTTGGTTGTGTGTATATAGCCTCCTGTGCCTATGATGTTACATAGAGGATGAAATAGCATGTAACTAGTCCCGTTTGAGGGTAGCATGAGGTATAGTGAAAGAAACACCAGAGAAGATCCTATAGGCAGAAGGTATATCAGACTGATGGGGATAGCCTCATGGGCCATCTGAATTCTATACCGATCAGAGATATGTCACGACAAACTTTTACATGAATTAGCAGCAATAAAATTCATTGTTTTTCTACAATTTCATCAGTTTTCGTGTAGAGTCCGATATTTTCTGATGCTGCCTATAATGTTTTCACAATATGAAAAGTTATTTGAGCATGAAATAGGAACGGTTTATGCAGATTTTTACAATGAAGGCCAGAAAATGATTTTTTTTCTTACAGATCAACCTGAGCACAATCCAGGAGAGCCATAGGGGAGATATGGGATCTTAGATAGTCATATACCATATTATATATTTTATGTTCAAGATTACACTAATTGTTTAGTATTATTCCACATAATTTTTCTCAATAATTGCTGAATATTTCTGTTTTCACTTTTTACTCTTATGGTATGTGGGGTACATCAGAAAGGCTCGACTTGAAAAAAAAATTCTGAAAGCTCAATCTCATTTAATTTTTTCTTCAATATCCTTTATGGATCGACATGTAACAATTTAGAAGAGTTAGAACAGAATTTCAGGGAATGTCTTGCTTCTGTTAGCAATATTCATATTTACAATGCCTGCCGTAGTGTTTCTCGGCAATGCAATTTATGCATTGAAAACAATGCAACAGTTTTGAATATTTGCGATAAAGTAGTTTCCTCCATTTGTATCGTTCGGACTTTTTGTCTCAATGATTTTCGTATGTATTGTTGGTGTTCGTTTGAGAAAAGTTTAATGTCATAGGTCTTGTTTTTCATAATAATATATTTTTTAATCGCATAACTTTCTAATCATTCTAATAGAATATTACCAAAGCAACATGCATGGACTCATATGTTACATAGATTATTCGGGTTGGCAAGTTTCGAATCCCAAAAAAAATTATGTTCGTCTGTAATTCGATTTATGAAGAGTAGAAGTGATTGTCGAACTCTAAGACCACAGTTAATAACTATGGTCTAAATCGAATCAAACCATAGAAATAACCTTGATTAAAGGATCTTTAAAATCTGTGGTTTCAGTATTTTCTCTGAAAAAAGGTATTGAATGCAATAACTGTCCATAAGTGTTATATATTTCTCCAAAGGAAAAAAATTGGTGCATCCAATAGAGGTAAAATTTCCTATGGTTTATATTTAAAAAAAAAAGCATGTTTGTATTAAAACACGAAAACCGCTGAGCAAAAAGAAATTTTTCACACAGCACTATATTCTACTTAAAAAAGTGCCTATAGAAAGTCAAACTTATGTAACTTTGATGATGATCGAGATATCCGCGATGGACGATTTTCACAAAATTCGAGAAATTTTGAATGAGTCCAGAACGGAAAGAGATATCAAAAAAAATTTGCACCACTAAACTAGTCCCTGAAAATAAAATCGAGAGAGGAGGGTTCATTTTTCTCTATCTACAATATTTCACATAGCTGCCGTACAAATACATCGAAATTTGCCCACGCTGTACATTGACACCATTTTCTTCTTCTCAGAAAGGTTCTTGAACATTCCACCTTCATCTCATGGATATTCTTTGAAATCGAGATCTACTAGGAATATATGTATTTTGTGGACTTTGTAATAGTTCATGATAGCCGCAATAGCATTTGTTTCAACACCAACTAAACTATCCCTTGATAAGTGATTTGTTATCATTTCATATCAACTCTGTACATTCCGACTCGTTTGAGATATATCTCATGCATCAAAACATGATCACATCATTGAAATAAAACCCCTTTACACGACAATGGCCATACAAATTGCATGAGCGACGCAGGGATGGTTTCCTGTCATTAACATGCATTTCCGTTCTAGAATTCAACCTAAATTACCACTTATAGATGCACATTACATATCGGCCGCACAGTAATGCGATCAATTCAACTTTTTTTCCATTCGTCTTATGCAATTGCTTATCTGGTTCAATCTGTTATCTCCCTATATCACATTCAATTAGCGGAGCCCCTTTGTTTTGAAGAGGCTTTTAATTCTTTCTTAATAGGTCAATATAATTCATTGGACTTATGGAAAATTCTTGTTTCAAAATGGCTTGCAGGTGTTTATACGATAAGATGAAAAGACATGCATAAATAAAATATAGCGAATAGAATTCATTCTGCACTATGCAATGGTTAATTTATTCAATAGGCTATTTGACAACTTGAAAATAAATACTATCAGATGATAGCTTAGAAAAACATATTTCACTGCAAATCAAACGAAAATATCATAATATAATCCTTGCCATTGCTTGTAACTATCGTGACGTCACACGCAAGTAAACACGACTTCTTCGACTGATTGTAGATAGCATTTTTGCTCAATCTTATAACTACAGACATAATGACCCACATGTTGTGCAAGCTAATAACAGCAACCTACCTAAAATAAATGCATTTATGGTTGCTTTTTTCTTCAAGAATAACAATGATTACTTTGCGACAGAATCCAAATATATGTATGTATAAGTATTATCTAGGAAACATTTACGTCCAAACCTTCATAGGGATCATTCAGAAGATTCCAACCATAAAAAAAGTAGAAATTTCATATTCTTATTCATTCATCCATATATTAAGTACTATATAAAACAACCACTCAAATTAGACAAAAATATCCACCCCCCTCCCGGATTCGAACCAGAGAATATGCACATTGCAAACAGGCTGTATTGAGGTGTCCACACGTGGTAGCTACTCAAGAATGAATTCAGATAATACTTTCGGATAAGAACATAATACATCTGAGCTAATTTGGATATTAGAACTGCGACATGTTTCCGGTTTATAAGACATAAGCATTGTTCTCGGAATATAAGAACAAAGACAGGAAGGGGTTAATTTCTTAGTTCAAGGATATTCACCCAAGCGTATATCCTATAGGGGTTCTTATTACCCTTGTCAGAAATGAATTTGAGCTTTAAAGGTGAATGCAAACAATTTTTCTTCATTTTCATGTAATACTAAGAAAAATATCTTCTCGGAGTGCATCCACCTGTTACACATTCCATTTGTTTTTTTTTGAATTAAAACTGCTAGACCTTATGTTCGACAACTTTGGTTTCTTGATTTTTAGTCTACCGTGATAACTATTATTATAGTCACTATTCATTGCCAAGACCTTTCTTCTCGCGAACACGATGAAGTATGAATTTGTAATTAATATTAAGTAATTAGAATAGCAGCCCCTTGGTGAAAATTCAGCTTCGGAGTCAGCGCAATAAAAAAACTGATTACTTCTTGATGATTATAAAAATTGACGAAAACCAAGTTGAAGGAAAAAATCGTCTATTCATAGTGGTCTGATATATAAAAAAATCTATTTTGATTCGCGATGAAACTTCGTCAACTTATATCTTGAACTTGGGCATAGTTATAGGCATAGAACGATTAGGTCTAAGATTTCTAAAAATCAATATTTGTTCGGTTGTTCGTAGTGCAGTTCATCTAATTCGATAAGATTCTGTCAACTTAATGCTTGCACTTGCGTGAAGGTTACAGGCAGAGTATTTTCGACCTCTAGGTGGTGCGCATGCCATACTGGCATTGCATTAAAATAATTACAGAAACATATTAGCTATCAGTGTCTCACTCATTCCGTTGAACATTGCTTCAGTCTTTCTTCAGTGAATAGTCAACGACATACGATATCGTCATTCAAGTGACAACATTTTGGTTGCAGCGAACAAAAAAAATCAAAATCAAATATCAATTTATGTATCATGTCCGCACGATATTTGTTGCTAATTATTGGCACATTGAGCGAGAGAGGCGGTACTTTCGTGAGATTGGTGCTATGTATAATAATGTTAATGTAAAATATATATTGCTGTTTTCGTATAAGTGTAAAGGTTGACTTTTCTATTCATATATTGTAGCTGTTTAGATAAAACACATAATGTATCCACAGGCGACTGCAGTTAACGACTCGAAAATAGACGCTTCTGTGTCGTGGCTCCATCCACAACTATTTGTACACCGAAGATGAACTGCGAGTATCGTAGAAATACGAGGTTTGTAAATAAAGTAATAAGACTGGCAACGTAGCTTCCGATCTGGCAACGCCTGAGACAAGAGGTTTGGAGCACCGTCAGGTGCACATGTGATACGCCTCCAGTATAAATGTGAACTCGACAAGTCATTTTTTTTTCTGTAGCGTTAGTTTTCTTTAAACAGTTTTATCTTGTACGTTCTAAAAATGAGTGCCATAGATTTTGATCAACTCTGTGCTATCAAGTTTAGCAACTTGGACAAAATGCAACAGAAACGTTTTCAAAACGTTTTGAAAACTTCAGCAGACGAAAGTGTTTCCTCAACGGCCTAGGTTTTTCGGTGGTTTAAGGCATTTTCAGAAGGAAGGAGTCAAATGGAGATGAACCTCGACGCCGAAGGCCTTCAAGTGCAAACACCAAGGAAAATGTCCACACAGTCCCCTCAGATTTTGTGCGATCAGATCGACGGTTGACAGTCAGGATGATCGCGGAACAGTTGCATTTGAATCACATCCCCGCGTTCATCATCTTGACTTTTTGGGATCGATTGAAAATGATCTCCGTTTTCTGGAACGTGTCTTTACTGGTGACGAATCTTGGGTACTTGAATACGGCCCAGAAGCCAGAGCGTGGAAAGGCCTAAAAAAGCACGAATGAGCAAGTCGAAAATTAAATGCATGCTGATATATTTTTTTGATAACCACGGAAACATCCACAAAACAGTTTTTGCCTCAAGGCCAAATGGTTAATCAACACTTTTGACAGAAGGTCCTTGAAAGACTTCGAGAAAGAGTCTTTCGTGTGTGACCAAACATCAAGAACAACTGGGTGTTGCATCACGACAATGCGCCATGTCACACTCCAATCTCAATTATGGAGTTTTTTAACCAGTAAAACATTCATGTGGCTCCTCAGCCTCCTTATTCGCCAGATTTAAGTCCTTGTAACTTTTTCCTCTTCCCGAGTATCAAAAATCAGATCAAGAGAACTCATTCTGGGACACTTGGAAACATCAAAACACTGTAACCGACCAGCAGAAGGCTATTCCAGTGGGAATAGATACTGGAAAGTATCCGAATTCTAGCAAAGATGATGGGAAGGGCAGCGCTGTGAACTATTTTGAAGGGAACAATATTGCATTTTAATTATAAAATTGAAAATAAATCAGTCTCATTACTTTATTCACACACCTCGTATGGTGCCTTACCCAAAATATCATATAAAGAACGATTTCCATTTTGATTAAATAGAGACAAGGAAAATATTCAAATCATTTGTGAACTATGGTTTTCCCCATTAAAAAAGTGATGGGATAGTCAAAAAACACCTACTGCGTTCAACTACGAATTTAAATCATACATGGGCACCTCAAAAATACATAAAACATTCATCACAGTCAATATTCTAAATTATAATTGCATCCTGGAAGATACCTTTCTCCATGTAATTTCGGAAACGCATTATTTTGATCGATGTCATTGAATCAGTTTTAATCTACTACAAGTTTGAAGTCAACCTTTCCCTTCAGATATCATAATACGGTAATCGTGTTTTTATTTTTTGAAAAACATGTAATGAGAATATTATTATATCAAATATTTTTGAACAGAAGAATTCAAATCTTTTTCAAATACGTTCTATATCGTTTGCGAATTTGGTAGCAGTTTAATTCATTAACTAATGGATATTGAAGTTTTTTGTTATTTGAATAATCAATATTAATAAATATTATTGATGTCTTGAAAGAAAGATAACGGACATACAAGTGGCAACACACACACAGGGCAAGAACAAAACCTAAAAAATTAAGCCAAGGCACGCTAAGGTTAATGGAAGAAAGGAAAGTAATGGATAGATTTAATCCAGAATACAGGAACTGAACAAGGCTATAAGACGAAAGACTAGAGAAGACATACGAAATTACAACACAGACTATATACAACAAATCATAGAAAACAACAGTAACATGAAAGTCTTAAAGAGAATTACTAACACCGGTAGACCCAGAATACATCAATTGAAAACAACCAAGGTGAAATAAAATATGAAAAAACGGAGATAATACAGATTGTTGAAGGCTTCTATACTGACCTGTATTTGTCTAAGAAACCCAAACCTGAAACAACGAATCTTAGTAACATAACAAATGTCGGTTCCGAGGACATGCCTGAGATTAACATTGATGAAATACAACTAGCCCTCAACCAGATGAAAAACGGCCGGGCACCAGGCGAAGATAACATTACAAGCGAAATGCTAAAATTGGGAGGACAGGTCACTTTGGAAGCAATAAAAATATTACTAAATAAATGCCTAACAGAAGGTAGTGTTCCGGAAGGATGGAACAATGCACACGTTGTGTTGTTGTACAAAAAAGGTGACAAATTTAAGATAGATAATTACCGACCTATTAGCCTTTTACCACACCCTTATAAATTGTTATCAAAAATTATCACAAACAGATTGACAAACAAATTTGACAGCTATCAACCGGCAGAACAAGCAGGGTTTCGCACAAATATATAGCACAACAGAACACCTACAAACTCTTCGTACACTTATTGAAAAATGTCACGAATACAAAGTGCCAATACACCTAGCCTTTGTAGACTATAACAAAGCCTTCGATTCTATAGAACTGTGGGCAGTATTTCAAGCCCTCGATAATGCTAGAATAGATTCGAGATATAGAAACATCCTACAGAATATATATGAACGAGCGACTATTCAGGTGAGACTAGACGATGACATGAAAACCAAAAAATCCCGATAAATAGGGCGTGAGACAAGGCGATGTGATATCGCCAAAATTGTTCACACTTGCAATGGAGGACGTGTTTAAGAAGTTGGAATGGGATAGAAAAGGTATAAATGTGGATGGAAAATTCCTGAACCATCTCCGGTTTGCAGATGATATAGTTCTAATAAGCGATAACCTAGAACAACTCTACGAAATGATGCTAGAACTCAAAAGAACATCGGAAGAAGTAGGATTGGAAATGAATCTGATAAAAACTAAAATAATGACAACGGAGGACGCAATATTGGAAGTCGACGGCAATGTTATAGAGAAAGTGAATGAATATCTATACCTTGGACACACTATAAAGATAGGCAAAGACAATCAAACTGCAGAATTGTCAAGAAGAATAAGAATTACTTGGGCTGTTGTTGAAAACTAGGATTTGTCTTGAAAACAAACAAATCCCCATTAACCTCAAAAGAAAAGTTTTTAATATGTGCGTTCTCCCAGTGTTAACGTATGGCATGGAAACCATGACTCTCACAATAAGATCTGCTAACAAACTTAGAACCACACAACGCGCAATTGAAAGAACTATGCTTGGAGTGAGCCTGCGGGATCACATACGTAATGAAGAAATAAGAAGGAGAACAGGCGTAGAGGACGTAATCACGAGAATAGCTGCATTGAAGTGGAGATGGGTTGGACATGTAGCAAGACAACAGGATGTAAAATGGACTAAGCGAATAACTCAATGGAGACCACGCTTATACAAAGGCGATTGTTCTACTTTCAATCTCTTCTATTGGAAATCTCCTCTATCTCGTTATATAGTAAGGAGTTCACTTTTACTACAAAGCATGCTAGTCCTAAGTATCTGGTACCAATCTTAATATCGATACCCTCAAGCGTTCTTTAGAAAAGGCGGATAAATTCATCACAACAAAAAAATTTTTCGTGATGTTATTACAAATTTAGAGTGTTCGAATTTTTCCTGTATCTGTGTCATATCCGTCAAAAATCATTCAGAAAAAATTCTCAAAAATGTAAATATATGTTTCACGTGAATTGTATGACGACTGAAATATTGAATATGGATGAAATTTGGAAAATTCCAATATTTGTCAATAGATCAAGGAACACAGATGTCAGAAAACTTGATTAAGCCTAGATCACTAACCTTCGTCGAAACGACGACGCGGTCTTTAAAGAGGTAGTATTAATTTTGAGTCCGTCGTCGCACGCATTTCAGATTCCGGCTAACCTAACCTAACCTGCAGCTCGCGCAGCGCACGATGTTTTTTGTGCAGTGGCCCTGTGTGCGCCGTTCCAGCCACCAAGAGTCATCGAAAACAAACTTGACATTTGTCACAAATGTATTAATCAATAGTTTTTTCTTTTGTTGATTTTATTACTTAATTTCAATATTTTAATATTTTTCCGAGACTTTTTATTTCTAGTTCATAAGGCATTCAAGAAAACAAAATGTTCATGAGTGAAAAGTCTGATCTCATTTGAAACACTGTCAAAGTGATTAAAATGTGATTTTAGTAAATAAAAACTAATAACAGGTTAACAAATGACCATTGTAATAAATAAGTAAAACACATATAAGTATTTTATTCCATATACCTTTAGAAGCCTCCCTTTTATACGGCGTATATATATATATATATATATTCTTTTGAAAAGAGAGGATTTACAAAAATTTGAATAATTGTATTTACAATAAATGCTTATATCTATAATTTTGGTGTGTCAGAAAAAACACAAATGTGAGCTCAGGAAATGTAACAGGAGAACCATACTATCTTGTAACAGGTTAACAAATGACTATTGTAATAAATAAGTAAAACACATATAAGTATTTTATTCCATATACCTTTAGAAGCTTCCCTTTTATACGGCGTAGTCGAAACGACGAAGGTTAGTATATATATATATATATATATATATATATATATATATATATATATATATATATATATATATATATATATATATTCTTTTGAAAAGAGAGGATTTACAAAAATTTGAATAATTGTATTTACAATAAATGCTTATATCTATAATTTTGGTGTGTCAGAAAAAACACAAGTGTGAGCTCCGGAGATGTAACAGGGGAACCATACTATCTTGTATATGATTCAATAAACGAGTGAAAAAACCTGAGGAAAAAACTCGTTTCCCAGTCGCTATTGCACTAGCAATAGCTTGTCTGTTTATGATGTGTTAGTGTCGTGTGTACATAAAGAGTACCAAAGATTATTCTGCTTAGCCGCTTTATTCTCTCTTGCATTCCATGATTTTCAAAAAAAGGTTGAAAGGAAGGGGGTTTGGGACAGGAATCTGTAACAATGGAAAAAGAAAACCAGCAGAAAAATATTTCAACAATCAAACTTTTTATATGCCTAAACAAATCTAAGAGAAGATTTCACATAGCAAGCAAGGTCATGAAAGGGACTAAGGAGATAATAAAAAAATACATTACCTGCGATATTTCCACAAATTCCTTCTGTGTTTAACCGAGAGGGCCGCGATGGCCAGGTTCAGTCTTCCAAGTGATGCCAATTATAATCTATAGATGTTTTAGAATCATTATGGACCCAATAATCTGGATTGACATCGCCCATTTATTATTTCTTCGTGGAACTTGTTTAATATAAAGAAAAGTTCGCGAAAAAATCTTGACAGACGTTCGAAAAATATGACAAATGTCATATAGGTTAATAATAAGCGTTGTAAAATAAAGTTAGTGATCTAGGGTTAATTGTGTAAATGTCTCAAAAATTTACCCAAACTCTAGGAAACCGCAACTCTCCAAAGGGAGTATGTCCCAAAAACGAACATACTGTAGAACGAGTTGAATGAAAGTGTATCTATCTGAAATTTTAATCACAGTCATGTGGAAAAACAAGTTTCCCATTTTCATTGAATTATTATCTTCCTGATCTAAATTCATTTGGAGCTAACAGGTCTGGCACTCTTGTTATGAGCGGAATAACTCTGGCGGTTCAGTTGATGTAAAAACATCAACCTACATCACGATCATGCTACTTCTCATATCTCCTCATCTATTCGTAGTTTTTTGAGCAAAATCATACGGGTCATGTCAAAGTGTTATTAGAGTATGGTGTTATGAAATAGCTTTTATCAAAGGATATTTTCTACAATATGTCTCTCATTCCTTCATCTCTACTGAACATTTCGATTAAGGATCATTCAGAAAAAGCAGCATTAACGTTTTTTAATACTACTGTTTTCTTTGAACGAATTGAAGGTTACTTTTCTTCGGGACACAAAAGCGAAAACACCACTAAGTGATATCTTTCTATGGATCGAAGAAAAAAATTCGTCGTGAACAAACATTTCCAATCGGTAATTTACTCCTAAAATATCAACAAATATCTGATTTCATCGAAAGCTAATTAGTCCTATATATTCCAATTTGTTTTTACGGCCTCATCCGCTCATAAAATCGTGAAAAAATTAATTTGAGGGGGAGTATTCTTTAGTAGCGGCCAACTGTCGTCTATAGATACAAACTTATAAGAAAAGAAAGGTACATATAAAATTCCTACGCATCTAAAATGAAAGAAGGCACGTGGTCTCAACATATGCCCATTTACTTGCATACACCTGTCGAAAGGGATGTGGGAGCGTAGAAAAAGGGCCTTCAACTATGTGGACATTGAACTAAGAAACAGTTAAGTGAGGTGTAATGAACCGGGGAAGGATCATCCACCTGATCCTGAGAAATCCCAGATCTCATAGCGCGATAAAAGAGAATTGCTGTAAGATTCTGATCTAAACTACGTTATCAAGAAAATACGTTCATCATATCCCTAATGATATACACTGAAATATCAGTGATACTTTAGAGCTAGATATCGTATAAATATCAGTGGAATATAGAAGACACCTTTCTTTGTTTCATTACGTGTTAATATTTCTTTTCAATTTGACGTCGCCGATTTCAGATCTAGCCTTATTTTTCACGCGACAATTCTAGTTGTCTCCTCGATAAGCACTTCATAGTTTATTCAGAGTTTATTGTACAGTATTTTGAATAAGCAAGTTTTATAAATTTTTCGAGATGTGAAGATCAATACATTTGCAACCTACCCCGTTAGTTGTACTATTTTTGCAGAGTACACGTTTGAAGAATGTAATGTAAGTGTGTCTAACCTGGGACAAGCCTATCTGGATTAATTTAGAGAACAATTTGAAGTTAGCAGTAGTACATGCGTTCAAATTTCTATTGTGGAAGCGTGTTTCGTTGTACCGTTTATGGACAATTGAGGAAATATCATACTTTAATTTCAAAAATCCTATGATTTGCAATGAACCATCTAATCACCATGCTATCTGTTTTTTCTGTAGTGTGTGGCGGATATTACAGAAACAAACTGCAAAAATCGTTATAAACTTGTAGTCTGCAATTAGGACGATTCTGAATTCTAGTGTTAAACCAGTACTTTCGTCCCAACCCAGTACCTCCGATTTAACATTTCAAGAACTTCCAGAAGTAGTGACGATTCTGTGAATAGATCATCTGAACATAGACCATTCAATCAAAATGATTTCTATTACATATTCAGAGCTCGTGATCTGTCAGGCAGGTAGAGATCAGAGAAATCAACACTGCTAGCTTCTCGGTTTAAAGAAAGAAATCTGGTAGCATCAAACACTCGTGCAACGGTACATTGCACAAAGGAAAAAACCAATCAATTTTCGAAGCAGATGGTTTCGTGCTTTGTTTCTTGGGTGATATGGGATTACTTAAATATGATTGAAAGGATTGACATTTATTTATTGACTCGACCAAAGGCGCTATCGAATATGTGCTCTTGCACACAGGTTCCCTATCTATTGCACATTTTACCGCAGTAATATCCTACAATAGCTTTGATTATGGAGAAAATAAAATAATCAACTTCGTGTTGAGCCTAAAGAGTAGAGATGTACTAGATGGTGTAGAAGTCACAATCCAAGTTGAAACTAGCGGAGTTAGGGTTGATTCTCGATCTGGAGAAGATTTATGCCAAAGGCAACACCCTGATACTCATGTTTCACCTTAGATTGGACTTTTTAAAGTTGATGGATCGGCAGTAAAAAATCCTATTACAAGTTTCTTCTCTATTCGCTAAATTCACATTTTTCTGTTCCTTGTTGCTTTGAATGAATTCACTTTAATTTTTCAAATATGCCTCGATTGGTCCTTTCTCAGGAAACATTCAAATATGCTGCTTTTGGAATGGAATTAAAACCATTTTGAAAATAATATTTTATGGTATTATATTTTTCGTAATTTTCAATTTTGATTGCAAACGGTCCTATGCATAGTCTAATGAGATTATGAAAATTCTAGCGATACAAAATAATTTTTAACTCGGAATCTATTGAAAATAGGTATAACTAACCTAACCTAATACATTTTAATAGGTATTAGAATTATCTTTCATTTGCAGTAACTAAATACAGGGTGTTTAATTAGAAGTAAGAAATGAAACGGTTTGAACCTAAACTAAATTGACATCCATCACAACAGCCTGTATAGCTGGATGAACAATTACATATGGTTCGAGGACATTTAAGATAAGAATATTTTTGTATTGAAATTAATATTCTAAGACGATTGGAGTATATACAGGATGTTCGAAAAATGCTATATTTTCAAAAATGTCGATTAATTTAAAAACAGTTCAGATAAAGTATATACTGATCTGAAGAAACTCACCCTATTTCGCGTTATCACGTTCAGCAATGATGAGAAACTTAGAGCATCCCATCTAAAAAACTATTTCTTTGATATGAATAATTCAAAATAATTTTAGGACATGGAGCAAATTAGCATCTTTTTCTATATATACAGGATAGTACAACTTGCTATATAAACTATATTCGAAAAGTGCTTCGTTTAACAAATACAGGGTGTTAAGGTTGGAAAAAAAATCAAAATTATTAATTGTTGCCGAATGACTGCATATATTTGAATGAAATTTTCTAGGCGTGTACTGCCATCCAGGGAGCATGTTTTGCATTAAAAATATTTTTAATTTTGCCAGTGGTGTTCGTTCAAACACGTAACTGGATATTTTTGAAGAAAAAATTGGTATGCTAGTTTTTTCACAAAATAAAAATCAGTTTTGGATTCTTCATTTGCTTTGGAAGAAAAAATCACACTTTCAATCTTTCTGTATGACTAAGCATTTGCAGGTAAAAAATTGAAATTAGAAATTTTATGTTTATTTTTAATTTTCTGGTCGAATTTCTCGAAGATTTTTGTGAACCCAAACATGGATATTATGGTAATTCGTTTTTTCTTGAAAAAATTAGAATTTTCTTCCATTCAGTTTACTGGCATTTTTTCCAGCATCCCCAGGGTGTAAATCCTCAAATCTTCTAATTGAATAGCGTCTTCCATATTCACAAACTACCGCATTTCCATCAGAAAATCCATAACAAAAATGAATATCTGTGTATTAGTTTTACTAAGAAGAATGAAGTGAAATATTGAAATACTGATCTTTGAAAAATAATTGAACAAATTTATTTGTCAAAATTAACAGAGACGAAGACTAATTAGTTACTTCTATATGATTTGTTTGTATTATTATTGTTATTACATATAAATTATTGCTCTCTTCATCGTTATTATAACTGTTTTAAGTATTATTTTGAAAACGCGTTTTAGCAACAAATAATACGCAGATACATACACGGAAGCGGATGTTCGTAAATATCGCAGACACTATCCAACTAGAAGAATTCCAGATGCTCGTGTCTTTGTTAGAACACATCAGAATATTCGTAACTTTGGTTTGCGTGTTTGATACTGAGCAAAACAGAAACCGTAGAAATTACAATCGCAATCGCATACTTCGTATCTTTGATAATAATCTGAGCATGCAATTACAGATACCTAACCCTTGAATATTACGAAATGACCATGTGTACACATATCATCTACAGCCCGTTCAGGATTTACACCCTTTAGATGCTGAAAAAAGAATGAGGTTTTGACAGTTGCTTTTAAAAATCCGATAGAAGCAAATCATAACTTTTTGCATAAAATTCTTTGGGCTGATAAGGCCTCTTTCACTAGACGTGGAGTAACGAATCACCATGTTTGGACACACGAAAAGCGTCAAGACCTTCGACCAAGATCATTCAAGATGAATTTTCGGTGAATATTTGATTAGGAGTTTTAATAACAATGTTTGTGGTCCCCCAAGGTCAACCTCAGAATTATTTCATGGGTTTCTTACGAATAACTTTCGAAACTAGAGAATTTGCCTATTGATTCAAGAAATATATGAAAGTTGGATACAAATGGATGGAGCCCCCGTACATTGGAGGAACTATAAGGGAATTGTTTAAATACTGATTATCCGCAACATTGGATTGGTCGACTAGGAGAAATGGTATTCATCGTGACCTTTTTATCAGTCGCTTGGCCACCCAGATCACTGGATCTTGATCTACTTAACTTTCACGTCTGGAAAATATAAAAGAAAAAAATTTACGCTATCCAAGTACGTACAAGAGACGACTTAGTTTTGAGGATTCAGCAAGACTGCTATGATATGAAAATTCAAATGAAATATCTGCTGCAATAAATTCATTAATTAGGCGCTGTCGTAAATGTATCGGGTTGGGTGGACTACAACTGGAGCAACTTTAAATTTCTTTTGTTGTTGAACGCCATTGATTGAACCTGTTGCCCTTTTTATAGTTTCATTAACATAAAAATACTTTCAATTCTAAGTTTTAACTTTTACTCCCAAATGGTAAGTCATACAGAAAAATTGAAAGAGTGCTTTTTTCCTTCAAACTGAATGGAGACTCCAAAACTGATTTTTGATTTATGAAAAACAGTGGCATACCAAATTTTCCATTAAAAATATCCATTCACGTGTTAGTACGGACACCACTGGTAAAACTAAAAATAATATCTTTATTGCAAAACATACTCCCTAGATGGCAGTTAACGCCTACAAAATTAAATTCAAATATCTGCAGTCGTTTCGCAATAATTAATGAATTAAATTTTTTTACCATACTTGAACACTAACGAAGCATTCTGGAATATAGTTTATATAGCAAATTTATACTATTATGCCATTCTCTATTAGTCTCAGAATGTTCCGCTATAAAAACTGGACCAACCTGTATATATAAATATTTTCGAACTAAGTTATGGTCCGATCACGCACTAAATGGTATATTGAGAAGAGAAAAATAGACTCTAAGTAACTCATATTTTACATTCAAAACGCGAATTATAACTCGGAAACCGTTGGACAATAAATTTTCCTCACTTCATTTGATTAAAAAATGGAATACAGAAAGTCAAAACTATTATTTTCACGTAACTTTGAGATCAACTAACTCTAATTATAAAATTTCACCTACCCACCCTACTAGAACATCGAAATTTGCCTGCCCTGTATACGAAAAACATCAGTTTATGTTAATTTGTTCTCTTCTCTTTCGTTTCTCAAGTCTCAAAGTAGTAAGATAATTCATTGCATAACGTAATCATACAATTGGCATTCATGTTCCTTTTTATTTGTGCGAAATATATAATAACGTTCAATTTATCGAAATCATTCATTAACTTTACACAGTGATATCGTTTCCTACTAATAACAAACAAAAACATTCCTTCTTAATTCATAATTAGAAATAAATTTCTGAAAGTAGGTTATCTTACTTTTGAAATAATCCATCCTTTCAACAAGGTATGAATCAACATTCGAAGTTATGATAGAGTTGTTTCGCGAGCGTGTAATCACGTATATGTGCGAAACAGAGATAGCACTACGGGAGGTCAACATGAAAGATATGTCTACAATGATGAACCAGATTCTAATACGAAAACTTCCGCAAGTTTACTTTTTGAAACTACAACTCAAAACTAGAAGTTAGCCTGGATGGAAAAGATTCTACGCAGAAATGCTATAGAAAAGATACATACTGCTTTCATGAAGTTACTATTCGCCATATACATTCTGTCAAAAAGTGCCGGGAATTGATCAATGAAACACAAAAGATTCATTTTTCATCCAAATATATCGCGTTCAAGGTAGGTCCCTTCGGAAATAATACATTTACTTCAACCAATGATTCAATCATCAAAACATTTTTCAAACGCTTTTTCCGGAATCGACTTCTGTTCGAATTAGTTGTGCACGAAGCAAACACTATCGTGTTCGTTTTTCTTTAAACGTGCTCTATTGCCGCCTTTCGGCCAATGACACGCCGGGGAATTCTGTCACCTCACTAACCCGGGAATTTTTGCCGAACCCTGTCGTGTCGAGGGAAGGCATCTTTAATGTACAACACATCTTTGTTAGACAGGACCGACAGCTTTACATCTCCTCCGAAAGATAGACACTTAAGGGATTCACAGAATTCGAAAAATCGCACCGACTTTGTGGGGATTGAACCCAGGTAACTCTGCGTAGGAGACGAGAATCATATCCCATACGCCACCAAGCCGGCGTACCATTCTTTACTGGAATTATTTCACCGCATTTTCAGGTCTCTATTTGAAAACCTCTGGATAAGACCAGAACGCAGAAATCTTTGTCATCCAGTAAGCTATAATCACATACTTAAAATCCAAAATTTCAAGTCTGTAGGTCACTTAGTTTCGAAGTTAAGCGAAAGCAAAGTTTTGCATTTATGACACTCACTCACTCACTCACTCACTCACTCATGATCATCAGAATAAAACTAGTTTGTTTATTTTTCATTTAACGTGCTCTATTTCTGCCTTTCGGCTAATGACACGCCGGGGAATTCTATCACCTCACTAACCCGGGAATTTTGCCGAACCCCTCTAGTGTCGAGGGAAGGGATCTTTAATGTCCAACACATCTGTTAGACAGGACCGACGTCTTCACATCTCCTCCGAAAGATGGACACTCAAGCGATTCCCAGAATCCGAAAAATCGCACCGACTTTGTGGGATTGAACCCAGATAACTCTGCGCAGTAGACGAGCACCGTATCCTCTACGCTACCGAGCCGGTTCAATAGAACTAGTACTTACCATAAACTCAGAGAGCTGAAATTTGATACAGAGTAAGGGCTTAATGGCAACATAAAGGGAAAACTATAAAAACTAGAATAATCGAAAATCTGGAGTACCAACTAAACTATTAAAGATCGACATAAATATTCAACTTAGTAGGCCGCTTCATTTGATGTCAAAAATCGAAGGTCTGAAGTATCTGATGAAGAACCCTCAGCTGGTCTTAGCTGAAAAAAATTGATTGTCATTGCAAAAATCCAGCATAGTGAGACACATCTTCTAATTTAATCTAGCCTATAGCGTCCCACAGTCACTGCTGGGCGAATGCCTCCCTTCTGCTTTTAATACGCATATAAATAAAATTAAAGGAAAACTCCGGATAAGACTAGACTGGCTTTATACTTATACTTACAAGTTTACAAAAAGAAATAGCGAATGGCAATACGAAAAACTATTGCTAATGTTCAAGAATTAGAACCGAAAAAAGAAAAGAAAGATTTGTAATAAAAACTACTCTTAAAATAAAAAAAATGTCAAATAAGAAAATCTAGTAAAATAAATCAATATGCCCGCGTTTCTACAAAAAGAAGTGAACCAGGCGACTGCCACCTACTCATATCAATCCGTTGGAGCACAAGTATATATATATATATATATATATATATATATATATATATATATATATATATATATATATATATATATATATATATATATAGGGGTTTTACCCCGACGAGTTGCCCATATATCTGTTCATGCAATCAAACTGATTTCATGAAAAATATAAATCCACCACCCGGTAATTAATACCATTGCCAGGCAATGATTATAATTAAAACATATCCTGGAGTAATTATATATTAGGATAACGTTAAATGTTATGAGAATATATCAATCTACCAGAATATATACATACTATAGCATCATCAGACAATGATATCAATGTACCAACGAGTAGTGTCAGAGGCTTTCTCCCGGAAAAATCCAGTGTACGGACCTTAGTCAAGTAACACTGAATGTTACTTATTAATAGTTTCCTTTGTGTGAAATGGTGAACGATCGAATAGAATACTGCTCTGAATATAAATATGACAAAATTGTCAGTTAATTATATTACATTTATATAAACAAATAAATAAAATATGAAATGAGATTCTGAGCAGTATAAACTAAAGAGAAAACCTATGACTCTACCTCATTATTATTTTCGGAAAGAAACCTACGAAGAATATTACAAGATTTGATGACTGTTATCTTTTGTAACTGTTCAAACAAATTTTTCTTCAGACCCAAAATCTCTATACTTTTGTGAAGATTTCTAGGAATAACGCCTGTTGTAGAAATAATAATCGGTAGAATAAATATTTTCTTCATTTTCCACATTTTTTAATCTCGTCGCCAAGCATCATATATTTAGAAATTTTTTCATTGTATTTATTTTGTATATTATGTGTGTCGGGTATAGCAATATCAATTATATATGTTATTTGATTCTGTTTATCATTAAGAACGATATCTGGTCTATTGTGTTTTACAGCTCTGTTGCACAGAATTGTTTTATCAAAATAAAGTTTATATTTGTCATTTTCACAAATAATCTCAGGTTCATATTTTTGAAATTTTTTTCTTTTGGGAATTAGGTCATGTTTAATTCCTAGATTGAAGTGAATAATATTAGCGACGGCATTATGTCTTTCTAAATAATCTGTTGAAGCAAGGACTGAGCAAGATGATAATATATGAAAACTGTTTCTGAAGAACAGAAACATCTACGGCAAGAATCATCTATATTTTGTTTGATGATATGTTTTCTATAATTCCTTGTAAAAACAACCTGGTCCTGGATCGCAATTGCCAAGCCTTCTGTTTCAGCAAACAATTCTCCAGATACTAACCATTTATTCGATGCAATTTCATCAATATAATCATTTTCAATTCTTTAGGTGCTTTCCGTGTAATTCCTTCTGCATCCAACTTTCTCTTTTAGAATTATCATCAAATATATCAAAATCTACCTTTTGCATTGTCAAGTTCAGAGGTGTGAGATTATAATCTGAAGCAACAACAATATCATGTAATTTAGATGTTCTCTGTTTATCATGAAAATGGGAACGTAGATGAAAAATCTGCTTAATTAAAAATTCAAGAATTTCGCTAGCTTACGTTCTGACAAGTTTAGCTCTTCTTTGATTTCTTTTGTGGATAGTTTGGTTGGATCTTTTGGTATTTCAATGATATCTATAGTTTTCAGTATATCCTGCATCTCTTCTTCGTATAGATCATTGAGGCATACTATACTATTGCCTTTGACAGCTTTAGTTATCATGAGATTTTCAGCTTGGATTTTATTTGATATGATTTTGTTATTTTCAACTGATTCTGATTCTTAGTTTTTTGATCAGGTAAACTAGCGTGAATCTGAAATTTCTAGACCCCACGTAACTCAAAATTATTGATAATCATTTTACTATGGTTACGAATGTCATTTTCTGTACAACGAGAGATGTAGGGTGATGCGACAATTTTTATGTGGAGTGTATGTCGCCAAATCAGGTAGGCGCGACCATATTTCACATTCTGCAAATAATACTCATGTTCAGATATGAAAACAATTTTGCTTCTGCCAAAAAGTTGCCAGATATTTTTCCCATTTAATTAAACAATAATTTGTTTTATTTATTTTATTAAAATTATACAAAATATTACTTAACGCGTTTCGAAAAATCGGAATCATCCAACTGTCTTAGTTTTCTCGTTCTCATTTTCTTCGTGCACCCTAAGTTTTTATGTCTTAGTATACGATCATCGACCCATGGTGAAAGTGTAGGCTAGCATTGATAACATGAATATATTCACATGTGAGGGGTCACATACGGGCAAGGCAGGTGTCCCTTAGGGTCCCTTTTAGCAGATGGCCTGACGGAGGCCGATCAATATCCTCTGGATAACTTGCTCTGGCTTTTTTAATTTCAATTGTTATATAACATTTTGATAGGTTAGTATTCGCTACCAGCAGCTACCGGGTTGGAAGATAATAAAAACTTTTTTGTTCCTTCTCTGAAGTTGATTTGAATAACGCTATACAATTTATAGTATTCTCTGATCCCGGACTGAAGATTTCTGTCACTGGTTTCTGACTGCATAAGGCAAATTAATGAACAAATATCATAGTCTTATTTCATACAATACTTGAAAATCGCAATGTACCAACAATGTATTTTCACGGTTTCAGTTTATTTGGCCTATTGAAAGATATTTTGAATCATTTAATTATTCGAATGAAAAAGACAATAGACTACGAACCATATTTAGTAAGAAAAAGTTCAATTTTTCATTTCCCAATTAAATAAAACAGTGAAATTCAAATTTTCACTATATTGACAAACTTATGACGCCTTTCATCACACTGACTTCTTCAAATTAATAATACATTTAAAAGGATGATAATGCCTTATACAGGGTTAGGCAAAAGTATCGGAACGGCTAATTATCTCAATTATTCACCGAGCGATTTTTTTGAAAATTGGTATTCCTACATTGTGAAGCATAAAGAATTCAGTGTTAATATTTTGTGCCCAATAGTGTGAAATGACCACAACATGAGAATTTCAAATATAACACCCTTTATTTTTATTTATTTTTAGATTCAGAGGAAAAACTTCCTTAGAAATAATCAAGAAAAATGATTTTCCTCCAATGTCGTGTTCATAAAAAATCAAAATGACAATAATTATCATCACCTAAATCAAATTACTCTCGACTTCATAATCAACGTGACAGCTTGACAATTATTGTCAAGTATTTGTCGAAGTTTTGATTTTTACACGAACGAGAGAATTTTTTTTATTGAAACTATAGCAAGTGTTGAAAATGAGTTCCATTCACCTCCTGACAATAACCTAATCGACCACTGAAATTTTTAAGAGAATTTTGCAGAAATTGTGGGGGTTTCAAATTGATTTCTTCTGTTATACGACACCTTAACTCATCTAGATTGGCAGGTCGTTCTCTATAAACTCGGCATTTCAAGTGGCCCCATAAAAAGAAGTCCAGAGGCGATAGATCAGGTGACCGCGGGGGCCACTCCATAGGACCTCTTCTACCGATCCTTCTGGAAAAACTTCTACCGCAAAGTGTGGGAGAGCTCCATCTTCTTGGAAACATACAATATGAGCTGGGGTTAACGGATTATTTAAATTTGGAAATAAAGCTCTTATGGCTGGCACAATTCGCTCTCCATTTGAATTCCCTTCTATGAAAAATAGACCAATTATTTGGTCACCGATAATACCGACCCTAACATTCAATTTTTGTGGATGTTGTGTATGAACCTCTCTAATCCAATAAGGGTTGTCCCTCAACCAAATTCGGCAATTATACCTATTTACTGTAACGTTGAGGCAGAACGTAGCTTCCGCCGAGAATACGATTCTATTCAAAAAATTTGGATTCGCCATAATCATTTCCATGATGGTCTCGGAAAAATGTACCCTACGGTCAGGATCCTACAAACTGAGAAATATCATGATTCAAGGCTAGTTTATTTGTAGAAACCTGAAGGTTTTTTCTCAATTGCCAGTAAAATGTCCAACTATGTTTCTTCGTCAGTGGCAGACTTAGGGCGTCCTGCTCTGGAAATATCTTTCACTTGCCAACTTGCTTCATATCGCTGAATAGTTCTGCATACTGTAAATTTACTAATTTGATGATTTGGGTGAACAGTATTGAACAGACTGCGAACTTCTTGGTAAGATCGTTGTCTGTCACCATATCCTCGCAACATCAGAAGCTCGATCCGTTCTGCTTCACTGAGCTTGAATACCATTATTAGGAAATGAAGTGCAAAAATCTAAACTTCAACAATTACTTGACATTATTTGTCAACCTGTCCCGTTGATTATTAATGCAAAAGTAATTTGATTTAGGTTAGATAACCATAACCCAATCAACCATTTCACAGTTACTGTACATCTCTGTGTCTATTAGTGATAAAAATCACCAAAATACCTAGTTAAGAACTTAAGGAATACTTTTGTGTCAAAAATTGGTTGTCAAGCCTAATGAAATGACAATCGGCCAGACCACAGAAATAAATCCAAAGCCAACATAGTCAAATGTGATATTTTTGACTTGGTGGTTGAAGAAATGAAATCATGAAATTAAAAACCACATCATATAAAAATTTCTCAAGAGACAAAAAAGTTTGATAATTAGTCTAGCTACTCAATGTCTGAAACAGTTTTGCGCAAACGAAGACAGTTGAAAAATTATGGCTGATTCGAGTTTTTAGAGACACTTATAAAACGTAAAGGACATTAAGTGGATCACAAGAAACGTGAATAACGCACCCGATTACGCATACCAAATATGGTTTCTATCGATCGAATTATTTGAAAAATAACAAATTGGATTTGGTGATTTCTAGCGGCCAAACTAAGAAACTTTTCATATAGGTAAGTTGAAGAATAATTGAAGAATCTGTGGTATAACGTTGTACACGAAATTCACGGACACCCTGTATATTCTTGAATAGAATATCAAAAGAGTTACATTACGAAAATGAAGATATTTTTACCCTCCAATACGTTGCGCTCCTGATTAAAATATCAAAATTCTAAACTCAAATTCCCGATTAAACATGAAGAGTTATCACAGTATCGCATTTTTTATTCCATTGGAAACGGAGCCTTGCGCAATCGATAATGATTAGCAAAAACGTATCAGCATATCTATTATTCAATTATATATAATTAGATATGATTTGCGCTTTTGGTAGATATATTAAAAAGTAAAATGCATATAAAGGATACTCAAAGTCACTTTAAATCCATCCCATGCTTCATTATCTAGAATGCCTGTTTCAAATTGAAGAAATTGCATGCACCGAGCAAAATATTCCCACGAAATGTCCAGATAGTGAATAGAAAATTTAATCCGAATAGTACAGAATGGTACAGGTAACACAGGCTTATCCCTATTCCCATTTAAAATCTTTAATGATTATTCCTATTCAGCTTTTAAAATAAACGAGCGTCAAGGGGTGCATCTAGCCAATAGCACTCTCGTAAACATCACCCCTAAACTGGCCTATCCGAGATACTCCTCTCACCTCTCTACCTTCCTCGTGATAATGGACCGATAGGAAATATGGTCCCCGTGTTCACTGATGCAGATTAAAAGAATAGGAAAAAGCACGATGCAGTGACGGTACTAATCGTTTCGGTGTATGTTACCACGATATCTAAAAGACACTTTCAACATTTATGAATGCCTTGATCCGAGCAGGCCAAGCTTTCTGAACCTAATAATTCTCATTCCTGTCAGCATTGTATGAAACTAGATAAATACAGAATCTTTCAATGCCTCAAACGAACTTATTATAAAATTGTATTTCGCTGAAGTTACTTTTCCTAATAAAAATCAAAAATTAATGATTCAATTAGTGAAAAATGTTTTACAGTACCAAAACTCATGGTTTTGAGTATTATAAGATCCAAATGGAATATGCTTCGATTCTACATGCGAACAAGATTCATAGTCCCTGATATATTCTGTAGAAGATGGACTAAACATGATATTTAGGTACGACAACTATGTGAAATATAGCGGGGAGAGGAAAATGATGCTTTCCTCTTTCTCGAGCTCGAATTTCGAAAAAAATTCATTTCAGCTCTTCTTGTTTTCGAAATAGCCGGAACTCTGAACTATCCGGAATTTCAGCATAAGACGAAATTCCGATTACTGTTGAACGAAAAAATATTTTTACATTCTACAGGCACGTTTTTGGAAAAATGGGGATATATTAATTTTTTTTTAAATATCTTTTTTATTGAAAATTCACAGCATCACAGATACTCTCAATTTCATATAAGAAGCGACTGTTCTACAAAATCATCACATTTATTCAAGTATGTGTCAAAAGAGTAGAGTTCACCTTTTAAATTATAATTTTCATCGGTTAAGACAAATAAAAACTATTCAATCCTCTCAATTCACATGTATTCAATGCTATGTTTAAGAAAGTTAAAATATGCAATTCTCATTGTTAAATCTGTGACTACGATTAATGTCATAAATTCGTGACATTCATCTCAATCTCAATCTTTATTTATAGATTCAATCATGGTTGCACAATTTCAAAGTTTGGAAAAGTATGATATGTTAGAATGTTATGTACAGAATAGATCAAAAACTTGAAATGTAAAAATATGCCAAATACCACAGCCCTTAATCGCAAAAAGTTATGGTTTGTCAAGTCGGTTCTATTGATTACTATCTATGAAAGCACCTATTCAACAACTTAGTCTCAAATTGTTATCTAACTCATTACCAACCAATATTTATAGTGTCCATATCGAAATTAGGCATCTTTATTTCTATAACAAATATAATCACTGCAATCACACGGTAACAGACCCAATAAGAATATATACATTTCCATTTTCGTGAGGCTAAACAGTTTTGTAACAAGTTAGATAGCAATTTACGTCAAAGTTATTAGTTCACAGACGTCTCCAAAAATGCCCAAGGTATCGGAGCTGGTGTATATGGTCGAAATGATGCCAAAGAACAGTTTATCTGTCTTGGTGAACTTGCATCTGTTTTTCACGCAAAAATATTCGCCATTGACCACTGTGCTGACCTCCTGCTTGCGGGGGATTAACAAATAGGCCAATAGAAATCATCACAGATAGGCAAGCCGCAATGAAGACATTGGCATTCAACAACTATACGTCACTTATTGTGCAGAAATGTCGTTCAAACGTCGCCAAACTGGGAGAAAAAAGAGGCTCAGTCTGATGTGGGTCCTAGGCCACTCGGATATTGAGGAGAATCAGAGGGCGGACTCACTGGTAACTCGAGGAACAGCTTTAAGATTCACGGAACATAGGCTTGCAATTCCCATGGAGGTTTGAAAATAACCGGTGGTTGAACCTGAAGTTAAGAGCACTGGTTGAGCCTCACAGGTCTCAGATACTCTCGGCTTGCAATCACTGGACCTTCCACAGTGAGAGCCAAAGCTTGGGTTAAACTTTCCAGACTAAACCTGATAGTTCTAATTGCCATATTTACGGGGCACTGTCGCCACAGAATTTACCCAAATAAGTTAGGATTGATACAGAGCCATTTATACATGTGATGAGGTAAAATGAATAGAATACGTCATGTTCTGGAGACCGAATCAGAGGAACTTGGATCTAACAAACTTGAGCTGACTGAGCTTATTAAGCTCTCACCCACAAACCTTATAGCCGTTACAAGAACGATGGAGCTTGTAAGTGAAATTTAGGACAGTGTGCCACAACAGACCACTGGGTTGAAGTGGCAGCGTTGTCAATCAGCCCACAATCAATATTTATATATATCATATGATATCTCATAACTTTATGCGGTAAAGGGACAGCACTAACATTTTTTAACATTTTATGTTTTTGATGGGACCCCCCTTCTCCTTTGTACGACCCATTTGTACTGTACTGTAATGCCGTGCCTTCGAATATCAGTAGATTCTTTGCGAGAAGACAACCTCATAAGTCTTTTTTCAGAAGAACGAAGGACAATCTTATGACCAGTAGTCCATTCAAAGAACCTCGTAACAGGACATATGAAGTTGATAATAGTGAAGACGCCCTCATCGATATTTTGGGAGTAGTTGCGGCCAATCCCGAAATTTCAAGCTCTAGCAGATGAAACAGATATTTCCAACACTAGGACAATCAGAATTCTAAAGACGAATACATTTAATCATTACGAGATGATACAGTCCTAAATCCTACAGACTGGTGATTACCAACGTCATAATTTCTGGTGAGAAAGCACGAGAAAATCCAGAATTCTGCAATTTATTTGCACTGATGAAGTCCAGTGATGAACTCTTCAATCGACATAATGGAACACCGGTGGTCGGACGTCAATCCCAATCAACTGTTGAATATTCAAGACCAAGGTACACTTTGATGGATGGTCGTGTATTGGTATTTTTACAAAGATCATTAATGGCGAAACTAATCCAATCATTAATGAGAATATATTTGAGTAGAAGATATTTCATTAGCGCAAAGAAGAAATATTTATTTTCGACACGACGGTGCACCGAATATACCGTATCGCAGCTGTTTGGTTTGTATCACAGCGATCGTTAAATAGAAATTAAAGAAATAAAATGGTAAGTCCATTCTCTGGATTTATGCCTCTAGTGATATATGGAAATATTACTTTCTGAAAAAGTACTGATAACATAGAAAATTTCAATAATGAAGCATTTATATACGTATCTACGAAGAGCTACCAAAATTATTTTTCATTTATTTCATTACCGCTTACATTTGTAAAAACATTTAAATAATTTAATCGTATTTTACGATGTTATATTGAAAACTCTTTTTCCCCTCAAGTATAACCTGAAACTCCCCTTTAATATGTCGTTTAACTTCTTTGTCTCCAACAGAAGTAAAGATTAAACGTGCATGTTTGGAGTGGCAATTTTTTGTTATTGTGTGAAAATATAATTAATTTCTTGAAATGTCAACCACGAAGTCTACTTTGTACGAAAAAACTTTTTAAACAGTACAATTTCTTCACGATAAAATGTAAACGACGAAGCTTTCACTGGAAGCCCCATCACGTACGACCAATGAAAACCTTGCTGTTTCGTATAACGCTGTCGAGTTTTTTATTTCGTCTTTATTTTTGATTTGGAAAATTTGGAATATTTTTCTTCACTTCTAACCAAGGCCATCGTTCCAAATTCACAACAAAACTTGTCCGATATTTGAATATATAATAGCAGAAAATCTCTAATTCATAAAGTTTTCGTTAATGCATAACAAAGATTGACTCAATAGTTCTGTGACATTCTATTCAACCGCAATCGAAATCATTATATACTGTCGGACACAGAACACGTGCCATAGTTATCTTCAAATAGACCTTTTTTTCCATTGTACCATTAATAAACACCAACACTAATCCACCACGCAGATGCACTCTGCATTGGCGTGAACCCCCCGCACTTCAGTCTATTTCAAAGCGGCAGACAAGGCAGCGTTGATGACGCAGCTGCGAACACCCCCGTGTGGTCCGCGGCATATTGCAAACAAGGGGGTTGATGTGAGACTGTAATTTTGAACGCTGCATGATGTACTTTTTTATTATATTCATATGTTCATATAGAATCAGGCGAATTGTTTTCGAAGCAGTTCATTAGATAAAAACCTCTAATTAAGGAAGTTCTTCTCGATGCGTTATTCCTTGTCATTAATGTATGTAATCTGATATTTCTATATGTATAATTTAGCATAATTTTGTTGTTTGTTTGAAAACTCAGATTCTCGGATGTATTCGAAATGGGTATCAACAAATTTGGGAAAATCTTTTTAGCAACAGTTTCATCGAAATGATAATAATAAATTGAGATGAATATTGCATTGCCTGCAATAAATTTCATCCAGTTTTGTTCTCGTTTCATTTAAGAGTTTTCGGATTTTTTTAGAAAAATAATTATTTATTCATGAATACTCCTTTCAGTCAGCTTTCAGCAAGTCCTCTGCAATATATGCAAGGGTTGAAAATCTTAGATCAAGAATTGTACTTTTATGATATATTGAATTCAGTGTTCATTTTGGAGTTATCATCTATACGATTTTTTTCAACGTGAGTTGATATGCATTCGCTGAATTGAAAGCACTTCTAATTAAAAAAATGACTCGTAGGCTTCGATTTTTTTCATTTATTTATTTATTTTAACAGTTGCTCAAGTTGAACCAGTGTCTGCTCGAATTGTTTATTAAATTAACGATTAGTTTTGAGACATTTGAAGTCATTGCTGTAAAAAAATTGCCAATTTTACTAACGCCGAATTGGCTGATATCCATCACATGTACGGTCTGGCTGACGGAAACACAACAGAAGCTAGGCGATTATATCAGGTGAGCTTTCCAAAACGAGTAACACCAAACAGGCGAACATTTTCAAATATCCACAGAAGGTTGAGGGAAACTGATACTTTTACTGCAAATAATCATTTAAAAGGTGCAACTCAAACTATGAGAACTCCAGATATTGAGGAAGCAGTTTAGAATTGTATTGATTTGAATCCTCATGTGAGTACAAGAAAAATTGGAAATCAGTTGAATATTTCACATGTTCTAGTTTGGAAGATTCTCCACGAGTTTTTATTGTATCCGTTAAATATTCAACGCGTCCAAACTCTACTTCCTCGTGATTTTCCTTCAAGACTGAATTTCTGCCGATGATTCTTAGATAAAATAAGAGAAAATGCTCATTTTGATAGTGAAATAATGTTCACAGACGCGCTTATCGGCAATTTCTCGAGGAGACGTTTCCTTTATTGCTCGAGGATGTGCCACTTTTGGTGAGAAACATAATGTGGTTCATGCATGACGGGGAACCAGCACATTTCACTGGAGAAGCTAGGGAATTCTTAAATAATACATTCAACAACCGATGGATAGGTCGGGGTGGGCCAGAACCATGGCCCCCTAGGCCCCCAGACTTCAATAGTTTAGACTTTTTCTTATGGGGATATCTCGAAAGTTTAGTTTATACCACTCCAGTAAACACTATAGAAGAATTGAGAAATCGAATAATAACCGCTTGTGACACGATAAGAAATACCCCAGGACGAGCTATCAAAATAAAAGCAAATTTTTGCCATACCTATCAAGTATTTCTATTATTTTTTTTAGCGAATACCATACAATTCAAATGATTCAAATTCAATAATTTTTCACTCGAAAACGGTTGGAGATACGAAAAAATTACAAGTGTCAAAAAAGTTTCTAAATTGAACGAAGATGACGAAAATTGATTGTACGCTGATCAGTGGCGTACTGGAAAATAATTTGAAAGGGCAAAAGGAGACATGGCCTCGGAAAAGAAAACACCTTGTGAATGTCAGTTAAAATCTAGGACGTGTAATGATGGAGGCTGTAAAAAATACCTTGCATTCCAAATTTGGGCTGAATATCTCAAAAACTGCAGGAGTTTCGAAGAAAAAACCAATTTTTTCCGGAAATTTCAATACCCTGTAGCTCCGTAACGAAGCTTTTGCGGACCTTTGTTTATATGAACTTTTTTTCTTAAAATTGCACGTAGATTCACCCCCTCAAGTTGTGACATACTATTACGTAACACCCTGTATATATATATATATATATATATATATATATATATATATATATATATTGAATATTGATGGTTATTTAACACAAATTAATTGTGCCATAGCATCATGATACAAAAATTACATATTTACCGCCATATGCGACAAGACGGCCATATGGCATCTTACACACTTTTCTTGATCAGGGGTGCGGTGCAACCTCGGTTCGACTTTCCCCAAGATGTTACGTGTAGTACTTAAGCATCAATGAATTCCTTGAGGAGGCCGCGACGACGCGTGTCGAAACATCTGTCTGCCGGAACAACGGCCCCCTTTTCCCATTGTCAAGTCTCGAAACTTCGCTATCCGTATGAAAGACATTTTATCATGGAGACGTCGTGAAGGTAGCAACAATACCTAGGGCATTTTACGTAGCTATTCATCTTGGCCATTCTAATGTTTGTTTCTTTCCTCATAGGCAACGCGGATCCTAACTTTGCACCGCTATATCGCTCTACCTTTTGTCAAGTTCTGGTATCTAGTGACCTAATATCTCGGCGTCAGCTGTTCCATAAAATGGCGCGAAAACGTATGGTCTTCAAGACAAGTTTGGCTCTTCGTTCGGAGACGTGAACGGCGCTCTACCTTTAATAATTCAATAAATGTTACGTGAGCATAACTACGTTTTGAGATGATAATTCGAAAAATGTTCATGATTGCACGTACCATACAGTGAGGAAAAAAGTCGCGACTAATAAGTAGGTAGTCTTCAAATTAAATGTAAAACAGTCGAACAGGTCGATTTTGTTTTTGATTTTCTGAAAGAATTCATTTGCTTTTTGATGGAACCGGAAAAAGTATGACGACAGGGACATTTTTACGGATGACAAACCACAGATAACATTGGAATGCTCTTGTTTTACTTCACATTTCTCTAAATTTTGAATTTTGAAATTTTACCCAGAAATATCAAGAACGGATTAAATAAAAAGAACTAAAGAAGAATACAACGTAAAACAATCACTAATGAATTGAGAATAACGTAATAACAATAGGGCAGATCGTTTACAACTTGACAATAGAAAACTCTAAAAAACATACCATTTCTGGTAAAATGTTTTGTATTTCCGTGTTTTCATGCGGCTTTTCTCGTCTTCAATTTATCTTGGTGCTTTGAAAAAACTATGAAATTCAAATTACCCAACAGAAAATAAGGTGAAACAATTTGTTTATTTGTTAGTCTTTCAATTTCCATGAAAATTAGGATTCATTGAATTGTTGAAAAACTAGTTTTCCTTAACCTACGAATAATCGCAAGTAACTCTTAACGCAACTATAACATGTATTTGTTACCCTTCAACATATATATATATATATATATATATATATATATATATATATATATATATATATATATATATAAATCTCAATAAAATTCTCTCAAAAATTCAATTTGGACAAACTCTGTTAGCTCTCATATAAATGATGAAATGAAAAAAATCCTTTGGATCATAACAGTTTTATGGCAAAGTAACAGATATGCGATCTAACCCTTCTTGTATCGCTATCACCGTAAACTTTATAAAAAAAAAATTAAACTGATCTTACCAGGATTAAATATGCTAGACTGTTCTTTGAGACCAAACGTATGTCTTACATGATACAAGTTAGATATGGTCAGAAAACTATTTCTTGATTTAATGACTATCTATTATATCAATATATAGATTATATATATATATATATATATATATATATATATATATATATATATATATATATATATATATATATATGGTGTATTCGTAGGCGTCAACCGAAAAATTAAGGCTGATGGTGTATCACTAAGAAATATGTCATTAGTGGAGGATGTATGGGTGAAGGTGTCAATTACAGGAAACAGGAAACTATTCTTGGGTGTTTATTACTTTCATAAAAAATGAAGAATTTATCGTCTTTTTTGACAGTGTAACATCTCTCATGGAGTCGCACCCCAATGATATTTGGGGATTTCAATCTGGGATCATTTTCATGGTCTTCAGATGGAAGTGAGTGCAGCTTCATCAGTGATGTTGTTCGCAGTGATGCGTAATTCCCTTAATCAGTTCAATGGTATCACCAATCATTATAATAAAATCTTGGATTTGATTTTGTCGAATTCTACTGATGTGTCTTCTGTTCGATGTTGTACGCCTTTCGTTCCAGAGGACCCGCATCATCCCGCCTTAGAAGTGTATGCAAAACTTTCTTTGGATAAAACTTCTAGCAAATCTAGATCGATGTACAAATTTTTCAACGCGGACTATGTAGCGATAAATTCGGCACTGTCAAGTTTGAATTGGAAAACTTTGTTATGTTCTACCGATGTGAATGAATGTGTTGATTCATTTTATTCTGCTTTGAATATAGTTATTGATAAGGGTGTGCCTCGTAGATCTGTTAAGTGTGATAAATTCCCTTCGTGGTTTGGTAAAGACACTATTAAATGCATTAAGGATAAAACTAACTTACATCAAAGATTTAAAAAATTCAAAGACCGTTTTCTGTATGAAAATTTTTGTATTTTGCGTAAACAATGTAAAATCTTAATTGAAAGAGATCATAAGAAACATATTGCTTCTGTAGAGGACGGAATTGTGAAAAATCCTAAGCTCTTTTGGACTTATGTGGGCGAGTTGAGAGATAGCCAGAGGATGCCTCAATCCATGTGTCATGGTGAAAAAATCTTAGAAAATAGTTCGGCTATATCTAAGTACTTTTCTAGTGTTTATGAAGATCCGCATAAACATGTTCTCTACCAAAGTAGATATGAATCTTCTTCATCGATTACATTTAACACGATAGATCTGAGGGATGTCAAAGCTAAAATCGAGGGACTGAATGTCACGAAGGGTCCAGGTCCGGACTCCATCCCACCAATTTTTATAAAATCGTGTTCCGCTAGTTTGACGACTCCACTTCAAATTATTTTCAACAAATCTTTAGTACAAGGTGTCTTTCCACATAAGTGGAAGGCGGCAAAGATCGCACCTATTTTCAAAAGTGGTAAGAAGAATGAAGTAAGTACCGACCTGTCTCTATTCTAAGTTATTTCGGTGAAATAAATGGGTTTTTCAAAGGTAGGTCGGTGTTAATTAAGTCAATTCCTTACTTTCATTTCATAAGTAGTAGTTTCGATGATGGTATTCAAGTTGATGCCGTCTACACAGACATGGCTAAGGCTTTCGATAAGGTACATCATGCAACTTTGTTGTGGGTTCTAGAGGACTTTGGTGTGGTGGGGTCCTCACTGAAATGGATAGATACGTATCTGTCGGATAGACTGCAGTATGTTGCACTCAATGGCACTCATTCCAGTTTCGTTCGTGTCACCTCTGGTGTTCCTCAAGGGTCACATCTGGTCCCCTTTTATTTTCAATTTACATTAATGATATTTCGGAATGTTTTCTTTATACAAAACATGATTTATATGCCGACGATCTTAGAGTGTACAGTGCTATTCGGTCCTATGATGATATTTTGCGGTTTCAGAGTGATCTTGACAGACTTTTCTCTTTTTCTCAAAGTAGGTATTTTCAATTAAATATTGATACGTGTAAGCATATAATGTTTAAAGAATGTCAATGTCTTCGATGCGATTTTTTCTGTTGATGGGCTTGTAATTGGGAGGGTAAACCAAACTAAGGATCTTGGTATATATCTTGATTCTAAGTTGTCCTTTGAGTATCATATTGATCATATAGTTTCTAAGGCTTTCAAAATATTGGGTTTCGTTCTAAGAATTACTAAAAGTTTCAGTAATCCAAGGTCTTTAAAAATGCTATATTTCTCGTTGGTGAGGAGTAATTTGGAATATGCTGTACCTGTTTGGTCCCCTCACTATTACAAGTATATTGACAGAATTGAACGAGTCCAGAGAAAGTTTGTCAAAAGTTTCAACTTTAGATTTTTCAGTCCTAACCATAATTATCAATTAAGTTTGCGTCATCACAAAATGTTAAGCCTGGAGCAGAGGAGAGTCCTTTTCGACACTGTATTTCTTTATCGAATTTTAAATCATTTTTTAGTTTTCTGCTTGTTAATTATCTCACTTTCAATGTTCCCGTGTATCCTAGTCGTCGAAATGCACTCTTCTATGTTCCGAAGGCCCGTACTAGTTTATTTTTTCATTCTGTTTTCTGCGAATTATGCGTCTGTACAAATGGCATATTGCCAGCATAGATATTTTTCATAAACCTCTTTCTTCTTTCAAAAAAAATGTTATTGCATATCTCATTAGATCTGAATCATGCTCATTGTAGTAGTTTTTAGTTTTCGTGATATTTTACTTGATTCTGTAGTCTTAGGTGAGTCTTTTTTCTCTCCTGAATTTTTATGAAAGTTATAATTTTCATTTCGTATGACAGTTTCACTTCTGTTTATCTTTCTGTTATCATTTTTGTGAACCCCGGTAATTGGGTCTATCCTGTAGGGGTTCCTATGTTTTGTAAGAATAAATAAATAAATAAATAATATATATATATATATATATATATATATATATATATATATATATATATATATATATATATATATATATATATATATATATATATATATATATATATCAGAACCTCTGGATTGAACAAAGTCCAAATCAACACAACAACGACCTTTCTAATGATAAATATGCCTCGACTCACAAGTAATATCTTTTTATGGGCCTTTATACATAAAACACTAAATCTTATGCGCTGACGCCGCCACCTTCTTTTCTGCCAATTCAACCAGCTTTCGTTGCAGGTATACAAGACATTGTGAATAAAATCATTAACAGAAAAGCACATTTCTTCGCAAACTTGGGTGACTTAGAAATCAGAATCTTTTGTATAAATAACTTCGCATGAATTATTTCTCAAAACTTACGATGCATGCCGGTATTTAAATCAAGTTAAATACGACAATTTCTACAACTATCGAAAAAATATTTTAGAAAGATCAGATATCAAATACTCCCCATCTAATCATCCGGATAGTCAAAAACGAGTTCAAATAATTGTATCCTATTAAGAACTTTGTTTGAACTAATGCATAATTTTGCCATATATAACCATACAAATATATTTACTCATGCCTGAGATATTTGCTTGAACAGTTTCTGATATTATTTACGAGCCAGATGACATCATACTTGTGAACGTTGAGCTTATTCTGCATTTCGAATCATTCAAATCGACCAATGAATACAATGAATTTCAAATTCACACACGATAGTACCGAATGATTGGAGAACATAAGAGATGAATGGAATCTCTCTGAAAAAACCGGATTCGGTTGTTAACTTGTTACGTAATGCAAGTGAGAATTAAGGTCATAAATGTTGGTATTTTTCGCGAATACTTTGCCGCAAATGAGCTTCGACAAGTAGGTAATCAATTTTATTTAGTAATTGATCGAATTATTGAAGATTTATATTCAATTCAAGGTCATTACTATAATTTGAGATTGAATAGACTAGAATTTACTTTGATCACAATTTTAGTTCCTCAAGACATATAGATTAAAACGGCTTGTCAAAATATGTTTTAAATATTACTGCCAAAGCCTTCACTGAGCGGCACAAACTCCGGCCACCCAATTCTTTCAGTCTGTTTCTCATAACTATTTTTATATATTTTCTTGATTTTCTCGGCAGAATATTGACGAATGCCTTCACTTATTATACACATAGAATATCCTTTTTTCAGCACTTAATATGAAACACCCTGTATATAAGAGCAGAAATTTAGTTTGAAAATTCAATCCAATACAAAGAAACATTCATTCTGAACATGAAGATGTTTGCTTTATCTGAATACCTTTTTTTGATAGATGTGAATTTTTGAAAGAAATAATGACCATTCGAAACGACTTCATAATTTGCTTCACCATAATTTCAATTAATAGAAAACTTAATGGAAAACATCCACTTTTTGAACATTGGAAGACTTCACAGGAGAGGGTTCATATCTAGTATTTCCTCCAAAAGCATCGATCAAGTCGGAAGCGAGTAACACAAATTGAGGATGAATTTCTAAGGAATATTATTGTATTTCTCCCGAAGATCTTTCTGAAGCGCAATATTATCGTTGCAATTTATCCCAGAGATTTTCAATAATATTCAAATCTGGTCTGCGGGCTTCCTACTTCAAAGTTTGTATATCAATTTCCTCCCTGTAATCGTTCACAGTTCCTTGTTGTACAGGATCACAAAGTCTTCATCTACTGTTGGGGTCGATGGAACCACATGTTCTTCTGAAAGATCTACAAATCGGGCCGCACAAGCCATTAACCCCAAGGTGGCGAAGTTACTTTTTCTATTGAAAAAGTTTGAGCATAACTTTCATTTTTCTGCTTATCAAGTTGTCCTTGTCTATCAAAAAGTGATGATCACTTTCTGAAGTGCCTCTCCTACGATCAGCACCATGACGACTTGAGTAGGAAGTAGTTTCTAGAAGATGAAGAACACCATATTTTCAACAAGCAACATATTCTAACTATCTACCAGAATGCAAGTGATGCATGAAAGAATATACTGTCTAAACATTAAATCCCTAATCTTTATGGTATAGAGATAAAATAAAAATAAATGCGCGTTGTTTTTGAAGTAAAAATGTTGGATTTTAGATGCCATGTATGTTTAGCAAACTATACAAGGTGTTTCATTTAACATGACAAAGTTAAACCGTTGAAATGAAGCACGGGAATATTTTCGCTATATTCGTCAAATGCCTTTGAACAATTCCTTCATTTAACGTTTGTTACTTACATTCTTAAAGAAAAAGATATGGAGGAAATAGCGGTAGCTGAAACACCCAAACTAGTATTTGTTTTGCCAATTACGATACCGATCATTATTGGTATCATTGCTGAAAACCTTCTCGAAAATATAAAAATTCTAGATCTTAAGAAGAATTTATAGGTATGACCTTTTTCAGAAAATGACAGTCTTGTACATGTACATCTTGTAATAAACTTTGAATAGAATAAAATTTTTGGAAGAAAACTTGATCACAAGTGTTTTGCACGTTCTGACACATCAAGTTTAGTTGATCAACAGAAATAGTTGTTGTTTCTGGTCATATGTTTCAACTGAAATTGATCAATGAATTTCAGTAATCAGTATACTGGCTATGTGAGTAGCGGCGCAGTCCGCCAGTCGATACACGTTAGAAGCAAACTGACCGGTTTCAGGAAATTCGGTAGCTCAAACTTGTTAGTTCTTGCTTCAACTATAAAATGACCTGATCAACAAAACAACATCAAATTTTGGATGGGTCAGACTTTAGTTGGTATTGATTCGAAAATATCAAAGAGGGAAAGGAAATATACGAGTTTATTCAAAAATTTAATACAATTTTCAAATTATCACATCCGATTTCCAACAACGATGAACCTTTTGTTATTTCGATCGTTACTATAAGTTTCAGCTAAACATTTCGTTTTCTGCAGATAGAGAATATTATTTAGAGAATATGCTCCGTTGGGATAAGTCTGTGACCATCGGATTATATTAAACATCTTTATATGCAACCTTTTTTTATATCATCTACCTGGATAAGGCTAATAAGGGTAGCTCAAATCACATTCAGGGATAAATATTAACATCCTTACTAAGATAACCTAAAATCAAAACAAAGTTTTGCAAATAAATGACTCCTACACGACAATTACAATTACGCAGCATAATAATCAGCGTTATGTATGTAGAAAAGTGCAACCAGAAATGAGCCGTCTAGGTTGAGTGATTGCCGATGTCAGCTTGCTCAAAATTGCATAATTTTTGAGATCCGTAACAAATAACTATGCCACTTACGATAGTTCAAAATCGGTAGTTCCAAGGTGATTATAGCCATCAAATAACTATCTTCTGTAGTTATTAAGCATAACAAATGAAATAAAAAGAAGTTATAATTGTTACTCCGAAAAGTAAAATTTATGTAATTCTTTGTTTTTAGTTTGTATATCGTTTTACATACTCGAATTCCCTTTTGCCAATAAGGTGTAATAATTTGATCGGAAAATTCTAACCTCTAAGATAAAACCTAATATTTTTTCTATCTTTTTGTTTGAACTAGCCAAACCCCATTCCACACATTTGTTAAACAAACCTTTAGAATTTCGAGAATAAAGTTTGAACTCTTGCTCTAAATCTCAATTTTGTCACCTAAGTTTTCACGCAAAGAATAAAGTACCAACTTGCACTTATTATGTTTAAAAATAGCCGTAACTACCTACCTATAAGAAGTATTTTGAAGAGAATTTCTCCTTCTTTGAACGAAAGTTTAATAAAGTTTCAATTAAATTATGCATTATTTTCAACTTATATAGGGGGCATCCTAAGAAAGTAATCGCATAATCATTCAAAAAGTGATAAATAACTCCTAAATAAGGTAAATAGGATTACTTAATGTCTGAACAAAACCTAGGATGATTCAACTTACCTCTTTCTTCCTAGGTAGATATATACCTGACTTTTATAATCTGCTTATCTATCAAGAGCATGGAATATTGCCACCCCCAGACTAAGGTGTCGATAAACTTACTTCTAAACTTATTTATATTTATAACTACCTGAACATAATCTGAAACTTCAATACTGCTTCTAACATTAATGAGTGCTCTGATTATGCAAACACTTTAACAGATAATTTCACCTTAGACTGATTCTACCTTCAATCTGTATATTATTATCTAATAGATTTAAAGGCTACATTTGTTTACTTCCACGATTATGAAGTCCAATAGAGAAACATGGCGCCAACTTAATATTTTTTTCCAAAACAAACGAATACTCGATTTCATTGAATTCACCTCCATATCAAGTTTCTGGCATGCATCTCGTCCTACAAATGAATTAAAAATCTTATGCCATTCGTAGGTCAAACGGAGTATCAGTAAGGTAATAAAATTCAAGTGCCAACTGCCAACTTGATCCAGATAAAAATTCCAAATAAACTTACGCAGTATCAACTCCAGTAATGTTTTGGTAAGAATAATGAGCCATATCCTCGGAAGAGCCCCGTGGGGCCACAAACACTTGTACACGCCGTGTTTTGTCTTTTAGGTACGGTTAATACACGCGCCAAAAGCTCCAACCGTAGCCGACTGAATTGTTGAAATTTCGATTCGAACAAGGAAGATCGTTTCTTTCGTTTGGAATTTGACAGCGGATCGAGTGGTTGATAAAATGCGCCTGCGTTAGCGGCTGTTAGGGCATGACTAAGATTGACAGATGCAGCACAGAACCGTACTGACAATTAGTTATGTTTGGAATGGTATACAAAGGTATCTTCAGAAAAAGATCTAAATGTAGGAATTGGATTGGTATCGGAACAAGGTAAATTTATTCATTTATTTATTTAGTTCAAATACAAAATTGTATACATCAATTTGTATAAGAGTGTACGGAAACCCCTTTAAACAAAATTACAAGAAATATATCAATAAGAAAGATATTAACAATAAAATAAAAACTACTACGAAAGGAATACACATTCACAATTGCCTTATTGAAAAACCTACTTTTGCCCTAAAACTATCAAAAGAGACTGAAAATAAGTCTATATCTCTACCAATATTCCTCATGAGATCGAAACAACGATTGAGGAAAACATTTAAGATGTAATTGTATTTGCACACTCTAGATCGAAACAGAGGAGTGTATCGAGTGAGTCTACCAGGTAAATTAAAATCGATCATTCTCAACAAATCGGAACAGTCTACATGCCCGTTCAGTACCTTAAAAAAGAAACACAAATCCAAAACCCGTCGTCTAGTCATCAAGGTATCCAATTTTAGCTGTTCTCGCAGAACATCAATACCAATGGCAGTAATATTAAAATGGGTCCTATATAATAGCAAGCGTAAAAACTTTCTTTGGACCTTTTCTAGACCATTTAATGACAAAAGTAACAGGGCGACCAGATGCATGAGCCATATTCCAAGTTGGATCTGACCAATGGGCAGTAGAGAATTTTTAAAGTTGCAGCGGAAAAACCTGCTGAGCTACGATAAATGTAGCCAAGCATTTGGTACACCTTAGCCGTTATGCAACGAATATGTTCTTTGAAATCGAGCACAGAGTCGAGGGTAATACCGAGATCGCGCACCGTAGACTCGCTGTTCAACATTCGATCATTCAATTTCTAATTTCCATCAGTGGAGAACTCAATCTATGAAAGGTGACCACTCGACACTTCTCCACGTTCAGTCCCAAAGAATTCGAACTAGCCCACTGGGTGAAACACTCGGTCTAGCCCTGTAAATATGCTTTATCTGAATCATCCCGAATGACCGAATATATCTTCATGTCGTAGGCAAAAAATAAAAATTTCGCAGTCAGTACGCTACTGACATCACTGATGAACAGATTGAATAGAAAAGGCCCCAAGTGCGAACCTTGGAGAACACCAGACGGCACGGTGAACTCTTTATATAGGAACTTATATCCCACCATTTGGGAAAGACCATACAAAAACCTCTCATCCATGATGAAAGAGGTCCCGAAATACTCAATGCCTCCAGCTTGACCATAAGTAGGTTAATATTAACTCTGTCGAAGGCCTTTGAAAAATCCGTATAAACTGCATCGATCTGGTAGCCTCGTTCAAAGCAATCTAATATATTCTTGACATACAGAACCAAATCGGTGATGGTAGATCGTCCCTTCCTGAATCCATGCTGTTCATTTACTAATATTCCACTTCAAGGAGTGAAAGCTGCAAACCAATCTGTCTAGCATTTTGACTATAGCAGACTGAATAGCTACTCTTCTATAGTTCCTAACGTTGGATTTCTGACCCGATTTAAATATCGGAATGATGAAACTCCGCTTCCAGAATGATGGGAATTGACCACGACTGAGAGGCATATTGAATAAGGAACTAATTGGATCAGACAAAACACTCATACACTTTTTAATAGGAAACTGGGTGTACTATCAGGCCCACTACTCAACTTAGGCTTCATGGCAGAGATTACCTCAAATATTTCACGTGGAGAAAATCTGACAGACTATAGTCTGTTTCAGCGTACTCAAACTTCTGTGGAACCAAAACTGCATCGCTGTATACTTCCGCAAATAACTGAGCAAATAGATCCACATTTTGACACCAATACATCGATACTGTCGACATCAAAGTTCCAATCACAACAAGATAAAAACTCAGAAGGTCCTCTGTAGTCCCCCCTATAGAAGTCGAAACGATCCTCCCCCCAAGGTAATCCTGAACTCTCTGCAGTAGCCAGAGGAATGCCAAACTGGACCGCACGATGATTAATACTGTTGCTCTGGAGTAGTATCATGGGTGTACACAAGATTCAATAGAACATTGCAAGAATTCGTGATCCCTCTTGTGAAAAATGAACAAAATTCATTGCATCATTAAAAATAGAAGCTGGTTCACCAACACTACACAACACAAACTCACTGTATTTTAGTATAGTGTCGATAATCAAAATTAACTTAAAAAACTGTAAAACTGTTTACTTACTAATTTTGGGTCCCAGAATCCAAATCAGAAATCGTTTTCACTCGGAAGGCTATAGTTTAAAAAAAAAATCCAAAATTTCTTCGAAAGTCCTCTTGTCTATATCATTCAAACTCTATAATTGCTTCATTAAAATGCCTTGTTACTATTACAATGGATAATTTATACCCACATGTACCATTAATTAGTAATTTTACGCTCAAATATACATTATTTTTTATTAAAATGCTTTTCAATTCGAATGTTCATTTTCTCGACAGTTAACCCGCCATATTTATATGATTGCCCCTCAATTCTCAATATTAGGCAACAATTTCACACATATACAATCCAACACCTACGTGACATGATCCCGACAATAGTGAAGTACTCGCCATCTCCCGTCATAACAGAGAGGGATATTCAAATGGAAATCTCTTCAAACCAAATCTAACTAACCTAACCGAACCTCAAACCTAATTTAAATTTATAATTTTGAATTAAATAGGTTAGTAGGATGGGTTTTAGGTAAAATCAGGTCTCAGTTATGAATGAAAGAGCTAGTGAGTACTTATATCTCTTTCTTGCATCGTTTTGAGCCGTACGTCGTATAACATGTAACATGAAAACATTGTAAATATGTCGGGTTAACTATCTAGAAAATAAACATTCGAATTGAAAAGCATTTTAATAAGAAATTAATGTATATTTGATCGTAGAATTACTAACTAATGGTACATGGGTGTATATATTATCCATTGTAATAGTAACAAGGCATTTTAATGAAGCAGTTATAGAGTTTGAATGATATAAACAAGAGGTCTTTCAAGGAAATTTTAGTTTTTTTTTCCTAAACGATAGTCTTCCAAGGCAAAACGATTTCCGATTTGGATTCTGGGACCCAAAATTAGTAAGTAAACACTTTTTCAGTGAATTTTGACTATCGACACTATACTAAATAATTACCCGGAACAATAGTAGGTTTGTTTATGTGTTTACTTATGTTTAAAAAATTTAAAAAGTAATTTAAAAATTATTGCCCGAAAAATAGCAGATTCAGTAAATCAATATTCGAATTGAAACTGTTTTCTCGAATATTAAGAGTGGTGAATTTCTAACATAACAACTGAGTGAAGAAAGGTCTTCCGCCCCCAGCATAATATACAAGGTATTCCATAATGAGATGTCCTAAATCAAGGAATTAAATCGTTATATGATTTCAAGAAAATTCGTATAAACATGGGTCGAAGAATGCTTCGTTTCCGAGATTCAGGATGTTGAAGACAACTATTTTGTTTTTTTGCAATTTTTTCTAATCTGGCACTGATACCGACATAATAATCGTTAAAAACAATTGCATAGTATTTCACCAATTAGAAGCCTCTTTGAAATCTAAATAACCTTCGCCCTTCGGGTATAAGTATAAGTATAATTCAATTCAATTCAATTCAATAAATAATACAATTTACAATTTTACAATTTAAAATTATTAACAGAAATGATATCTTATATGTTTACTTAAAATAATTTTGAGTGTAAACATGTCAGTATACCTTTATCAAAAACAAAACTTAAAATTACAACGGAGAGAATGTCTCATGATTACTATCGATAAAGTTCAAGAAAAGTGGTCAAGCGGAATTCCAACGTGAAAAGATTCTGCAATAAAAACTTTCTGGCTTCTTAGATCAAGTGAAAACTTACAAAAAGTTCCAAGCGTAGACGTTCAGAGACACAGAAGCAGAAAGAATCAAATTTTGGTCACAAATTGAAAATTTATTCGACATTGCTAAATTCAACGTTGAAAGATTTATCAATGACGATCAAAAATTATTCCTGGTCAAAGATCAAAGAGTCGATTTGGATTAATGGACAATACTCCAAAACTGGAAGAGATTAATGAAGATATGATTGTTGATTGTGCTGGTAGGTTTATGACATTTTCAATAGCTGCTTTAATTTGAAATGATTATTCGTTAGATATGAATAAGTATTTTTTTTATGTAAGTGTGGTTGAAGGTAATATGCTATTAGCCACTCAGAAATCTGGGATACTTCAATCTGACTTATCAGCGACCACGTCTAGTCAAACATCTAATCCAGTATCTGACTATGAAATTCCGATGAGTCAGCAAAAGAAAATTGACATTATGACACCTGAACTTGCTGGAGCACTCGATCGAGGAAAAATTAGTAATAGAAACGCTCTTTTCATATTAGCTGCTGCATATAAAAGCGTAGGGATTGATATTTCTACCCTAAATCTGAGTTACAGTACACTTTATCGTGGCCGTATCAAGTTTAGAACAAACATCGCCGAAGATTTGAAAAAGGATTTCCGCACAGAAGAACGTTATGTTGTGCATTGGGACGGTAAAGTTTTGTGTGATATTTCTGAAAAGAAATCTGTAGATCGTATAGCGATTCTTCTATCCGTTAATGGAGTTGATCAGCTCCTTGGCGTTCCAAAGGCTGACATTGGGACAGCATATCAACAGGCTTCAGCTGTCATCTCAAGTTTAAACCAATGGAATGTAGCTCCATACGTGAAAGCAATGTGTTTTGACACGCCACCCGTCAATACTGGTAAACTTTATGCAATGAATAAATCACTCTAAAATTTTTAAGTTTGATTTTATTTGTTAATTTCAAAATTTTTTTCATTTGTGTAGGTATTCACAACGGTACATGTGTCTTGATTGAAAAAGAGTTGAACCGGAAGTTAGTATGGCTCCCATGCCGCCATCACGTAATGGAAATCATTTTGCGAGGAGTTTTTGAAGTGTATTGGATCACGACATCTGGTCCTAATGTACCGATATTTGGTCGTTTCAAAAATTCTTGGGACAAACTTGATCAATCAAAGTATAATAGTGGAATGGAAGATGAAACTGTCCTAAAAATTTTAACAAATGAACGTGCTGAAATCGTCACATTTATTAACAATTGCTTACAGGTAACAATTGTTTACTATACTTCAGTAGTACGCTTATAACTATTCATCATAAAATAATTTATAAACGTTTTTTTTTTAGATATCTCAACCCCGAGACGATTATCGAGAATTGTTACTATTATCTCTGGCTTTTCTTGATAGTTGCTCAGCAGAGCCATTTATTTTTAAGCGTCCTGGTGCCATGCATCATGCACGATGGATGTCAAAAGCTATCTACAGCTTAAAAATATTTATGTTTCGAGATCAGTTTTATCTTTCGACTCGCGAAACAAATAGTTTACGACAAGTTTGTATTTTTGTGATCCTCTTCTACATCAAAGTATGGTATACTGCATCATCTGCTATTCTGGCACCAAATAATGATTTAGAATTTTAAAAAAAAATTGATTTCCTATGATAGCGTTGATCCGGCAGTTTCACAAAAAGCTTGTGACAAAATGAGTGACCACTTGTGGTACTTAAATGAGGAATTGGCTGTTGTCTCTTTATTTGATACCAATGTTTCCGTAGATATAAAAAGAAAGATGATTGAGGCAATAAATTCTCGACCAGCTTCTACAACGACAAATCAGCGATATCGAGTACTCGAAGATGAGCTAGAATTATTTTCACAAAAAGATTTGAGTGATTGAGAATTATTTAAAAAATTTGATTTATCGAGCGATTTTTTAGAAAAGGATATTTCAACTTTGTCTAATGATGATAGTTACTCTAATGTGCTAAATTTTTTAAAACATTGAAAGTAACGAATGATGTAGCTGAAAGGGGAGTTGCGTTAATCGAAGAATATAATAATTACTTCACTAAAGATGAAGAGCAACTACAGTATTTGTTACAAGTAGTTCGAGAACATCGACAACGTTATCCAGACTGTTTAAAAAAACCTTCAATAATAGTCATAGTCATAACAATAATCTAAATTGAATGTATGACTAAGTTATTTTAAAATGACTAACTTATAAGTAAAGAAAATAAATTTTTAATTAAACAAAACCAATCGTCACTTAATTTATTTTTACGCAAGTATTTCAAATGACAAAAAATTTTTTCTCTTTAGGTTAAACAGAAATGAGATAAATATAGCAAAAATTATCAACAATTATTATCAAAAAACAAGATTTAAGTAAACATTGATTTTTTTAGTAATTTGTCTCAACGAGACCATCAAATTTGCTGTTATGCATCAAAAAGCTTAAAATTTGCGATAAATTGAACTTTGACCTCGAATAACTCTCAAACTATTAGGTTTCTCGAAAAATTATAAGAGACATTTATTGAAGAACGTTCAATTCTCTACAAAAAAAGCAAACCGATTTTGTTTATGACTCACGACAGGCTAGCAATAAAAATCAGAAATTGAAATGAAAAATTTTTCCATGTTATTCTTACGGGAAATGGAAAAATGCGAAGCGGACAAACTTAATATCAATATTAAGGGCTCAAATTTTAACTGGTATATTTTTACGTCAAAAAGGAACTTTTAAGCCTGTTTGCAAGAGAAAAAAATTGTTTTCTTTTTTTGAATCACCCTAGTAAACATATTTTATTCAAATACATTTCCTTCTCATTTACCCGCAATACTATCTATACAAAATGAATGGAGAATAGGTACTTATTTTTTTATTCTAATTATCAATAAGAATAGAATTTTTCAATGATTTATTTCAGAACAGAGAATTCGAATTATCTCTTCATTTTACACTAGGATGAATCTTTTATTTGCCTCGTAAATATATTGATACTATACGTCAATCTTCAACTCCTCTGGCAGTATGTTATAGAGCTTAGGTACTATATTTATAAAGTTTTGTTTACCAATTGTTTTTCTTATCAAATTTATCCGGGAATTCTGCACAGTTTTGTCCTGTCCTTAGTTTGATGAGAATGATTTTTATAAAATAAAAAAAGTGTGGATATATTATAAATATATATATATATATATATATATATATATATATATATATATATATATATATATATATATATATATATATATATATATATATATATATAGTTTTCTTATTCTGTGACATATATATTCTGTATGGAAGTTCCACTTTGAGGGTTTCATCTATAATGACTCCTAAATATTTAATCTTTTCAGTTTTTTCAATCTCAATACATTTACAACAATCCAATCTATCACAGTCCTTCGAATGCATTCTTATTTCGAAGTTTTTAGGCTGACCAACGTTGTACGATGAAAAAGCTAGGTATTTTGTTTTTTCTACTTTTAACGATAGAAGGTTGTTGCCCTTCCATTCTTTCATTATTCCCAGTACATCTGAAGCTCTGTTTCGCACCTTGTTCCAGTTGGGCTCTTCAACATAGAAAACCGTGTCATCATCGTACGACACGAGTGTCACCCCGTCAAACTCAGAAATCAAGAGATCAAGAGAAATAAAATGGGTCCAAGCACTGTTCCTTGAGGCATACCGCATTGTATCTTCAATGGTTTGCTGAGAGTATTATTCACTTTGACACATTGCATTCGGTCTTCCAGATAACTTTTCAACAGTTCAAAAGCTTCGACACAAACACCATATCTCTCCAGCTTTCCGAGCAAGACCCGGTGGCACACCGAACCCCTTTGCTAAGTAATGTATATCGGATAATTCGGTATAAGTAAGAACAGTTAATTTCAATACATGCACGATAGATCGAATCTCAGAACTAACAACCATTGATTTTCAATGTGATTTTTCCATGATTTCATATGATTCTTTCACGGTATCGAAGCCTACTAAACCTTTTGAATCTAAAATGGGAGAGATGTTTGTAATAATATTTTTCTCGAAAAGGCTGATAGATATGTAAAAATGGATCAGACAAAAAGTTTTTTGATTGAACGAATAATTAGAAAAAATATAGAGTGGCGTAACAAACGCTCCAAAAAAGGTGAAAAGCAAAAAAGGAAGATGACCCGGCAAAAACTATCATCTTGTTTATATTAATATTCTTTCGGCTTATCTAGCGTTGAAGGTGACTCGTCTATCGAGTTTGAGTACAAAATCTCAACATTTGCAGGAATTATTGAAAAAATTTCTTAAAGGTTTCAATATGGGAAAACCATCCAATTATTTTCAATAACTAATATCTCGAAAATAGTGAAAGAAACAAAAAATCTGCAAGAAACAAAAGATTTTTAAATTGTTGGTTCAACGATTTTATTTTCGAAAGACGTAATACGTCAATAGCGCTTCAAAAATAGAATTGAGGGACGAAAAGGAAGCAATACCTATGATAAAATATCACAGTGTACACTGTTCGAAAGAACATCATCAAACAGGTGATGTAAATTTCGAGCTAGATAACACTTGTGTCAATTTCGCAAACTTTAGTTGGTAACGAGAAAAAAATTGAAACTTATTTTGAAACTTCTTCCCCCTCATCTTGAAAACAAAGCAATGTTCCACCCATGTTCATAGGAACCTCTTACCTAGAAATCACTCAAAGATGCACCTACTTGATTTACGGCATCTTATTAGGAAACACCCTGTATATTTCAAATTAATCATCATAATCAGAACTACATAATACCAAAACATCGAGTCCATCAAAAGTAAGGATGTTAAACTCCACAATTACCAAAAATATTTATATGTTTTTCTTATGAAACCAATCCGATCTTATCTGATCTAACTACATGCCATGATCTGGATCTATTCGGAACAATAATGTGTCTGACACATGCAGTCAGAAAGGAGTAGGCTTCCTCATCATCAGAAAAGTACTTCCCTGATCGAGTGCACAAAGGGAATCTCAAATAGAATTGCTTACATAACCCTGAAAATATCAGATAAACAAAGATTCAAATTGATTCAAGTGTACATGCCAACATCCACTCATGACGACGAAGAAGTTGAGCTTATGTACGAGGAAATCTCCAAAGCTAGAAAAGAAAATAAATGCCAAGAAGATATAGTAAAGGAAGACTTCAATGCTATAATGGGACGACAAAAAAGGGAAAATGGAGAATATATTGGAAAGCACGGTCTTGGAGACAGAATTGAAAGAGGACATATGCTTGCCAACTTTTTGGAACAACAGAAACTATACGCCATGAATACATTATTCGGAAAAAACTACAGATAAAGTGGACATGGATCAGCCCTGATGGAAAAACGAAAAACGAAATCGATCTCATATTATCTTCCTCTAAACAACTTATTACTGATGTAACAGCTCTGAACTCGTGCAATACAGGAAGTGGCCACGGACTTGTCCGAGCGAACTTAATAACGAAGAAAATAGCCAATCGAACTAAATACAGAAAATCCAAAAAGACCTCAATAGATAAAGAATTATTGAGTGGAAATAAAATTTTATACCAGGAAAAAATAATAAATGATTTTGAGAAAACTTCTGATGTAAACCAAATGTCACAAAACATCACAACAACACTAATAAAAGCATCAGAAGAAGTTGCAAGGAAGAAAGGAAAAAGAAAGAATGGAATTTCAGATGAAACGAAGAAGAAAATACAGGAAAGGAAACAACTATACAGATTAGGTCAGTATGCAACAGACAGATACAGGCAAACGAGAAAAGAAGCAAGAACGATGATTAGAAGAGATCTAGAAGAACATTACAGAAAATTGGCAGAAAAAGTAATAGACAAGAACAAAACCTCAAATTTCTCAGAAGAAAGGAAGAAAAGCAGCAAATAGTAGCTCTAAAAGATGAGAGTGGCAGAGAGATAAGAAATAGAAATGAAATAATAGAGGTGACAGAACAATATTATGAAAATCTATACAACACACAAATCGAACGACCTCGAACATCAACAGACACTAAAGTACTGAACGTTGGATCAGAAGACACTCCAGAAATAAATGAAGAAGAGATGCTATTCGCCTTAAAAACATTAAAAAACAATAAATCGCCAGGAGAGGATAATATTTTGGCTGAAATGATTAAGGAACCTCATGATATAATCGTACCAGAACTGAAGAATCTATTCATCGAATGTCTAGAACAAAAAACTATACCAGACAACTGGAATAACGCCATCAAGATTATCCTATTCAAGAAAGGAGATAAACAACTTCTGAAAAATTATAGACCGATCTGTTTATTGTCTTAGATATACAAACTTTTTACACGGGTCATAGCAAATAGAATAGATTAAAAAATTAGAATACTACTAACCAGTTGAACAGGCGGCATACAGGAAGAGTTTCAGTACGTGCGATCACTAACTGACTGAGAAGATACTGAAAGAAAAATAACAGAATATAATCTTCTATTAGATATGGCATTCGTAGACTTTGAAAAAGCCTTTGACTCTATCGTACACTAGGCAATCATGGAGGAACTAGACAAAGCAAGTATATGCCATTGCTACAAAAATTTAATGAAAAACATATACCGTCGGGCTACAGAAGCTATCAGACTACATGAAGATCCCAAAAAAAAATAATGATCAAACTAGGCATAAGACAGGGGGATACAATATCGCCCAAAATTTTCACTCTAGCCTTGGAAGGAATCTTCAAAGGATTGGAGTGGGTGGGTTTGGGCATAAACATAAACGGTGAAAGATTCTCACATTTGAGATTGAGACGACATCGTTTTATTCTCTGAAAATGAAGAACACGTACGGAAGATGCTCACAGAATTAGAACAGGAGTCAAAGAAAATCGGTCTGAAAATCAATTTACAAAAAACGAAAATAATGAGCCCACAACTTGAACAAAATATTACGATAAACGGTGAACACATAGAGAATGTCACAGAATATATATACCTCGGACAACATATAGAGATTAGAAAACAAAATAAGGACAACGAAATCAATAGAAGGCGATTGGGATGGGTGGCGTTCGGAAAACTCTCACATATTTTGAAAAACAAAAAATCATCCAATATCTGAGAACCAAAATATTTGACCAGTGTGCTCCCGGTTCTAACATACAATGCACAAACGTGGACCCTTACGAGACAGTCAATAAACAAGCTAAAAGTAACTCAAAGATCAATGAAGAGATCAATGCTGGGCATATCTTTGAGGGATAAAAAGCGAAACGAGTGGATAAGACAGAGAACAAAAGTATACTCCATTTCACATCTTAAATGGGACTACGACGGCCATGTTGCAAGAATCAGAGATGAAAGATGGAACAGTAAGATCATTAAATAGAGACCATGGATAAGAAAGAGAGAAAGAGGAAGACCAATTATGCGGTGGTATGATTATATAAAAAGGGTGGCAGGATTGAACTGGAAAGCGACAGCACAGAATAGCAAAGATTGGTAATAGAGAAGGGATTCCTATGCTCAAATTTGGGCGCAAGAAGGCTGATAAGAAGAAGAAGAAGAATAATGTGTCTAGGTTCAAGTAGGCATATAACATTGATCTTTCTATTGATCACATGTTATTTATTAGTATTTCGAGAAAATCAAGTTTAATTAGGGCAATATATAAAATATATAAGAAAATTAATGTAAAATTTTTCTTACAAGCCAATAGTCTTTGAAACCTTTGTTTCTTATGATAAGTATTTATTTCATACAATCGTCAAAACATACATTTTAATGCATTAGATAATCGAGACATTATTATAAGATTGCCTCCTCATTTTGATATTAATCACAATGTGAATTGTAGAAATGTAATTTACTTACAACTTAAATCAAGAACTGTTACAAATACGGCAAATGTTACAAGTCCCGATTGGGAAGATATGGGGATTTACCAGAGCGTTAGTGCTGCACTATCAAAATATGGAATTATATATGATTGTTTTCATATTGGATCAATATTCACGTATAGCTGCTTCTTTCATTGGGCATGATAATACGTTATTAGATAATCCTAAATAATCTGTAGAGAAACATTGTATTCGACGATCAACCAAGCAATATTTGTGAATGCCAACATTTGCAGATAGATGGATATATCAGTTAGAAATTTCCATCTTGAGTACTCCCCTGATTCGCAGATTTAACATGTCCATAGAACATCGTCCTACTTCTATAGCCTTATGCATTTGTCATTGTGTAAGTTAAGTTCAGTTTATTGGTAGGTTTAACGTGTTTATCGTTCAGTTAGAGTTTATTTAAAATCGTTTAAGATTTATTTTTTGGATAATTTGGGATTTTTCCTGAAGATCCAACAGAATGTCTAAGCCTAGTGATAGAAGCATCAATTACCAAACGTACAAATTAGTTATAGTAGGCGGTGGTGGTGTCGGAAAATCTGCTATCACCCTACAATTCATTCAGGTAATTTTGATCTACCCCAATAATAATCAGTCAGCATTCAGATTAATTATAGATTTTGCTTTTCTTTTGTAACTCCACTCCAGCATTCCCAATGTTTGATTTATTCTGCTTAATAATTTTAATATTTGAGTTATAATCAGCATTGGCAAATAATTTCACTTCCCTATAAGGAGTGAAGTGTTTACAACCTTGTATGTAAATCCCACACACTTTTTTCAGCATACTGTTTTTTTTCAGAGCTATTTTGTTACGGATTATGACCCAACAATTGAAGATTCTTATACAAAACAATGTGTTATTGATGAAATTCCTGCAAAATTGGATAGTGAGTAAATATATAACATTTTTATAATTAATTACTCATCAAAGTAGGAAGTATGATTCAGATATATACGAAACTTACATTGAAATTTTCTTTCATATTTCAGTTTTGGATACTGCAGGCCAGGAGGAATTCAGCGCTATGAGAGAACAATACATGAGATCTGGAGAAGGATTCTTGCTTGTTTTTTCTGTTACAGAACGATCTAGCTTTGAAGAAGTATATAAATTTCATAAGCAGATATTACGTGTAAAAGATAGAGATGAATTTCCTATGTTGATGGTGGGAAACAAGGTAAACATTAGCCTATAATTTGACCTTTCTAAGGAATTAAAATTATATTTTACAACTAGAATTTTTCGAAAGCTAATATCATTTAACAGAAAATTACATTTAGTTTACTTGAATTATTTTAGTTCTAGTTGAAGGTAATCCTGCTCTTTACGTGACCGCTGTCACGCATCTAAATAAGCAGATGCATATTTTGAGTTCTTTTAGACTGGGTAGTGAGGTATAGAAAAGTTCAACATGATGAATGAAATTGAAGGAAAATATTTCCCCTTGTTTGGTATTAATTTTCTGACAATCTGAGTGCAGAGTATGAATTGCTTCAGAATTTTTTTGGGAGCTAGAACCTTTACTATTTAACTCATATTACAGGGTAATAAATTGAGAATTGTACACTGTATAATATATTCTTTTCATTCATATGGAGGGTGCCATTAACAACATCAGTTATATTAATTCATTAGTATTAATAGATCTCATAAAATTTTTCTAACCTCTTATGTGATTTTTGAGCTATTCACTCATTTTGATAACTTCCTGATTCCACCCATACTCGATGTCTCGGTTATGAAATTTACGTCAAAAATGTTTTCACATTATTTAGACTTTTTGTTGTAAATTGCCGAAATTCTTTTCCCCTTAATTTGATATATAAAGACATAGATTTTTTTTTAGAACACTTCTTCCTGCACGGCGCTCATATGGACCGTGTTTTGTTGAGTTGTTATTTGTCTTTCAAAAACTTCCTGATGAAGCTTGTAAGACTGTTGTAGGGGGCCTCCTGGATCATCCAGGCGGTGGGTGTTTCAGCGCCCAAGATGTTCAGTCTAGTTTCCTTATGAGCGGGACATTCGAAGAGTATGTGTTCCGTTGTTTTCGTCATTTCCACAGCACTGTGTGGTTTCCGATTGTTTCATGACGTGTAGATGTTTGTTGAGTTGGTGTCCCGTCAATAGGCCCACTACCATCCCAACAGACTTTTTTGGAGGGACAGTAGTTCATGTACCCTCTACTATGATTGCGGCCCCTTTATGAGCCTTACAATATTTACAAATTATTATCATTCTCCCAATTGTTAGTGATTTGTTGGCACAATAATCAATTGCTGGATCATAGTGGAATGCAGCTGGTTCAAGAATTACAGGTGCACTGCGTCTGTGGATTTGCTCAATTTCATTATGTCGTGCTTGTTGTTGTGTTTGATGTGCACAAACTCGTTGCATTCTAAGCCTATCTAATTCATTGTTACTCACTGAATAACTGTCTCAGTGCCGAGATGCCTGCTCTGTAGTTTTAGACCTCGGTGGTGTTCCAGTTTTGAAAGAAAGAGAGCACATGGGTCCATGGGATGGTCACAATTGGTTCTGGTCCCATCGGCCTGACAGCTGTTGCCTTTTTGGCAAGGCTGTCTGCTATCTCCTTTCTTTCCATGCCCTGATGGGCTGGGCACTAAATCAGAGTAACTCTCTAGCACTCAGTTGTCGTATCTTTAAGATATCCAAGGGCGTTTTGGCTATCAGCAGATGTAGATGTATGCGTCTTTATAGTTCCTTAGTAGCTTTTCCTGTACACATCGGAGAATAGCAAATATTTCTGCGTGTGTTATGGTGACGTTGTCTCCCAGAGCAATCATTATATCAAGCCAAATAGAAAAAAATTTCGGCTCATCCACTGCAATCTATTCAAAAATGAATCACAATGAAAATTCTTTTACGTAACTTCAGTAATAAACAAGATATTGAATAACTCAAAATCATGACTGAGATCAAACATTTATTCTCTTATTTGAGCGTGAAATTGAAATGAACACCAGGAAAAAAATCTGGCAATCCTGGCTGAAATTTAAATCGTTCGGAAACATTTCCCGTCGACTCGGTACACGATTCGCGAAGTGGTCAGCGTAAAAAGCAGGATTACCCTAGTTGAAACAACATGAAAAATTATTGATGTATTTAATAACACTTAAATGATAGATATGCAAATTTGAACGCAGGGAAGTATTACCTATGTGGAGATACCTTTTCAATAACTGAGTCTTAATCAGTTGTATCAATAGATCTGATGAGTATCTGCAGGTGTTGGCGATTCGGTATTCAATTTTGGGGCAAATAGTTCATGTTACATTGATAGGTCTAGAAATGCTTCGTTTTCATTATATAAGGTTTCAAATAAAACTTTTGATATAAATATCTTAGCACATTGGGACCAGCCATCCATTTTTTTTATTGAGATCAATGGAATGGATTTCATAGTTTAATTAAAAGTTACACTATTATTGTGTTTTTAATGAGATTCTAATTTTGTACATGTCAATATATTATTACAAACAACAAAGAAATGAGGCAACTAAAGGGAATCCTGCTTTAGAACGCCCAAAAATCGATTTTTCTATTACTCAAATCTATTCCTAATATATTCAAGAATATATATCTGAATTTGTAGAGGCCAATTCAAAGGTGCTGCACTTATCACAGTAGAGTAATTAGCAGGTACACAAGCACTGGAATTGCTGCAGCCCATGCTTCTCCCCTTGGTCAAATAATAATAATATCCTTTATTAAGCAAACTGCCATGTACATACAATCAATAAAGGCACTACAAAGCCTCATTGAAACATATCAATAATAAATTTTCTTAATTCATTCTTGAACATTGGCAACTCAGTGCACCCACTTATACTGAGTGGTAAACTATTAAAAATTTTGAGTCCTTGTGAGAAAACAGATTTTTCCATAAGTACCATACTAAATGTTTCCACATAGAAGTCCTCATTTCGAGTGAAATAGGTTAGATAGAAATCTAACCTAACCTCCCTATAATATTTTACATTCTTGTGAAGATAAGATGGCAACATATTGAATTTATCTTTATATATAAATATCAACGTTCTATACACTAAAGTTTGGTGCACACTCATGAAATTCAGAACATTCTGCATCAGTCTAATAGGTGAATATCTATTACATTTGAGAATAATCCTCATTCCTCTATTTTGAATCCTCTGAAGCATTTGAAACTGTCCCTTATTCAAACTGAGCAACATAGAACAAAACTCTAAATGAGGCGTAACAAAACTCCTATACTGCAACGTTCTTGTATATAAGCTGAGGAGTTACTAATTCTCTTCCAAAAATTACACTTTCTTGGACATTTTACTCATTATATAGTCAGCATGTTTTCTGAAACTAAGATTCTCATCAATTGAAACACCTAGATACTTCATATCCACTACTCTATCTAAGCTCTTATTATTCAACATGACAATTATGCTGTAATGTTCAAGTTGCATTATTAACTTATTTCCTTTAATTACCATATATTTGCACTTCTCAATATTTACACTTAGACCATACATAACGATTTAAATAGGCTACTCAATTCCTGATTAACAAGGTCGACCATTTCACAGATATTCCTATGAGTAATATAAATCATAGTATCATCTGCGAACATGGACATATTACATTTTTTTGATACACTTGAATATATCATTACCATATAACAGAAAAAATAGTGGAGCAAGTAAGGTGCCTTGAGGTACCCCATACTTTCTTTGACTGGTCGCAGAAAAAGTATTTAACTTTTTGATATCGACCACATAGGCACGACCTGAACCACTACAAGACTACCCCTTAGTCCCATTTTATGCAGTTTATCCAACAAAATTTGGCTATTCACTTTTTCAAACGCTCTTCTAAAATCTAAAAATACCACAACCACATATTCACCATTGTCCAGGGCTTTCAACCACGTATCACACATGCTCACCACTACCGTTTCAGATGAGTGATCCCAACGAAACTCAGATTGGTTAGAGTCTATCACACTGTGATTATCATAGAATTTCAGAAGTTGGTCTTTAACCACGATCTCTAATACTTTTTCATACACAGGCACGGTATTAATTGGTCTAAATTATTTGCAAAGAACTGTACCAGCAACCTTGGGCACAGGTATGATTACACTGGTTTTCCAAGCAGATGGGAAAACACCAATGTCTAAGGAACAGTTTATGACATCAAGCAATCAGATAGCTATCACCTCTGTTGCATCCCTCAATATTTTCGCCGATATACCATCTTCCACCCCAAACGTATTCTTAATTTTCTTAACAATCTTTTTCACTTCACTAATTGAGATGTTTTCATATTTGTCGAGAACTCCCCAGTATATACAATATTCCTTGCTTCTTTCTCACTGTCATCTGAGGAAATACTTCTATCTAATATTTATACATTTATACTTTTCAAGAAATACTCATTGAACTTTGTTGCTTTTACATCTTCATTAGTAGTTTCCACGTTTTCAAATTTCACCATATTAGCAGTGTTTCCACAACTAGGTATTTTTTAGAATTACGTTTATTTTCATCAATGATTCTTTCGAAATATTTCTGCTTTTCACTTCTAATCAAATATTTTATAGTATTCCTCTGTGATTTGTATTAATTTCAATCATCTACATTTTTTGTAAATATGGCCCTTCTGTATGCTATTTCTCTAACTTTCAACCTGCTTATAATGTCTTGGCTCATCCATTTATCAGATGAGTCTTTCACAAGAATGTTAAATTCAGTCATGGGACAACTGACATCCAGAACATCCCCAATAGAAGTAATGAATTATCAAGGTCATCTATATTTATAGTATCATTGTTCCAATGTGTTTCTCTTAACTTTTTCTGGAACGCATCCAATTTTCGAAGTACCCTTTATAAATTTTTTCAACATGGTAAGCTTCATCCATTTGCTCAAGGCTTACTGAAAGTATGCTATTATCACTTATCTTTGGTGTCAAGTGGATTTCATGTTGGATATTTCTATTATCCGTAAGTATCAGATCAATCAATGTTGTACTAACTTTCGTTATTCTCGTAGGCTTGTTAACAATTTGATGAAGACCATGTTGATAGATTAAATTTTTCAATTTATTTCCATAAAAATTGTCACGATTCGGATCAAGATTAAAATCACCAAGAACAGTCAGAGGCTATTATGAAGCTCATCGAAGTAACTTTAAAGGTATTCCAAAAATGCTCCATTGCACACTTGTGGGGGGTGATAAAGAGTGCACAAAGTATAGATTTCATTCAGTAATTTAACTTCTATTGTCAGCAACGAAGGTACATTCCCAAGTTAACTGAATTAATAATCTTGTAATGAATGTTTTTTCTGATGTAAATAAGTACACCTCCAGTTCTTCTGTTTTCAGTTAAACACTTTTCCACATTGTACCCACTAATAAGTAGTTCCTTATTGGTAACCTTCTTGTCAACATGTGTCTCACAGACAGAATATTGATGGTTTCCAGTCAGAGACAAGATGGACTATATCATCCTTATTGTTCAAAAAACCTTGGCAATTTAAGTAAACAATATTTCTAGATCCCCATAGGAATATGCACCTTCAGTTTTGTTTAATTGTTATATTTTACCATCATAGTTCGTACGACTTTCAATACGCTCAATAGTCTTCACAAGTCATGGAAAATTCCTATCAAACGCAGCATGATTGCTGTCCAGTTTGATCTTCAATTTTTCTCCTTTTTTAGCACAGTTAATACATTTCAAATTATTGCTGTTACATTCACTTGTCTTATGGTTTCCAGTACATTTGAAATACGTTTGCAATCTTTAGCAAAATAATTCAGACCAAAACATTTGTAGCAATGTGCGACATCAAAATATTCCTCTATATAGCCTACTCTCCACCCAACATTCATTCTACCCCTGTCAATAATATTTTTGAAAATCCCATGTCTTACCTCAAGAATTATATTTGCACTATTATGCCTTCTTTTATCGATATATTCACATATATTATTTTTACTTTATCTTTAACTACCTCCAAGTCATTTAGGTCAATCAACTCTTGTATTATAACTTCATCACTCTTCTCAGTGAGTTTTTTCTACGTGTTTTATCTTAATTATTGGGTTCTTGAATTTAGGATCTTCAACTGTGTATTTATGCAATGATTTTTCTTGAACTTCTTGTCTCAATTTGACTTTAGAATCTGCTTTGGAGCAACTTATAATTATTCCACCTTTATTTATGCTTCTAATATTTTCTACTCTTAATAATAATTTTCCAGAGTCGATCTCTTCACGAATTTCCTCCTGGGTTTGCTTACGGTTCTGATCCACCTTGACAGGTTTGACCATAATAACTTCTTTGCTCTTCTTTATCAGTTACAATTTTCTTGAGTTATTCCTTCATTGTCTTTAATTCAGCTCTCATCTCCTCAAGCATAACATGAATAAGTGGTATTTTTGACAATGTATCCCTGCAATATTGACATATCAATGCAAGGTTTCTTTTCTGTAGTGTCATGCATTTGATTTCGGATGACGTAAGTGTAACGCAACTTTTGTTCATTTTTTTTCTCACAGAAATTACATTCATGAACTGATTCACTTTGATCTATATTTTTCGAACATTTAATACACGAATTATTCAAGTCTTCTTCCATTATCTTAATAATATAGGATCTGGCAACGCCGCACTCCTCACACTTGCGTGCTAAGTTAGAAACCACGATAGTCTGATAGTAAGCAAGACATAAAAAATTATAGAACAATCAGTATCTTGAGCGCTATACCAAAACTGTTTGAGAGCCTTGTTCATTCCAAAATTTCTTTTGCTTTTAGTCAGGCTATCATTAGTGAACAGCATGGTTTCCTCAGTGGCAGAACAACTGTGACTAACTTAGTTCTTTTCACTCAGTTCTTACTCGAGACCATTCAAGAGGGAAGTCAAGTGGATACTGTCTAAACTGATTTGGTTAAAGCATTTGATCGAGTGAGCCATTCAATTTTGGATGCAAAGTTAGAATCAATGGGTTTTGTTGGTGAACTTTTGAACTGATTTAAAAGCTATTATAGGTCTCGTTCACAAATCGTTAGAATAAAAAGCTTCAAATCTTTTCTAATATCTGTATCTTCTGGTGTCCCACAGGGAAGTCACCTGGGACCTTTGCTTTTTATTATATTTATAAATGATTTGGGTTCAGTAATTAGACATTCCCGTTTTCTACTCTTTGCTGACGATTTGAAGATTTTCAAAATAATTCATTGCATTGATGATGCGATTGCACTACAATCAGATTTAGATAGAGTTGTTGAATGGTTTTCGAAAAATGGCTTGGAAATAAACATCAATAAATGCCAATGTATTTCTTTTACTAGAATTGAGGATACTATTAAATTCGACTATAGCGTGTATAATACTAGGTTAAATAGGGTTTGTGTTGTGAAGGATCTCGGAGTTCTCATTGACTCAAAGGTGAGCTTCAGGGCACATATCGAAAAAGTGGTCGGTCATGCCTTTAAAGTATTGGGTTATATAAGACGCAACACAAGTGCCTTCACGGGTGTTAAAGTTTTATTCGTATTATTCAATAGTTACTGCAGGCCTATCTTGGAATATGCTTCAACGGTATAGTCACCTCATTACGCAGAACAATCTCAGGAAATTGAAGGAGTTCAAAATAAACTCCTTCTTTATGCCTCATATAAAATGTCTATCCCTAGAAAAGAATTCTCTGTCTCAGCTATGAGATCTAAAGCAGAACTTTGGCGGACCGAAAAGTAATAGCTGACCTTCTTTTTTGTACAAATGCTTGATTAATGAAATTGTCTGTCCTGATATTTTATATCAAATAGGTTTTCATGTGCCTGGTAGGATCACAAGATCTGAAAAACTGTTTGATGAACCTTCATACCGAACTAATTATTACGGCAATGCTCCAGTATGTCGAATATTGAGGTTCGGCAACAAATACGCAGACTGGTGCTTTGATATTTCCCTTGGAGAATTGAAAGGAAGACTTAATTCGCTTAGTTTTTCTAGCTGAATGTAATATGTACCTATGTTCTGATGTTTTGTCCAGTAGTAGAATACCATTCACACTGTTATGATTTTATATTTTCAAGTCGTTTTAAAATGTTTGTTTTAAAGGTTTGTATCGTAAATAAATCAAATCAAATCATCCTCTTATCAGCGTAAACATCGCGAAAACAACACTTCAAAAATTGTTATCCGAAACTTCAATTCTGGAATTTTTTATCGTCCACACAGTTAAAATTAGTTTATTCATTATTTGTATCACTTTATAAATAAATAATTTAAAGAATTTTCTCATATAAAATGAATGACCATTCTAGAGTCTACTGCTACGATGTCGCCAAGTTTTCAACTGTTTCAAAACAATATTATGAATTCGTAGAAATAACTATATATTATCTCCTATGTACTTGCTTCTATAAAGCTGTTTCCAACATCAACAGTTAGTTTTGCTATGAGACTCGACGAGTGGACATTTCTACAATATTGTGTCAAGTTATACCAAAGGTAATAAATTGGGCAATGATGGTTCTACTAAGCCTCATAAATGCAGATTTCATGATAATCGATTTACAACTGGACAAGACAATGCAGACTGCAACACAAGCTGGTGTGAAAGCGCAGATGTGACGTCACGAATTCTCTTGCATTTTCAAGCATCAGGCTCGATTGATTGATGAAAAATGTGGCGAAACATTCTTCCAGTTGACGAAGACCTTTCAACTTTTGGCGCGATGCTTAGACGGACACACACAAAATTCAAACAAATCATTAACTGCTTTGTGTTGTGCCCAAATATCTGAATTTCAACAAAAAAATCTTTAAATCTGCTGCGTGCATGGCTGCAGGAATCTCGAATGAAGGGTATTCTGCAGCCTTAACTTCTATGCAGTTGCTTGATTCAAAATTTGGCCATCTATGAAAGATGTTTGTTGATAATGTCGAAGCACAACGGATCGAGATGGAAAACCGGCGAACGTCTTCTTCTAACAAGGAAGCTCCCACGGCTTGTAGACTCAAGGAACAGAATCAAAATAAGTTCTATGAGGAAGCTAAATGTATACTTTATGGCGCAAGAACAGCTGATTAGCGCATTATTACTGTAAGTAATCAAAAACTAACATGTTTTCTGGTCATAAACTTTGAAACTGGTGTTTACAATTTTTTTAAATTGTCAGGCGTGATTGCAAGAGAACTAGACTAAGCAAAACGAGGCAAGGCTTATTAGATTCAGTTTTGTATTCTCTTCTATTTGAACTTAAATGATTCATGAAAGAAATTTCTAAACAATATTTTTAACAAGTTGAAAATGTTGCACAAATGTGCATCGAAATCGGTTGCATGTATATATTTTTCTAATTATGTATAAATTTTTCTAATTTTTTTCTAAATTCGAATATGCATCAAAATATTCTACAAACTTCAGTCGAAGTGCTTTTTCTTATGTTTTAAAAATAAATCCCCCTCTTTAGGCCATCTGAAGAAATCTTCCCCTTAACCAATATCTTTATAAAAATTTGAGCATCACTGCTTTTATTTTTAATTGTGTTTCCTAGGATTAACCAACGAAAAATACTTTTTTTTTCTGTTGGGTATTTTAACTTCTAGCTTAATTTTTGAGATAAAAATTGATTGATTTATTGTTGACATAATACTTAATACAAAGTGTGCAACAAAAATAACACATTTCAAAAATTAAATTCTGAATAATATAAAAAATTAACTAATGAAAAACAATTATTAATTAATTTTAAAATAATCCCAAGTAATATGGGCGATTAAAAAAAACATGTCGAAGGTGGCAATTGAAAAAGTCATCCACTGATTAAAATGCTCTTTGGGTAAGCTCCTTCATTATTGTAGGCATAAGTAATTTCGTTGGAAGTTTCCTCAATCTCTGTGGGAGGGGGTTAAAAATTTTTATCATGCTAGTCTTCTGTGAGTTCTTGGTATTTGCAGTGTACAATTCAAAACACCTCGAGTATCATAGGTATGTGAGATCTCATGCTGAGCGAAAAACTCTCCTTCACAAACCGTATGCATTCAAAAACATATAATGAGGGTAGTGTGAGTGATCTTGAATTATTCTCTGCATGAGTCTCTTCTATGAAGATGATATATACTTCTGAGGCATTTCTTTCGAAGGACAAAGATTCTATGGACGTCCACAGAATTTTCCCAAAACACTATTGCATAGGTAAGCCGTGTATTAACATAAGCATAATAAGCTCCAAGTGCAGATTTGGCACTCACCTGATTTGATATGATTCTAAGGGCATAACAGAAGCTCGATGTCCTTGAGGCAACCTGGTTAATATGCTCCTCCCAGTTCAATTGAGAATCAATTTTTAGGCCCAAGAACGAAGTACTGCTGGCTAACTCGATAATCTCCTTATCTGCGTAGACCCTCATAGGCAAACTAGGGGTGAAATACTGTATGACCATCACTTCAGTTTTGCTGATATTTAGTCTCAGATCATTTTCTGCAAACCATGTCTTCGACAACATCATAATCTCGTCTATTAGGGGCTGTATTCCACTCATCTGCTGGAGATGTGCTAGAACCGATGTATCATCGGCAAACAAAACGTTAGACATATCTCCAATATACATCAGGAACAGCACAGGACCAAAGATCGAGCCCTGAGGAACCCACCGCTCAATCTCCCTCCATTCTGACACATTCTCTTTTCCAGATGACGATACTAATAGAACGCATTGCAGTCTGTTCTCCAAATAAGATTTCACCAACTTATAGGCAACTCCTCGAATCCCCATCTTCTGTATTTTCGAAAGAAGAATAGAATAATTTATGCTGTCGAATGCCTTCGACAAAACCATGAAAACTGCCAGAGCTCTCCTATCCCTGTTCAATGCATCCAAGATCGCAGAGATTAGTTGGTAAACTGCTCTTGTGCTTGACCTCCCCTTCAGGTATTCATTCTGCGTCTTTCCAAATGCATTAAATTTCCCAAGAAAATCAGTAGTCTTTTCAGTCAAACTTTTTCAAAAATTTTAGATATTGTCGGTAGTAAAGAGATCGGTCTGTAATTGTCAATAGAACTTTTATCACCTTTCTTATGTATAAGTTTTATTACAGATTTTTTGAGATTGTTTGGAAACACACCTGATTCCAACGACAAGTTGATAATATGACACAATGGTCAATCAGGTGCATTGAACAGTGCTTACTCAATTTAATTGGAATCTCATCATATCCTACTGCGGCCGTGTTCTTAAGGGATCGTATAATTATGTAGACTTCCGATGGCGATGTACTCTGAAGAAAGATAGTCTGATTGCTATGTTTGACGAACCGTGTATTTGCCGTGTTAAGATTATTTCTGCCAGCGCATGCATCAATCAAGTGTTGATTTTTAGAATTCAAGCATTCCTTTAAATATTGCGTGTTGACTGCAAACTGTGATATATCTAAATCAGTTTCTTTCTTTTTACCCGCAATAGTGTTCACAATTTTCCAAGTAGCTTTCATCTTGTTATCAGACTCTGAAATGTATTTGGAATTAGCTAGTCTCTTTGCTTGCTCTACTTCTTTACTTAGATTCTTGCAAAATTGCCTATACTGGTGACGCAGGATTTTTCCCTTGCACAGTTCCTCAAACAAGAGTCTTTTAGTGGCCAACTTCTCTTTCATGCTCTCGGTGATCCACGGTTCTGATTTAGAAGTTCTTTTTCTATGAAGACGTTTCGGAGCTACCTTATCCATTATCTGTGTAAGAGTTGACTGAAAGTTCTCATAACATTTTCCCACATCCTTATCTGCCAAAACACTCGACCAATCAACCTCCCCGAACAGAACCACCGCCTCATCCATAGCCCTGTCACTAAAACACCTGTAATATGATTCCACAGGAACCTCCGTACGTCTGACAATCTCAGTTGTTAGCAACTCATCCGACAAAGCGCTATTCACAACCCTACCAGAGCATCCCGTCATATGGGTGAATATGTTATCTATGAGTGTACTTTTTCCATTTTGTATTCTTGTAGCTTCATGTATAGTTGGATGCAGACGGAAAGACGAAAGCAGATCGTTGAAAGCTTTAATATGTCTATTCCCCTCTTCGAATACATTTAAATTGAAATCCCCAGTCAGAACCAATCGGCGGCCTGGTGATTTGGTTATCAGGTAGTGCAAAACTTCTTCCAGGATATCAAAAAACTGGTGTATCACATCGACTATATTCGTTAGTGGACGAAAGACGTTAATATTTCGATATTTTGATCGATCAATTATAGATTGAACACTTTTTTGCTTCAGCAATTCTATTTATCGGAAACTGATACCATCTCTGATAAATATACACCCCCTGAAGCTCCCCCGCTACGAGTGAAGTGAGAACCCATCTTATATCCCTGCAAAATGACATGCTTTTCATTTCCTTGTCTCATGAAATGTTCTGTTGCAGCAAAACCTCAATAAAAGCCTCTTTTACCAGGCTTTCAAGAAATATCTCAGTTTCACCAACTTTATTATTAATGCTCTGTAAATTCTGATGCAGAATAAAGAACTTCCCAGGCATCACCCCACCAGCATCACACAGTCCTCCAATTTTTTTTGTTGATAAAAATTGCTATTCTGTCATTTTGAATCTGCAATTTTTTATTCTCAATTTTTTTCACAAATAGTTCGCAGTTCCTATCAAAGATGTGATGATCCACCATAAAATTTAAGCCAAACCTTATATTGTACGACTCACAATTTTTACATTTCATATTTTCGCTACTGCATTCTGTGGAGTTATGATCTTCACTTCCACATTTAAGGCAGACCTGCTTTTTCTCACAATTTTTTGCCATATGATTGAAACCTCCACACTTGAAACATCTTGTGATGCTAATATGCTCGAATATTTGATGAGTGCCATAATTAATGCACACAAACCCCTTATCCAACAAAGAGGTAGATATCCTGTGATCTACTTCTATAATTGCCATGTAACGCACTTTCATCTTTTTAACTGGTATCAGTTTGATTGATCCATTTTCTTCAATATGATGATTCTGGTTTAATAGACATCGCTTTAGTTCTTCGTCCAAAGGTTCTTCGAGTCCTACTATTTTCCTGTGGGAATCTTTCTTTTGGAGTTCTTACTTGGTATTCTCTTTCTAACTTAGTTTCGGCCTCTTTTCTTATTATTTCTCTCTCATTTTTGTCTTTGCATTTGATTACTACCCCGCCTTCTTTAGTGGTTACTATTCTTGATATTGCTACTTTTAGGTCTGCTGGTTTTATAAACTGTTATATCATTTTTAGTTTCTTGACAATTTTTATTTTTATTTTTTGTATGCACAAGTAGAAGATGTTCCCTGTTCTTAGTTTTTAATCTGCCAGCATATGTATCCTTATTATTTCATTTTTTCAAGTGATTGTATTTCGTCTTCTCTACCATTTCCTCTACACTTGAACACAATATTTTTTATATATTGTAGTTCCATTTCCAATTTCGAGAAACGATTTTCCCCATCCTGCTTTTCCGCATAACAACTAAAGCTTGTCATATTTGTTTCATTATATAGACTTTGTTGTCTATCTAAACATAATGAAAAATTCGAACTATCAAACTATTTAATCAAGGTTCCAAAAGCGACTTTTGAATGAATATGTTCTCTCTTTTGAAAACCATTAGCATTAATAACATTTCGAAATGAATTACCATCACACTCAGTACAAAAAAGTTGTCATCCTATCATTATCCTCATTAATGACAAAACTTATATGTTTATAGAAAGTTTTCCTCTAGAAATTGAATAATAAATTGCCCACAATATTTCAGATAGCTTTGGAAACACTTGACATCAGTTATCAATTCTCATGATCTAATCTAGTCAATTTGTTTAATTTACAATGTTAAAACTTCCTTCACTTCCATTGTTCTTTAAATATGAAAGTTATTGGTAGAGTCTTTCTAGTTATGAGGGTATTAACCTTTCACTTTATCGATGAAAAGAAATATATTTATTATAATTATGTTGAGGGTATATCTAATAATGAGGGTCAAGGAATATTCATAATTTTCTTCCAGTAAGGCAATACTATAAGCAGTATTTTATTTATATAATTGTACATCATAATGAAATTGATAAATATTGGCTTTGCATCTGTTCATTTTAATTCTACGTTTTACTTCTTGAGAATGATCAATAAGATCTGCAATATTTGAAAACGACATTTTTGTAATAACCAATTTATTAAAGATCAAGATCAAAGTTACACTTGATTGCGACCAGTGCAGAGGAGTTTTTAGGGCAAATACAATAGAAGTAAATCAGCTCTCTGATTTAGAAATTCAGGAAAATATAATATTTTAGAGATAATATCTGTTTGCAGCCGAAAAAGAGTACCTTTTATCACATTTTTGCACCTCGTTTTTTTAAATAATGGTACACAAATAATATACGTGATATGACTGAGCAAGATTGAAAAACTTTTTTTCTGAACGTATCAGTTTTGATGTTCAAGTACACATGATTTCAGTTCATGTCAGATCCGTAATTGGCGGTTGAATAAACGGGTGTCCGACGAAACAGAATCAAAATATATTGTTTATATTTTTATTTCTTACTAGCAGACCCGGTAGACGCTGTTCTGCTTTGGAACCCGATCGCAGCGCTCCCAACTTGCCCAAACCAATATGAAACTATATTTAATTCATCTTAAATTCTATTGTTTTAAGTGATATAAAATACTCACACAGTTTGGAGAAAAACAAAAAAGTATAGTAAAAAAATAATACTTACGCAATAACTCACCTAAGAATTGATCTAGAAACGTTATTCTTAGAACATTTCTTCATGCTTGACATTATTGATTATGGCGTAGTTTAAGCCAATAACAAATCAAAATAAATTTCGAATGGATATGATCCTTCAATTCTTCAAAAGCTTCAATTATCATACAATTTAAAAATATATATCAGACCGATGGCGTTCATCATCCTCAATATTCTCACACTTCGTTAATTGAACTTATAAGTTTCGTTCAACTCTTTCAAGAATATTGACCAGCATTGTCAACAACATTTATAGAATGTATTTCTAATAATTGATCGATGAAGCCTGAACTACGTGATAGTTGATATTCATAATGAATAATAAAATAAAGCAAGTTACTATGTTTTAACTATCACTAATTTATTGATGTAAAGAATGACAAAATTTTTACATTGGTTGGACCGGTTTCGGACATACGTCCATTATCAACAACAAGCTAATGAAAACTGAATACTCATGTACAATACAGGATTTACCATCAATAAAATGCTAGTAGAGGTCACAGTAACTTGAATAATGGTGATTGGTAGGTAATTGAGTCTACCTGGTCTTTAAGGAGCTTAACCCTTTCTACCCTAGATGCCTTGAAAATTTCCATCGATTCAAAGAAATTGAGTTTATAAGATTTATCACAGGAATGAAGAATTTTTAGCTGTTGAAGTTCTGGAAAAGGATGACATTCATTCAGACAATGTGCAGCTAAAGCTGAATCTTATTTCTGATGTAGGAATGACCGGAAATGTTCTATGTATCTAGCCTTGAAAAAGCGTCCTGTTTGACCTATATAAAAGGAATTGTACTCAGAACATGTTAATTGGTATACTCCTGATTTTTCGAATTTATCTGTTTTATCTTTTGTGTTGAAAAGCAGGCCTGACAGTTTGCTAACTGATTTGAATGCAATGTGAACTTTTTTACTATCAGACAAAACTCTTGCAACCTGTTCTGACGTTTTCCCAAAATATGTTAGAGACATAAATTTTTCGGGCTTTTCTCTCTGTTTTCATTCTTGTTTTTCATTTTTGATAAAGCTGCTGTGTCAGCGGAACGTCGTCGAATTTTTTCAAATAAAGTGTAGATTAAAGTTAAACCTTGTGTTTTTCCTCATTTATATCATGGATCTACATCAAGTAACGGCCTCCACAATTCAAAAACATAGTAACTTGTTTTATTTTATTATTCATTATGAATGTATTTCTTCAGTTCGAGATTCCAAAGGGTGGGAACAATATCAGGCAACAGTGATTGGCAGCGCAGATAGCCCTTAAGGAGCTAAGCGGTTCTGGGAAGGGTTAATACAAAAACTTGCTCACCATTCTGTGTGAACCATGCATCTTGTTGAATGAAAACAGGCAAATTACTGATTTATGCGGGGGCAATAGTATTCGAAATCACCTAAACTACCTGCTTGTTTTCTTCTTACTGGCCTTAGGGCACTGCAAAGACTTAGAAAAGAGGCCTTTATGAACTTATTTTGGATTACCATGGCTACAACATGTTTTGATTATTTGCATGATCAGAAGATGGAAGTAACCCTCAACACTGACACAAAAGATTGGTCTGTCATTACCAATTTCTCTGAAGTTGTTGAACATGAAAAGTATGCCTCGACGCACTCTTCCTTCGTCCACTCTATGAGGCTAACTGAAACAACCGGAACTACAACTTCAGATACCAGTCTGGAACGTACCTACTCCCTAACTTCAGAGCGACAGTTTCAAAGAGCGAGTTGCTTTGTCCCAATATGTAATCCCCTTAACCTCTTCCATATGGAAATGATAAAAGAAAATTTGATTTACACTTATTTGTAACGCGTTTCGAAAACACAGCGCCTTCATAGATATGTACAAAATGAAAACTAAACTAAGATACAATAAATTACATATGAACTACAACATTGGAATAAAAGTGAGTAAAATCTTCTAAAGCAATTCACAGAACTATTATCTAAATTACTCAGCCGGAAACAAATTGAATAACGGAGTATTATTTTTAAAATCTACCTGTTCATTCAATAATATGTTGGAAAGTTTATGTCTATTGTTTTTAACTTCATTTTTCTTAGGTTGATTTGGAACATCAAAGAACAGTATACCAAGAAGAAGCACAACAACTGGCAAGGCAGCTTAAAATTCCATACATTGAATGCAGTGCCAAAATGAAAATGAATGTGGATAATGCCTTTTATGAACTAGTCAGGGTAGTCAGAAAATTCCAAATGTCTGAGAGACCTCCTCTCAAACCAAGTTACATGAAGCGTAACAAGAAAAAGTGTTGTGTTCTATAAAAAAAAATGACTAAAATATACTTAACATCACATTAAATTCTTAAGTGTATCAAATGTTATATTTCAGCTTTTTGTCTATAGAGATTGTTTTTAACGATTTGATTACATAATAATTTCGAGAGGACAGGTGCAAATTTTCTGTATTACAATGAATCAGACGATCAAGTGAGCAGTTGATATTGCCACTTCAAACAAGTCTAATCAAAATGTATACTTATACTCCAATGAGAAATCAATGCTCTGCACAATTTTATATAGAACATTAGCTATCTAAGTATTTTTTATGCAGATTTCTTCAATTTGTTCAGAAAGTAACAAAATTACAAACCTAAGAGTGAATTTTTTTTTTTTGACACTAATAATTGTTCAATATCTAGTCAGATCAGTGGATTAAATCTATAATATGAATGAAGTTCTGATGCTACTTTTCATAACGAGCAATGTTGAGAACTAAAGATAGATTGTCCTTCAGAACATTATAAGCAAAGTAACCAGATTCACACAGCAATTTTGTAATGTAGGTATTGGAGAAGAGAATCTTCCTTGAAATATTCTTTTAGCGAATGAAGAATACAAACTATTTTCTTAATGTTTAATAGATTTCTTATTATCTGTCCATAGTAAGAAATCTCTGAAAAACAAGTGACTAATAAACAAAAGAGAGCCTTGAAATATCTTGTAGAACAAGAATGAAAAAATTATGGGTATAAACTGTCTAATGGTTATTTTACTCTTGTTTGAATTCCTGTCTAGAAAATTTATTCTTTCCATTGTTGTCACTTACAAATCTTCAAAATGTTTAATACGGATACTGGATTATCATTCGATTTATGTCTACTCTAGATGAACTCTAGTTAACAAGGGGGATATATGGAAAAGGATAAGAAACAGAAGCGCATCCGAGAAAGTAAAATAAAATTATAAAGTTTATCCATGAACATGTGACTTACATGAAACACCTGAACTCCGCCAATTCAGGTAATTTTAGAGGTTAGACTTTTGTGTAATTGTCATTAGACTAATAAGCAACTATTACAGGGTGTCTCAACTAATTAATGATAAATTCGATGTTTTACGATTATACTTCACTGAGATGACGGCGTGAAGTAAAAAAAATATTTCATATATTGGAATTGCAAATATACTTTGAATGGTATACTGAAAAAAAGGCCTTATGCAAAGGGAAAATATTGTCGACGGAAATTGCTTCCCATTCCACGAAAAAATTTTGGTGACAATTTTCAACTGAAGCACTACATTACAAAATTTAAACTCCTTCAAATTTAAATAACTTGAATCTGTCTACTGAAATCATTTGGTATGAAGTAGTTTCCAAGCTAATGCCTGCCTTGAAAATGTATCACATTCATATCTGAAGTGCACTTCAAATGCATAAAATTTTTCAGTCCTCTTTATTTATTGTATACATAGTTTTATTTTGATTTGCTCCTGTTCTGGTCATAAGAATTTGATGACCAAAACTTTATACTGAAAACTTGCCTTGAAAAAAAAGGTATGTTTTTGTATTTTTTTTGCAATATTTGAATATCTACTAACTTTTTAATTTGTTATGGTGTTATGTAAAATAGAAAGATTTTAAATGTTAAGATAAAAACACCAATTTTATTTTTATAAGAAAGATATTTTTCTAGATCTATATCTATCATTATAGGATATATATCATAGAAATGAACTTTATATTTTGATCGATCATTTTACGGAATAGTGTTCATTCTATAAGATCTCAATCTATTTCAGAAAATATACAATGACTTGAAAACAGAATTATTTAGTGTGAAATATTTAATTCCTTCATTATTGAAAAAGTTCACTGCCACTTATTTATAGGCAGATATTTTAACTTAATGTCAATTTTATAAATAGGTGTGTTGAACTAACTAAACATTTTAATCAACTATACAACAATTTGATTTGTTTTGCTTATACGAATATTTTAATTAACAAGAAATTTATGTATGTGTAAATTTAAACAAAAAACATGTTATATTGTTGAAGGAAATTTCAGATATTTGTCGTCATTGAAGTCCTGTATAAATTTTTCAAATTTGATGCTCTAATATTTCATATTTATTATGAATAAGAACGTTAAAAATGGATACAAGTGACCTCATTTCTATAATTTTCAGCACTTTAATTGAATAATTTAATTATAGTATTTTCCGATAGATGTATTCAAAATTGAAATTTCTCCTCCTTAACCTTCAATATACTTTTGCATGTGCAGCTCCTTACTTGAAATAATGGAAATATTTAATTTTCAATTTAAAGGTGAATACCTTTTATATCATTCATAATATAAGCTCAATGAATGAACAAAGGATAAAATTGAGTGAGACTTTACACCATATATTATAGGAAACAACACTAAAACAGCGAAAATTAATATTACATACATAAAATAAATTGCCCTTACAAGTTTTGTAATAAATATATGTATAGAGGAACAGATATGTGTGTTACTTCTGTGTTTTTACATTATAAAATGATGTATACAGGTTAAATCATTCTCATTGAACCTGTACTAATTTCTAATAATTTCTGTGTCTCATTTTAATGAAAAACTATTTTTGAGAATTATTTTTCAGTGAAAAATATTCAGATATCCAAACTTAAAATTCTGTTATCAATTAAAGTTTTACATAGAAAATATATACAGATAATAATTAGAAAATAGTATATACATGAATTAATAGATTTAACCTATATCTTGAGTTCATTATTAATATCAAAAAAAAATTTATTTCATTCATTTCCTTCTGTAAATTTTTCATACTTATTTTGACATATTGAACGTATCATTAAAACGATTGATTATCGAACTTTTGAAGTTATATATATGGATCACAGATAATTCCACTGAAAATTGATTCGAATTGATGATTTTGAGTGGTTTTATTTGGCCTATCAAATCAATAAAGATTTCCAGTGGTTACAAATATAGTAAAAATGTTTCACCATATCCCAAAGTAATATTTATCCTTTTTCGTATAAGGTTGATGAAACATGGAATTAATTGGATATTTGATGAAACTTATCTTTATTGTTATAATATTCATCACAAATTTCAATGAACCAGTTGCTTTATTATTCGAACATGTGATAAATGCATAGCTTATCAACTAAATGAGTTTTAAATTATTGTTTCAGTTACATGTATTGAGAAACCTGCATTGTAATATCATAAACTAATATAGTAATATTGAGATATAGAATAGTAATTGAAAAGACTTCTATCCAGTATGTTTTGAAAGAATTGTGGAAATGATGCATTTACACATATATATTCATACATATCGAGCTGAGCTGAAATATGATAATAATAGTTGAAATTCAACTGCCATATATTATGTCAACAATACATTTAGCTGAAATTGGTATTCACCACATGTATTGTAGGATGCAACAAAAATAATTTAAACTAAATCATTACTGTGAAATAAATTAATAATGGAAACAACAGTACCTAGCAGTGAGATTCTATGAGACATTTATTGTTCCATATGTTTAAGACCAGATATATTTCAAAAATGAATCTACATACTAATGTAGAATAAAATACGTATTTGAATTAATAAAACATAAAAACATTATCTTTGAGCTATTGAAAATGTTCGCTTAAAATGCAATATGTTTTTGTTATATTGAAATAGTGTCGCGAATTTATTTTCATATTTAGTTTTTTAACACATTGGGTGCTATTAAAAATGTTTTTCTTTCAAATTTAAATGTTAACAATATTATATGTATGAATCATGATCTATGAACCTAATATAAATGTTAAATGTAGTTTGTTTTTTTTCTAAACACATCAGGAAATTGTCAAATGCTCAAAATATAAAAATAAGACTTCTTATCAGTAATTGAAAGTTCTATATCAAGTTGATTTTGAAAAAGTTGTTTGTAAACCAACTATCATGAAAGGTGAAATATATAAAAATCAGGAAGATGAAAATGATAACAAATTCACAATCTGGAATGTCGTGAAAAATCAAGAAAAAATAAGTTTTTACTATGTTTGCGTCTCGAAAATTCCAATTTTTAATGAGAAGTATGATTAATTGAAACTATAGTTTAATCCAGACTATTGAATATTTTCTTTCATGTCTCCTACGCTATAAAATCGTTTCTAATCATAATTGGATTACTTTTTACCTCTTTAAGGTGTGAATTAAATTGTGTTTTAATCTAAATAGTTAACTGTTATTTAATTTTTTTTATTATAAGTAATTGAAGGAACTCGTAACACTTGTTATGAATTAGAATATCATTCACTCAGTAGACGCGCATAGTCTGTATACACGGATAGGCGAGTTATGCTTGTGAGGTGTTGACTATTTTACCTCATAAACTACATTTTATTTAAGTTTATCTTAATGATTTTAGTAACACTAATTTTATTTCAATTTTCTCAGATACTTCATTAAAATAATAGTTTTTATTTTTATAAAGTTTTGCACATAGCAACATATAGACTTAGTCCTAGGAATTATAATTATCACATTATTATCTTACATAATAATATCATATCCATGGTTTAATTTTGCAGATGTCAAAAGCAATGATTATAAGTCATTTTCAGTGATTTAGATTTATTTTTCAAACAAGTAGGTACAAACTCACGCAAAACCTGTGATGTATTTATGGTTGTGAATGTATGTAGACAACAGAGGTCTAGCGGCCCCCACTTAGTTACTCGAGCCTAGCAGTAGAAACGAAAAACACGCACATCTCTTAGGATTAATTTAAAAATCTAAAATCTAGAGCACATGCTTGAAATATATACACACTGGTCCAAATTGACTAAGCCAGGTTCCAATTCTTTAATTTAGTTGGGAGAAAAATTTTCAACTGTTTATCTATGATGATGATCTTAAATGAGAGCAGAAAACATTTTTGTGAACAAATTGTCTCAATAAATTTGACCCAGGAGTTTTTTAGGATTCTCTATTCTATTTTTTCGATTGAAAATCGGTTAATGAAAAACATTTTCGATACTCGTCAAACTGAATTAAATATGATAGTGCGTATCAGATTTTTATTAAATTTGATGATTTTGTTAAAATGCCAAGTTTGCTCACAGCAGAAGAATATGTTGACATGATTCTTATTTACGACGGAAGCTCAAAAAGTACTGATGATAATTAGAAAAAGAGAGGCTCAGATCATATTCGTTTTCCAATCGTCCAACGCCAAATGGAAATATACTAGCGAACATAGAACGATCTTGTGGCAAGGTCATTTCATTGAAAATATCGTAAATATTTCAGAGTATGTATCCTTTAACCCTCATATATCAATACGAAAGGTATCTGAAGAAGTTGGTACAAGTTCCGTTGAACATATTTTACAAGACTTCAACTATCATCTAGTACAGGGGCTTTAGCCGCGCCGTGCTGACAGATGCCTTCAATTTATTACAAGCGTATTAGTTAAACTTGAAGACGATCCAGCCTTTTTAACAAAAATATTGTGAAATGGTGAAGCCATGTTCCGCAATAATGGTCTTTTTAACAGGCCTAATTCCAATTATTGGTCTCCAGTTAATCCGCATTGGCTACTGGAAACTAGAATTCTACGCATTTGGACTGCCAATATTTGGGATAGATTATTTGATGGAAGGATCATTCGACCCTATTTCTATGAAGATACTTTGACGGGGAAAGGTATCAGCAATTTCTACAAAACCTGTTACCTCAATTTATTCGAAAAATAACGTTGACTGAAGTGTATAATTATATATATATATATATATATATATATATATATATATATATATATATATATATATATATATATATATATAATATATATATATATATTACATACTTTCGGAATTTCATTGGTAAATCAGCAGTGGGCTCCTTGATATTGAGGATATATAATATAATACGTACTTAACTACACAAAATTGCTTTTAAAGTACCATTTAAATGAAAAATAAGGAGAAATATTCAAACCAAAAAGAAAATCGTTACTTTGTTTGAGGAGGTCGTTACTTGAGGAAAATCGATATACATATTTTCAATGAAATGAAACTATGGTATTTAGATTTTCATTATATTAACAAAACTATAATCGGTTTCACCACACTGTGGCTTCATCAGGTAGATACAAACTAATGAACAGAGTTATTCCTCTGAAGTATATATTAGTCTTATCTCCTCAGCACTTGATATTGAGGATATATAATATAATAATATTACATTTAAATGAAAAATAGGAGAAATATTACCAAAAAGAAAAGTTACTTTGTTTGAGGAGGTCGTTACTTGAGGGTATGTTAGATTTTCATTATATTAACAAAACCGGTTTCACCACATACAAACTAATGAACAGAGTTATTCCTTATATATTAGTCTTATCTCCTACTTAATATTACAATAGGTACAAGTACAAGGGTATGAATTGCTTACTTTATGAAAAGATTGAGTAAAGGAGAAAGATTTAGATCTAATTGACTATTAAGTAACCTACCTGAATTCTTTAATTATTTTCTTTGTTAATCTCTAAAATTTCCCATGGATTGTATTTTTGTCTATTATTTCCATTGTGTAAAATTTTGAAATTATCATTAAAGTTATAGTTTTCTTCGAGTAAGTGATTAGAATAATGGGAATCTGATTTATGATAATTAATTCAGTTGCGAAATTTAAATAAATTATTGAGTAATAAACCTGAAACTTCCAAAAATCAAGACCAAATTTTCCGATCACCAATTTTATGACAGGTGCAGTAATCTTTCAGATGCTAATTTTTCCGAAGATGAAGTTTCAGTTGTAGAAAAGGGTTTTAAACACAATTTAGAGTCAAATAATACTCGTCTCCATTTCGATCTGCTAGGAATTGAAACCGAAATAGCTCTAAATTATTCATCGCAAGCCAAACACCTATACACTCTTCAGCGTCACTACTTCAAAAAGAGTTCAATAGTTTTCAACCTAAGAAATTCGAAAATACAACTTTAAAGTCCATTAAATCTGAGTCCGCATCTGAAGATATCATATTCACCAAAGCAGACAAAGGTCATACAGTCATAGCCTTAAATAAAGCAGATTATTGAAAACCCAAAATTTCATTGAATCAGGTAGTTATGAAAAAATTGATAAAGATCCAACTAATAAATTTAAATCCATAGTAAAAAACGCTTTAGAGTATGCCAAGTCTATAATACCTACCAACCAAACATATAAACTTTTCATTGACAACCCGCAATCACCAAAACTTTACTCCCTCGTCAAACTCCATAAAACAGGTCATCCCATTAGACCAGTAGTTTCATATTTTCAAGCTCCAGCTGCAAAACTTTCACGCTTTCTCAGAGACATCATTCAACAGTACGCTAATTTTGAACCTAAATTCTCAATAAAAAACTCTTCAGTCCTAATAAATAAAATTCAGAACACGATACTACCACCGATCGCTTAACTTATGTCATAGGATGTAGTAAATCTCTCCCCTAGTGTTCCACCTAGTGATACAGTGAAACTCATCAACAACGCCCTTCAAATTAATGAAGTCAATCCGGTAACTCGATCAGAAATCTTACACCTTTTAGAAATTTGTTTAGAACAAAATTATTTTAACTTCAATGGAGTATTATATAACAGTAAAAAAGGTTTAATCATGGGTAATCCTCTACTCGCTGAAATGTTCATGGATAATATTGAAAAATCTATCCAAGAACATCCGTTATTCAAATACTTTATTTATTGGTTTAGATATGTCGACGATATCATTTGTTGTTTCACTGGCACAAACGGACAATTAGAGTCATTAACAAAATTCACGATAATATTTAATTCACGTTAGAGATAGAAACAGAAAACTCAATTAACTTTCTGGATTTAACTATTACTAAAATTAGCGGCAAACATGATTTTTCATAAGCCATCGCATACAGATATTACTATTCACAGCTCATCTACACATCCTTATCCACATAAATTAGCTGCTTACAATAGTATGGTACATAGACTCATTAATATCCCAATGTCACAAAATAATTTTATAAAAGAGCTAAATATAATTAAACAAATAGCAGTCAATAACGGTTATAGTCCAAGTATGATTGACAACATGATTTCATGATTAACAAAGAAAAGAATTCAGGTAGGTTACTTAATAATCAATTAGATCTAAATCCTTCTCCTTTACTCAATATTTTCAATTCATAAAGTAAGCAACAATCCGATGGGTTTTCCAACACATCCTTCTCCTTTACCCTTGTACTTGTACCTATTGTAATATTAAGTAGGAAATAAGACTAATATATAAGGAATAACTTTGTTCATTAGTTTGTATCTATCTGATGAAGCCACGGTGTGGTGAAACCGGTCATAGTTTTGTTAATACAGTGAAAATCTAAATACCATAGTTTTATTTCATTGAAAAAATCATTACTCATTTGTATAAGAACTTTCAGATCGGTTGCTTCGTTAATGTACGTTTCATAATCTTATGAAGAAAACGCCTGATTGCTCAGTTGAAAAGTAAACAATTGCAGAAGCGTGCAGTCATGTAAATGAATCTATTGGAAACACTCAGCAACTCTATAAAATAAAAATAATTCAGCCAACAATGCAGTATTTTCGCCATATAAACGGTCGAAAACTATTTTACAAGTACTGATAAAAAGTCACGAGCAAAATGTTACTTGATATTGCAACTGTTCAAATGATGGAGAAACATGACCTGATAAAGGAGAGTCTGAGGGACAAAAATTTTACTCTTATGAGCGAAATTTAACAGAAAGTTTGTGTTGATATAACAGCAGAGGTTCTACCATTCCTACTTAGGTGAACCACAAATCTTTTTTGAAGAAGGGAAATGAACTTAAATAATTTTTTGCAATAATATAGAATTTCCGTATTTAGAGGTTCCGAGAATCGGCGGCCTAGGTTTGAATACTTGTTCGTTTAGTTTGAAAAGCCCGGGTTGGTCACTCTATCCAAAAAGAAAGGGGAACCACGCCTAACGTAAAAGCAACAAGAACTATGTGAAGAGCGAACGATGATGAGAATATCGAATTTCGTTCAGTGCGCAATAGGTGGAGTGAAAGCATGTAAAAGTGGGGATGCCGATAAATAGCGCTATATCTTCCCACTGAACTAGTTATCAAAACCAACGGCGGTAACGTTCATGGATATAGAAAAGGCCTTCGACAAAGTCTGGCACGAAGCAATGATATATAAAATGAAAAGAACAAAGTTTCCAAACAAACTTATGAACATAACGGCATCGTACTTAAAAGACAGGAAGTTCATAGTACGAATAGAAAATGCCAAATCTGAAGAAAGACCAATAGAGGCAGGATCCTGGGACCACTATTGTACAACATATATATCTCGGACATACCTGAACTAAAACACTCAAAGATAGCACAGATTGCTGATGACACAGCAATCTACACATCCCATAGAAACAAGAAATGTATAACAAAAAGACTACAAGAAGACACCAATAAACTAGTTGAATACTTTGAAAAATGGAGAAAAAAAAATCAACGCCAACAACTCAGTTGCAGTTTACTTTGATTATAAAAACAGGAGAAAAGACACAGAAAAACCGGAAGAAATAAAGATAGCCAACCAGAAAGTGGAATGGAAAAACGAAGCAAAATACCTAGGAGTATTAATAGACAAAAACTTGAAATTCCACAGCCAAATGGAAGAAAACGCAAAGAAAGGTAGGCAGCTGCAAGGATATTTATATCCCCTCCTAAACAGGAGCAGCAAACTGTCACTAGAGAACAAAATGAAAATAATAAAAACAATAATAATACCAAGTACAACATACGCTGGAGAAATATGGTACACGACAACAAAATCCTACAGGAAAAGAAAATTACAAGAGACAATAAATAAGATAGTCAGGACAGCAATTGGGAGCCCCTGGTACATATCAAACGAACAAATAAGACGAGAAGTCAATATTCAGACGATAGAAGAAACGATAATCAAGAAGATAGAAAACTTCTTAGAAAAAATAGAAAATCACGAAAACGAACAAATAAGAAAAATTGTTCAAACAAAAATAAGAAAAACTGACCAGCACATTTCACTGCTACAGTGGAAGAGAGGACAGGAGGACGAAGAAAAACAAAACAAGAGAAGGAGGATAACAGAGTTATCTTCACTCGATCCGAAACCTCAAAGAGAGGCTGGTGACCCAAGACCATAAGTAGGTGAGAGTAAAACTTCTGAAAATGAGACAATAGAAAGAAAAGAGTAGAAAAAAGGCAAAATAAAGACGAAAGGAAAGATTTTTCCGGACCTCGTCAAAATTAAAAGACCACAGACTAAACTAGTTTACCCTCCTGATTTCTAGCCTTCTTGGCTGTCAAAGAGAATTCTCTATCAGTTATTAAATGTCACGGGATTCTGTGTTTGCAAGTACTGAAATTTTGCTTATAGAATACTTGAACGTGACCTTAATTATTCAAAGAATTTATTTTAGCAGCTTAAGCTGATGATACATTGAGAAGTTATGATATTAATGTTCTGATGGTTTCCTCAGTTTCTATAGTGAACAAAGGCGAGGGAACTTATACCAAGATAGTCAACCCTGTTTTTGTTACATTATAAAAAACTTGAGCTTCTCCAATATTGCAATGTACCATCATTTTTCTACTTTTAGGACATGGATATGGAGGAATGGAAATAAAACAAACCATATAATCCAATTAATATAACAAGAGAAACAATACTGGGACATGACTTAGTCTTCTTCTGAACACATACTCAATATCACTAGATTCTAGCAACTTCAATTAACTGTTTGTTTCTTAGTATGGTATAGACCTGTTAAAGCATCTTGCAATGCTCTCATACAAGAAATTGAAGATTGAAAACCACCAGCCCTCTCTTGTTCTGTTTCAGCTCTGACATTCTTAGTATAACCTTTAACAATAATATCATATTCAGATGGAGGTGTAGGACCACTAGCTTCAAAAATAACAGGTTTGTAAGAATATGACACGCCTTCATCAGTTGGAATTGGAAGGAATGACAATTGAGTCTGTCTCCCAAACTGAATTCCACTAGAGAATTGGGTCATTTTAGGGGGAGGTGCTTTTACTTCTTCTTCCTTGGCTTTTTCGGCAAATGTTTCCAGTATATTCTTTGCATTAGAATCTGAAAACATAAGTTCATCAATTAGTGCTTCCTTATCCTTAATTTTTTTCTTTTTAGCCTGTATTTCTTCATTTTTAATTTCTTGCTTCCTGAAATCTTCCTGCTGCTTTTCTATTTCTAATAGTTCTTCTAATTCATATTCTTCTCTACCAAGTTTACCTTTATTCTTTTGTATTAATTCTTTGTTGTCTCTTTTATATTGATCTATTTTTTATTTGTTTCTGTAACATCTATATTATTGCATAAGTTATAAATTATAGTTTCAACTTCTTCCAAATAATCATTGTACTCTCTTAGAGAATTAAAATCTTCTTCTTTCTTATTGAAATCTCGTAACACTCTTTTTCTTATATCAACTTCTTTTTCGACCGTTGCATCTTCGAACATTTGTATTCTGAAATTATTTCGTCTTAGTGGAATTCGACATTCTGGGCAGCTTCCTGAACCTACAATTAAATTGATAAATGACACTATTATATATTTATTCTCTTCAAAATAAACTAATAGTTCAATTGTGGTGCATTACTTCAACCATAATAGACATTCATACGCTATTGTTCTCTTCTTATTTAGTTGTTTTACCTTTTAAAAATAGCAGATCTACACAACTCTCGCAAAGTCCATGTCCACAAACATTTACCATCATCTTCAGCGATGGATTTTGGAATTTGGATGTTCTGCATCTTGGACAAATGAAGTCTTCCATTTTCTGAAGAGAAATAATTAATTAGCCTTTTTTTTCAAGTTTAAAGTAAAGACATTCCACATTAAATTCAAGTCTTTAATTCCTTGTTAAAACCAAGCAATTGAAAACTAGTGCAAATTTGAAATACATACATGTCGGAATATTAAATGATAATTATTATAAACAATATATCAATCAATATTATTTGTTTTGATTCAATTAAAAAATTTTGTTACAAAATCCGTATTCTAAATCAAGACGGTAATCCCTGAGACTAGAACTTTTGAACTATGCAGGGATTCTGATTAGAACTAAGGTTATTAATTGTAACTACTGGATGAAAGTTACAGACACATCAATCAATGCAACTACTATAATACATAGTTAAGCATGGAGCTTTCGTCATCCATACAAACCTGGAATATTATACTAGAGTAATAAATATATGTAATAATAGGGAATGTTGAACGGTAAGCAAATTTTTGATACAGACTACGGAGTCAGTTTCAAATTTCAAAGACTATCTATCTTTATGACTATGCACTCATATTGCAGAAGAGGAAAGTTTAGTTGGTCCAATATCATGACCTGTACCCTTCCTTCAATATTAGATGGCCTCCATAAAATCCTCTGAAGATATATACTATATGATATGAAATGGAGGCAATATATGTGTTCGAGCAAAGAACATTTATTATACGCAACTCAACGTTTTACTAACTTCGAAGATTGTGCAGATGCAATACCGAGTTTCTGGAGAATTAGGACACCCCCTTCTTACTTAAATATAGTTGAGTTGGAGATCCTGAGTGTAGTGTTCTTGCTAGAACACATCATATCATTACTTACTAGTAGATAAGACAAATGTAGGTGCAAAATGTTGACGTTCTATATCCGCAACTTTGCGGTTTGACTTGACAAATTAGGACTGTTGACTCGACTGTTCAGTGTTCTGTCTCTATGACTGTGTAGAAAATTCAATTATTAGATGGTGATGTCATTTTCCGCAGTTCAAGTTCAATAATTTTTTACTTTACCGTTCGTCGGTAACCAGGTGGAAAACTAGCAAAGAATAATTCGTATCTCTGAAAAAGTGTTTCGCAATGTGACATTGTTTTATCAGTAATACTGTAATAATTGTATAGAACTAGTGTATGAAACAAAATTAAAAAATGGGTGATTCTCTGGAAGCCAGCGAAAGTGCTCCAGAGATTCAAAATGTGGCTCTGGTAGATTTTACGGCATTCAAAAATTACATTATAAAGGCTTCTACTGTATTGCTACCAGAAGATGATGGGCAAGCAGAACCTATTAACTTATTGGCAGCTCTTGAAGATAAGATAAATCAAGAATGTATTCGAAAATTTATAGGGGATCCTTCAGTATCAACGCTTTATATTCAGAGGAATTCATCCAAAGGTAATTTTATTTTTTGATCCAATATACCTTCACGGGTACCTTTAGTTTCTGAAAAATGAAGGTAGTGGGAATAGTATAGTTGTCTTATGCTTTGAATTTTCTATTCTAATTAGACTTCAGGTAGATGTTCTGATTAGATTTTAGGGTTATCAAATAGTTCAAATGTTTTTTCCTTTTGTTTCAATTTTATCATTTTTTTTGTTGAGGCAAACATCTCTTTAATCAGTTATTATTCTACATTCGATAATCATAACACTTTTCAATTACGATTGATTTGTTTCATGTAAGAATATTGAATTATGAATAAAATTGATGAGTCAGAAATTATTGAATCATATATCTAAAAATTTCAAATTTGTCTTTTGCACCTTTCATTTCTTTTATAATTTTCATTTTAATCAGTTTTATTAATACAGATTTCCACCATGCTTACTGTATCCATATTAGTATGGATTTTATCTAATTTTGAACAGTAGGAATTTGTTACATTTTTACAGAAATTTACTTATACAAGAATCTTTTCACTATGTATATTGATAAATCATTTATACATGTTGTTTGTGCTCCATTTTAATTCAAGTCAACAATGCAAAAGTTTTGAAAAACCAGATAAAAATTTAGAATCGAATATTAAAACTTGTACCAGAATAGACTGTGTGATTTTGAGAACCCTAAAAAATCCGGAATTAAAAGGGTCGTAGTTGAACTGAGAACGTATTTAAGTGCAAATTCTCTCCTTTCGTCCGATTTTCTCTCGAAAATGATCTTGAAGCTTATATACCTTTGTTTATTGTACAACGGATTGGTATTATAAAAGCAATCGATCTGGATATTTCGGATGACCCAATGATGATCTCTTGCTACCATCATATTCTGTCTTATAAAGATCGAATAGCAAGATCTGAAAAACTTCCAGTTCATAGTTTGAATCTGAGGATCTAAAAAGCAATGAAAATGTGTATATTCCACAATATGAGAATGAGCCATCTACTTCTATGACTTTTCACGAAATCATAAATTCTAATTTCAGTAATCATCACCAAATCTATACTGACGCTTCAAAACAACTTGATAAAACATCATGCGCTATTTATGACCCACATCTAGAATCTGCTGTCAAATACCGTCTAAATGGCAACTTCACTATCTTCTCAGGAGAGCTTTTCGCGATTTGAAAGGCTTTACACAAAGTTTCATCTTCGTTCGAGCGATTTAAATCTAAAAATATTTTGATACTCTCTGACAGTCAAATCAGTCTCCTGAGCATTAGTCACCTCAAATTAGAAACGAAGCTGAATTTCATTCACTGTGGTATCCTCGAATAACTCGAATATTTAAGAAACTTGGGACTTAAAGTCTCTTTCATGTAGACAAGGGCTCACTCCGTATACCTGGTAACGAAAAAGTCGATTATCTGACGAAGGAAGCCTTAGAAATAGACGAAATAGACTCTTCTCCTTGCGTATATTCTGACATTATTCCCTTCTTCTGAAAAATATAAAGGCTGCTAAATGGATAAACGATTTTCGAAATAGTTCGAAGGATTGTTTTACAAATCCATTCACGCAGAGCCCATTACTGAACTTTGGTTCCAAAATGTTCACCACCTATACCCCGAAAAGGAACACGTCCCTCTCTTTCATAGGGACTTCATTCGAACAATGTCTCGGCTAAGGAGCGGTCACGCTCTTTGCCCTAAGTACCTCCATATGATCAAAAAGAAAGACACTCCTCTGTGCGAGTGTGGAGAAATTGGATCGTTAGACCATGTTATCCTTCAATGTGAACGTTACCATTTAGAAATCAATTCCCTAGTTTCGATTATCCAAAAAAACACAAATATCATGTCCCCATTTAACCTGAATATCATTTTAAAAACGCAAAACTACATTACTTATCTAGAAATATACAAATTTATTAAAAAACTGCGAATTACCCTCTAATTAAAACCTTATATCCTATCTTTCCCTTAATCCTTAATCTCTATGAACTTTACAATCTCTTTTATAGCTGTCGTATTTCCTATGTTTTTTCCTTATATGTTAACTACCTTTCCGCGGTTCTACCTGTTTGTGTATGAAGAATATAAATCGCTTTGACAAGCCCCTTAGCGTATGTATCCACGTCTTTCCCCTTGAATTCTTCTAAATTGTCCTAATGGGATCAGGCTAGGTACAAAGACCATAGAGAATCCCCTATATATCCCTATAAATACATAATAACCTGCTGGCTAATGTTTTCAAAACGTGCCAATAATTTTCATTATAAAAAAAAGAAAACAAGGTTCATACTTGTGCAAATTTATTTGAAAAATTCGTAATAACATTTAATTACGTCGTCATCGCCACAATAAATAAAAAACCCCAAAAATTTTGGGGTGTCAATCTTATCAATTGAAAAAAAAGTTGATCATCTTGGAAGAAGTTTCGACGGCTAAACGTTGCCATAAACCTGAAGTTCAAATGGAGTGCAGTAAATGCACTTCTAAGGGTGATCAAAATCACATTTCTCCTGTGATGGATGCAAGTATGTCTACTGCAGAGATTGTGCAAGCATATCCTCTACCGAACAAAGATGTTTAATATTATCCACTAGAACTTTAAAATTTTATTGTCCCGATTGTACTGCAACCTGAAAAAAGGCTGAGATAGATAAACTAATTAATTCGAATAAAAAACAACACTCTAATTATCAAACCAAAACATGCAGGAAAAGCAAAAACAAAGTGGTGATAATACGAAAAGATGAAGAAAAAGATTTGAAGTTTAATGTTAAACCAGCAGAACTCAAGGTGGCAGTTTCTAAGGTTCATCCAATCAAGGAAGGAGGTATTGTCATAAAATGTGCAGACAAGAGTCAAAGAGAAATTATAAGGGCAGAGACTGAACGAAAGTTGGGTGGTCAATATATAGTAAGAACACCATCAGAAAGAAAACCACAATTAAAAATAATAGGTTTAGAAGAGTTGACGCAAGACGAACTTGAAGAGGGTTTAAAAACTCAAAATGATTTCATCGATAAGGAAGCTGAAATAAAACTCATCACCATGAAAAAAATTAAAAATAAGTACCTTGCAATTATAGAAGTGGGCAATAACACGTCAAAAATAATACTAGAAAAAGGATATATCTGCTTGAATTACGATGCTCTTCATGTTTTTGAGCACATCAGTATCACAAGATGTTTCAAGTGTGGTATTGTTAATCACATGGCGAAAAATTGTAAGGAAAATCAAATATGCCTAAAATGTGGATCATGTGATCACGTTTCAGCGAACTGTGAAAATGAAATGAAGTCCTGTCATAATTGCAAAACATACAATGATAAGTTTGGACTGACATTGAAAACCGACCACTCTACTTTCGATAGAAACTGTGAATTGCTTGTTCGACGACTTGAGACTCATAGGAAACAAATTGGGACTGACAATGCATAGTAACAATTGATCATCAAACATGAAGACCACTCTGAGCTGGTGAACTCTAACTGTCAGAATAAACTGAATATTATGAATTTAAATATTCAGGGTACTAGAAACAACAAGAAGCTGCACATATTAGAGGAAACTGTCATGGGTGTAGAACAAATAGACATTGTGTGTATTAGTGAACATTGGTTGAGTGATGAAGAGTTTGGTTTGTATGAACTTCAAAAATATGCTCTTGCCAATAAATTTGCTCGAGTGAACTATCTGAGAGGTGGAGTGTGCATTTTTATCAGGAAAAAAATAGAGTTTGAGCTGATGGTTTGTCATGCAGTGGAGAAACATTTCGAGGTATGTGCAGTAAAAATCAAGAATAACAGTGTTAATGATAGGAACACGTATATTATTAATAGTTATCGGTCACCAGATGGAAATGCTGAGTTATTTTTTAACAAAATGGATGAACTTTTAAATAGTATTTACAGCTTTGGGGATATTTATATAATTTGTTCAGATACCAATATAGATTTGTTGAAACAGGGTACACTTTGCTAAATCTGTTGGGGGAGTATGACATGAGGCCACACATTCCTGTTCCAACTCGCATCGGCTCGCATGGATCTGTATTGTGTATTGATAACATATTTTCTAATATAAATGCTTTTGGGGTGTCAGTGGAGGAAACATACCTCTCTGACCACACATATCAGATATGCAGATTTAGTCCGGTTTTTGATCGAACAGAATAGAATCTATGAAACAAGAAGAAATATTTCTGAGGACAATTTTAGGAAATTCGAAATTTCTTTGATAATGAAGCTTGGGGTGCAGTTTATGCGAAAAACAATTTCAATGCTAAATTTGAAACCTTCCACGACATGCTGTCGAATTACTACGATCTTGCTTTTCCAATATGTAGAAAGAGGGTTAAAAATATCAAGCGGCAATGATTCACACCAGAATTAAGAGCACTTCATGATCAGTTATGTGAAATGGCCAAACTAGAGAAAACACTTGATAGTCCTTATTATACTGAAAGATTCCATAGGTTCAAAAGATTGTACAAAGAGGAAGTCAATAAGAGTATAAAAAGGCAAAACGACTCCAGAAAAGGTTCGGCTAAGAATGTTAACGAGGAATGTTGGAGAATAATCAACCAGCATAAAGGTTCTAGCAGAAATATAGTTTTCGAGCTTGTGAACAAAGAGAATCAAGAAATAGTGAGGAATAAAGAAGTAGTGAGTAACATGTTCAGTGACCACTTTGCTGCATTGGCTAGCTCTAAAGAGATTGATATAAGCCTAATAAAACTTCCACCAAGTGTTGCATGCAGTATGTTCCTATCGCCTGTCACACCACAGGAAGTGATAAAATTACTGAAAAAAACAACAGCGAAACTAACTGCTGGTATAGATGACATCAATGGCAATACTCTGAGAAGACTAGGTGGCAGTATTTGCCATGTATTGAGTGACTGAATTAACCAATCTTTTATCCGTGGCGTGTACCCTGATCGACTTAAGCTGTCCAAATCAATACTCTTATACAAGAACAAAGGATCTAAATGTGATATTGATAATTATAGGATTACATCTTTCCAGAATCAGTTGGCTAAACTATTCGAGAGTGCTTTTAGTGCAAGACTTGTAAATTTTCTTGAAAAAACAAGCAATTATTCAGGATTTTCAAAATGGGTTTAGATCAGGGAGATCAACATCTACGGCGTTAAATGATGCAATACATTTTATATATAATGCACTTGATGATAGTAAAAAATGTGGAGGCCTATTTTATCATTTGAGTAGGGCATTTGACACGATTTCTCACGTTCTTCTTCTGGACAAGCTTTGCAACCAGGGTATACGAGGTCCAGCATACTCATGGGTGACTTAAAAGGAAGAAGACAGGTTGTTGTCATTGACGGAGCGGAATCCAATGAAGAGGAGATATTGGCTGGGGTTCCCCAGGGTTCGGTACTGCGCCCTTTGTTGTTTATTCTCTTCATGAACGATTTGAAACTCACCAAAAATTTCAAAATTGTTGCCTATGCTGATGATACCAATGTCTTGTTGTCAGGGAAACGGGGATTTGGCACAAGCAGCAAATGAAGCTTCGACCTTGTTTGGTGATTGGTGTGATAAAAATGGTTTGCACATAAACATAAGAAAAAGATATGCTATGAGATTCTTACCGAAGAATGTTTCTCATGACTACAGCTTGCTGATCAGGGTTTTTGATGAATTTATTGAAGAAATTGAAAAGATAAACTTTCTGGGAGTAACAGTCGACCATAAACTCATATGGAGTTATCAAATAGAGAAGGTCTGTTCGAGAGTGAGCTCAGCGGGTTTTGTCATGAGAGCACTTCGTGATACGGTCACGATGGAGGTTCGTCGATTGATGTATTTTGGAATTGCACAGTCAAGATTAACATATGCTCTCATGTTTTGGGGAGCAGTGTGTTGTTCTGGTGTCGCATTTCGAGCACAAAAACGAATAACTAGAATTATGGCATGTTCAAAACCTATGGACCACTGTAGACCCAAATTCGTGGAACTTAAAATCTTGACTTTGCCCTCTCTGTATATCTGGCTACTTTTGTGTTATGTCAAAACTAATCTGGGAATTTTTACAAAACATAATCATCATGACACTAGAAACAATGATAAAATAAGGCTTCCTCTGTTGAGATTGAAAATGAGTCAAAATTCGCATGTTTATCAGGGTGTTCAGTTCTTCCATAAAATATCTGATGTCATTGATAAAAATGTGACTATAACCGCTTTCAAACGAACGAAAAAGTTTCTCTTGAGTTAAGTATTTTATTCTGTGCAGAAGTTTCTGGAGAGCTGATTGGTTGTATTTGTTTTTATTTAGTTTATTAATTCTTTTTTACTCTATGCTTAGGTGTCTATGTATTGACTTTTCCTAATAAGTTGTTTTCACTTTAGGAATTAATAAATCTATCTATCTATCTATCCATCTATCTATCTATCTATCATGGTTAGTCAAGATGTTGGAATAAAATTTACAATTGTGTGCCATTATGATTTAGGAAAACATTTCAACATGTAAATCAATCTGAATTAATTTGATTAAGTATTTGTATAATTTTTTTTGTTCTGTTAATGTTTCCTACTTTCTCATTCAAATAAAAACCATGTATATTGAAGTGATTAATAAAAATTACAAAGACACTATTAAAACTGACCTTTTTTTGTATTTGATCTCATAACTTTCTTAGTACCTTTTATTGAACATTTATTAAGGTCTTCATTGGAATCAAGCCCTTTGATTGAAGCAAAAAAATACAATTTTTCGGCCAAACTGATTATCAACATTCACAACATGATATAGAGTATCTGGAACAGTATTTGCACAGTTATATAAAGGTTGGAGATTCTTGCAAATAGCATTCATTTAATTTGTTTTCAATCTACTTGTAATTGTTAGCAGAAATTTGAATGTAGAGATTGCCTTCACTTGAATGACTTAGCTAGATCATGTCCCAACACTGGCTATCAATTGGTTTATGAGCATCCTCCTAAAATGTCATCAGAGTTATCGACACAGATCTTTCCTCAACAAAACCATGCTGTTGATTCGAGATTAGCCTAGTGCCCAAATACGAAATTTAATTTATAAATATGGCAGTAGGTTCTATTGGAATGCTGATGATTTGTGAAACAGATCTATTATTGTTAACGTTAGCATGTTCCTTATATTAGGGAAAATGTGTATAATGGTTTCCATTGAGCAGTAAATTGTATATATTTATGCAATAACTTTTGTTTTTTGCAGATGATGATAATGATCAACCACCAGAAGGTGAAGAGGAAAAAGAACCTGTTAACTACTACATCAACAATGAGGTACATTATACAAATTCCAAAATGTCAAGCTTGGTTATCATAAAAAGAGGAGGAGTGATAGAAGCTGACAAAAGCATCAAGTCCCAAGTTCGTATGTTAAATTTCAGTGATGGTTCTCCGTATGAGATATTACATTCTTACATCAGTAAAACAGTTGCTCCTTTCTTCAAATCTTATGTAAAAGAATCAGGCAGAGCAGATAGGTATTACCTAAGCATCATTCCAATTCTTTCTGTGTATTTTATTATTCCCTCTTTCCAGAGATGGGGATAAAATGGCTCCTTCAGTTGAGAAAACCATTGCTGAATTGGAAATGGGACTTCTACACTTACAGCAAAATATAGATATTCCAGAAATTACTCTACAAGTTCACCCCTATGTAGCACAAATAATAAAACAGTGTGCTGATGAAGGAAGAAAACCAAAAGTAGCTGATTTTGGGGAACTATTCGAAGATTCTAATTTTCTGAATCAATTGCAACATGGCGTCAATAGGTGGATTAAAGAAATTCAAAAGGTGAATGCTTCAAAATATCTATTGGAAAATTAATTATCTACATCTACACTAATATATAATTAATCTACATCTACATTAATATATAAAGAAGGATAGAGATATTTCTTACCATTTAACTCAGAAACTCGTCGAATTTTGAAAATTTTGTTTCTATGGAAAATTTCATTTACAGGGTGTTACATAATAGTATGTTACAACTTGGGGGGGGGGGTAAATCTATGTGCAATTTTAAGAAAAAAAGTTCATATAAACATAGGTCCGCATAAGCTTCGTTACGGAGGTACAGGGTGTTGAAATTTCCGGAAAAAATTGGTTTTTTCTTTAAACTTCTGCAGATACGAAAAAATTACAAGTGTCAAAAAAGTTTCTGAATTGAACGAAGATGACGAAACTTGATTGTACGCTGATCAGTGGCGTACTGCAAAGTTTGAAAGGCAAAAGGAGACATGGCTTCGGAAAAGAAAACACCTTGTGAATTTCAGTTAAAATCTAGGACGTGTAATGATGGAGGCTGTAAAAAATAGCTTGCATTCCAAATTTGGGCTGAATATCTCAAAAACTTGAAATTGCACGTAGATTTACCCCCTCAAGTTATGATATACTATTATGTAACACCCTGTATGTAAGTGACAGGCTATAATAAAATCTATAAAAAAATTCGGGATCCCTGCTAAAATTACAATACTATAATCCAAGGTGTTGAAATGTTGCATATTAAAGACATTAATTGGCATGCTCTGCGAGAACTATTGATGGTGCATAACAATAAGTTACTACATATTACTCATACACTAAAAATGTCGCCGAGCTTATATGTCTATCTGGTACTGTCAAGTCTCAAAAATCTGTTCTTGTTTGAATAGATCTACTAATTTTAGCAAAAAACGGTTTTTGTGTCTTAATTGTAATAGTTAGACATCGTCGTGATCTTTTTTGCGAATAATGATGGGTGTTATAGTATCTATTACATTATTTTCATGTGAAAGAACGCCTATTATTAACTTGTGTTTTGATTCCTTGTCTTCCATTATTGTGATTTTCGTAGTGGTCTCCGATTATCTTGGGATTTAAATACAGCTCATGACACTTGCATGTAATGTAGAATCTTGAAAATCGGTAGATTGTTTAAAACACTATGAAAAATATAGACGCCGTCGCATTTGGCTCTTGTATATCTCGCTAGGCGGCACCAACATAAATGGACATGTGCATCAATAGGGTGCAGGTAGAAAAGTCCACTGCTGTGAATTATTTTCCGCCTAAGCAGGTATATTAAGCATACTTTGCGTTGCACGTCGGTAGTCTTTCGTGGTTGCGACCGGGCGGAGCAGCGTGTTTTAGCAAATAACAAATATTTTTGTAGTATTTACCTACCTAACCTACTGATGGTTCTGAGTAAGCATGTTTCACTTTAGAATTTGTATTTTGAAAAGTGATACTCAGAATTAACATGTTATATTGCTCAATTTGAGGTGTAATTACCTTCTCCTAAGTATATTAATGTTTATAACATAAGAATAAGGCTCTCCGACTAATGTTAATCATAATTGATAGTTGAAGTTTATGATTTTATCAATGACAAATGATCATCAAAATCTTAAAATTTCGTTTCGTTTTCAAATGTTTAGATTCTACTTTTTTTGCGATTGATAATTCTCTTTATAAAATGTTTTTATTATGACAATATATTATGTAATAGTGAAATATGCACACCGTTCTGGCCACAAGCCAAGTAGTTAGAAGATAGTTCATTCATTAAATTGATAATAATGATTAATGTTAACGCTACACCCCAGTTCAGTTTTGTATCATGAATAACTGTTTTCATACAGAAATTCAAATGAAATGATTCTCACCAATGAAGGACATGCGATTGCGATTGCAATTATTAATCACTCGCATTATTGGCTAGCAATTTGGATGATGTTAGGGTAGATCCACTTGTCTACTTGAACTGCAGAAGCTCATTTTAAGGGTTATATTCACTTGCAAGACAGAAAAAATGCGGTTTTTTTGAGAATTTTTATGTACAGGCCTTTTATTTTATAAATAAATTGAACAAATTTTCATAAGCAGAGTTCATTGTACTTTAACAACTGTGATTGATTTTAAAAATATTTGATTCCCTTGTTCATATAGCCGCTCTCCAAAAGGACCTCCAAAAAAGGTGCCTGGCGGTAAGGAAGATATTTCTGCTTCAAATTATCTGAAACCCAAAACCAAAAATGTAGTTTCATGATGGATGAATACAGGTAATGACCGAAGGAATACACAAAGTGATTTGAAGATAGAAATTATTGTCAAAAATCTTACTCCTTCGATCATCACTTAAGAAATATATCTAAGAAGGTCGTGTAAAAATTTCAAGCACATCATCGGTTCAGCCGTTTCGGAGAAATTTTCCTCACCGACTCTGAAAGTAGCGTTTCGAGAAAAACGCGTTTAGAGTTTTGGGAACCATTTACACTAAGTTAAAAAAAAAATTTCCAACACTCATCGAGTCATCTATTCCAGGACCATAAGAGGAATCCTCTGCTTTTTTGTTTGTCTCTAAAATAGTCAACTGTTGTTGTCTATGAGACATTCTCCTCTCGCGCGCGCACACTTGCGCTTTTGCGTACGAAATCGCGATGCGCTCTGCTTCCGCTTTGCTCATATAGGCATGAGCATTAGGTCCAAGTGATAATTTCATTGCATTCATATAATAAAGGAGAGATTTTTTACCTTCATTGAATATCCCGGCTGCAATATATGCAGCTATTTCAACGATTTTTGAACCACATGGGATTATAGTTGGAGTTATTTTCCATATCAGCTGATTGTAACTTCTGTTATTGTTTTGCGTGAAACCGCCAACGCATCGTTCCAGTAATTTTTCATTGCTAAGATCTGTATAAATGAGAAAAATAGCTACAGCAATTTAAGTTGGTGAGGGTTGATAGTCGTATTTGTAGCTAGACAAAGTATTCAAGGCTTGTGCTTTTTCCAAGAACACCACGAGTCTTCTCCTATCCAGCATTTGTCATATTGGGAATTTTCGTTAGTGGAACAATAATGATAGTATGAAGCCCAAATGGCGTTATACATGTTTTCAACTGAATCGCAGTGTCTACTAATCGCTAAGCCATAATAAACAGTTGATTTATCAATCATTTTTCCAGTCAGTTTCCCTTTTCCATCAAGCACTTTCTTTTGTCGTTTCTTTCCATTCTCATCGGTAATTTCTATAGTATTTTTATTCACACACTCTCTTAGTCGTGTACCCATTCTCTTCTGAACATTACCCAAGCATTGTTTTTTTTTAAACTTCAATGTCACCGTAAGGTGCAGCCTTTAAAATTCCTGAGTAAGTTTTGGAGTCGCTATTGCCTTTGTAGTTCCTGAAAAAGTTCCAAACTTTTCTAGTGAACGTTGAAACATGGCAATTACCACATCGACTTCCATTTTCCTGATGGCCCCTCGTAATTGGTAAAACAGACTTCTTTATTCTCTTTCCACCTTTCTTTATATTCAGCTGTATCTTTCAAAGATTTCCAAGGCTCACATTGTTTACAGTAAAAACTTTTTACAAAAGAGATCAACAATTTCACCAGTATGATAGCCAATTAAAAATGTCACACCATATAAAGAACTGAACTCTCTCTTTTTCCATGTTCCATCTCCCGACACTGTCAAATCATTTTTGTATCCATCACCCTGTTTTTCCGACGTCGCATTTTTTTCTTCAGTAGAAGCTTTTTCTAAAAGTTTTTCAGTTACTACTATCACACATTCGTGAATATTCTTGTTAATCATATCATAAGTAGTCTGTAACAAAAACGCTGGCATGTCCATCAATCCGCAAAATTGAGTGGCACCTTTTAAACTCAATCCAAGAGTTATCATAACAAATACAGATCTTCTATTTATTCCATACGAGTGTTTGATATAGTTACAAGAGCTTATGCAACAAGGATCGCACTTATCACATAACAACAATTTCAAAACCAAGTCCTTGTTTTGATGCTGTTGCGATTTTCACTGGTCCGCTACAAGTTTTACATGTACATATTCACTTATATCAGCAACCACAGTTATAAAATTTACAATTCGATATTCAACTAAATTATCACTTAGAGTCACAAATATTTCATTTTGCGCCTTGAATTTTATGCCTGAAGCGCTAAAACTCCTCATCACATTCTGCTGTTTTTGGATTGAAAACGTTTTTACGTCTTTCCAGTCAGAATAACAGCCCATTTGTACTTTTCCGAGCTACTCTGCTAACTTTATGAGGCATTCTGATAAAGAAAACTACACACTGAGAAAAACACAACTTGACTACGTGAAAGACCACGTTCAAATGACGAAATTTATTTATTTTTAACCTAAAATTTCTATATATGGCTTTCAGGTATAAAGTGGATCTTTTCTATTATTATTTTACGATTAGAGACATAATAGAAATTGTCAAGAAAGACAAGGGGCAACGAGGATCAGCTGCTATTCCGATCGGCGCCCCGCCTACTTTCGAACGCTCGGACACGTTCTTACTAATACGCTCATATCTCCGAGACTGTTTGTCTGATCAACTTGAAATTTTCGGAGAATATTCTCAAATATATGTACATTCGAAAAATGAGATTTTTGAAAATTTCAAGTGGATATAACCCATTAAACACCTACTCTTACCTCTTTCCTATCTTAAGTAAAACTCGACATGAATACTGTAAAAGTGAAATATACAAAGAGAAATTAACTCCTATCAAAAACATAAAATGTAAAGGATGCCAAGTCTTGCAATGCAATCTTTCCCTGAAAAAGTTGTGAGATCTTATATGAAACCAAGGTTATTTGAGTAAGAATTAATGGAAGCATCTCTTCAACAATGCTATCACCTAAATACCTACCAACATTTATAGTGACTATCAGAATTTGACATCTATAGTTATATCATAAATATAATGACTTGGCAATCGCATGGCAACATAATCACAGTAAAAATATTTGAATTTTCATTGCTTAATAAAGCTGAACTGTGTACATAAGAATAAAGATTATAGATTACTAGATTGTGTTGTCCTGCAATTAGGAAATTATTTTATGTATTATAGAAATAAATAAAGTAGAGGCATTAATGTACCTCGATCATCGGTATAGCCCTGAGGTGATTTTTAGATTTGGTCTTCAGTTCGAAATTAAGTAAGCTTGAAGCCCTCATTAATAAATGGTGCCGACCTTGAGCAGATTCTTTGAATTCAGAAGACCATATGGGTGCCCTATTCTGATAAATCTTCTGATGGTAATATGGGATGTTCTTTGATGTTTTCGTTCTATGTATCTGGCAGGCCTAGGACATGGAATGTTTTGAATGTTAGGGTTTGTCACTTAAATAGGACATGTTCTGCTGTTTATCCCCCAATCTCACACTATCGGCTTCGTCAGCTATTCTGAAGGATTTTTATTATATGTAGGTGGTAACTCAGGTGGCAGTGTAGTGAAAGAAGGCAACAATTTTTGTCCTATCTTTTCTATTCAGTGAGAGCAGGTCCAAAGTGAGCTTCTCATTTGGCCTTACCGGTAGATTTCATGGTATCGATTGCCAAGCTCAAAGTTTACTTATCCGTATGCAGGATCCTGTTAATCCGCTTTTTCGTTACCTGTATCGATCAAATGGACTGGGACCAAGGTACAGTAACACCGTTGTTCTGAGATAACCATTGCTGTCTGGTGCTTCAGAAATTATCTGATATGATTTAAATGCTTCAACTGTAGCTTGACTGTCAGTGAGTGCAAAAATAGCCTTGCCATAGAATTTTAGATTTATCCTTTCTTGGGCAATGTCACAAGACATAGCATATGTTGTCACAAGACATAGCAGATGTTGGATTACTTACCATTTTTGTTTCAGGTCACCAAATTGGAAAGAGATCCATCTTCTGGAACGGCTCTACAAGAAATAAGCTTTTGGCTTAATCTAGAAAGGGCATTGCACAGAATCCAAGAAAAGAGGGAAAGTATGGAAGTTGCACTAACCTTAGATATACTGAAGCATGGTAAACGTTTTCACGCTACTGTTTCGTTCGATACCGATACTGGTCTGAAGCAAGCAATTGCTACCGTTAATGATTACAACCCTCTCATGAAAGATTTTCCAATCAATGATTTATTATCAGCAACAGAACTAGAAAGGATCAGGGCGGCAGTTCAATTGATCTTCGCTCATCTAAGAAAGATTCGTTCCACTAAATACCCAATTTTTCGATGCTTGCGTTTGGTTGAGGCTATTTCGAGAGATTTAGGACAACAGTTATTGAAAGTTTTAGGAACCAGAAGGTTGATGCATATCACCTTTGAAGATTTTGAAAAAGTAATGACTCAATGCTTTGAAGTCTTCTTCATTTGGGAAGATGAGTATGAAAAATTGCAGGCCCTACTCAGGTGAGAAAATTTATTCTTTTGATTTTCAATCAGCTTCTTCTGAAATTGAAATGTTTGCAAATCAAAATTTTATTATAATCTGTACAAAAAATTATTATGAGTAGGTATGTTAAAAAAAAATTGTTTTGAAGTCGATTTTGGGCGGTTGATATAAATATATTAGCTCTTTCTATAAGTAGTGGTGATATACTTCGTCAGAAAATATTTTATTTTAGCTTATGTTTCAAAACAATATTTTAGCATTGTGATTGATTTTCTACATATTTTAGTCATATACAATCAACATAAGAACTCTATCACTGAAAAGTTCTTGGCCTTGTATCTTAAACATTAGGTTTTTTTCTTTTCACTCAGCATGAAAAGTCGATGTTTATACTACTGTATGTTTCCTATAAGAATATGAATTTTGAGTATAAATGTCTAGCCTACAGAAATAGTACAAATTGTACTCAATTAGCGGAGCGCACTATGAAAGATTCAAATCAAAAGTTTCGATGTCGTTCAATAAATGATTTTTCAGAGATATAATCAAGAAGAAACGCGACGAGCAGATGAAAATGGTTTGGCGTCTATCAGCTCAACACAAAAAGTTGCAGAACCGAATGGAACATATGAGAAAATTCCGAAGACAACATGAACAACTCAGAACTGTGATAGTACGAGTTCTCAGACCAACAATTCACAAGACTCCAACTGAGTCTGAAGATACAGAGCCTAATAAATCAACATTCTCCCTTGATGCAGCCGATGCTAATGCGATTGAAGTAAGAATTACTCATTATATTCAGATATTTAAAAAAAAATTCTACTTGTAATATTTCTAAAGACACTTGTTCAGCAATAATTTTTGAATTTCGTTTTTGCTTTCAGGAAGTTAATTTGGCATATGAAAACGTTAAGGAAGTAGATTGCTTAGATATCTCAAAGGAAGGTCAAGATGCTTGGGATGCTGCTGTTCAAAGATACGAAGAAAGGATTGATCGCGTTGAAACTCGTATTACAGCCCATCTCAGAGACCAACTAGGAACAGCCAAGAATGCTAATGAAATGTTCCGAATTTTTTCAAGATTCAATGCACTTTTTGTTAGACCTCATATTAGAGGTGCTATAAGGGAGTATCAGACTCATTTGATACAGAGGGTCAAGGATGACATTGAAGCTCTCCATGAGAAATTCAAGGTAATTTTACTTTTAGAATACAATACATAACTAGAAATATGTTATACTTTCCAGGTGCAATATCCTCAAAGTAATAGTGCAAAAATTAGCAAAGTTCGAGATTTACCACCTGTTGCTGGATCTATAATTTGGGCAAAACAGATCGACCATCAGTTAACCACGTATCTCAGAAGAGTGGAAGATGTATTAGGTATGGTATTTTTGAGCTGCACTATTATATATCAAAATATAATTTTTACATGTTAAGGTTATTGCTACGACATCAACATTGAAAATTCATTTCCTGTTAATCAGGTTTGTGTAATGCATAACACCAGTAATGATATTAATTTATCTGAACTGGTTATTCTTTTAACTATTCAACTAACAACATTTAACAATCTGGGTGATTAATTTAAATGAAAAAACTATTCTTGATCATTATCATTTTTGTCAATAATCGTTTTTTGTGAAAATTTTGAGTTTGACACAGTTTAAACAATTTCTTCATAATAAATTTCGCTATTACATTGAAGAAATATGTTTCATACATCAAATATAAGATAACAAGTATAAGAAGTTTACCATGTGAACCATTTTTCATTTGGAACATCCAACTTTTCAAGTCCAGCCCTGTAGTAACTATGGAAATTAACTTTCAGATATTTTCAACGAGTATTAAATAACACTCGTTATTGCATTATTTTTCATAAATAATCAAATTTGGATATTATTCATATTGATATGAAATTTTATAGAAAAGAACTTTCAGGAATTAGTGGTAAACACGATAGCTAATTTTTGAGTCCCTGATATGGTGCCAAACGATATTATTGGCTGATTTTGTGTATTAGCTCCTATAGGTTTTCCTGAAAAATTCAGAATTGGAATATGGTTACACAAAGTGGAATAATGAATTTAGTCCGAAAAAACCAAAACTTCTCTAATACTCTCTGTGTTTTTTCTTGATACAAATGGGTTTGTTGGGGGCCTGCCTTTGTAATTTATTTTTGAAATTTGAACATAATAGGATCAATGGTTTGGAAAATATAGCTAATTGAAATATCGACAAAATTCAGAAAAAGGTCTGTATATCGCAAGAAAAAAGCAATGGAACAAAAAATTGTTCGTTTCGAGTTAGCCTCTTGATCCTTATCACCCCCTGAAGTATTTCTGTTTACTGCTGGAATATCCTGCATAATATCTCTAATTCTGTTGTGCAGTTAATTATAAGAAAATTGTTTCTATCATGAACAAGTTATGTATAAAATAAACCTTTACAACATATGAATGTCTTGAGTGAAGCGGAAATATAATCAGGATATTTTTAATAATTCAGAAATTTCATTGCTTTGCAATCAAGTACACTGTTATATATATCCAAAGAATTGAAAGTCTATGCAGATAATCTCGGCTATCTGTACATAGTTCTCATTTACCTTAATTCTAATACTTGCAACTAGAAAATAGATTTGTAGAATGGTGTGTATTTGTACAATAGATTATCTAATTATTCTAGGAAAGGGCTGGGAAAACCATATAGAAGGTCAAAAACTAAAGGCAGATGGAGACAGCTTTCGTCTAAAACTAAACACTCAAGAAATATTTGATGATTGGGCAAGGACGGTCCAACATAGAAATCTTGGCGTTTCAGGCCGAATTTTCACAACAGAAGCTGTCAGATCCAGAAGTGGAAGAGGAAATGTTCTCAAGTTGAAAGTTAATTTCCTCCCAGAAATCATTACTCTTGCTAAGGAAGTTAGGAATTTGAAATGTTTGGGATTCAGAGTGCCTTTAGCTATTGTTAACAAAGCCCATCAAGCTAATCAGCTGTATCCATTTGCGATATCTCTGATTGAGAGTGTTCGTACCTATGAGATGACATTAGAAAAGGTATGGATTTCATATATTATTGGCAATATTAGATCAAATCACATTCAGATCAACACATTAACCAAGTAGTGTAGCACTCATTTTAATTTTTTTACTATTAGCTCACGAACAGGAGTAGTAATCAAAGCGGAGTTAAGGTAGAGTTAAATATTCATTGTTCAGCTGTGAAGTATTTATGGTGCATGCTAGATATACATTCAAAAGATGAGATTTAGAATTTTTAATTTAATTTTTCTATACTTTCATTGTAATGGGTAGATTGTGGACGCATGATACTACATTGTTATTTTTATCATGATCTTGAATTGTCGATGAGAGTATTCAAACTCTGAGATTGGATACAATACAAGCTTGGATACCTCAAAATATCTATTCCCCAATTTAATTATGCTATTTTGTGGAAAATTAAAATTTTCATTTTGAATAAATTGAAGATTTTATTTCCATTCGAATGTATTATATAACTTTTGTAATATCGCCAAGTCATTATTTTGAATAAACCCATTTACGACATGGGATCTTCTGAATTATATAAAACATTCCATAAATATTGAAGTACCTACCCATACATACAGCTATGACCATTTTGTTCGAGATCTAAAGATAATTTCTTACGCTTTGGCGTGGATAATGCTCATAGTATTGGTTTTTTTATATCATGTAAATACTGACGCTGTATTTTGCTAGAAAAAAATCTGAAGCTGTCTTTCGCGGCAGGAGGAAATAAATTTAATTGAAAAATTAATTTAATTTTAAGAAATTTTAATTCTGGGAAAACATACAACTACTTATGAGAATTATAATTTTTCATTATTTCGATTGAGATTAAACTAGATAACAAACGTCTTCAGCATAAATTATTACAGAACGAAATAGTTTTGAAGACTGATACGCTTAATCTTAGGGTTAACTCTTAGGAGAATTCATTTCAGCCTAATCAGAATTAAAAAATTGAGATAAACGTTTGATGGAAATGAGTATCATTCAGCAGCTGGTGTAAGAATTGATAAAGTTGGTACAACTGCTGTGCTTCTGAATAACCCAAAAATCGTGGAGCAATTTATAAAATACAGTCATTTCATCACTATGAGATTTAGAATAACAATAAATAACATTGTGTTTCTCGAAAAATCGTCTTTACATTCAAATTCCCAGAAATAAGTATCATTTACTGGATTAATTTTAATTCATCTATATAGTATGAAAATTCTTATAATTCCTTATTTTGATAAATCATTCTTTCATTTGGAATGATTAATACATAATGCATTGATGGCCCCTTATGCTTTATGTGCTATACAAATACACTGGTTAACAAAATCCAAGCTTCGTCATACCACACGAACTTTTTTGTGTTTTCTCATAATATAGGATGGTATCAATTAAAATAATTTTCGAAAGGTTCTCATGAAATCTCCCTCCATGCTCATCGTTTATAGCCTCTTCATTCTTCGGGAGAAATCCTAATGTAAGTTTAGAAAATTCACTTTGAAACGTCATTTCACAATTCAGTGTTTTGTACGCCAAAAGCAGATCATTAATAAAATATGTGTTCTTGAATTTGGAAGGCTTTTACTTGGTAGAATTCCATTATCAATAATAAAACAAGTAGTGTTCTTAGGAATTTTACTGAATAATTGTGATTCAGTAACACATTTTACTACACCGTAGCTTCTTCAGATGAATGAATGAAATTATTACAACTATATAAAGATAAGAATGAGAATATAAATACAAATGTTCTTAAGTAATTAAAAGCTTATTGGGTAGCTTCTTCTTAGGTGGTTATTGATGACAGGTATATCCAATAAAATTAAGGAATAGATTGCTCCCTGAAGAGATTCAATAGAGGTGAAGGGCTTAAATCGACTTGTTCATTGATGAGTCTACCTGAGTGTTTGTGTTTGTTGATTTCTAAAGTTTCCCAAAGATCTACCTTCCAATATTTATTATCTGTATGCAAAATTTCAAACTGTGGGTCGAAAGAGTGACTATTTTCTAGGAGATGATTCTCATAATTTGATTCATTCTTTATATAGTTGTCATAATTTCTGTACATTCATTCGTCTGAAGAAGCTACGGTGTAGTGAAACGCGTTACGAATCACAATTATTCAGTAAAATTCCTAAAAACACATTACTTGTTTTTATTATTAAAATATGTGTAGTTGTTACTCATAGAGATATCAAAAATTTGGAACTACTGTTTTCATGCCGATTATTCTGGAATATTCAATTCAAGTCCTACGAAAAACTCTTTTATTTCATCTTCACTCATTCTGGGAAATTTTTATTTCAAACAACATATACCAATTCTAGTGCGATACATAGGTTTTTACATTTTTCACAATTTCTAATTCGATATCAATGGGCTGAAGTAAATTGTAAAAATAGAATAGAATTATAGAATAGAACTGATTTTAAATCCGATTGAGTCGATAAACAAACGTCACTGAGAGAGATTGAATTTTGGATTCGACCTCGGAATGGTTCCTCGATGTACCAAATTCCATTCAATCGAGATCATAACAACTCTGCCTCTATTTTTGACAAATTCAAATCACAGACTAGGTCATTTAGGTCTCGTAGAGTTAGCAAATTTGGCATAATTTTGATTTGTTCACAATCCGAAATGTCCCTGTCAGTCGAATTGAGAAAGATATGTGTGGATCATCAATATCAAACGATGTTGAATTAGATTGGTATGTATCTCGTGAGCGACAGATCTTATGGCCGAAGATATATTAGGCTGTTTTACTATGTGGTGCGGCAGATATATGATGCTCAAACTTTGTCTTGATGAGCAACTGAAAAAACTAAAATATTCATGGCTGTAGGTCAATATAACGTTGATTGTATTTCGCCATTCTTTCATAAAAATTAATCCGCCGCAAATATTGCAAAAGATTTGTTCACACAAGTACATTAGATAACTAAAACCAATAGAATCTAAATAAATTTATAGATGAAAAATATTTGGTCACTTTTTACGGTCATAAACCTGTTTTTATCGTTCTAGTACCGAAAATGTATTTGACCTTGTCACAAAAAACTGATGTTTCAGTAATGTGGGTACGTATCCAAAACACAATTGCCTACCAGAGTTCGTGTGGTGTGACTGTGTTCCTAGTTTTATATTTGCTTCTAGTTTATGAGTAATTGTAATCATAACTTGGTTACTATTCGAATTTTTTCTTATGTATTCTACTGCGTTGAATATTGGTATAATTTCTGGACTATTCAAATGATTTTTCTTAAATCTCTATTTTATCTTGTCACTTGTTAGTTATCAGTTAGTTGTTCCTTCTTTGAATGGATCTAACTCTTGAAATCATAAACATGAAGTAGTTATCTTATACTCCATGCTGAAAAATCTTCATAATTCAACTGCTTATGAAGAAAAATTTCAGTCATCGTGAAATCCATTTTAAACTTTGAGGAATTGTTTGACACTTTCTAAAGAAAAATTTCTTTCAATCAAATAAAAATTCAGTTTCATAAAAATCTACTTAATGATATTGTTGATGGATTTATTTATAATGGAATTTCCATTCAATATGAATAAAATGACACAGTTTTTCTGATTTCCACAATGTTCATTTTTGATACACACCTGGTTTCAACAGTTATGTAATTTTCAAGTGTCTAGAGCTAACAGTTGTGAGAAAGAGTATGCTAACTATACCTATTTTATATATTGACTAGTTGGGAGTGATCCAATTGTAGTTGACTATTGAGAGTGGTGAATTTTGAGTTTCTCAAAGTTTGTTAAATTTCCATACTGTTCAACAGATTCATTATCATCCCTTTATTGCATTTGTTGGGTATTTAAATTATCTAATGTAATAATGTGATTTGTAGATCAAATATGTTGAAAAATTGCGGATTCGTTACCTGGGGAGAGATGTTTTTTGAATCTTGATAAAAAATTTTGATCTGTTTGTCCTACGTAAGCTGTGGGCATTCATTGCATTCAACTCTGTATATTCCAGACTGTTTTAATTAGTTTTTTTGGTATTGAATAGTAATCTGCTTATGTTGAGGCCACTGGAGAAGGAGGTTGTTAAATTAAATGTGAAAAGATAATTACTGATGTTATTAGGTGGAGGGCCAATATAAGTTAGACATGCGTATTTCTTTTCTGATTTTTCTATAATAGAATATAGTAATCGAGAAATTGTTTGGTTCTTTGTGTTTAATAATACTGTGTGGCAGACGGAAATATTATTCTTTGATGCAATCTTCTTAAACATATTGATTTCCGTATTGAAATCAGTTATGGATAGAGCAATCGAAAAGGTGCTATCAATCATTGAATTATAAGCGGCTTATTTATGTGTAATAAGGTTGAAAGAATCCATTGGGATTGTTCAGTTTGTAAATCTTTCTTTTCTATTTATGTTGAAGGTGAGATTATTATGGAGTTTAGTAATGGTCAAGGAAATTTATTGAATTGTTGCGTTTATTTCTTTTGGGAGTTGTAAAAACTGATCTATATAGACAGGTGAATTCACGAAAGTTTGGAAATTAACAAACTTGGTAAAAACCCAAAGTTCACCTATCTCAAAAGTCAACTAGAATTGAAACTCCCCACTATTCAATATTTAAAATAGGCATAGTTAGCATATTCTAACATATTCTTTCCTACAACTGTTAGCTCTAGACTCTTGAAGATGACGGTAACTGTCGAAACCGACCCGTGTATCAAAAATAAATCAGACAAAAGTGTATAATTTTATTTATTTTATATAAAAATCAACCACTTTTCTGTACACTGAAACTACTAAATTTCTGTGAAATATATATTATTCAACATAAAACTTACAAACAGAAAATTAATTCTGATTAGGGGTGCTTTTGATATGCGTTGACAGATTCCTATAATAATTAATATCCATCCTCACAGATTGAAGATAAAGCAAGTATTATCCCCTTGGTGGCTGGAATGCGTAAAGACGTCCAAAATCTTATTGCTGAAGGAATACAGCTTGTATGGGAAAGCTACAAACTCGACCCCTACGTTCAACGCCTATCAGACACTGTTGTAAGCTTTCAAGAGCGTGTCGAAGAATTGGTGATTGTAGGAGAACAGTTAGAAGTAGATGTACGATCTTTAGAAACATGCCCTTATTCTGCAGCTACTTTTGCTGATATTTTGGCGAAAATCCAACATGCCGTTGACGACTTATCGTTGAAACAGTTCTCAAACTTGCATATTTGGGTAAACAGATTAGATGAGGAAGTAGAGAAAAATTTGGCAAGACGTTTACAGGTAGGATACTAGTAGTGTAAAATGATAGGAGGGTTATCTATGTCCACATTTCATTTGTAGGCCGGTATTGAAGCTTGGACTGAAGCTCTTAGTGGAAAAAAGAAAGAAATCGACCTTAGTATGGATACTGATGCTCCTGATAAACCTACTCATAAGCCTGGTGGTGATCCCCAGATACAAGTAGTTGTGCATGAAGTTAGAATTACCAATCAAACCATGTACCTCTATCCAAGTATTGAAGAAGCTAGGTTTCAAATAATGCAACAGCTTTTTGCTTGGCAAGCTATTGTTACTTCCCAGCAAAGGCTACAAAGCAGCAGATATCAAGTTGGTGTTGATAAACCACATGCAGAGACTTACAGAAATATTCTTACTAAACTGCCTCTTCTTTCATCGCCCTTAGAAAATGCTTATAATGCCATTGAGGCTAAGATTACAGAAATTCGAAATTACGTTAATGAATGGTTGACCTATCAAACTTTGTGGGATCTCCAAGCTGAAAAGCTTTATGGTAACCTTGGCGAAGACATCAGTTTATGGATGGAATGTCTGAATGACATAAAGTAAGTATTGATAAAAATTACATTGTTACTTGAGATAATCAAATTGAAACTGAGTGTTTTCATCTCTTTCTAGGAAAACTAGAACTACTTTCGATACTTCAGACACCAGAAGGGAGTTTGGTCCAGTCGTGATTGATTTTGCAAAAGTCCAAAGCAAGGTTTCTCTCAAATACGACTCTTGGCATAAGGAAACTCTGAGTAAATTTGGTTCTCTGTTGGGAAATGCAATGTCATCTTTTCATACAAATGTTTCTAAATCGAGAAATGATCTAGAGCTTCAGAGCATTGAAGCTGCAAGCACTTCCGATGCTGTCACCTTCATCACTTATGTACAACAATTGAAAAGAAGCATGAAAGTAAGCCTCAATTCAATGATGAAAGATGGATTGTTGGTCTTGAAGTATAAAACAAAAATTTCAGTTTTCAAAACTTAATCCTTCTAATATTTCGTCTTAAAACAAAATGAATATCTACTTAGTTTGATTACTGATATTTAGGTTCAAAATACCAACAAAAAATTTCTCAAATTCAATATCTTTTTTATTTTGGGATAGTAAGACATTTTTAATTGCTTACTTTTGGAATATATATTCTTGGTTGACAAAATCTATTACTTCATATCAGTTTTTCATTAGAACCTATTTAATATTTTGTCTTTTTAAGGCATGGGAAAAGGAGGTTGAAACTTATAGAGAAGGTCAGAGAATCTTGGAACGCCAGAGGTTCCAGTTTCCGACAAATTGGTTGCATGTTGAAAATTTGGAAGGTGAATGGGGAGCTTTTAATGAGATAATAAAACGTAAAGATTCCTCTATCCAAACACAAGTAGCAAGTCTGCAACAGAAAATAGTCGCTGAAGATAAGGCTGTTGAAACTCGAACCAATGATTTCTTAACTGATTGGGAAAGAAGCAAACCAGTTGAAGGTCATCTCAAACCTGATGAAGCCCTAACTCAATTACAATTATTCGAAAGCAAGTTTGCCAGATTGAAAGAAGAAAGAGACAATGTTGCAAAAGCCAAAGAAGCTTTGGAACTTCAAGAACTAGGTGGCGTTACTACTAGCGAAGATAAAATGCAAGTTGTCTTTGAAGAACTTCAAGATTTGAGAGGTGTGTGGTCTGAATTGTCAAAGATATGGAATCAGATAGATGAAACTAGAGAGAAACCTTGGTTGTCTGTACAACCTAGAAAATTGCGACAACAGTTAGATGCAATGTCCACTCAGTTGAAGGAACTACCAGCTAGACTAAGGCAATATGATTCATATGAATATGTTAAGAAAACTTTGCAAACTTATACGAAAGTGAATATGATGATTACTGAATTAAAATCAGATGCATTGAAAGAAAGACATTGGAAACAACTAATGAAGCAACTCCGAGTTAATTGGATTTTGTCTGACTTAACTTTAGGTCAAGTTTGGGACGTAAATTTGCAGAAGAATGAAGGTATCGTTAAAGATGTAATCCTTATTGCTCAAGGAGAAATGGCATTAGAAGAATTTTTGAAACAAGTCCGAGAATCTTGGCAAACTTATGAATTAGATTTGATCAACTATCAGAATAAATGTAAATTGATCAGAGGATGGGATGATCTTTTCAATAAAGTGAAAGAACATATAAACTCGGTTGCTGCAATGAAACTCTCACCATATTATAAAGTTTTTGAGGAAGAAGCCTTAACGTGGGAAGAAAAATTAAATCGTATCAATGCATTGTTCGATGTATGGATTGATGTACAACGTCGTTGGGTATATTTAGAAGGTATATTTTCTGGAAGTGCGGATATTAAAACTCTACTACCAGTAGAAACATCAAGATTTCAGAGCATAAGTTCTGAATTCTTGGGTCTCATGAAAAAAGTTAGTAAATCACCAATGGTAATGGATGTTTTGAACATACCTGGTGTTCAAAGAGCTTTGGAAAGACTAGCAGATCTTCTTGGAAAGATTCAAAAAGCTCTTGGTGAATATCTTGAGAGAGAACGTACTTCTTTTCCCCGATTCTACTTTGTGGGAGATGAGGATCTATTGGAGATCATCGGTAACAGCAAGAATATTGCGAGATTGCAGAAACATTTCAAAAAAATGTTCGCTGGTGTGGCTTCTATCATTCTGAATGAAGACAACACTGTTATTAAGGGTATAGCTTCTAGGGAAGGCGAAGAAGTAAGCGTTGCCAATATTACATTATTTTAGATATATGTATTTTTATTAATTTTTTAGGTTTTATTCTGCAATGCTGTATCCACAGTTGAGCATCCGAAAATCAATGAGTGGCTGACTTTGGTCGAAAAAGAAATGAGATTCACTTTGGCATCAAGTTTGGCAAATGCTGTGCAAGACACGAAACAGTTTAAAGATGGAATAGATCCACAACTATACATGGAATGGGTTGATAAATATGAGGCTCAAATCGTAGTTCTTGCTGCCCAGATTCTTTGGAGTGAAGATGTAGAGAGTGCTCTGGTTAAAATGAATGGTGAAAGACAGAAAGGACCATTGGAGAAAGTTCTACAACAGGTTGAGAATACTTTGAACGTTCTTGCCGACTCAGTTCTCCAAGAACAACCTCCTTTGAGAAGAAAAAAGTTGGAACATTTGATCAATGAATTTGTACATAAAAGAACTGTTAGTAGGCGTCTTATAGCTAATGATGTATGTAGCAATAAAGCTTTTGAATGGTTATGTGAAATGAGGTTCTACTTCGATCCTCGACAAAGTGAGGTTCTGAAACAATTAACTATTCACATGGCTAATGCAAGATTTTACTATGGATTTGAGTATTTAGGAGTACAAGATAGGTTGGTACAAACACCCCTGACTGACCGATGTTATCTAACAATGACACAAGCTTTGGAAGCCAGATTAGGAGGATCGCCTTTTGGTAAATCAACATTTTATTATAACTAAAATATTTGTTATTATATGACAAAGGGAGAAAACTTGGATTTACCAAGATATATTTGGTCTCAAATCTTCTACCAAAATGGTATATTTGAATGAAAAATTTTAAATTTGTGATATTACAATTAACATGCTTATTTTTAAATTACGATCCTATCTGTATGTTTAAAATATTTGAATGAACTATTATTTTCTTCATGAACGTTAGAAATTAACAATGAACAAAGTACAGGTGTCCAGAATAAGAAAAAAATCTCCTGGAATCAAATTGAATACGTCAAAAAATGCTAGTATTGTAGGTTTCTGTGTCAGTTCGTTGGAGGGCGCCAATTGTATACATGTACATGATATGTTTCAATGAATTGATTTGAGTAGGTTGCGGTCTGTCTTGATGATTGGATATGCAACACTGACTAGGTCAAATGAGACCAAAACTGCAGTCTGCTGCTCCTATTCACGACATCCAACTACTACTATGTGACCCTGTTTGACTATGATGATGAAGAGTGGATCGGAAAACCAGCTCCTTTAGGGAAGGATATTTTACATTCCACAGAAAGTTAAATATTGCTCCCTGAATAACACATATTGCGATGAAATTAGCGTGTTCATTGAATATTGAGATATGATAAAATTTTTATGACACTGTTGAGATATTGCTCCCCCTAAAATTGATAAAAAAAAAGATTTTCCAATGATAAATCTGTTTTGTTCAACAGATTTCGATTAAATTAAAAAAATTTTGATAAAGAATTGCATTCTGAAAGAGTATTTTTTGTTTTTCATTTGCACTCCATATGCACTACAGGTGAAGTATCCCAACTTTTATTATTCTCTAATTTTGGAGGGGGGGAATGGTATTCATTGATGAATAGGTCAAGGAGAACCTATCGTATCGCCTTATAGTTTACCTCAACTGTATCCCTTTGATTTTTATTTTTGGGGGCCTCCTATGGCTATGCTGCCGCAATCACAAGTAGAGAAATGTTTGTTTGTTTTTTCTTTTAACGTGCTCTATTTCTGCCTTTCGGCTAATGACACGCCGGGGAATTCTGTCACCTCACTAACCCGGGAATTTTGCCGAACCCCTCTCTTGTCGAGGGAAGGGATCTTTAATGTCCAACACATCTCTGTTAGACAGGACCGACAGCTTTACATCTCTCCGAAAGATGGACACTCAAGCGATTCCCAGAATCCGAAAAATCGCACCGACTTTGTGGGGATTGAACCCAGGCAACTCTGCGCAGGAGACGAGCATCATATCTCCTACGCCTACCTACCTAACCGAGCCGGCTAGAGAAATGTTGGTCAAAAGAATCATGCATTAATCTTATGAAATAGAGGACAACCAAACTCATTTTAGAACACAAAGATCTCTTGTTGCTAAATTTGAGGATAACTAGATTACCCGTTGAACTGGCCTTTATGTGTCAAATAAATACTTGAACCACAAGACATCGATATAAAATCAGCCGATAGTTACCAGCCTCGAATTATTTGAAATTTCAGTCATTCTAAAGATAAATATTATTTTCAACGATCTTAAAATGGTCAAACTACCTTAAACGTCACCATCTAATTAACATCAGCTGTTTTTTCGCAAGCGATTTGAAATTGTGATGGAGTTCAGGGGAAATTACTCGTCACGCCTCCTCGATTCCGACATTTCCAAAAAATCTAGATGAATTTAATGGAAGAATCTTCGGAATTTAAGCTATTGAGTGACGATTTCTCTTAACTGATCAACTCTACGAATGTGTATCAATCCTTGAATGTGTAAACAATTTCTCTAAAAATCCTTAGTAATCAAAGAAACAACAAAACAATTTCACTAACAATCCCTAGTAATTAAGAAACAAAACAATTTCACTAACAATCCCTAGTAATTAAGAAACAACAAAACAAGTCCGATTATTACATCTGGAGTTTGGTTATGGAGGATTGCAGTAAGGAAAACCATCTCTGTGTATGAAAAAAGATAAATTTTGAAGCAAGCAACAAACTTGTTTTCAGGTTATATTTATTAAATTATTTCGGACTTCGTGAATATATGAGATTCAATAAGCTGCGGTGTTATTTAAAGACTCTAGTCAACTAAAATTCTATATTTTTCATTTCAACGCACTTCAGACCGTCTACAACAGCTAAATCCATTTTATACACGGTTGTAGCGCTATCGCCATGCTTAGCAATTTTTGCTACACACTTTTTCAAGTAATCCCCCTTTCACGAGAGTTACCCTTCATAAGTTTGGTTCATATCGGCGATTACTTGTCCTGAAAGATTGTCGTAATACAGTAGTGGGGGTAACTTTGAACAGAATCTGGTTTCTGACGGAAAGCATTACAAACGCTGATATCTTAGTGTAAACTCTATTTCTGAAGGAATTTCTTAGAGCTGAAAGATTCAGAATTACTGGCATGAAAAATTTTCTTGGAAATTAGCTCTAGAAATAATTTTCGAACGGCTCGAAATCGAAAATATGGAGGGTGAAAACTAGTCGTGTCATCTCCAGTAGTTTGTCGCTTCGCGTTGGATCTTTTCGGCAGACGATCGGAAATCCTTGACTTTGAACGTAGACTTACTCGGAGCGGAATGAAATTTCGAATTAGAAATATGTTTAAGGAACGGGAGAAAAATTAACAAAATCCTTGAATGATACATATTTTATCCGTTTGAAAGTCATTTTTTCATTTTATCAACTTTGGGGATGAATATCTCAGTAGAATTGGGCGAAAGAAAAAATCTTAGATGAAGTTGTGGCATTATTTTATTGAAATCAGGTTTCAGGAGATTACTGTCTTATTCAGGGATACCTGTGCCTTCATAAAAATGAACTATTTTTCTCAAGAAGTGTTTATGCAAATTTGAATAGAGACTGAAGTAGGAAAATTGGGTTTTTTAGGTTGATAGTTTTTATCTTAAAAAAAAACTAGGAAAAAAATATTTACATGACCTCTTTGCCATGTCCTGACGAAAATTGGGAATGAAAAAAAACCGTTGCAAAGAGTATCTACGTTTTATTTCTGAACATAATGGTTTCGTTAGAAAAAGTCAATGAATTCTATAGGATGAGAATCGCGAAATGCATACGCAAATTAAGATATTAAAAAGAAAATCTACAGTTACACTTCATCCAAAATTTCTTATATCTTTAATCTTCTATAAAAACTTAGAATTCAATGTATTATAAACTAATGATATGAAATGGAAATCAATCACATTCAATTATGCCCTAGTCTTACTCTTCATATAATTATTCTTATGCTTATTGATATAATGACTATTGACAATGTTATTTAATGAATTTTTCTTTCTTAGGCCCTGCTGGTACAGGTAAAACTGAGTCCGTGAAAGCTCTGGGGAATCAACTTGGACGTTTTGTTCTTGTCTTCAATTGTGATGAAACTTTTGATTTCCAAGCTATGGGAAGAATCTTTGTTGGTCTTTGTCAAGTAGGAGCCTGGGGTTGTTTTGATGAATTCAATAGATTAGAAGAACGAATGTTGTCTGCTGTTTCTCAACAGGTACAAACTATTCAAGAAGCTCTGAAGTTCCATATGGAGAAAGACAGTGGCAAGGTCGGCACACCGTCAAGTAAGTATTGCAAACAAATTCTTTGAAGAATTGCAATTAAACTAACATGTTAAATTCATTTGCTGAGAAATTCAATATTTTGCAGGTATTAATGTAGAATTGGTAGGTAAACAAGTGAAGGTATCTCCAGATATTGCTATATTCATCACAATGAATCCTGGATATGCTGGACGGTCCAACCTACCTGATAATTTGAAAAAATTGTTTAGATCGCTTGCTATGACTACACCTGATCGTCAACTCATTGCTGAAGTAATGCTGTTCTCACAAGGTTTCAGATCTGCAGAAAAACTAGCTTGCAAAATCGTTCCATTCTTCAAGTAAGAGCTACCTCATGGATTGAAGATTAAATCTAATTTTTAAATTTTTTTTAGATTATGCGATGAACAACTGTCAAATCAATCCCATTATGACTTTGGTCTTCGTGCCTTGAAGTCAGTACTGATATCAGCGGGTAACGTGAAGAGAGATAGAATCCAACGTATAAAAGAAGGAATGACTCAGCGGGGTCAAACGAACATCGATGAAGCAAGCATTGCGGAAAATCTACCAGAACAAGAGATATTGATTCAATCTGTGTGTGAAACTATGGTCCCAAAATTAGTAGCCGAAGATATTCCTCTTCTATTCAGCCTGTTGAATGATGTGTTCCCTAACGTCCTATATACTAGGGCAGAAATGAAAGGTGATCTACCATTCATGAAAAACATATGTTATTATTTTGTTTTGAAATTTATATCTCAAATTCTATTTTCAAGGTCTCAAGGATGAAATTCGTAAAGTCTGTCAAGAAGAATTTTTGGTTTGCGGGGAAGGTGACGAACAAGGTTCCGCATGGATGGAAAAGGTATGTTGTATTAATATTCAAAAGAGCTATTGTCTTTTCAATTGCACAAATTTGCTTTATTTCATGCTGCACAGAGAAATTTTGTCGGAGAAACTTGGGTCGCTAAGGTATAACGTTACATTGCATATCAATACTTGCAGATTATTGCAGGAGTTGATTATATATCTCATTATCATTGTTGCACTTTTATCATTTCCACCTAATTTTAGTAGTTATTCGAACTTTAATTGTAATAATTAGTTTTGTAAATAAGGTGTCTCAAGTATAGGGTCTGATCACATATGAAGATCTTTATTATTAGTTGTGCGACATTTCTGATGGAATGGGTATATAAAAAAATATTCAATCTAAAGGCAATTATAATAAATTGTTATTAGGCAGTGACCTTATAAATCCTTTTTCATTTATCTTATACACCAATCATATTTATAGGTGATCCCTAAAATACACTGATTTAAGGAGTATTCAGAGGAGTGAAATGGATATTTTAAATGAATTTCTTGTTTTGTAGAAGCTAAATTCGTCAAATAAACCTTCATACCCAAAGAACTGTCATAGCTAATTTGTGATTCAACTGATGTTGATTTGCTATAATCTTTAATTTTTGTTATAATACATTTTTCCCAAAATGTATAAGCTACCTTGAAAAAAAAGGAAATTTTCAGAAAAATTAATAAATTATTAGTCTTCCTTAGATAAGACTCATATTCAATAGAAATTACACTTTAATTATGTAAAATAAAATTTCATGTATGAAAATGAAACGAATCAGGCGAAATTTCATCACTATTTTATGTTTTATGACCTTGTTCTTCAAATGACCTTATTATACAAAATAACAAAGAAGTTAATACAGAATGAAAAAATCTTAGATAATTCACAAAATGTAGAAAGCTTTATTAATAACAAAACATATCTGTTTTTTCGTAGTTTCAACTATCCTTATATTCTTATTTTTATTATAGTGAACTAATGTCAGAGAGATTTAATGAGTCAAAATATATTTTGTATTATTGTTCTAGCGATTGAAAATATTTAATTTTTTTTATTGTATATGACTATTGATATTTTAACTTTATTTAGGTTCTGCAATTATACCAAATTTCGACGCTCAATCATGGTCTTATGATGGTAGGACCAAGTGGATCAGGTAAAAGTAGTGCTTGGCGAGTCCTACTCAAAGCTCTGGAACGATTTGAAGGTGTAGAAGGAGTAGCACATGTTATAGATCCTAAAGCTATAAGTAAAGAGGCTCTCTATGGTGTTTTGGATCCTAATACAAGAGAATGGACAGATGGTCTATTCACTCACATCTTGAGGTTGAAAACGAATGATTAATAACTAATACCAACATACTCAAATTCTTATTTTTTAGAAAAATAATAGACAACGTAAGAGGAGAAATTAATAAACGTCAATGGATCATTTTCGACGGCGATGTAGATCCCGAATGGGTTGAAAATTTGAACTCTGTACTTGACGATAACAAATTATTAACTTTACCGAATGGCGAACGTCTTTCTCTACCACCAAATGTCAGAATAATGTTCGAGGTACATATATAATAATTCTTTTGTTTTTTCAAATTTAATTTCTGATCCTTCAGGTTCAAGATTTGAAATACGCCACTTTAGCCACTGTTTCGCGTTGTGGCATGGTGTGGTTCTCAGAAGATGTTTTATCCATTGAAATGATATTTGAAAATTATATGCTTCGTCTCAAACATATTCCGCTTGAAGAAGGTGAAGATGATAGTTTTGGAAAAACGTCTGAAAATAAGGAAGATCTTCTGTCTCCAACTCTTCAGGTTTGTTATTCTATATAAAGATGTACTGATTCCTTTTGAACTAACTAATATATGCCTGATTGTATAGGTACAAATAGATATAGCAAACATTCTTCAACCTTTCCTGGGTCCTGATGGTCTTGTAGTGAAATGTTTAGAATATGCCAATACTCAAGAGCATATAATGGACTTTACAAGATTACGAGCGCTTAGCTCACTGTTTTCTATGTTGAACCAAAGTGTCAGGTGATTATTGTCTTTAAACCTTAGATTTATTCAAATTAACTTATAAAAATTATGCTAACATAAGTACCATCTGATTAATCGAGATCAAATATTTCCAACATCCAGCCAACGTTGTATAAATCAAAATTCTTCATCTAAATACCACTAAAACCAGCAAACTAAAAAATCCTCAAGTTTTTGCAATAAAACGAAAACTTTCATAATGTTCTTTGATTTCTAAAGGAATATTTTTATACATTTTCAGATACGTTCTGCAGTATAATCACAACCATCCTGAATTCCCCATGCCAAACGAACAAATAGAAAAATACATAACCAAGTGTCTGGTATACTCAATTTTGTGGAGTTTTGCTGGTGATGCAAAACTTAAAGTTCGTTCAGACCTTGGAGATTTCATCAGATCTGTTACTACAATTCCACTACCTTCCTCTACCAATAATATTATTGATAATGAAGTGAACATTGATGGTGAATGGTCCCCATGGTCCAACAAAGTACCTCAAATTGAAGTCGAGACACATAAAGTAGCTTCGCCTGATGTTGTAGTACCAACTTTAGATACTGTGCGACACGAATCCTTACTTTACACTTGGTTGGCAGAACATAAACCATTGGGTAAATAATCCTGGCAACAAAATTGCTTTTTCAAAAGAAAAGATCATAATACATTTTATTTTTTAGTACTTTGTGGTCCACCTGGTTCTGGTAAAACTATGACCCTTTTCTCTGCACTAAGAGCTTTGCCTGATATGGAAGTTGTTGGTCTCAACTTTTCTTCAGCAACTAGCCCCGAATTATTGTTGAAAACATTCGATCACTATTGTGAATATCGCAAAACCCCAAACGGCGTCATTTTATCTCCTGTTCAAGTAAAATCTGATGTTAATATTTTGATTCTCTGATAATTTCATTGTGTTTTTAGTTGGGGAAATGGTTAGTTCTCTTCTGTGATGAAATCAATTTACCAGATATGGATCAATACGGAACTCAGAGAGTAATTATGTTCTTAAGACAAATTGTAGAACAGAAAGGCTTTTATAGAGCTTCTGACCAAACATGGGTGTCGTTAGAACGAATCCAGTTTGTGGGCGCTTGTAATCCACCAACTGATCCTGGGAGAAAACCGCTTTCTCATAGATTCTTGAGACATGTTCCAGTTATATATGTGGATTATCCAGGAGAAACATCTCTCAAACAAATTTATGGTACATTCACTAGAGCTATGCTTAGACTTACTCCAGGTTTGAAAGGGTATGCCGAACCTTTAACAAATGCTATGGTCGAGTTCTATTTGGCTTCACAAGATAGATTTACTCAAGATATGCAACCACACTATGTGTACTCCCCTAGAGAAATGACAAGATGGGTTAGAGGAATTTGCGAAGCGATAAGGTGAGATTTTTTTTTTTTAATCAGTTTTATATTTTGGTTTACGCAATCTAACTTTTCAGACCACTAGACAATTTAGCTGTTGAAGGTTTGGTAAGACTTTGGGCTCATGAAGCATTACGTCTTTTCCAAGACAGACTAGTTGATGATTCTGAACGTAAATGGACAAATGAAAATATTGACGCCGTTGCTTTGAAACACTTCCGTTCTGCAAACTGCGAATCTGCTCTTGAACGGCCAATCCTTTACAGTAACTGGTTGTCAAAGGACTATATACCAGTTGATAGAGAAGAACTCAGAGAATATGTAAAAGCAAGATTGAAGGTGTTTTATGAAGAACAATTGGATGTACCTCTTGTTTTGTTTGATGAAGTTTTAGATCATGTATTGCGAATCGATAGAATCTTTAGACAACCTCAAGGTCATCTGCTACTTATTGGAGTGTCAGGCGCAGGCAAAACTACTTTGTCAAGATTTGTCGCCTGGATGAATGGTCTATCTATTTTCCAAATTAAGGTGAAACATTGTTTGAGTACAATTTCAGCTAGTTAAAGCTTATTTAATCATAGGTGCACAATAAATATACTGCAGAAGATTTCGATGAAGATCTCAGACAAGTACTAAGAAGAAGCGGATGCAAAGATGAGAAAATAGCCTTTATTCTTGATGAGTCAAATATGTTAGATTCCAGTTTCTTGGAGAGAATGAATACATTATTAGCTAATGGAGAAGTACCTGGTCTCTTCGAAGGAGATGAGTACACAACTTTAATGACACAATGCAAAGAAGGAGCTCAAAGAGAAGGTAATAGGGTTTACAATACCTCTAATTTTTCTTGCAGTCGAATAGAAAATATAAATTAAACTGAAACCTGATCCATCTATTGTTTGATAATCACTAAGCTCATACAGATAGTAAATATAAATTTATACGAGAATTTTCGATAAAATGAAAGCTAATATTATTTTCCTTGCCTGAAAAATTTTGGTAGGTTCATTTATAGCGAATAAACCGGTCAGTATATTTCATACAGTCTGTCTACTGAAGTAAGAAAGAACATGATTAGTCAAATTGACCTATTAGTGTGTCAATCTGATAAGAAAGTGGAAAAAGTGCTTCGCTTGTGTTCAGTTGAATTCAGCTCCCGTTTTGAGTGAAGTGCCTAGCATTGAAGCAGTTGCTTGTAAAATTAAGTTGCAGAAATCTCTGTTATTCATTTTTGTATTTTATATTCCTCCATCAACACCTGCCAGTGATTATGTTGTTTTATGTGAGTATTTGAAATTGCTCGAGGTAATTTATGAAGGAAATCTTGTATTGTTGGGCGACTTTAATTTGCCAAAGTTCCACGAGTCACTGATGGGTGCACATGGATCGGGGAGATCTGTTTGGGAGCTTATGAGGTTTTATGAATTGCGTCAATGCAACAGGGTGCGTAATGCTGGCGACGGTATTTTGGACTTAATTTTGTCTAACCTGCCCTGCCGAGTTCACCGCGATATGTCACCTTTTTTGAAGGAAGATAAGTATCACCCGGCTCTGATGTGTCATTTGAACCTGGGCTCGGACAGTTGTGTCAGATTCTCTCGTAGTTCGAATTTTGGGGCTTTCAATTTTCATAAAGTCGATATGGCTACGCTCTGTGAAGACTTACTAAGTGAACAATTCATCGTCAGACAGGATTGCCCTCGCAGTATAAACTTTCTGGTGAATGATTTTTATAAAAAACTATACAATGCAATCAGAAAATCAGTCCCAGTTTATCGTAAACAAAATAGGAGGTACCCCACATGCTACAATAAAGAGATCATTCATGCTGTTAAGTCTAGGAATCGGATGCACAAAAAGTTTATTAGAACAAGGAACGATCACTATCTCGATTTGTACCGAGAATTGAGAAGGTCAGTTAAAGCTAAGATGAGGTCTGCATATAGGGAGTACTTGGATAGCTCGGAAAATAGTTTTGAGAAGGAGCCTAACAAATTTTGGTCTTTTGTTCGGAGTAAACGCAAAGCGGATGGACTACCTGGCGTCATGTATTACCAAGGTGAGAGACTGGATAGTCCCCAGAAGATCGTTTCTGCATTTGCTATGTTTTTCGGTGAGGTATATGATATTGTGGATTCAGATGTCAATATTGATGACGTTATCTCGGAGGGTGTTATTTTTCCCTCAATAACCGAACAAGATATTTTGCTTGTGACTAAAAATATGAAATCTAAAGCTAGTTTTGGGGATGACGGCATACCTTGTTTTATAGTAAAGGATATCATAGGGACGATAGTAGGTCCGCCATGTTCAATTTTCAATCTGAGCCTGAAGAACAATCAGTTTCCGTCTAAGTGGAGGATCGCGAAGATCTGTCCCATCTTCAAGAGCGGTGATAGGACCGATGTAACGAACTACCGTCCTGTGGCCCTGCTTTGCTCCTTTGCAAAGGTTTTTGAGCTTCTATTGCATGAATCTTTAGCATTCCAGCTGAGCCAATCGATTTGCGGACCGGCAACGTGGTTTTAGGGTCGGCAGATCAACTGTAACTAATCTTGCATGCTTTTGACGAAATACGTAACAGGTTTTGAACAGGGTGGCCAGGTTGACACGGTCTTCACGGATTTCTGGAGTTAATTTGTAGGCCTTTGATCGCATGAACCATGTTGCTCAAATAAAAGAATGAAGGAGATAGGGTTCCTCTGAGCCTTCTCAGGTTTTTCTATTCATATTTGAGTGATCGAAAGCAATATGTTATGTACAATGGATTCAGATCCCAGGATTTTGGAGCCCATTCGGGAGTCCCTCAGGGGTGGATTTTGGGTCCGCTTCTGTTCACGATTTTCGTAAATGACTTACTTGAGAGACTAAACGTTGGGGCGTAGCCTTTGCGGACGATCTCAAGATTTACACAGAAATAAGATCGAATGAGGACTGTCAGAGTCTTCAAGGAGAGTTGCTGATGATACATCAGTGGTGTTTAGAAAACGAACTGCCTTTGAACGTCTCTAAGTGTAAGTACATGGCAATTACGCGCAAACAGTTGCCACATTTCTTTCCTTATTCGGTGGCGGGCTCACGGCTTGAACGTGTTTTCTGTTCTCGTGATCTCGGGGTGCTTCTCGACTCGAAATGGTCGTTCCGGGACCATATAGGTGATGTTGTTCTGCGAGCAAGAAAAATTTCGGGTTTTATTCTGAGGAATTCCAAGAGCTTCCGGAACACTGCTGTTCTCAGGGTTCTGTATTTCGCTTTCGTTCGGTCTAGATTGGAATATGCCTGTGTTATCTGGGATCCATACTATGTGAAATATAAAATTGCATTGGAAAGCGTCCAGAGAACCTTCCTAAGGTACCTGGCATACAAACAAGATGGAGTATATCCTATCCGAGGAATGCCAGGTTTTCTGTTAACCGATCGTTTTTCTGTGTTGGAGCTTCAAATTAGAAGGAAATATTTGTGCTGCATGTTTTTGTATGGACTTCTGAATAACTCCATCTGTTGTTCGTGTCTGCTTGACAGACTGATGTTTTTGGTACCCAGGCTCGCTGGCAGAGGCAATGCCACTTTTTATGTCGTTGGAGCTGTTACGGATGTTTTTTTCAACTCACCTATCAATCGAAGCTGTCACTATTTCAACACGGTGGCCTCTTCGATTGATATCAGTCATTCTCAAGCTACATTCAAAAGAAACCTATTTGCAAAACTTAGTTCACGCACTTAAATTGTTTTGATTGTTTGGTGTGTATTTCTATTATTTGAGTTTGCATTATCAATGCGTTTTATGTCATTATTGTTTTTGAAAGTTTTTTTTTTAAATCTGTTTTTTAGGTTTGGGCAAATTTGTATATACTTGTTTGGCTCTGTAATTGGGAGTAATCTTATTGAGCTTGTATCAATAAATAAATAAAGAAAAATTAAATTCTTTCATTTCCTAAACCAAACAATTTTCATACCATTTTCGTAATTTTAGTTTAACTCAAATTATTTTGGCTAATGTATCGAATTTGCAAATTTACTTACTCTGATCTGTTTTTCAAGGACTTATGCTGGATTCGAATGATGAGCTTTACAAGTGGTTCACGCAACAAGTTATGCGAAATCTTCATGTAGTTTTCACCATGAATCCGTCTACCGATGGTTTGAAAGATAGAGCTGCAACTTCTCCTGCTCTATTCAATCGATGTGTGCTAAACTGGTTCGGAGACTGGTCTGATGGCGCTCTATTCCAAGTGGGCAAAGAATTTACCAACCGATTAGACTTAGATAGACCTCAGTGGAGGGCACCTGATTTCTTCCCAGCTGCTTGTTCATTGATTGCAGCAACACCTAACCATAGGGAAGCTGTCATAAATGCATGTGTGTATGTTCATCAAACTCTTCATAAAGCTAATGCAAGGTTGGCGAAGAGGGGAGGACGTACTATGGCTATAACTCCAAGACATTACCTCGACTTCATTCATCATTTTGTTAAGTTGTATAATGAGAAACGATCAGATTTAGAAGAACAACAGCTTCACTTGAATGTCGGTCTCAGTAAGATTGCAGAAACTGTAGAACAAGTTGAGGAGATGCAGAAGAGTTTGGCTGTCAAATCACAAGTAAATTGTCTATAATTCAACTCAAATTATGAGATTTTTTATGAATTTTCTTGTAGGAACTTCAAGCTAAAAATGATGCTGCCAATGCTAAACTGAAGCAGATGGTGAAAGACCAACAGGAAGCAGAAAAAACGAAAGTTCAAAGTCAAGAAATTCAGCAACAACTAGCAATACAAACAGTACATATCGAGCAGAAAAGGACTGAAGTAATGGCGGATTTGGCTCAAGTAGAGCCTGCTGTTATAGATGCTCAGAATGGTAAAGTGATAACATTTATTTTTATTACGTTTGACTCTCTTTTTATAAATGTTTAAAACTGAATATTGGTTTATTAGCGGTTAAATCTATAAAGAAGCAGCATTTGGTGGAAGTACGTTCCATGGCAAATCCCCCAACAAGCGTCAAGATGGCGCTCGAATCTGTATGCCTCCTCCTACAAGAAAATGCTAGCGAATGGCGTTCTATAAGATCTGTAATAATGAGGGATAACTTCATTGCTACCATCGTTAACTTCACCAGTGAAAATTTAACGTAAGGCGAAGAAAATGCCTTCGATGGATGTGTCTACCCTCAACTTAAATGTGGAATGTTTCTTGCTTCCATTGTTATTGGTCTGCTGATAAACAAAAACTACTCGATCTCATATACACTGAAATGCTGATATCTCTATTGAATTTTTTCAAGAAACTCAACATATTTTCTAATGAAGATATTGATACGAATCGTCTCTTTTTTTCACTTCTGAGATACACTGGCGATTTTTAACTATTATTTCATCATGAATCCGGACATAAATTCGATCAGGTTATATTAAATTGCAAACATTTTGAAATGGGTTGAACAACTATGGCAATAGCTGGTTACAGTTTGATTCTGTTCATTCTCGAATGGGCAATTTATGGGCGGTTGTTTCTATATTATCAACTTTTCGTTTTTTCATAAAATTTTGGTCCGCCATTCAATGAGATATCTCATATTTAAGTCAAGAACAGCGGAAAACATAGGGTGCCTTCATATGGATAAGATACGCTCCAATAAGATTTTGATATACATTCAAAGATAACATACATTTTCACATAAAGCTAATAAAAACTGGAGCCTACTCTTATAAAATTTCGCATTGGAAAACTAAGAGCGAACCTGATATTATTATAATGTAATATAAAATAATTCAAGAAAAATGATTATTGGAAAATTGCGTAGGAAATCTTGAATAAAACATATTGGAACATCTAAATCAAGGTATGAATCGGGCTGTGGAATACGATAGTAATCTCCTGAAATCTGAAAGAACCCTTCAAAATAATGCCGTAACTTCATATAACATTTTTTCCTCGTTGATTTTAAATGGGCACCTTTCTGGTGCATGTTCAATTCCGAGTTCAAAATGGGTAGTACCGTACATTCATTATATGTAAACACCTCAAAAAAGTCTAGGGAACACTTCTGAATATCGATATATCGTATCCAGAACGATCAATATGGATGATTTTTTTTTAAGAAATGAACACCTGCATCAATTTCTCACCAAATTATGTAGAGTGCCGCAACAGATTTCAGTTTTTTTTTATAAAAAACTAAAAATGCAGCAGATGCGACGCTGCTTTATAATCATTTCATGTATTCAGTGTTTGAAATCAGTTAGTTGGCACTTTGTTTCTGTTGTAAGCACAAATAAAAGATTCAAGTTTTGTGATTCGACCATGGAAAGACGATATTTGACTAGAGAAGAGATGTTACGAGCCGTTGGCATGCTCCAAGCTGGGAGCTCACAACGGGAAGTATCCAGGGTTCTGGGAAGTAGCCCAAGTTTCATAAACCGTTTATGGTCGCGTTGCAATGAAACAGGTAGCGTAGAAGAACGCCATACAGGTCGTTTCAGGATTACTACAGTCGCCCAAGACCGATTTTTGGTTTTACAAGCCAGAAGAGATCGTACTACCACAGCATCTCAATTAGCTCAAGAGCTATCACGAGTTCATAATGTACAAATTTCCAACCAAACTGTGAGAAATCGACTGCACGAAGGTCAACTCCACTCCAGACGTCCTTTAAGAGTTCCATAACTGACCCATGAAAATCGCGCTGCTCGTTTAGCTTGGTGCCAAGAACACGTATCAAGAGAGATGGGCCACAGGTCTCTTTTTTTTAGTTATTATCCCGATTCGGGAAGAATTCGAATATGGAGGGAACCTGGAAAGCAAAACCGTCTCTAGCATGCTCGAGAAGTTGTTAGATAGGGAGGCGGATCAGTGATGTTTTGGGGAGGTATACGCCTTGGTGGAAGAACTGACCTCGTTTTCATACAGAACAACCTCACGGGAAATTCTTACGCAAATGAGATAGTTTTACCTGTAGTGGTACCGCATCTCCAAACAATGGGTCAAAATCCACTCTTCTAACAAGATAATGCCCCTCCTCATCGTGCAAGAGTTGTCTTGAACGTTCTTGAAGAGAATGATATCGATCTTCTACCGTGGCCATCCTGCTCCCCAGATCTGAATCCCATCGAGCATGTGTGGGACACCCTAAAAAGAAATCTCCTGCGTCGAAACGTCTTCCATCGTGAACAGGAGCTTCGATTAGCAGTTCAGGGGGCTTGGAATGACTTAGGCTAAAATGTAATAGACAATTTAATATTGAACATGCCTCGACGATGCCAAAGTGTCATTAATAACAGAGGTGGACCTTCTGGGTACTGAAAAAATATAAGTGCTTCCATATCGTTTCGAAAATATTAGTTCAGGATTTTTTTTTGTTTTACCAAATTTCGTCATTTTCAAATTTCGAATTTTTTTTTAATAATAGGTGCTTTGGAGAAGTCAAATATTATTTTGTTTTCTTGAGAATACATAATATACAATACATCCTAACAAAAACCGAAAGATTTCTATAAATTCGAATCATCAAATTCATATTTTGAAGATATTGGTAAGTGTTCCTATACTTTTTGAGGTGTTTATGTATACAATGGATGTCATGTTACATATGCATACATTAAATAAATAAATAAATAAATAATTTACACTTTTGGACCAATGAAGACCATTTGTGTTGTCGCTTAATATTAATGAGGTGATTTGGAATTCCTTCAAAATAACTTGCCAAAAGTTTCTGGGGCAATTCTTCTGCCAACTTGGCTGAACATGTTTATGTACGATGGTGCTCCTTCGCATGGATATTAGAGAACCTTTTAACATAATCTACTTCAATCGATGGATAGGTCTAGTAAGATCTATCTCATCGCCACCTAAGTCAACTGATCTGAATCATCTTCATTTTTATTTCTGGGTTACTTTAAAGAGCCTACTTTATTATATTTGCATCACAAATAGAGAGTTGCTCAGAAGAGTTGGAAAACCTCTCTTTGTGTAAAAAATTACAATAATGTTTTTAATACAAATTTTGCTCTTTTTAACAATAAACGTATCATGAAAGGTTGTAAACATTTTATTAGAAAATTCACATAAAATGTTATCGCTTTTCCTCCTTGGACTTCATGACTTTTTCTTTTAAATATACACTATCAATTTTACATCATTAATTTATATTTCTAATTGTTAAATCTGATAAACACGTGTAACCTAGCCATTATTCACCTCGTCAGGTCATTTGACCGAGAACCTTTTATAAGAGCATGGCATTTGTTTTTGTATTTGTATTGTAGTATCACATGATTACGTAATATTGTTGGTGGCTAGTCTATATTTTGCTTTTTAGAGCATTTTCCATTCCCGTTACATTAGTGTTACCATATACCGAGAAAATGTGCTATCAGGTCAGTCAAGCTTCTGTCGAGAATTCTAAAATGGTTGCCTTATGAATTGAAATTTCAAGAAATTGCAAATATCGCTTTAGTGGAAAGTAAGGAAAATGAAAACAAACGTAATATTGTTCAGTGATTAATTTACCTCTCACAACAATGTTGGTGGCTAGTCACAATTATTATAGTAATTTTGCTTTTTAGATTGCATTTCTCCATTCTCCGTTACATTAGTGTTACCATATACCCAGAAAAATGTCGAAGCTAGTCGAAGGTCAGTTCAAGTACTTAGAAGAAATAAATAACATAGGCGAAGAGTTTTCGGGATAATGAACTCTCTGTAAATGAATATATACTATTTGGAATTGCTAACAATCTATTAGAAAGTGAGTCTGAGTCTACAGATACCGACGATGAGAATGAAAATATTATGAATAAACGTGGAGGACTAAAAAGAATGAGATTGCTCTCAAGTTCTGAAGAAGCAAGTTGAAAAATGATCAGCATATCGCAATTGATTACTTTAAAGTTACTTTGTTTAATACTTCCTTACTAAAATCAATATTTCTCCATTCAATCAGGAAACATAAAGTCCTTTTTAAAAAACAGGTCATTTGACCGGTTGCGGTACAAATAGGTATATATTAAGTCTCCATACGTTTAGTACCGAGACTTAATATATACCTCTAGTGTATACGTTTAGTGTTAAGTGGAGTGAAGGCAGATTCTTCTTTGATCAAACAATTTCTAATTTGGAGATTTTCCAAGAAACAATCTTCTTGCATGCGTTTTATGGACAATTGTATGTTTTCAATCGGTAATTGAGTTTGATCATTCGCAATTCCATTTCAGGATTTCGCGACATCGTACATGCATTTTACTTGTTAGGTTTCACATTTCTACATCAACAAGAACTTTTTTATTTTGTGTAAAAAAAATCACGGAACCTAATTTGATTTTTCAAAAAGTTTCCTTCAAAATTAGGAAGTATAATTGTTAACAGTAGTTCACCTTTGGCACATATGGGGTGCAACTGAAAAACGAATTATGCTGTTTGTAGAATTTAATGTTTTCAATTGAAATTTCATCAAAATCCGTTGAACGAAATAGGTGTTATCGTTTAAAATTTTTTTTTCTGAACTTTAGTTCATCTTAGCAGGGGTGGGTAAGAGGAAAAGATGTCGATAAATTTGTGGCATGATTTTGTTCCATCAGATTCCAGGAGCTACTTGTTTATTCTGGGATACCATATAGATTCAATTTCAATCGATTTTATATATTGACAAGATCCCTGTCGAGGAATCGAATATCTCACGAATCTCCACTCCTCAAGAATCCGCTTTGCTGCTTTTAATTAAATACTTATCCATTTAATAATTATTTTATAATTTCCAGAGATATCTGCATTCTCACCGGTATTGGATCGCATTCTTGAACTGTTTACCATATTGTACACTTCAAGTCTAATATATGTAGCTATATATGTTGGAATGTTCACGAATAACACTCTATATGTAACTTATATGAGAATTATCAGTAGTTTTGATAGCTTACTACCTAGATTATGCTTTCATCCATTATCTTTCCTTATGCATTTTGTTTTTGTTTTGTTCATACAGCTGTAAAGGCAATCAAAAAACAACAATTGGTCGAAATAAGAACTATGGCGAATCCCCCAGCCGTTGTAAAATTGGCCCTAGAATCCATTTGCTTGCTACTTGGAGAAAACGCAAGCGACTGGAAATCTATCAGAGCGGTCATCATGCGTGATAATTTCATCAACACTGTCGTGAACAATTTCGTTACAGAGGACATTAGGTATGCATGTGCTTCAGATCCTTCCATATTAGTTAAATTCCAAGGCATGATAATGTTGTATTGAACTTTTACACTTGAAGCATTTCTCTTGTGTTTATTTTATTCGAATTTAAAACAGATCTTTTATTCATGAATGAATATTTTATTGTCATTGTATAGATACCATTATTGGGATGTAATTTTTAATCTAATAATGAACAGAACTTCTCACCAGTTCATCAAAGGATCAGTTTTATGATATCTCTACATTTCACAAAAAATAGAAGGAAATAGTAGATGATCTGAGTAACTTGTTGTGCAGATGGACAACATTTTCAGAACCAGTTAATCAATTAAGTAACGTTCTGGTAAGAATTATATGGTTGCATGATGAACCTCTAAACTTTGGAAAATTAAAAAAAATGAACTTGTACATGCACATACCATATATTTTAATGTAAAAAAATTACCAGCTAAATTTTTGGGATTGAACTACGTGAACCGTATTATGAAATTGGCAATTCATAACATGCTTCACAAATTGTAATTTTGAGGAAATATTCTTCAAGAAAATATAAGAACCTTTGATAAGGGCTCTCTGTTTTTTTGTGACAGGTGCCTACTAGATGGGTATATAAGCACGGATGGCTATGATATGTGATATGACGTAGAAGTTAGCCTACAAAATTCATTTGAAATAAACAACTGAAGCAAGTCTAATGTACATCTACAAATATCAATAAGTTATCAATGAAATATTTCAATATAATAAAATTCTCTTGCTTGTAACTGAATTTTATTAAGAAGGTGAGGGAGAGCATTATCTTGTTGAATGAGTTCGGTTCGCGTTTTGAACAGGTGTGATATCACGCGCAGGAAAACGCCAATGTGACTATATTAACATATTTCGTTGTTGGAGTGTTTTTCAGGTAGGAATTCAGTATGAAAAAAATACAAGTTTGGCCCTAGCATTAAAGTGAGGGAGAATGACACTGAGTTTATTGAAATTTTATAAAGCTTCTAATATTTTCGAAAATATATATAGCCTTTATTAAAAATTATTTCTCAACTAAGTAAATATCTGACAGTGCATATAACTTTGCCATGGTACTTCTGCCATAATATTTGGCCACCCTTGCTTATTTATTCTTACTATCATGGCCACTTGACAACCAGAATAGGTTCTTGATATGCATTCTGCCACTTTTTTATAACAGATAAAATCAATTTTTTAGGTTTATTATAAATTATAACTTAATTAATTAATATTATAAAAAGTTAGCCTTGTGAAGAAAAACGTCTTGTTTTATTGGTGATTAGTTCTCTTCAAGTTATTAAGTCTATTCTGATCTGAGATCTGTTATATTTTTGACTAATGGTATTGTTAAATTTACGAATATCCAAATAGAAATTTTTAATTTTCAACGTTTGTTTTTGAATAGCGATGATGTCCGAGAGAAAATGAGGAGCAAATATTTGAACAATCCTGATTACAATTTCGAGAAAGTCAACCACGCTAGTAACGCTTGTGGACCTTTGGTGAAATGGGCCATGGCACAAATTCTGTATGCCGATATGCTCAAGAAAGTCGAACCACTCAGAGATGAACTTAGCTCATTGGAGAGACAAGCTGAAACCAATAAAAAAAGAGGCGAAGAAGTTAAAAATTTAATAAGCCAACTAGAGCATAGTATTGCTTCATACAAAGAAGAGTATGCCCAACTCATTGCACAAGCGCAAGCCATCAAGACAGATTTAGAGAATGTACAGGCTAAAGTTGATAGGTCTATAGCTCTGTTGAAATCCCTTGTGATTGAAAGGGAACGTTGGGAAGCCTCAAGTGAAACATTCAGATCACAAATGTCAACTATTATTGGAGACGTTCTTTTATCATCAGCTTTTATTGCCTACGGTGGTTACTTCGATCAACATTATCGTCAAAATCTATTTGGTACTTGGTGTCAGCATTTAGCCCTTGCTAGTATACAATTTAGAGCTGATATTGCTCGAACAGAATATTTGTCAAATCCAGATGAAAGACTTCGTTGGCAAGCAAATGCTTTACCAACCGACGATTTATGTACTGAAAATGCCATTATGCTGAAGAGATTCAACAGATATCCACTTATTATCGATCCCTCTGGACAAGCAACTGAATATATAATGAATGAATTCAAAGACAAAAAAATAACCAAGACTAGTTTCTTGGATGATTCATTCCGCAAAAACTTAGAATCTGCTCTGCGTTTTGGTAATCCACTATTGGTACAAGATGTAGAAAATTATGACCCCATACTCAATCCAGTATTGAACAGAGAACTTCGAAGAACAGGTGGTCGTGTTCTGATTACTCTCGGAGACCAAGATATTGATTTATCTCCATCATTTGTTATCTTCCTTTCAACAAGAGATCCCACCGTCGAATTCCCACCTGATATTTGTTCAAGAGTTACTTTCGTCAACTTTACTGTCACAAGAAGCTCATTGCAGAGCCAGTGTTTGAATCAAGTATTGAAAGCTGAACGTCCAGACATTGATGCAAAGAGATCAGACCTTTTGAAATTGCAAGGTGAATTCCATCTCAGATTAAGACAACTTGAGAAGTCGTTACTTCAAGCTTTGAATGACGCTAAAGGAAAAATTTTGGATGACGATAGTGTCATAACTACTTTAGAAACTCTAAAGCAAGAGGCTGCTGAAATTGGTCAGAAAGTTGAAGAAACTGATAAGGTTATTTCTGAAATTGAAGCGGTGTCCCAGCAATATCTTCCTTTATCACAAGCGTGCAGCAACACTTACTTTACAATGGACAGTCTCAACCAAGTACATTTCCTATATCAATATTCCTTACAAATGTTCTTGGATATGTTCAGTAGTGTATTACTGAGTAATGCTCATCTGGAAGGTATCTCAGAATATCAATCTAGACTGAACATCATTACCAAGGATCTTTTCACAGTAAGAAACTACTTTTTAAAATGGTATCGGATCTTAAAATGAATAATGTTCTAGGTTTGCTATGAAAGAGTTGCAAGGGGCATGTTACATAATGACAGACTCACTTTTGCCATTTTGCTTTGTCGTATCCATCTCAAAGGAACTTCTGAACCCAACTTAGATCAAGAATTTAGTTTCTTCCTCCGAGGTAAAGAAGGCGTATTCAATACTTCTTCAGGTCAAAGTATGGAAGGATTAAGTAATGAACAGCATGAGGCTATGACAAGGCTCACTTCAAGGTAGGATTTACTAACATATGTAAGCACAATTAATCTGACACAATTTTGGTTAAAGCCCTCTTCTTATACACAATAAAGTAGGTGTCAAATGAAAATCACAAATTGAACAATATACAGAGTAACACTGACTTCTGTTTTTCTTTCAATAAAGTATGAGATGATTCAAAATGATACTGCTGAATGTTAATGATCAAAGTTGAACCATCTTATATAGATTCAAAAATTATGAAGTAATCTTTGTATTTTTCATGCAAGAAACTTTGGCATAGCTTCATTATTCTCTTGTAAGGAAATTTTTGAAGAAAAGAATTTGACGATTTATACTTTCTACAGAATATCATATAAACTTTTAAGTCTGAAAATATTATTTACATGGAGGTTTGCTTTATTTAAAATAATGTTTTGTCAAAATGTCAATTGAAATGAGGACCTATTTTTGCGCTACCTTCAATGAATAATAATATTTACGACGGCATTATGTACTCCAAATTATTTGAAGGAACGAATTACAGAGAGGCTGATTTTATATACAAATATATTTATGAAGAATAATGAGTATTCTACGTTTTTTTTTGGGAATATGTGCTCGATATTTTTCGTGAAAATAATTTTTTCCCAGACTGATAATATTTTTCAATTTTCCATAATATATTCTTATATTATCTCGTTCCTTAGTTGAATTAAACATCGAAATTGTGTAGTTATATGCTGAAAAGTGATTTCCCCTTCTCTATGAAAGAATACCTTTTCTCGTTTTCTAACCTTTCTACATCCACTCCTAAATGTAGACTTCTTCTAAGTAGTTTTGTCTTGTCCTGTCTTGTTAAAAGCTGGTCCATTATCCGTGTCCTACTCTATACAGTCCATCCATTGTTTCTATACTTCTCTTGTTGATTTCCATTATATGATCCTATCAATCCTATTTGGGTCTTATTTGGTTCAGCATCTGATTTTCTTTTAGTAGACTGATTACTAATACGATTTCTTTTTATTTCCTCTGCGTTACTAACCTAACCTAACCTAAATGTAGACTTCTTCTAAGTAGTTTTGTCTTGTCCTGTCTTGTTAAAAGCTGGTCCATTATCCGTGCCCTACTCTATACAGTCGATCCATTGTTTCTATACTTCTCTTGTTGATTTCCATTATATGATCCTATCAATCCTATTTGGGTCTTATTTGGTTCAGCATCTGATTTTCTTTTAGTAGATTGATTACCAATACGATTTCTTTTTATTTCCTCTGCGTTACGCACAATTTATTTACATAGCTCTTTGTTGAGATTTTTATGCCATAGCTCAGTCTTGTCTTGTGTATTCTAGAAGTTTTCTATACATCGAATCTATTCAGGTGTGGTATCTGTGCTATAAGATTGGCCACGTCTCTATGGAATCAAACGCCTTTTAGTCATCAATAAATGTGAGCTATACATTGTATTGAGTGCATTTCTCTTAGAGTGTATGTCTGAAGATGATCGACAGTGCTACAGCCTTTATGAAATCCAGACAGTTCAACACAGTTTTTTGCACTGTGGGTTGGGAAGTACCTTTATCAACATTTCATAAAAGTGACGGACAGGTCGATAGTTTCATTAAGTCTGCCATATTTCTTGAAGAGGGGAACAGCTCGGACATATTTGTTTGTATCAGTATTTCACTATCTTATAAGTATTTCATTTATTATTCTATCCTTTGTATCGATTTCTAAAGAACACCACTTACTTAAAAGTACTATGAGTAATTTTTTACCATTTGGCATATACGAATATAGACCATGTTATACAACACTGATGTAATAAATGCTTAGTTAAACCTTGCAGTTGCAGTGATTTCATGCTTCATTTTCATGTTAATATAGTATTTGTATAATCTTCTAACGATAAAAATCTTATTCATTTAATTTAAGGATACCAGTATTCAAGAAACTTCCCGAAAAGATTCAAGAAATGCCTGAGTTCGGAGCATGGTTACAACAAAGTACTCCTGAGCAGTGCGTTCCTGGTTTATGGATAGAAGAAAGACAGTTGAGCCCGGTTAGTTTGGCTATGTACCAACTTTTGGCAATCCAAGCTTTCAGACCTGATAGGGTCATTGCAGCAGCTCAACTTTTTGTTAGTATTGTGCTTGGTGAAGATTTCATGCCGAATGCCGAGAAGGAACTCGATCTTACTGCCTGCATCGATAAAGAAGTGAGGTCCAGTGTTCCTATACTCCTATGTTCAGTACCAGGATTTGACGCCTCAGGTCGTGTTGATGACTTGGCAGCTGAGTTGAATAAGCAGATCTCAAGCATTGCTATTGGTTCAGCGGAAGGATTCAATCAAGCTGATAGAGCAATAAACATGGCATGCAAGACTGGAAGGTAATGTTTTATAAATAATAATTAAAGTTAGGATTACTAATATTCTCGATGTTTAGATGGGTGATGCTGAAGAATGTTCACTTAGCACCACAATGGTTGGTACAATTAGAAAAGAAATTACATTCACAACAACCTCATGCTAACTTCAGACTATTTCTTACTATGGAAATTAATCCAAAATTACCCGTTAACTTGTTGCGCGCTGGTAGAATATTTGTTTGTGAACCACCTCCAGGTATAAGGGCTAATTTACTAAGAACATTCAGCACTGTAAGTATGAATATACAATTTTATAGCAGATTGAATTTTCATGACTTCTTTAGGTTCCAGCCAGTCGTATGATGAAGGCACCAAATGAAAGAGCAAGACTTTATTTCTTATTGGCATGGTTCCATGCTATAGTCCAAGAGCGTTTGAGATACTGTCCTTTAGGTTGGGCTAAGCATTACGAATTTAATGAATCCGATTTGAGAGTAGCTTGTGACACTTTGGATACCTGGATTGATTCAACAGCTATGGTAAATATACTCTACAATCTATTTATTTGCTTTAGAATGTGGCATGTAATATACTCTTCAAATTTCATACAATGATTTTTTTGATATAAAATTGAAGTCAGGTACTTTTACTGATTCAACGATCACTTTCGTATGTTATCTGGTCAGGATATTGTAACAGATTTACAAATTGAAGGAAGCTGTGTATTACCTTAAGCAAGATCAAATCGTTAAAATCGAATGCTTCACGTAGTTGTTGTGGAAGAACTTGGTGTTAGCTAAAGTTTATTGAGTAAATTTGTAATGTGCTCTTGGGAGAAATTGCAGTGATTCAAAGTAGAAGAAGCGGATGTATTTGTTCTACGTTTAAAAAGATTGATACATTAACCTAGCAGTCGAATTTTTCTTGGTTCTTCTAAAGTAAGAACTTATTAATATGTAGTCGAAGGTTCAATGATAAGTGCTCATTCATCCGCAATCGTTTTTGGTAATAGAAGTTGTCAAGCCATGTTCTTTATCGAACACCTAGGCGCACGAATATGGACCAAGGGAACAAATCAAGATTTATTTGTGTCAACCTATTCCTATCTAGTGGTAAAGGGGATGATGTATCAACAACTGTTCATATTATGGATCAGGACAGTTCCACAGGGTGGCACACAGATCGTTATATCTTACATCTTTAGGATTTCATAGATTTATTTATTTGTAGAGTAACAATTACTGGGCAGGTGTGCACTTAGAATATTGTTCAGACTACTCTATCAAGGTTTCAAGCTGCATTGAATGATAACTGCATTCATATATACAGCAAAGTTCGTCTCGCATTTTACGCATCAGGTTGTGTACGACATGCAAGATAACGAAATTGATCGCCAACCGCTTTTCCACGCGTTCTCAAGATCTAAATCCCATTGAACATGCCTGATACTTATTGGAGCTGTTCGGGACCACCAGCGACTGCCAGAAAACATTGAGCAGTAGACAGACTATTATTGGCTCGAATTCTGCATGAAAGAATAAATATACTTATATCAGTTTGGAAGAAAGAATTAATTTATTCTTGATATTTCATTTTGACATTATCAGTCATTAATATTCTTTCTTCACCAATAAACACGAAATAATCCTTGAACATTTATGGTCAATGAAAAGTTTTCAAATATTTGAACGATATCTATTTTTAATTGAAATATAGTTACGATTTGAGTTTAGTATTTTCAATATTCATTCAATAGCTGTATGTTAGATTTTCAATGTCCCTTAAAGTTTTATAATTCATCCACACTCTCACATTGTATTTTCCAAACAAAAACAGTATAGCCTATAGTCTATACTAATATTATAAAGGGGAAAGGTTTGATTATTTGTTTGTTTGCATTGAAAAAACTCCGAAACTACTTGACCAGTTCGAAAAATCCTTTCACTGTTGGGAAGCTACATCATCTCCGGTGAACATAGGCTATATCCAATTTTCAAAAACGTTAGGTAACGATACTAAAACTCCAATAGTGTAAACCAAGGTATGAAAAAGTTACCAGACCATTTTTCACATCGCGTGCTCTGCGAAAACTATTGATTATAGATAAAAATAATGTACTACGACTTTTGCTACCACAAAATAAATTAACATCAAATATCGTTTACAGGGAAGCTCTGACTCAATAAATTGATTTTCAGGAACAGAGAAAGTAAAGTATATGGTAAAGGTCTTTTCACAAACATTAAAAATAAAATATGAAAAAAAAAACAAAAAATTAAAACAAAAAAAATCAGATAAATAATATTTCATATTCGAATTTCCTTCATTTTACTTTTTTATAATAACCCAACGTAAAAACGAGAAAGTATGTGTGTGTGTGTGTTTGTGTGTGTAAAAATTATAACTTTCGAAATGTTTGTTTAATAACCGTGCCGGAGCGGGCTGCTTGTACAAAATAATTTTCAATTGTGAAAATTCCTTCCACACCTTTTCTTATCTATCATGTAGTTTTGTCATAAGATAACAATTTCGTAATATTTGTCAGCGATAAAATGTGAAAACTTTAGAAGGAAAATAAAATCAATACACGTCCTTACACCAATCATTCGATCCAAACCTTTTATTCCAAGTCATTATTTCGTTTATAATCTTTCTAATTCCTTATTCTTATACTTAGTTAGGCCGGAAGTACGTAGCAACCGAGTTCGTTTTGTATAAAAATCCGCTGAAATTTTCTATTTTATTTTGGATAAAGAAAAAATAAGGTATAAGAAGAAATTTTTTTGGTCTTTTTATGGGCATACTATCGGAAGAACATTAGAAAGTGTTTAAATTTTACTTTTGAAAATCACATCTTACTCAACTAACGCTCAATGTTCGATGTTCAACCTTCCTCTAAAAATATCGTGAATGGCTTAGAACTACTTTTCATTAATTTGAAATCTTAATTTTTAGGGTCGCACCAATCTTTCTCCTGAAAAAGTTCCTTGGGATGCATTAGTAACTCTCTTATCTCAATCTATTTATGGAGGTAAAATAGACAATGATTTTGATCAAAGACTTCTGCAATCTTTTCTCAAGAAACTATTCACCCCAAAGAGCTTCGAAGGAGATTTTGCACTTGTTGCCAACATTGATAATGGTCCAGGTGGTAACAGACACATAACCATGCCTGATGGTACCAGAAGAGATCATTTCTTGAAGTGGATTGAAAGCTTGGCTGACCGTCAAACACCAGCATGGTTAGGTCTACCTAATAACGCTGAAAAAGTACTTTTAACAACCAGGGGTACTGATCTTATCAGTAAATTACTCAAGATGCAGCAACTTGAAGATGATGATGAATTAGCCTACTCAGTCGATGACAGTTCCAGCACTGATGTGGCTCAAATCGATGGTAGACCATCTTGGATGAAAACTTTGCATAATTCAGCTATAACTTGGTTGCAACTGATGCCGCAATCATTGCAGACTCTAAGACGCACCATTGAGAATATTAAGGATCCTTTATATCGTTTCTTTGAGAGAGAGGTGAACTCCGCTTCAAAGTTATTGGAAGATGTCAGACATGATCTTAATGATGTTGTTTTGATCTGTCAGGTAATATCAACATTCCTCTCAACTTTTAATGTATAAAACTAAATCTTCAGTTCTTTTGCAATTGATTTCGATTTTTAGGGAGAGAAGAAGCAGACTAATTATCATAGAAAGACTCTCAGCGAATTGGTTCGAGGAATTATACCATCCAATTGGTGCCGTTATACTGTTCCAAAGGGTTGTACTGTTATTCAATGGATAACTGATTTTAGCCAAAGAGTTAAACAGTTACAACAGGTTTCAGAACTGGTATCAACTTGTGGTGCAAAAGAGCTACAGGTAAGGCTATACTGTGATAATCTATCTAAATCATGCAACATTGTATACACTTTTAGAGTTTGCCAGTGTGGCTGGGTGGTTTGTTAAATCCAGAGGCCTATATAACGGCGACAAGGCAGTGTGTGGCACAGGCAAACAGTTGGTCATTAGAAGAATTACATTTGGATGTTACAATTACTGACTCTCATGATAAATCCACTATTCCTCATGACTGTTTTGCTGTAACAGGTAATAATGTTTCTTATTATATTGTCAGCAATAAACTCATTTGTGGCATACACTGAAATTAATGATTGCTTTAATTCAGATGAGGGTGATCATAATTTCACGATGCGATATTAAATTTAAAAGAAAATAATCCTGAATTTGATAATATTCTATGTTTCTATTGACAGTTCTCTCAAAACATAAAATTACACTACCCTAGGCACTTTTGGGAGATTTGATGTAGCATCAAATATTTTTGTTACTTTATTAGCCATATAAGATTTGTCAGTGTAAAAGTTAAAGAAATTGACCGATTCAGCTTATGATCGGAAATTATAGTTGATGGTGATGTTATTGAAAATCTGAAGTGTGCGCCGAAATTTTCGAGCTAAGAAAAATATTGAAAGTTGTTCTCCAACGAACATGCTGTAAAAATGAGCACCGTCAAACTTGACACATTGATACTCCAATGATAAAGAAATCGTTACGTGCATTACATACTTTAATTTTTCTGCTAGGATTTATACAGTGTTCTCTTACAAAGTGGCTATTCATGAACTTTGTTTTTTCAGACCGGTCTGTATTGCAGTTATTAGTTTCTAAATGAAAAAATTTCTAATAGTTTTTCGCGATTTTTCAGGGTGAAAAAAAACATAGTGCCTTGAAAATCGACATAAATCTCTGAAAACTAGAATATTTGAATATCTACTCTATGAAAATAAATCAAAATCTGTCTATGTATTGTAGTTATTGTTTCCTGAATACAAAATTCCGTAATAGTTTTTCCGATTTTTCAGGGTGAAAAAATTATAGTTGGCCTTGAAAATGTCATAAATCCAGAATTTTCGGATATCCACTCAAAAAAAATAAAATCAATGTATCGTATTTTTTGTTTTTATTTGTCATCCTGAAAAATCGGAAATGTCTATTGAGGATTTTATTTATACAGAAAATAATAAATGCGATACATTGGTCAATTTTCAAACATATTTAATTATATTCGGACCTGTTTTTCTCTCAAAAACATACTTGATATTACAAAAATATTCTTTTCAGGTATTAAACTCCAAGGAGCTCAGTGTCGCAACAACCAACTATTGTTAACTTCGAGTATAATGGTAGAGCTACCTATAACCCTTCTTCGCTGGACCAAAAGTAACGATGATAGACAAGGCAGCAGGCTATCTTTACCTATTTATTTGAACTCCACCCGTAGCGAGTTGCTTTATACAATTGATCTGAACATAGCACCAGGTCAAGATCCTCATAGTTTCTATGAGAGGGGTGTAGCTTTACTTACTTCTACTTCTCTTAATTAATTTTAGTGTTCTTAGTGAACTCATGCTTTAAGTACTAATAATATGTTTCAATATATTTAATTACTTTATTTAAAATTTATTCAATTCATATTTAAGCAAAATATATCTTATTCATTAAACGTCTACTTCTTTTCAATTATTCAGAAATATTTTGATTTATTCCGTTTTATTATCAGGCCTGCAGTATTTTTCTATATTTTCTTTTTTTTTTGTAATTTGATTATCTACACAAGTGGAGCATTTTCGATTTGGTGAACTTGCGGAATAGTACATAAAATACTAGGAGGGCTCTTCAAAATGACAGATACTGAAGTTGTTGGTGAAATGTATTCAGAGTGTTTCACTACCACCAATGATGACCAGGGGGGTAACAAATAATTCGAAAATATAACGTCAAAGGATTTGTGACAAATTAGAGTTTTCGCAACTTGGGCGATTTCGTTATTTTACCGTTAACTTTAATTATATTTACGATAATAACGCTCACTGCAAATAGAGTTTTTGCAACCTTTCTAAATATTGTAGTTATTCAATTGTCAGTTTGTCGCCATAAAAATTGTCACTTGTCATTTTACTACGGCCGATTTGTTTTTACTAGGTTATGTTGCACACGATAAATTATAGTAATTATCAGCTCTTATTCTGCCCTAATAACGGCAATTCTTTATCGTTATTAGTTTTCAGGTATTAGTTTTGAAGAGCGCGTGCGTAGAAAATAACGAAGTCCAAATAAGAGGAGCAAAAACTCTAGTCTCTATCCACCAGAACACCTAAATTATTTGATCCATTCAGGTCAAATTATAAAGAGTGCGTTTGATTATTTCTTTGAATATTTGAATCGATTTTCTGCTTTGCTCTTTGATGGACAGCATTATTCTCACTTCCTCGTGACACCTCTACTAGCACATTAGGGTTATCACAATTTGGATCTCCAATGACCTTCATAAGCTAAAAATTTGTAAAATTAAAAAACGGTCCCCAAATTTGAGAAAACCTAATCTTGTAGGGTAAAATATTGAATTCCAAGATGATTAATTTCTTATTTCATATCAATTGCTGCATTATTTTTGTAGATACATTGTGAACAACGGAGAATCGAGTTTTTTATTTTCACTGTATTTTTTGTCAGAAAACGAAAAGAAAGAATTGAAAAAATGTAAGAGTTAAGCATGTTTTTCATTGTTTCCTTGTGTAATTTCTTATTGTAAAGATTTCTATATATTCAAATATCCTGACAGAAAAAGTTCACAATTGAAAGTGGAAGTTTAAATACTTTGAATTTTCTAGCATATTTTGTTCGTCAATTTTCAAAACGCTCGAGCAGTGTCTGTCTCTCAACACAATTTGGAATGATCTAACCATAAGGGAAACACATAAACATAAAACATAAACACATAAGGGAAAATCGATTTCATCTTTCTCCAGATAATGTTTTGTAAACTCTTTAATAAGTTTTTCAAATGATTCTAGAACGTGAATTATATACAAACTTTGCGAACACAATTCTATAGAGTTATCTCCTTTCTGCTAGCCTAAAGTGTTGTTTCTTTCGTCTTTTAAGAATGTGCTAGGAAACCTAGCCCATTTACACAGTAGACCTACAGCTTATAGTGGATCCCGAACCACTCTCCTACACCGTGCAATGATAACTGCCACCACAAGGATTACAAGTTATCTGGTCTTCGGCAGTTTATGCCCTCCTTGGGTGACTCTTTCCAAGTATCACTTTTTTGTTCAAGGACAACTTCCATAAATCGAACCTGGATTCGAACCAGACACCTGGACTTAGTATTTCCAACATACTTGTTCACTAATCCTGCAGCTACCCAGGCGGTAACCTGAAGCATCTTGAGCAAATATAATGCATATTCTGATTGTGTACACTTTTTTAGCGCGAGAGAATTTTTCTTAAATATGTTAAAGATAATATTTTGAAATTCAAAATCTAATAGTTAATGAAATTGTAGGATGTTTTATTGGGAATTTTCATATCTTTGATATTCTTCAGAGCACCTCTAAGTAGGAAAAAGCTAAGGAAAATATTGAAAGAAGAATTAAAGCTTTATTGAATTTTAATAAAAGTCTCATTTTCTACAATCAAAGTCTTAACAAAAATAAAATTCCTTAATCTAAACACAATTATGGGAAAATTAAATATAATCACCAATTTATCACATTTTTAACCTAACAAAAACATAGACTATATAATGAATACATTTTTTTGGGATAGGAAAAATTAGTAGTACTAGATTTTTTTTCTTATGATCAGGTAATGAAATTTTTATCGAGCATAATGGAATATATTATTTTAGGGTATCACTAGTAATAGCAGGTGCTTGACGTTGAACTTGGACACTTAGTACATGAATACATCAAATATTTGATAACAATATATTATTGAAAAGTAATACCTATTTGATTCAAATAAATTTTAAGAGGGTGCAATAGCATAAGACGAATAAATATTTAAAGAATCCAAAAATGGAAATTTAATTACTCAAATTCAAATAATAAAATTTCGAAAGTTAATTACTATTAGTTTGAAATATAATGCCGTTTTTCTTTTAATATACTAACAATAGGATAATATGCCATAATGAAGCTCTTTAATATATATTTACTACCTTTCGCAAACTTATAATCTATTGGTAATAATTTATCACAATACCAACAGTCTTGAGCTTATCAAATGTCACTGAATTCTAAGCTGATTGAAATCTAAATCCTATATGTGGATTTTACTTTTATACTATGATACACTGAAAGCGTCACATTTAAAAACCGTGAAAGTGGTAACATTTCATCCCTACAGAAAATACTGAGTAAATGCAATTATTATAATTTAATATGTATTTCATTGTTTCAAGAATTACAGTATTTCAGGCAACTCTTCTAATGGCGATATTGGTTCCCTCCAGTAAACAAATTGGGAATAATCATTAGCAGCCTCCACTCGAGATGGGAAGAGTTGATCGACGATAACACTCATGTTGGAATAGCTGGAAAAGGAGAAATCATTTTCAAGATTATTCCAAAATTCATTCACAACGGCAAAAACAGTTAATTGATTCGCTTAGAAGTTTTTATTATCTTGATTCTCTGATAAATATTGAGTACATGCATGTCAAAGAGATAATTTAGTTTAAGAAATATTTTCATCAAAATTTCTACAAAATAATGGATAAATCAATCTAATCATGGTTAAATAGGACGAATAGGCAGATATTTTTCCAGAAATTTTTATTCTAACAGACTTCCATCCATTTCATTTCTGGAATATAGACTGCGACGACTAATCAAAATTTTCCTCTTTTCTAAATATAATTTCAATCAGTTTTTTCTTCATAATTTGTCTCATTTCAATGATAAACCCCCATTTTTATTCAAAGTGATACTCCATTCAATTTTAAGTGATTTTCTCGTGGTAAATCCTTGGTAAAATTTCACCATATTGGAGTTATTAATCATTTTAGGAATTTCACAAACAAGTAGAAAAGTAGATGGCATTGAAAAATGCAAAGTCGAAAAGCTTTTATTTTACATTTCCAAGTAAGCAAATGTCAGAGGTTTCAAAGTTATCACTGAATTGTCATAATTGTTAATGTTAATTGTTTAAATTGCGAGAATTGATTACAAGAATGAAGACTTAAACAGAGATAGATATACACCGAAATCAATGGTATATAAAATTTTGAAGAAAGATGAGATGTTTCCATATTCCATAAACCTTGTTCAGAATTTGACCTGTGGATTTATATCGAATATTGAATTTCTGCGAAGGTGTTGATGGGCTTTTTCTAGATAATTTTATTTGGTCAAAATTTACCAAAATGATATCTTCAATAAATACAAACTTCATTGGCAGGATGAAAATCCACATTTTCAAGATATTTGGAGTTTCAATATGTATTGTGCAATTCAAAACTATTGATTTATCTTTGTATTTTCATGTCAAAGACAATACGAAAGGTACATCGATATTTTACAAAATGCCCCTAGACGAAAGGCCTTTTTGTCGGAACAAATTTCTGAGAGAACCCATGAAGCGTTCATAATTGTCCTGAACAAAACGGAAATAGTTTTGAGCATGAGTTGTAATATTTAATTTCATAAAAAATGTTGTTCCTTTTACAAAGTTGCTGATTTTGTTTGGAAATAACCTATCGTTATGTTATTCCATGTTATTTTCATTTCGATGAAAAAAACAATGAAAAGACCTTGTTATATTTCAAGAATTTTTTGTGAATTTCACAAAATGACTGATAAGATTAAGATTTCCCCAAAAATATTTGAAACATTCAACAAGTCTTCATGGGTTCAACCAATTCTTGTCATTTCAGCAATTATTTTAAACAATTAATTTCAACAAATGTAATATTGAGGCTTTCCGATGGGCAATTACTTTTTTGTGAAAGTGTAATGATCTCAATTGATACCATTCGGTACTAGAGATGGGGTATATGTCACAAATGGAATTACATAATCGAGATACAGAAAATCTCTGAATCCACTTCATATTCAAAATTTTGACTTCAAAGTGTTGATAAATGTATATTTGCTAAATTTATTGATGAATAAATGCACTTTTGAAACGAATATAAGCAAAGTTCACTATCAAGAAGTATAAGTGAAACTCATCAATTTTCTCGATAAACTTGTATTATTATAAATCGGGTGTTCCCAGGAAAACACCTCAAGTTATAGCTCTTACAATTATTGATTGATTACAATGAAACAAAAACCGAATTGCATCTTGAGTGGTATTCTAACAGCCTGAAACATTTTCACTGGTCTGTCACTTCAGGAAATACCAGAAGTTGACCTTCACTTGGACTATTAAATGGTAACCCCGTATTATATTTTTTTGATTACTTATTCAATTTTGGGTACCTTCTGCGAAGAAAGTCTCACTCAAAACGTCGTCTCTTCCAAGAATAAAGAAATTATCGAAAAATTTCACGTTTCTAATTCATCGATGTAATTAGTAGAACGAGCGACTGATTGAGATTGTGATAAAGTTTTTCTGTACTAGAAATTGTTTTGGTCATTTGTTAGTTTGGATAACTCACTCTCTGACAAAGAGACTGCGTGGCTTATTGTATAAGTTTAAATATTTCTAAGGACAAATGGACACCAAACATTTGAAAATTGTGTATTATGCCTTAGTCCAGTCACTTTTGTCATATGGAAATATTGGTTGGGGAGCTACTTACGAACATCATCTGCGGAAGCTTGAAATTGTCCAGAAATGAATTCTCAAAATTATCCATGGAAAGAAGAGGACAACGATTGTTCACTTCATCTAACATCCTTAGCGTACGACAACTTTATTACATAAAAGTAGTCGAATATGTGTACAGGAAAAAAATCACCATTCATCCGATAGATCACACATACCCGACGAGAATTAGGGATGAGGGATACAAGACGCTGCGCACAGAAAAAAGAATAGGACAGAGAAATAGTGCATATTTGGCACCCAAGTTTTATTCACAATTGCCTAAACACTTACGAGACATTAAACGATACCAGGTATTCAAAAAGGAAGTAACAGTTTGGACTCTTAGCACTGGTCGAGAATATTTCGAAAAACTAGTGAACCAAGTATCAAACTGTGAAAGTGTTATAAAAAAAATAAAAAACCTTGATATGAGTGAAAATTAACCCGAATTGCGTATTCGAAACTAAAAACTCTATTACGACTCTTCTGGAATGTTTTCTCGAATGTTACTTAATCCTGATTGTGACTTTTTCCTGATTGCGACTTCTTTCTGATTGTGACTTTTCCTGATAGAGACATTTTTTTTCACCCGGACGTGACAGAAGTGGAACTGATTGATTGTTAACATTGAAGTGACAATTTTGCAGCCATTTAAATGAATTGCTTAATTTAGTTATAGTATTCGAAACTACTCGGGCATTGAAGAGTATATTTTGAGTTTAATAGGAGCGTACAAGCAAACACCCATTTTGAGTGTCTAATCTATTCTATCTATTGTTTATTTAGCATTATAAGTATGTAGGCACGAAATGTTATGTAATTATTTTCACACAGAACATTCTGGTTATGCAAATAAACTATATTATTATTATTTATTATCGTGGACTTGTGCACTATCTCAGCTGTTAGCTGGATATGTTTTACCTTTCCCAGATTCAGCAATCAAAGGGAATAGGCTCGATAACAATATACTTGACATAAATTTCCTAACTATCCTACATGTATTAAGAATTACAGCTTTTTGCATTTCTATATAGGCATTCTTATGCAATTCTAATTTCTTAAGGCTATCATGCGAAGTTTTTGGTATTAACCCAGTGGAGGATACGATGACAGGAACAATATCTATTTTCTCGAGGTTATTATTATTATTATTATTATTATTTCGTATGTTGGGTAAATAAAGACTCAAAAGGTGTAACAGAAGATTTCAATAAATCGTGAAGTAATATGGTGGCGGAATACCATTGAAAATTACAGAGCAATCTTCATAGAATTATAATGGAAGATATTCGAAATTGATAACAAAAAATTATGACAGATAACCTACCCGCATATTCTTGTTATGTTTTCGTTTTGAAACTGCTTCACGGAGAATTAAGTATGGAAGACGAGAATCAAGTGAATACAGACATGATACGAGCCTATTTTCAATCTAACAGAAATAGAGTTCTAGCATTTCGACTCTATAGGGAACAATTTCCAGATCGTGATGAAACAAAGCGCCGAAAGTTCTGCATACTCGAAAAAACTTACGCAAATCATGCTCATTTAAAAAACCGAAAACTCTCATAAGGGATTTTAATGAAGAAACGGAATTTTATTTCTTGTTGAGTGTAGAATCGAACCCAAAAACACCTATTCGACAAATTTGTGCAGAAACTAGGACGTTATATCTGTTTTACGCAAAAATAAATACTAGCCATATATGTCTCAAAAAGCTCTTGAACAACATAGCAGTATTAGATGCATCAAGTTCATGAATTTTTTTACTGGTGGAAGGTAAATGCATACCATCTTAATAGATTATTTTTTCAGAACCATCATTTGGTCTGATGAGTGTACTTTTCATAACAATTTTCATTTCAATAGAAATAATTTCAGACATTGAAGCCAGCAGAATCCATCCGTATAACATAATGAAAAATAATTTTCAGCGTAGATTCGGTGTGAACGTCTGGTGCGCCTTTTATTCAAATGGCTCGATTTCAAGATTTCCGCGATGATCTTTCTCCGGAAATACGAAGCCAAATCTACTTCCAACAAGATGGTGCTGCTTCTCACAACGCACCTTTGAATGTGAACTGGCTGAATAATAATTTTGGTGATCAACGGATAGAGACAAATTGTCACCTTGCTCCCCCAGATTTTTGGCTCTGGAGTTACCTACAGCATCGACTTTACCGGACTCCACCAGAAAATTTGGATGTATTGAGGGAAAGAATAAGAACCGCCTGTCTGTCTCAAAATTCCTCCAGAACCGTTCTGAATAAAATACTATATTCAGGAGATGCCAATTGAGTATTCAACAGCATCAACAACTATGAATATTTTTCATAAAAGTTCAGTGTCTCTCCTTTTAATTTTTTTGGAGTATGATAGACTTGCAGTGCTCTCGTCAATCGCGATCTGGAAATTGTTCCTGATAGAGTCGAAATGCTCAGGCACTGTTTCTGTTAGATTGAAAATAAACTTACATCATATCTGTATTCACTTAATTTTCGTTTTCCTTACGTTCCTAATCTATAATAATTTCTCGTTAATAATTACGAATGTCATCCATTATAATTCTATGTAGATTGCTCTGTTATTTTAATGGTATTCCGCCATACAGCTTACTTCACGATTCTTCAGAAGCTTCTGCTGTTTTGAGTCTTTTTTTTGCCCAAAATATAAAATAATGTGAGTTAACAGTTTTTAGGTCAGAAAAATGTTAACACGTTTCACATTTTTGCCCATTCTATGAATTACATCGATGAATTGGAAATGCGAATTTCTAGTTAACGTGAAGGTCAACTTGCGACAGTTCCTGAAGTGATAGACTAATGAAAATATTTCAGGCTGTTAGAATATCATTCGAGATGCATTGTGCCATTGAAATCGATCAACAATTGTAGGAGTTATACCTTGGAGCGTTTTTCACAAGATACTTGATATTATTGATATCAACACTTTCTGTTGATTATATGGACCAATTATGTTTTAATTAATTTGAAAAATGGACTGACGTCTATTTTGAATAATCAAGTAAATATCATCTACTAAGTATACATTAAAATAATTTGTGATTATAGACCTACTCTATTATGAAAGATATTGCAAAGTAATAAAGCTTTATAACCATCAGTGTTTTCAATTTTTCATTGCATAGACAATCTTTGGTAATTTTTATAAAGCATATTTTATGTTAAGGTACATGCGCTTCCTAATTAGCTACAGGCTAGAAAAAGTGAAATATTAGAATATATATGATTTCATCAGATATCAAGGAATAACATGAATGAATAATTTAACTTAATAAAAATTTTATGAATGAATGATCCAACCCTCTTTTTTATATTTTGCTTCCAAGCTTTTTTTGAGGACAAAGGTAAAAAGCTCCACTTCCACTCAATTCTTACCATTTTTGAAAATGTTCTGCATGCCACATTGCCAGTGTTGATGTATCTACATTACTAGTGATCCCGAATATGCACCACCTAATTTCTGCTTGTTTGACAGTTTCTCAAAATATATACATATGTATTTTACTTTGACAAGAAGGAATCGTGAATGGAGGAATGCCAGAGTTAACCTCATCCTATTAATACAATGGGATGAAATGGGATGTTAGTGAATATTTGTTTATCATGCGAGAACAGAATAAAATACATATGTCTTCTCATACTCGACAACTGAATTTCTATAAATCTAAGCTTTGTACGATAATTTCAAGGTATGTCATAATCACAGTTTTGTTTCAAAATATATAAAAATATTGATTCTAATTTTCTAAATCACTAGCATCTATGTCAGATTCTATTTGATCAGAATCTAAATTATCACGAATTTTGTTGGACAGAGCAGGAAAAACGTCATTGACCACCAGGGATTGGCCTGAATAACTGTAAAATTAAAAAAAACTAACTAAAGAGCAGATAGATAAAAATTAAGCATTATGGTGATGTTGATTGCTTTTCAATATGTTATTCCCCAATCTTGAATAGAAATGTAAAATTACTCACCTAGACTGGAAGGTTTGTGTCAGTTCATGCTTTAATTCACCTTTTGGATTTATTGTGAATATTCTAACGATTGGTATTCCTACAGCTCTGTAAGCCCAAACGTCCTGAAAAATAATTTCAATAATTCGTATCTGTGTCTGACAAATTCATTATATTGCAACTTCTCAACAAAACTACATACATTAATTCTATTTCCATAGCCAGCATAGAAAGGATTAGAATCGGGTGGAAAAAGAGCTTTGATATCGCTCATGCACTGAATCTTGAACTGTTCAGGTTTCTTTTCTATAACCTCTCTATGAAATGCTGAGATTAAAGATGTTGGGTTCAGCAGGACTGGACCATCTGGCATGGTCAAATCTCCTTGTTTAATAGATTTTAAATATTCCCTGGTTGTACGAGCTTGACCTATGGCTCGAGCACTAAGGTACAGTAGTTTGTAGCCATTATCTGCGATTTTATTGAATAGTTGAGCTACTCCAGATTGAGCCCAGTCTTTGCCTATTACAGGCAAGATGTGACCCAGAACATCGGATCTGAGGAAAAATTCTAATTAGTATTTTGAGTAACTAAAATTTATTTATTTATTTATTTATTGATACAAGCTCAACAGGTTTACTCCCAATTACAGAGCCGAATATATATATATATAGTATAGACTAATTTGCTCAAACCTAAAAACAGATTTAAAAAAAAAAAACTTTCAAAAACAATAATGACATCAAACGCATTGATAATGTAAACTCAAATAATAGAAATTACACCAAACAATCAAAACAATTTGAGTGCGTGAACTAAGTTTTGCTAATAGGTTTCTTTTGAATGTATCTTGAGAATGACTGATATGAAATAATCGATTGAAGAGGCCATCCGTAACAGCTCCAACGACATAAAAGTGGCATTGCCTCTGCCAGCGAGCCTGGGTACCAAAACATCAGTCTGTCAAGCAGACACGAACAACAGATGGAGTTATTCAGATGTCCATACAAAAACATGCTGCACAAATATTTCCTTCTAATTTGAAGCTGCAACACAGAAAAACGATCGGTTAACAGAAAACCTGGCATTCCTAGGATAGGATATACTCCATTTTGTTTGTATGCCAGGTACCTTAGGAAGGTTCTCTGGACGCTTTCCAATGCAATTTTATATTTCACATAGAATGGATCCCAGATAACACAGGCATATTCCAATCTAGACCGAACGAAAGCGAAATACAGAACCCTGAGAACAGCAGTGTTCCGGAAGCTCTTGGAATTCCTCAGAATAAAACCCAACATTTTTCTCGCAGAACAACAGCACCTATATGGTCTCGGAACGACCATTTCGAGTCGAGAAGCACCCCGAGATCACGAGAACAGAAAACACGTTCAAACCGTGAGCCCGCCACCGAATAAGGAAAGAAATGTGGCGATTGTTTGCGCGTAATCGACATGTACTTGCACTTAGAGACGTTCAAAGGCAGTTTGTTTTCTAAACACCACTGATGTATCATCAGCAACTCTCCTTGAAGACTCTGGCAGTCCTCATTCGATCTTATTTCTGTGTAAATCTTGAGATCGTCCGCAAAGGCTACGCCCCTAACGTTTAGCCTCTCAAGTAAGTCATTTACGAAAATTGTGAACAGAAGCGGTCCCAAAACAGACCCCTGAGGAACTCCCGAATGGGCTCCAAAATCCTGGGATCTGAATCCATTGTACATAACATATTGCTTTCGATCACTCAAATATGAATAGAAAAACCTGAGAAGGCTCAGAGGGAACCCTATCTCCTTCATTCTTTTTATTTGAGCAACATGGTTCATGCGATCAAAGGCCTTAGAGAAATCCGTGAAGACCGTGTCAACCTGGCCACCCCGGTTCATAACCTCAGTTACGTATTCCGAAAAGCATGCAAGATTCGTTACAGTTGATCTACCGACCCTAAAACCATGTTGCCGGTCCGAAATCGATTGGCTCAGCTGGAATGCTAAAGATGAAACATGAAAACGGATATCCAAGAATCAATTATCGTTTCACTTATATAATGAGTTGAACTCGAAATTGGACGTAGTTATGCATAAACATACCAACCCACAATCATACCAAAACTGAGTTGGTAACAAAAACAAACTTTCTGTTACCTATTCTTCAAATTGCAGAAACCAGAAACAAAATAAGAATTTCCACATAACCTCGAAATATTAACGTGTACTTAGTGGTTTCCTTAGTGTGTTTCTGAAGTTTTTTCAAGATGTATCAAAACAGGAGCCAGCGAATGTTCGAAAACTTGAGGAAAGCTGAAGAGCAAAAGAACCGAAAAGGTAAGTATATTTTGAAGTATTATACTTATATTTTTTTGCAAGTCTGGTTCCTGTGATGTATTGATACTTTACCAGAGTTATCGATAATAGAGTTCAACATTTAAGTATTTTTCAGTATATCGGTTACTCTTCTTTATCGATTTTTAACTTCCTGCTTAAGTACCTACGTGTTCGATACCTTTGCTCCGAATCTTTTCTTTATGATCAAGTTCAATATTGGATGCAGTTTCGAGCATAAATTTGATACAGTAAACTTCTTCCAAATAAACATGAACTTTTACCTATTGTTTCAGAATGTGAGGAGGAACAAGAAAGATTTGTGACAAATATCGTACAACATCCCGAGAGTATCACCACCAAAGAAAATTCACGCGATGGAAATATACCAGAATGTTTAATTCTCGGTTTAATTGAACCTGATATTTCAAATACTGAAAACATTGAAAAATAATGTGTGGATAATACAGAGCCTCCCATAAATGAAAGCACTTTGAATAGATTTGCAGTTTCCTGCCCTAGTACTAGTCAACCAGTTCCTGCAGAAGAAAACTTGAGCCAGGAAAACGATATTTCAGAGTCGGAAGATGATGACGACTCTGTCAAAGATCTCAACTATGAAAGCGAAAATGAAAGCTCTACCTCTGATGACAATGATCTGACCGTACCTCAACATATTCTTCGTGAAAATGATAATGATATAATTCCTGATGAAAATGAACAGACCAAAACGAGACCAAAAAGAGACAGAAAAAGAAAGTATGCAGAACGAAACAGGAGCGAGAAAAAGCTTAAAAGAAACGGTAATGAAGCATACTTTACAAAGGAAAAAAAATTGAACCCAAAATATTTCTTTGATTGCAAATGCACCTTGAAATGTACTGAGGATGTTTTTCGGGAGATTCGCAAGAATGAGTTCGAGAGATTTTTGTGCAACTCATTTAGAAAATGCCCAGAAGTTAAGAAGGCAAGATTTCCAACTAGCGAAAGAGAGTGAAAATCTTGAATGCCTCACGTTTGACTTGGAGAAAACATTACCTTTGCCAAGGATCCCAACGAACATCGTTTTTTTCAAGCGCCAACTTTGGATGTACAATGCCGGTGTTCACAGCGGAAAGGAAGACATAGGGTACTGTTATGTCTGGGCTGAGGGAGTTGCAGGAAGAAGAGCCCAGGAAGTAGGGTTCTGCCTTCTCAAACACATACAAACCAAACTTTCACCAAATGTTCGCCACCTTATTTTGTGGAGTGATTCTTGCGGGGGACAGATCAGAAACATAAAGCTGACCCTCATGTTGAAATCTATACTGGAGTTCTGTCAACTTAAGCGATATCACTCTAAAATTTCTGTATTCAGGACATAGTTTCTTACCTAACGATGCAGATTTTGGTGACATAGAGTCAGCTTTGAAACACTAGCAAAGACTGTACCTACCTTCGGAGTGTATACAAAATATGAGAACTTGTCAAAGAAAAAAAAAATTAGTGTTCAGAATATCGAAAAGAAGATCGTCAATAGAAAATCGTCAGTGGATAACAAAAAAATCAATTGGCTCAAAATAAGATCCATACGAATCGAAAAAGACAAACCATTTCTTCTTATAGTGCAACAAAATTCATTTGACTCACTTGAAGATATAATCGATCTTCGGAAGGAAACGAGACAGAAGTCTCCCGAAGAAGATGGTACTATATTTTTGGATCTGAATTCTTTATGGCCTAATGGAAAACCTATTTCTGAAGCCAAAATCAAGAACCTTAACGAAATGATGCACCTAATTCCATCAGCTTGTCAAATGTTTTACAAAAATTTGAAAAGTGATGCCAATATTGAAGAAGATGTTCATGGTTTTAATGTCAATTCACTTGATTTCGAAGTTGAATAAGTATTGTAGATATTTTGAACAATTTTCTGAATAAAATAATACCTTTTTTTGAAATTCATTTCACGGCTATGTCTATTTCAAATACTTTTCAATTTTGCATGAAACAGCCAACCCACAAATTTTTTGCTTATTTCTCAATGAAATATAAATTAAAAACAATAACATTGAATTATACATAAATTAACACACTTACAAAAAATATCTTGTTCGCATGATTATTTTGCTAAATATCACTATCTAAAAGTCAACAGAAACTTTAACTTCAATTATCTCGGTTTCATGTCTTAGCTTTCTGCATAACTACGTCCAGTTACTCATTGAAAATTAATCTTATTGATATTTCTATATTTTCATTTTAGTTGCTTATGCATTATGTTTTACTACCATTAGAAATGAAACATATTTTTAGCGATTTTGTATTGCTTAAACTTGAACAGATGTATATAAATTAACAGAGTGGATCTTTGTATTTGTTTTTGAAGGCAAATAATTGATATACTTTGCAACGAGAGCATACGTACAAGAACACAAATATTTATTTGTTTTTCAATGATTTTCTACAAATAAATATTTCATTTGAAGAGGCATCATTTATAATTATCTCACTATCGAAGAAATTTGTGCAGGTGAAAATCTAAATTTTAACTGTCCTTATTAAAAAATATATATTTACTATTAATTTCAGCTTGCTCTACGACTATATCAATTATATATTTTCTAGTAAATATTTTCAACCCATAACTAAAATTTGATTCAATTAATATAAACAAGGTTTTCTAAATTGTTGATTAGTGTTACATAAACATCTTATTTTGATAAAAATTGAATTAGGATATTTATATGCCAATATCTCAATCAGAGTCGAACGAAGATTAAAAGCAGAAATACATTTTGTTAAAAAAGTACCAGGAATTGATTATTTAAAAAAATCTGCTTAAAACGATTGCCAAAATTTTTGTTGTTGCCAAGTTGGTGCAACTGTTTTTTATACTAAATGGAATTTCGTTTGCCGAATCGCTGAAAATGTTACAGAAGCTTAAGGTGAATCGACTTATCAAAAACACGTGCATATGAGAAGTACAGTGCATTCAACAGCGACCGAGAGGTGGTGAAAGATTTGCCTCGTTCTGGTCGGTCATTAACATTTTCAACTGAAGTTAAGATCGATAAAGTGAAGCAAATGGTAAAATCGTCACTCAATTTTGAGAGAGATAGACAATGAACTTTCTGTGTCTCACGAATCAATTTGTACCATTTTAAACGACTGTTTGGGCATGAAACGCGTTGCCGCTGACTAGTTCCAAAAGAACTGAATTTTCTTCAAAAATTGAATAGCGACGCTGAAGACATCCTAGAACGAGCCAATTCCGACCCCACATTCATTAAACGCATTGTAACTGGTGATGCGACATATGGTTTATAAGTTTGACATGCGAACTAGTCAATAAGCTTCGGAACGACGCCTTCCAACTTAACGGAAACCTGAAAAACAACGTCAAAGTCGATCAAAATTCAAGGTAATGTTGACTCTTTTCTTTGATTATTGCGGTGTTGTGCACTCGGAATTTTTGCCAGAAGGTCAGACGGCGAGCGTTATGCGGCGTTTGAGAGAGCAAATTCGTCGAAAAAGGCCAGATTTGTGGAAAGAAAACACCACGATAATGCACCATTTCACAAGGCTATTATTGTGAATGAGCAAAAATTCAACAAATACTATCGAACAACCACCGTATTCTTCTGATATGGTTCCGGCCGACTTTTTTCTTTTTCCTAAACTCCTAAAATTCGAGGTACGAATAGATCGATAGAAGACATAAAAGAGAATTCTCGGCGAGAACTGAAGTCAATTCCGGAAAAAGCGTTAGAAAAATGTTTTGATTGGATTATTCGTTGGCGTAAATGTATTACTTCGGAAGGGCCTGCTATGAAGGCGATACATGAAAATTAAATATATTGTATTTCATTGACAAATTTCCGGTATTTTGATAGAATGTACTTTGAAAATTAAGCACATTATGGTTAATAGAGCCATTAGCTATGAAATTAGCAGTAAGTCAGACTTGAAACTGTCAAATTTTCATTTGCGATTAACTTACTTTGTAATGGTGCCATCAATGTCAGAAATAACAATCTGATCATCCCATTTCCATTTATACAAGTTACATCTACACCGAGTTGTACCTTGATAAGCAGTAGTAACACTGAATTCTATATCATTCACACCATCATTCAAATTCAACTCAACCTGTAATCAAATTAAGAAATATTTATTGAGTGAAATTAATAAATATGCAGGTTAAAACTTACGATTTGTTTTGAACTTAATCGTAGAGTTTTTCTATACTTGTCAGAAGAAGATAGTTTAGGAGATTGACTTCCACTAATGTTTTCTTTAGTTGATTTGAAACTGAGATCTGTTTTTTTAGCTGCAATGAGAAAGTAATATATAAAGATAAAAAATTTGAGTATAAATTATATTAACTATTTAACAGTTTAAACAGGAAGTAAATAGCACTTCAGTGCTAATATGAAATGATTAGAACTCAAAGGTGGATGACACGGTTAAGCAGGAATAAGCTAATGTTTTATTCTGGCAAGAAGCAATACAGCAGCTTGACACACAAATAAACTGAAACTCAATAACTAATATACATATATTGAACGAATGACTTACAGTCTTCTGGAGTAATTGACTCTTTCTCCTTTTCTTTTTGTTTAATACTCTCTTTTTCTTTAGCCTCTTCTGCTAAAGATTCATCTTTGGCATCCATCATCTTTGGTTCCAAACTCTCTACGACCGGTGTCGCTTCTCGTGAAGATCTACTGCGTCTCCAACTCCACCAAGAATACTGTCTCTCCTGCTGTTTAATCTGACTCTTATCTTGAATTCCTTTTCTGGAAGTCGGCATGTGAACACTGCACAAATGTTCGATAGAAGACTGAAACAAAGCACCTTATCTTAATTTCTTTATTATTTCATCTTTACTCTCTGACTAGATCATTTTTCATTTTCACGCAATGGTAGTCATTTCCACAAAGAATCATCCTCATCCTTATGGAGATAATTTTATTCTTTTAAAGATTTATGATGATGGATGAAACATTTTCATCTGTAGAAAAGTAATAGGAATAAGAGAAAGTACAAGAGAATTGGAAATATAATGACCTACAACGATTGCAAATTCAGATGTCATTATTTATGTACTTCAATGCATGACCCATAAAAATTTCTGAAATGTTCCACAACCAAAGTAAGATATCGAATCAACAGTATAATTACATAACGGAAGTATAATAGAAAATTGGTCTAGCTAGAAAGAAGAAAACAAGACTAAGAGAATAGAGAAGAAATGTAGAAGCAGAAGTAGCAACCAGAGAAATGGCTGAATAAGAAGCGATAGAAAAACTACTGTGAATGTCAAATCAGCCGCAATTTATAAAACCTGAAAGATCGTCAACGCATCTAACCCCACACAAGTAGAAACGATGGACTATTATGAAGTTTGGATCATCATTGCTTTGACAGGTAATATATAGTAAAGGTGTATAAAATAGCAACTTAAAATCGTCGAAGTATAACGTGCAATTTTTTTACATTCTTTTAGATAATATTAAAAATCACGACGTCCATTGCTAGACATCTGTATTCCAAAACCTAATCAGACGAATAAAGGGTAGCTATAGGTGAGCGAATTGTGAATACAGTCTTTCGCAATCTTTGGTGTGCATCTTAAATTTACTCTGTATGTGTAGTTATATACGCTATCCATTGCAATACAATTGTATTCTAAAACATAACTCGACAATCTTAAAAGGTGAACACTTGTCTAGTGAAACAGTGAATAGGTCTTTTGCTTTCTTTGGTGTATATCTTTACTCTGTAGATGTCAAGTTATATATGTATGTATTCGTTTCAAGAGCTTACGCTGTTCAAAAAATAGATATAATCCAGTTTTCATGATGTATCATTATGAGAGACATATTTGTTTTTCGTAGTTTATGTATACAAACCATTGAAAGCATAGTTAGTGAATTTCCCATGATTTTTCGCTATACAATAGCTTCTTTGCTAGTATTGCACGAATAAAAACAAATTACAAAGTAAAAAAACTACTAACAAGAAAAAATTGGATGAATAACATTTGTTGAAATTTTGACTCTTCTGAGTATCAAGTTGATTACATAACTTTTCTTCTGTCACAGCAAGATCTACCTCACTGATCGACACTGGTCTACACAATTATTATATAAACAAACTTGAATAAAAGAAAGTGAGTGAGGTCCAACTAAATATTACTGAGATTTTTGAAATTTATATGAACCGATAAATTTGTTCAGAAAATTTTAAACAATGGTCTTAGTCATCTGCATAATTGTTGTAGAGATTTTCATTTATAAGTTTAATTCGTTATCCAACTTAGACAAATATTAATATCCTGAATATGTTCAATGGTAATTTAAGTGATTAATTATCAAGAAATACACCTTCATTTTGATTCGAATTTAAAAAAAATAATTTTCTTCAATAGGTTTATAGATAATCAAAACAATTGATTCCTTGAAAAGAAATATTGCTTAAATTTTAGTATTGTGTTAGTCATTAATCAAAGTATAAAAGTGATGTTTCGAATTTTATTGATCTTGTCAGGGTTCGATGTTTGATTATTTTATATTTGATTCAATATCTAAGGGATAAAATGAAAATGATAGTTTTAGAGGGCAACCTTTCTGGACTGAGACTAAGATAAGATTTATTTATCAGATACTTCATCACTAAAATTGTTCAGTTAATTAAATTTCTCTTCAAAAACATTTGCATTGATAAATTTGCACTGGATATTGTTTTTTTATCATAAGCTTGAACTTTCAGTTCAGTTCTTTAATGGATATAAAATGAAAATAGTTCATACCTGGGGAAGAGGTCTATGATAAATCATTAGACTCGCTATCAACGGTGCTGCAACTTTCCAATTGAAGTACTTGTCCTTAATTCTAACCACCAAATTTTCAGATTCTAAAAGCCTTGGATTATTACACAGATCACTAAACGAGATGACATGCTCCAAAAATCTGTCAGGATTAGGTTCCGGCTCCCAACCACAAGATGAGATGGAAATGTCATTAATATATGTCTGGGCACTGTAATTAACATTGGTTAGACAATTATTTCCAACTGTAAGCACCGATAAAACTTACAGCTTGTGTTGTTCGTCAAAGTCAGAGTCTACGGATTTGGATTCTTCTGCACTGTTGGGGCTCTGCGCCAATGACGGTCCATTCCCTGATTCACAATCCATGTCGCCATCTGAATTTTATATTTACGACAACATTACGACACATGACCGAACAACGTACATTCACTACTCTAATAAGGCATTCTAGGAAATTATTTTGAGAATTTAACAATGAAGTAGAACTCAATTCTCAGAAAAATTGAAAAAAGTATAGAATAATAACTATCTTCTGAAATGGATAATTACACTTGAAAAAATTTATTCTGAATAATTTGGCATTGCAAACAAATAATAAATATAAATCTTTTATATGACAAAGTATCATAAATCACAGTAATTTGAGAAAGTTGAGATATATCCATTTCAAATGACATACGTTTATTTCATATCGAAACAATCTATTCATTAAAGAGATACAAGAAAATCAAAATCTATTAATTGGATTAATTGAAGTAAGATATTCTTGAACAAGTAGACATTCCACGCAATCACTTTCATTCAAGGTTGTAAATATTTTTATCCCCCTTTTTACACTAAATCAAGAAGAAAACATATAATATTTTTACTCACCATGGGTTTTCCTGGTTGCAGGAAAATATAATCCTGCTGTTTGGGGATCCAAATTACCAGAGCTAATATCGGACAAATACACCCCTTCAGGATGCCTATTTTGAGAAGCATGCTTGGTTTTCATGAATGAGAACATGCTCGATATCATTGACATCTTTTGTTCTTCTTCAGTTCGGTCTCTCATTTCCATTTCCATGGTTTGATTTTGGGGAAATCCTCCCCATTCCCAACTTTGGCCATTGGCTGTTCCCTCTTCTAAATATAAAATTATATTACACGCATGACAATTAAAGCACAAGTATTTTAAGCGACTAAGCTGCCAAAAGCCGATTCATGTGACTTGATGATAGTTGGTGAAAATTGATTTTTAATATTTTTTGCGGATCTATTTTCAGAAAGTTAGTGCTTGTTCTCTCGAATTTGGCTACAAAATTTAAATAAATATATATATTATGCTATTCGTTCCTAGTTTAGACTCATGGGATGTGTAAGGTTAGATTTCATATCTACCTTATACCAAAATGCCAATTTAAGTATGAGGAGTGTTTCAACGTAAATAGGACTTTTTCAGATTAATGGCAATTTTTTTTTTATATATATATATATATATATATATATATATATATATATATATATATATATATATATATATATATATATATATATACTTTGGAATGCAGATAAAGTCAATCAAGAATGTGTAAGTTTAGGTTGCATATAATATGCAAATATCATCGATTCTGTATATTGTATTTATTGTATTTATTTGGAAATTTTTATTCACCATCCCATTAGTTTTAGCTAAGTCTCTATTTGTCAAGCCAATATTTGAAATTGTGTTCTATCGCAAAAAGTGAATGAATCTAGTTTCACCTGGGTGCACTTGGAATTACCTAAGTTCCTTGAGTAAAGCCCAGAATGTCAATAAAAGCAACAGGGATTCGTAGTTTACCCGAATAAATCCAGATTTACTCAATGCAAGCTGGGTATTTTTCTTCATTAGGTTGATGAATAAAAAACTAAGTTTGATGTTAAATTTGCAATATGTGTTATAGTAGAACCAAAATCTTTATTGGGCAAACTACCATAGACATAGATATGTGATTGTCACCAGTATCAGGGTATATATGATCGAGGAGAAATGGCTAACTTTGGTCCACCTACAGAAATGCCTGCTGGCCATCATTGCCAGCTTCTTCGAGGAGTTGAAATGGCTGAAAAGTTAGCTATCTGACGGAAAGAAAGGAGGCTAACAAAGGTCTACGTGGGGCTTAGCTGCAACGGTTATGCCGTTTGATACTTATACATACCTAGCCATGACCTTCTGAAAGCATTGCTGATTTGTGTAGGTTTTGTCACAGAATGGATCTAAAATAATGCAACATTTAACATTACTCAGCCAGCGTTTGGAAAATCTAGGTTTATTCGGGGAAATACATATTACTTTTGGTGATTTTTCTTAGATAATTCTATGCCTACCCGGGTTTATTTAGTATTACCCACTCCTCTAAATTGACCTAAACATCTGATTGAAAAACAGAAACTTCATTATACTAGCAAAGTGTTCCTGAAGCACTTGAAATATATAAAAACAACATGAAATTGACAAATTTAACAATGAAGAATATTCTTCGATGAAACGAAATTAACATTGAAGTTATAATAAATGAATAACCATTAAAAATGCATGAGTTTCAAACATTTGTTTGTTTGTTTGTTTTCATTGCTATGTTCATTTGGTCTGATAAAACCTGTTAAAATGTTATTTTAAATAAATCAGATTCTGCTGCAATACCAAAATGATTATCCTCATAACTCGATATAAATTGGCAAATCATTTGGTAGTTGGAATGATAATAACATGCCCTTATCATAATTTGTTTTGACGAGATATAGGATGAATTTATACTAAGAGAGATCATATGACACAGAACAAGATTTGTAAGTTATCGATTTTTGTTGCAATAGAGGATATTCGAATATAGAGTTTCTCAAATCATTATCTTTACTTACATTAACTGAAAAATCGCTTCCAAATAATTTTGAATTTTGACTAATTAATATGAAAAATACTGGAACTAAACAGAATTAAATTCTCCCAATATCTATCATATGATTTATGAATATGTTTAATTCAACCTGTATGGTATAATAATACCAAACTCACAAAATTTTGATCCACAAATAGAATGTTATTAGTTACTCACAATTTGCAAGATAATAGATAAGATATTGCCAACTCTCATTTAGAACGATGGGTATAAATCTGATAAATATTTCTACAACTTTATTCGGTAGGAAAAAGGTAAATGATCTTGAAGAAGTAAAGATATCAAAATATCAAGTTCAAGAGCATTACTGTGTTACTTGTAAACTAATAAGAGTATTACGATACGTGATAGAATTATAATTCCAATCATAGCAATAGCAAAATGATATGAATACATCAGACAGAAATTCCTTTCACATGAAGGTTGAGGATAGAATGATTTGTCCATGAATTCATAATATGCCGATTTTTTCAACTATCAAGCTAGATCATGCAACAATAGATGATGAGAAATTTATGACAAGAAACCGTTGACTTCAACTGTCATAAATACAGAATAAGACTGTATTGTTTATCGGGAGATCCATTAAACATGAATGATATCGCTGATGGCTTTATTTTATGGAAATCCATTTTGATATAAATAAAATGACACTTTTGTCTGATTTGTATATTTGTATGTATTGTATATTTTCAATATACACGACTGGTTTCGACAGTTACGTCATTTTCAAGTGTCTAGAGTTAACAGTTGTGAAAAAGAATGTGCTAATGCTAACTAGAGCTATTTTAAATGTTGAGTAGTGGGGATTGGTTCAATTCTAGTTGACTATTGAGAGTGGTGAATTTTGGGTTTTCACAATGTTTGTTGATTTCTAAACTTTCCAACAGATTCATTGTCATCTCTCTATTGCATTGGTCGAGAATTTTGAAATTATCTAATGTGATTATGTGATTTGTAGATCTAATATGTTCAAACACTTTGGATTTCTTGTCTCAATAGAGATGTTCTTTGAATATAGATTCAAAATTTCGCCTTCTTAGCCCTAGGTACGCTGTTGGGCATTCATTACATTCAATTCTGTATATTCTAAAATGTTTGAATTTATTAGTTTTTTGTTTGGCGTTGAATAGTAATTGTCTAGTGTTGGTACTACTGGAGAAGGAGTTTCTTAAACTAAATTTGGAAAGAAAGAATTGCTGATGTTATTAAAGAGGGGTGTCAATGTAAGTTAGACATGCGTGTTTATTTTCGCGTTTTTCTATATTGGAATATAATAAATGAGAAATTTGTTTTTGTTCTTTGCGTTCAATAATACTGTTTATGTGGAGACTGGAATATTATTATTTGATGCAATTTTCTTAATGATATTGATTGTCGTATTAAAGTTTGTTATGAATAGAGGTATGGAAACGGTTGCATTAATCATTGAATTATAAGCGGCTAATTTATGTGAATGTGGGTAAACCAACCCATTGGGATTGTTCAGGATTTAAATGGTTCTTTCCATGTTGTGAGTGAGATTATTATTGAGTTATATATATATATATATATATATACTCACAACATGGAAAGAACCATTTACAAACTGAACAATCCCAATGGGTTGGTTATTTTTACATTTCACATAAATAGCCGCTTATATATATATATATATATATATATATATATATATATATATATATATATATATATATATATATATATATATATATATATATATATATATATACGAAAACTAAACAGCTATATCTACAAGATATTCATTTCTGATCAAAACTTAAAACAGGTCAATTTTTTTCAAAGGGACATCTTTGTTACAAAACTTTGAAAATTTCATTTAAGGTTTCAATCATAAAATGGAAATTCGTTCAAGATACTGTAGACAAAGATGGTTTCTTTGAGTCATCACTGACCCATCTTCCTATTCAAAATTTTCAGGATTGCAAAAGCTTGGGGTTGATATTTCAAGTATTGTATCAAAAGATGTCCCCTTGAAACAAAAATTGACCTGTTTTTGCGTTTTGATCAGAAATGAATATCTGGTAGATATAGCATCTGTTTAGTTTTCGCTGAAGCACCTTGTATATATAATCAATAATATCCAATGAACAGGTTATCAGATAGTATGGAATACTTTTCTAAAATAGAAATCATGAATTTTCATAACATCAATGAATTAGTGCTTATCATCCACCTTATTACCTAGTGAATATATTTTCTAAAGAAATGATATAGTATGATGATTTTGGTTTTTATCGTTCTCATTTATTATAATTCTTTTAGCCTTTTAATTGCCACAAGTTATCCGCAGTAAATTCCCGAATGTATTCCTCTTGATGGGGCTCAATTAGTACGTTCACATTGATTTTCTCCGAATATATGACTATTATATCATCAGCAGGGATTGTTATATCTTATAGCGTTTTCGGCTGGAAATAATTCGGATCGATCTGAGATTGCTCGGAAATCGGAACATACGTCATCACTCGGGTTGCGATCTGTCAAGAGCAAATTACCAACCGAACATAAATTGTATGGTTAAAATCACCGAGGGCATATAAAAGAAGAAATCAAATCAACATATATTGTCAATTTTACAGCAATATAACGAATCTAACAATGCTCCTTCAACAGAACTTCTAGATCCCCCATAATTGTCACTTATGTGTTTTTAAAGAATGCGACAATTTACAAAACCTAAAATATACTTTTACGCTTTCACTATTATATACTCATCCCAAATAATACAATGACGTCATATTTGCTCCAAATCTGTTTATCTGACCCATGGATCCAAACCAGTCCGAGCGATCTCGCAGCGATCCGAGATGCCAGTCGAACATTCAAATCTATGAGCGATCAACAGAAATCAATCCAGTCGAATATAAATATTTCTGAGAGGGCACTCTCAGATCACCCGAGATCAGCCAGCCGAAAACGCTATTACAGGACATAAGATACTCGTATTTTGGATCTCTGGGTTCTTCAGATAGTACATGTGATATTCTATGTGTTTGGATTCATCAGGATTTGAGACTAACCAACCAAGTTTTTTACGTAGGAGACACTAGTTACGTGATGCGGTAATTTGAGCGCCATCTAGTCATCTTATTCGTTAGTTGGCCAAATCGATAGTCATCCGTCTCCAAATAAAGATTATGGCATTTGTTTAGACTATCAAATTATTTGATAGGAAAATACAAAGTTCGAGAACAAGTAATTGCAATCAAACCCAAATGAAATATCTATCAATCAAGGTGACACAGACTAAACACCTTACTTTTATATCAAATAGATTTTTGTTAGAAGGAGAAATTCTACTATCTTAGAAATCCAGTTAATAATTAAATATCATTCCAAGTGTTCTACTCGACACAAATGTTTCTTCAGTAAATTTCGTGTGGTCTATCCTAATTGTGGTTTTATGTGCTTCATAATAGGTTTAATTGTTTTATAATAGGAAACAAATTTTCATTTCAAATAAGAATATTAAATTGATAATTTATTTGTTCAAATGAGTAGCTCTAACTAACAAAATGAAAGTGAATATAGAAAATGGGCATTTTGAAATAATTGTTTTCAGTGTCACTTGTAATGTGAAATGATTTTTAAAACTCATGCATTTATTGTATTGTTATTCATTGTGTTAATGCAAATATTTTTATTTAAACATAGTAATTTCTAAGGTGCAACACACATCAGATAACAATGTTACAGTAAGAACTGTTACCAGTTTCAAATTGTATACTATGTTCATAATGAATAAAATGATTTTTTCCTATGTACCAATCATTGTGGCTTAACGTTTCTTCTATTATGGAGTAATAGATTATTAATAAATACTTGGCTGAATAGAAAAATTCTCTTCTAAGCTTCAAAATTCAACTTTAAGGTCGGTCTTTGTGTTTGTTATAATTATACCAAGAAAAGCTGCAATCATCTTTGAAAATATCAAAATCGAAACACTTGGAATTGTCATTAGAGGAACTTACTTCTTTAAGGGATACTTTTCATGAATTATATAGATTGGAACATTTTCAGAATAAAAATGGAACCTATGCATATATATTCATAATTCTAAAATAATTTACTATGGCAGATAGTACTCGAATTGGAAAGCAGAGAACGAAATGAGGGCTTTTGTTAAAATTAACCAACAAATTCTCAGTTATAAATCGATATATTGAATGAACTATGTTAAAAAACTTTTGAAGATTGAATCAGGGTCGTTTGATTCGATAATGGATGCAATAATACTCTTGGTCTTTGTTGCCTTATAGTTTTGAAAGCATATTTCAACACCAGGAAGGTCCAGGAATTAATTCTTCTCAAATTTATATGTCTAACAAAATGCGAAAAATATATCTAATTATGTTTGAATTTCTGTTTACCTTTCCTGTTTTTCACTTCAATCTCAGAGTCTGACAGTACAGATTCGATCAGGTGAATTGGAGAATTGTTCCTAGAATCAACATTTCCACCAGCTGTCAATTCTGTGTCACTGAAGAAGTGAAACTCAGGATCCAGAACTTTTCTATTAGCACTGACTGGGGCTGATTCCTCCAAACTACTGAAATGAAAAAACGATTAAAATATGATGTTGAGACATCCTGGAATGAACATTCAGTATGGCATGTTTCATAATCAAAATTGATATGGCGAAACAACGACGCGATAATGCACTAGGATATTCATTTTAGTTAATTTTTTTCATGATAAGTAATTCTTTGTAAATTCTTTTAATAGCACCCTATAGCCACCAAAAAAGCTTTAGACATTTTCAACATGGAAATAAAAGTTATTGCATACATAATAAACAAGTTCGAACAAGTGGTGAACGACTCTACCTCCTATTATCAAACAGTCATCACGACTTACTTCCAAAGTCTGAAAAAATATCGATCTGTTGACAATTTATTGTTTAGATTATGACAAGTAAGAAATGAACTATTTTCTCCAATATCTGGGTTCAATACACAACAATATCATAATTGTACAGCCATTTTCTTTATCTTTCCACTGGGTTCCGACTGTGGACCAATCCTATATCTATTTGAAAACCCCCAAATAATGGCATAGCAATATTCACTTAATGAAAACTTATAACGAATAAAGGGAAACATTTGCAAGAAAACTGGAGTAAAAATGATGTTGTAAACCTATAGGCTAGCCTTGCTTTATTAGGTTAGGTCTGTGTCATATTATTACAACAAGATTATCTTGAAATCTGTTTCTTTTCTGAAGTTGTTGATGTATCAAGAACGAAAATAAACTTTCCTTTACTTTTGCCTGACTAGTGATAAAAAGAAAATTAACGCGAACTGGGGTACTCATTTATGAAAAACTAAACCAAAATATAAACACCTCAAAAAAGTCAATATCTTTAAAATATGAATTTGATGATTCCAATTTATAGAAATCTTTCGGTTTTTGTTAGGATGTATTGTATATTATGTATTCTCAAGAAAACAAAATAATATTTGACTTCTCCAAAGCACCTATTATAAAAAAAAATTGAAATTTGAAAATGACGAAATTTGGTAAAACACAAAAAAAAATCCTGAACTAATATTTTCGAAACGATATGGAAGCACTTATATCTTTTTAGTACCCAGAAGGTCCACCTCTGTTATTAATGACACTTTGGCATCGTCGCGGCATGCTCAATATTAAATTGCCTAAGTCATTCCTAGCCCCCTGAACTGCTAATCGAAGCTCCTGTTCATGATGGAAGACGTTTTGACGCAGGAGATTTCTTTTTAGGGTGTCCCACACATGCTCGATGGGATTCAGATCTGGGGAGCAGGATGGCCACGGTAGAAGATCGATATCATTCTCTTCAAGAACGTTCAAGACAACTCTTGCACGATGATGAGGGGCATTATCTTGTTGGAAGAGTGGATTTTGACCCATTGTTTGGAGATGATACGGTACCACTACAGGTAAAACTATCTCATTTGCGTAAGAATTTCCCGTGAGGTTGTTCTGTATGAAAACGAGGTCAGTTCTTCCACCAAGGCGTATACCTCCCCAAAATATCACTGATTCGTCTCCCTGTCTAAAAACTTATCGAGCATGCTGGAGACGGTTTTGCTTTCCAGGTTCCCTCCATATTCGAATTCTTCCCGAATCGGGATAATAACTAAATCTAGATTCATCACTGAAGAGACCTGTGGCCCACCTCTCTTGATCCCAGTTTACGTGTTCTTGGCACCAAGCTAAACGAGCAGCGCGATTTCCATGGGTCAGTTGTGGAACTCTTAAAGGACGTCTGGAGTGGAGTTGACCTTCGTGCAGTCGATTTCTCACAGTTTGGTCGGAAATTTGTACGGGATACTTCCCGTTGTGAGCTCCCAGCTTGGAGCATGCCAACGGCTCGTAACATCTTTTCTCTAGTCAAATGTCGTCTTTCCATGGTCGAATCACAAAACTTGAATCTTTTATTTATGCTTACAACAGAAACAAAGTGCCAACTAACTGATTTCAAACACTGAATACATGAAATGATTATAAAGCAGCGTCGCATCTGCTGCATTTTCAGTTTTTTATAAAAAAAAAACTGAAATCTGTTGCGGCACTCTACATAATTTGGTGAGAAATTGATGCAGGTGTTCATTTCTTTAAAAAAATGATCTATATTGATCGTTCTGGATACGATATATCGATATTCAGTGTTCCCTAGACTTTTTTGAGGTGTTTATACACACACGTGATATTCAGAGGAAGGAATGAAGGGTTCTTTCTACCCTACTATCCAAAAGAAAAATTAAAACAGGAAAACCCTGTATTGCTTGCTTACGGCAGATGAATGCACTACCGAAACATAGAAAGTAACCGATTCATTCCTGGATCAAACAAATGGACCAAAAATTGGAAACCAGAAGATTCAGACAAATGATTGCAGCGAAAGTTGCAATCGTTGTTTATCATTACATAAAGTTATTTAATTAGAAGAAGTGGAACTTACTTCATTCCCTTCAGTTCAGAGTCCGAGTTGCTGCTAGTTAGAGAGCTCTTATCATTGGCAGATTCGTTCGCCTTTTCCAAAACCTCTGCAGGAAGTTGATTATTACTAGAAGATTTTCTAGGAGCATTCTTCTTTTTAGTTTTCCGCCTTCTCCTTTTACCACTTTTAGTCTCTGAAATTGATTCATTCGGCGTAACCTGTGTCGCTACCGCTTCAGTTATACTTGGTTCCATTTCCAAACTGTCCATTTTGAAAATGGTTTCAGAAAAGTCGTTCTTACTGATATCCTCGCTACTCGGTCCTAGAGTAGTCTGGATAGAAAGCGTAAGATCATCGCCGGAATTTTCTCCCACATCTATGTTGCCTAAACCTATTTGCCGTTTCAGAAAATTGCGTTCCCGACTAGTCTTACTATTATCGTTATCAGCAGTATTTCTTCTTTTGGTATAATCGTTCACTTGATTTTCGCCAACGATGGCCGGTTCAATGCCGAGGTCCAAACTTCTACGTCGACCCTGAAAGAATCGCGTTTGAGCAAATCGTTTTGAATTGAAAACGTGTGAATAACTGTCATACTTGAGACTTGAAAATAGTTTCTAGCTCTGAAACTGGAATCGGAGACGTAGCAAGATGATCTGGAATTTCATTATCATCACTATCTTCTAATTCTTCGACAAAGAAAGCTTCTCCACTCTCTCCTAGTTTCATATGAATATCTTGAGGTTCGCCATTTATTTCAATATCCACCTGCAAAATAAAGAATAATGATTATATTTACCTTCATCAAGTAATAATAATAATAATAATAATTTGATTGAGGAGGTCGTTATTTGATGAAAATCGATATACATATTTTCAATGAAATAAAACTAAAGTATTTAGATTTTCACTATATTAACAAAACTATGACCGGTTTCACCAAACTATGGCTTCATCAGATAGATACAAACTAATGAACAGAGTTATTCTATATATATAAGTCTTATTTCCTACTTAATATTACAATAGGTACAAGAGGTATGTTGGAAAACCCATCGGAATTGCTTATTTTATAAATTGAAAAGATTGAGTAAATACAAGAATTTAGATCTAATTGACTATTAAGTAACCTACCTGAATTCTTTTCTTTGTTGATCTCTAAAATTTCCAATAGATTGAGTTTTTGTCTGTTATTTGCATTGTGTCAAATTTTGAAATTATCATTAAAGTTATGGTTTTCTTCGAGTAAGTGATTAGAATAATGGGAATCTGATTTATGATAATTAAAACTACGTTTGTGCTCGGATAATCTTACTTTGAAATTTCTGAAAGTTCTACCAGTATGAATTTTATTACAATCCCCGCAAGACAGTTTATAAACACCGGATTTATTACTTTTATCAATTTTAGATTTGCAGTTTTTGATATGTCGGCCTGAAGAATTATCAGTTCGGAATGCTATATTGAAATTATAATGCGAGAGAAATGATTTTAATTTTAGACTAGGATTACCAATATAAGTTAAGCTGTTGTATTTTGTGTCTGAACTTTTCATACTTGGAAATACTTCCTGGATTGCTTTTTGAAATTTTTTGCGTGAAATCATGTTCTCAATCATAGTTGGACTGTAAACCGATATTTGCTGCTATTTGTTTAATTATATTTAGCTTTTTATGAAATTATTTTGTGACATTGGGATATTAATGAGTCTATGTACCATACTATTGTAAGCTGCTAATTTATGTGGATAAGGCTGTGTAGATGAGCTGTGAATAGTAATATCTGTATGCGATGGCTTATGAAAAATAGAAAAATCATGTTTGCCGTTAATTTTAGTAATAGTTAAATCCAGAAAGTTAATGGAGTTTTCTGTTTCTATCTCTAACGTGAATTTAATATTATTGTGAATTTTGTTAATGAATATTTCGAATGACTCTAATTGTCTGTTTGTGCCAGTGAAACAAAAAATGATATCGTCGACATATCTAAACCAATAAATAAAGTGTTTGAATAACGGATGTTCTTAAATAGTTTTTCAATATTATCCATGAAAATTTCAACGAGCAGATGGCTCAGAGAATTACTCATGATTAAACCTTTTTACTATTATATTATTATATAATACTCCATTGAAGTTAAAATAATTTTGTTCTAAACAAATTTCTAAAAGTGTAAGATTTCTGATTGAATTATCGGATTGACTTTATTAATTTGAAGGGCGTTCTTGATGAGTTTCACTGTATCACTAGGTGGAACACTAGGGAAGAGATTTACTACATCCCATGACATAAGTTTAGCGTTCGGTGGTAGTATCGTGTGCTGAATTTTATTTATTAGGACTGAAGAGTTTTTTATTGAGAATTTTGGTTAGCCTAAATTCTCAATAATAATAATTCGGGATTTAACTATTACTAAAATTAACGGCAAACATGATTTTTCTATTTTTCATAAGCCATCGCATAGAGATATTACTATTCACAGCTCATCTACACATCCTTATCCACGTAAATTAGTAGCTTACAATAGTATGGTACATAGACTCATTAATATCCCAATGTCACAAAATAATTTCATAAAAGAGCTAAATATAATTAAACAAATAGCAGTCAATAACGGTTACAGTCCAACTATGATTGAGAACATGATTTCACGCAAAAAATTTCAAAAAGCAATCCAGGAAGTATTTCCAAGTATAAAAAGTTCTAACACAAAATACAACAGCTTAACTTATATTGGTAATCCTAGTCTAAAATTAAAATCATTCCTCTCGCATTATAATTTCAATATAGCATTCCGAACTGATAACTGTTTAGGCCGACATATCAAAAACTGCAAATCTAAAATTGATAAAAGTAATAAACCCGGTGTTTATAAACTGTCTTGCGGGGATTGTAATAAAATTTATATTGGTAGAACTTTCAGAAATTTCAAAGTTAGATTATCCGAGCACAAACGTAGTTTTAATTATCATAAATCAGATTCCCATTATTCTAATCACTTACTCGAAGAAAACCATAACTTTAATGATAATTTCGAAATTTGACACAATGCAAATAACAGACAAAAACTCAATTTATTAGAAATTTTAGAGATCAACAAAGAAAAGAATTCAGGTAGGTTATTTAATAGTCAATCAGATCTAAATTCTTCTCCTTTACTCAATCATTTCAATTCATAAAGTAAGCAACTCCGATGGGTTTTCCAACATACCTCTTGTACCTATTGTAATATTAAGTAGGAAATCAGATTAATATATAAGGAATAACTCTGTTCATTAGTTTGTATCTGTCTGATGAAGCCACAGTGTGGTGAAACCGGTCATAGTTTTGTTAATATAGTGAAAATCTAAATACTTTAGTTTTATTTCATTGAAAATATAATAATAATAATAATAATTTCTTTATTTAATTCACTCTACAGCATACGTATCAATAATATTCTAATATGTTTATATAGAATATGGAACAACTGTGACAATGAAACAAAGACGTAAAATTGAACTTAATATTATTCTTTATACCTAATTAAGCAATAGAAAACCATTGAAGGTAGCCCTTGTGCATGGTTTGATATGCGGTAAGTATTTCACAAAAAAGCTTTAGTAAGAGAAATTCAAAACTTAAGATTCAATCGATACTGAAGACGAAAAAGAAAACAAAGAGAAAGAAAAATAACCATTCCCAGTGAAAACAACATTATACTTTTTTTTGTAGGCGGTCGATGATCGATGTAACTTATTGGAGCATTTTTAATGTGGACCATAGATAACATCAATGAGCGTGGATTCGATAGTAGCCATTTTTTAACATTTTTCTTGAACAAATTTATAGAACCTAAATTTTTTAATTCTAAAGGTAGCATATTAAATGCTCTGGGTGCCAGAAACGTGAAACATCTCTGACCCACTGTCTTAGCCATTCTAGGAAGCAAATAGCTTCCTGTTGCATATCGGGTTCGAAAACCATGAGAAATTAAACATCACTTCTATTGCTTACAAAATACACAAGCATTTTACTATAAAAAAGCTGGCTCAAATCCAGTAGCTCAGCTTCATGAAATTATTCGTCTGAGGGGTAAATAGTACTTCTTCCTAATATACATTTAATGACTCTTTTATGTAATACTTCTAATTTCTTTAGGTAGCAAGTATCTACACCACCCCATACAAGGATCCCATAAACCAACAAAGACTGAACTAAAGCCAAGTAGAGGACCTTCAATTGAGTCAAATCACAGAATTCCCCACAGTATCTGAACAGAGGTAAGAGACCCAGTAGTTTCTTTGACACTAATAATACGTGAGAGTCCCATCGAAGATGAGAATCCAACACCACCCCGAGATACTTGACTGATCTTGTCTGTCTTATTTGAATAATATCATTCTCCAATTGAATATTTAAATATCTCAAAACAAAAAGTTACTAATTGCGAAATTTCGCAATGTGTAGACATATCGAAGAAAATTATTTTTCGAGGGACAATATTGAACCTTCCGTAGAATGTTAAATATCCTCCCTTGAAGGAGCTAGTTTTCCAATCTACTCTTCATAATCACCGCTCTCCGGGGCCACCGGGAAGTGGTACAGCACGGTCAGATGTCACGAATAGGAATAATGGACTGCAGTTTCGGACTCGTTTGACCTCGTCAGCATTATCTATCCACTCGTTACAAAAGGCCGTTACCTACTCATCTCAATTCGTTGGAGCGAACGCAATAATATAAATATCACTGCGCCCCCCAACGAACCGAAACAGAGGCTACCTCACCAGCGCCCCGCAAAACGGTGAAACCAAAGGGCAGGGGAAAAATCAAATAATTTCCATTTATTCCTACACAGACATTTAGTGAGAATTGTTCTTGATGATGAGAATCTTCAATCAAATGAGGGTTTTCTCAGCCCAATAATGATTATTGTGAAAATTTGTGATAGCAGTTCTCGAAAAGTTAACCATCGGCAGAAATTCAGTCTTGAAGGAAAATCTCGAGGAAGTAGAATTTGGACGCGTTGCATATGAAACGGGTACAATAAAAAGTCGTGGAGAATCCTCCAAACTAGAACATGTGAAATATTCAATTTATTTCCAATTTTTCTTGTACTCACATGTGGACTCAAATCAATACAGTTCAAAACTGCTTCCTCAATATCTGGAGTTCTCATAGTTTGAGTCTTAAAACTAATCGTTAATTTAATAAATAATTCGAGCAGACACTGGTTCAACTTTATCAATTGTCAAAATAAATAAATGAATGAAAAAAATCAAAGCCTACTGGTCATTTTTTAATTAGTGCTTTCAATTCAGCGATGCATACAATTGTTTGATAATTTTTAATAATCAGAAAAGTTTCTAAATTGAACGAAAATGACGAAAATTTATTGTACGCTGATCAGTGGCGTACTGCAAAAATGTTTGAAAGGGCAGAAGAAGACATGGCTCCGGAAAAGAAAACACCTTGTAGATTCTAGTTAAAATTTAGGACGTGTAATGATGGAGACTGTAAAAAATAGCTTGCATTCCACATTTGGCTGAATATCTCAGAATCTGCAGGAGTTTTGAAGAAAAAACCAATTTTTTCCGGAAATTTCAACACCCTGTAGCTCCGTAACGAAGCTTTTGCGGACCTATGTTTATATGAACTTTTTCTCTTAAAATTGCAAGTAGATTACACCCCTCCCCTCCCAAGTTGTGACATACTATTATGTAACACCCTGTATAATATATAACAATGCACTAAACACCATTGTTTTTGGGGAAAGGTTAGTATTTTAAAGAAATAATATTTATTGACTTAATAATAATGATTGATGTTCAAACTTCAAATAGCGCACGTGGCTGATTCTGTTTCCTAATGCGTATGATTCGAATTGGGAGCGCTTGTCTATGCAGAGGAGGGATCTGCGAGAGTCGAAAAATCGAAGTGAAATGCTTGGATGTTCTTTGGAACACTTGTTTGCGATATTCATTTTAGGATATACACTTGTAGCTATATAATATAATCCTTATACAGGGTGCTTCAACGAAAACTAAACAGAAGCTATATCTACCAAGATATTCATTTCTGATCAAAACGCAAAAACAGGTCAATTTTTGTTTCAAGGGGGACATCTTTTGGGGTTCAATACTTTCCTGAAATGTCAACCCCCTAAGCGAGGGTTGTAATCCTTGAACATTTTGAGTAGGGAAGATGGGTCCAGTGATGACTCAAAAGAAAGGTGGTATCTTTGTCTACATCGCCTTGAACTAATTTCCATTTTTAATTGAAAACTGTAAAAGATACGGGGTGAGCAACTGAAAGATAGGGAAGACTATTTCCCTGGGACTATTCAAGTTTCAGTGAAGTAAAATGGAACAGATCTATGCTGCTCAATGGCAGTCATCATCAAGTACCATCCTCATCTCGAATTTCAACCCCTAGAGCAGGGGTGACCACCCTTGAAAATTTGGAAGAGGGTAGATGGGTCGAGTGATACCTCGAAAGAAAGGTATTATCTTTGTCTGCATCCCCGTGAACGAATTTTCATTTTTGATTGAAAACTGTAGAAGATACAGAGTGAGTTACTCTAACTCCTATGGAACTCAATGAGAATAGAATTATTGCGAGCAGTCATGAAGGCAATCGAAATCCTTTACTTGAAAGGTATCACTGGATCGAAATATTACTCCGGCTCTAGGGGTTGAAATTCGTGATGAGGGTGATTTCGGAAGAGGACAGCTTTTGATCTAAAATGAATCTATTCCAGTTTTTCGCACTAATACTCCAATAGTCTTGGGGCGATAGTCTTCTCTATTTTTCAATGGCTCAATCTGTATCTTCTACAGTTTTCAATCAAAAATTTTTAATTCTTTCAAGGGAATGCAGACAAAGATAATATCTTTCTTTCGAGTTATCACTCGACCCATCTAGCCTCTTCCAAATTTTCAAGGGTGGTCACCGCTGCTCTAGGGGTTCAAATTCGAGATGAGGATGGTACTTGATGATGACTGCCATTGATCAGCATGGATCTGTTCCATTTTACCTCACTGAAACTTGAAAAATCTCAGGGAAATAGTCTTCCCTATCTTTCAGTTGCTCACCCTGTATCTTTTACAGTTTTCAATTAAAAATGGAAATTCGTTCAAGGCGATGTAGACAAAGATACCACCTTTCTTTTTAGTCATCACTCGACCCATCTTCCCTATTCAAAATGTTCAAGGATTGCAACCCCCGCTTAGGGAGTTGATATTTCAGGCGAGTTTTGTACCCCAAAAGATATCCCCCTTGAAACAAAAATTGACCTGTTTTTGCGTTTTGATCAGAAATGAATATCTTGGTAAGATATAGCCTCTGTGTAGTTTTCGTTGAAGCACCCTGTATACGTATCCACAGATACTAATTGAAGTCATTGACATGGTTCTACTCAGGATCTCACAACTTTTGCGGTAGAAATGCACCTCTCCCATACGTGGTATTTTGGTACATTTTATGGTTTGATAGGAAGTTATTTTGAATTTCTTTATTTTTTATTCATTGAGAAAAAGACACACCGAAATATATGCACGTTATCAAGATCTATCATTATTTTGTTTCTACGTTACTGATTTTTCAAAAGAAAACTTTCGTGACGGAAGAACAGACACATGACTGTTCTTGAAAATTTTTTTTTCGGATAGCAAACCATAGTTACTAAATAGTTTCGAATTAATTTTCAGATCCAGCAATTTCTTGAATTGTAGTGAGCTTAGTGCTCTAAAATTAAAGGCCGAACGCTGAATAATTACACAGCTCTACAAAAAAAAAATTTTTATTGTTGCCCTGGATATCATCGCAAATTTTTATGTTTTCAAGTGCCCAGATTACGAATATATTCATGAAAGTTCTCAATGTGCTCGTATTTTCATGATTTTTGCATTTCTTATATTTTGAACAATTATAAGCTTGTTAGAAATAAAATTTAATTTTCCAGTCATGATTAGGCTTCTGCGCAACTTTTTCGCGCATACAAACATCACCTGATCCCCACTCTCAGACCCCTTGCTCCACAGAACAGCTGAGATCTCAGTTATTTGAGAATATTGAAGTACATATACACATAAATCTGGATAAAGTGTCATGGATTAATATTTTGTTTCAATTACTGAATGTCCATTCTTATATATTTGTCTTCTAGTCTAAAATATGAGTTCGTCACGAAGAAAGTGTAAATATTGTAGTGATTTATTTTGTTATATTTGCGGTGTTTATATACCAAAAAAACAAAAAAGAAATATAACAGACTTTGTCAAGGAGACTTATGTTGAATATTTTGGTTTCAAAATGGACAAATTAGGTGAACCATGAGTTCCTAATAAAGTCCTGTGTTGAGTCTTTACGGTTGTGGAAAAGAGGTGAACGTTCTGGATTAGACTTTGGTATTCCTATGATCTGGATGGAACCTACGAATCATTTAGATGATTGTTACTTTTGCGTAGTAGATGTTAAAGGTTTTAATCGAAATCAAACGTGGAGATACACAGACTTACAGTCTACGAAATGTCCGGTTCTACACAGTGAAAATCTCCCTCGGCCCATATACATTTCAAAAGTAATTCGCATGCCCTCAGAAACAATGATGTTACCAAATTCACAGAAATCGGGACCATCTACTAGTGGAAGTGAATGGGAAGGTGAAACATCTACGCCAAAGTTATTTTCTCAAAATGAACTCAGTGATTTAATACGTGATCTCAATTTATCAAAACAAACAAACAAGGTGGAATATTTGATGGTCCTCAAATACGGCAATTGATGAAAGACTCAGATTTTATCAAAGTTATGACTGTTCCGGAAAGTAAAGCTTGGAAAAGTTTTGTGTTGGTTGTCGAAAATTTCTAAGGTAACCATAAAGCAGCAAATTATAAAGAAATTGTGCAAAATATGCTGACAAACTTTCAGACTTTAGGAGCAAATATGAGTATTAAGTTACACTATCTCCGCAATCATCTAGATAAATTTCCGGATAATTTAGGAAATTATAGTGAGGAACAGGGAGAGCGGTTTCATCAAGATCTAAAAGTGATGGAAGAAAGGTATCAAGGTCGATGGGATTGTCACATGATGGCTGATTACTGCTGGTCTTTGAAAAGAGATTGTCCCCTGAAAAATTATAGAAGAAAAGCTCATAAAAGGCGTTTTATGGAAATATGAAATATATTTTCGACATTTTCCTCTTTATTTACTTCGATTTATCCGAATTTCTCAAAACATAACTGACATATAAATATATCTGTTATTTTGTTTCTTGTTTTACGATTTTGTTATGTAAAATGAAAATAAAGATTTAAAAAGAAATCAGAGCAAATCCTACAAAATCATTGATAGTTTCACGAATTGTGTGCATAAATAGACCCAAAATCATTTTCATATCTAGGGCAATAAAACCATTGTAGACCAGTGTTATTGAATTGAAATACTGTTTATTACAAGAAAGCGGTTATCTATTCAATGGATTATAATGTGCATCTTTTGCAATATCTTTTGGGTATTCTCAAGCTCAGTTTCTACCATTCAAGGCTTAAATTGAAATTAATAATACAATAAAAATGGATTAAAACTAAATCACCCATGTCTTATTCATGAGTCGAACGAATTTATTGCTCTTGCTCAATATATTATATAAGAACTTAATAGTCGGCTGGAGTTCCATAACGAATCGAATCTCTCCTTTTACCTTGAGATGAAGCATATGGACATTCACAATATTATTGATGAATTCGACTATAACGAAAATAATTCTACAATAAAGTGGAAATATTTTGCAAGGTCGTTCCGGACGAACACAGTATCACCATGAAATTATCTAGATATACATAATCGCGAACAAAGGTCTATTCGAATCGTTATTAATATTTTTATTTACTTGATCAGTTATAGAATGCATTAACTGTTAGTGTTCATTCCTTTTCAGAAAATTCGGAATATCTGAATAATACAAAATTACAAGAAATAAATGGAGAAGCTGATCATTATATCGGGTGCTTACTTGGAGTATTATTATTATTATTTATTCCATTAGTTTAGATTTCTAGGGACATTAAGGGTATTATCACTTCAGAATGACAAAATGGAATTTTGTTGAGATTTTTTTAAAGAAATCTCATTTTTACATGTTCTTATACATAAAAAAGGTATACAAAAAATTTTTTTTTTGGCACTGCATCTAAGTTCTTCGTAGAATGTTTCAAAAATGATTGGTTTTGCGGTTGCAGTTATACAGATCGAACGCGATATCTGCAATCGAAAAATCAAACAAAATTTTGAAAAATATGTATGCAGCTGTATAACCCACTTTGGAGAATAAAAAATTTTATTTTTTTAGAAAATTAAACATCTCAAAAAAGTCTAGGGAACACTTACCAATATCTTCAAAATATGAATTTGATGATTCGAATTTATAGAAATCTTTCGGTTTTTGTTAGGATGTATTGTATATAATGTGTTCTCAAGAAAACAAAATAAAATTTGACTTCTCCAAAGCACCTATTATAAAAAAAAATTGAAATTTGAAAACGACGAAATTTGGTAAAACACAAAAAAAAATCCTGAACTAATATTTTCGAACCGATATGGAAGCACTTATATTTTTCAGTACCCAGAAGGTCCACCTCTGTTATTGATGATACTTTGGCATCGTCGCGGCATGCTCAACATCAAATTGTCTATTACATTTTGGCCTAAGTCATTCCAAGCCCCCTGAACTGCTAATCGAAGCTCCTGTTCATGATGGAAGACGTTTTGACGCAGGAGATTTCTCTTTAGGGTGTCCCACACATGCTCAATGGGATTCAGATCTGGGGAGCAGGATGGCTACGGTAGAAGATCGTTATCATTCTCTTCAAGAACGTTCAAGACAACTCTTGCACGATGAGGAGCGGCATTATCTTGTTGGAAGAGTGGATTTTGACCCATTGTTTGAAGATACGGTACCACTACAGGTAAAACTATCTAATTTGCGTAAGAATTTCCCGTGAGATTGTTCTGTATGAAAACGAGGTCAGTTCTTCCACCAAGGCGTATACCTCCCCAAAACATCACTGATCCGCCTCCCTGTCTAACAACTTCTCGAGCATGTTGGAGACGGTTTTGCTTTCCAGGTTCCCTCCATATTAGAATTCTTCCCGAATCGGGATAATAACTAAATCTAGATTCATCACTGAAGAGAACTGTGACCCACCTCTCTTGATCCGTGTTTACGTGTTCTTGGCACCAAGCTAAACGAGCAGCGCGATTTCCATGGGTCAGTTGTGGAACTCTCAAAGGACGTCTGTAGTGGAGTTGGCCTCAGTGAAGTCGATTTTTCACAGTTTGGTCGGAAATTTGTACATTATGAACTCGTGATAGCTCTTGAGCTAATTGAGATGCTGCGGTAGTACGATCTCTTCTGGCTTGTAAAACCAAAAATCGGTCTTGGGCGACTGTAGTAATCCTGAAACGACCGGTATGGCGTTCTTCTACGCTACGTGTTTCATTGAAACGCGACCACACTTGGGCTACTTCCCAGAACCCTGGATACTTCCCGTTGTGAGCTCGAATCACAAAACTTGAATCTTTTATTTGTGCTTACAACAGAAACAAAGTGCCAACTAACTGATTTCAAACACTGAATACACGTCACGTCTCGTTTTAATGTTCAACAGTAATCCGCTACCATATGTGGGCTCCACTTGCCCTGATATCGTTTTTCTATGGTAGAAATGCCTTGATGGAATCTTTCGCCGTGTTCTTCGCTGACGGCGCCCAAATTTTTAGGAAAGAAGTCTAAATGTGAATGGAGAAAATGTATTTTCAATGACATATTACAGCCCAAAGCCTAATAAGTAGATAAAAGCTCCGCGATAATACAAGTTACTTTCATGAAAGATTCCCAAGCTAATTTTTCTAAATTACTAAGCTTTTCTTTAAATATATCAACTTTCATCAATTGCCTGATTTGGGGGCCAACAAATATGCCCCCTTTAATTTTTGCTTCACTCATCTTAGGAAATTTTTCTTTTGAATATAAAAGCCGTCACCACTCCTGTCCATAGCTTTTATGAAGTTCTGCAAAAGCCCAAGCTTTATGAGTACAGGTGGTAAAAATACATTCTCAGAATGCACCAATGGAGGGTTTTTGATATTATTTTGTCCTGGAGTAAGAGATTGTCTTTTGGGCCAGTCTTGCTTAACATAATGATTTTTTCCACCTACAAATAGAACAACAGTATTTTGTATACCCAAGTTATAATCCTAAAATTAGGGCAATCGCCTTCAAATCTCCACAAACTCTCCAGTTATGTTCGTTATAATGAATTTTTTTCAAGATAAATTTAATCGTTTCATAAGACTTCCTCATGTTAGAAGCCTCACCTAATGGGATACAGGGAAGTTTATTACCGATATGTAAAAGAACAACCTTTAGACTTACTTTTGAGCCATCAATAAATAAACACCACTCTTCTGCTTTATATCCTATACCCAAGACAGTCATTACACCATAGACATTATTACAAAATACAAGCTGATCATCTTGTGAAAAAAAAACATTTTAGCTCTTCATCTCGATTACGAAAGTAACATACTTTTGTTTTAGGTTGTAATAAATTCCATCCCTTTAATCGAAAGCCCAAAAGTTCTGCCTGTTGTTTGGACAAATTTAAGTCACGTACCAAGTCATTGAGATCTCCTTGTGATAGAAGATGTGGCTCATTAGATGTGGATGAGGAAGCTTCTTGAAAGTCAGGATCCAATGTCTCTTTTTCGACTTCTGGCGTAAGGGACAGATCGCTAGTTTGAGGTGGTTCTGGTACCGGTAGATCTTCACTATGAGAGATCGGTCTTTTAGCTGATGGCAGGTCAGGATACTTGATTTTACTTTTTGTTTTAATTGTAATACCTTTTGTATCAGTAAGACAAAAATAACAATCAGATGAGTGGTTCGTTGGTTCCGTCCAAATCATAGGGATTGCAAAAGGCATAGATCTAGATCTTTTCGCGCATCCAGTGAGAAGACCCACGCATGTAACACAACAGATGTGTGGAACCCATGCTTTGTCTTGTTGTCCTATGGCAAAACCAAAATACTGTCCATATAACTTAGTTACTAATGGTGTCAAATTCCTTTCGCCGAGTTTTGAAAGTAATGTCACCACAAATGTGACAGAACTTGTCAGGATCACTTTTACACTTTCTTGAAATTATTTAAGAATCACTTCACTCTAAAAACGGAACAAACCACTGCGCCCTTCAAATAAACAAATTCTCCAAATGCGAAAGTAAAACAAAAACGCTTAATTTTTAATTTTGTGGGTAGTAGCTATAACACGAAAACTAGATCTGATGGAATCAAAACAAATATGGTTATAAAATGAGGGTAGGTAGGTAATTTAAAATTAGCCAGCACCTTTCTTGTTACAAAATTTTGTTGACCACTGAGGGGATTAGTTTTACATACTCTGAACCAACTCAGCAATTGGGCCCCCTCCAATAAAAAATTGACCTGTCTCAGCTTTTTCCGCCAAAATCAGTCTACCTCAAGGGAACTGAAAAAAAGTCCAATGTGGGTGGGTGATAAGTAAATATTTTACAGTTTGTTTTTTTTCGAGTACAAATTCGTTTAAAATGCAAGTATTGACTTGGCGTTAACGTTCATATTATTGGCGTGATTTCAAGCGTGTGGCCCTAGAATAACCAACTCTTCCGGAATTCTCTATTAGTATCGCAAATATGACATGTCCTCGATGGCAAGCAACTAATTCTCATTTGTAAGATTAACCAACCACGTTTTCTACATTTCACATTCTGGAATAATTCCATTTCCTTGGAGTTCTATCAGATCTAACCTAACCTTGACTAATAACCGTTCCACTTGAAAAACATTTTTAGTCGATTTGAGAATAGCGTTTTAATTAGCGACTTTGGCAATAACCGACGTTTTCTTCCGTTGGCGAAGTTTCAACAGACGAAAATTGCGAATCAGAAAAATCGGAGAAAATTGACGTGCCAGAAATTTTGGCATGACCTCTCTATGAACAGTGAATGTCAACAGGTGAATGAACGTATTTACTGTTCGCCAAGCACTGATTCGTTTCGTGATTTCTGTTTTGAATTCACGTGAAATACATACTGTCAAAAAAGTACCGAGGTAAATGAAACACAAATATTTATTTTTCTTCCAAATTTATTTATTGTATCGCCTTCAAAGTAGGCCCTTCCGAAATAATACAACAACGAATAATTCAAACATCAAAACAATTTTCAAACGCTTTTTCCGGAATCGACTTCAGTTCTAGCCGAGAATTCTCTTTTATGTCTTCTATCGATTCAAAACGGGTAATTAAATAAAAGTACCTATAGTTTCTTTCTGAAGATTTATTATGGTTACTAGTTTAGCTCTCTATACATCAGAGTATCTTCAGACCAGTGACTACAAAAAAAAAACAAATATTAAAAGTATAACGTAACAAATTCTGATTTTTGAAAAACACCTACCCAGTCTTTTCTCAGCAATTATAGGACAATAGGACCGACATTTTCACTACAAATTTAAATGCTATTTGATCACTCTAACTATTAAAATTATGAATTAAAGCTTAGAACAATTCAAGCTAAAAATGATTTTTATGACAAGACAATAATGAATAAAATTCAAACGGAAAGTGTGGTTATGTCAGCTAACCACAGAACAAAGTATCACAGACCTTATAATAGTAAGTAATCTTCTTTTTCAAAAATAGCAGACCTGGTTATAACATTCATTAATTAAACAATTCATAATTTGTATGTCTCTGAAAATCACTTGACTATTTATCAATGTCAGAATACAATTTTTATTATGTTTAACAATTTCATATTTTTCCAGGAAATCTATTAGTCCAATATTATGAGATGTATGCAATGACTCAAAATAATATAAATGGTTATAATTATGGTTGAATTCTAGTAAGTGATTACCGAAATGAGCTTCTTGACATTCTTTGTTTAGTCTTAAAGGTTTTAGATGTTCACTCACTCTTTTTTGAATACTTATCACTGTTTGACCTATATAAATTGCTCCACAAGTTTCACATGTTAACTTGTATACACCCTTTCTATCTAGTAAAGGTGTAGTATCTCTATTGTTTAGTAACAATCCACCTAAAGATCTATTTGACTTGAATGCTATTTTGATGTTTTCTTTCTTTTCTAATATTTTACTAATTTTAACCGACATTGGACCTATATACAGGGTGCTCCAACGAAAACTCAACAGAGGCTATATCTACCAAGATATTCATTTCTGATCAAAACGCAAAAACAGGTCAATTTTAGTTTCAAGGGGACATCTTTTGGGGTACAAAACTTGCCTGAAATATCAAACCCCTAAGCGGGGGTTGCAATCCTTGAACATTTTGAATAGGGAAGATGGGTCGAGTGATGACTCAAAAGAAAGGTGGTATCTTTGTCTACATCGCCTTGAACGAATTTCCATTTTTAATTGAAAACTGTAAAAGATACAGGGTGAGCAACTGAAAGATAGGGAAGACTATTTCCCTGAGACTATTCAAGTTTCAGTGAAGTAAAATGGAACAGATCCATGCTGATCAATGGCAGTCATCATCAAGTACAATCCTCATCTCGAATTTCAACCCCTAGAGCAGGGGTGACCACCCTTGAAAATTTGGAAGAGGGTAGATGGGTCGAGTGATACCTCGAAAGAAAGGTATTATCTTTGTCTGCATTCCCGTGAACGAATTTTCATTTTTGATTGAAAACTGTAGAAGATACAGAGTGAGCTACTGAAGAACAGAGGAGACTATCTATCGCCCTGAGCTATTCAAGTATTAGTGCAAAAAAATGGAACAGATTCATTCCAGATCAAAGGCTGACAGCCTTCCCTCAAAATGTTCAAGGATTGCAACCCCCGCTTAGGGGGTTGATATTTCAGGCAAGTTTTGTACCCCAAAAGATGTCCCCCTTGAAACAAAAATTGACCTGTTTTTGCGTTTCGATCAGAAATGAATATCTTGGTAGATATAACCTCTGTTTAGTTTTCGTTGAAGCACCCTGTATAGAAAACCTTCACACACAAAAAATATAATAGATGTAACTTCACAACACCACTGGTCCCATAAAACAGCAGTTTTTCAAAGTTTGATCCATAGACTTATAAATATTCCGATGAACAAAAATAACTATGATACTCAATATAATCAAACAATTTGCGAAAGATAATAATTATGATGTGGTCCTGATTGACAGAATTTTGTGTAAGAAACTATAACAAAAATTAATAAATGAAAATTTTCCTGTTTGTGAGGAACCAAGTTTTAAGTATGTTTCATTACCATATATAGGTCCAATTTCGGTTGAAATTAGTAAAATATTAGAAAAGAAAGAAAACATCAAAGTAGCATTCAAGTCAAATAGATCTTTGGGTGGATTGTTACTAAACAATAGAGATACTACACCTTTACTAGGTTGAAAGGGTGTATATAAGTTATTATGTGAAACTGAGCAATTTATATAGGTCAAACAGTGAGAAATTTTCAAAAAAGAGTGAGTGAACATCTGAAACCTCTAAGACTAAACAAAGAATGTCAAGAAGCTAAAAACTTTGAAAGTTTTATATTTTCGTTAGTGAGGAGTCACTTAGAAAATGCTAAACCGGTTTGGTCACCTCATTATTACAAGTACGTAAATAGAGTGGAACGGGTTACAGAATAATTTGACGTACAGATTTGATAGAGGTATATTATGTGATTATAGTGTTAGTTTGAAGCGCTACAGAATACTAAGTTTAGAGAATAGGAGGGTGCTTTTTGATAGTTTATTTCTTCACAGAACCATTAACAATTATTTCGATTTTCCGTTAATGAACTTTTTAAGTTTCAATGTTCCACGTTACCAAAACAGACAGAAGGCACTTTTTATGTACCGAAAGCACGAACGTCATTGCGGTATGGTTCGGTATTCTTGAGAATAATGCGTTTTTATAATCTTGCGGGATTTAGGAGAAAAGTAATGATTTATTTGATGAGCCTTTTGATATTCTATGAACCATTGTCTATTCTTGGTACAATTTTTGATCTGATTCAATTCATTCTTCAGTTATATTAATACTTATATTGAAATTTTTCTTTAATTTTTTGTCATTGGTCACGCATACTGTTTAGTTTTTATACTGATTTTCAATGTTAGTGAACCCTATAATTGGAATGTCCTGTTGGGGTTCCTGTTCGAAAAAATAAATAAATAAATAATGAGTAATTGTCATAAAAATATACTTCCACACTTTCGTTGGACAAGGCGATGTCTATAAATCTGGTTAGGTTAGATTTTATCGAAATAACAATTTCACTCATTAACGTAATCTCAGACTTTGAACTTAATTTGTTTTTATAAAGAGCAAGAAGATTAAGCAACGGGGCATACTTCAAAATGAAATTGCAATAAAAGTAACCTCAGACAGATAACGAACAGATTATGAAACGATATATACAAATGTTTATATCTTATCAAAACTACATTTCGTCCTACAGTATGAAATTCGTGAACCCATCAAAGAATGAGATTTCATGAAAGTGTTGTACAATAAATTTCAAATTTAATATCTATCTATTCTGATAATAGAGATAATAAAGCTTAATTTAGATGAAAAGGAGATAATTCCATAAAATGGTGTCATTTCCACTTAATTCTTGAAGAAGTAAAATTTAGCTCTGCTATCATTCTCAGGAAGGTATGGCTGTTTGGAAATGACGCGTGAAGTCTAACTCTGGTACGACATACATTCTGTCAAAAAAGTATTTTTGTTGTTGCTAAGTTGGCACAACTGTATTTGTACTGACGCAGGGTTTGAAAGCGATCTGTCATTCAATTTGTTTACAGTGCCCGATTTCATCAGTGCTCACAAGTTTTGCGATTTTTGCAATGGATAAAAATATCGAACAAAGATTGTCTTAAATTTTGTATTGCAAATGGAATTTCATGTGCCGTACCGCTGAAAGTGTTACAAATAGCTTACGGCGAATCGACTTTATCAACACATATGACAGGTACAGTGGATTCAACGCGGGCGAGATCTGGTGGTGATTTGCCTCGCTCTGGTCGGCCATCAACATCTTCAATTGAAGTTAACATCGATAATTGAAAATCGACATTCAAGTTTGAGAGAGATAGGCTTTCTGTGTCTGACGTATCAATTCGTAGAATTTCAAATTAGAACGAGTCAATTCCGGCCTTACATTCATAAAACGCATTGCAACTGGTGATGAGACATGTGTTTATGAGTTTGACATGCAAACCAGTCAACAAGCTTCGCAATGGCGTATTCAGCTAAACCGAAACCAAGAAAAACTACGTCAAAGTCGATTAAAAGTCAAGGTGATGTTGACTGTTTTCTGTTTCTTTGATTATCGCGATGTTCTGCACTCTTACTAGAAGGTGAATAAATAATTTTACCTGAGCGTTTTGCGGCGTTTGAGAAAGTGAATTACTCGAAAATGGCAAGATTTGTGGAAAAAAAACTCATGGGTTCTGCATCACGATAGTGCATCATCTCATTAGGGTATCATTGTGAATGAATTTCTGAGTAAAAACTCAACAAACACCATCGAACAACCACCGTATTCACCTGATATGGCTCCGGCCGTCTTTTTCGTTTTCCTAAACTCAAATTACCACTTCGTGGTAGCCGTTTTGTAATTTTGAAAACTAACCTAACCTAAGCTCAAATAACCACTTCGTGGTACCCGTTTTGTAATTTTAAAATCTAACGTTTTGTAATTTTGAAATCTAACCTAACCTAAACTCAAATTACCATTTCGCGGTACCCGTTTTGTAATTTCAAAATCTTTAAAATAACCTAAACTCAAATTACCATTTCGCGGTACCTAATCTAACCTAACCTAAACTCAAATTACCACTTCGTGGTACCCGTTTCGTAATTTTGAAATCTAACCTAACCTAAACTAAACTCAAATTACCACTTCATGGTACCCGTTTTGAATCGATAGAAGACAAGAGAAAGTTTGCGGCGAGAACTGAAGTCGATTTCGGAAAAAGTGTTTGAAAAATGTTTTGATGAATGGATTATTCGTTGGCGTAAATGTATAACTTCGGAAGGGGCCTGCTATGAAGGCGATACATGAAAAATAAATATTTTGTATTTCATTGACAAATTTCCGGTACTTTGATATAATGTACTTTGAAAATTAAGCACAATATGGTTAATCCATAATTATTTCGGAAGAGGTCTACTTTGAAGGCGATACAATTAATTTGGAAGAAAACTAAATCTTTTGTGTTTCATTGACCAATTCCCAGTACTTTTCGGACAGAATGTACAGAGGTACAAGCAAGCAGTCCTTCACTATAACTATCTTATGTTCAGTCAAACGCAGGAGGAATTTTATTATTGTTTATTTATAATAGAAAATTAAACATGAACTAGAACTGGTCTAGCGACCTCAGCGCCATTGCAGATTCTTCTTGTTACTCTCTTTCTGCTCTTTAGTACCAAACTGAGGGTAACTAATAACTACACAATTCTTTCCAATGAAAACGAACCATCCTGAACAACTCGGCTGGTTTGATTTTCTGTGAATCTCCTGAAACATGTCGTTTTTTTGGAGGAGAACATTTTTTGTTCAATGTTTCGTTTTCCCCTATCAATCCCATATCTCGAGATATAAGAAATCTAGAGGTTTTAGATCGTGTAACATGACCGACCATTCTATAGCGCTTCTCCCATCTATCCAACCTAGAAATGTTCAGATAGTCGCGCAAGCGGCAGCAAAATAAAAAGGATATCTTTCTCATTGTATTCATAATAATTTCGTGCAGATCCTTATACTTCCAAAAAGGTATAAGCAAGTTCTCATACCCGTAGAGGAGTAAATGAGTGTTCATAATAGCGACCTTTTTGTTCCAGCGAAAAGTAAATCCTTCGAAAAAGCTGAGTTTGGTCAGTATCTGACTCAGTTCCGAAGTGTGTTTGTTTGTTTGTTATTCCTTTAACGTGATCTATTTCCGCCTGTCGGCCAATGACAAGCCGGGGAATTCTGTCTGCTCATTAACCCAGGAATTTTGCCGAACCCCCCTCGAGGGATGGGATCTTTAATGTCCAACACATCTCTGTTAGACAGGGCCGACGGCTTTACATCTCCTCCGAAAGATGAATACTCAAGCCAATTCCCAGAATCCGAAAAATCGCACCGACTTTGTGGGGATTGAACCCAGGTAACTCTGCGCAGGAGACGAGCATCATATCCTCTACGCCACCGAGCCGGCCAGTTCCGAAGTGTTCGGTACGATTCTTAGCAGAATGACACTTTCTGAGCATGGAAAAGGCATTTTTACAGTACGAATCCATGAAAAATTTACTCACAACCGAGTACCAACCTAGTCCAAAGGTGCAGTAAAAGAGAGAGGAGCATCATTTCAGACAAGTCCTAACTTGTCGCTCAGTGTCAACCTTCTACTTGAGCAAGGAGGATATACTCCTCAAGTATAAGGTAACCATTATGAATATAAAAAGAATGATATTCAGATAAATTTAGATCTTCTTCAATGATAACTGTTATGAGGATCAATCAAATTCACAAGCATGTTCATATAGGTTTCGCCATCCAAGTTTTCCTGTATAAATGAATCCTACAATATGGTTTCCCAAAATTCCGGTCCATACATTAAGTTTTGAGGTCTTTGAGAAGGTTTCTCCCTCTTCAAATGGGGATAAGTGTCACTCCTGATTCTCATAGTGAGGTGGTACACCTCGCTCATAAAAACCCGATTTGTCAGAAAAACGAACATTTTGAAAGAAATTCGGATCGTTTTGATTCGCGCACCGAAATATTCGCAGAACTTTAAATGGCGATATTATATGAAAATACTCGTCCGGCACACATATTTGTGGCAATCTCCTCACAGATTTGTATTCTCCATGACAATTTGGCCCAAAACGGCCACACTAATTCCTTCGTCATTCACAACTCTGGTGGGATTGTGTTTTTTCATTAATAATGCATCCAGTTTCCATGAAATTGTTCGTTAACTCAAGAACGTATTTGTGTCCCAAATTTCTTCCAGAGCACAGTTGCTCTAGTACAGTAATTTTTAAAAAGTAAACTCACAATTTCAGTGCATTCATCTTCAACTAAATTACCGTTATTTCATGTTATTGAAACTATGGACGATAGTACCAACGCAAGTGACCTGTGTTTCATCGAATAACTAAATGTAAAAGTAATTGAATTTTCAAACATGGGAAGATTGATAACAAACGAACACACGCCATCAAAATGAAACATCGTTTCTGAATATTGATTCAAATGGATGAAATCTGAAAACGCTCCCGGTTTCCCATTCCAGATCATCAGAATTATTACCTCTGGTAATTCGAAATCGAATGGAATGATAAAAACTTGGAATTTTTCCAAACAATTCTCGATTTAAATTCGTCACATTGGGAGAGAACGAAACTTGTAACAAAAAATGTCCTCCTCCAATCACAAATCGACCTGTTTCAGGAAATTTACAGAACAAACCAGTCGAGTTATTCAGGGCTTGTTTTAATTGGAACGCACTGTATAATTACACTATAAGCAACTTATGAGTTAAACAAAATCACTAAAGAAGTTCGGTCTTCACAATCCGACCTTACCTAGTTTTCTTAGCAATAGGCTTCATATTCTGAATCAACAGTTCAACATTCTTACTATTATCCTCTGGAGGTACTTATAATCTCATCAACCAGAGTGTTGATCATCTGGGAGAGTAACAAGGATCAATTACTTTCCTTGTTGACCAAATTATAGAAGGTACGTTTTGTATAGTTACATTCTCTCTAACTTTACTCTGATCCTTTTATTAAAGTTGATTTGACTTATGTTTTGTTTTTCTAGGTGCTGTTTCTCTATTTCATTACTAATATCAGGCCAAGTGGTCTAGTAAGACAGGAAATTTCTGTTCTCAAATTTCTGCTCATTGATATTTGGGAGGGAGAATAATTTAAACCACGTACTGTAAATATTCAGTTACTCAAAAATTAGTGGTACTGTCTTTGCATTCTTTTAATATACTCTTTGCAATTAGCTCATTTGACACAGTCATGCCAGTCCTTGCACACTATCCAACAATTTTTGTATGCATTGGTTCATCATGTGTTACCAATCATTGCAGCAAGAGACATCAAAGGTCTTACTCCCTATCTCGGATATAAGACCAAATAATTTCCCTTCTGCCTTTCTGCATGCAAACAAGTAGCCTTGTTTGCATGTGTTTCAATTGAGTCTGGTCAAGACTGGCACGAAATACTTAGAAGCACAGGCACAAATGTCCTTAAATTAAGGCTAGAGTGCAAGGATAGAGGCTACCGAAATAATAAAGACCAGATATGACTATTCATGAAAGAGAAACAGTATGTTTATTTAACTTGCAACGAAAGAAAGACCACCAAAACTGGGAAGGCGAGTGTTTAGGAGAGTCAATGTTGTGGTTTACCGAATCCAGAACACATCTCAGGAAAAACGGAAAATCGTTCCTATAGATAGGGTAATGACCCAATAGCCCAGCAGAAAAACAAGCTTCATTGCAATGGAATTAATGAAACACAAGCAAAATCTCGAGTCAACAGACCATCGAGCAAAAGGAGAAGAATCAAAATAGTTCACGGAAATGTGATGATCTGGTGTATATTAAAAGAGAAGCATAAGCGTATCCGTCGAAGTAGGAAGAAGTCTAAGGTATGCAGTCATTCAATAGAAGAAACCATATTTCTCTTAATGATTTTGAAATGTTATATAACAAATATAATAGTTGTTTGTGTCATGGGAATGGCCGTAGGGATAAACGTTCCTAGTACGAACAACACTCTGTCCACAGGGTTCTACTTTAGCGAGTAAACCACCCGACCCTGTGCACATCCTGTCGCGACCCTCATCTTCATGGATACTTGGAACAACGAGTCATCTTTTTTCACTTTAGCCTCTCTATACAACATGATTGGGCAATACGAGATGTTGTTGCATGCTCCTATGTCGGTTTAATTTAAGCCTTTTGTACGGCTTGAACCATTGAATCATACGGAGAGTTGTTGGATGCCCTCATCTTGAGAAAGTTGGCTAGTGTAATCTCTTTGCAATCCAGCCTAACTAGCTTTTATAGCTAGATAATATATTGATGGTCTACTTCTAATCAACATAAGGGTATCACAGAAACTTGTATTGAAAAGCGCACCTTCACTTGTTCCTGTTGTATAATTTTTTAGTTTAATCATAATTAATTTTTCCTACGGATCGAAAAAACGCAATAAATAGAGAAAATATATATTCTTGGTTTGAATTAGTAGCCCCTAATATCGCACACTAAAACCGTTTGAATATCCAACCATTCTACAGAATCGATGTCTGTAAATTAGGCCGAAAAGGTAGTTATAAACAACCACTCACTCCAATTAAAAAGTATAATAACAGGTAATCAATTAAACCTTATTTTGACAACTAATTTGAACTAAATCGCAACCATGTATTAGAATATTGTTTACAATGTTAATTATCAGAATTATTTTCTAATTTGTTGAAACTTTGACACCATTAGATACATAAAAAAATACGGCTTACCAATATTGCTAGTATTCAAAAGTTATTCATACTTATTACATATTACTTACTTCAACAATTACATGTTGGGATTGTTATTCATTCATCAATATCAATTTTGTTTTTGTCCTCCTCGAATCCATTCCACTTTTTTCTACGCCTTCTTATGAAATCCGTGATTGATTTTTGCACCGGTCGTTCTATTCGCATAACCTCTAAGACGCTTGCATTTTCACGCATTATTTGAGCGTGTAATTATGCCAAAACTATACGGAACCTAGGGTATGTGTACGACCATATTAGACGAGATTTCACACGGCGGGAATTGAAAGATCGTGCGCCTTCAAGGTCATTCGCGGAAAATATACCTTCCTCCATTTCATGGTATGAATTGATGAATTCACATATAATGGCTACACTGGCAGTCCAAGATGCCGTTCTTAATACGCATAAAAAGATTTCTTTACAGTTATTCTTCAGGGTGTCTCTAGCGGAAGAAATATATGGACTGATATCGTGAGAACTCACGATATACTGCAATTTGAGAACCATTACCTCCAAACGAACCAATACGGTGTTTTTTGAAGCAAATTTTTCGATTTATTCCTTCAGAATGTAATTAATCTTCAAGCACGCCAAATCACGCTGATGCTTTTTGATTGTTCAAAATAAACTAAACACTTAAAGTAACTCGCACTTTGTAGTTACGATTTGTAATATGTTTCAAATTTCCAGGATATTTTACAATATTACGGTTAAGGTAAGGTAAGGAGTACATTGAAAAATTGTTCGCAGATGAGAGACAACAGAAAACAATAGATGGAGACACAGATAAGCAACAGGGCCCAAATATAACAAAAGAAGTTATGAATGCCGTTAAAACAGATAAAAACAATAAAGCTCCAGGACCTGATGAAACACCAACAGAAATTATAAAATTAATTGCAGAAGCTCAAATTGGAGTACTGGTAGATCTGTATAACACTGTATATAACACCGGAATCATCCCTAGAGAATGGCTCAAAGCAACATTTATTACACTGCCAAAACAATCGAACGTTAAGGAATGCAAGGATCACCGGACGATCAGCCTAATGAACCATACTGGCCAGAAATGCAATGGGTACTAGGGAGGCGTTGTTTGCTTTTAATGTGTTGTCTCAAAGACTAATGGACGTCAATCAGCCAATATATGTAGCCTTCCTCGATTATAACAAAGCTTTTGACAAAGTCCGCCATAATCATCTCATAAAACTCATGAGGGATAAAAACATTGACAGGAATGATATCAGGATAATAAGATATCTCTATTTTAACCAGACTGCCAAAGTTTATGTGCAGAATGAACTTTCAGAAGAGATAAAAATAAAACGTGGAGTAAGTCAAGGATGCGTACTTTCACCATTACTCTTCAATTTGTATTCAGAAGATATAGTACAAGAAGCACTGCAAAATCAAAAACCAACGGGAGTGAAAGTTAATGGGAAGGTTATAAACAACATTAGAAGAACGACAAAGGCTAATAGATCTAGTAGTACAGATCAGCGAAGAAATGGGGCTCACTTTTAACACCAAAAAGGCTAAATTTATGACAATCACAAAACACCAACTACAGCGAGAAACATTATGGATCAAAGGGGAGCCAGTGGAGAAAGTCTGCAAATACAAGTACTTGGGAACAATTGTAAATGACAATAATGATTATTCACAAGAAATAAGATCAAGAATCGGAAAGGCTAGAACAGTGTTTAATAAAATGAGGAATGCATTAACCAGAACAGATCTTAGTCTACATCTTAAAATCAGAATGCTTAAATGCTACGTATTTCCAGTACTATTATATGGAATGGAAGCCTGGACGCTTAAGAAGTGCGACACTGACCGGCAGGAAGCATTCGAGATGTGGGCATATCGAAGAATCCTCAGAGTAAACTGAATGAGCAGAACAACGAACAAGGAGGTATTGAGAAGAATAGGAAAGGAGAAAGAAATAATCAACACAATTAAAATCAGAAAGTTGCAATATCTGGGTCACGTGATGAGAGGGGAAAGATATACACTGTTGCAAACTATTAATCAGGGAAGAATACAGGGTAAAAGAAGTATAGGAAGAAGACGCATCTCCTGGTTGAACAACCTAAGACAGTGGTACAACAGTAGCTCTGTTGATTTGTTCAGACCCGCAACTTCGAAGATAAAAATCGCCATGATGATAGCCAACCTTCTTAAAGGAGACGGCACGTGAAGAAGAAGGTTAAGGTACTTTTCATTTCAATTGAAATATTCTTCGTATGATGTAACCATGTGATTAAAACTTGCTAAACATACCTCTCGAGGCGTGCAGTAGTTTTTTTCGTATTTTGTTTGAAGTCTTGCGCAATTTGGATTTGTACAGGCGAAACTTCAAATCTCTTCTTTTAATTGTGTATAAAGATGATATGCTCATTTATACCGGGTGGTGCAACTGAAACGAAAGAGACTCAATAACTGCCAAACTATTCGTTTCTGGACATAAAGCAGAAATAGGTCAATTTTTGTCTGAAGTGGGACATCCTTTAACACACGGTGATTTTATTTTACATCAATCCCCTAAGCAAGGGGGCACAGAACTCAACTTTTTGAATAGGGAAGATAGGTCTAGTGACACCTCATTGGAAAGTTCTTTTGATTCTCAACACAAATGTGTTATAATTTTTGAGTTTTGACATATTCGGAAGAAGATACAGGCTGGTTCGTCAAAAGACGAGTTATTTTCAGTGATTGCAAAATCTGTCGATTTAGAATGAACATTCACAGAAATACTGTTGTATTTTGTTATAGTTCGAGTTATAGCTCATTGGATAGGTATCTGATTACAGTGAACGAATTTTCAAATTCGATTACATTTCAATGAGGATACAGGGGTGGATTATGGAGAAATTCATACACAGTATAAGAGCCTCCGAGTCATCGGTTGAATCACAAAAAATGTCAAGACAACCACTAAGGTAATGGCCAGCACGCCTCACGACCGCATACGCAATCGACCGCCTTATGTGAAAAGCCTCTAACAGCATGGTATCCAAGGTTGAAATGAAACGAACTCAAGTAAAGTTCTCGTTACAGAAAAATATTCATTCGAAATCACACAGGTGTAATTTTTTCCAGATTGCTTGTATCTGATGAATGAAATTCGAATTAGTTCGTTAGTTTATTTAGCTACTTTTTACACTCACGGGTTGCATCCATACCAGTATAATAGTTTATTCAATAGCTGAGAGTAGAAATTATTAAAATTTTTTTTCAGCAATACCACTCTTGCAAATAGGGCAGCTGCTCTTTTCAATGAAAGCCATGACGACAAACATGTAAGTATCAAGTACATTTTGGAGTTGGGGAAAAAATTAAGAGAAACTGGCTCTGTTTAGAATAGGAAAAGAGAGCATGTCCAAAGACCCATACGAAATGAGAAAATGGAAACTGCGTTGCTTGGGCAAGTAGCGATTGATCCCACTCTGAGTACAAGAAAATTGGAAAGTGAAATTGGTGTGAGTCGAAGAACTATTGGACAAGTTTTCAAACAATACAAATACCATCCGTATAAAATGAAGACGGTCCAGGAATTGAATGAGGATGACTTCGACCGCAGAGTGCAATTCTGTGAAATAATAAGTGAGCGAATCGCAAACTATCCCCATTTTCTCTACAATATTTGCTTCTCGGATGAATATACTTTTTTTTTATACCACTGTAAATCGTCATTACTGCCAGTTCTGGTCGGACTCTAATCCAGAATCTTTCCCAATATCCTGAAAAATTGAATGTTTGGGTTCGCATCTATGGGAATCGTCTGATTGGGTCGTTTTTCTTAGCAGAAAATCTGACGGGAGAAATGTATCTCCAACTACTTGAAAAACTAATCAATTCGGCCGATCCTAGGCTATTTAGAAGAGGATGTTGTGTTTCAGCAGGATGGCGCATTTTGCACTTACTGTTCGACAATATCTAAATCGAGAATTTCCAGATCGATGGATCGAAAGAAGAGGTCCTACAAAATGGCCCCCACGTTCTCCCGACTTGTGTCCATTGGATGTTTTTTATGGGGCCACTTAAAGTGTCAAATCTATAAAACTGATCCAGCAGATTTGGTGGATTTAAGACAATCGATTGTAGTCGAGTATAATCGTATAACATCTGAAATGCTACGTAATATCCAGGAACGTTTCGAGCAAAATCTATATTTGTGTTTGGAAGGTGGCAGCGAACACCTTAAACATTTGTTCGATTGATACCGAGTTGACCTATAAAATGTATCAGGTATAATAAATTCAATTGTTTTTTCAATTGGGTTCGTGATGATTTCTTTATGTTTTTGAATGGCCAGCTCTGATTGCACTCTGATTATTACCTTGTCTGTTTTGAATTTGGCAAACTTTTCACAAAAGAAATTAGAAAAGAGCTAAGTTTGTCAGAACACCTAGCACACAGAATGGGAAAAGAGGAAACTGATACCAATGAATGTTTGAGCTCCAAAATATATACGGATTGATTAAAGTACATAAGGAAGAAAAATCTGCAAGACCTGTAGTGTCATATAAAAACACACCATCGGGTAAACTAGCAAAATTCTTGAATCGAAAATTTTTAGACCTCTCGAATTTTCAAGCACAATACACTATCTCTAATTCTGTAGATCTCATACAGATATTAAGTTAGTCTTTTTCGATGTCAAAAATATGTACCCGAACCATCCAACGCCACATCAGGCAGCTTGTCAAGAATCTTTCCTATTACAGGATTAGCTCACAAAATTTCGGACGTCCTACCTATGAAAGAGAAGAAAATGGTGTATGAAGCTTACATTAAAAGTAAGTTAACTTATTTGATATCTTTTGGGCAACAGGAAACGTAATAGAAATGAAAAAACTGCAACGAAGCCAAAATAAAATTATTAAGGTCCTGTATAAAATTCCCCAATGACACCTACGAAGGAAGTATATAAACGAACAAACATTTTGACCATAGAAGAACTGAGGCAGCTTGAAACTATGAAATTGGTGAGAAAATTTCTCGACAATGAAATACAAGATGATGATTTTATTTTAACAACTAGATCTGAAGTACATGACCACGCAACCAGAAGAAATGAAGAACTGAATTATTCAGCTCACAGAACCAAGGTGGGGGAAAGACGCATACTATCTGAGGGTGTCAGACTCTATAACAAGCTTCCCCGTGAAGTGAAGGAGATAACGCACACAAAATTAAAAAAAATTGCAAGAACACTTGATACAAATTCGAATGTAAATCTGATCATAAAATAATCTTATATTTTGTAACTATATCTGTCAAAACCTGAAAGGGTTATTTAGATATTATTTTCAATAAAAAAAAAAAAAAAACGAATGAGTGTCTTCCCTTGTTACAGATATCTTATCCGAGTCTAACACACCGCCATATATCACTAATGAATTTAGCAATCTTCTTCAAATATGCCTATCTCAAAGTTACTTTCAATTTCCATCTAAATTCTTTAAACAAAATTCAGGTCTTCCAATGGGTTCACCTCTTAGCCCTCTACTAGCTGACATTTTCATGAAAAATTTAGAGACAAACTCAATAGCAAACACAGATTTCGCTAAAAAACACATTACTTTCTGGTACAGATATGTAGATGACATTTCAGTTGGTTTTCGTGGTTCAAACAGACAAATTCAGCAATTTTTAAATTTCCTGAATTAAATACATTGCCGCATCAGCTTCACTTCTGAATTAGAAAATAATAACTCAATTAATTTCCTCGACTTAACCATTACAAATTCAAATAACCAACTCACTTATAAAATTCACAGAAAGGAAACATTCACAGACGCATCGATTCCAATGGACTCGTTCAGTCATTTAGGCCACAAACTAGCTGCACATAACTCCATGATTCATAGAGCTTACTTTGTTCCCCTTTCGACAGAAAAATTTTCAAACTGAACTTAATATCATCAGAAAAATTGCCTCAAATAACAACACACCATAACATTTTCTAAATACAATCATTAAACGCAAAGAACAACGTATTACCTCCTAATTACTATATAGCATCGTATAAACCCCGTAAAAAAGATACACTAGTCTCAGATACACTGGCGAACTCTCTAACAGAATCAGTAACTACTTTTCCAAATTGAACATAACTACTTCATTCTCAAGCGGCTCCAACTTAAGCAGATTATTATTCAATGCCAAACAAAACAACGATAAATTCAAGCAATCAGGAATTTATTAAATCAAATGCAATGAATGTCAGGTAGCCTATGTCGGACAAACAGGAAGAAGTTTTGAAGCTAGATTCAAGGAACATATTTCCTCAGATAAAAATTCGCAAATATTTGAACAAATAAAATCAACTAACCACTAGATATCATTGAACAATCTCAGAATCCTTCATAAATATAACAAAGAGAGAAAATAAATAAATCATCAATACTATCAATAAGTTGTTATATAATATAATATATAATTGTTAATATTTCATATTTTAGATACAATGGTTTGCTGTTTTCATTCAGATTTGCTCCAGTCATTGCTCTTATGGCCTTTTTTTTTGCAGAAATATGCGTTTTGCGTCAATGGAGGATCCCCCCAAAGAAGAAAACCGAAGGTTGCCAAGCTATGGAATTGAGCGTAATAGGTAGGTTTGGCGGCCTCTTCATTTACTATCTGATGGCGTAAATCGCTGAAAATAATTTCCTGCATACCGAATCAATGTGGCTTCTTCATGATAATGAGCTATCTATGGACAAACCCAATAGTTTTATTGGGTTCTCGTTCTCATTTGGTGTTTTCGTGGACACTAATAGTCTCTGCGTTTTATCTATATTGAGTTCGAATCCGTTTGCGGTGAACCACCTCTCAGCTTGTGATATTGATTTGTTTGAATGTTGCATGAGTTCATTTATTTTAGCTGACTTGTTCAGGAAAGTAGTGTCATCCGCAAACAGACTCTTATCACCTGCTGAGATATCGATCGGGAGGTCGTTTATATAGAGTAGGAAGAGAATCGGTCCCAGAATGGATCCTTGAGGCACCCCAACCTCATTTTTTTCAAGCTGAGACAACGAAACCTTCAATGAAACTGTTTGATATCTGTTGCTCAAGTATGATCTGATAATATTGTGAATTGGACCCCTCATGCCATAGCATCCCAGCTTCGCAAGAAGAATTCTCCGGTCCACGCAATCGAACGCCTTATTTAAAGTCGCAGCTGCTAATCTCCACATATTCTCTAGCAAAAAATCTATTATCCTTAACATCGCTGTGGCAGTAGACTTCAATTTGCGAAAGCAAAAAGCCAGTAGTTGTTGGCGTCGTTTTTTTCTCATATTTTAAAAATTGGTGTCAATTTTGCGATCTTCACAGGATTTGGAAAGATAACCTCCTCGAAACTAAGATTTACCACTTTGCATAATGGATCAACCATGATTGAATGACTTTTTTCAGCAATACTACATTGAAACCACAGTAATCACACAACGACTTGTTCTTAAATTCAGATTTAGTTGTCAAAATATCATTCACAGTTGTGGGTTTCAAGAACATGGATCCATAGTCAGCTGAATTGATATTTCTCACATATTTCATGCATTTTTCTGTATCTGCAACTGTTGATGTGAGAAGTTTGAAAACATTATTGAAAAACTTGTTGAAATATAGGCAAACGCACACTAATACGTCGCATAAATAACCTATAGTTTAGTTTAGTTGCTCCAAATTCTGGAATTCAGATGGGCAATAGTCCAAATTTAGCAATTTTAGTTCGGTAAATATGGCGGAGGGTTATGGTTGGAATATTATTTTTACCACAATAATTTCTTGAATTAATAGAATTTGAATATAGTGTACCCATTGAAAATTTAGTTTTAGTGAATCTAAAACAAGTTGACAACTATATTTGACTTGATGCATAGAAATGTATTTTTCAATACAATAATAAGACATAAAAGACATAAAGCACAATGTTAGTTCTGTGAAGATGGCCGTGAAAATTAAACGGTCATGATTTTGATGACGGATATTAGCAAATTACGAAATATTCACTGCAGTTCTCGGGTATGAACTATGATATATTTGAAATAGAAAAATGGAAAGCTTGTAAAGTATTATTTATGCAATGATTGCCATATGCAAATATACCAGAATGTTCACGTTTTATTGATCGAAATCGTTTTTGTGACGTCATGCCCTATGCCCGTACCAGGAACACATTTGTAATTTTACCTCATTTTCATAATTAATGAAGAATTATAGAAACGATAGGGGATTGTTTTTTATTTTATTCAAATTCATCACTTCATCACATCGCGTTCAAACTCAGTGTCAGTATGAAAAACAGTTGCACCAAGCAACATTTTGACAATTGTTACGAGTAGATTTTATAAATATTCAATTCCAGGTATTTTTCGTCAGAATGTATATGAAATGAGTTGTAAAGATTGTGGAAAGAAGTATGTTGGACAAACTAAACGATCACTTGAAACCAGATTAAAAGATTATGAAGCACATTTGAAATACGGATCATACAAAAAGTTTTGAGAAGGTAAAATTGATGAAAATGTTGAAAACGCGAATAAACTGAATGCTTTTGAAAATATCCATATAATGAATTGCAAACATCTACTAAATAAGGACAAAGGTCCGATTCCTTCAATGTACTCTTCAGTTTGTTAGATTAGACACGTCCGCTAATAATGCGTTGGGTCACCCAGGACGATGGTTTGTCGAAAGCGTCTAGTAGTCGAGAAAGATTAAGTTCAAATGATAGATCCGTCTAATGTTAGATTTGTATCTGTGTATTATCATCTCCTGATGATGCCCGACGCACGTCGAGTTTTAAATAATCTTTTGTTAGAGTATTTTTAATAAATGATCGGTTCCTCACTTGGTTTTCCAGATATTTATTAAATACTCGACATATGTTTCGGGCTGTTAGCCCATTATCAAGAGTAATACATTTGCAATCTGCACAATGTAATCTATAAACACCTGATTTGTTTTCTTTATTAATTGGAGATTTATAATTCTGATAAATGAACCTAAACTTGTTGATGTTTCAAACGCTATATTTAAATTTGAATTTTTAAGAAGGTATTTTACATTATTGCTAATATTGCCTATATATGTTAAACTATTGAATTTCTTGTCCTGGTGTTCACCGATTCGATATATATGTTGTAAAGCTAATTTTGTTTTTTCTTATATAATTTGCTGCTAACTAAATTTGCATCATAACCATTATTTATTGCGATCTGTTTTATCAAATTCAATTCTTTGAAATAACTATCATTAGACATCGGTGTGCTCAAGAGTCTATGTATATAGCTATTAATTGCTGCAACTTTATGTTGGTAAGGATGTACCGATGTATAATGAATTGTGATATCTGTATGAGAAGGCTTATAATAAATTGAAAACTGGTGTTAATTATTTGATCTTGTTATTGTTAGGCCTAGGAAATTGATCGAATTATTCTGTTCTATTTCAGAATAAGTGAATAAAATTCACTTCAAAGAATTGAATTTGATAAAACAAATCGCAATAAATAATGGTTATGATGCGAATTTAGTTAGCAGCATATTATATGAGAAAAACAAAATTACCTTTACAACATATATATCCAATCAGTGAACACCAAGACAAATTCAATAGTTTAACATATATAGGCAATATAGCAATAGAAATACCTTCTTAAAAATTCAATAAATATAGCGTTTAAAACATTAACAAATTTAGGTTCATTTATCAGGAATTATAAATGTCCAATTAATAAAGAAAACAAATTAGATGTTTATAGATTGCATTGTGCAGATTGCAAATGTTTTTATATAGGTAGAACCGGAAGAAGTTTTAATATTAGAATCTCTGAACATAAACGCAGTTTCATCAATGGAAAAACCGATTCAAATTATTCAAAATCATCTTAGGCAAAATAGTCCACTCTCTCAATTCAGAATTTAAAATCCTACATTCTGAGAATAGAGGTATATAAAACTCAACCTTCTGGAAGTACTTGAAATTAACAGATTTAGATATTCACCGGAAATTCTTAATGCTCAGGTAGTCTTAAATAACTCACCCTTATTAAATTTATTTCCTAAACATTAGTTCAAATACGGATAGCTCTGAGTGGATTGCCACTTTAGTATATATAAAAATTTGTTAGTAAGATATAGTTGTATTCATTCGCTCTTGACAAAGATACTGTGTATCGAAACGCGTCGAGCATTTGATAATATATTTTAGTAGAAATCATCGTTTACTTGTATTTGAGTTAATTTTGAATTTAGTGAATACTTGAAAAGTATCTATAGGTATTCAGCGAAACTGAATTGAAATAACTCTTGAACTAAGTTGGAAAATTATTTGTGACCACTGGAACCTTTGGCACGTTACTTCGTAGTTCTTATGTCAGTTAGTTGAAGTGAACTGAAAAAGACAACCTAGAACTACCGCTATCACGGTAAACGAATTGTCACCATAAAGAACTCAAATAACCTTACTTTAATTTTCGAATAGAATGAAGTGAAAGAAAGGTAAGTATTATCACGAAAGGTTTTACTATTGATTAGTCACTTGATTTTATTTGTTTTAGGTGCAGTGAATGAGAAAATCAATTTTGAAAGAGCTATGGACCAGTACGACTATGTTGTGCATTGGAGTTACTTTGGAATGATCAGTTATAAGTGAATGAAATTATTAAAAAGATTATTGGATGTGTATACCAAACTGCAGGATTGAATTTTTACTGTATTATACCTGAATAAATGGTTGAGACTTTAGAAAACTGAAAAATTACTTTTGAAACATGGACTATATTTTTGCTCAAATTGAAAGGACGGTGTAACAAGTAAAGCATTTGAATCGAAACATTTGAATTTCTAGGTGCCATTCCGAATTCAACGAGCTATCGCTCATATTTTTAGCAATATCAGCAGGAATAAATATCGATTTGAATTTGTAAACTAGACTAATAAATCTTTTCTACCTGTTTTACTACAAGAAGATAAATACCATTTAAGTAATTATTAATGTCAAACAAGTCTTATTAAACAGATTCCTTCGAATTTTTCTCTAGTTAATTATAGAATTCGGTTCAGAATGGGTTGAGTGGTTTTCAAGGATTTCTAATACTGCAATCGATTCGATACAACAAAATCTTTCACCTTATGAAAGCAACATTTCAATTATTATATTGTTACACGAGGAAAACATTGTTAAATCGAAAATAAATGTCGAGACAAACTGGTAACTCGTGAAACGCTGGTACTTGGATGCCAATATTTTTTGGCATTGAATTTATTCTAGAAAAACGCGAAGTACATTCGACATAGGAATGGCAAATGAAATGAATTATATCCTATATGACCCAGAAAATTTTTTTAATGCAGCAAATAGATCATCTCAGAGTAAGCTGAAAATTTATAATAGATTTATTGTAAAGCAACTTTTCGGGCCTCATTTATTATGCAAATGGTGGATATTAGAGATAATCTTCGAAAGAATTGTATTCTATAATGTATGTACTAAGTTGATGCCGAATTATGAAGATAACGAAGAGTGTTTGCATTTCAATTCAGCAAATATTTCGTAAAGCAGCAGAATGATCGAGAAAGCTTACCAGCCGATGATACAACCTTGGCTTTCTTGGGCGCACTGCGACCTGCCCACAGAACAGACCTTAGTAAGAAGGTCGAGTTACCGACCAAAACATTCAACACCCCCTCACGACCCCTCACCAATATATCTAGTCTTCCCATAATAAATATAGATGGCACTAATTTAACCACGTCAAGTGTCAAACTCTGTCGATCAAACTTCAATCGCCGCTAAATGAATTGTCAAATGTCTGTCAATGTCAAAGTTTTCAGTTTCCGCTAAACAATTATTTTTGCGGTTTGTGCTTCCAAAATCATTTTCTTTTCAGGTTTTTCCGTTGCTCGTGTCTTGGACTCAAGTTTTGAAATTCTCTTGTATTTTTCATTACGGTCCTTCAACCAGGATCCTTTAGAAAATTTATTTTGTATTATTAGACAGCATGGTGTAGGGAACACAAACCCTACTTGCCACCAGTTTATTGCTGCTTTAAAAACATAAATGGCTTAACATCGCCCATAATTAATGGAAATCGTAAAAGAGATGACTGTGAGAATTCGAATGTTTTGTCTTTTTTTTGCAGACCAACTCACAGAACATACTCACTGATTCTGAGGATTCAGAACCTTCTGTTCATGAAGAATATAATGAGATCTTTGGAAATGTACCAACTCCTATAACTAAAAATTACGCTACCTATTATGTGCCACGATACCTTTTGCAAAAAATTACAGTCCCAGAATGTCTAGTATGCAACGAAGAACTTTTTTGCGAAGTGCCCCAACAACAGCACACCTTTATTGTATTCAAGGAATTTTGTGATAATAAGTCTAAGTTATTGAATCCTTCAGTAAAAGTTTCTCAATTCTTAGAAGACATTCACAATAAACTTACTTTTTCCTGAATAGTCAGAGGCATCAGGAAAATTTTGCTTTGAGATTCAAAGATATTCAGAAATCTCATTTTTCTCAATTCAATTTTTGTCAATTACATTCGGTGAAAGATGAAATTTTTGAAAGGACTACTAGTCTTCTAATTTTTAAATTCATTAAGGATAAAAAGAAGGAAACTGTTACATCTGGGACTGAAAGCAAATCCAAAAGGTTCAGAAACAAGTAGGACAGCAATCTTTGATGGGTTCAATTGTAGGTGTTTATTGTGATTTTAAAGAGCGGGTTATCTACACCCTACTATGTGCGTGTTATTTATGTACCATCGATCTTATACAGTCGGGAGTACTATACATGTTGTTTTGTCTGGGATTTTATATCCTTTTAAAATTTACAAACATGTTTTCTAGTCTGTGATATTATTTATTTTCCTGCATGCACCTACACTCATGGGGAAAGAAATTGATCTGTGACCAAATAATTGAAATGTTTGGGTCCTTTACATTCCCTTTGTTATCTATAATTCATGTTTATTTTGTGATATACACATTGTTATTATTCATTCAATTTTCTGAGTTCTTTTTACTCAGAGTATATATTGTTTTTATTTGTTACAATGGGCTTTTTACATCCTACTAACATTTAAGGTTCTGCGTACGGAACCTTATTTATATATTTGGTTTCTATTTCTACTATGAACCTATCAATTGAACCCATCAGGAATATTAATGCAACCCTAGTTTCCAAAACTAGTAATGAAATTGCCTATTTTTACCATATTCAACAATTTTCAGTGATCTCAAATTCATTTAAAGAAAAACTTCTTGAGACAGTTATTACTGCGTTTTTTCTATTTTCAGAGGCAGTATGGGGTAACTGCCATGAAGATGGCAGTGAAGGCAGTTTACCCCCAACGGGGGACTAGTGGTAGCAATGGAGGAACAATATTATAGCTGACAACAATATTTCAGAATTTCTTTTTATTTTGAATGTTAGAATGTACCTGTTTTCTGTGATATGTGATTCATATTTTTGATTTACATGTGCTAAGAATTTATTTTATTTCTGGAAATTTTTTGTGTATATATGGTTTAAGAGATTTTTGTTATTTTAAAATAAAAGTGTTATTGTGAAAAAATAATCATTATTTTCTCAATTTTCGAACAGTCTTATTGAGGCAGAAATACTCTGCATCGATTAGAATAGTTGAAATACCGCATTTCAGTATAGTTAAATTCGATCGTTGGAAATCTCGAATTCAAATAAGGCGCCTTTCGGTTTAGTTTCCCATAATGGCACGCGTAGCGCTAGTTTCTATGCAGAGACGGCCATATTGCTTCCTATGTCGAAGCACTGAGTTTTTATTTCTCATTAGGGTCTGTTCTGTGCACCTGCCTCTACACATTGTACGGAATAGAGTTTCATCTGATAGACCCCACACACTTCACTCTTTTTCGTCTGTGTGTCGGTTCTCGGTTCGACACGGCGTGCGAAACTGCTTGTGTATGGGATAAAACCGCTCGTTTGAACCGTCCATTGGAATATCTGTCACGGCTGGATTTTTAGCTCTTCGGCTTGTCGGTTTCCGTTCCAAACCGACTGTGTTTAGCCATTTCGTGCAGGCGATCTCAGTTTTCTTAATAGTCGATGGCATTTAACTTCGCACAAATTGAGTTTACGAAGAGTTTCACTAATATACAGAGTGGGGCGTAATGGAAGGGCGTTTTTGGAACGGGTAGTACACGTAACGGTGAGCGAGTACGGTTGAGCGGATGAGCTCATTCAATTTGGTTGAGTGTATGTTTCGTAAATATATAGATATTACATCAAATGTTTTCTGAGCAAATCGTCATAACAAAAATATAACCTATGTTTCTTAGTGTTTGTTCGATAACTCTGAAATTGTTAGTTGTATGGAAAAGGTGTGGAAGGAAGAATTTTTTTTATTCGAAATTTTGTGAACTTTTGAACTTTTTTTTCCAATTCTTTCTCTACTCTTTTGGATTGTTAGAAATTTCCACCGAGACGCCATAACTTTCAGATGATGGTAAAATAATACAGAATGTTAATTTTTCATTGCCAAAATTTTGGAACATTAAAATCACATTATTTTTCTTATTCCAAATGGCACATTTTGTATTGAATATGAAAAGATGTTTATTACCTATCGAATTGGGTATGGTTCATCTGCCTATTTTCAACGGTTCTCAAATTAATTTTTGATTCACTTGATGGAAACGTTCGCCTTATTCTTGAAAACACTATTTGAGCCGATAAATAAAATTTCTTCGAACATTATACTGAACTTCGGGGTTATTCTAATAATGTTTCATGAATTTTTCGTTTCATGTCATCAATAGTGGCAGGAGCAGTTCTTATCTTGCGATTTCTTCGTTACCCAGAGTTTACATTCTTGTTTTCTTCAAAAAGTTTCATAAAACAATACAATCCATGTGCCTATTTTGAAAATGAAGATCTAGTAATGATTTCTATTAATCCTTGAAAATATTTACTCAGACACCGCAATATTTCTTGCCTATTCAATAGTCTCTCGAGAAATTGTGGCCCATCCACCTAATTCTGAACTTCTTCTCCTGAGATGGAGGGGCTTTTTAAGCTAGCAATAATTTATCAAAAACCTCAAATGCAACACCTTATCTGTTTCTTAGTATAATCTGATTAATTGACTATCAAAACAATTGCAGAATTTAAGTTTACCATATAAGAAAAGAATATACAGGGTGGGGCGTTTTGAAACGGGTAGTACACGTAACGGTGAGTGAGTAGAGGGGAGCGACTGAGGTCATTCGACTCAGGAGGACTTACAATTTAGTTCACAATGGTTACCTGGACCAAACGCTGTGCGTTCGAAGTTGAAGATTATTTAAAATCGGGAGAGTCTGTCAGTGTCGTGAAGCGGCGCTTTCGCCAGCGCTTCAACATTGGTCGTAACGCTGCAGTTCCGAAACGTGACACAATCATCCCATGGCTACAGAATTTCAGAACGACTGCATCAGCAATGAATTCGAACCTCACGGTCGTCCCCGAAGTGTAAGTATACCAGCTTCCGTGGAAAAAGTGCAACAAGTTGAAATTCAAAGCCCAGGGCGCTCCGTCCGAAAACGAGCTGCAGCACTCCAAATTAGTAGTTGAACTGTTCGCAGAATTTTACAGAAAGACCTCCGCTTTCACCCCTATAAGCTCATGGTTGTCCAGCACCTGAATGAAGGAGTTTTTGCACAACGCCAGCAGTTTGCTGAGAGAATGCAAATGATTATCGCTGATGATTATGAATCAGTGATAATGATGAGTTTAGTGATGGTTATGTCTAGGAAATTTCAGAATTGTTGCGTCCAATTTCAGCAGTAAAAGTTATTTTTTTATGCATTTTATTTTGAAAATGATTTACTTGCCTGTTTGAGCCTTGAAAACCCACCAGAATATCATCAACGTATCTGTACCAAAAAATTGTAAGTTTTTGTGCTAACTTATTTTTCATTATAGACTTCTCAAGATTGATTCTAAAACTATCTGCTCATAAGGGGCAGAGTGATGATTCCTTGGTGAGCCCTGGGTTTGGTTTGAATTGGAAATGATTTTGTGTTAAACAGATCTCTAAAAGATAACAAAACTCATCTATAATGTGAGGTGAAGAGTTATATTGGTTAAATATTTGTTTATTTCATTCATGTTGCCCCTTTTGTTATGAAAAATATGTACCCACATTTTAAGACATGAATGTCCGCCTATAATGGAAGAATCTCTAAAATAACACTTCACGACACCTGTTTGTCACGAAATTATTTCTAATTTGAATCGAAAATTTTCGTGAATTGAACAAAAGTCAGTACTTTCCGTGGAATTTCGAAAATAAAGATTTATTCAAATTAATGTGTCCCGAACGGCATCGGTTCATCACGACAATTAAAAACTCCTTTCTAGGTTCTTTCTGAAAAACCATGGATTTTTTCAATTCGTCCCCTGATTAGCAGATATTTGTAATGAACAATCGTGAAAAATGTATAATGGATAATAAGCATAAAACATATCATTTTTGGTACAGATGCGTTAATGATATTCTTTCGAGCTTTCAATGTTCAGACCTATCAATGTTCCAGTCTTTACATGTTCTAAATAAATTGCATAATGAAATCACCTCCACTGCTGAATCCACTAAACTCAATTATAATCATTCAAACATTCACAGACTCAAAAATTCCACTGAATTATTTTAACCACCTTACACATCAATTAGCCGTTTATGATTCATATATCCTTTACCATTTCCCTATCCATGATAGACTCTAATGTGGAAATCAATGTCATCAAGAAAATTGCATCAAACAATGATATTCCAGTCTCCAACATAAACAGTATTCATAAATGCAAAGAACAAAAACAAATTTCTTAATTACTATATTTCATTATAGGAAAACCAGAAAATAAATACGCATATCCATCTTACATTATTTCCTCTTTAAGAAGACCACTTTTCTAGTGGTCCCAACATATGCAAATAACTATTCAGTGCCAAATAAAAACAAATATATTAAAACAGTTTGGAATATACAGAAATAAATGCAATGAAAGACCAGCAGCTTACGTGGGCCAAACAGGTCGAAACTTTAAATCTAGATTCAAAGAATATCTCTCCTCAGATAAAAAATACGCAATTGTTGAACATATTAAATCTGCAAATGACATAATTATATAATTACATTAGATAATTATGAAACTCTCCACAAATGCATTGAAGGGATGAATGTATCCGACACTAGAAAATGACGTAACTATCGAACAGGCAGTGTGTATTAAAATACACAATATGGAAATCAGACGAAAGTGTTTCATTTTGTTAATATTAAAACGAATTTCCATAAAATAGAACCATCAACAATATCATTATTTTCAACCAGATATCAATTCGCCCTCGTATACCAAGATGGCCTTGAGCGCCTTCTTCGAAACAGTCGTGTCAAAACGATAACTACGAAATACACTCCCCACAAAAATTGTCGCATCACCCTACTTTTACGACAATACTATATAAACTTTTAGGTTGGTCATTCAAGAGTCGCTTGGTAACTTTCAGAAGTGTGAAATATAAGAGATGAGTTTATGATGGAAAATATCAACAATTTTCGAGTTAATGAAAAATAAAAAAATTCTATCATCTTCAAACATTGGCGAAAAGACCAATCAACTAGCATCGAATGGTTACTAATCATCTTCAAAATCGACTGTTTCCTCATCGGGCCCTAATTACTGCCAGTATACGTCTCGGAAGCCCCTCAAACAAATTTTGGATGTAGTCTTGAGTCACTGAGTTCCAAATTTCAGGAGCAGTTTTTCTAGTTGTTGGAGTGTTCTACAAGGCATTCTACGTTGCTGAGCTTACCACCCCATGTAGTCCCTAACATGTTCTATGGGATTCAAGTAGGACTTCTTGGCCATCTTAAAATATCAATTTCGACATTATGCAGAAATTCTGTAAATGCTCTAGCTGCATGAGGCCGAGCATTATCATGCATATAAGATGAAGTTTTCGCCAATCAATGGGCCAAAGGGTACAACATGGGGTTCAAGGATATCTGCGATGTATCTGGCCGCTGTCATTCTTCCATTATTCACTAGGACTACCTCAGTTCGACCATCGAAAAAATGCCCCCCTCCGAAGTTTTCGGTTTGCCGGATATTGCATTGCTGTTACCGTTCCCCAGGTCGTCTCTATACAGGCATGCGTCTATCATTTGATACTTGAGAGAACCTGGACTCGACGGAAAAGAGAACATTCGACCATTCTGGAATACCCTAATTTGCATGTTCCCTCGCAAACTGAAGTCTTGCAACTCAATGCTATCTGGTGAGACGCGGGCCGGTAGAAGCTACTCTTGGTCTGATATCGTCTTCTCTGAGCCTGTTCCTAACAGTTTGCAATGAAATATGCACACTTCTGTAAAGTGAAAGTTCATTTTGTAGCATTCTAGCCGTATAGTGCCGAACTCTTAGTGCAGTTAAACGAAGCCAACGATCATCAACTGGTGTTGTTATCCGATTTCTTCCCTGTGCGGCCCTTCTTCCATATTCCCCTGTTTCGTGGTACCGATTAATTGCTCTTGAAATAGTGCTTTGGTTAACATTCAACAAGTTAGCCACGTAACGTTGGCTTTGCCTCTCCTTTAGAAGTGTTACAATTCTCACCACTTCATGATCATTCAAAAAGTGTCCAGGACGTTCAGCAGCCACTGCAATAAATTCAAAGGTTCGAAAATCAACAAGAAACACAGAAAACTTGCATTAAATTAGCGTGAAAACTGAAGAGAAATTGAATGAATACTGATAGTCAAATAAACTTATTCTTGTTTCAAACGTGTTTGAGATCATATGAAAACAAATGTTACTACATAGTTAAGATTTTTTCCTCCCTTATGTCCAAAAACATATGTTGACAAAGAAACTGCGATCGAGCTGCTTAATCGATTGTGGAATTAAGTATACCAGGTGATGTGACAATTTTTGTGGTGTGTGTATTTTTTGAGTGTTGAAAACAGTCTGATGTAAAATGGTGGAAAATTAAGTGAATAAGGTGGTTGTGAAACGTACGAGTTGATTTTTGATGGAAAAGCCGTGAGCAACCAGCAGTGTGGCACTATCGTGATGGAAAGCCAATAGTGCTTGTAAATCTAACCTCTTGATGCTTATTACTTCAGGCAAACGATGCAAAATTTTTAAATATTTCTTATTGATAGTTTGAGGTGGCAAAAGGGGTTCATATTGGACAACGCTGCTAGAGTCAACTTAACCTTGATTCAACATGCATTTGAGGTCTCTGCGCACATTTGCCTTTCCCAGCATTTCAAACGATAAGGCAGTCGAAAACTCATTTGACAAACAAAATTTAATCCAGCTTTTGGAGAAAAATGTCATTAACAACTGATAACTTCTTGTAACATGAAGGTACTTATAAAGATCTTTACTCGATATTCTAGTACTAAAAATAGCTGCATTGATTACATCTGCAGCAATATGCCTGAACGCGAAATTGTTAGTTCGAAGGTATATGAGTTTTCTATATCTGATCGCATTTCCCAGATGCTATTATGCAATATGAGTAAGGAATTGCCTACATATCCAAGATACAGAAGATACTTCAATGACTCTGGCTATATCAGTCTCCTTTATTTCCACTCTCTCGAGAGAGTCATGGTCCGAATCGCTGAACGCGAAATCTGTTGATGATGCATTCAACACCTTTGTTAACACTTTCGCGTATTATGTTGATGTATCCTTTCCGTTACGAATTGATAAGCCTAAGAAACGTACTAATAAACCTTGGGTAACTCTAGGTATAGCCATGTCCTCAAAAATGTTGAAAAACAAACTCAAAAACTCGACCCGACACCCTGATAATATTGCATTCTATAAAAAATATATGATGGCGGCAAAAAACCTACATAATGTAAAGTTGTATGAGACAGCTTCGAATAAGTCTAAGGCAGTATGATCTATAATCACCAACAACGTACACAACTCAACTACCAGAAGCAGTAAGTATGAAATCGAGATTAGCGATCCTAATACTCTTTCTAATCACTTCAATGATCATTTACTAAGTATCTCATCTGAAATGGTTCAGAGAATACAACATAGGAAATCAAGGGGTGGGTTGCTTCATCCTGCTAACTGGGTTGGCGAGTCTATGTTTTTAACTAAAAATTCAAATTCCAGTGGCGTTGACAATGTCACTATTAATCTACTTAAAAAAGTCGCTAACCTAGTATTGTCAGTTCTAATCCTCTTGATAAATCAATGTTTGAAGGAATATTCCCAGCCATACTTAAAGTAGCCAGAATGATTTTCAAGAAAGGAAATAGAAGACTTACAGAAAATTACAGGCCCATTTCATTGTTGCCTACTATTCCTAAAATATATGAGAGTTTTATTCAATAAAATGGTTTCATTCCTTGAAAAATATAATATTCTTACTAATTCGCAACATGGATTTCGTGAAAGAAGATTCACTCAAACAGTCATTATAAATTTCATTAATCAACAAATTGTACCGTTTTGGTTTCCGAGGACCCATTCATAAACTGTTAAGGATCCTATCTCTCTGATAGAGTTCAATTCGTAGATTTGGATGGTTCGAAATCAACTGTTGCAAATATTAAATTTGGTGTCGCTCAGGGATCAGTACTGGGCCCGCTTCTTTTTTTTGAACGGGCTTGGTAATTTGACCATGTTTGCAGAAGACAATACATTATTATGTGCTGATACATCTATTACTGGAACAACAAACAAAATTCAAATTCTGCTGAACAAATTTTCCAAGTGGTTCGATGACAATCAATTGTTCTTAAACGTTTCAAAAACAGTTTTTCTTAAAATTTTCCTTAAGAATTTAATTGCTGCTAATTCATCTAGTTACTTATTGAGAGTGAACAATCAATCAATCTAACAGGTTCAGTCAACCAAGTTCCTAGGCATCACAATTGATCATAATCTTAGCTGGTGTCACCACATCAATCAGTTGTGTTGTGTGCTGTCTCCTGAATGTTATGCTTTGCACAGATTGCGTGTGCCAACCAATAGGGAGGTGTGTCTGTCATATTATAAGGCAAATTTTAGATCCAGGATTAAGTATGGGATTTTGTTTTGTAGTGGTTCTCATGTCTGTGACAGAATATTCTAGTTGCAGAAGAGAGCTATTAGAAATATAATGGGAGTTTCTCGTAGAACTTCATGTAGAAATCTCTTCCGAGATTTGGGCTTATTACTGTTGGCTTGTATATATATTTTAGAATTATCTAAGTATGTGAAACGTAATTTTAACTTGTTTGTGCCAAATGGATTTTTTCACTCATATGAAACACGAACATCGGAATTCCTCTATATCTAGCTATATATCTATAAGAAGGGACACAAATATATGGGAATTAGAGTATTCAATGCTCTACCCCAATAACTTAAGGTGATCAATGATATAGGACAGTTTGGGAAAGCAGTAGAAAGATTTTTGCTCTCAAAATGTTTCTATACGTTATGAATTTTGCAATTATAATTATAAAATGTAAGTTGTTCGAACTTTCTTTCCTTTATGTTGACATGTCCCATGCTATATTACATGTATTAATTAATTGCATTGTAATATTTGTAGTCAGAGGACAATTGATTTATTATTATTATTATATTCCAGATAAAATTTAACAGAATTTTAGTAAGGTAATTCCAAAATGAAAAACAAAATACATTCAGGTCCAAGAGTTTTAAATCGAAAAGTGTTAGTATTTTTGATCACAGTAGTAAATAGCACACACAAGCCACTATTTCTCGAACTTGTATATCGAATTAGTGTTTTGAGATTAGTTGTACTCTTCATCTAGCATATAAAATGGCATGATTCCAAGGTCAATGGTAGTCAGCAGAAGCGCTGCTTGAAGGATTGATGATAATCGGCCTTGGGAAGAATATTTGCTTTCAATTTTGTACCAACATATTCACAATTCTTCTATAAATTAGAACTGATAATATTATTCACGCGACTGAATAAAAAAATGAACTTATATACGCAACAAGGATGACTTAGGAAAATATAAAGAGAAATAAAATGATTCACAAAAAATTTTCAAGTATATTTCATCAATTATTAGCTTGTTGTTTTTTCGTTATTGTAATACCACGTAGAAGGTACGAATTTTTGATGTTTCGCCAAATGAATTTCCCGATTTATAACTGGAAACTTTTCGTAAGGTTCAAGGACAACTTACGTATTAATCAACAGGAATGGAAGCACGAGCGGAAATTTATGTCGTTTAAAATAGGGGCACCAACACGTGGCGCACCTAATTAATGCTCATGTTTATAAATTCGATAAATGTAACGCTTCTATTATGTTTGAATGGAACATGGGAAATGAACAACCAGGAAAATGATGCTCCACCAGCGTCAAGAGTCCCATTTCACGCTACCTCAATTCAATTAGGAGAGGAAGGAGGCAACAATTTTTTTTCCGCCTTTTTCAAGGACGGTTTACCATGGATACAATTAATATATAAACCAGGGGTGCTCAAACGGTCGATCGCGAGTGAAGAAAAAATTGTTTAATAAGAAGATATCTAAACTACAAAAATTTATGACGTTATAAAATAACACTCTGCTAGCAGCAAAGGGCGGCTTTATCAAAGGAACGCGCGGTACTTGTCAAAGAAATTCTAGAAATTTCGGGCAGCGCATTTTATGGGAACATTCGAGACTCGTTCACGCTGATATAAATGTTGGGCCTGCAGGAATTGGAGTAATTCTGAATTGACACTTGAAGACAATACTACATCGATACAAAGTTTATTATTAAATAGTACAAAATGAGTGCAGCGAAGAAATCTAAAACGTATCATTTTAATAACGATTGGGAGGAAGAATTTTTCTTTTGTGTGGTGAAAGATAAGTGCATTTGTCTTATTTATCGTGCGTCCGTTGCAATAGCTAAGCTTGGTAACTAAGAGAGGTACATAAAACAGTTCATAAAAACTATGAAATGGATTTTCCGCCACAAAGTGAATTAAGAAAACGAAAAATAGGTGGTTTGATATCTTGTTTGGAAAAAGAACAAACCATGTTCACAAGACTAGCCAAACAATATCTCATATATTGCGAAACACAAGAAACCATTCGAAGATCGGTTGTGAAGGAAGCATTTATTGAAGCGGGTGATACTTTATTTGGAGATTCTTCACAGTTCGACGAATCCACCGATATGACAGACACTGCCAACTGTGTATTTTATTCGGATGGTATTCAATGATATGTTGGCTAAGGAATCATTTTTACAATTATTCCTCTGAAGGGAAGGCCCGTGGCGAAGTTGTATATGATGTTTTCTTCAATTTTGTAAGAAACTACGAGCTACCAATATATAAATTAGTGTGGTTTACAACCGATGGAGCACCAGCAATGACTGGAAACAAAAACGGTTTTGTGGCATTATGTCGAGCTAATGAAGATTTCCCTTCATTTTTTTTTCATTCCTCTGCATTATACATCAACAAGTTTTGTGTTCAAAAGTTTTAAATACGGAGGAAATTATGGACATCGCAACAAAAATTATGAATTCTATCCGTGCACGTAGCTTGCAACGGCGGCTCTTTAAGTTGGAAGATAGGGAGTCAGCTGAACACACTGATTTAGTTCTTCACACGGACGTCCGGTGGTTCAGTCGCGGAAATTCTTAGAAAGGTTTCAAGAATTATTGCCCGAAATAACAGCTTTTCTAGACGAAAGAGTTGATGACTCAGATGTTGAAAAAGGAAAAATGGTTTTGGCATTTTTGACTGACATCACAATGCACTTGATCACCATCAACTTGGAGCTTCAAGGTAAAGGAAAAATTATTATTGAGATGATTAGCGCAGTAAACGCATTCAAATCTGAAACATTTTCCGTCTTTGAAAGTAAGGATTCCTCAGTTGAATTATGATACGTATGAGGCTGAATTATCAAATATTTTGGGACAATTCGAAATGCGAAATTTATGAGTTATCCTTTTTCATATTAAAACATTGAGGAATTAGCAATAATATTAGATTGTACACCAGACACTAGTCATACTGAGCAAATTAGTCTTGTTCTGAGGTATGCTGTCCTTAACACCACTTCAAAAAAGGTTGAAGTTAAGGAAAGTTTTATTGCGTTTAATCCAATACTGGTTTCTACAGGAGAAGGGATACATACATTTGTGATATAAAATTTGAAAAAATTAAATTTAGAATTAAAACACATTAGGAGACAAGGTTATGATAATGAGACAAATATGAAGGGAAAACATGTTGGGCTTCAAAAACGCATTCTTGATGCGAATCCGAAAGCCCTTTTTGTACCTTGTACGGCTCATACTTTGAACTTAACAGTAAATTACGCTTCCAAGGTGTCAGGTGCTACAATAAACTTTTTATCCACAAAAAGGTGGTATGTTTTGAGAAAAAATGTCCCCGGGTTAAGTTTAAAGCCTCTAAGTGAGCCAAGATGGTCCAGCAGAATTGACGCAATAAAGCCCCTTAAAGTTTATTTAATTAAGGTTTGCGAAAGTCTTCTAGAAGTGGCTGAATATAGTTCCTTTCGCATTGATGCAAGACATAAAGCGAGTTCCCTCTTAACTTCTGTACAGAATTTTCAATTTATTTGTGGAATTATTATTCGGCATGACCTTTTATTTCATTTAAATATTGTCAGCAAACAAAAGTAAAGTGCTACAATTAATATTAAAGTATGCCAAACCTACCTAAACAATTTAGTTGACCAGCAGTATAGATCTGACCAATCATTTCAAGAAATTCTTGTGCAAGCGAAAGAAGTAGCATCTTCTCTCGAAATTGAAGAAGACTTTCCACCATTACCAACGGTTAGGAGGAAATTTAAACCAAAATTGTTCGACAATGAACACCGAGATGAGACCCCTCATGATCCAAAAACCGCCTTAAAAATTAGTTTTTTCTTAAAAATTATAGATCAAACTATAAGCTCTCTAAAAAACCGATTTGACTTATTAAATGAGTATGATAATATTTTCGGATTTTTTAGCGACATATTCAAATTAAGTGACAGCGATCTTTTAAAACATTGTTCCATATATATTTGAAAACAATTTAATCTCCACCTTTCCAAACGTAAGCATTTCACTAAGAATTCTTTTGACATTGCCTGTATCTGTAGCTTCTGGGGAGCGATCTTTTTCAAAGTTAAAAATCATTAAAAATTATTTAAGATCGACAATGATTCAAGAAAGATTGTCTGAGCTAACAATATTAGCAATTGAACAAGAAATCTCGGAAAATATCGCTACTACAATAGCTATCTTTTATTTTTCTATTGCACCTAGACCTAGCTATCATTTTGATTTTAAAACGAAGTTCCTTAGGTATTTGTTATTAAGAATATCTGCATATTTTTTAAAATATCTAAGTTTAAGTTCCTAAAAAATGTGATTTTTAGTTTTAGGTTATTTTCTAGTATTTATAAACAACGTGTCTGTATCCCATTACTTAAGTAAATGTTTTGAAATGGGTGTGAACAAGTATTTATTTTGTTATGATTTTGTTCTGTTTGTTTCGTTTTGAAAGTTTAGTCTACAAATAAATATGACTTCTAAAGTTCAGTTTTTGCTTTACTTCAAGCACCTACCTACCTCTTACTTCAAAAAAAAAATAAAAAACATGATCCCAAATGCCTTAAGGGCGCCAAAATCATTTTTGCATAAAAGCGCCAGTAGCCCTCAAGGGGGCCCTGATCCTGATCTTTAGAAACTGAACATTACAACCTCTTTTGTGGCATTTTGGCAGCCTGAAAATTTTCGACACCATTAGTGTATACTTTTTATTACTAGGTCGCTTTGACAGGGTTAACTTGTGAATAAAAATCCCTTTAAAAATATCACTGTATGCAAAGGTTACTCACCACTTTTTCTTTACTTCTCAATACCCCCAACTTTCCAAATCTCACGTGGAAGGGCGAAGAGCAGTAACTTCCATCGGGTTGTTCCACAACTATCACATCTATAGCACCAGTTAGGGTAGCACCATTTATGTCATTATAAAAATCCTTAAAGTTGGAGATTACTCTCCCAATATAGTTCATTCCATGCATCTTGAACGGTTAATAGAAACCACTCGCGAAAACTTACTTCACTGTATTATTACAAATCGCGATCCATCGTGCGAAAGTTGCAATTAATTAAATACTCTAGTATATTATCGTTCCCTTTAAGTCACGATGAAGATAATTCAGAGAATCGAAAGCACGTCCGAGAGTTTCAAAATCACGCGTGTGAATAAACGAATTGAGAATGGGAAGCGCGAAGTCAATTTTAAGTTATCAAGTAGTTTATGGCATCTGCGCAGATCGGCGACCTGTAACAATAATATAACAACATATTAATAATGTAAACAAGCGTATATGACGGGATATGAGTTTTGTAACAGCAAATCACCAGATTGTTTTGAGGTTATTATCACTGACGATTGGTAAATTCAAAAGCAAAACATATCGATACCGATTTGGAGCAGGAGATAAATGAAATTTTATTTGTTTCTTAAAGCTGCCATTGATAATCAATCGTCGAAATCGATTTCAAAATATTTTTGCATAAAATATGATAATGCCTATGTTATAAATAAATAAGAAAACAGCCGAACTGTTGAAAAATTCCAGACGAGTTTTGAACAAAGCGTTTTCTGATTCAAGGAGTGAATTTCAATTTTTGAAGGGGAAGTTCTCTAACGAAGCTTGCAGTAGAGTCCGGTCAAATTAGACCAAATAATCAGAGTAAAGATATATAAATTACCAACCAGCTGAAAATTTTGGAAAACGTCCAAAGCATGATTAAAAACAACATTGAAAAATTCCGAAACGTTCCGGTCCGTGGAAAAAATTTTATTCAAGGTCAAAGGACGAAAAATGGATTCTTCGCGATTTTCACCGAAACAGTAAGTTTTATCGTAAAAAAAAATATTAATATTTTTTTACCTTAGAGCCACCATCTCTAAGATACAACGATTTGAAAAGTTGTAGTTGATTTACTTTTATTGCTGACTGCTCGAATTCCAACTGAAAAATCTATTTTCATTTTAAAACCGGGAAAAACTCAACATCAATCAGAAATATATTCATCGAAAAGTTTATCTAATTTTCAATTGACGAGGCTTTTACGTGATAGAAATCCATTTTCACAAATACAAGTAAACGATGATTTCTACTGAAATATATTATTAAATGCTCGACGCGTTTCGATACACAGTATCTTTGTTAAGAGTGAATGAATACTACAAATATATCTTACTAACAAATTTTTATATATACTAAAGAGGCAATCCACTCAGAGCTATCCGTATTTGAACTAGTGTTTAGGAAATAAATTTAATAAGGGTGAGTTATGTATGTCTACCTGATCATTAAGAATTGCCGGTGAATACCTAAATCTGTTAATTTCAAGTACTTCCAGAAGGTTGAGTTTCATGCCACTATTCTCAGAATGTAGGATTTTAAATTCTGAATTGAAAGAGTGATTATTTTCCCTAAGATGATTTTGAATAATTTGAATCGGTTTTTCCATTGATGAAACTGCGTTTATGTTCAGAGATTCTAACATTAAAATTTCTTTCTGTTCTAACTATATAAAAACAATTGCAATTGCACAATCCAATCTATAAACACCTGATTTATTTTCTTGAATCATTGGAGATTTATAATTCCTGATAAATGAACCTAAATTCTTTGATGTTTTGAACGCTATATTTAAATTTGAATTTTAAGAAGGATTTCACATTATTGCTAATATTGCCTATATATGTTAAACTATTGAATTTCTTGTCTTAGTCTTCACCGATTGGATATATATGTTGTAAAGCTAATTTTGTTTTTCTTATATAATATGCTGCTAACTAAATTTGCATCATAACCATTATTTATGGCGATCTGTTTAATCAAATCCAATTCTTTGAAATAATTATCATCAGACATCGGTGTGCTCAAGAGTCTATGTATATAACTATTAAATGCTGCAACTTTATGTTGGTAAGGATGTGCCGATGTATAATGTATTGTGATATCTGTATGAGAAGGCTTATGATAAATTGAAAACTGGTGTTTATTATTTGATCTTGTTATTGTTAGGTCTAGGAAATTGATCGAATTGTTCTGTTCTATTTCAGAAGTGAATTTTATATTTGGATGCAGGTTGTTGATGAAATTTTCGAATACAGTGAACTGTCTGTCTGTTCCTGTGAAACACACAATAATGTCATCGACATATCGATACCGATATAGGAAATGTTTACCAAGCGGGTGTTTATGAATAGTTTTTTCTATGTTATCCATGAAGATTTCTGCTAAAAGAGGGCTTAAGGGGTTTCCCATTATAAGTCCCTCATCACTTTTTTTAAAAACAATGGTTAAATAAAAAATAATTTCGAGATATGCAAACATCTAACAAAGCCATAATGTCGTATTTAATTCGTGGATTCGTCATATTTTGTGTTAACAAATTACTGATTATATTATACGGATCATTCGGTGGAATACTTGAAAAAAAACTGGTCTTATTGGATAACCATTTTTTTGTGCAATTTAACTAAAGAATAAAGTTGAGGTGGTAAAGGATTCGGTACCATAAGTTTAAATTATTCGCTATCTGTAATGATGGATTTTGAATTCTCAATGACTGTCTTCACTTCCTTATTGAATTTATTAGTTGGATCTCGGTATATAACTGAATAATTAGAATCATTCATGAAATCTAATGTTTTGAAAATATAATCTTATTTATTAATCGCTATAACTGTATTGCCTCTATCTGCTTTTGTGAAAATAATATCATTCGATGTTGATGTAGAACAGAACGAAATTTTAATGTTAGAATCTCTGAACATAAACGCAGTTTCATCAATGGAAAAACCGATTCAAATTATTCAAATCATCTTAGGAAAATAGTCACTCTTTCAATTCAGAATTTAAAATCCTAAATTCTGAGAATAGAGGTATAAAACTCAACCTTCTGGAAGTACTTGAAATTAACAGATTTAGGTATTCACCGGAAATTCTTAATGATCAGGTAGACAAAAATAACTCACCCTTATTGAATTTATTTCCTAAACACTAGTTCAAATACGGATAGCTCTGAGTGGATTGCCTCTTTAGTATATATAAAAATTTGTTAGTAAGATATATTTGTAGTATTCATTCGCTTTTGACAAAGATACTGTGTATCGAAACGCGTCGAGCTTTTAATAATATATTTCAGTAGAAATCATCGTTTACTTGTATTTGTTATATAATTTTGCAAAATCTCGAAATCATGTACTGTTTTTACACACAATAACTGGCTGTGATTCCACATCTGCATTTTACAGGACAGGTAAAATAACAGCCTTCGAAATGTTGAGGAACAAAAATTAGTTCAATGCGCTGAAGCTTCAAAAAAAAAACTAATTCAGCTCCACAAAAAGTTATCACCAAAGGAATTTGCTTTCTTCTTCCTACGAACGCCGGCTCGGTGGCGTAGTGGAAATGATGCTCGTCTCCTGAACACCTGGGTTCATTCCCCACAAAAACGGTGCGATTTTTCGGATTCTGGGAATCGCTTGAGTATCCATCTTTCGGAGGAGATGTAAAGCCGTCGGTTCTGTCTAACAGATATGTGTTGGACATTAAAGATCCCTTCCCTCGACACGAGAGGGGTCCGGCAAAATTCCCGGGTTAGTAAGTGACAGAATTCCCTGGCGTGGCAATAAAGCACGTTAAAGGAATCCTTTACTTGAAAGGTATCACTGGATCGAAATATTACCCCCTGCTCTATGGGTTGAAATTCGAGAAATTCCATTAGCAATAGGACCTGCTCTATCAATTTATCTATTTGGAAAATATTCGTTCAATTAATCAACATTTATTCTTCCTTGATTTGGAGGTGTTATGTTGATAATACATATTCTGAATTTTAGCGGAACACACCAATTAAATTGAAGAACGTGTTCTGTAAATAATTTCGATGACATTCAATCTGTTATTTGAAATATGGATGTGTAAGACTTCCTTTCGAATCAAATGTTCGAAATGAACTCTGGATCTTGAGCATGTTCCTGCAGAATTTAGCGTCGAAATGTGAGTTGTTGCTGCTTGTCCCCTGCATTCAATGCCAGCACTCCCTGTCCGATATGAGAGTGCAGTTCCTCTCTTTAAAAACACCACATACGACGGGGCATTTGCAACTGATGTGCAATACGTCGAATAATTATCTTCAACACAGTCTATGATGTTCTCCTCATTTTGTATGTGGACTTGACGAGGTAGTTCATGTTTTGGCTCCAGTGTTCCGTTTCTCCGAATCTTCTAAGTACCGAAGTAAAAACTGTAGGAACAAGAGGATGTCTTTGAGGATATCTTCGATGGTATTCTCTAGCAGCTTATTGTTTTTAGCGCAAAAACCATATACGTAGCTCATATCTGCATATTCTTCATTACTGAAGGAATACATTTTCAATTCAAGGAATTTACTGTTTCAGAGCAATAATTATCTTTCGAAAATGATATCTAGACCTGTATCTATCAAAAGTTCGTGGTTACGAATGTCACCTTTTGCACAACAAGATATCTTTTTTACAAGATGTTATTTATTACATCTATGGAAACACCACAGAATCACACTAATTTGTTGACAATTGTGATTTCATCTCATATATATGTTATTCCCAGATTATACCCAGTAATCACACAAAATTACCTATATTGGTTCAAGTGAAAACCATGTCGGATTCAAGAATCTCATAGTTAATCACCTCAATACCTTGATAGAATAATCGCACCATTTTCCTTTCAAGAAAATTTCACAACAGGGCCTATTTGTATTTTTGCGATTTGAATTTTCACAAGCTTTAGCAATTCTGATCAAAATCAATATTCCAGCAGAAATGAAGAATTCGTTTCTAGACTTGGGTCATTTTTGAGTTGCGAACGGTCTTCATTTCGAGCATTCACTAAGATGATTTCTTCATATTCATCTGCTTTATTGTCCACACACGCATCATTTCTATTTCATTATTGATTCTTCTTTCTTGTATTCTTCTGTTCTTTTTATACAGTGCCAGTGTAGAGTCAGGAATGAAATTTATAATTTTTTCTTCCACATCAGTTTTTGGGAAAAATGCTTGGACAAGTCAATTTTATATAAACCTAAAAATTTACTGGTCGAGTCAAACTTTTTTGTTACCACACTTTTTCAAGATCTTACGTCATTGAACATTTTTTTCTAATTTGGATCTCAGCAACATTTAGAGCGTTTTAGAAAGGATAAAGTGGATTTTATGCGCCATCACTATGGATGAGACTTGGGTTTATCACCATGATCCTAAATTAAAACAAGAGGCTAAAGAGTGGTGTGAACCTGGAAGTTCGGCTTCGAAACGAGTTCGTTTCCAGAAATCGGCCAAGAAGGTTATGGCATCAGTTTTTTGGGATGCGAAAGGAATTTTGTTTGTGGATTACTTGCAAACTGGTGAAACAATTAATTCTGAATATTATTGCAATCTTTTGGACCAGTTGAAGGAAAGAATTCGTGAAAAAAGACCCGGTTTGCAGAAGAAAAAAATCCTTTTTCATCAGGACAATGCATCGTTTCACAAGAGCATTTTGACTATGGCTAAAATCCATGAATTAAAGTTCGAATTATTGGAGCATCCACCGAATTCACCAGATTTGGCCCATTTGTTTCCAGATCTCAAAAAATTTATGTGTGGCAAGCGTCTTTCATCAAATGAAGAGATCATAACGGCTGTTGAAGCGTATTTAGCCGACCTTCCGGATTCTCACTTCAGGGACGGGATCCACAGATTGGAGGATCGTTGGAGCAAGACTATTGATGTTCAGGGAGATTATACTGAATAATAAAGTGTATTTTGAACCATAACATTGTGTTTTTCTTATCGAACAACAAAACTTATTGAACAACCTGGTACATTTCATGATATCATGTTTTAGTTTATCTGCCATGTTCTGACTCATGACTTCAATACGCCTTGTGACAGTCGGACGAGATAACTGAAGTTCCTAACAGCAGACATTATTTCTGTTTCATTTTTGAAATCTCCAAATAAAGTCTCACCCGCTTCAATAAATGCTTCCTTCACAACCGATCCATCTTCGAATGGTTTCTTGTGTTTCGTCAATATATGAGATATTTTAAATGACTCGACCGTAGCAGTTTTTGATTGTTCGGCTGGTTTTGTGAACATGGTTTGTTCCTTTTTCAAACAAGATATCAAATCACGTACTTTTCGTTTTCCTAATTCACTCCGTGGCGGAAAATCCTTTTCATAGTTTTCATGAACCGTTTTATGATGCCTGTCTAAGTTACCACGCTTAGGTATTGCAACTGACGCACGACAAATAAGACAAATGCACTTATCCTTCACCATACAAAAGAAAAATTCTTCCTCCCAATCGTTATTAAAATGATACATTTTAGATTTTTTCGCTGCACTCATTTTGTACTTTTTAATAATAAACTTGGTATCGACGTAGTATTGCCTTCAAGTTACAATTCACAATGACTCCAATTCCTGCAGGCGCAACATTTATATCGGCGTGAACGAAAGTCTGGAATGTACCCGTCAAACGCGCCGCCCGAAACTTCTAGAAAAGCGGCAACAATAGGAAACGCGGCTCTTTTTTTTAATAATAATAATAATATTTATTTAGCAATCTGCTACTTAATCACATACATTACATGAAAAAATCAGCAAAGATTTCGAAAAGATAATTCTAAGAAAAAAAAACATTTTCTTCAATCTAACTTTGAAGATCCTTACAGTGCTAGATGACTTAAAAAAAGTGGCAACGTATTATAAGCTTTCAGACCCTCAATGAAAAGTGACCTTTCCATGGCAGTTGAGGCATATCTCTCAATTTGAAAATCCTGAGCGCAGCGCAACCCGTAACACACTGACTCTAATCTTCGTTTTAGAAACTTTTGCAAATACAAAGGTGTTTTTTGTTTACTGTTTTGTAAATAAGAACCAGACAAGATTGAGTCACAAGCTGCCGAACGCTCAGGAAATTCAGTTCTTTAAGCATAAAATTTATAGAGGTGCGCCTATTACATGTTAACAAAAATCTCATACACTTATTCTGAAGGAACTGTAACTGTTGAATATCTTTCTTATCACAAAAAAAAAAGAAGCACAATAATTGAAACTAGGATATATCATACAATTATATACAATTCTTCTGCTCCAGAGTGAAAGTTTATTATTACACACTCTATAAAAATAACCGATTTTTTCCCAATTTTTTGCATAAGACAGACACATGTTGAGACAGATTCAATTGGGGATCAATAGTCACTCCTAGATATTTAATTTCAGATACAAAATTGAGAGCCATGTCGCGAATTTTCAATACATAAACTTCACTCTTAAACTTACTACAATTAGCTTTAGAACCAAGTACCATACATTTAGTTTTGTTACTATTCAGTTTCAGTTTATTGAACATCATCCAGTTATTCTTGATTTCCAGTTCCGCATTAATAACACCAACTACTTCCCCGAAGTCATCCCCAGAGACCGATTTCAATGTGTCATCAGCGAACAAATTCACAAAAGAGTGTTCCAAGTACCTATTTAAATCGTTCATGTAAATAATAAAGAGAAGAGGACCGAGTACACTGCCCTGGGCAACTCCATATTTTACCTCCTCTGCTGAGAGAAATTACCATCAATCAGAGTCCTCTGACACCTACCCTCCAAAAACATGCTAACCATTTCAACACAATTCCTCTAATACCGATTTTTCACACTTTCTAATGAGCAATACTCTGTCAATTGTTTCAAAAGCTCTTTTAATGTCCACAAAACACTAATAATGATTTTTCCGCTATCGATATCTTTTTTCCATTGACTGAACACCAGTTGGCACGCTGACTCACATGAGTGGCCACCTCTAAATCCAGACTGATTGACGTATATCAACCCATTTTCTTCAAGAAAATTACTAATCTGCTCACGAACCACAATTTCAACAATTTTGTCGACTATGGGAAGCAAATTAATTGGCCTCAAATCATCAGGTACCGTTGGATTAGACACCTTTGGAATGGGGACAACAGTACTGCACTTCCAGTCAGAAGGCAAAGTACCAGTTTCAAGTGAAGTATTAACAATATCAAGCAGGAGTATCCAACCACCTCGAACAAACTCTTTACCAGAAATGCATCAATGACGTCATCCCCTGATTTAGAATTTCTTAACCCTTAACAATGCTATGGAGTCCATTAAGGGATATCTTTCTGAAAGTAGATAGGCCACACTTAGTTTCAACAAAATCCTTTTCATGAAAATCCCTCGGAACAGCTATTGTGCCAGCAATATCTTCGATACTGTCAACAAAATATTGATTTAGTTCATCCTCGACAGACAAGCCAGAATCCATCCCAGACAAAGAGTCCGGGTCAAAACTCCGATTACAAGATCCTACTAACTGTTTTAACGTTTTCCACATTTTTTTGCCATCGTTTTTGCATTGATCAATCTTTTTTTCATAGTAATTTTTCTCTTTAAGCCGCAGCAGAGTGACCACTTCATTTCTTTTTTTCTTATATAGTTCATAATGAATCAGACGTCCAGTATAGCGAAAGGTTCTGAAGTATCTATCTCTTATCCCTGAAGATGCTTCACATCTCTATCTACCCAGTGTTTACTGCTTGTTTTACTTATATACTGTTTTAAAGGTGCAAACTTATTTAAACTGCATTCAATATTAGACAACCATTTTTTATATTTTTATTAATGTCTAAACTATCATAATCCCATTCTTTACCCAACAGATCCAGCTTGATGTTACTTAAATTAGTCGAAGACAACTGTCTATATCGTTTCATTTTAATTACTTTTTTTACCTCCACATTTATTTCAACACCAATGATATCATGATCAGATATGTTCGGATAGCCGTGCCTTAGTTGTGAGGTTTTTCTATTTTTGACCACATAATCAATTAAAGTTCTCGAAGTTTCAGTTATCCTAGTCGCCTGGGTAACTATTTGTCTGAATCCAGCTGATTGAATTATATTTACTACTCTTTTTGAGAACGTATCAGTCTTCAATAAATCGATGTTGAAATCTCCCATGATATACACGTCATTTGTGTTCATATAGTCCAGATCGAGAAGGTCCCCCAGCCAATCCAGGAAGTCATGCACCGGGCCACTCGGAGATCTATAAATTCCACCTATTATAATTGATTTGCTACCCAAATTCACCCGAAGCACAGTGTCCTAATATCTGCCCGGTACATCCACCCTCAACAGCTCAGTGAAAGTAACTTTATTTTGGAGATAGTGTTATTTCATTACGTAATAAATTTTTGTAGTTTAGTTACCTACTAATTAAATATTTTTTCTTTCGAAATCTACTTAAAAAGCACTAGCGATCGACCGTTTGAGCACACCTACTCTAGTGAAGGTGAATTTACAAAACTTTGCCTTCTCATGATATTCTTGAGCTTCTAGAACAGTAAGATTATTGGTGAACGCTATTGGAAGAAGATTGCAATTTATGTATGTGAAACTCGAAACACCAATGTTAGGTACCATCTAATATCTTGAAAAGGAGTGACGTTGTTTGTTGTTTATAAGTAGATTATATTCAAAGAACAGGTTTGGTTTTTTTAAATTTTCAATATCAAACAACATGTTACTGAATGAATAATGCGCTCGTTTTTCTTCATTATTCATGTGTGAGAGAATGTTTTTACAACTGTTCTTTCTACGAAATCGCGAAGGGAACAAAGTCTAGGAAATAAAATAAAAAACTCCTTATATTTTCACTTACAAAAGAAAGGATAATGTCACATTCACAGAAAAAACCTAATTCAGATTTTGATTAGCCAGGCAGGATTGGTTTTGATTGTACAGTCTAGAAATAATTTGAACTTTGGTTCGGTGTCATAGTGAGATATACAACTTGAAATGAATGGTTTGACGATGACTTGCAGTTAGTTGTATTCCCATCGCAACAGTTCTTTGATCTTGTCGGGGAATTATGGCTACATAATTGAAACAGCCTATCGACAAGAAAATTCGAATGTAAAGGTGAAGGTTTCAGAAGTTTATTAGGACATTTTCTAGAATCGAAATGTTCACCCAGAATAAAAAGCAAATTCATTAAAAATTGTAAGAAAAAAACGAAAACTTTAATAGTATACTATTGTGTCCAGAAAGTTGACATTTGGCATGTGCGCGCAAATGGTTTTGGGGCAGTGCTCTTCTTTTTAGGTTGGTAGGAATGACAATGTGATTCGCACGAATTTTAATTTTTGTGTTAGCCTATAAATTGCCATCAATTATTATTAATCAATTAAAAAAGAAACTTCGTTTCTATTCGTAAGCCCAGTAACCCAGTCCGACCCCTTTTTTGAGGCTCTTCGACTCCCTAGTCCCCTAGGGGGGTCCTTGATTGGAAAACACTGGTGGAAACGCTTTTTTCTCTAATTTCAAGCAATTAATAAATTGTTGATTTCTCCATTTAAAGCGAATTAATTCTCATAAATAGACCATCCTGGCTGAATGCAATCATTCAAATTACATTTAAACAAGATTAAGTGATAATCAGCTTCGGTTTCCTTAGTAATCGAAATGTATCGTTCGTTCTCATGACTTTTAACTGGGAAGTAAAGTAGACGGTGTAGACGTTCCAATGTCACAATTACACATTACTCATAGGAAATTTATTCATTGGTAGTCGAAATATCCATCTCCTCAAATAAATTAAATTTTTACAAATTCAATTATTTCCTAGATCATTTATATTCATCGTGAAAGAAATTTTGAATCTAAGGCCACCGTACGTGGTGTAGTTAGGTGATTCTATTAAATTTCGAGCAATCAGTTCAATTGATGATTATATAATGGATAAGCTTAAGCAATTCGATACGGAAAGCGATCACAGACTTGTCAGAGGCACTTTCAAGATAAACACAAAAATAGAGCGAAACAACATGATCCTCAAAAGGCAACCATCTTTCAGAAATGACCATCAACGACCTAACAGAAATGATAACAAACAGTTTAAAGATATCAACGAAGAGAATATGCACAAGACAAAAAGACACTAACACATACGAAAATGCTATTACAGTAGAGAAGAATAACGCTCCGGAATGAAGAAAATTATAAAGAACTGAACAGAGAGATATCCCGAAGCATTCGAAAAGATCTAAGGAACTACTATAAAAGACTCATATTGAAGACAATAAGAATATGAAAGTTCTAAAATCCAAGCTCTCTTGCTCCAACAGAAGACCAATACTGAAAAGCATTAGAAATAAAGCGGGCATTTTGGTGAACAATAGATCAGACATCATTGAAGCAGTTAAGGAGTTTTACACATGTCTTTATACTTCGGAGACAAGTGACCTCAATACATCTCAAAGACCAGTGGTAAAGAATATCGGTTCTGAAGAAATCCCAGACATTGAAATAGAAGAACTAAAATTAGCACTTCAACAGATGAAACACCGCAAACATCGAGGCGAAGATGGGATAAGTTGTGAAATGGTGAAAATGGGTGGAGGGAATTTATTGGAAGCCATGAAAATTCTTTCCAATAAATGTCTTTTGGATGGAAGAATTCCACAAATGTGGCAAAATGCTGAAGTAATTCTACTTCACAAAAAAGGGGATAAGAACAACCTGGAGAACTTTCGGCCCATCAGCCTTCTTTCACACCTATACAAGCTGCTCACTAAAATTATCACAAATAGACTCACCCACAAATTAGACCTATACCAACCTGTAGAGCAAGCCGGATTCCGAGCAGGTCACAGAACCATTGATCATTTACAAGCAATTCGTACTCTCATCGAGAAGTGTACCGAATACAATATTCTCATCTACTTGGCTTTTATAGACTTCCTGAAAGCTTTCGATCTTATGGAAATGTGGGCAATAATGAGATCTTCAGATAATGTAAGAGTCGACTCTCGGTACTGGAATTTGCTGAAATACATTTATGTATCATGCTTTCATCACAATTCATTTGGATGAGAACAAGATAACAGATAACATCCGCATAGAGAAGGGAGTACGTCAAGGCGACACTATTTCTCCGAAATTGTTTACGCTGGCCCTAGAAGACGTCTTCAAAGGTTTAGAATGGAACAACAAAGGAATCAACATCGATGGAGTACATTCAAGCCATCTGAGGTTTGCAGACGATATAGTTATTAGTACAAACCCTGAAGAACTCAAAACCATGCCAGAAGAACTGCACCAAAGTCGGCCTTCGAATGAACCTGAATAAAACCAAAATTCTGAGTGCAGAAAACATACACATTTCGATTGAAAATCAGGTGATAGAATATGTGACCGAATACATATATCTAGGCCATAAATTAAAACTTGGGAAAGAAAATGAAACCTGTGAAATTTCCAGGAGAGTGGGTTTGGCTGGGCTGCATTTGGAAAACTGGGCTTTGCTTTGAAGTTTCGAAATATTCCTCTCAACCTAAAAAGAGAAGTCTTCCTGTCCTTACATATGGCCTTGAAACGATATCTCTAACTCGAAGATCAGCCAATAAATTACAAGTATAACAACGAACTATGGAGAGAACCATGATGGCAATTTCATTGGGAGATAGATTGAGGAATGAGGATATTAGAGAGAGGACTGGAGTGACTGATGTGCTAAGAAGGATAGCACAATTGAAATATAGATGGGCTGGCCTTGTAGCCAGGCAAGACCCATCGAAATGGGCCAAAAAACTGCTCGCATGGAGACCAAGAACTACCAAGAGGAGCGTAGAAAGACCACAGCTCAGATGAAGAGATGACATCCAGAATATCGAGGGGAAAAACTGGATGCAAACAGCTGCTAATAGAGACAGATGGAAAAATTTTTGGAGGTCTATATCCAGGAGTGGATTAATACAGACTGAGGAGAGAAAGAGAGAGAGAGAGAGAGAGAAGAGAGAGAGAGAAGCTTAAGCCCTCGGTTCGTAATAGAGACTGGTTGAGCAACCATCTTGTGTTTGTTGTCAGCCCTCTTTATCACAATGCATGTGCACACACTTTGCAGGTGCACCAACAATTACAAATTTCAACATTTACAATCGTAATACGATCACAGATCAACTGTGATAGAAAACGGCATTCGTATAACCTCGACGCTTACGACCTATCATAAACTATAGTTTTTACGGATACAAAAATAGAGCGACGACCAGATTTGAGACCAGCGGCGAGGCAAAAGATCTAGATAGACATATCCTATGGTACAGAGGTTCTTTTTTGCAATTTTTGAGTACAGACAAAATCGAAATATATGCCATAAGTATGAAATGATATTGAAAATCCATCTATTTGAAAATATTAGAGGAGGAAAATATAACTGTAGGTACATAACACTACTCTCAGTGAAAACAGAAAAAGGATTAATTGGACATTGTCTCTAATAACGCGTGATGGAGAAACACACGTTTAAATTCATTGTGTTCAAATTGATTCATTTTGAACCTGGTCTGTACAGCGAGCCTAAGAAAGTAAAGAAAAAAATATGATTGTCAACTAATAATTGGGCTATGACTGACGTCAGTGAAATGTAGATTGTACAGTCCAATACAGTTGGTTTCCTGGAGAGCCTAGATCGTGAGTAGAACATCAAAAGGCTACACCACTATTAACATGAGAACCGCATAACGATGATGAACAATTGCTCAACGTATTTTCCGATGAGCACCGAGTGTGATCATAATTCTGTTCGGTTTTGTTAAATTTTTTTCGTCGAATTTTTTCGTTATCACAGCTAAGGTGATATATTTCAGATCTAATCAATCATAACCCACGAAATTATCGCTGTAAGTGTAGACATAATGAAGAATTTTATTCAAGGAACAAAATTCATCCTTCCGTAGAATGTTAGTCAAACTGGTGGGACTGTTTGATTTTCTGTTTATCTACTCTTCGTTTTCATGGTTTGCCCGTGGCGCGGTGGTGAGGGTGGTTTCTGTGTCGCTCCGTTAGAGAGCGCAATAACATACGCATGTTTCGTTGCACTCCAACGGATTGAGATGAAGTAGGAGCGGTATGGACTTGTTGTTTTGAGTGGATGGGCAGTGCTGACGAGGTCCAATAAAACCGAAACTGCAGTCCATTGCTCCTATTCGTGACAACTGGCCGTGCCGTACCACTTCTCTGTGGCCCTGGTTGACGGTGAATTTGAAGGGTGGATCGGCTCTTTCAAGGAAGGATATTCAACATTCTACGGAAGGTTGAATATTGTTCCTTGAATGAAATTCTTCAAGGTGATATTTATTTCAAAGACAGTGTTGATTGATTTCGTTGGAAATCATAATCCATAATGATTATGATGAGAGTCTCAGAAGACGAGCTATCAAAATAAAAGCAAATTTTAGGCATACCTATCGAGTATTTCTATTATTTTCTTTTTATTCAGCGAATAACATACAATTCGAATAATTTAAATTTAATAAGTGTCAAAAAAGTTTCTAAATTGAACGAAGATGACGAAAATCGATTGTACGCTGATCAGTGGCGCACTGCAAAAAAGTTTGAAAGGACAAAAGAAGGCATGGCTTCGGAAAAGAAAACACCTTATAGATTCTACACTCGGAGGCAAAATTAGCGGAACACTCGAAAATTTAACCAAATTCGAAGTCCGATATTTTTCCTAATTCTCAACCGATTTAGATGATTTGTTCAAGTTATAGATCAACTCTTTTGCTTTGTAGAAATTATAAGAGAAAACAAAAAAATTTGAAAAAAATTTTATACGGGGGCAAAACTAAAAGTGTTTTTTTTTGTCAAAAATTCGTAACACCCTGTGGAATTTGGTGGTCCGAGTTGAAACGTACAATATCATGGTCTGTCAAGACACATCTTCCTACAGTAACGCCCTTCTTGTTTTATGCATTTATCTCTATTTTTACAACAGAGATATCCAATTTGAAGCGGAAAGTCACAAATTTCAAGAATTTATTTTTAATCTTGCGTAGGTGCATAACATCGGAGGTTAGCCAAAAAATAAAATCAAAATTAGAGAAGCGGAAATCTAACGAAATGAAAATTTTGAAATTCACTGGCCAATTTCACGCTCCAGGAGAACTCGAAGTAGACTGGAAAATCGTTGATTTTGCACATTTATTTTGAATTTTTTTGTGTGACATTCTATAATAATTATCATTCCTGTCCAAAATTGAGAGCAGGCGTGTATCCTGGCGATACACTCGTGAAATGAAATGAACATGTTGAGAAAAATGTTCATGATGACCCACAAAAAAAACATTTGATTTTAGTAGCGAGTATGACCCCCCGAGCTCTTATTACAGCGCGCATACGATTTCGCATACTCCCAATGATGTTGTCTATCATCTGTTGAGGTATGTTGCCACACTCTTCCACCAAAGCCAATGTCAGCTCTTCAACGTTGCCTGGATTCCGTTGTCGAACCCTTCTTCCAAGAATGTCCCAAACGTGTTCGATCGGGTTTAAATCCGGTGACCGTGACGGCCAGTCCATTCGTGTGATCCCAACTTCATTGAGATATTCTATCACTATGCGCGCAGTATGAGGGCGCGCGTTATCGTGCATAAAAAGAAATTTTCCCCTATGTAAGGAGCAAAAGGCACAACATGGGGCTCCAAGATTTCTGTTATATACCGATGGGCATTAAGTGATCCATTGCCAATAATCTCCAGTTCTGTTCGTACTCCCAAGCATATGCCACCCCATATCATAACTGACCCTCCACCGTATTGATCAGTTCCTACGAAGTTCGCTTGATTGTACCGTTCCCCTCGATGCCTTCATATTCTATCTCTACCATCCACGAAATTCACACAATATCGGCTCTCATCACTAAATAAAACTCGTCTCCACTGATTGATTGTCCATGCTACATGCTCCCTAGCAAACGCCAATCTTGTAGCCGAGGGGCTCTATCAAGTTTTGGTGCTCTTGCTTGCGCGTATGATCTCAGACCAACTTCATTTAATCGTCTTCTGACTGTCCTCACACTGACGTTAATGTTATCCACTGCTTGCAAAAGGTTACGTGCCTGAACAGCAGTAAGACGATGATTTCTTATGGTTTGATTGACGATGAAACGGTCATGTATAGCGCGGGTTGCCCGATTTCTTCCTTGTCCTCGCCTCCTCACGTACAATCCAGTTTCCCTGTAACGTCGGTAGATTCGATGGATAACCGACGTCGAGACACCCAACATGGTACCGACTGAGCGGTAGGTGCGCCCTTCCTCGATCAATGTAACTGCCCTTGCTACTAAGGTTGGTGGTAAATCTCTCATTCTGAATGAAAATACCGTTTCGAATCGTAAACAGTAAAAGAATCACAAAACACCGCAATTGATCGAATTTGTATCAAATCAAAGAATGGAAAACTCTCATTCTTTAAACAAGTGCAAATGTGATCATATACAAAAAAAACCTGTGTTGTATTTCATATTTGATAAAAAAGGTGTGCACATGTGTAAATGAAAAGTTGGTCCCAGAATTCGGTTGTGTATTTTAATACCTACCGACTGTTATCTCCTATGAATTCCTAATTTTCACCAAATTAACCAAATTGTCATCAATAACTAATGCAATTCGAACATAAAAATCGCAAACGACAATTTCGACACGCCTGAGTGATAAATAAGAAAATTCCAAATTGATAGACGAATTTTAATGACAATTTCTTGATTCAATGAAATTTCTCCAAAATGGTGATTTTCCACTTGAAATTGAATATATTTTGCAAAAATAGAGATAAACGCATGAAACAAGAAGGGCGTTACTGTAGGAAGTTTCAACACCCTGCAGCTCCCTAACGAAGCTTTTGCGGACCTTTAGTTATATGAACTTTTTTTCTTAAAATGGCAAGTAGATTCATCCCCTCAAGTTGTGACATACTATTACATAACACCCTGTATATTTTCACATCTCAGTGACGACTGAGTACAATATCCCGAACGTCTGGTGATAATTCAACATTTCTTATCATTCTATCCAATTCTTTTACAACAAAAAAATTCATTCTTCGCAAGTAGTCAAAGATGCCATGGTTAAAAACAATCAATAATATGAAATACCGAGTGATTCCATATAAATTTGGTTGTGTGCATGTGCCAACATATTAATGATTATGCAGTGTATTGTTCCAAGAGTGATCATTGTATTAGCTCAGATGGAACATTTTTATGTATCTTCCTCATCATAGAGCGTTACAGATGGATGGCTCATTAATTGATAATAATCACAAAGTAGCACCATAAATCCTCTCGAAAGATTGAGAGAATCAGGGCATATAAAATGGTTATTCGTACTAAACGATTAGACAGGATGAAAATGGAATTTAATGAGATAATGTGAATTAATTAACTGATTTAACAGACAGGAATGATTTAGGTATAATTCATCATCGAGTCAGTTTACTGAATTTATATGTTTAGTGATTTCTTTTGCTGAAAGATGCGAAGCCACGATCTTTGTCCCTTTTTTGTTTATGTTGTAACTTCAAAACCCATTCAACATTAATGACGCCAAATTGTCAGCTGTTCTTCTTTTCTGATTTTTAGATTACAGTATAAGCTCTTTATTCGCGGGGTTTATGTTCCGTAAATATGCTGTGAATACTGAATCCGTGAATATGGAATGGTAATTTATAGGGATTATAGGGGATACGATACTAGGTGATCAAATTCCATATTATCCAATATGTTTTTGTTCTGTTTGTCTAATGTAATAGAGCTGAAGGCCTGGATTATTCCTTGGTCCAAATGTCGAAGCAGAGATGATTAAATGTCACTTTTATATGCATTGTTTCAAATTCGAGAGGAAGACCTAGCGTGTTGTCCAGAACACCTTTTTTTTAATAATTTTTTTAATAAGTTTCAACTTCTGAAATAACATAATTCCATAAACAGAAAAGAATAGCGCTTGTAACCAACACTTTCTTGTTAGTACGCCAAAACACTGGCAGGTCTCGTTTTGATTTTTTAAAGCATAGAGATTTAACGTTCTGTAAAGCATCAGCGGTTCAATGACACATCTCCAGATACCTTCCTTAGAACATAGCAGCAGTGTAACTCTATTCCTTGTTGCCTTAAATCCAGGGGCAGACTTTCCGCTTTTGAAAATGTTTTGTTTGGCATTCTCTTTCAAAACAGCGCAGTTTCGTTTGCATTAAATACACACGCCAGATTTATATGAAATCACTCGGTATTTCACATTATTGCTTGTTTTTAACCATGGATCTTTGAGTACTCGTAAAGAATGAAGTTGTTTGTTGAAAAAAAAACTGGATAGTATGATAAGATATGTTGAATTATCACCACATGTTAGGAATATTGTACTCAGTCGTCACTAAGATTTGAAACTGTGAATTTCAAAATTTAAAAAAGCCTATAATCATAATTGAAAATGCCTTACGTTGGATTGTCCGTTGTTCAGAGGGGTCGAATATTTGCTCTTGTTGAAGAAGGGGTGACACAGAGGAATATAGCGGCCACAATGGGAGTATCACAGGGGGTGATTTCAAAAACCTACACCCGATACGTGGAGCTACAGTTTCTGCAAAATAGGCCTAGAAGAAGTAGTAGGAAGATCACTACTGAAGAACAAGACCGCTTTTTGTGCAAGAAGAGACCCTAGTGCGTCGCACCCTATACTCCAAAGGCAATTTCTGGAAACAACAGGCATCACTATATCAGTCGAAACGATACGTCAAAGGCTTCGTTCAAGGGGCTTATACAGCATAAGGCCCTCAAGACGTCCAGAGCTAACCAGACAACAAAAAATTAACAGATTTAATTGGTGTATTGAGCACCTAAATTGGAATATTGAGAATTGGCGAAATGTTCTCTTTTCGGATGAGACCAGAATTGGTGTCCGATCAGATGACCGCCGGATTCGGGTTTTAAGGGGTCGTGGAAGACAAGTTAGACTCCGAGCAGCAAGACAAATTCCGAAATACCAAGGGGGCAGTGTGATGTTTTGGGGTGGCATTATGCTGGGAGGCAAAACAGATTTGATTTCGTTTCCTGCGAGTATAACGGCTAGAAATTACGGGAACCTAGTGCTGGAGACCATAGTGAGACTCTGGCGAAGGTGCCCACGGTGGTTTTCACTATTATGCAAGATAATGATCCTCCGCATACCAGCAAATCTTCCAGAGTTTTGAGTATCAGGGTAACGACCTTTTTAATAAACATGATATATTACCAAACCCTTAGATAGTCAGTTACCACTCATAAGATGGGTGAGGGCCGGTTAGGCCTGTCTATAATAATCTCATATCCGAATTCCATCCAGAATATGGGTGAGGGCCGAGTAAGCCTGTTTATAATAATTAAATATTCCAACTTCCACTCGTAATAAGGTTGAGGACCAATTAGGTCTGTTCATAATAATTAAATATTCCAACTTCCACTCGTAATATGGGTGAGGGCCAATTGGGTCTGTTTATAAAAAATCGAATGTACAAACTTCCACTCAAAATATGGGCGAGGGCAAATTGAGCCTGTATCTAAATGATCTGATACTTCATTAAATTAGTTCAAAGACGCCAAAGAATGCAATGATAAGAATTTAATACAAATGCTACAGAGATCAAATAGACGTTGTTACCCAATCTGTTTTTGAATTTCTAATTTCCTCACCTATGGTTTAAGCGACGAACAATTGGTCGTATCACATCAAACCTCACATAAAAGAACTTGATTAGGTTACTACAAATACACAACACAACAAAGAAAAGGGTCCTATTCTATAAAAAGAACTTCAAGGAAAGTTCAGGTACTAGACGATCACATGGCTTTTCATTTGATAGATTTCAGTCGGTCTCAGGTGTAATTAATATGGGGAAGAAAATAAGATAATTCAGGTATTGCAAGTTACATGAAAGCGATGCGTTTTGCTTCGTCTTTCATAGACCGGGGTTGGGGGTGTTTCACGTGATGCTACTAAGTGACAATGCACCAGGTCATCCTCCCACGATTCTTTTTAATTTCGATCCACGAGTGGAAGTTGTATTTTTGCCATCAAACACTACCAGCTTGCGTCAATCAATATCGCTATTTTGGACAGGCCAGCTTGCTCTCCAGACATAAATCTTATTGAACATTTATGGGATAACCTCAAAAAGAAAATTAGATCGCGCCACGATAGTCCAAGAACCCCACAACAACTCATCCAAGCCGCCACTGTAGAGTGGCAGAATATCACCCTAGAGGAGGTCGAAAACCTAATCCATAGCATGCCTAGACGGATTCAGGTTTGTATCAGGGAAACAGGAGGTAAAAAAAGCTACTCAGGTCGAGAAAAAACACCTATTCCGTCGGAAAACAATTTTCAATTTTTTTACTACATGCGGAAAAAGTTTCTTATTTTCTTTTATTCGTTTCCTCCTTGAAATAAACCTTAATTTATTTCTTTTTTCAATTGAAATGTCTCAAAAAGGATTAATTCGAACAATCCTTCAAAATGTCCAAAATCCCTGAGGTAATATTCAAAATATCGGGTGATTCCATATAAATTTGGTTGTGTATACTTGATCAGGTTTGTATCCTCCATCAGATACTAGATTTGCAAATTCTTCTTGATATATTTCTGTTGCAAAAGTTTCTGCAGATGTAGCTTCTCAAACGATTTTAATGCTAAGCAATGATTGTCGCTCCTTAAATTTATTGAACCAACTTTCCGTTACATGAAATCCTCTTCTTCAAAATGTGCGTAAAGACGCTTTGCCTTCTCCAGGATAATTGAACCACTCATGGGCACTCTTTGCTGCTGTCTTCGATCCATAATGACAACGCCACTTCCATTTTTTCTATTGCCGAATCACGAATAGTTTTCGTTTACAGTGAAGTTGAAGCTACAGACGACCTTATTTTATTTTCGGATTTTCTTATCGATCGTACAATTGAATCGTTGAATTGAATGAGCGTGATATAGATGCACACGACTCCTCAAGGCGTAAACCATCAATCATTTCTATTTCACTCTAAACGGTACCACTGATTTTTTCCGTATCGAAACTGGTTTTTCAAGGATACGATGCTCGTCTCCAGCGCAGAGTTAACTGGGTTCAATCCCCACAAAATCGGTGCGATTTTTCGGATTCTGGGAATCCCTTGAGCATCCATCTTTCGGAGGAGATGTAAAGCCGTCGGTCCTGTCTAACAGAGATGTGTTGGACATTAAAGATCCCTTCCCTCGACACGAGAGGAGTTCGGCGAAATTCTCGGGTTAGTAAGGTGACAGAATTCCCCGGCGTGTCATTGGCCGACAGGCGGAAATAGATCACGTTAAAGGAATAACAAACAAACAAACATACTTCGGAACTGAGTCAGATACTGACCAAACTCAGCTTTTTCGAAGGATTTACTTTTCGCTGGAACAAAAAGGTCGCTATTATGAACACTCATTTACCCCTCTACGAGCATGAGAACTTGCTTATACCTTTTTGGAAGTATAAGGATCTACACGAAATTATTATGAATACAATGAGAAAGATATCCTTTTTATTTTGCTGCCGCTTGCGCGACTATCTAAACATTTCTAGGTTGGATAGATGGGAGAAGCGTTATCGAATGGCCGGTCATGTTACACGATCTAAAACCTCAAGATTTCTTATATCTCGAGATATGGGATTGATAGGTTAGGTTAGAACAAAGTGTTGAAGATAAAAAAAATTATTGAAAGAACTAAGAAATGTTACAATACTGTGGCTTACCCCGACTTGGCTTTGTCACATCAAAATATGACATTTATCAATATAGTCCATCAAATGTTTTGTAATTCTCTCTTTTGCCGGCTCGGTGGCGTAGAGGTCGTCTCCTGCGCAGAGTTATCTGGGTTCGTTCCCCACAAAGTCGGTGCGATTTTTCGGATTCTGGGAATCGTTTGAGTGTCCATCTTTTGGAGGAGATGTAAGGCCGTCGGTCCTGTCTGACAGAGATGTGTTGGACATTAAAGATCCCTTCTCTCGACACGAGAGAGGTTCGGCCAAATTCCCGAGTTAGTGAGGTGACAGAATTCCCCGGCGTGTCATTGGCCGAAAGGCGGAAATAGAGCACGTTAAAGGAAAAACAAACAAACAAACAACGGTAGAGACTAATACTCGAAATGAGACAATAAAAAACGCAAAGCGGTTTCTACTAAAGGACGGAATGTCTAATAAGTTGCATTCAACAATATACTTTATGCATTGAGTAATAAGGTCGCTTTACTTAAACATTGTGTTCGTTTACATTTTCAGAAACAGTGACAGCGGCGAAGGCGGCTTATGTCGAAGGAAAAGCCGAACCAATGCAGCGGCGATATCATTTGAAAATATCTTTTAGGCGTAGTAGTTATATAGTCATTTTACTTTTTTGACAGCCCATTTGACAACGAGTTTACAGAGATTACCGAATCCAACTTATTAATACATGTATATGGTAAAGGTAAAGGTAAATTTATTAATCTTCAATATTACAAGACACGTCATAGTAAAGTACATAAAAACAAACAAACGGATGAGACATATTATATATAAATAAACATGTAAAATATAAATAATTTTTAATAATCTAAGTCTATCTGGACCACCTGGAAGTACTCGTCAAGAGTATAAATTGGATTGCTTGTCAAGAAAGCTTTCAATTTGCCTTGAATAGTGCTGCGCCAACCGATCTCTGAAATTTGGTTGTTATACATTTTCTTTCCCAGTCATAAGTAAGTATCCTGAGGTTTTTTCAATCTCACGTTTGGCTGGATAAGATTATTGCCAGCCCTCGTTTGGTAATTGTGGATATTTGAGTACCTAGGGTGGAAATCTTTTGTTTTATGGATATAACACAATGAAGTTATAAATGCAGTCGGAATGGTTAGTATCTTAACTCAGTTGAATAATGATATGTATGAGGCTGAATTATCAAATATTTTGGGCAATTCGAAATGCGTTTTTATGATTGTAGTAAATTGGCAAATATAGCATTATTTATGAGTTATCCTTTTTCATGTAAAAACATTGAGGAATTAGCTACTGAAATAACAAGTCAGTTTAATATGAACTAATGTTCTCTTGGAAATGAGTTGGTGCAGATTATATCAGATATACATCTCAAAGCTACAGAATCTGATACACATTTCTGGTGTTTTATATCTGAAGATAAATATCCGAATCTAAGGCAAATCGCCCTTCAACCGACGGCAATGTTTGAGTCAACTTCCTTGTGCGAGTCTGCATTTTCTGAAATGAAGACGTCAAAATATGGCAATCGACTAACTGACGATCATATGTCATCATGCTTGCAATTAGCACTCAGTGGTTACGTACCACCTCATGAAAAGTATGCTGAGGACATGCAGTGCCACGCTTCAACATCCAAAGTCACTCCTCAGTTAAGTTTAACACCATATGTAACTCTTTTGTTTTGTAAAAACCAATAAACTCGCAATTTTGAATATCTATGAGTTTTTTCATTGATATTAAGGAGAAAAACCTAACTAAACCTAACTAAAACCTTGACTAAAATAATGTATATTGTGCGGAAAGCTGATATCTATATATGCTACGGTACACCCTACCTAGGTGGGTAGGTAGGGTGTATCGTGTATGTACGACAAACCTACATCACACATACTTGCAGCCTCTCAGAGTCAATCGTCGATCGAAAGCCGATGTCTATATATGCTACGGTACACCCTACCTAGGTATGTAGGTAAGAAGGGTGTATCGTGTATGTACGACAAACCTACATCACACATACTTGCAGCCTCTCAGAGTCGATCGTAAGTAGTCTAAAAATATTGGGGTAGATCGCCAGCAGTACAAGTCTGAGCACCCCTGGTTTATACCATTGAAAAAGCGATAAAAATACTTAGATATGAAAATGCAGTACGAAAAAATACGTCAAGTCGAATAAGAATCCCCACCGAGGGTTTCGTATAAGCTTGTAGTATATCAATAATTCTTGACTTTTTCGAGTATATTTCAAGTACTTCTCTAGAAAATCAGTCCTCAAAACGTAGATATACAATATTTCTTTATTCTGTAACATTTCAAATGAAAAAAGGAAAAATTAATTAATTATTCTTTTTCAACGTTTTCACCATTTATCGAAACAACCAAGTAGACGTCAAAATATACAGTCCGTTCCCATGAAAACGAACCTCCCTGATTAAATCGGCTGGTAGAATATAGTGCTCTCTATCTCTTCTGAATGAGAACAGTGAGTAGGAAATTGTTTGTAATTTACCAAAATATTTTTTGGGCACTACCAACATCTAGAATATAGTTCTCAAATATCAAAAATGGAAATGAAAAATGCGGTGCTACGCGAAAAACTACACTCGGAGGCAAAATTAGCGGAACACTTGAAAATTTAACCAAATTCGAAGTCCGATATTTTTCCTAATTCTCAACCGATTTAGATGATTTTTCGGCAAGTTATAGATCAACTCTTTTGCTTTGTAGAAATTATAAGAGAAAACAAAAAAAATTCGAAAAAAAATTTATACGGGGGCAAAACTAAAAGTGTTTTTTTTGTCAAAAATTCGTAACACCCTGTGGAATTTCGTGGTCCGAGTTGAAACGTACAATATAATGGTCTGTCAAGACACATCTTCCTACAGTAATGCCCTTCTTGTTTTATGCATTTACCTCTATTTTTACAAGAGATATCCAATTTGAAGCGAAAAGTCACAAATTCCAAGAATTTATTTTTAATCTTGCGTAGGTGCATAACAACATCGGAGGAGGTTAGCCAAAAAATAAAATCAAAATTAGAGAAGCGGAAATCTAACGAAATGAAAATTTTTGAAATTAACTAGCCAATTTCACGCTCCGGGAGAACTCAAGTACACTGGAAAAATCGTTGATTTTGCACATTTATTTTAGAATTTTTTTGTGTGACAATCTATAATAATTATCATTCCTATCCAAAATTGAGAACAGGTGTGTATCCTGGCAATACACTCGTGAAATGAAATGAACATGTTGAGAAAAATGTTCATGATGACCCACAAAAAAAAACATTTGATTTTAGTAGCGAGTATGACCTCCCCCGATCTCTTATTACAGCGCGCATACGATTTCGCATACTCCCAATGATGTTGTCTATCATCTGTTGAGGTATGTTGTCCCACTCTTCCACCAAAGCCAATGTCAGCCCTTCAACGTTGCCTGGATTCCGTTGTCGAACCCTTCTTCCAAGAATGTCCCAAACGTGTTCGATCGGATTTAAATCCGGTGACCGCGACGGCCAGTCCATTCGTGTGATCCCAACTTCATTGAGATATTCTATCACTATGCGCGCAGTATGAGGGTGCGCGTTATCGTGCATAAAAAGGAAATTTTCCCCTATGTAAGGAGCAAAAGGCACAACATGGGGTTCCAAGATTTCTGTTATATACCGATGGGCATTAAGTGATCCATTGCCAACCGATCGAATTTGTATCAAATCAAAGAATGGAAAATCTCATTCTTTAAACAAGTGCAAATGTGGTCATATACAAAAGGACGTGTGTTGTATTTCATATTTGATAAAAAAAAGGTGTGCACATGTGTAAATGAAAAGTTTTATCAATGGTCCCAGAATTCGGTTGTGTATTTTAATACCAACCGACTGTTATCTCCTATGAATTACTAATTTTCATCAAATTAACCAAATTGTCATCAATAACTAATGCAATTCGAACATAAAAATCGCAAACGACAATTTCGACACGCCTGAGTGATAATAAGAAAATTCCAAATTGATAGACGAATTTTAATGACGATTTCTTGATTCAATGGAATTTCTCCAAAATGGTGATTTTCCACTTGAAATTAAATATATTTTGCAAAAATAGAGATAAACGCATGAAACAAGAAGGGCGTTACTGTAGGAAGATGTGTCTTGACAGACCATGATATTGTACGTTTCAACTCGGACCACGAAATTCCACAGGGTGTTACGAATTTTTGACAAAAAAAACACTTTTAGTTTTGCTCCCGTATGAAATTTTTTTCAAATTTTTCTTTGTTTTCTCTTATAATTTCTACAAAGCAGAAGAGTTGATCTATAACTTGCCGAACAAATCATCTAAATCGGTTGAGAATTAGGAAAAATATCGAACTTCGAATTTGGTTAAATTTTCGAGTGTTCCGCTAATTTTGCCTCCGAGTGTAGAAGAAAAGGATGTGGAAGATATATGTGTGAAATTTGAGAGAAAAGAACTGAGCACAGTGACATAGATATGTGGAAAATTAGTGATAGACAGTTATGGAATTTTTATGAGATCAAATTTTGAATAAAGTTATTCAAAGTTTTTGGAGGTTGAAAATTTTAAAATAACAATAAATCATTATCACGTTATAGACAAAAACTGCGGGTAACAGCTAGTTTATGAATATTCACAGAATAAATGGATATACTTCCTCCTAGTGACTAACAATATAAAAAATCCAAATGATTTGAGTGATGAGTTGAATAAATACTCGGAATACTTGATAAATATTTTAAACCTAGGAAATTACTATGTGCGGTTTATTTACTCAGTTTTCCTTAACAATTCAAGTTCATTAACTTAATAAAATCCTTGGAATCAGTCAAACAAATCATCGAGTTCAACGGAGTTCATAATATAAAGACAAACTGAATCAATATTTTATTTTATTTCACGAAATTATATAGCCTTATGAAGGTTTCCAAACTCCCTATTCGCCAAGTTTCGAAAATAATTTTATTACATACAAAGTTGTTAATTATCAAAATTACAAAAAAATCAGAGTGTGGACATTTTCGTGTGATTTACGTGAATACGTGGACAGAAAATTCTATTCTATGCATCTGAAGATGAATGGGGTGAAAGTGAACACATAGACCATACCAACCACCTTGGTGTGAAATTCGGCCAAACACCAACTTGCAGGTCGCTGGTCCTGGGGAAAACGCAAAGATAGCAGACTGGATATTAAGTTCCCATGTTCGTCTATCAATAGCTTTACAGCATTCATATCATAGCTGTGAAAGAACCCCGAAAAAAATTACAAACGTTAGCTTCCTTCACAGTAACGGGGTATCTGAGGTTCTGTCTCATTACTGCCATGCAGATTATACTTAACTCTTATCATGTTGGAAGCACAAATACAAATGGCCTCTAGTCCCGGGCAGACCTTAAGTGGTCAGGAGGTGCGAAGAATCCCCCGGTTTCAACTAGATAAGAGAACAAAGATAGCTACTTGGAATGTCAGAACTTTGTATGCAGCTGGAAAGCTCGACAACCTAATCCAAGAGATGAACAGAATGGAAATAAACATTCTCGGAGTAAGTGAAGTCCGCTGGCCTGGAAATGGAATGATCAGATCAAACGGTAAAGTACTATACTACTCAGGTATCAAGAATTCCGGCCGAGACCATCAGCACGGCGTTGGCATCCTAATGGATGACAACATACAAAAGTCAATAAGCAGCTTCATCCCAATTTCAGAGAGAGCACTTCTAATTCAATTGTTTGGTAGACCCATGAACATCAATATCATACAGGTTTACGCCCCAACGGCAGACAAGTCAGAGGAAGAGATTGAGGATTTTTACAGACAACTTGACAGTGCCCTAAAGCTTACAAAAACGAACGAGGTCAACATAATTCTAGGAGATTTCAATGCTAAAGTGGGTAAGGGTAGACTGAGATCTGTAGTGGGTGATTACGGCTTAGGTGAAAGAAATGAAAGAGGGGAAAGACTAATTCAGTATTGCGAAGAGAACAATCTTGTGATTACAAATACATGGTTCACGCTACCACCAAGACGTTTATACACCTGGGAATCTCCGCAAGACAGTAAACACCACATTGTCAGAAACCAAATAGACTTCATTATCATTAATCAAAGGTTCAGAAATCTCATAACTAAAGTAACAACAATGCCAGGTGCCGATATTAAATCTGACCATATTCCGCTGCGTGCCGACATAATATTGCGCCTGTCCAGACCCAAAGAAAAACCGTTAGAAAGACATTAGAACCAAAAGTACTTCAAGACGAGGAAAGAAGATCACTATACGAAGGACATCTTAATAAAGAATTGGAAAGTATACGAAAAACTACCTACTACTAACATGGAGGGAATACACCACTGGTCTTTTCCTAGATGACAGACCAGGAAACCCCGAAAACGAAATAACAACGCTATCAGGACCAAGTATACTAAAGAGTGAAATCAAACATGCTATAACTCTGATGAAAAGCAACAAAGCTCCGGGCCCTGATGATATGTACTCGGAAACATTTCATTTAGTTAGCGAACAAAACCTCGATATCATAGTCCGACTCTTTAAGAATATTTACGACACTGGACAAATTCCCGAGGACTGGCTCCGTTCTACATTTGTCGCACTTCCGAAAACAAACAACGCAACAGCGTGTAAAGATTACCGCCTCATTAGTCTAATGAGTCATTTCCCAAACTCTTCCTTCGAGTTCTACACGAGACTATACAGGAGGTGCGAGGAAGTGAGTGGTGCCAGTCAGTTTGGATTTAAGAACGGTTTTGGAATAAGAGAAGCCATATTTAGTCTCCAAACATTAGTGCAGAATTGCCAAGACCAAAGAAAGAACGTTTTTCTATGCTTTATCGACTACGAGAAGGCATTTGATAATGTAAAGCACGACCTCCTCATATCATATCTTAGAGACTTGGGGCTGGATGGAAAGGATATCAATCAGACTTATAGGTAATCTATACTGGAACCAAAAAGCAGAAATCCGAATTCAAAATGCAGGAACAACTGAGGATTTTGAAATAAAAAAACGTCCGTCAGGGTGTATCTTGTCTCCGATGTTGTTCGGCTTATATGTGGAAAGAGCTTTCATCGAGTCAATCTCCGGCAGTCCCATGGGTATTAAAGTAAACGGAATTCCCATCAACAATATTCGATACGCGGATGATACCGTGATACTGGCAGATAGTGCAAATGACCTGCAAGCTCTACTAGATAAGGTCAATCAAGAAAGCCAGAGATTGGGTTTGAAAATTAACATCCGTAAAACCAAATGTATGGCCATTAGCAGAAACGATGCCCCAAATGCCATAATATCCATAAATGGAGAAAACATTGAACAAGTCACTCAATTTGAATACTTGGGATGCATGATCAACCAAAAATGGGACCCAGATCAAGAAATAAAATGCAGAATCGAGCATGCTCGAACAACGTTTATAAAACTTAAAAAATTCTTGACAGACAAAAACCTAAATCTCAATCTCAGATATAGAATGGTATAATGTTACGTTTGGCCCGTTCTCTTGTACGGAGTCGAGGCATGGACGTTGAAAACAGCAATTATAAATAAAATTGAGGCTTTCGAGATGTGGACCCTACGACGGATGCTGAGGGTATCGTGGGTTGAACATGTAACGAATGAGGATATACTGAGAAGAACTGGTTTGATAGACCGTGAACTTTTCGAAAACATCAAAAGAAGAAAAATTGGCTACCTTGGACATTTACTGCGCGGAGAACGCTATCACTTCCAGCGTCTTATCCTCCAGGGTAAAATAGAAGGAGGAAAAAGAGGAGTAGGTAGGAGAAAACTATCCTGGCTACGAAACATACGACAGTGGACAGGAATACAGGACTTCCAGACACTACAAAATGCTGCAATCAATAGAATCATATGATGAGTGAAAGGATGGACGCCTACGCAGGAATCTGCATGGCACTTGAAGAAGAAGAATATACTTGATCTCTACCCAATAAAAACAGTTGTTGAAAATGAGGGGGCTGAATGGGAAATCAAGACATAAACTCTGCAGTGGTCGTCCTATGTTTTGTAACCACAGTGGTCGCGCGCAGAGTGAAAATTCGCACTGCGATTTTCTATTTTTTCTCCATTTGAAAGGTTTTTAATGAAAGAATAAAATATTTGAAGCATTAATTTTATTTGAGCTGGAACATAGAAAAATATAGAAAAACTTCAACTTCATTTTCATAAAAGCTGAAGAAAGGATTAAATTAACTAACTCAATCCTCTTGATTGTTTTGGAAGCATTCCGAACACACTAAAGTAGCATGCTCAAGGCACAAGAATTTTTTACAACTTGTGGGTCTGTTCTTCACCCTATCGCACACCCACACCGTCCTCGTTAGATTTCTGTCGGAACTGGTCGACAGTATCAACTCCTCCCTTTGTTGAGTTATACGTCATAATCATCTCTGGTTTTCCAGTAGTGTCATAAATTTGGTCGCCATGGTGCACACTAGAGACGAGTAATATATTTTTACGTTTTTTGGAATATAAGAAACGAGTGTCACATTTTCGTGAAAAGCGCACATGGAACTTTTATTGGTCGTTTCACAAGACAAGAAAAATCAAGTGGCAACTCTTGCTTATTTTTCTGATGGTTCCGACCACAGTGAGCTTGAAATCCTTCTTGAATTATTCCAGAAGATCAAAACTTGTGAACCAACTGTGGTTATCCACAGTTACGTGTCTTCCAGTTCCTCTTATTGGTTCGCACATTATTTCCATTACAAATTGTGGAGAATTGCTGACTTCATAAGGCCCTGGATGCTGTTTTCCAACATAAACTTTCAAATTTATCGTGTAATATAGTCTTGAATCACAAGGCGCGAATATTTTGATGCCGTATGTGTTAGGCTTGTTAGGTATGTACTGACGAAATGCACATCGTCCACGAAAGGCCTCTAGCTTTTCATCCACAGTTACATAATGAAGAGGAGTAAAACCGTTTTTGCACTGATCAACAAAAATCTCAAAAACATCTCTGATTGGGGCAAGTTTGTCGGTTGCTCGTTTCAACTGTCTAGTTCCCAAATCATCGAAAGGGATGTGTCTCAAAAGACATTTGAAACGCCGCTCAGACATCGTAAGTCGAAATATTTCAAACACCAGTGCCGTCGGTTTGCCACAAATTGTTGGTATTCAGGTGGTTACTAATCAGTACTCCGATTTAAAGAGTGCTTTTATTTCCGAAATGTCGGTCGATTTCGAATCCTTTCACGGGAGTAATTCATAGAAGTTTGTTGAATATGTATATTGGTATTGTCAACTATTATATTCATGAAATGATCCAGAAAAAATAATTCCATATATCGTACAACGTTTTCAGACGTTTAGTCGTACTTCGGGTACCAGGCAATTGTGTTACAAGATTTTCCGATCGAGTTATTATAGTCTATGTCGGTTTATGTTTCAACCACATTGTCTTGCCTTCTTGGCCTACAAACTTTGGAGCTTTATTTACCTTCATTTCCTTTTAGTAAGAATAATTCATTGCAATATCAAACACGAACAGCCGGAAAATATAAAAACAAACACTTTTATCTTGATAATATTTGTAACACATTTCTGTAGCCGGCACGCCTTATGAAACGCAAACTCAGTACTAGGATAATACACGCGATTTTAGGCAGGTAAATAAATCAGGATGACTTCAAGTGGTGAGGCTGCAAAGATATCCAAGAATTTGCATCAGTGCCAAGCGAGGATCCGCGCGCGACCACTGCAGAGTTAGAGTTTATATATAACATGAAATTTGAAGAATATTCGAGGCTTTCATGTTCAACGAATGTGAAGTACCCAACAATGGGATCAGAGACGACATGCCACCAAAGCAACTTGGACTTAGATACGAAGGTTACCTTTTAAATTTTGCGACTCCGGCACTTTTACTCTAGGTAGCTCCCATCCGACAACTGCGTCGTGTATTTTGGCATTTTTTAACCAAAACGTACCTACAACACTTGGATGACTGACTTCTGTTTTGTTTATAGTCATTTAAAAAATTGGACAAAAAAATGGAATTAACGCGTGAATATTTTCGTGCGATGATGACGACCGGTTTCGACCCTTCGGTCATTTTAACTTGAAAATGGCCGAAGGGTCGAAACCGGTCGTGATTATTGAATAAATTGTGGAAAAGTGACAAAAGTGTCTCATTTCGTTTTACTTTAAAAATGAATTTCCATAAAATAAATAGATCATCAAAACTATCAATAAGGGATTATGGCAAAAAAATTTAATTTGAGAGAATTTCTTTTTTTCATTACTGTATTGATATGTTGTGGTTTATCGGTTATTACGGGAAAAGAAATCCATATTTACAACGAATTAGACAATGTGCTATAAGCAAAATTGAGGTCCAATACCAGGAATGAAGGCACGAGGCATTTACCTAGAACCGGTGTGCTCAAACGGTCGATCGCGAGTGCTTTTTGAGTAGATCTCGAGAAGAAAAAAATGTTTAATGAATAGGTAACTAAACTACAAAATTTATTACGTAATAGAATAACACTCTGCTAGCGGCAAAAGGCGGCTTTATCAAAGGAACGAGCGGTACTTGTCAAAGAAAAGCCGCGTTTTTATTCTTGCCGATTTTCTAGAAATTTCGGGCGGCGAGTTTGACGGGAACAATCGAGAATTTCCTTCACGCCGATATAAATGTTGCGCCTACAGGAATTGGAGTAATTCTGAATTGAAACTCGAAGGCAAAACTACGTCGTGCGTCAGTTGCAATACCTAAGCCTGGTACCTTAGAGAGGCATCAGAAAACGGTTCATAAAAACTATGAATTGAGAAAACGAAAAAGAACAAACCATGCTCACAAGACCAGCCAAACAATCACAAGCTGCTACGATCGCGTCATTTGAAATATCTCATATATTGGCGAAACACAAAAAAACCATTCGAAGATGGATCGGTTGTAAAGGAAGCATTTATTGAAGCGGGTGAGATTTTATTTGAAGATTTTAAAAATAACACAGAAATATGTCTGCTATTAGAGAACTTCAGTTATCTCGTCCGACTATCACAAGGCGTATTGAAGTCATGAGTCAGGACATGGCAGATAAACTAAAACATGATATCATGAAGTGAACATACTTTTCTTCACAATTCGACGAATCCACCGATATTACAGACACTGCCCTGCTGTGTATTTTTATTCGGATAGTATTCAATGACATGTTGGCTAAGGAAGAATTTTTGATAATCATTCCTCTGAAGGGGAGACCCGTGGCGAAGATATATATGACGTTTTCTTCAATTTTGTAAAAAACTACAAGCTACCAATATATAAATTAGTGTGCATCACAACCGATGGAGCACCAGCAATTACTGGAATCAAAAACGTTTTGTGGCATTGTGTCGAGCTAATGAAGATTTCCCTTCATTTTTTCATTCCATTGCATTATACATCAACAAGTTTTGTGTTCAAAAGTTTTAAACACGGAGGAAATTATGGGCATTGCAACAAAAATTGTGAATTCCATCTGTGCACGTAGCTTGCAACGACTGCTCTTTAAGTTGCAGTTGGAAGGTGGGTTAGATCAGCTGAACACACTGATTTAGTTCTTTCGCACGGACGTCAGGTGGTTGCCCGAAATAACAGTGATTATACTCAGATGTTGAAAACCGAAAAATGGCTGACTGATTTGAGATTTTTGACTGACATCACAATGCACTTAAACACCATTAACTTGAAGCTTCAAGGTAAAGGAATAACTATTATTGAGATGATTAGCCCAGTAAACGCATTCAAAAGTAAATTGCTACTTATGATAGATCAACTGAAAAGAAAGGATCTGAAACATTTTCCGTCTTTGAAAGCAAGGATTCCTCAGTTGAAGTATGAGGCTGAATCATCAAATATTTCAGGACAATTCGAAATGCGTTTTATGATTATGATATGAAGACTAAAGAATAGTACTTCAGAAGTAGAATAGTAGACTAGTATATCAATCTACTTTTCAAGTATTACTGCATATGTTTTCAAAGTTGATAATAAAAAAAGAAAACAAGTACTGTGTTTTGAAGAATTTTACCTAATAATTGCCTTTCGTAACGCGTTTCACTACACCGTAGCTTCTTCAGACGAATAAATGTACAGAAATTTATTGGATATACCTGTCATCAATAACCACTCAAGAAGAAGCAACTTTTAATAAGCTTATTTTTTATTTACTTGAACATTTGTATCTATATTCTCATTCTCATTTTCTGTACATTTATTCTCGTGAGAATATGTTACTGACACTTGAAATTTTCATATATTACACCATCCGTTCCAGAAGTAACCGAACTGTTGAAAAAACAGTAGTACAAGTGTCATCTGTTGCAATATTGAACCCGTCGATAACTTGGTACTTCATTGATAGCTGTTGAAAATTGTATGACATTTGTATGTAAACAACTTGAGTTATTGCGTCATGTTTGTTAGTGCGTTTAGTACACGGGTCGGAAAATGAGTTAAAAAAAATGAGCTGCAATTGAGTTCCGTGTTAAACTTGGTAAATCTTTTACCGAAACGCTCCGAATACTACAAACTGCATATGGAAACGATTGTCTATCCCAGGGGTGGTCACACTTGAACTGCTGGCGATCTACCTCAATATTTTTAGACGACTTACGATCGACTCTGAGAGGCTGCAAGTATGTGTGATGTAGGTTTGTCGTACATACACAATATACCGTACCTATCTACCTAGGTAGAGTGTACCGTAGCATATATAGATATTAGCTGTCCGCCCAATATACATTATTTTAGTCAAGGTTTGGGTTAGGTTTAGTTAGGTTCTTCTCTATAATATCAATGAAAAAACTCATAGTTATTCAAAATTGCGAGTAAATTGGTCGCTATAAAACAAAAGAGTTACATATGGTGTTGAACTTAACTAAGGAGTGACTTTGGACGTTGAAACATAGCACTGCAGGCCCTCAGCATACTTTTCATGAGATGGTACATAACCACTGAGTGCTAATCGCAAGCATGATGACATTAGATCGTCAGTTAGTCGATTGCGCTATTTTTGAATAATTCTTCTTGTCTCAAGTCATATAGACTCCACGCGAAGTGTATCTCGAAAGATAATTGTTTTATCAAATAAAGATTTGATTTATATAGCAGTTGTCAAGGTGTACCTCTGAAAAAGAGGGGAACGGAGATATTAATAACGGTTTATGTAAATGGCTCTTTTTCAGAGTGACCCACTAATGATTTATGCTGGCATGTTTAAAAGGACGCGGAGATTCCAATATTTCTAGAGGAACAGTGACTGGTAGATGTGATATTGGTCAGATTTCGTTTAGAGCAGCTTTTGGCTGTACCTTCATTTATATAGCACGTAACAGAGGTAGTTCCTTTATTATGGTTCGAGTTCCGCTGTAAAACATAGTCGTCCTTACTCCCAGTATGACAAGAAGAATCCATTCGGTTTTTGAACTAAAATGTAGAAATAATTGATAAAGATAGAAATGTTGATAAATTTCTTAACTTCAATTTTCTTTGAATAATTATTTTACTGTTCATTCTTGATACTGAACTTTTTGTACACAGTGTATCATCCATGTCTGACACTCGGCAACAATTCATAATTAGCTATTTTTATGAAAAAAATATCTACTTCTCTCAAGACATTCCTTAGTGAAGTTTTTAACTCGCAATTTTGAATGACTATGAGTTTTTTCATTGATATTATACCTTACCCAAACCTTGACTAAAATATATATGTAGAATAATGTACACCCTACCTAGGTAGGTAGGTAGGTAGGGTGTATCGTGTATGTACGACAACCCTGCATCACACACATACTTGTAGCCTCTCAGAGTCGACCTAAATAGTCAAAAAATATTGAGGTAGATCGCCAGCAGTTTACGTTTGAGCACCCCTGAATTAGGATATGGCCAAGAAGTAAATGAAGCCCATTTTGAAACTTTAGTATGAAAATTTCTATTTGATCTAAATATCTTTTATTTGGAGTTATAAAATAGAGTTATAAGGTATATTAAAAATAAATAGTCCATCACATTTGTTCTGACAATTTTTCTTTCATCTACAGGCTAAACAGTTACTGAATAAGAAATTTTTCAATCTTGTGTTAGCTAGAACTTCCTTAGAATTTTAATGAGTGTAACAATGATAAAATTGAAGAACTTCGACTGGTTTTCAAATTAAAAGGTTTAATAGATAATTTGCTTTTTGAAAATACTTTTTCAGTTTTCAGCTTTATTCACAACGAAGTTACATCGGTGTCGAAAATGTCGAGAATGATTTTTCTATTCTTATTCAAAATTGTGATAAGCGATCTCTAACCGAAATAATTCAATTAATGTAACAGTTGAGCTTCACTCGAATTATTTCTAACCATTTTAAATGATATAACATTACACAATGTTATTTCTCATGGTTCGAATTATGATAAATATTTTCATTATAAAACAAACATGAAAATACACCACTTGGCTGGTAAATTAAAGTCCTAAATAGTTTATCACTGATGATCGTCAAATATAAATCAAATGACTCAGGCTCCCAATTTGCTGTATCCTTGATGATAGGATATAAATATAGATAAGATGAATAAAGTAGCGTTTTTATGTTAATGGTCACTTTGCTGGGAAATATGGAATATATGCGGTAACGAATTAATTTTCACGTTATGTATAAATTATGATTACGATTATGACCTTGTATTAAAAAGGTACGAATATATATAATATGTATTGACAACAATATTGGGAAGTACGCGGCATTCTTTTTATACCCTATCTATGGAAAAATTATAACTGACACTTCTTGGTGTGCCTTCTCCTCAATAGAGGTTAGCGACCATCATCTGGAATTCTTCACTATCACGAGCCATATGTATAAGTGTACTGGCGTGTCTGATATTGAGCCAGTCGAGCAAGCTTTTAAGCCACGAGAATCTTTTTCGGCCAATACCTCGTTTGCCTTCTATTTTTTCCTCAATGATTAATTGCATCAAGTTTTATTTGCTGTTTCTGAAAGTGTGGCCGAAGTATGCTGCTTTTATTTTCTTTATCGTGGTTATAAGTTCTTGTTCTTTTCCCATTCTTCTGAGCACCTCAGCATTTGTTACATGTTCTACCCACGGAACTTCCAAAATCCTTCTATATAGCCACATTTCAAGTGAATCAAGTCTTGATATTGTTCGAGTTTTTAAGGACCATCCTTCAACACCGTAGAAAAGGGTGGACAGGATATAACATTGTGCAGGATAATTCGTTGTATGCTGGGAATTTCGCAACTTACCTCTTGTCGAGAGGCTTTTCGATCTTTGGGCTTACTTACATTACCATCCATATGTATACTTAAAATGGCGACAGTAGTATTTAAAAACCAAATGAAATAATACATAATGATGACTACCATAATTAAAATACTAGAAGTCAGCACAACCTCGTCCTCACCAACTTTAGACTTCGAATGAGCAGACGGTCCTCTATGTACCTGGGTGTAAAGCTTTACAACAGATTGAATGATGACATAAAGAAGTCCAAATCGTGTGTTACTTTTAGAAGAAGACTGTCTGAATATTTGGCGAGTAAGAGTTATTAAAGTGTGCAGGAATTTTTATTGTAAATGATATTTCTTTCGATGTTTTTTGTATGCGATTTTCCTGATTTTGTTGTATATTTGCTTAGGAATGATATCATAATAATTTCGGCGTTCTTGAGGAAATAAAGTTTATTATTATTTATTATCGTGGACTTATGCACTATCTCAGCTGTTGGCTGGATATAATTTAGCTTTCCCAGATTCAGCAATCAAAGAACATAGGCTCGATTACAATATACTTGACATAAATATCCTAACTATCCTACATGTATTAAGAATTACAGCTTCTTGTATTTCTATATAGGTATTCTTATGCAATTCTAATTTCTTAAGGCTATCATGCAAAGTTTTGGGTATTAACCCAGTCGAAGATACGATGACAGGAACAATATCTATTTTATCGAGGTGCCACATCTGCTTGATCTCAATAGCAAGGTCTGTGTATTTGGACTTTTTCTCCTGGAACTTGTTCACCACGTTCTTATTATTCGGTATGGCGACATCCACCAGCATTGCTGTTCTGGCTCTCTTATCATACACCACTATGTACGGCCTATTATGTAAGCTGCTAGTGATACAGTGAAACTCATCAAGAACGCCCTTCAAATTAATAAAGTCAATCCTATAATTCAATCAGAAATCTTACACCTTTTAGAAATTTGTTTAGAACAAAATTATTCTAATTTCAATGGAGTATTATATAATAGTGAAAGAGGTTTAATCATGGGTGATCCTCTGAGCCGTCTGCCCGCTGAAATTTTCATGGATAATATTGAAAAAACTATTCAAACACTTTATTTATTGGTTTAGATATGTCGACTATATCATTTGTTGTTTCACTGGCACAAACAGACAATTAGAGTCATTCAAAACATTCATTAACAAAATTCACGATAATATTAAATTCACTTTAGAGATAGAAACAGAAAACTCCATTAACTTTCTGGATTTAACTATTACTAAAATTAACGGCAAACATGATTTTTCTATTTTTCATAAGCCATCGCATACAGATATTACTATTCACAGCTCATCTACACATCCTTATCCACATAAATTAGCAGCTTACAATAGTATGGTACATAGACTCATTAATATCCCAATGTCACAAAATAATTTCATAAAAGAGCTAAATATAATTAAACAAATAGCAGTCAATAACGGTTACAGTCCAACTATGATTGAGAACATGATTTCACGCAAAAAATTTCAAATAGCAATCCAGGAAGTATTTCCAAATATAAAAAGTTCAGACACAAAATACAACAGCTTAACTTATATTGGTAATCCTAGTCTAAAATTAAAATCATTCCTCTCGCATTATAATTTCAATATAGCATTCCGAACTGATAATTCTTTAGGCCGACATATCAAAAACTGCAAATCTAAAATTGATAAAAGTAATAAATTCGGTGTTTATAAACTGTCTTGCGGGATTGTAATAAAATAAATTTATATTGGTAGAACTTTCTGAAATATCAAGATTAGATTATCCGAGCACAAACGTAGTTTTAATTATCATAAATCAGATTCCCATTATTCTAATCACTTACTCGAAGAAAACCATAACTTTAATGATAATTTCAAAATTTTACACAATGAAAATAACAGACAAAAACTCAATCTATTGGAAATTTTAGAGATCAACAAAGAAAAGAATTCAGGTAGGTTACCTAATAGTCAATTAGATCTAAATCCTTCTCCTTTACTCAATCTTTTCAATTCATAAAGTAAGCAACTCCGATGGGTTTTCCAACATACCTCTTGTACCTATTGTAATATTAAGTAGGAAATAAGACTAATATATGAGGAATAACTCTGTTCATTAGTTTGTATCTATCTGATGAAGCCACAGTGTGGTGAAACCGGTCATAGTTTTGTTAATATAGTGAAAATCTAAATACTTTAGTTTTATTTCATTGAAAAAAAAAAGTTTCACTCAATTGTCCTCAACTATTCAATCGATTTTAGCATCCTCATCTGCATTTACTCATGTTGGTGGGTTATTTTTTCGCGAATGTGACTACGTTAGCAAACATATTCGTTCTAAGGCAAAAGTATTGCAATAGAAGAGTGAATGCGGAAGTGGTGATGAGTTATTCAATCATCGAGCTGAGAGAGACTTTCAAAACCTGTCTTCCAAAAGAAAATACACCTTCAATCTTCGATCTCTTTATACAAAGTATATTGATGGTCATTGGATACTTGAAGTATTGTCACCGACATCGAGATTCAATTATAGGAAATTTTGTGTTTCAATGCTCACTTCAATAAGTTAAGCATCTGATATTAGAATGTAGCACGCGCTACAAAGAAAATTGATAAGCATCACTTCCAAATACTCAACGATATGTATCTCCCAGATTAGAAATTTCACCTGAAATTAGAAGTTTTAATCTAATGAAATTTTAATCTTAGTAAATTGAATTATCTCAATGTCAAAAACAATGAGTTTTCAAACATTGATTGGAATAATAAGGTAAAACCTTCACTGAAGAAGTGAAGGTTAGATTTCATCTTTCTCAAATGCATTCTAAAGCTCGGAAATTGAACATCCATTCATTTTTTCCATTCTTTTTTCAAGTAATAACGTCACCGACAATTTTTTCCAATTAGAACCACAATTTTTCTGTTCATTCTGAAGATTCTATTTTTCTGAGTTCTGCAATGCTCCACAGTGGGGGTCTAAGATGAATAGTTCTCAAGATACAGGGTGCTCCATCCGAAAAAGACTTAGTTTGATATTTTTCATGATAGAATCAAAAAGGCTTGATCACTTAAACCTGTGTTCCGAACAAAACCTTTTCTACTGTCAAATCGTTGTGAAGGAAATCTCCCCTCTGCACTTCTTAATATAAGAATCTTTAAAGGGAGATAGGAAATAATGATTTGAAACGGGCTCCTGCGAACATAGCTTCAACATACTAACAGACGGACAATGAAATGTAATTTAAGGATTCCCTTGTTCTTTTTGAATTACAAGACGAAGAAAACACAATCCTAGATTATTCATGACATATGTATGGAAATGTTTTAATGCCACATCGCATTTCACAAAGAATATCATAATTAATGAACGGAATTATTCTAAAATGAACTGAAAGGTTTTTCGCAGTTGTTTTCGAACGCGAACGATAGTATTTTCTTGAAGCCTTCTGAAATTTGCCAAATTAAAACTCACTTCATTGATACAATAAAATCAACAATTTTTATGTAACTATTATGTCATTCACTCTCTGTGTTGAAAGCGGTTTTGCAAGTGGAATGAATGACCTACTATCATTTAAGTGAACTCTGTTAAAAAATCAATAGAGAACAATAAATCTCTCTTGGATAATTTGTCCGATCCAACGAGCGTTTTCAATGTTCATCGATATAAATCAGATATAATTCACGGGTGTTAGATTTGATGAAATATATAATAAACAGAAAAAGTATCTAGTATACGGGGTATCCACTGGAAATTTCCAGTAGAAATATAACAGAATGGATAGAATGAATTTTATGAAAAATTTGTCTAAAGACGTTTTAAAGAATGTTTTCGCGAGTTGATGGAATATTATCTACACTCTATCTACTTCAGGTTTCTCCCAACTAACTTATTTCAAAGTAAAACCTCAATTTGGGGGCACCCGCCAAGTCGATCGCAATGAACTTTTCTCGAAGCAATTCACATTATTTTCGATCCCCTGCAAACTCGTCGTGAATGAAGCTAGAAGTATAAATTTTCAGTAACAAAAAGAACTGAATGGTCGTAACCATACTCCCAAATTACATAGTATTACATATTATAGTTTACGAATTAAGCCATTAAAAATTCTTTGAGTTAGCCACTGACACACTCACCTATCGTCAAATTCTAAGGTTCTTTAGTAACTACACTAACTCCAAACTTTATATTTAGTCAGTGTTGAAGCTCAAACCGAAGAAAAAATTGGAATTGAAACTAAGTTTCGTTTTTGAAAATTTTGTCCTTAGCTTTTTCATTTCACGAATTCGCGCTTTTTTTGAAATATTTAGAATTATTCTAATTATTTATATGTAATAATATTATACACAACATTTTCTGCGTGGCAACTAGTACTTTTCTCAAAGTCAATAATAATGATTAATGTTTACGTTAACGCAACGCTGCTAGTTCAGTTCTTTATTATCATTGAAATGGTAATGCTTATATACAGAAATATGAACGAGATGGTGGGGTGAACTCTTTAACTGTCTTTGCACACTTGATGAGAATTGAAAATACCAAAATATTATCTATTATGCATTATCATCCAGGCGGATGTTCTGATTAGTTTCGAAAAGAATTGGGATTGTCGTATTATATACACACAATCAAATTTATATGAAATCACCCTCAGGAATTTTCGGAATTTCGAAGGATTGTTAGAATTGATCCTTTCTGAGATATTACAATTGAAAAAGGAAATGAATTTAGGTTTATTTCAAGAAAGAAACAAATGAAAGAAAATAAGAGACTCTTTCCGCATGTAGTAAACAAATTGAAAAGTAGTAGGTGTTTTTTCTCGACTTTAGTAGCTTGTATTACCTCCTCTTGGCGTTATACAAGCCTGAATCCGTCTGAGCATGCTTTGTATTAGGTTTTCGACCTCCTTTGGGGTGATATTCTGCCACCTTTCTGTGGCGGCTTGCATGAGCTGTTGTGGGGTTCTTGAGTAATCCTTACGCGATGTAATTTTCCTTTTGAGATTAACCCAAAAATGTTCAATAGGATTTAGATCTGGAGAGCAAGCTGGCCAGTCCAAATTAGCGATTCCCTCTGTTTCAAGATAATGTCGAGCAAGGTTGCTGATATGCGGAGGAGCATTATCTTGCATCAAAGTGAAATTCTCGCCATGGGCACCTCGCCCGAGTCTCACTATGGTCTCCAGCACTGGGTCCAGGTAATTTCTAGCCGTTACACTCGCAGGAAACGAAATCAAATCAGTTTTGCCTCCCAGCATAATGCCACATCACACTTTTACCTTGGTATTTCGGAATTTGTCTTGCTGCTGGGAGTCTAACTTGTCTTCCACGATCCCTTAAAACCCGAATCCGGCCAATCGATCGAACACCAATAATGGTCTCATCCGAAAAAAGAACATTTCGCCAATTCTCAATATTTCAATTTTGGTGCTCGATACAGCAATTAAGTATGTTAATTTGTTGTTATCTGGTTAGCTCTGGAACTCTTAAGAGCTTTCCGCTGTATAAACCCCTTGAACGAAGTCTTTGACGTATCGTTTCGACTGATACACTGATGCCTGTTGCTTCCAGAAATTGCCTTTGGAGTATGAGGTGCGACGCACTAGGGTCTCTTCTTGCAATTTGGCATAACAAGCGGTCTTGTTCTTCAGAATCTGATCTGATCTTCCTACAACTTCTTCTAGGCCTATTTTGCACAGAGATTGTAGCTCCACGTATCGGGCGTAGGTTTTTGAAATCACCCTCTGTGATACCCCCATTGTGGCCGCTATATCCCTCTGTGTCATCCCTTCTTCAACGAGAGCAATTAGTCGACCCCTCTGCATATCAGACAATCCAACGTAAGGCATTTTCAATTATGATTATAGGCTTTTTTTAAATTTTGAAATTTACAGTTTCGAATCTCAGTGACGACTGAGTACAATATCCCGAACATGTGGTGAGAATTCAACATTTCTTATGTATATTCATCCAATTGCTATATTGGTTAATGATCATAATCGGCATCACTTGGAAGACTGAACCTGGCCATCGGGGCTCTCTCGGTCAAACAGAGAGGGAATTTGAGGAAATGTGGCAGGTTATGTATTTTTTATTATCTCCTCAGTCTTTTTCATGACCTTGCTTGCTATGTGTAATCTTTTCTTAGATTTGTTTAGACATATACGAAGTATGATTGTTGAAATATTTTTCTGCTGGTTTTCTTTTTCCATTGTTACAGATTCCTGTCCCAAACCCCTTCCTTTCACCCTTGTCTTCGTGGAATGCAAGAGAGAATGAAACGGCTAAGCAGAAAAATATTTGGTACTCTTTATGTACACACGACACTAACACAACATAAACAGACAAGCTTTTGCTAGTGCAATAGCGACAGGGAAACGAGTTTTTTCCTCAGGTTTTTTCACTCGTTTATTGAATCATATACAAGATAGTATGGTTCCCCTGTTACATTTCCTGAGCTCACACTTGTGTTTTTTCTGACACACACCAAAATTATACATATAAACATTTATTGTAAAGACAATTATTCAAATTTTTGTAAATCCTCTCTTTTCAAAAGAATATATATATATATATATATATATATATATATATATATATATATATATATATATATATATATATATATATATATTGGTTAATGGTATTATTTGCTAGTAATTTGTATATTTTGAATAATTTTAGGGCTGATACAACTATTTGTACCCATCTACGGTCGCACCTACATCGCCTGAATAATTTTTTTAGGTTCCCTCTTTTACCTATCGTCTTTCTCATTTCACTTCCGTAATATTTACCAATAATACTACACAAACACAAACAAAAAAATTTTGCAAGATCTCGTATTACTGCAAGTGAAATATTTTAGTTACTTTCAATGGAAGCACCTATTCAACTAATTTGTCAGAAATTGTTATCCAATTATTCACCAATATTTATAGAGACCATAAGCAATCGCACAACCTAATCTGGGTCCACTGCTTCAGACGATAGTGAACTGAAGATTTCTGATAGAGTAGAGTGAATGGTTGTAATTGAATGAATTAAATAAGGATTGATTTTCCATCAGTTTGGATTATTTAAAACAATGGGTAATTTATGTCTGTTCTTTCTGCTTGCAAATAAAGTAAAGTTACGAGAAATTCACTAATTCACTGGTACGTATCATCTTTGAAAAAATACAGTAATTCATGAAGCACACGTGACAAGAGTGGGATACCTAATTATTGTCCAAGCAGCTGTTTTGACTTCTGATGTACCTCGAAAGGTTCATATATTCATATATTTAATTGCTATAATTGGTTACAGTATAAGTTGATAGTATTTTGGATGTTAATTGGATAATGTTAGGATATACAAACCACACAATCAGTATAATCATAAACCACTTATTGTAAGCATGGATCCTACAAAAAGAAGTGAGATCTCATCAAAAACATAAAATGTAAAAGAATGCCGAGTCTCGCTACGCCGCTCTTTCGCGGCAAGAACTTTATGTCGCATGAAACCAATCGGTTATTTTAACTAGTATCTATGAAATCACCCATTCCACAACTTTGCCAATTATCTTTATCAAATTAGTAATCTACCAACATTTATACTAACCGTATCAAAATTATCTTTATATCTGAACCCTACATTCTCTTTATTAATAGTTGAATTTACATTCAACATACTAACAAATTACTCAGACATTTCAGCGAACAAAAATCAATCTTAAAAGTCGTTACTCGACATCAAAGAAGTAGAGTAAATCCCACCAAAAACATTCTGTAAAAAACTAGCCAAGTCTCGATGGCGCTGCTTGTTTATCTCTAAACAGTAATGAAATCTGCGATTTCTTTATTATTATAGTATTTGTTGTGTGACTTGGCCGTTGAACATTCTTTATACGTTAGTGGGTAGGTACAAGTCAATTTTGTTTACACGTAATGTTATATCTGTTGTTACTACATATGTTTGATAAGCGAGATAATAGCCCACACTGGTATTGGTATTTAGACGCAAGTGTCTTATTTTAGGCTGTTGTTGATTGTGCAACACATGCATTCAGCATTGACAATGCTGACTTCTGCTCTCTTCTTTTTGGAGCGTCAAATCGGCTACCGATTTAACATAAAATAGACGTACAGACGGACTTCTATCAATGATTAGAAGTCCGTCTGTACGAGAAATATTTGCTTATACTGTTTGTTTCAGGCTCGCCTATACATAAGTATTATTGAAATACGCAGTTTAATCAAGCCTACAATTGACAAGTTATTCAATCAACGTTTTCCAAGTGGCAATTTTCCATCGTCAATGGGTAGCGGTTCTGGGGACAGATTGATGCAATGGTGTCATGGAGCACCTGGTTTTGTACCCTTGTGTACTTTTCAACGGCCAAATCACACAAAATTAACTATAATAATAAAGAAATCGCAGAAAGGAATCTTAGACTTGGCACGACTTTGTCTGGATTTCATTATTTTTTACAGATAAATGAGCAGCTCCATCGAGACTTGGATAGTTTTTTACAGAGTGTTTTTGGTGAGATTTCACTTCTTTTTGTAGAAATGTGGGCATATTGATTTATTTTATTAGAAGTTTTTATTTGACAATTTTTTTTCTTTTTAGGAGAAGTTTTTTCATTATTACAAATCTTTCTCTTCTTTTTTTCCGGTTTTGATTCTTGTACATTAGAAACAGTTTTTCGTATTGTCCATTCGCTATTTCTTTTTGTAAACTTGTAAGTATAAGTATAAAGGCCAGTGTAGTCTCATCCAGAGTTTTCCTTTAATTTTATCTCTATACGTATTAAAAGCGCCCAGTAATGACTGTGGGACGCTATAGGCAAGATTAAATTAGAAGATGTGTACAGCTGAAGGTTCTTCATCAGATACTTCAGACCTTCGATTTTGACATCAAATGAAGCGGCCCACCAAGTTGAATATTTTTGGTAAAGGCGGTATGTCGATCTCTAATAGTTTGGTGGAGCTCTTGTGTTGTCTGATCAGGATCACCAGGTACTCCAGATCTTCGATTATCCTAGTTTTTATAGTTTTGCCTTTATGTTGCCATTAAACCCTAACTCTGTACCAAATTTCAGCTTTTTGAGTTCATCGGAAGTACTAGTTCTATTCTGATGATCATAAGTGAGTGAGTGAGTGTCATAAATGAGAAACTTTGCTTTCGCTTAACTTCGGAATTAAATGACCTACACACTCGAAATTTTGGATTTTGATTATGTGATTATATTTGAATTGTGGAGGCCGTTACTTGATGTAGATCCATGATATAAATGAGATAAAAAACACAAGGTTTAACTTTAATCTACACTTTATTTGAAAAAATTCGACGACGTTTCGCTAACACAGCAGCTTTATCAAGAATGACAAACAGATTGAAGAGTATGGTATTATAAACAAATCGTAGAACAAGTTGGATGAATAACAGGAAAATCCACACCGAGCCATTGTACAGTTAGTATGGAAGGTAATAAAAACTAATTAAACAAGTTAAGTAGGGGTGAATAATTTACATCTACCTGCTCATTCAAAAACTTGTCCGAATGTTTGTATCTATTTATTTCTAATGCTTCTAGGAGATCTAATTTTAAACTTTTTGATTTTATATGTAATATGTCAAAGTTTTTATTGAATGAATGGTTTTCTTTTATTAAGTGGTTTGAATAATTTGAACCAGATTTATTTTTATCGAAGCTACGTTTATGTTCAGATGTTCTTATGCCAAAACTCCTATAGGTCCTACCGATATAAATTTTATCACAAGATCGCAATTGAGTTTATAGATTCCTGATTTACTTGAGTTTTCAACACGAGATTTATTATTTTTAATATGTTTACCTAAGTTACTAGAAGTTTTGAAAGTTAAATTAAGATTTTGTTTGACGAGAAAGGATTTAATATTTGTACTTGCAGAACCGCAAAATGTTAAACTGTTAAATATTTTATAGTCTTTATGAATAGGATATACTTCATTTATTGCTTTCTAATACAGTTTTTACGAATGATTAGATCTATCATATCCAGATTATATGAATTATTAATGGCTATCTGTTTGATGATATTTAACTCTTTATTATAATCTTCTACTGATAAAGGTAAATTGAGTAACCGATGTATGGTACGGCATGGTTCCAGTAAAAAGAAATGGTACGGCAGTGTTTGTTTAGCGCTCGATGATGCAAAGAGATGGGGATGTCTGTTATGTTTTGCATGCTGTGACAGAGGACACCATTAATCAGTGTCTGTCAGTACTAAGAAGGATTTGTTGATATAAATCCAAAATTTCAGTGCTATAAGTGCTGTGCTTCAACCTCAACAAACTGTCAAAGTTGACAAGTCAGTTGAAAATGGAATTAAACCGTGAGCATTTTCGCGCAATAATGTTCTACGATTTTCAAAGACAATTATCCCAACAAGAATGTCTCGCCGAGGTGATTTCTGTTTTCCGCATTGACGCACCACAACAGTCAACAGTTTCCCTTGGACTTAACGACGATCCAAGGGCAGGTGCACCAAAAACAGTGGTCATTCAAGAAAAAGTGAATGCTATGCGTAAGATTGTCCAAGAAGATCTGCATGCAACATATCGAGAGGTTGAAAAATAGATCAAAGTCATCCGAGGCCGAAGTGTATCCAAAAAGATGGTCGCAACGTCAAAAACAGGTCATGTAGCAACAATCCCTTAACAAGTTTAAAGAACAGTTACTGCCGATTGATACACAACTATATGTTTACCGCAAGTCTTTAGTAGGCTTCGAGAAATCAACCCCGAACGTCAAATCATCCTACACCAAGACATTGCAAATTTGCACACAGTCCGGAAAACAATTGAATTGAAACATCGAATTTTTACATCATCCTGTGTACATTCCGGACCGATTCTTTTATTTTTCCCAAAATCAAGAACGGAGTATGTGGTTAAAGGTTTCAGTCTTCAGAAGAAGCTGTTGATATCTTCCAAAAGGCCATTCTGAATGAATTAGCAACAAACGATTGGAATAATTGCTTTCAGAATTGGTTCGAACAAATGCAGAAGTCTATTATCTTCCCCGAGAATACTTCGAGATACAATAAAGTCTTTAAAAGCTCTCAATTATTTCATTGTAGCTCCATATGAAAAACTTAAAAGACATCCCTCGTATGTGACTGCCACGTTGATAATTAAATCCATTATGCTATTTATTGTGCTCTTTGTTGACGACTATTATAAAGATAAACAAATCCCGAAATTAGATTCCTAGGTTGGATTATTTGATGAATTACGAACAGTTTTCCTTGATTAAGTTTGCATTTATATTTTGTTTGTTCAAAATCCGTAACGAAATGAAATTATTACCACATTATGTTCCACACTCCAATTCAAGGAAGCAATAACCGCCCACGAGATACATTTTATGGCATTTTATAATTGAGAATTCAGGTACTATGCGTAATGCATTAAAATGAAAATAGATTTCTTTAAATACTCAGCAACAATTTCTGATAGATAATGACACAATAATTCTGAGCGAAAAATGCAATAACAAAATTGAATTTCTCAAACTTCAACACAAAGATTGCTTACAGAATAGGGAAATAATATCAATTGATATGCAGTTTGAGCAACAACCATGCGACATTTTTCATGTAACTTACATTTTTAAAATTGTGATATCTTTCGAATGGAATGTCCAAATCGAATAATTCAAATAGTTATATAATGGTATTGAAGCAAACTTAAATATAAAGTCATTCATTTTATAAGGATTAATTCCAAAGTATAAATGAAAGAGCTCTTATTGCAATGGCATTTATATATAATCTCTAAAAGGAAAAACACTTATTGTACATAACTATTATAGTTAGGCATATGCTGTCGGGATATTTTTGTAGATAACTATATGTTCTGCAAAATCGTAGTACATTATTTTGTTCTATAATCAATAGTTTTCGCAGCGCACGCGATATAAGAAAGCTTTTTGGTAATTTTTCACACCTTTGGTTACATACATGGAGTTTTAGTATGAATCTCAAATTTTTTGAAAATTCAATATAGCCGAAATAGTGTAGCTTTTCAAATCGGTCAAGTAGCTTCGGATCATATTCAATGCAAACAAACAAACAAAGAATCAACTCTTTCATCTTTATGATATTAGTATTGGCAGGAGCGGAGTATATAGTGGGGACAGCTGAATCGATCACAGCGCTCGATGTGGTCAAATTATCGTTAAATCATGGTTTTATCATAAATAAACACGTTAACATTAAATAAAAATGATCCATAATAGTTGTTGTGTTGTTGATTGCAAAATACTGCTAGAAACAGTAAATGTAAATTTTACACATTTCCAGTGGCCAAGTGGAAATAAATGGAAGGAAGAAATGAATGGATAAAAAAAATAAATGGATAAATGATGTTAAAAGAAAAAACAAAGTAGTGTGTAACATTATTCAGTAACAATGCAACTAGGGTAATGTATGTTCAAATTACGATTCGCAATTACATTGCCATTAATTTTCCATTTTATTTCTGAAAATCATAACAACAATCAACACTTTTTGTAATTTTCATTATTGCAGTTGTCATGTATTAAATTTGTTTACATTTCACAGGTTAACCCCATGGGATTCTAAAACTCCTTTTAGTTATTTATAAACATATTTACAAGCTTTTATTTAACTTGCAATGTATGTATGTTTGTATGTTCGGGTGAAATCTTACAACTCAATTTCAAGGCACTTGATCTCAACCAACTGAGCTGAAATTTTGTATACACGTTGAGTTTGGATGACAATGCATGATTAACTATGTGACGTCATTATAAATCCAACAAGGCGGTGGACCAATTATTCTTATTGCAAAACGAAATGGCGGATAATTTTCTTTTATTCGTTCCTACAATATGGGTACCAAATGAAAGATTGCCAAGAATAACTAAAAATGAAATTAAGTTTAGCAAAAATTCTTTGAAAACAACCTTTTATTTAAATTCGCTAAATAGAAAAAAATTAACTTCCACACTAAATCTTTTACTGTTAACTTATAACGTCATTTCAAATTTAACACATTTGACACAATTTATATTTTATGCCTACCTGTTAATATTTCAAACTGAAGTAAATACGAGTACTTATATCTCGCGACAAGCTTTTATATTATAACATATAAATTGTGTCAAATGTGTTAAATTTGAAATGACGTTATGAATTAACGGTAAAAGTTTTAGTGCAAAAGTTTATTTTTTTCTTTTTAGCGCATTTAAATAAAGCTTGTTTCAAAAAATTTTTTTTCTTAAATTTTTTATACACACTTTTTCCATCGTAATGAGTTTTTCAATTTAAAAACACGATTACAGATTTTCATAACACATATTTATTTTTGAATTCATTTTTGAAACAATTCACTGTTATTTATACGGATCTTTCACATGTCATACCATTGCCGAGCATGATTTTACGCTACCATCAGATGTCGCTTTCGTCGTGCTCCCTGCGAATAGATTGATTTTGATAATTTGCAAGTATTTGAAAGATAACGAAATTTAATATTGATTCTGAAACTTTTATAACTCGAAGATTGATCCAATTGAAATGTAACGAAACTATTCCATATCAATTCAAATTTCTGATTTAATAACTTGATAAATGATGCATTGAATGTACGGAACATTTAATATTGATTCTTAAGTTTGCTCCAATTAATTGGCCAATAATCTATTTGAAAGGTAATAATCAATTATTCAGGTCAAAATATTTACTTAAACTGTAATGAATATCAATAATTATGCAATGTAATCGAGTGGTAAACTAACCAACTCTGGGAAAGGTTCTTACTCTCAAATATTAATTCGAAGTAATGATCGCCTATGAATTACAACATGTTTCATCAGTATAAAAAATTTAATTAAGTGACGATGCGCTTATATGAACCCAGACACTAGAGTCCGCGAGCTCTAACATGCGCCATGTCAATCATCCTTAAGGTTCAATATCGATTACACTAGTCAACAAAAAAACAATTTTTGCATGCAACATGAAAACCTTTGTCTAGTTTTTTTGTAATACCATTTTATAACATTTCAGAAATTTTGAATTTTTATAAACAAAAAGGAGTTATTTCGATTTATTGTTAAATTAATATGAATTTACTTTTATGATTTTCGTCATAATATAGTGGGCTCCACTTGTCCTGATATCGTTTTTCTATGGTAGAAATGTCTTGATGGAATCTTTCACGGTGTTCATCGCTGACGGCGCCAAATTTTCAGAAAGAAGTCTAAATGTGAATGAAGAAAATGTATTTTCAATGACTTATTACAGCCCAAAGCCTTATAAGTAGATGAAAACTCCGCGATAATACATATATAGTCACTTGATCGGTGATTTCCTAGAAAATTGGAAGTTACTTTCATGAAAGATTCCCAAGCTAATTTTTCTAAATTACTAAGCTTTTCTTTAAATATATCATCTTTCATCAATTGCCTGATTTGGGGGCCAACAAATATGCCCTCTTATTTTTCTTTTAAATATAAAAAGCCGTCACCCTTCCTATCCATAGCTTTTACCTAGTTTTTCATGAGCCGAAGCTTTATGTATAAAGGTGGTGAAAATACATTGTCAGGCTGTTGTCCTGGAGTGAGAAAACTCTAAAAACAAAACAAACCACTTGAAATAAACAAATTCCCCAAATGCGAAAGTAAAACAAAAACGGTTAATTTTTAATTTTGTGGGTAGTAGCTGTAACACGAAAACTAAATCTGATGGAATCAAAATGAATATGGTTATAAAATGAGGTAGGTAGGTAATTTAAAATTAGCCAGCACCTTTCTTGTTACAAAATTTTGTTGATCAGTGATTATCAGTATTCAACCACTAGAAATATAGAAAACAAAATTCCAAGATTGCTTTCCAGCAATCCTCGAACTTGGGCGTGTAATCTTTTGTAAGCAAAACAAAACAGTTCAATAATAGAAAATATATACAGGGATACCCACCGGGACCGTCCGTTAAAAACTTTTTAAGTTCCAATAACAATATCCAGCTGAAATTTTATACGCGGCCATAACTAGCGATTTCCAATTGGAGTGGAATATTTTCGAAGTGATACCATTTCCGGTTATACCCGAAGTGGCTCATCACTTTGTTATTTCAAATGGCAATCTACATTTTTATTATACATCTAGAACCGACATTTGAGCAAGGCATAAAATACCCACGTTGTCGGCACTTATCTGTCTAAACTTTTGACAGATTTAATTATTTTTGTTATGAACTCGATTTTTGAGGAATATTTAGAAAAATTGTAGCTCGTAGATCTTTTGCACTACAGACACAATTTTTGCTTGGGTGGATAGAAGAAGGATCAAGGAATTTTTTAAGCAGTCTACACATGTCAAATGTTTATTGCGTTGTTTTGTATTATTTTTTCAATTTGGCCTTTTTCAAACTGCAATAACTCAATTTTTTCAAATTGCACGTGCCAATTTTTATATCGCCATCAGATGAAGCTTCAAATTTCAGATGGAATTGTATAAGCATGTACTATACCCATCTCTCATAGTTCCGAAATAGTTTGGGAATATATTGAATTTTGATGATTTTGAAAGAACTAACAGAGAATGCTTTGAAATATTTGGAAATTATTTATTGAATTACCTGCTTACTGCTTACTTGTCACTTTGTTCATTCGAATTTGATATTTCAACAAGAAATGTCGTTATTTCAGATTGAAAATTTCCAAAAATACAACATATAGTGGGTAGAAATTGCAGGCAATTCAATAACTAATTTCCAAATTTACCGTCTATGAGTAAAATAAAATTTCAAAGCATTAGAAGCAATTTTCTACAATTCGGATGAATGAAAATTGTAGGAACTAAGCGAAAACCAATCATCGAAGATAATTACATTAATACGAATAAATGATAGCAAACATCATAGGAGAAAACTAATTTACGATCTGAATAAATGTTCAATATGGGCCTCATTTTGCTCGATACACTTGACAGCTCGTATACGAACATGATGAGTTGCCCTCCTACTTTCCTCAGGATCAATATTACGAAAAACATTATGAATGCGCTCTAGTAACTCTTCTTTACTTCTTACAGGAATAAGATACACTTCACTCTTGATTTTTCCCCATAAATGAAAATCAAGGGGCGTCAGGTCCGGAGAACGCAGAGGCCATATATTTGGTCGTTGATTACCCCACCAGCTATCCTCGAACATTTCTGTTAGCTGCCGATCTACAGCTCGTGTTTTATGTGCTGGTGCACCATCCATTTGGTAATAGCAATCCCTCAGAATGTTAAGTGGTAATCCATCTAAAAAATTTGCTAATGTTCCTCTCAAAATTTCCAGGTATCTTTGTCCATTAAGATTTTCCTCATAAATGTAATAAGCCAACAAATCATTCATTAAAATTGCAAAAACGTTCTCGCTGAATTTATTTCGGAAATCAAAAACCTCAATGAAATGTTGATTTTCTGTGGCCCAAAAATGTCGATTTCTCCTGTTGGTTATTCCACTTCCATTGAACTTGGCTTCATCAGACCATATAATTTTTTGCAGAATTGTCTCATCTTCTTGAAGCCGAATTAATAAATTTTCACAGAAATTCAGCCGCTTGGGATGGTCAGTAGATTTCAATTTTTGTAGTCTGATAAAAGAATACGGGTGCATGTTATGTTTCTTAAGGATCCTTTGAATGGAAGTATAACTCAATCCAATATCCATTGATGCTGACTTAATTAACGCATGTGGATTGGCACGAAAATTCGCTAGCGTATTAATTTGATTGTCGTCGTCCTCGAGAATTAGTTTTCTTCTAGTTTCTATGCATTTTGTTCCTCCAAATTGCAGAAAATTGCTTCTAATCCTTCGAAATTTTGTTTTACTCATAGGCGCCAAATTTGGAAATTGGTTATTGAATTGCCTGCAAGTTCTATCCACCACTTTCTGACATTCGTCATGAATTGAAAAGAGATTAAACATATCCTCGTTTGAATAATCAGCCATTTTATTATCAATCTGGTGTTTTTCAAAAATTTCCACTTCAAATTACCAACAATTCTCGTTGAAATATCAAATTCAAATGAACGAAAAGACAAGTACATTAATTTTAGGCACCTGTCAGGTGAGCGTAGCCAGTTCAGCTACTTGATTCAAATATTTCAAACCATTCTCTGTTAGTTCTTGCAAAATCATCAAAATTCAATATATTCCCAAATTTTTTCGGAACTATAAGAGATAATAATACACAACACAGCAAAAATTAATAAGGGAAGAAAGATAACTCAAGTATTGCAATTTACATTTAAGCAATGTGTTTTGCAGTGCCTTTAACGCATTCAATTTTTTACTGTCATAATGAGTTACACTTCCCTCTTTAGAATAAAAATGAGTGTCAAAAATAATCGATCAACTACAAAGAAGGGTTCACTATGCTAGGACAACGAAAACGAGAAATTGAATAAATGGAAAATTGTCTCTAGGCAAAACACAAAAATTGGTCGATTTTTGTTTGGGAGGGGACATCATTTCAGACGTCATTTTATCATCGTCAACATCAACCTTGCAACAGAGGCGCTTACCCCTAAATTTTCTTAATATGGAAAATAGGTCGAGTCACACTTTTACGAAAAGCGATTTTGAATTGCTTTATGACACTCCCCACAAAAATTGTCGTATCACCCTACTTTTACGACAATACTATATAAACTTTTAGGTTGGTCATTCAAGAGTCGCTTGGTAACTTGCAGAAGTGTAAAATAAGAAGATATCATTCAAAAGAGAAGAGTTTATGATGGAAAATATCAACAATTTTCGAGTTAATGAAAAATTAAAAAATTCTACCATCTTCAAACATTCACGAAGAGACCAATCAACTAGCATCGAATGGTTACTAATCATTTTCAAAATCGAGTGTTTCCTCCCCGGGCCCTTATTACTGCCAGTATACGTCTCGGAAGCCCCTCAAATAAATTTTGGATGTACTCTTGACTCACTGAGTTCCAAATTTCAAGAAGCAGATCTTCTAGTTAATGGAGTGTTCTACAAGGCATCCTACGTTGCTGAATATGCCACCCCATGTTGTCCCAAACATGTTCTATGGGATTCAAGTCGGGATTTCTGGCTGGCCATCTTAAAATATCAATTTTGGCATTTTGCAGAAATTCTGTAACTACTCTAGCTGCATGAAGCCGAGCATTATCATGCATATAATTGAAGTTTTCGCCAATCAATGGGCCAAAGGGTACAACATGGGGTTCAAGGATATCTGCGAATGTATCTAGCCCCTGTCATTCTTCAATTATTCACTAGGACTAACTCAGTTCGACCATGGAAAGAAATGCCTCCCCACACCACCTACGAAGTTTTCGGTTTGCCGGATATTGCATTGCTGATACCGTTCCCCAGGTCGTCTGTATACAGGCATGCCTCTATCATTTGATACTAGACAGAACCTGGACTCGTCGGAAAAGAGAACTTTCGACCATTCTGGAATACCCCAATTTGCATGTTCCCTCGCAATTTGTAGTCTTGCAACTCAATGCTCTCTGGTGAGACGCGGGCCGGTAGAAGCCACCCTTGGTCTGATATCGTCTTCTCTGAGCCTGTTCCTAACAGTTTGCAATGAAATATGCACATTTATGGAAAGTGCAAGTTCATTTTGTAGCATTCTAGACGTACAGTGCCGAACTCTTCGTGCAGTTAAACGAAGCCAACGATCATCAACTGGTGTTGTTATCCGATTTCTTCCCTGTCCGGCCCTTCTTCCATATTCCCATGTTTCGTGGTACCGATTAATTGCTCTTGAAATAGTACTTTGGTTAACATTCAACAAGTTAGCCACGTAACGTTGGCTTCACCCCTCTTCTAGAAATGTTACAATTCTTACCACTTCATGATCACTCAAATAGCGTCCAGGACGTTCAGCAGCCATTACAATAAATTCAAAGATTCGAAAATCAACAAGAAACACAGAAAACTTGCATTAATTTAGCGTGAAAACTGAAGAGAAATTGAATGAATACTGATAGTCAAATAAACTCATTCTTGTTTCAGACGTGTTTGAGATCATGTGGAAACAAATGTTACTACATAGATAAGATTTTTTCCCCTCATATGTCCAAAAACATATGTTGACAAAGAAACTGCGATCGTGCTGCTTAATCGATTGTAGATTTGAGAATACCAGGTGATGCGACAATTTTCGTGGTGTGTGTACATTCTTAATTTGACAAAACAATGACGTTCAAATTTTCACTGCATTCACAAACTTATGTCGAGTGTTACCACACTGTGACTTCATCAAATAAATAGTATGTTCAAAAGGATGATGTGCCTTACTTCCTTATATATTACATTCATAAAAGCAGGTACTTAGCTCAATTGGAGGAAAATTCAGACAGAACCGAAAAGATTTAGTAATAGTAACGAATTTAGGTTAGATTTCTCTCGCGCCGATGGACGTGTTATTTGGCTGTTTTGTGTTCAATACAACTGAATTTAAGCTACCTATATCAACACATATCCTTCTGTTCTGTTTATCAAAGCATCTTGGACTTCATTTTCATTTTGCGAACTTTTCTTCGCAACTATTTCAATGTCGACGATGTTTATTAGAAACGCATTATACGCACTCCACGTGGAAAATATTTCCTCTATAAAAATATTTGTATTGGTAACATAAACAATACGACAAAAACAAATCTAAATGGATTTATCTTTTGCATTTTTTTTAACCTTGAAATATCAACGAACAACTGATCGGCAAAACAAATATGACGTCTGTTGTTTACGTAAAGTAGGCCAGTACACGTGCGTTGCTTACACACCTCTCAAATTCCACCAATTACGACTCCAGTCCATGTTACTTTCCTTTTAAAATAAAGCGCCGTTGCCATCAAACAAATAACTCAATATCTTATATGAGCGCTTCTTTCAGTAGGGATAAATGTGTTAAATTCATATCCGGTGGTGTGACAACGCTGTTGATTTTGAAATGAGAACATGTGCTACAACAGCAGGTATGGTGTCATTATGAGCGCACCAATGGCATGGAACAATCAGGGTTCACAGTAAATCAGGCGATATATCGCGATCAAGTATCAACAAAGATATTGGAACAGGAATTCGAAATACGTGCCTCTAAAAATTTCACAATATTATTAATATGCATATTGTATGAATAAATTATTCATGAATTGTGATGGTTTTGATGCGAATTTTATATAGGCTGTCTTTAAATTTTTTTATTAGAACTAAGTAATCATGAATGTACTGAACATAATTAGATACCATGTACTCATCATAAATATACAGGCTGCTCCATGTCAAACGAGCCACTCTATATATTTCTTATCCGTATTGATTGGAAAAATTTGCCAAAACACGTGGAATGATTTTGTTAGAGTTGTATAACGAGCAATCGCCTAAGAGGGGGCGTTTCAACCTCTCAAAAAAGGTCAAGCGATACCTCATTTGAAAGCTCCTCACAGCCTCTTTACAACACCGTATGAGAAAAGTAAATCTGACGAATCATTTTGCAAAAAATCATTTCCATCTCAAACGACGACCTTGAATATTTTCGGCTATTTGTAAGATGAAAGAATCAGTTTTCTCTTGATGGGAAACCTTGATAGTGGTTAGTCATGAAGTTTTAGACGAAAAAGAAGTAGGTTTCGATGTGAAAACCTATTTTACCAACTATAACAATGACGCGCCCATATATATTCTTTTGAAGAGAGAGGATTTCAAAAATTTGAATAATTGTATTCACAATAAATGCTTATATCTATAATTTTGATGTGTGTCAGAAAAAACACAAGTGTGAGCTCTGGAAATGTAACAGGGGAACCATACTATCTTGTATATGATTCAATAAACGAGTGAAAAAACCCGAGGAAAAAAACTCGTTTTCCTGACGCTATTGCACTAGCAATAGGTTGTCTGTTTATGTTGTGTCAGTGTCGTGTGTACATAAAGAGTACCAAAGATTTTTCTGCTTAGCCGCTTCATTCTCTCTTGCATTCCACGAAGACAAAGGTGAAAGGAAGGGGGTTTGGGACAGGAATCTGTAACAATGGAAAAAGAAAACCAGCAGAAAAATATTTCAACAATCATACTTCTTATATGTTCAAACAAATCTAAGAAAAGATTTTACATAGGAAGCAAGGTCATGAAAAGGAATAAGGAGATAATAAAAAAATACATAACCTGCGATATTTCCTCAAACGCGCCAACGGTATTGGGACATGTGCAACTTATGCCAAACACGCAATCTTCACGCCATATTTTTGCAGCTTCCGGTATCAGCCAATCTAACATTTTTCAGAATTTTTCATGAATACAATTTCCGCTCCTACAGAATTGATTCATGAATTAAATGATGATAATTTGAATCGAAGGCGAGAGTTTTGCAAAATCATGCCCGAGCGTCTCAATAACCCCCTTTTATTGTACGTTTGCTTTTTGACGAATGCTCTTTTAGATCTGAATGATTCAGAATTCATCAAATTCAGAATTCATCAAATCATCATTTTTAACTAAAAAGAAAAATAAGATGGTCATTGTGGTTTCTGAAATATTTTAAATCTTTTGTATTCGTGTATATTAAATAAAGAACCCAGTTGATTTAGTATGCTTGAGTTTTCTTGTCCTGGTAAATCTGCCTTTTGTAGATACCTGGCTCTAATTTGATAACCCCTTATTATCAGAAGGATCGCATCCTAATCTCTTGCGGAGCTGGTAGGTGAAATCGATCATACCTTTTTGAAAGTTGCGGAGATGGACGGTCAGATTAAACTAAAGTCATAAAATTTTTGATGAGTTGGACTACGTCCGATTTGACAATACTGGAGTTTACAAATTGCACTGTATGGATTGTGAAGGCGTCTATATAGGTTCATTCAAAATTAGGTACAAAGAACATCAATCAGATTCATATAACCAGAGAACCGACTAATATGCTTTCGCTTCACATGTGTCGACAATGTCCATCATTTTCCACCCATAGTTCAACTTCAAATTATTCACAGAATACCTGAAGGACGAAAGTTAGATTTCTAAGAATCCCTCGAAATTTTCAAACTCCAACAAACTCCCCATAGACATAATCTTCTGAACGGCCAGTTTGTCCCGGCTTAGTCATACTTGATATCTTCAAATATCACCTGCTATTATCTTAATTCGTTTATAACCTTTTGTTTGCAACCTTATTAATTTTGTATCTAATTATGTATGTATGTATTTTCAACTATAGTTCAGTACTTGTTGTCAGCTGAAGAAGGTCGAGAGACCGAAACTTAAATTCTGATTTTCAATAAATCTCTTGTGGTACGCCACTGGCACTAACAAAAAACAAAATCAAATAGATCATTCAATTGGAAATTTTTTTTGACTCTTGCATTTTGATCGTAACTATCACCGTTTCTGAGATATTAATTATTGAAAATAATCCAATAGTTTTCCCATATCGAAGCCATGGAGATATTATCTTAATAACTGATGCAATTTTTGAGGAGTTGAGCTACAATTTACATCAGATATCTCCTTATTGTATGTTTATAACAAAATGAGGCAGAAATTCCTGACAGTATACAGGGTGTTATTTTTCACGTGCATTTTCCTCTTTTGCCCCTGAACTTTTTTTGTGGTGCGCTACTGGTATATTCTGAAAACAGAATCAAACAGATTATTCAAAGTGAAAACTTTTCTGTTCTTTGTATTTTTCCGTATCTGCCACCATTTTCGAGATATTAATCAAGAAAAGTAATCGTATAGTCCCTTCCGTATTGAAAGCTTGAAGATATTTTTCATGTTATTTCGGCAATTTGTGAAAACCTTGAGCTCGAATTTCAAACGAAGTTCACATTTTAAGATCTGCACCACTAGATTGGTAGGATTTATGAGAAAGTATAAAGGGTGATATCATTTCCCTGATCATTGAATTCGAATTCAAAAATGTGTTTTATTGAGTGTATAAATCGGAAGTAAATGAATAAACAACATAAATAATCGCGAATGATTTCAATAACAAAAACTCATAATGATGAAAACAAAATTGAACAAACAGAACAAATCAAAGAAGATGTTGAAAATGTCCTCCACCTGAAAGAATACATGCTTCTGCTCGTCTCCGCATATTAGTGCGCACCCTCTGAAATATTCCTGGGGTATTTCTGATGACGTCACATGATGCTGTAATTCTATTCCTCAATTCTTCAAGCGTATTCACGGGAGAGCTATAAACCAAAGTTTTCAGATGTCCCCAAAGAAAAAAATCCAAACTGTTTAAATCTGGCGACCTTGGAGGCCAAGCTTCTGGTCCACCACGCTCTATCCAGCGGTTATTGAATGTCATATTCAGATATTCTCTAGCTTCCATGCTGAAGTGCGGTGGTGCTCCGTCATGCATAAACCACATTCTATTTCTAGTTTGCAGCGGCCATCTTCTAGCAACACAGGTAAAATCTCTTCTAGAAAGTGGCGATATAAGGCTCCATTCAGCCTGTCTGGCAACAAAATGGCCCGATCAGGAAATCCCCAATTATTCCAACCCAGACATTAACCGAAAATTGTTCTTGATGGTGACATTCCTCAATCATATGGGGATTTTCTTCAGTCCAATAGTGATTGTTATGAAAGTTCCTGATTGCATTTCTCGAGAAGGACGCCTCATCTGTGAAGATGATTTCGCTATCGAAAAGGGATTATGAGCAATGTTATGAAGGAACCATCGGCAGAAATTGAGTCGCAGAGGAAAATCGCGGGGTAGTAGAGCTTGGACGCGTTGAATATGGTATGGGTAAAGCAAGAAATCATGGAGAATTTTCCAGACCAATACAAATGAGATATTCAACTCTCTTCGAATTTTTCTTGTACTCAGCTGAGGATCCTCATCTATACAATTTAGGACTGCCTCTTCGATTTCCGGGGTCCTTATTGTCCGATTTGCCCCTTTCAAGTCATGATTCGGTTTGAATGTACCCCGTTCTCTCAATCTTCTGTGGATGTCAGAAAACGTACGCCTATCAGGAATGATTCGATTAGGAAGCGTTCTTGATACAAACGCCTTGCGTGCACTGCGTTTCCTTCAGCCACACCGTACATGAAATGTATATCGGCCATTTCTGCCTTAGTGAAAACCATTTCAAAGATTATTGGTTACTACTTACAGCTGTTTCAAATGTAGGCACAACAAACTGAATGACAAAGCTTACAATCATTGAAGTGTCAAGTTTTTTTCTATGATTTCATTTGCGAAATTGTATCAGAGCCTACTAAGCCTTTTGAAATCACCAACGTGTTCTGATATGAGGAAGACACGATAAATTCTGATGATTTTCAATTCAAAACGGTGAAAGACATGAGGATCAAGATAAGCACAAAATTATCCGAATTGAATGAAAAATCCGTTTCTGATTACGAAAAACGTCAGTTATGCACCGAAAAATATACGGAGGCAAAGGTAGCCTGTTCGGGCGTTGTTGATTAATTTTTCGAAACTGGTGGCAGATACGGAAAAATACAAGCAACAGAAAAGTTTTCACTTTGAATAATCTGTTTGATTCTATTTTCAGAATATACCAGTAGCGCACCACAAAAAGTTCAGGGGCAAAAGAGGAAAATGCACGTGAAAAATAACACCCTGTATACTGTCAGGAATTTCTGCCTCATTTTGTTATAAACATACAATAAGGAGATATCTGATGTAAATTTTAGCTCAATTCTGAAAAATTGCATCAGTTATTAAGATAATATCTCCATGGCTTCGATATGGAAAAACTATTGGATTATTTTCAATAATTAATATCTCAGAAACGGTGATAGTTACGATCAAAATGCAAGAGTCAAAAAAATTTCAAATTGAATGATCTTTTCGATTTTATTTTTGTTAGTGCCAGTGGCGTACCAAAAAAAGTTCCGAGGGTAAAATGGAACATGGCCCATGAAAAGTATCACCCTGTATACTGTTTCAAAATTTGGCCTCACCTGGCGATTCAGATTGTGTTTAATAGCTTATGTGGAAAATTTGAGCCCGAAATCTTGAGAAGTCTAGGTTTTATCGAGAGAAAATCGAAAAATTTTCTCAACTTTAACACCCTGTATCTCGGCAACGAAGCATTTTTTGACCATTGGTTCTTCGAACTTTCTTGCTCAAATCATTCAGGGATTCGCATCCTTCATTTATGACATCTTATTCGGAAACACCCTGTATAGTTGAATTTCTCATTATCATCATGATTAACTATCACGTAGTAAATGCGGAATCAAATTACTATTCATTTAAAAACAGAAATTGATTTGTTTTTTCTTCTTTGAATAATCTTAACAATAGCTAAAATATTCAAGGCGGCTCGTTTCAGATAAGAAAATGATTTTTCGCGAAAAAAATTCGTCGGAATTACTTTTCACATACACGTTCTGAAGAGGTTTTGAAGAGTTTTCAAATGAGGTATCGCTCGACCCCTTCGCCCTATTCAATTTTGAAGGGTTGAAGCGCCCCCTCTTAGGAGGTTGCTCGTTAAAGCCAAATATACGTCAAAAGATGTCCCCCAAACAAAATCATTAGACGTGTTTCGCCAAACTTATCGGATCACTACAAGATAAGAAATATATAGGGTGACTCGTTAGACACGAACACGCTGTATAGAAGATTTGGAAGATCAATACAATACAATTTTATTGATCCTTTAACGTGCTCTATTTCTGCCTTTCGGATAATGACACGCCGGGAAATTCTGTCACCTCACTAACCCGGGAATTTTGCCGAACCCCTCTCTTGTCGAGGGAAGGGATTTTTAATGTCCAACATATCTCAAACGATTCCTAGAATCCGAAAAATCGCACCGAGTTTGTGGCGATTTTGTACACGATTTTGCGAATTTCAGTATCAATACCACAAATACAATGTAGACTGATTTTATTGACTAGGTAACTTCCAACGACACCCCGAAATCCCTCGTGTCGGGGGATGGAAACTTTGTCACATATTGCTACGGAGAGATAAACATCTTTACACCATTCGATAATGGACGCGCAAAGCCAAATTCAGAGTTCTGAATTCAATCATTCAATATTGCTTTAGATTCAAACTCCACTTTCGAAATTATTCAGTACGGATCTATTCGCAGCTAAACAAAGTAGGAATAGTACAAGTTAATTTTGTTTATAATTTTTTTCTTTGAATATCGAAATTAGTTAATTCTAGATTCTGATCGCTTGTTTCTTAAAATTATATACAGGGTGCTTCAACGAAAACTAACTACCAAGATATTAATTTCTGATCAAAACGCAAAAACAGGTCAATTTTTGTTTCAAGGGGGACATCTTTTGGGGTACAAAAAGTGAAAAGTAATTCCGACGAATTTTTTTCGCGAAAAATCATTTTCTTATCTGAAACGAGCCGCCTTGAATATTTTAGCTATTGTTAAGATTATTCAAAGAAGAAAATACAAATCAATTTCTGTTTTTAAATGAATAGTAATTTGATTCCGCCTTTACTACGTGATAGTTAATCATGATGATAATGAGAAATTCAACTATATATTATACTACCACAAGAGATTTATTGAAAATCAGAATTTAAGTTTCGGTCTCTCGACCTTCTTCAGCTGACAACAAGTACTGAACTATAGTTGAAAATACATACATACATAATTAGATACAAAATTAATAAGGTTGCAAACAAAAGGTTATAAACGAATTAAGATAATAGCAGGTGATATTTGAAGATATCAAGTATGACTAACCCGGGACAAACTGGCCGTTCAGAAGATTATGTCTATGGGGAGTTTGTTGGAGTTTGAAAATTTCGAGGGATTCTTAGAAATCAACTTTCGTCCTTCAGGTATTCTGTGAATAATTTGAAGTTGAACTATGGGTGGAAAATGATGGACATTGTCGACACATGTGAAGCGAAAGCATATTAGTCGGTTCTCTGGTTATATGAATCTGATTGATGTTCTTTGTACCTAATTTTGAATGAACCTATATAGACGCCTTCACAATCCATACAGTGCAATTTGTAAACTCCAGTATTGTCAAATCGGACGTAGTCCAACTCATCAAAAATTTTATGACTTTAGTTTAATCTGACCGTCCATCTCCGCAACTTTCAAAAAGGTATGATCGATTTCACCTACCAGCTCCGCAAGAGATTAGGATGCGATCCTTCTGATAATAAGGGTTATCAAATTAGAGCCAGGTATCTACAAAAGGCAGATTTACCAGGACAAGAAAACTCAAGCATACTAAATCAACTGGGTTCTTTATTCAATATACACATACAATACAAAAGATTTAAAATATTTCAGAAACCACAATGACTATCTCATTTTTCTTTTAGTTAAAAATGATGCTGCTTTGATGAAATCTGAATCATTCAGATCCTTATTTTTATAACTCAGTATGAGATCATTCAAAATTTACAATTATTACCTACTCTTTTATTTAACGAAGAATTTTGAACACTATTCATCATTGATCGCTTGTTTCTTAAAATTATATACAGGGTGCTTCAACGAAAACTAACCACCAAGATATTAATTTCTGATCAAAACGCAAAAACAGGTCAATTTTTGTTTCAAGGGGGACATCTTTTGGGGTACAAAAAGTGAAAAGTAATTCCGACGAATTTTTTTCGCCAAAAATCATTTTCTTATCTGAAACGAGCCGCCTTGAATATTTTAGCTATTGTTAAGATTATTCAAAGAAGAAAAAACAAATCAATTTCTGTTTTGAAATGAATAGTAATTTGATTCCGCCTTTACTACGTGATAATTAACCATGATGATAATGAGAAATTCAACTATATATTATACTACCACAAGAGATTCACTGAAAATCAGAATTTAAGTTTAGGTCTCTCGACCATTTTCAGCTGACAACAAGTACTGAACTATAGTGCAAAAAAATGGAACAGATTCATTCCAGATCAAAGGCTGTCATCTTGGGTCTAAATGAATCTAATCCAGTTTTTCGCACTAATACTCCAATAGTCTTGGGGCGATAGTCTTCTCTATTTTTCAGTGGCTCACTCTGTATCTTCTACAGTTTTCAATTAAAAATGAAAATTCTTTCACGGAAATGCAGACAAAGATAATACCTTTCTTTCGAGGTATCACTCGACCCATCTACCTTCTTCCAAATTTTCAAGGGTTGTGACCCCTGCTCCAGAGGTTGAAATTCGAGATGATGATGGTACTTGATGATGACTGCCATTGATCAGCATGGATCTGTTCCATTTTACTTCACTGAAACGTGAATAGTCTCAGGGAAATAGTCTTCCCTATCTTTCAGTTGCTCTTTTTATCTTTTACAGTTTTCTATTAAAAATGGAAATTCGTTCAAGGTAATGTAGGCAAGGATACCACCTTTCTTTTAAGTCATCACTCAACCCACCTTCCCTATTCAAAATTATCAAGGATTGCAACCCCCGCTTAGGGGGTTGATATTTCAGGCAAGTATTGTACCCCAAAAGATGTCCCCCTTGAAACAAAAATTGACCTGTTTTTGCGTTTTGATCAGAAAAAAATATCTTGGTAGATATAGCCTCTGTTTAGTTTTCGTTGAAGCACCCTGTATAGCTACGAAAAGAGAATCTATGGACCACGCAACAGTAACTTGTTAATTTAAAGGTTAATTCGCCTGGATTATTGTCAATTGTTATATTTTACGGGTAAGATGGTTTACGATATGAGTACAGCGAAATAAAATTCAATTCATTGTTGATTTTACACATCGTTAAATTCAAAATAGTTATAGGCTCGTTCTCGGTTTCAATTGTAGAACTGAAAGTGATTTAAACTCTTCAACTCACAACAATTGTACGCTGTTCCAAAAGTTTTGAACGCAAGTAAACGTGAGGAGTTTAGACCTATTAATACTAGTCCACAATATGAAAAGTTGCTGGAATTGGTGGTCAAGGAGCAGTTGATAAAGTATTGTAAATCGAATAATGTAATTTATTACAATCAGTCGGGTTTTAGAGAAGATCACTCATGTGAGTCAGTTATACAAAGAGTGACAAATTTATGGTTGAAGGAGGTAGATGCAGGGAAAATAGTTTTTGTTGTCTTTTTGGATTTTCACCGTGCGTTTGAAACTACATGCAGAGATATACTCATTAAAAATTGGAAAAAATGGGGTTTGGAAATAAAGTTCTAAAATGGTTTGAATCCTATTTAAAGGATAGATTTCAAAGAGTTAAATATGGCAATGCTATGTCTGAAGAAAATATATATATCTGTTCATGCAATCAAACTGATTTCATGAAAAAATATAAATCCACCACCCGGTAATTAATACCATTGCCAGGCAATGATTATAATCAAAACATATCCTGGAGTAATTATATATTAGGATAACGTTAAATGTTATGAGAATATATCAATCTACCAGAATATATACATACTATAGCATCATCAGACAATGATATCAATGTACCAACGAGTAGTGTCAGAGGCTTTCTACCCGGAAAAATCCAGTGTACGGACCTTAGTCAAGTAACACTGAATGTTACTCATTAATAGTTTCCTTTGTGTGAAGTGGTGAACGATCGAATAGAATACTGCTCTGAATATAAATATGACAAAATTGTCAGTTAATTATATTACATTTATATAAACAAATAAATAAAATATGAAATGAGATTCTGAGCAGTATAAACTAAAGAGAAAACCTATGACTCTACCTCATTATTATTTTCGGAAAGAAACCTACGAAGAATATTACAAGATTTGATGACTGTTATCTTTTGTAACTGTTCAAACAAATTTTTCTTCAGACCCAAAATCTCAATACTTTTGTGAAGATTTCTAGGAACAACACCTGTTGTAGAAATAATAATCGGTAGAATAAATATTTTCTTCATTTTCCACATTTTTTAATCTCGTCGCCAAGCATCATATATTTAGAAATTTTTCATTGTATTTATTTTGTATATTATGTGTGTCGGGTATAGCAATATCAATTATATATGTTATTTGATTCTGTTTATCATTAAGAACGATATCTGGTCTATTGTGTTTTACAGCTCTGTTGCAAAGAATTGTTTTATCAAAATAAAGTTTATATTTGTCATTTTCACAAATAATCTCAGGTTCATATTTGTGAAATTTTTTCTTTTGGGAATTAGGTCATGTTTAATTCCTAGATTAAAGTGAATAATATTAGCGACGGCATTATGTCTTTCTAAATAATCTGTTGAAGCAAGGACTGAGCAAGATGATAATATATGAAAAACTGTTTCTGAAGAACAGAAACATCTACGGCAAGAATCATCTATATTTTGTTTGATGATGTGTTTTCTATAATTCCTCGTGAAAACAACCTGATCCTGGATCGCAATTGCCAAGCCTTCTGTTTGAGCAAACAATTCTCCAGATACTAACCATTTATTCGATGCAATTTCATCAATATAATCATTTTTCAATTCTTTAGGTGCTTTCCGTGTAATTCCTTCTGCATCCAACTTTTCTTTTAGAATTATCATCAAATATATTAAAATCTACCTTTTGCATTGTCAAGTTCAGAGGTGTAAGATTATAATCTGAAGCAACAACAATATCATGTAATTTAGACGTTCTCTGTTTATCATGAAAATGGGAACGTAGATGAAAAATCTGTTTACTATGAAGATTATTCAAATCAATTAATCCACGACCTCCAAGATGTCTAGGTAGTGTAACTCTCTGAACAGCTGACTTTGGGTGGTGCTTATGATATTTACAGAGCATTTTCCTCGTTTGACATTGTAATTCATTTAGATCAGTTTTAGACCATCTAATAATTCCAAAAGAAGATGTAAGAATAGGAACAGCATAGGAGTTGATAGCTCTGAAAAGGTTTTTACTAGTTAAATAACTCTTGATGATAATTCGAAGTCTTTTGTAATATGAACTTCTAATATTTTCTTTAGTGCTGCTATGGTTAATTGTCTTCGCTTGACAAAATCCAAGATATTTATATGTATCTCCTTGATGCATTGGCTCGATTTCGATATTGGAAATCTTTATATAATCAGAGGTGATCTTTCCTTTTTCAATAGAAAGATTTTACATTTTGGAAGCCCAAATTTCATATGAATATCATTGGAATAGTTGAAAGTAAAAAAAAAAAAAAAAAAAAAGTGTAGATATATATATATATATATATATATATATATATATATATATATATATATATATATATATATATATATATATACTTACTTTATTTTTTAACTGCCCAATATCGAAATTAATAAAATTCGGATTTTACAGAATAAATGAGGTTAATTTTGAAGTGTAATAGATATACTCCCATCAATATGATGTTGAATGTTTTGAATATAGTCAGTGTCAGACAGAGATTGTTTTTCCGAACTATGGATTTCATATATAAAATGAAAAATAACAAACTACCGTCATTTTTGTGCCAAAGTCTGAAATATAAAAATGAAGTCCTTTCGTACGACACTAGAAATAAAAACGATTTTTATGTAAATGGCTGCCAGGTGGTGAAAACTGGAAACTCCCTCTTTTATAAGGGTTTAAATGAGTATAATCGACTACCAGAAAGTATTAAAAATTGTGAGTGTCAAACTAAATTTCGGAGGTTACTTTTGATGCATATAAAGCGTACCTGATGTACAGTCAAGTGTTATTTTATTTCATTTTATTTTGTTTGTCTTTTATTCTTTTAAATCGAAAATTTTCAATATTAAGTAGATATAGTAAATATTTGTTATCATAGTGAATCTTTTTTTGATGTATATTATTAGCAATGCTAAATAAACGATATTATTATATTATTTTTTATTTGGAACATGTGGAATCAGTATCCTAACTTCAGCATCCCCCAACTCAAGAATCATTATAGAGAAAGAGGGATGAGTGGTATTTCTTTAAAAATGTTTTTCAATTCTCTACTCGAATATTCCGTTTTTCGAAAAGTTAAATACAGGGCGTCGCAGTGAAAGTTATTATTCATTAAACTCGAAACACTTCTAGAAACTGGTTCATTTCGGTAAAATATCAGTATAGGCTCAAGTCGTATCAAAAAACAGATTTCCACATGTAAATTTGGAATTGCCTTTGTATATCTGGCTTGAAATCATATAGGCAAATGTAGGTCGAATTGAACGTCGAAGGTAATCCATTTCTATGAATGATTCTTACATTACTTTCCGGTTGGTACTTCATTACAGAGTGTCCTTTTGTCCTTTCTTGTAGAGAATGAATAAATAGTTCGTAAAAGTTTGTTTTGGTTGAGAGTTTGTAGAAACGGAAATACGTTCTCTTATTTCCATTCTTTCACCAGAATACCAACAAGTTGGCTGTAATGAAGAGCTAGCCTGTAAGCGATACGGTAAACGTTCAGAGAATTGAATTTCCCTTCCAATGAGGTACAACTCGACATATCCAGCCATAATGAGACTGCATCCTACTTAGTGTCACTGAGAGTAGCACTGCGAACTGCGAGGAAATCTAAGCCACCTACTATTACATTTTACCTGCTGTCATTGATATCATGATCTGGCCGGAAGAAGCTGAAAAATTAAAAACTCTACCCCTTTCAAATGATACATTTACCAAGGAGCATTACTGAAATGGCTGTCAATATTCTCAACCGAATGAAAGAAAAGGGGAAATCAAAAGAAATTATGCTCTTTTCCAAATCAATTCCTGGTCGAGCATCAGGCGAAGGAGTTATTGAATCAAGACAAAACGGAAAACTTGGACTGGAATAAATGAATTGGGGAATGTATTGATGGCGAGGAAGCGATAACGTGAAAAAACAGAAGCGTGATAGTAAAATTAAGAGATATGCCGGAATAGACCCACTGCATTTTTCACACACATCCAAAAGTATGCTAAACAATTTACAACATGGTTTATCACAAGCTGTTAAAATTGTTCATTTTCTCAAAAGCCGACCGTTGACTGCTTTCCACACTCTGCGAATAAATTGGTGCCAAGAACCATTCACTGCTTTTCCATACTAAAGTGAGATGGTTGTCTCATGAAAAGTTCTAACAGGGTTTTTAGAACTGCGAAATGAATTAAAAATTTTTTAAATAAAACGATAGTTTTTTTCAATGTTTACAACATAAAAATCAAAACGATTGGCTTACTTAATGACATATTTTCACATTTGAATGACTCAAATACGATTTCACAAGGCGGTAACAAAATATTTTACTTATGACAGATGAAGTCTATGGCTTTATCAAGAAACTTAGATCTACTTTGATGCTTCATAATCACCGTTAACCGGGGCCACAGGGAAGTGGTACAGATGTCACGAACAGGAACAATGGACTGCAGTTTCGGTCACGTTTGACCTCGTCAGCATTATCTACCCACGGTTAACGGTGATTATGAAGAGTAGATCGGAAAACTAGCTCCTTCAAGGGAGGATATTTAACATTCTACGGAAGGTTGAATATTGTCCCTTGAAAAATAATTTTCTTCGATATGTCTACACATTGCGAAATCTCGCATTTAGTAACTTTTTGTTTTGAGATTACAATATAATGACAACATGAAAAAACGAATTTATTACATATTTTATTGAGGCGATTGAAATGATCATTCATGAACATTAATTAATTAATGCTATGTTTGACAATGTTTCTTATTCAAAAGTATTTCTATACGTGGATCATCTTTGCCAACACTCATAAGTATATTATTTTCGACGATAACAGACGGTTTCTTTATGTAGTGAACCATAGTGAGAAATAGCAAAGCGTATCAATTTTTTGAAGCTTCTGTTACGAGGCTCCTGTAGCCACGTCGTCGTGCAAGCTAAAAATTATATAAATCTTGTTATCAGCCGTTAGTTCAATGAGTTGATTGTGAGTCTCTGTTCGCAACTCGGCAGTTGCAATAATATCGTCATAAAACCGATTGAGAACCCAACTTTTCGATAAATCTTTATTATCATTTGGAAAATATTCTAGTAACTGGATCTTCAGTTCACCTAAATGCGTTTTCACGCTCCCCATAAGGCGGTCAATAACTGAATTTTCTAAATTCGAATTTTGTTCATATAATCAAAAATTACAGTGAATGCATCAAAGTTTCGTTTTTCAAGGCTTCATCTGTCATAAGTAAAATATTTTTGTTACCGCCTTGTGAAATCGTATTTGAGTCATTCAAATGTGAAAATATGTCATTAAGTAAGCCAATCGTAACACAGATTTTTTATGTTGTAAACATTGAAAAAAAACTATCGTTTTATTTAAAAAATTTTTAATTCATTTCGCAGTTCTAAAAACCCTGTTACAACTTTTTATGAGACAACCATCTCACTTTAGTATGGAAAAGCAGTGAATTGTTATTGGCTCCAATTTCTTCGCAGAGTGTGGAAAGCAGTCAACGGTCGGCTTTTGAGAAAATGAACAATTTTAACAACTTGTGATAAACCATGTTGTAAACTGTTCGGCATCTTTTTGGATGTGTGTAAAAAATGCAGTGGGTCCATTCCGGTATAATATCGTTTAATTATACTATCACGCTTCTGTTTTTCCACGTTATCGCTTCCTCGCCATCAGTATATACTCCAATTCATTTATTCCAGTCCAAATTTTCCGTTTTGTCTTGATTTAATAAGTCCTTCGCCTGATGCTCGACCAGGAATTGATTTGCAAAAGAGCATAATTTCTTTTGATTTCCCTTTTTCTTTCATTCGGTTGAGAATATTGACAGCAATTTCAGTAATGCTCCTTGGTAAATGATCTAACCTATATGATTTCAAGCCAGAATACTTAGGCAATTCCAAATTCACATGTGGAAATTTGTTTTTTGATACGACTTGCGCCTATACTGATATTTTACCGAAATGAACCAGTTTTTAGAAGTATTTCGAGTTAAATGAATAATAACTTTCACTGCGACGCCCTGTATCATAATTTAACTTTTCGAAAAACGGAATATTCGATTAGAGAAAAAAACATTCTCAAAGAAACACCACTCATCCCTCTTTCTTCATAATAATTCTTGATTTGGGGAATGCTGAGGTTAGGATACTGATTCCACATGTTCCAAATAAAAAAGTAATATAATAATATCGTTTATTTAGCATTGCTAATAATATACATCAAAAATATAAAGATTCACTATGATAAGAAATATTTACTATATCTACTTAATATTGAAAATTTTCGATTTAAAAGAATAAAAGACAAACAAAATAAAATAAAATAACACTTGAATGTACATCAGGTACGCTTTATATGCATTAAAAGTAACCTCCGAAATTTAGTTTAACACTCACAATTTTTAATACTTTCTGGTAGTCGATTATACTTATTTAAACCCTTATAAAAGAGGGAGTTTCCAGTTCTCGCCATCTGGCAGCCATTTACATAAAAATCGTTTTTATTTCTAGTGTCGTACGAGTGGACTTCCTTTCTATATTTCAGACTTCAGCACAAAAATGACGGTAGTTTGTTATTTTTCATTTCATATATGAAATCCATAACAATCTCTGTCTAACACTGAGTATATTCAAAACATTCAACATCATATTGATGGGAGTATATCTATTACACTTCAAAATTAACCTCATGGCTTTATTCTGTAAAATCTGAATTTTATTAACTTCGATATTGGGCAATTCGAAAAATGAAGTGGCACCGTACTCCAAATGAGGCTGTATGATTGCATTGTATAGAGATTTTCTCGCAAACGTACTAAGAGACTGTCCAATTCTACCTAATAGAGACAACTTTTCAGATATTTTATTTCTAATATAACTAGCATGGGATCCAAATGTGGGGCATTCATCCAACATTACACCGAGGTCCTCAAATTCCCTACATCTATCCAATTTACAGTTACGTTTGTCGATATTCACACTCAAATGGTTATCACACAGCTAGAACAAAGAACTCAGATCCTCATTAATCTTTCGATTCATCTCTTCATTATCATTACCACAAATATACAACTTCGAGTTACAGCAAACAAAGTAATTTCACAATGCCTAATACACTTAGCATATCATTAATATATAATAGAAAGAGTATAGGCCCAAGAACCGTTCCTTGAGGTACCCCATACTCAATTAGTAATTTTTCAGATATAGCATTGGCATATTTAACTCTTTGAAATCTATCCTTTAAATAGGATTCAAACCATTTCAGAACTTTATTTCCAAACCCCATTTTTTTCAATTTTTTAATGGGTATATCTCTGCATGTAGTTTCAAACGCACGGTGAAAATCGAAAAAGACAACAAAAACTATTTTCCCTTCATCTATCTCCTTCAACCATAAATTTGTCACTCTTTGTATAACTGACCCACATAAGTGATCTTCTCTAAAACCCGACTGATTGTAATAAATTACATTATTCGATTTACAATACTTTATCAACTGCTCCTTGACCACCAATTCCAGCAACTTTTCATATTGTGGACTAGTATTAATAGGTCTAAACTCCTCACATTTACTTGTGTTCAAAACTTTTGAAACTGGTACAATTGTTGTGACCTTCCAATTTTTTGGAAAAACTCCAGTGGTCAACGAACAATTGACAATATCCGACAATCTATTTCTCGCCACGTCAAAAATATCCATCAGGATATCATTCCTTCACTTGTCCCATTCTTATTTTTCATTGATTTGATTAGTTTCCTGAGTTTACACATAGAAATTGGTTCAACGAACAGGAACAATGGACTGCAGTTTCGGTCTCGTTTGACCTCGTCAGCATTATCTACCCACGGTTAACGGTGATTATGAAGAGTAGATCGGAAAACTAGCTCCTTCAAGGGAGGATATTTAACATTCTACGGAAGGTTGAATATTGTCCCTTGAAAAATAATTTTCTTCGTTATAGTGTAATATTCAATTTTATAACACTACACTAAAATTTATTCGAACGAAACTTGGTCTCTTCAGAGCCACGGGAATTGTTTTTACATTCAACGATTAAATAATCACAAAGCGTACACCTCAAGAGAGGTGTAGAGGTGCGATTGTGCCACTGTTTTTTCAAGGTTATTTGAATTTAGCGTCTCTCATAAATTTCCGCCACACCAACTACATATCTTCATGATGAGCATACTTGTCGAGCTATCTGGTGGCGCTGATTCGAACTACGTAACCCCCACCAATCGGTAGTTGCTCTTGAATGAAGTTCGATGTTTCGATTATTGCGAAGTCCGTAAAATTTCAGGTGCCGACAAGTCTGGTGCAAAGAGAGAGTAATACAGGTTAGTATTATGAACTACATATTCATTTACCTTCATCATACCTCAATAGCGATTCAATATCAATTTTTTTTTGAGTTATGGATATTTTTTGTTAGAGACTCAAATTTGCGGGGGGTGTACTTTGTTCCACTTGGTGGCACATTATCACCCCATATTCTCAAAACTAAATTCTACAAATTTGAGATATTTCCATTCTTTCCAGAATGCCGCGACGATACATGAGAAAACCAGGAACGAAAAAAAATTCCATCCGAAGCGCTGTTAAAAAATACGAGAACCACCGAAACACTTTCAGTAATAAATTGAAGCAAAAAGCTCCAAAAAAAGTTGTAGGGCAGACTGTTTTTACTGATGAGGAAGAGTATGTGATCGTGGCGCACATTGTCAGCCTTTCCACTTCCTGGAAAAGAGTGGGCCGATTCTTTCGTTACAAGACATGCACAAAAGATTTCAAATCGAACCGCGACAAAAATAACTTACAACAGGGCTTCAATTGATGCGGAAGTTGTAAATCAGTTTTTCGATAACTTAGAGAAAGAACTCGAAGGTGTTCCACCATCGAACCTATGGAATTACGACGAAACTTGCCTTATTGATGACCTAGGAATTCCAAATTGCTCGTCAAACGAGGCTGTAAGTACCCTGAAAATATAAAGAATTCTTCTAAATCCAGTACGTCTATAATGATGTGTGGAAGTGCAGCGGGTGAATTGGCACCAGTCTACGTCGTCTATAAAGCAGAGATGATGTGGGAAAGTTGGACGAAAACGGTCCAGGAAAATGCCTCTACAACCGAACCAAATCAGGATGGTTCGACTTTCAATGTTTCGAAGATTAGTTTATCAGCCAAATGCTGCTTTGAAGAAACAAGAAGGAAAAAAATTCTGATTGGTGATAACTTAAGTTCTAATATTAATAGTAAAGTTATTGATCTTTGCCATGAAAATAACATTTCCTTCATTGCTAACGCCACCCACCTGTTACAACCATTAAACGTTGCATTTTTTAGACATGTGAAAATTGCTTGGCGTAAGGTACTAAACGAATGGAAAGAAAATATTCGCAATAGTCGCTGCATGACAGCCCCTAAGGATGAATTTCCAAGACTTTTGAAAAACTCTTGTTTGCTCTGGAGAAAAATGCAGCAGACAATCTCAAGGCTGGTTTTCGCAAATGTGGTATGGTTCCTTCGAACAGGCAGGAAGTTTTAGATAGATTTCCTATGCATACTATTGAAGCTCTACCCGAAGTAAAAGCTCTGATTAGTGAAAGCTTTATAGAAAACCTAAACGCAAAGAGGCAGCTCACCAGATCAACGAGAAATAACAAGAGAAGAACAGTTAACGTTCCTCGAGGAAAGAGTACCGCAGCGTCTAACATCAATCCTCAAAATGACAACGAAACTCCTATGAGCATGGATCAACCCTCAACTTCTTCTGGACAGACTAATGATGAGCCACCAAATATTAACCTGATAGGCGAATCTGATAGCGACGATGAAAGCATAGGGCATATCTCTTATGCAGAAACCGATGACAGTCCTTATCATTTTCCCCAACTAAGCGACGCCTCTGCCACAGATATGCGACCTATCGAGACTAATGTACAAAAAATGAAGTGAGTTCTGGTGATTACGTTGTCGTCACATACGAAAACCACCTGTACCCCAGCCAGGTGATAGAAACAGCAGATGATGCAGTTTTGGTATCAGCAATGGAGAAGTACGGAGGAAATCGGAAGTGGCCAGAAAAAACAGACTCAATTTGGTATAGCTATGAGGATATAAAGAAAAAATTGATGAACCAGTTCGTATATCAAAAAGAGAAATCTTCAAAGTTCCGGAATTATCTTAATTAATTCCATCATTACCTATTTCACGCTCAATGAACTCCAAGTCTTGTGAAATATAAATTCACCATTTTTGTAATGAGTTTCTTCAAAAATAAATTTTTCTCATACCATCTAAAAAGTTTTACTGAGTTCTTTTATCCTTATCTATCTGAAAGATGAGCGCGAGAATGTGCCACTAGGCTCTCTTTATAAATAATGCAGAGAAAACTGTTCTGGCACATTGAAATTGTGCCACAAAAATAAATTTTTTATTCGAAAAGTGAAAATTGTTTTCATATGTCCTGATACATGTAGGAACAGTGTAGCCATATCTATTCAGTCATGAATTTGAATTTTTGCCAGACATATTCTCGTAATAACATGAAAACCCAAAAAAGTGAAACAAAGTCACCTCGTTTTACGGTACACCGTGAATGATACAAAAAAATGAATTGTCTAAGGCACATGCGTCACGAAAAGTGTTCTGTAGAAAATGACCAAGTTCACAGATACATTTTGCCTAAAATGATATGACTAAAATGAGGTCAAAAAAGTAAAAGAAGACACGAATATTCGAGTAACTTCAATTTTCGGTCGAAACCAAAATTAAATGTAACTAATGTGAACGAATAAATATAAAAAAAACGTCAGAATTCGTTATTATTGTTAATTCAATGATTAGAAGATTCAGATAAGCTCGGATAAAAATCTGAAAGGGAATTACGCGCCATATGTCCAATTCTTGCAATCTAATCAAATTCACAATGGATAGAAAGAACTCATTTATATTTATTACCAATCAATCATTGTAAGTTCAATAAACACGATTTCACAAAATATCGTTTACCTCCACATACAAACACCACAATTCTCAATAAATCAATGCACCTTTATCGATATAAATTAGCATACTATGTATGACCCATGAAATAAATATTGTAAGAAAATTATTTTCCTGCCAAAAACGGCATCACAAAAGATAAGTATATGAGTAGATGTCATGAACAAGAAAAGTTATGTTTTGTTTACAGCATTCACTTTTTTCTATTAGTTTAATAATTCTTCTCTTCTTATTGACTATTAAAATTTAAATGTTTTTAGTTTTTTTCCAATACTGTCGACGGGGAAATTATTCGTTTGGTTTTTTGACACCCACGCAGCATAAAAAGTACTCCGCATATTAATAAGCAAGTAAATTATTCTTAACTTGTTCAGTTGACATCCGATCAAGCTTAGTTTAGTTTCAATCTGAGATCATCTATAACGAAATCATATTTATTTTCGATTATGCCGGCATTTGACGCCAAGCAGCTGCGTATTCTTCTTCAATAAACTGACAAAAAGTGAAGAATCAATATGAAAGTTATATTAATAAACAAGCTTGTCAGAGGCGGTACCATGAAATAAAAAGGAAAACTATTCCCGTTCGTGCCATTTCTAAGACACACATGAAACTTTTCAAATTATCCTCGTATAATCTATGCCATGGAGATTGAAAAACTTCGCAGGAATCGTTATCGATCTGAATCTTCATGGGGCTTTTAATTTCATAGTTTTCAAGATATGATTTAGGTTGAACAGAGGATTGGTTTTTCGAAAATCTCGAACATTCATTTCGCGCCGTGAATATTTATGTAGAAATATTTCATAACAAAAAAGTGTAATAATCCTAACCAAATACTCAAGATAAAGTTAACGTGATTTTTATTGCTATATAAAGCACTCGTCATTTGAATTGCGAATTTCGAAGAAAATGATAATTTTTCTTTGTGTAATAGATTAATGATTTGAAGGATAAATAGCATTCTTAAAGTAATATGGACACACACCATTATGGTGTTACCAGAAACGGATCTGTTCCAACTTGAAAAATCTGTCCGGTATTGAATTTTCAACCATACTATTCATGTAAGTATCAGATATCTTATAAATAGAAAATATTTGTCAAGTAAAATATAAATATTACAGAATGCTGGATGGATAACACTGGATAAGAAAGTAAAAATTATTATTATTACTAATTTTTGAAATGAAATTTTAAACTAGACAACTCAATTAATATTCAAATTAGTATAAAAATCAATAAATCCTTACAATAGCAACACAGATTCTAGAAAATCGTATCGGAATTGTATGCTGGCATAGGTGTAATCAAACTTCTCCCAAACAGCCCCTTCGAGTTTCGAATGTTTTATCAAATTGTTCATATTATAATACTGTTTCTGAATTGGGCAGACTCACATACGTTATGTTGGTACATGATTAGTCATAGGGAATTCTTTTTATTTTGACCTGACAAAAACCAACTTATCACTTTATTGAGTTCGGAAGATATTCAACAACAAAGAATATATTGCACAACGATCAGCTTTTCAGACAAAGAAAACAAACATACCTGAACAATGAAATTCCTATTGAAATATTTTTTCAATTCTTTATCCTCATTCACTTTCAACGTTAGACCGGACTGAGCAAAATCGAGCTTATTACATGTTTTACTTATTGATTTTGATCAGCTGTTCTGCAGTCCCAAGAGGAAGTGATAGTGAATTCACTTTTAAACTTAGCAAAATACAAAGTTTATGAATTGAGTTAGTGGCAATTACTTACCTCAAAGAATTTGCTGATCTACACTGAATCAATTTCATACAATCACTAATTATTTCTATTATTTAACATTATAAATTGCAAAAGAACAAAGGTATCTCTACATGAAAAACTTGTTTGTGAGAAACAAACTGGAGTTTTGAGTTTGACAGGTGGAATAGTGAATATGATGAGACAGTACGTTTCATAACCACAGAATAAGAGTAGTTCAAATATATCGCTGTTGTGCATGCAGCAACACAAAATACTTCTATACTGTATCGGGGGACAATAGCGTATTTCAGCTGATCTGCACTGACAGCTCGATAATAATACGGGGGATATTCAGAATTGCCGAATTTAAGAAAACTAAAATTACTCATGAATTTTGAACCTTTTAGTCTGTAGTCAATTTGAAAACATACTTGCAAGGATGTTCGTTCATCTTCATTTTAGGCATAGTAGGATACCAAACATGAACACTTGAAAATTGGGTACTGTCTTGAATGGAATGCCATAAACCCTTCATGTAAATTCATACTTCCGAAAGATCATTTAGGCATAAATTTCGATTAACACACCATCGTGAAATAATATAAGGTAGATATTTCGCTATCACCATAATTCCATCAAATACTTAAAACGTGAACCAGATATGTACCCCATAAATATTTTATACATGCAAGGGTGGCGAAATTTCAAAATTTTAGTATGGCAACCAGGTGAAAGAATAAATAAAATAAAAATCAACTCTCCCCAAACGACCAGATTCCCCACTGCGGGAAGATATAGTGTCGTTCGTCAACTTCCCCACTTTTATCTGCCTTCAGTTCACACCTTGGACACTGAACAAAATTCGATATTCAGTCAAAAATGACAAGTCTCAGAATTGATAGGAGTTGGTGGGGTTGCAACAAATAGCACTATTTCGTCCTTGACCCACTAACGCAGTTTACCCTCCTGGTCACTAGTCTTCTTGGTAATAGTAATAATTGGAATCGTTTCAGTTTCGTGTTCGTAGAATTAAAACTTACTTTCACAGTACAGAAAAATTGCTGAATTTCGTCTCATTGAGTGACAACAATGATTTTCTCTGATGATGATGTTTGTAGTTACAAATCTGATCATGCATTACGAGAAATATGATATAATGGAACGATATATTCGAAACGAGTATAATTCTGATGAAGCCGCTGCAGAACATTTGATTTGGTTTCCTGAAATAAAACAACCACATAAAAGTACATTGGCAGACTGAGGAAAATCATCATCAAACGTTGCTAATTCAAGGAATAGAAAATATGAAATTATCCATTTGAAGAAGCAAATATTGATGTAAAAGTGATGTAACTGCCAATTCACCACTTGCAATCGGACAAATCCAACCAGAAATATGCCTCGAACGCTTGGTATCCTTAAGAAACATAGATATACGGCTTATTAAATGAGAACATAAAAGAACAACTATTCCAGTTGTTACTGTGTCTATTGACATACACCTACTGGATGAAAGCACGTCGTGGATGAGAAAATTCCATATATTATATAACTTTTTTCTGAGAGAGGCAAAACAATATTTAACAAAATTAAAGTCACCGATTGTTTACATTTAAGAAGTTGCAACTTCTTAAATGTCCTTCGAAATGCTACGTACTTATTTGAATAGTGCTAATTGGGATTTCTAACCTTAATAAAACAGTTTTGATTTAGTATGAAAGAGTATATTATGCAACACACCAAAGATAATTTCAGAATGAAACTATATTTTAGTATTTTATATAAAAGTAATAAAACGTGCTAAAAACATATTACACATTAAATATTGGAATAGCCGTTGAAATAATATTTCTATATAAGTTTTTGAGTCAATTCTGGAATCTCTATATAGTCGTTCGTCTCCCAGTCCTGATTTTTCAACTGAGTTGATCCTAAATTCGTCATAAGAGGTTTACCCATAGAATCAACTGACAAGTAGGTTTTTATTTCCGGTGGAACTATCTCATGAGGATGAGCATTCTGCGAAAAAGGAACATCATCTCCCAAACTGAAGATCAGTGAATTTGAAGATTTTGTGAATACGAAACTCTGTAAAAAAACATTTTAAATAAGAACTGGTATTATATGAATGAGCAAGTCGCCTTTCTTAACAAAAGTGGAACTCTCATGAAATACGATATATTAATTACTGAAAGTGTTTGCATGGAGTTTGAAGCCTATGGGACGTTTCGAAGAAAGTAAATGTTTAGGGGATAAACATCAACACATAATAATCAATCGAGTTCCACTATAACCATCAAACAGTACATATTTTTTTTCAAATTGAATGCACAAAAATTGTAGTTTTTCATATTTATAAGATCAAAAATGCTTATACTGCTAAAGATTGGTTAAAAAACTAACTCTATTTGTGTTTAATCATCATCTTACAAAAATCTTATTCTTCTATTCATCTTCTATTGATCTTACACTGATGAGAAATTTTGTTGATTCTGTGAAGAAAATAATGAATAAATTTTGTATAAAGTGTTATTTCTGCATTGAGTGATGTTTCAGAACTCATATAAAGTACCACGAATCCTATAAGAAGCTTCTCAAAAAACCGTCTTGATCGGAGGAAAGAGATCAAAATAAAGTAATGTATCTAAGTACATGTTTTGGAGGATGTGTTTGCATTTTTGCATTCACATGTCGATTTTGTTGTTTTGTTAGTTTATTCTCATAAAGTAAAGAATTTGAGGAGAGTTCTTCTGAGTAGATGTTTGATATTGAGCATTAATCCAATTATTATTATCGAAAGTTATGCTTATTTTATTCGTTTCAGTTGCTCTCAAAGAGATCTGCTAGAAGCATACATACAGTGGGCTTTAGAACGAAGAACCAAGTGCAGCAAAAACATCATTGAAGGATAGAAAAGTACAACCACAATTCATGAAATTAATACAACTCGTTGAAGTCGAATGTTAAGATACTTCTAAAGAAGAGATACAATGGTGAAATATGTTGTGATTACCGAATTCCCAGCCTGATGAGCATAGTAGCGGATTTATTTCGCAAAGAAGAGTTGCATCACAAGCAGTTAAGCTTTCTTAGGTGAATCTAGACGTGTGTCCAAAGACATTCTTCCCAGATTTTAGTGTCATTTAACCGTATCAAAATGTAGATGGTTCTAACTGAATCTCACCTAAATTGAAACTCATTAAAAAACAATTACTTGTTTCGTTTAAAAAAACATGAAACCTGCCTTCATTATGAAGCATGCATAATGAATGAAATATAAAATTGAAATGAAAAAATAACATCAATAAAAAAAGAACAATCAATTAAGAAATAAGAATAGTGTGTTGATGACAATGATATAAATAAGAAATCTTATCTCACTAAATGCTCAAAGTGACGACCGTTGGTAATAAAACCATATTTTATGTAAACTACCACTTGTGGCCCAATAGGAAAGGATCCTGCTACATGTGGTTGTCAGTTCGAGTTCAGCAAAGTATGGGTGTTTTTCATTGTCCCTAATGAATTTAGGAGGTCAATTACCGAGATTATACTGTTGAATCATTGTCTCATGATGAAATAGAATATCCCTTTTATAACAAAAATATATTTTATGTTTTATTCTATTTGAACAAGAAAGACTGATGTTTAATTTAGGTTAACTTTCATGATTTTGGAATGTCACCAAGTAACCAAAGTCGAGGAGTATACTGAGTAAAACAAGAACTTTCTACGATCATCACATGACATATTGACATTTAATTTTGACAGATGTGAATAAAAAACAAATGAAAAAAACTATGAGAACGTCTGTTCCAGCGTTTCTGATAAAACCGCTAGATTGCCAAATTAGCATTCATAATTTTTTCCTAAGCGTTCCAACGGCGGTAGTTGGCTGGACGCAGTAACGATAAATTTTTTTGATCACGAAGGAGAACATTCTATCGACGTTCGTGCCGAAATTGTACATTACGAAACATTAACCAAGATTCAACAGTCAAAAAATAATCGCTTTTATGTAAAATAGAAATTCACAACAAATTCTTGACTGGTATTTAAACCATTTTCCAGAAATTGAGTGTGAATTGTTATTTATCTAAAAACCTATCAAATGTAAGTATATGATCTTTCGGGTAATTATTCTTCTGTAAATCTAAATTATTTCTTAGGTAATTTTGCATTGGGTTCCTTTACTTCCGTTTTCCAGCAATTTTTTGGCATAAACTTATGACCTGATGTACAATTGAAAACTGATTAAATGTGAATACATGAATTTCATGGCAGAAAATGTTTTTCGGGAAATCGTTATCCGAAGAATTATCTTTTCGGGTATTTTCGTATTTTGGTTTCTTTACTTTCGGCGTAGAATAACATTCGCTTGTCTTACCTCTGGTAAGCAATGGTGGTGCATGCAAAAGTAATTCATATTTTTCTCTCGGTGACATAATGTTCCATCAGGAAAATATGGTGATATCCCTAAATCGTTCAATTCTATTCTTGGAGTATAGAAAGTTCCAGAGTCAGCTCTCTTACAAAATATGGCGCATCCCATCCAAACACGCCCTGAAATGTAAAAGATTCGTTGGTTATTCTTGAAAAGAACGAAATTTCAATTTCCATTATTCGAATGATTCATTTTCTTACCTTCTTCATGTGGAGCTTGAAGACCGCCACCTTTTGGGTCTAACTCTGGCAGAACCCTTGAGAATTCTTCACATTTCTTCGAAGCATATTGAACAACAGTCACCCTCTTCTTGTTACAAATCTAGAAAAAATATTTCTTATTATATTTGAATATTTATTACTTTTTATACCTCTGTATAGTTTTTGTTATACGAAGATTAAGGGGTCCTTGTAAGTATTAGGAGAAAAATAAACATTATCCGTTTTTATTGTTGTTTATGAAAGCTATTCATGAAACACAGAGAAATTGAGTTTAAAATATTTTTCGTGTTATTTTCATAGTAACGGAACTATTAAAATGTATCTACCATCGATATGTTATAGCAATGCTTTGTTGCAATGACATTGTTAACAATAAATAATAAAAGCTTTTTCCTGAAGTGGCACCAACAGTGTCTATGAACCTTGCCTGAAAAATCTAGGGAACTATTCAAACATCGGTTGGAAGAGCTCGGAGTGACGGAAATTTTAGTGCTCCCCCTCTATATATTTTTCGCAACAACAGAACAGTTAAATCCATTATGAATAACACATAGTAGTACTAAACGTGAAGGAAAATATTCAGATCAATTTCTCAAAATTATTAGCATTTCCCAAGAAATGTAGGTCATTTATATATAACAGCTACCGGACATATCTCAGAACAACTCCAAATTACAATCTTTCAATCACCAAATCGCGAGTTTAGCATGCAAGAGAAAAGCTGTAGACGATTCATCCGAAAAGCCAGCCGAAGTAATCCGACGAGTTTTCCAAGATGATATTCCTTAGGGGCCTAAGGTTGATAGGTGTCTTGGGGGTTGCGTTTACTGCCAATGTGAACGTAACAACAAAACTCCAAGAAATGCCCTCTGCTTTCAGACGAAAAAGTCTGAGGTTTGGACAACTGATCTCAGCTCTATCAACAAATCCTGCTCTCACGTCCTAGAAGACTTCAGTCGCGTGGCCACTGGGTACAAAGCACACATTAACAGTGAGCTTTGAAGCAGACGAGAGAGGCTGAGAGGCGAAACTGGGACAATTGGTTAGGATAGACATCCTACGGATGTCTCTGGTCTTCCGGCGCCTCAAAACTGGGACAAATTGGACTATAAGGATAGACATCCCTACGGATGTCTCTGGTCTGAACATCTCAGGTTTGCAGCCTGTTGCTCATTAAAATCATTCTTGCTCAAAGAACCGTCAAAACGGTTGTAGTAGGTGTATATGCACCAACTGACGATTCGACTCTAGCAACGAAAGACACTTTCTATTCGCAGTTCTCTGATGTTCTGGCAGAAATCAAGCCACACCAGGAAATCCTGATTTTAGGAGATATCAATGCTAGAGTGACAGTAAGGTATTGGGCCAATTCGGGAGCAAACTATCAATGACTCGGGAGAACGACTCATAGAATTTTGCGAATTATATAGCTTACAAATTATGAACGGTTTCTTTCTACACAACATGATTCACCGGTACACGCGAGCAAGACCTTCTCTCGGTCAAAGATGATGATGATGATAATTTATTTAGCAAGCTAATTACAAAAACATTGATACATATCATTGTATACTGATATTGATGTGGTCCTAATGACCCATTATTCCTCTACAAACATACATAAAAGTTATAAACTCCATTTATTTTTCACATATATAGTGCTCCTTGTCCTGAAACGCCTAAGGGTTCGACTATCTTTCACATTACGTGGTAAACCATTGTACATTCCCAGTCCATTAATGAAAATCTGATTGTCCGCAAACCTAGTGTTTGTCCGTGGCAAACGAAACGGTTTCTTTCAACACAAAATGATTCACCGTTACACGCGAGAAAAACCTTCTCTCGGTCAAAGATCGATTATCGATTATGTCATCAAGAGACAGCTGTCCAAGCTGAAAATAAATGACTGCAGGGTGAAGAAAGGTGCTAATTGCGGATCTCATCACTGGTTGGTTACCGCTAAGCTAGTGGTTCCCTATCGAACATCTCGAAGCGGAACTAGAACAGGACTCGTTGCAGAAGAACAGGGGACGAGCATTAGTGAAGATGAAAGGAAAATATACCGTTTAGACCTATTACAACAGGGAAGCATCAAACATCTATACCAGAGAAGACTCGATTCGGCTCTTGCAGAGGCTCCACCCTCAGAAGATATCGAAGAGGAATACAGTTATATCAAGTTGGCTGTGAAGAGAGCGGCGCACGAAGCTCTGGGGTATGAGCAGGAAAGGAAGATTCGGAAGGCACCTACCTGGTTGACTGACGAAGTGAAACAGTCAATCGATGAGAAGAAAAAATGTTATCACAGGTCAGCCACCTGTGATAACATTTTTTCTTCTCATCGATTGACCAACGTTAACTGGGAGAGATACAAAGCAAAAAACAGAAAAGCACGTCAAGCCATCAAAGAACAGAAAACCAAAACCTGGGAAAAGAAGTGCCAAGAGGTAGAAAGCCTGATAGGAGGTGCTCGTAGTACTGAAGTATAGAGAACCATCAAACAAATGAAACCTAATCAAACTGTTAGATTCAATTAAAGCATCAGCATGGAGAAGTGGGAAATACATTACGAAGACCTGTAAGTGGAAAAGAGACCTGAATTTAAGAGTCAAGTGGCTACTTCAGAAACCCAGGGTTGCGTTGGATTTACTGCCGAAGAAGTTAAACAGAGCTTGGGTCCAATAAAAAACGGAAGATCCCCTGGTCCGGGTAATGTCCCGGTCGAGCTCTTGAAAAATGGTGGGGAGCCACTCTTCAAACGTATTGTTGATTTCTTCAATCAGTGCAGTAGCCGAAACAAATTACCACAGGAATTCGAAACTGCTTATATTGTTTCAGTATTCAAGAAAGGGGACCGCAAAGATCCGAACTGCTATAGGGGTTTGAGTATCAACAGTTCGCTGTGTCGCCTCTTCGGTAGAATATTATCAGTAAAACTGAGAGAAAATATCGGGCACAAGATCAGTGAGGATCAAAGCGAGTTTGTACCAGGGCGTTTATGTGCAGATAACCTGTCTGTCATCCAACAAGTTTTAGAAAAGAAAATATCGGTCGACCAAGAAGCTCATTTAGCATTTATAGACCAAGAAAAAGCTTACGATTTCCCGGCTACATGCCTGCTATGGGATGTTCTGGAAGAGTTGGATACGGACAAGGCACTAATAAAGATAATCAGAGAGCTCTATGAAGATAATGTCGCATACGTTAAGGTTGATGGTGGGCTGTCGAAACCAATAAAAAGTACAAAAGGGCTGCTTGTCACCGCTATTATTTAATGCGTATGTGAAGGTAGCACTACGACAATGGAAAAGAAGTTGCCAAGGTATGGGTATTCCCATAGGAAATGAACATCTTTCCACTGTGAGTTTCGGATGACCAGGTAGTTCTTGCGCAGGATTCATATGATCTGGAGTTCATGATAAAGGGACTCTACGATACTTACAAGCAATGGAGACTTCAGGTAAGTCTCAAGAAAACGGAGTATTTGGCAGTAAATATCGATGCAAATTTTGAAGTCCTGATAAACGATGAGGTGGCAATCAAGCAAGTTAAATGCTTCAAATATCTTGGAGCCTTGATAGATAGCGAGAGTCTAGGAAAGGAAGAAGTCATGCCAAGAATAAGAAGTAGTAAAAAGATCATTGGATGCCTCAATAGCCTGTGGTGGGATAAACATATTTCCTAAGATACGAAAAAGAGACTAGGAAATGCATTGGTTGAGTCAGTCCTATGTTATGGTTCAGAGCTCTGGACTTTGAATGCCGATTTGAACAGAACACCCAAATAAGACAGATTATGAGCGCAGAAGAGACAGTGGCGGAAAGAATTGAGAAAGGTAGTCTCAAGTGGTTAGGTTAGGTTAGAGGATGCCCGAAAAGAGTCTTTCAATGGACTCCCCCAAGGCACAGGAGTCGAGGAAGTCCTTGAAAATCATGGAGGGGGGGTGTAAGAGAGATGGCGGCCCGGGATCTAGAAGAGACGTTTTGCGACGGCAAATAGGAAGGCGTCAAAGAACGTATTTGAGTTGAAATGTTTATATATATATATATATATATATATATATATATATATATATATATATATATATATATATATATATATATATATATATATATATATATATATATATATATATATATATATATATATATATATATATATATATATATATATATATATATATATATATATATATATATATATATATATATATATATATATATATATATATATATATATATATATATATATATATATATATATATATATATATATATATATATATATATATATATATATATATATATATATATAAAAGAATTATTCAAAAATCCGTAGATCAATGAATAATCCTTCCTGACAAAGCTAATTCCCAAATCTGCCCGCCATGCACGCATTCCCCAAGAGCCACAATAGTGCAACTAAGCAGGATGCAGAGGAACAAAGTGGCAGACTGCAGTTTCGTACTTATTAGGAGCTCATCAGTGTCGCATATCGCTTTCTCAGCATCCTATTAATTGCACTATTGTAGCTCTTGGGGGCTGCGTGCATGGCGGGCAGATTTGGGAACTAGCTCTTGTCAGGAAGGATTATTCATTGATCTACGGATTTTGGAATAATTCTTTTTGTCTCAGGTTTACATATGTAGACTCTTCGCGAAGTTTGTCGCGGAAGATATTTGTCTCACCGACTGGAGGTTTTATCTCGGAAACAGAGTACCACAAATATATATGAATCATGCCATCGAAATTTCACTGATTCATTTGTTTGTTATTCGTTTAACGTGCTCTATTTCCGCCTTTTGGCCAAGGACACACCTCACTAACCCGGGAATTTAGCCGAACCCCTCTCGTGTCTAGGGAAGGGATTCTTTAATGTCCAACACATCTCTGTTAGACAGGATCGACGACTTTACATCTCCTCCGAAAGATGGATACTCAAGCGATTTCCAGAATCCGAAAAATCGCACCGACTTTGTGGGGATTGAACCCAGGTAACTCTGCGCAGGAAACAAGCATCATATCCCCTACGCCACCCAGCCGGTCATTGATTCAATTAATAGTTCGCATAATAATAATTTTGTTCTCTTTGAAAAACTGAAAGAACTTCAAATAGATGTAGGATGCTAGAATGTAATTCAAGATGCAAGCAACTGTTTGCCACATTACAATCGGTCAGCAATTGTACGAGCTATAGCTTAAAGTTTTTCACCCTATATATGAAGAAAGACTGTTTTAAGCTAATGGAGGCATTCAGGAGAATTTCGAAGAAAAGTGATTTGTCTTGACAGCTAATGCCATACGTGTTCAATGCACTTTACATCTAGATAACGTAATGGCCGTGCCATTGCATTCTTTGATTTCCGAGGAAATATCATTTACAGTGACTGCTCGATGCGATGGGGCATTGTGATCGACTAAAATGAAATTGCCACCAACAGCATGGCGAAATGGGATAATTCTTCGTTCAATGGCGATATCGTAATATTACATATTATTCATTATTGAAACCTGCAGAACAATCAAATATGTTCGACGACCTAAGCCTATTTCACTCCAAACACAAATTGATCGTCACGAAAATCCGAGATTGGCTCCCGTTATTGCCCACTATCTTCGAACTGCGCAATGTTTCATCCGGAACTGTGTATGCTTGGCTTATAGCCCTCAAATCAACCGCATGCAACGTTGTCACTGTTTGGTTAGATAGACCTTATTGATGTGGAATGCTGAAAAAGTACGTTTTCTCCTTGCCTTTATCTGCAATTACCAGTTGTTGCTTCCACCTTTTATGTATGCTGATGCTGTCATTTGTTATATAACAATTTAATCAGGGCTCTACTTATCACTCCCTGAGGGCTGGGGACAAATCGGATGTTTCACGTTGATCCTACTCACAATTTGATTTATTTGGGCAGATTCTAAACATCTACGCGAGACATAATAATGAAATTTACAAATTTTAAACTGATCAAATCGAAGTTAAACTTTAATTATTTCAATATGATCCAAACAAACACAGAAGCAAGACATATTAGAATAGTATTGGTTGCAAATGGCATGGATATGTTTACAGCATCGTTATGTGCACACATAATGAAAAAATGAAAAAAAAGATTTTATCATACTTACATTTTCATCTTTGCAAATAGCAAATTCAACACTAGAACCTTCACAGCCCAAATCGGTATTGATTGGAGGAGGATTATTACAAATTCTGCGTTTAGTTGTATATCCTCTAGATTTTTCAATACAACCAGATTTACAAGTTCCTTGTTTCCATGGGCCCCAACCTCCAGGTACCACCATTGTGGGTACTGGAAGACTTTTCCTCAAGCATTCTCCCCCGAAACAAATCTATGAAATATTAATAATCATAAGATAACTCACATAAACCTTGTAGATGAAATTCCATAATTTGGAATGCCCCGAATTTGGAGTGAACTATGCTTCTTGGAAAAAATGAGCTTCCTCATAGTTGTCGCGGAAATGTGTGTAAATTATCAAGAATACAACCTCTCCAACTCGTCGTCTACCAGAAAAATGAAAAAATCATGATTTTTGAGCTTTTATGTATAACGAAGTTCTTCATTTAGAGGAAGGATTGATGGGGATTTTTGATTAATTTATAATGGAGTATGCAAAAACTGTATCTGTTCTATATGAATTGTTGTAAAGGCAAATGTCGAGAATCACTGGGCTGTCTATGGTGATAAATTCAATTAAACTGTGGTATTTCTTTTTCCTATGCAACATCTCAATATGCATAACTCTAAGTAACCTGTAAATATAACTTCCTTAGGAGCAGTAGCTGATACATGTGGGAGCGATAGTGTCGATCGACCCCTCCAGACCTGAAGATGTCTACGAAATAAATTTCGACGAAATATTTATTACCCATCAATATACCTTGATCGCTCTTCATTCGAGACTTGGATCGAAGTCAATCCTGTCTTAGATACAAATTTTTAGTACAAGGTCATCTTGTGGAGAAACTTAGGAAATGTTATTATTCTATTTGAGATAGCTTTTTACCTTTCCTTGCTCGCATTGAGTTCCATCAAGAGCTGGTCCTGCAAAATAGTATCCACTTCTGTGTGGAGTTTTACATTGTAAATTATAGCATATAGTGGAAAGCTGTTGACTTGGTGAAACCACTGCGTCCTTATCTCTCAGCAAAATTTCACATTGTTGTTTTGCAGTATATTTCTGACCAGGATGATCTAAAAATTTTGAATGGTCTAGATGTTTTTTATTCTGCCCAGAGTCTTGCAAACATTTCGCCCAACTAAAGAGAGAGTTTTTAAATTATGTGTTGAAAACTGAAGTTAGATATTACCTCAATTTAGACATGACTTTGGCGCTACATGAAGACCATTGAGTTTCACCATTAGTACCTCTTGAGGGTGACATGATATAACCTTCTTTAGCACAATTATTACCTAAACTGTCATGATGCATTCCCAGACTGCAAGAAGTTTAGAAATCAAATATTTTTATTATATAATTCAATATTATTTGGGTATATAGAATATAGCTGAGAATGAAGAATACAAATGGAATCACCATTTGTAAAAGTTCCAAAAGCAATGAATTTCTTAGTTGATAGAGGACCAGATGGAATCATTGAATTATACGTACTTATGACCGATTTCATGAGCTAATATGTAAACGCTTGTGAAACCAGCACTCGGATATGGTTTTCCAAAAGCGTTCGTTGTTCCTAATTCTGCTATTATACAAGCATATTTGTTGTGACAAACGCCTCCTACAGTGGCTAAACCCATTGTAGCACCGCTTTTTTTGCCATTTTCGATTGCATAAAAATCCAAACTGAAACAAAGATACGTGATTATCTGCAATCAGCACACAAACTAATTAAAATGACAAGGTATTAAATTCTAGTATTACACTGTGAACAAAAAGTAATTAGGAATTATGCGTATGTTGTCGCATCATTGCGGTTACATATTTATATTATTATTTCTTCTAACTTTCATTGTTGTCTTATCAAAACAAGACATTTTCAAATGAACTGAATTAGTTGAAAAAGCTTGACTTTTCCTCGATCATGCGGTTTATTATACTTTTGAGGACAACTTACAAGTTAATAAATTGAAATTCAAAATCGATAACACTGATCGACAATATCTGCGTTGAACAAAGCAGATCTTTATTTTTTAAATGGAAATATCCTTTCAAAAATAATTAGTAAAAATATTCCTAAAGTCCTAAGACGCACGTCTTTTCAATAGCTCAAAAAGATCCTTTTACATCTGCAGGTAGTAAATGTAATGAGCGGAAAGTTAGCTGGAATGAATTTTATTCCAGAACCGCGTTATTTACCATAGTGTAAGGATATCCAATCGTCCCTGAGCCGACCCTGTCACAGCCCGGCAGAATGATGCACTTTCGCGAGAATTCGAGAAAGATTTAAAGGTTTCAGCGCGCCGTATCACGAAGAAATCAGTGTTGCCGTTTCCGGAAGGTTCTCAAACGAAGATCTGGAACAGAGCCAAAGTTACGCAAATGTTCCAGAACAATTCGTACTTGTATATAAGAAGAGAGCGCGAAGCACAGAGAATTCAGTTTGAATACAAAGTGCGAATAAGTGGACAAAGTGTTAGAGATAAATTAAGCAGTATCGATTGTGTTATACAAATTAGTCATTTAGTTCAGTGTTGTAATTGTTCAGTCTACGTGTAAAAAAATTAGTTAGTGTTTTTGTAATGTTGAAGTGTTTGATTTGAAACCACAAATAATTTCAAGAACTAAGAAACGTTACAATAGTATAAATAAAAATAAGATTATAAATCAGTCTTCTGTTGAGTAAGTGAGAGGTTTCTAGAACATTCGAGTAATTTCGGCGCGCTGTAACTTTTAGATCTTTCTCGAATTCTCTCAAAGTGCATCGCAATTCGTCATTCCGACAGGCAGTGACAGGGTCGGCTTCAGGGACGATTGGATATCGTTATAGTATAAAGAATGTTCAAATTCCAAGTCACATAACATTAATTATAATAATAAAGAAATCGCAGTAAGGAATCTTAGACTTGGCACGACTTTGTCTAGATTTCATTACTTTTAAGGGATACAGGCAGCTCCATCGAGACTTGGCTAGTTTTTTTTAGAATGTTTTTGGTGGGATTTTTCAATTTATTTGTTACTGTTGTTGTTGTTCATTGCGTTTGAACGAAATACCATTCGAATCTACAGACTCAATACATTTATCCTTTGTTTCTAATGGGCAAACAATTGGAACCGCCATAATAGGCTGGCTGTTCACATATATTTTTGAAACTGTGAAAAAAAATTATAACCTTGTGGGAGTACATACTGGTACACACTTGCAACCCCCAAAATGGTTTGTACTTTTTTTATGCTCAAATATGCGTAAATTGAAACATTGTAAAATTGCTGCCTTGTACGAGTAGATTTTCGAAAATTCTTCATTCTCGAAAATTTAAAGGCAGATGACGCAACCGCGAACCAGTACGGCACTCTCTTAATTGACCGCTTATAAAACATTACTTAGAAATGTCCAAACTTATTGCGAAACGGTTTAATCAAATGGATCGCTAGATCCCAGTCTACTATGAACAAATTGTATTATTAATCATCACGGTCGGGAATTTGGCCGTTTTTGTTGGATAACCAAATGAGATTCTTGGTTTCATTACTGAAATCATTTTACAGGCTTCAATATCAATAAAATTAATAGGTCTGTTAATTGAGATCTTCGCCGATAAATTTATAGTGAAGGTAACATCTACTTAGATATTTCAACGTCTGCAGTTTCGGAAGTATCAAATAATCATTGTGGAAAGATAATTAATAACAAGACCGAAACTGCAGTCTGTTCCTTGTTAGAATATCCAATCTTGCCACCACAACTTTTGCCCTTTTCACTGACTATCTTGCTCAATGTTAGTTAATCTCTTTCTATATAGTCTCAGATATATATCTAAAATATTCTCCTGATTAGTTTACTGGTTTTGTCGTATCACTGGAGCGACCTCTATATGTAATATTCCAAGGAGGATTTGTTTATATATCGCAGGATAAAACTCCAGTATGCCGTTCTATTCTGAGATGTTTTATTTAATCTTGATATAGCTCTTGTCATCGCTTTCTTGGTGAAAAATCATTAGATATCTTACGAATTATTGAATAATTTTCATTGATAAAGTTTGATATTAATCATACTCTTACCCAGATATATAAAGCGCCATATCCCAATGGTCTGGATCAGAATCTGAATCTGTATTCAGGCTTTCTTGATATTCACAAAATGAGTCCAGAAGTTTCGATCTTTCGCCATTGTGGTGATACATCTTTGACGGTTGTCTACTCATTATGTCCAACCTTACTAGAACAATTTGTAAAGACGTTCCTAAACTAGGTTGATGATAAAGCGCTTGGACCTAAGAAAAATAAATTATTTTCAGTATTTTTTTATATTCAAAATAACGGAAAATGAAAAATAAAGAACGTTTTCGTATATCTAGCCGGAGCAATAAGGACAAAGACTACTTAGCACTGAGTTAGAGTTCAATCGACATTCTTAATATGTTTTAATGGGCGAGGCTGTCCTATAGTTCAATGATAAATTACAGGTACATTTTCCATCAATTTATTGTGCTTAATTCCTCGGTAAAACGGTTATTCACTCAAATGAAAGATGTTATGATTGTGGATGCCACTATTCATTATCCATTAAAAAGAGCTACACTTATTGCAAAAAATCAATTGGTCTCTTAACTCTTAAGATAATATAGGAAAATTTGAACGCCGTTTTGGTTGAAAGGGTCAGGGTGTGGTCTCGTTCAGAGCATTGACATCTTGGAAGCATTTAAGGTTCAATTTTTGTTTTCTAGAGATCACATTTCATTCAAAGTTTTTTATATTTGTGAAAAACGGACAATACTTTGTTACAGGGTGTATACTATGTATACTATTGCATATCGAGTAGAGCAACCAACTAATCTGATAAACTGCAGCCAAGTACTCCCAAAAAGAAACACTCGCTGTGTGGTGAAATAACGCTGACGTATCGGCACACGACGAAGTAATCTAATGCTCACGAAAACGACAGGACACACTTCTTAAATGTTCTGTGACAGAAACAAAATCTCTCCGTTTGAAGTCGTGAACTGCTGAGATATGTTGAATCAAAATCCACTTTCTATTTTGGCCTTAGACTATTGACTAGGGACCGAATTTATAGTCTTTTTTAAACAACCACAGACGCGTTATTCAAGTTATAGATAGTTATAGACAATCTTCGGTATCTTCTGTCAATATGAGAAACCTTTTCGTTAGTTGTGGATTTACTCTCCAACTTCATATACGATCATCCACTGTTATATTTTCTCATGAAATCTTTTGGGTTAAAGTTGGATAACTCAGATATGGTAAAATACTAGACGACTTCAAGATGTATCTATCATAGAATATTACGCATCTATTGGATGAAAAGGCTGAAAAATAAATAATTCCTCAAAAAAACGGAGAAAACATGTGTTCTGATGAGAACTATCAAAGAAACAAAACTACATTAAGCACATCGAACATATTATGCGAGGTGAGATATCCGATTCTCTGCCTGATTATCGAAAGATAAGGTCAGAGAATATGATCTGCTGGACGACGTCAGAATTCATGATTATAACAATTACGAACATGGCTTGAGGCTTGGACGAAAGTCCTCTAACATTCGCAGAGCAGTAGAGCCCCAGTGTCACCAACAATAATCGCGAATTTGATCACCAACCTCTGCTTGTAGATGGCGTTGGCGTCATAAGAAGAAAATAAGTTTTAATATAATATAATCCAATCCGTTTCAAATACTCAGCAAACAATACACATAGAAAACACTAGAACACAAAAGGTTTTCAGAATATTTATCTGCCGGAGTAGATAGTTATTTGAATGGAGAGAAACTCAGATTATAATAATAATGGTTGTCTAACGTTTATGGTATTCTGATTTGATGTGATAAATGATGAAAGATTTCTGAAGTATATAAAGAAATATAAACGTTAATTTTTTTGTTCTGTTATTATACTTTTGATATTCTTACTCCATTGAGATAAGCCAACAGCATGTCCTGCAATTTATTGATGTCATATTCCATAAATGGGGCGAAGATTCTATATGCGGCTTCGTCGAAAAACATAGCTACTTCTAGAGTATATCCTCCAACCGGTCTGTTACTGGCAGCTTCCTTTACGTTGAAATCAAAGATTAACTCTTCCGAGTTTTCAATATTTTCAGCTTTTTCTTGTGATTGCCAAATGTTTCCTGCTGTAGGAAAAACTTCATCAAAAGTGGCTTGTGGGATTGTGGTGGCTCTTTTTATAAGATGCGGTATTTTTTCATCATTGCTCATGGAATCTAACAATGGTTCCCGGAGTTTAATAAGAGCCTGTAGTCGCTGCGTCAGAGGATGAATTTCCAAAGTTTCGTTATTCAATACTATTATGCCTTGCTGAAAAAAAATAACTTCATTCAAATATGCTACAATTACAGTAATTTCAAATAAACGACAAACGACCCTTTTTGGATATTTCAATTGAAAAGAGAAATAAATTCAGGTTTGTTTTAAGAAAGAAACAAATAAAAGCAAATAAGAGACTCTTTCCGCATGTAGTAAAAAAATTGAAAATTGTTTCCTCACGGAGTAGGTGTTTTTCCTCGACCTCAGTAGCTTGTATTACCTCCTCTTGTCCTGATAATCTTGCATGATTTAGATTAGGTTTTCAACCTCCTCTGGGGTGATATTCTGCCACTCTTCTATGGCGGCATGGATGAGTTGTTGTGGGGTTCTTGGATTATCCTGGCGCGATCTAATTTTTCTTTTCAGATTATCCCATAAATGTTCAATAGGATTTAGTTCTGGAGAGCAACCTGGCCAGTCCAAAATAGCGATTCCCTCTGTTCCAAGATAATATCGCGCGAGGCTGCTGGTATGCGGAGGAGCATTATCTTGCATAAAAGTAAAATTCTCACCGTGAGCACCTCGCCAGAGTCTCACTATAGTCTCGAGCACTAGGTCCACGTAATTTCTAGCCGTTACACTCAAAGGAAACGAAATCTAATCTGTTTTGCCTCCCAGCATAATGCCACCCCAAAACATCACACTGCCCCTTGGTATTTCGGAATTTGTCTTGCTGCTCGGAGTCTAGCTTGTCTTCCACGGCCCCTTAAAACCCGAATCCGGCGGTCATCTGATCGAACACCAATTCTGGTCTCATCCGAAAAACGAACTTTTCGCCAATTCTTAATATTCTAATTTTGGTGCTCGATGCACCACTTAAGTCTGTTAATTTTTTGTTGTCTGGTTAGCTCCGGAACTCTTAAGGGTCTTCTGCTGTATAAACCCCTGAACGAAGTCTTTGACGTATCATTTCGACTGATACACTGATACCTGTTGCTTCCAGAAATTGCCTTTGGAGTATAGGGAGTGACGCACTAGGAGCTCTTCTTGCACATTTGGCACAAAAAGCGGTCTTGTTCTTCAGAAGTGATCTTCCTACGACTTCTTCTAGACCTATTTTGCAGAGATTGTGGCTCCACGTATCGGGCGTAGGTTTTTGAAATCACCACCTGTGATACCCCCATCGTGGCCGCTATATCCATCTGTGTCATTCTTCAACGAGAGCAATCTAGCCTAAGGCATTTTCAATTATGATTATAGGCTTTTTTAAATTTTGAAATACACAGTTTCAAATCTCAGTGACGACTGAGTACAATATCCATATATATATATATATATATATATATATATATATATATATATATATATATATATATGCGCCATTTTCATGAAACACACCACATATTTCTTCGTAATTTTCGAGGTACACTTGTTGTGTACTTGTTCTAACAGGAATTTATAATTTTTGTCGTATGATAATGATATGATAATGCTCCATTTTCAAAAGAATGTTTATACTTACTATGGATTCTGGTTGGCATAGGCTAATAGCAGCCACAGTATCCCCATGCTCATTGAGATAATGACAGTCTTTTGTATAGTTTGATAGAACCTCTATGTCATCATCACCATTCCTTATGAACGTTTTGAAACCAGGAGCCAAAAGGTTCTTGTTTCTTTTCAGTCTTAAATTAACTGGCCTAAAAAACAAAACCATAAATAGCATAGAATAGCGGAATATAGGACAATCGTGATCAGAAGGGTAATAGTGATCATATAACGAAAAAAATGTCCTTTTATCGTAGTGTTCAACGTCTCGTTCTTCACGGTGAACGAAACAATCTACTATTTTAGCTCTAACATCAAGCTGAGAAGAAAAGGAAGGAAATACGTAAGAAAAAGGAAATTAAAAATGCAAAGACAGGGCAAAATGCAAAGAGCATGTGACTGAATTCACTGAATGGGGAAGATATCAGAATGGGGCAAGTTAACTTGGTCAATTTTAACGCGAACAAGGAGCAATCAATAACGTTCTCCAGAAAAGACACTGCTAAAGAACCTTCTTTAATCATGCAAGGACATCGAATTACCTCAGAAACGAACATGCATCTATTCGGCATCACAGTCAACACCGAAGTGTGCTAGTATGACCTATGTCAGCTATTGCCAAGTTTGCTTCTGCTAAACTCAGTTTTCCTTTCAGGGCTAAGCAGTACTTCACATCTAATGCTTCTATAAAAAGCACAGGTGAGACCTGCTCTGGAATACTGTGCACATGTGTGGGCCACCGCACCTGAACATTCATTATATCTATTGGCTAGTGTCAAGAAAATACAAGTACGACTCATCGACCACCCGGATCTCCAGCCTCTCTCCTCTCAAAGGCAGAAAGTTGCTGAGCTTTCTCTTTCTTACATATAGTTCCATGGCAAATGCTCTGAAGAACTGAAGAGCTTGGTCCCGAAAAGAAACCAATTTCAAAGAAAAGCAGGTTTTCGGAAAACCCTCATCACCGGATAGTCCAACTAGCAACGCAACGTATCTCTTTTTATAACAATTATTTAGTTTACAGGGCTAGTGTGCTGCGGACCTGGCTTCCATCGACCATATATCCAATCACTTATAATTTGGCCCTCTTCAAGAAGCGTGTGAAACACACATTGATCTATCCTGGGCTGCCACAGCTGTGGCATGACAGGCATCGCCTACTCCCAAGAGTTGAAAACTAGAAAAAATGGAGATAGGAATATTCTGACAGACCTTAGAGGAAAGTCCATCTTGAAGCCAATGATCTCTATGCCAATGACAATGAGAGCTCTGAAAGCGATTCTCTTCTATGTGCAGAATGCGGTATGATACTGGTAGGGCTTTGGGCTCACTCTACCTGCACTGATATAATATGTATTCGATAAATATAATATCTTCTTACTATTATCAATATCATCACTACCATTGCCTTACGTGGGAACAATGGTGGTCAAATATTTTTTCTATTTTTAAAACTATTAGATCAACTCAAAACATAATTATACTGATCCCAATCAATAGTCCTTTAGTGCAGAATCATATTCCTTATAAGTCTGTGATTTTTAATTTGTTTTATTTAAGTAATTGCTTAGTTGACCGCCACTAGGCCCAACACTTTTATGATGACAATAATAATAATAATATCTTTATTAGAACCATAAAAACTTAGGACTAATCTTATAATCATAAGAAAGCAAGCCAAATGAAATAGAGAAAAAAACATCCGACTGGTGAATATCTGGTTGCCGATTCGAGCAGGAGCTATAGGAAGGGTTGCCAATCAATGGCGAATTCCCCAAACTGCGGGCAAAACGAAGCTGAAGTTCGAGGAAAATGCCATTATGAAGTATGAACACCAAGACTCCATACTAAACACGAATGAGTAATACCGAATTTCTGTTAGTCTTGACTGATTTCTTACAAATCATTACTCGAAACAGGAATTTATATTTATAACCGTTACTGCATTTAAATGTGGTATAAGAAATTTGTTACATGGTGACACCTGTTGTAAGGTTTTGTTAGTCAATATGGTTGATCAGTTCCCTCGACTCGGGGGATTCCCTATACATTATTTTAACTATGCAAGAAAACTTCATTTGGAATAATTTATTTCACTTTGGGTTGAGCTTGACATGAAACGAGACAGAAGGTCGCAATTTACGTAGTTTCTACTTTATTTTAATTATCATCCATCTGTTATCTCAAGTTATCTATAATAAACAAAGCCGCAGTTTTTAACAAAATGGAAGTTTTTGGATAAGAATATATAGAAAAAAAATATCGCGAGAAGATGTCGACGTTTCTTTTACTTGATTTTTTGAATGAAATTACTATATTGAATTTAAACCGATTTCTAAAATGTTGCACAAAATAGTTTGGCGCAAGAAAAGGGTATAGGTTTTCAAATTTTCCTTTATTTTAATAAATAAGGAATGAAGCTAAGGGCAGAGACCGGTTTATATTTTGATTTTCGATCTTCAACGGTTGTGAATGAAAAAACAAAAGTAAAAGGTTTGTCTTCGATACGAAATTGCTGTGTCCATTTTTCGTCGTCCACTTATTACTCCATATCAGCTTTCAATACGCTCAGAATATTGTTACAGGTTTTGAAAAAAAGGATTCTGTAGGATTTTATAAAAGATTAAAGATTGCAGAAATAATATCGAATCAATCAATTCATATTTATTGAATAACTGTTTTAACCTGAAATGACTTATTTTGTAGCTGAAAACACCTTTTCATGTGAGCATCAAGATTTCGTAGAAAAAAGTCACGTGATCATTTTGACGCTCAAAACTATCATCAAAACGCTCCAATGAAAAGGCTCCTTTGATGAATAATATAACGTAACAGTGAAAGTACCACTAGTGAGTCATATCTGATATACGTCAGAAATGGATTTTTAGTTGTTTTATTCCTGTGGGGAACATGTGGGGAATTATGGTTTTTCTTTCCCTAAACGTGGGGAATTTCGACAATGCGTTTGGGGATTTTAGTATATTACTGTTGGCAACCCTGGCAGTAGGTTTTATAAATGTGTATGACGCACAATAGCCTTCGAAATACATAGGGGAGGGATCGTAGAGTGCACACTCATGACAAAAAAATCAGGAGAACCAAAATTTCTCATTATCATGACATCCAAGAATAGATGTCTCTTACGGATTATTTAGTAATAATGGGGTTGGTCAGGTATGCACCGAAAGTTCATCCTTGAGGCATAAAAATGTTCTGAAGCATGGAAGGTACATTGACAATAGTTTATTATGTCATAATACGCCATCTATCTACATTGAATATGTATTTTCGTATAATTAAAATAATTTTAATAGTGAATTTATTAACATTTGCATGAACAAATCGATTCCTGGACTTTATAAACTACGTGCCAAAAGCTGGTAGATTCATAACAAAACAACTAAGATTTTCTTGCTCAGCCTTTTTTCTATCTCAAAAAATAGTATTTGATACCTAAACTTCAAACCAGACATTAACGAAGATATTCAAATTTCAGTTCTAGCATTCCAAATACCTCAGTATGATAAGCAGAATTGAATTTATACATTTCGAAATCAATGGCGAATGAAATGTTGAAGGAACATGATGTTTTTATATACCATAAGTAGGGAATGCAATCTCGCATCAAATTATCAATCTCGGTATTCGCGAGATTCAGGAATTCTAATCTTTCAAAATCTCGGTATTGTTCGAGATCTCCCATTGTAAAGAAATGATCATCGAAAATGTACGAAAAATCCTATCATTTATATTTCTTCAGGACCAAAATAGAGAAATAAAATCTCAAGCTAACCAGTAATTTATTCAAAAAGTAATATATTATTTTAAAACTTAAATAACTCCTCAAAAAGCATAAGGTATCTAGGGTTTCATCTGCCAGCCGACTCCGAATGTTGCATGCCAGATAACCAGCTAAGAAAAACGCCCGTTCTGCCTCGACACTTGTTGATACTACAGATAAAGGACATTGGTGAGCGAACTGTAGATTTTGTTCTTTCGACCCTCCTGACTCGTACAAATTGATTTCTTTCTTCAAAATCATATCGAGTGACGATGACAAAGGTACACACGTTTTTGCGAACGCTCTTTCAATGCCATTTCCAATTCCTCATCAAGACCAAGAGAAGCGTTCGCCATTTCAGGCTCTAAATTTTTTTTCACTGCAGCTAATGGAATTGAATCGTCATCATCACTTTCATTCATGGCTTCATCTTCAACTGAAGATGTAGAGGGTTTGTTTTGCATATTAACTGCAATATTGTCATCTTTGGTACTGTTCTTGTGTAATCTTCCGATTAACTTTATTGTTTCATTTTTGATTGAATATTTTGGAGGCAGTTTGAAAGGTTGATCACTAGCAGATTGACTAAAATATACGTCGTATTGGACAGGGTCTGTCAAATAATACAATGCTGCGGTCATAAATGTTCGGCGTTCATTAATCATTCAGCAAGTTTTTGAGCTACTGGTGTTCCGAATTCTTCTAACTTTTTCACCATAAATTGCAGAGTAGTTTCGGCAGTTAACCTATCTGAATTTCGACGACATAGTACTTCCACTGCCAGTTTTATAGGCTGAAATACGAGTTCTAAATCGGATAAAGCACGATATTCTTCGTCTGAGAAACTATGATTTGTATTCGATCCAAGATTGCAATCAATCAAGGCTTTGCTTACACATTGCTTCACCTTATTGGATGTGGAAATCATATCTGCAAGACTAGACCATCGTGTTTTGCAGTCCAGCACGAGTTGCACTTTTTTGCTGAATTCGTCCTTCATATATTTCTGAAGAATGTCATTCTTCGTTGGTGATTTTTTAAGAAGTTTGACTACTTGCCTTACTTTTTTGATAAGGTGATCAAATTTTGGCACAAAGTCAACTTCACCTACAGTGGGTAATCTGCAATCAAATCCTTCATTATCAAAAATATCATTAAATTCTTCATCGTCAGACTCCTCCACATCTGACTGAGCTACGACTGTGTTTTTTGTACTTTCTTTTTGCGTTTCGGTTCCATGTTTGGATTTGTAAATCACATCTATAACTCCCAATTGAATGCCGTGAGCGTAGCATAGCTGGTGAAGAGGATTCATGAGTCGCCCAACCTTCACCATTACACTGGCCCCATTTGTAGTAACACCCACTATATCTTCATCTAATGACAAGCCATATTCTGATAATTTCTTCTTCAAAATAGTTATGCAACTCTCTGCAGGCATGCTTCTTACTATGCGCACAAGACCCAAATTCCAGAATATATTTTTATTCTCTGAAAATGTATGAACATTCACATTCATGAAGCGCCTGTTTTGCATGTCCATTCATCGAAAAAATAAGGCTGAATCTATGGTTATTCTTTCTTAGATTCATAAGATCCTGCGAACTTTCATTTTCAAACTCACTGTTTCATGGAGTTAGGCGATGCAGGTAATTTGTAGTCACTAGTCGCAAATAATTCTCTCAAGTCTTTCGACGTGCAAGAAGATCTAAAAGTCATGCCATCTTTAGAAATCATCCTTGAAATTCTTTCCTCCAAAGAAACTTTTTGTAGGGACGAAAAGTAATCAGATATTTTCTGCCTCTTCGTACCCGTTGGAGGAGGTAGCCTTACTGACTCGGAAGCATTGATCAGCATTGAAGAATTTGATGGAACCAGAGTCATGTTTTCTGCCACTTTTTTATGAGAAGTCTCAATTTTGTGCTTGGACAGTAAATGTACATGTAAGCCTTTGGGAGATGGTGCCTTTGTTTTCAAAATTGTGTATTTGCACTGGGCAGTTTGTCCATCAAAAAGTATTTCCATACCTCTGGTCCACTTTGAAACTCTTTATAAACTACTTTTATTGTCATTTTAACACAAAACGAATAGACCGAGAGAACTTAAACACACAAGGAACTATTTTCAACTGTTATTGGAATAGTTTATAAATCTGCAGATTGCCATGCACTCTGACACGTCCAGACTCGCAAAACAATGACAAATTTACGACAACCGGAAAACGTCTCGCCTTACTCATCCCTATCGCGCTGTAGCCCTAGCGCCACGTTTTGCTGCTGCGAATGTGTACATTCATTACATAAGTCAACAACAACATGTGAAAGCGAACCAAAATTGACATAATACCAATCTTGCAAATCTTGCGAGATCGCGCATGATTTTGGGTGCGTGATTGATCTTGCAGAACAGGTGCGAGATCTCGGAATTACAAGATCTTGGTATACCGAGATTACATTACCTAACGAAAAACGTATACTAGATTTTGAAACCTATCTATTTCGACTTGACAATCTTCGATTTTTCTATTTGGAGATATATCAGAGAGAATATGCCACAATCCAATTACAACAATGAGAAGTATGAAAATCAGAGATGCATTTCTATCACTTTTGCTGGTACAAATTTCTATGAGGACCCACGAAGGGTTTCTTGAAAGAATTCATGAACGTTTTGGACATTCTGAGCATTTGTTATAATAATTTGATTCCATAGAAATTTTGTAACTTCGAAAAACACTGCATTTATCGTTTCGAAATAACTGTTTGTTACATTACACATTACGAACAATGGAAAAAAGCTTGTTATTTTTAGAGAATAGATTTTCTTGCTCTACTTGTATGTGAATTTCACAAAATGACTTCGAAGAAATTTTTAATTCTTTTCAAAAAAGTTACCACCCGTCTTCAATCGTACAACACATTCTCATCATTTCAACAATTCTTTGAACTATTAATATCAACATTCGGCAATGAATTTAGAACTTTTGACATTTACTAACACAGAACTGTAAGGTCAAAGTTTCAAAATCCCCTCAATCAAAATTGAATGGGGAATCATAATCAAGGATAAACAATATTTACCATAGAAATAGGTGAGTTGAGAGATATTTTCGGTGAAACAAGTGGTAGAATGGTAATAATATTCTAGTTCGCGTGAACAACCACGAAAAACGCCGAAGATAATTTTTTTAAGGTCATTAGATTCATTCCTTACATATTTCAACTGTAAACTTCCGGCAGAACACCTTATATGTTTACAAAAGAACGAAAATACATGTTTATTCTCTTGATTAATTACAAGAAGTAAATGTAATGTAAATTTTTCTACCAAGTAATGTTGAAATTAATAATGAAAATATATTTGTTTCTCTGTGTATTTTAGGATTAAAACTAGCAAATTCTATAAAAAAATTTCATAGTTTAATTGCTTACTGTTCAAACGCTGAAAAATTGTACTCGATCGTTTCTTCCCCAGATTCACTTTCATCAGCTTCATTTACACTAAGTGCTTTGGGTAAATATACAATTTCATACTTCGGTATCTGAAATTTATCATCATTTTGAAAATAATATGCTAATTCTGGTTCTGTCATGTGATCATGCAATGTATCTAAAACGAAGCACTGAATATCACCAATAACAAATGATGTAATAAAAAACAAGAAAAACGACATTTTGGAACCAATGAACTAAGAATGAGGCATTGCTATAATTGTGTTCATTTTATAACCAATAGTATGTATAGTATACAGTTAGGGTGTTATTATGAGGGTACCACTGGACATTTCGGATTACCATAAGTTTTGAATAATTTTAGCAAGATTATCAGTCCTGTCTGTGTGAATGAACTTTTGGAAGAAGAGCAGGTGAAAAGAAGCAGATAATTCTTCAACGATGCGTTTCATGACTATAATTATATCTTCGAAACAAAATTGAAATCAAGTTGGGGTATTTTGCTTTCAGTTGCTATCCCAACCCATCCGTCTTGATAGCTGCCCTCAAGACAAACTACTTTCAGCCTGAAAATCCGCATGAAATTTACATTCTTTATGAAAAGGAATTCAAGTAGACTCATATTCTATTCGAAATATCTTCACAAAAAAGTGGTCATTCTTGATGGATTCTTTCTTGGTGAGAAATTAAGTTCTAATTAATGCTTCTATAAAATATTTTTACAAATTTTTCTGGAATCTTCTGCAGAATATATATATATATATATATATATATATATATATATATATATATATATATATATATATATATATATATATATATATATATATATATATATATATAATTAATAAATTCCTAATCTCTTTACACCAATTGTAGGGTGAATCAACATGCTAACAGCTTTTCATTTTCCTTTTTTTAATTCATCGGCTAGTTCCTAACTCCTCAACAATTTACAAGGATCATACTTCAATTTTTGGGTGAATAGAAATAATTGAATACTTTTTATCACCAATATTGTTGTAAAATGTCTATTTTCAGAGTTTTTGCAACCGTAACGAAATAATGAAAGGCTAAGTTAAATTTGAATAGTTCGAAATCGGTCCAATTGGAATTTTTGTTTTGAAATTCTTTGTTAGCAAAAATATTCATGAATAACTTAGAGAAATTAATTCATAATCATCCACTCAGTAAATATTGTTTATACTGGTATCGCTATGTAGACGATATCATTATTTGCTTCACAGGAACAGATAGACAGTTAAAAATTTTCGAAAATCATATAAATTCATTACATCCAAAAATTGGATTCACAACCGAAATAGAAAGTAATAGTTCGATAAATTTCTTAGACGTAACAATTTCGAATGAAAATGGAAAACATGTTTTCGCAATTTACCATAAGCCGTCACATACAGATATTATAATACATAACTTGTCGTGTCATCCGTACCGACATAAAATGTCAGCATCCAATAGTTTTATTCATAGAATGATTAACATTCCGCTAGCACCAGAAAATTTCAACAAAGAATTAAATTTGATTAAACAAATAGCCAAAAATAATGGTTACAATCCCAAACTAATAAATAATATTTTAAATAAAAACAAAGTAGAATCGCATCGAATGAAGTTTACCCTGTCGATAAATTGAAACAAAAATTCAACACCTTAACCTACGTTGGCATTATAAGTGAGAAACTGAAATCATTCTGAGTAGCAATAATTTCAACATAGCTTTCCAAACTAATAATAATTTAGGCAAATATATAAAAAATAATAAAACCAAACCAGGTGAAAACAATAAATCAGGTGTTTATAGATTGAATTGCAATGACTGTGATAATTTCTACATTGGTAGAACACATAGAAATTTTAATATTAGAATATCGGAACATAAATGCAGTTTTTCAAATAAAAAATCAGATTCAAATTACGCGAATCATCTCTTAGAAAATAATCACTCTTTCGACCCACAGTTTGAAATTTTGCATACAGATAATAAATATTGGAAGGTAGATCTTTGGGAAACTTTAGAAATCAATAAATACAAACACTCAGGTAGACTCATCAATGAACAAGTCGATTTAAGCCCTTCACCTCTATTGAATCTCTTCGGGGAGCAATCTATTCCTTAATTTTATTGGATATACCTGTCATAAATAACCACCTGAGAAGAAGCAAGCTTTTAATTACTCAAAAACATTTATATTTATATTCTCATTTATATTTTCTGTACATTCATTCGTCTGAAGAAGCTACGGTGTAGTGAAACGCGTTACGAATCGCAATTATTAAGTAGAATTCATTAAAACACAGTACTTGTTTTTTATTATTGATAATGGAATTTTACCAAGTAAAAGCCTCCCAAATTCTAATTTTAAAATTCTGTTTATGCAGAAGGAAATTTTCCCATAATATCTCGAAGACGTATAGAGCCCACTCAGTTGAACTAAATCATTTATTAAATCATGGAAGGATTGAAACAACGTGAAGTTTTGCAGAATAATAATGTTGTAGTTGTACTTGTACAAACAACTGGAACAGAATCTTCTAGAAGTAAGTTTGGAACAAAAACATTTTAACTTCAATGATGAAATTCACAAATCAAATCAAATCAAATCATATTTGTTTGTTTGTTTTTCCTTTAACGTCCTCTATTTCTGCCTTTCGGCTAATGACACGCCGGGGAATTCTGTCACCTCACTAACCCGGGAATTTTGCCGAACCCTTCTCGTGTCGAGGGAAGGGATCTTTAATGTCCAACACATCTCTGTTAGACAGGACCGACAGCTTTACATCTCCTCCGAAAGATGGACACTCAAGCGATTCCCAGAATCCGAAAAATCGCACCGACTTTGTGGGGATTGAACCCAGGTAACTCTGCGTAGGAGATGAGCATCATATCCCATACGCCACCGAGCCGGCCAAATCATATGTATTTGCTCCTAAGACTACAATGAGTCACATGCAAGCACGTCAATAAACAAAACACAATGTAAAAATATTCGACATAAAATACAAATATTACAAATTTCTAAAAAGAGTTTTCATTAATTCAAGAAAAATATTATATTATAGCTGTCATATGTGTGCTTCAAAGAATTCTGCCACTGTATAGAATGCACCCGAAATCAAGAATTCCCTTACTCTATGCTTAAGTGTACTCTTAGATTTGAAATCATTTATGAGCGGATATATGTGATTGAAGCATTTGATCCCAATATAGTTAGGATCATTTTGACCCACTGAGAGTCTTGAAAATGGTAAACGCAGATAGCTTCTTATTCTGGTGGAGTAATCATGCACTGTATCATTTGTATTAAATAGATGCTTGTTTTTCCGAATATGCAAAATCAAATGATGCACATACAGAGAAGGGAGGGTTAGGATCCCTTCAGTTCTAAATAACTCCTGGCAATGACTCAAGCAAGGATGTCTGAACATAATTCGGATTATCTTCTTCTGTGCTATGAAAGCCTCCTGCATATGTGCTGAAGAACCCCAAAAAATTATTCCATATGCCAGTGAGAGCTCCCTGAGCTTTTATGAGGAAAGATGAATCAATTGATGCATTTCTCGGCAAAAATCTCATGTAATGGGTCTTTAAAACAGTCACAGTCAATCCATTTTAGAAGCACCAGTCATTGAAATTTTGTGATGTAACATTTCTCTGACGAATAACTTCCGGTATCGATGGCCCAGCAACAAGCATACTTGCATCATCAGCATAAAGAATCAGTCTACCCGACTCAATATTTATATTAAATATGTCATTCAAAAATATAATGGAGAAAAGAGGTCCAAGAATTGAGCCCTGGGGCACGCCTTGTCTTATCAGATGTTTTCTTGATCTCACTCCATCCACCACAACAATCAGTCTTCGATCCGATAAGTATGAATCAGCTCACTCTAAAGAAATACCTCTAACTCCAACACTATAAAACTTCAGTCTCTGCAGTTTATGATTCATACATTCAAAAGCTCTTTTCAAATCATAAAAAATACCGACTATTGGATTTCCTTCATTAAGTTGTCCATAAATATGTGACATGATCTCCAGCAGAGATCATGTCATGTTGAACCTCACGCAACAAATTCATGTTGAGATGTATGATATATTCCCATTCCATCCAAAAAGCTATAAAGACGACGAAAAATACAGATTCGAATACCTTTGCAAACTGCGTTTGAACACAAACAGATCTATAGTTTTCTACTTCCTCCCGAGATCCCTTGTTCTTATAAAGCGGAATGCATTTAGACTCCTTCAAAGCATCAGGAAAAATACCCACTCTAAAGGACTCATTTATGAGACAAGCTAATGGTCCTGATACCTCTGCTCCCACTGCCCTAACTGCTCTTCCGTCTATTTCATCTATACCTGGTGAGGATTTCTTTGATGTACTCTGAATGACCCCGAAAACCTCCTCCTCCGAACAAGGATTTATGAAAAACGTGTCCTCCTGTATGTTTAGATGGATATTTTCGAGATGTGCATTATATGGAGGCAAATCTGAGAAAAAATTGGCAAAGCTATCTGCCACACCCTGTGAACCAAAATCCTCATCCCTGTAGCATCCCTTATCTCAGGTATTCCCATCACCCCCTTAGGATTGCGATACTCATTTATGACCTTCCAGAACTCTTCGGCCAAATTATCACAGTTTATAAGTCTTTTATTATACCCATCCTTTTGCCTTCTCAAAATTACCTGACCAAAAAATATTTGAGTTGTTCATATCTGTTCTTATAAAATTCCCTACAATGTTTTGGCGAACGGTGCATTTCATTGAGAAAAGAATGAAACTGTTTCAAATCCTTAGGAATTTTCTTCCTTCGATTGTCTGAGATATTAACCTCAGGAAAACTTGTTTCATAATACTCCACAAATCTTCTATGAAAAATATTGAATTTTTCATTTACGTTTCCTCTTTCCAGACCATCCCAGTTAGCATTCAACATACATTCTCTAAATCTTTGACAACATCGTTCATCAATTACACGCTTTTTGACCTTATGCGTGTTTACTGTTCTTACAATTGGAGAATCAAAGCGCAACAGTTGATAACAGTGATCAGAAATGAAAGTGGAATCCACCCTCACCAGATAATTAATGACATTACAAAAAATATTAACAATACATGTTGCAGTTTTTGCAGTTACTCTTGTTGGCTCTGATGTCAACAGCAACAACTTGGTGATGAGTAATCCTCTGAGTCCTTTTTTAGCAGAAATTTCATGGATAACATTGAGAAAATGATATATAATCATCCGCTACATTTACTGGTTTAGATATGTGGATGACATAATCGTTATTTTATAGATACAAATAGGCAATTAAATTCCTTCAGTACCTTCATAAATTCAATTCAACCTGATATAAAGTCCACTTTGGAAAAGGAAAATGAGAATTCCATTAACTCTTTGATTTAACTATAACCAAAATGGACATGATTTTTCTTTCTTCCTAAATCATTCCATACAGATATTACCATTCACAATTCTTCCGCACAGCACATCAACATAAAATAGCTACTTATATTAGCACATTCTGTAAAAAAAGTACAGGGAATTGGTCAATAAAACACACAATATTCATTTTTCATCCAAATTTATTGTTGTTTATTGTTTGCTCTTCCTAAATAATACATTTACGCCAACGAATAATCCAATCATTTAAAAAATTTTCAAACGCTTTTTTTTTTTTTTTAGTCAGAAATTCATTCGCAATGATGGCCTTGTGAGATGGAGTATTATAGTGATGAAACATTCATGAGTTTTCTTTCCATTTTCGACGATGTTGCTTTCTACAACACCCCATAACGCTCAGGTGATATTCCTCATTCACCCTCTGACATTCTGGCAAGAAGTCCGAGTGCGATAATCAAAGAAAATAATCAACATTAAATTGAATTTTGATCGACTTTAACAGATTTGTTCCGTTTCGGCTCATCACCAGTTACAATGCGTTTTATGAATGTGGAATTGGATTTGACTTATTCTAGCATTTCTATGCGCTTCAATTTTCGAAGAAAATTCAGGTCCTTGGAACTAGTCGAGTGGTAACGCGTTTCATGCCCAAACAATCTTTTAAAAGAAGTCCCACAACTTTGATTGTTTAGCCAAATAAGCGCCTTCAGCCTGCAAGATGAAGATTACTTTTTGTTGCTATCTCCAAAATTCAGCTGAACAAACCAACCACATGGATTTGAATCTCTTTCGTTTCTTTTTGGGTACTTGATTAAAGTGAGCTGTCTTCCCTCTAACGGTTTGTGACTCTCGATTAAAGTATGTGCCACACACTGCCACATCGACACTTGAAATTGTTTTGAAATCAACCAGGCAACAAAAAAAGACTTAATTAGTGTATCGAGCACCAAAATGGGAATATTGAGAAATGGCGAAATGTTCTTTTTCCAGATGAGACCAGAATTGGTGTTCGATCAGATGACCGCCGGATTCTGGTTTTAAGGGGTCGTGGAAGACAAGCTAGACTCTGAGCAGCATGACAAATTCCGAAATACAAGGGGCAGGGTGATGTTTTGGGGTGTCATTATACTGGCAGGCAAAACAGATTTGATTTCGTTTTCTGCTAGAAATTAGGTGGACCTAGTTCTGGAGCCCATAGTGAGACTCTGGCGAGGTGCCCATGGTGGGAATTTCATTTTTATGCAAGATAATGCTCCTCCGCATACCAGCAACCACACGCGACATTATCTTGAAACAGAGGGAATCGCTATTTTTGACTGGTCAGCTTGCTCTCCAGACCTAAATCCTAGTGAAAATTTATGAGATGAAATTAGATCGCGCCAGGACAATCCAAGAAACCCACATCAGTTTATCCAAGCCACCACAGAAGAGTGGCAGAATATCACCCCAGAGGAGGTCGAAAACCTAATCTAAAGCATGCCTAGACGGATTCAGGCTTGTATCAGGGCAAGAGGAGATAATACAAGCTACTAAGGACGAGAAAAAACACCTACTCCGTGAGAAAACAATTTTCATTTTTTTTTACTACATGCGGAAAGTCTTCTATTTGTTTCTTTCTTAAAATAAACCTGAATTTATTTCTTTTCTCAATTGAGATATGTCAAAAGGATAAATTCTAACAATTCTTCGAAATTTCCAAAATCCCTGAGGTAATATTCAAAATATCGGGTGATTCCATATAAATTTGGTTGCTTGTATGTATTGTTCCCTGAATAAAAGTCTTATGTGCTTTTTAAGCTCATCATGAAAAAGTATGCCATAACAGGAGGGAATGAAAAGAGATGTAGATCACCTTTGATTTGTTTATAAATCAGAATCGTGAATGTAAAATCGGTATTTTCAAAACAATGGCCTTCCAAGTGTATTAGTATATTATATCTGGACTGAAGTTCTTTTCCATGTTTTCCATATCAGAACTTCATATTTGGGTTTGTCTGGAAATTATATCCAAAATGGTTAGAATATCTTCTTTATCGATTTTAAAGTTCTCAATTGTGAATATAAAATCCTGAATTTTTCCTTATTTATTTACAATTGATTTCAAAAGTATATACTATATATACTATATATATATATATATATATATATATATATATATATATATATATATATATATATATATATATATGTTTCAACGAAAATTTGACCCCCTCTAACTCCGAAATGAGTAACATTAGCGAAAAACACCAAGACACGTCGATTTTTGTTTCGAGGGGAGCATTTTCGAAATAATTCGAAACTTCTCAGATCAACCCCTACCCCAGCAACCCTAACTTTGAAATTCATCATAGGAATAAGGGTCGAGTGGCACCTTACTGAAAAGGTCTGTCAATTCTCCACCTTGATTTGTCATTTTAGAATTTTAAATTAACATACAGGGTGTCCCAACCAAGGGTGAAGTTGAATTCCTGGAAATCCCAAATACTAAATGAAATAGATTTATTTTGGCATAATGCAAGCGCAGGTTTATGCTCGGTCTAGAAAAACGACCTACACTTGTGAATTTGGAGTTGGTGCAATCAACCCCTATTTCCAGCATCCCCAACTCAAAAATCATTCGATCGATAATAGGTCAAGTGGCACCTCGTTGGAAAGGTACTGCAATTTTCTCTTCGAATTTGGTATTTTCGAAATTCAGAATCATCATACAGGGTGTCCCGAAGCAGGAACATTGAAAATCCAAATAACTTTTGAAACTGGTTCATTTCGGTATACGAGAACATGTTTGATCCGAGAATAGGACTTTCTTGTGTGGTTATAGAATTTTTGCAATCAACCCCTTCCATTCAGCATCCCCAACTTGAAAATCATACAAATAATTCAAGTGGCATATCTTCAGAAAGGTTTTTGAATTCCAGAATGATTAAAGCATTTCATTCAGTTCGGCTCTCCATACAGGATGTCGCTTTCGAAAAATTCAATATCGTCATTTGAAATTATCAACTAAAATTAATTCGAAACTGTTAAAAGTATTGGGGTACGATGTGTTGAGCATCAATTACGAAGAAATAAAGCTGATTTCTGCATTGAAAATGTTCACATTTTTTCATTTCCATCTGGCGTGCAGTCATCTGTTATTTCTCATTTTTGCAATGAAATATTATTATTATTCAGATCAGTTCCTCATTATTGTTGTTGTTCGTCAGTTGAAATTAATCTGAAAATGGTTTATTCCACTGAGGAAAGGGTCGAAATTGTATCGACGTATTTTCGAAATAACAGTTGTGCCAAAGAAACGGCAAGGATATTCGATAGGAACCATCCTGAAAGAGAAAGGGAGTCAGTCACCAGTACGTTAAATATTTGGTTGACAAATTCCTAGCTACGGGTTCGGTGGCATACAAAAACATGAAGTGGCATGTCCTGTCAGAAATGAGGCAACGGAAGTGGCAGTAGTGGGTCATCTACAAATGGAGAATACTACTTCGATCAGAAAACTATCTCGTCTGACTGGTGTATCAGCTACAACTGTCCATAGAATCGTGAAACATCACAAATTTCACCCCTACAAGGTAAAATTAGTGCATGAAATAAACGAAGATGATCCAGATCGTCGTTTACAGTTTTGTGAAAATCTAGGTGAAAACCTAAACGCTAATCCAAATTTTCTGAATAACATCTGTTTTTCTGATGAAAGCACCTTTATGCTCAGTGGTGAAGTGAATAGACATAATTGTCGATATTGGGACACACAGAATCCTCATTGGTTTAGAGAAGCCGACACGCAAAGGCCTCAGAAGTTGAACGTTTGGGCAGGAATTTTGGCAATCATCTAGTTGGGCCTTTCTTTATTGAGGTAATCTGAATGGAAATGGCTACCTACAGTTGTTGGGAACACATACATCCTAGATTGACAGAAATTTTACAGAACGATCCAACTCTTTCTGAGGACGAAATGCGTTTTCAACAAGACGGTGCTCCTCCGCATTATGATGCTGGCAATATTTGACGAAAATTTCCCAGGAAGGTGGATTGGTAGAAGAGGACCTGTTGAGTGGCCAGCCAGGTCCCAGATTTAAATCCCTTTTTTTTGTGGGGCCATCTAAAATCTAAAGTTTATGCCACAAGACCAGAAAACCTGGAGGAGCTGCGGATGAGGATTATCACAGAATGCCGACTTTTGACTCCTGAAGTTTTCGCTAATGTGAGAAGAGAGTTCGAAAATCGTCTGTATAACTGTATGGAGGTGGGCGGAGGTCATTTTGAACAATTGTTGTAATAATCAAGTTAGTTTTTGTTTTCAATTGAATACAAGTTCAATAAATCTCGTTTTCCTGTTTAGATGAGCATCCAATCAGTTTCTCCATCATCCCTCATCCTGATCCTCACGCCAGAAAACCTCGATTGCCAAACTGAAACCAATGCCTCAGTGATTCAGAAAATAGAAAAATCTTTCTGGAACTTTGCCACTCAACCTGTAATCACTTGTATGATTTTTGAGTTGGGGATGCTGAATGGAAGAGATTGATTGCAAAATTCCATATTCACGCAAGAGAGTCTTATTCTCGAATCAAACATAAACATGTTCTCGTATTATACCGAAATGAACCAGTTTCAAAAGTTATTTGGGTTTTCAGTGTTCCTGCTCCGGGACACCCTGTATGCTGATTCTGAATTTCGAAAATACCAAATTCGAAGAGAAAATTGAAATACCTTTCCAACGAGGTGCCACTTGACCTATTTTCGATCGAATGATTTTTGAGTTGGGGATGCTGGAAATAGGGGTTGATTGCACCAACTCCAAATTCACAAGTGTAGGTCGTTTTTCTAGACCGAGCATAAACCTGCGCTTGCATTATGCCAAAATAAATCGATTTCATTTAGTATTTGGGATTTGCAGGAATTCAACTTACCCTCGGTTGGGACACCCTGTATGTTAATTTAAAATTCTAAAATGACAAATCAGAATGGAGAATTGACAGACCTTTACAGTAAGGTGCCACTCGACCCTTATTCCTATGATGAATTTCGAAATTAGGGTTGCTGGGGTTAGGGGTTGATCTGACAAGTTTCGAAATTTCGAAAATGCTCCCCTCGAAACAAAAATCGACGTGTCTTGGTGTTTTCGCTAATGTTACTCATTTCGGAGTTATAGGGGGTCCTGGGATTCAATTGTTTTTTCTTAATTAGAACTAGATCTAGATTGATGATAGTATCTGTTACTACAGATTAACCGTACTGTGATGAGTCATGCAAATGAGTTCGAGACTCACGACCTCGCCTATCTTAAGGTACAATTTCTAAAAATATCAGTGGATTACATCACTAAAATGTTATCTGTGCAAACGATCAGCATTGGTTTCCTGAAACAATCGTGTCATCAAGTACATTAAAAAATGACCTGACAGTCGAAACCGTTCGTGTTCGTAAAAATAAAATTAATGAAAGTATAAAATATATTTTACTTCATCTTCGTTGAAAATGAATTTCCATAAAATAAATAAATCATCAATACTTGACGTTATCATACGTTATTCAGTTTTGTGGAATTGTTCTCTACGTAGTTTTGCTTCCGATTTCATAATTTTTGGTAATGTACTGTGCGCCAATCAATAGGTTTAGGTTTGATTTGCAATTTTTGTTCCCTGGGTAATGTATTTCAGTAAAAAACAAAATATCAAATTATGTGCGGTAACTCCAACATGATTAAACATCTACAGTTGTTAAACAGAAGAGTTTATTTGTTGCCAAAGATTTGATAATCTCGCGTTTACTAATACTGTTCAGATGCTGAAGTCATCCTTCTTGTGACCTAGTGTTTCTCTACGGAGTTCGTGAATAATACCATTCTTAGAACCTGCCTCGGGAATAAATTAATAACAACACATTTTCACATATATCCGTGATGATAAGACTTTGATGTTCCAGAAATTAGATCACATATATGGAAAGCTATCAATAGTTTACAGATCAGAAATAAAAAGATCTATGAAATTCCTTCTCCTCTCAGAAATGCGGATGAGATTAATTCTTACTTCGTCGGTGTACAGTCCCCCCAATAATTGTGAAATTACGGCAATATTCTATAGATCCCATAGACATAGAGAGGTCATTGAGTTCCATTTTAAACTTGCGTCCCTAGAAGAAGTTTCAAACTATTATTTGGAATAAAATCCAACGCAGTTGGTGCAGATGGAATTTTTGCTAAAATGTTGCAGATGTGCTGCCCAGTGAACTTGCCTTTCTTAACGCACAAAATAAATTGTTGTCTTGAAAGCAGTTATTTTCCAGAAAAATGGAACCTTCATTTGGACCAGTCACTAGCAAAAAAAATCCGAAGTCGTATAGTGATTTACGCCCTGTTAGTATTCTACCGGCCATGTCTAAGTTACTCGAGAAGGTCATTGTCGCTCAGTTATAAGACTATATATTAACAAACAAAATAATTTCGAACATGCAATCAGGATTCAGAAAAGGCCATAGCACAACAACAACATTGATTTACGTTGGATCACATAGTTCGATCCCTGGATGCTGGACTCTCGACAGAGTTAGTGTTGCTGGATTATTCGAAGGCATTCGATACAATCGATCATAGTTTGTTATGTGCGAAGCTATATTATTATGGTTTTGATGATCTAGCGGTTGGATTTCTTCGGTCCTACTTAAGCCAGCGTCAACAGTTAGTGTCAGTAGACGAAAAGTTATCTGCTACCAGTGTTGTGACGTCTGGGGTTCCTCAGGGGTCCGTACTTTGGCCAGAGTTATTTCTGATATACACTGCAGATATATATGATCAATTGCAGCAATTGCAGGGTTGAATCTTTCGCGGATGATATCCAGTTGTATTTTTCTTTTGAGCCGTCTTAGGCTGCCGATGCTGGAGTGTTGGTAAGTCGGGACCTGGATGGTATCGTGCACTATTCTTCCAATCACAACTTGAAGCTGAATCCCAATGAATGTAACTTGATAACTTTTAGTTCGAAGTCGAAGGAGAGTATTACTAATGAAAATCTGAAAATAACAGTGTGTGGCATTGAACTGGAAGTCATGGGGTCTGCGAAAAGCCTTGGTATAGTCTTAGAAAATGATCTTCGCTTTAGGGCTTATGTTTCTCAGTTGGTACAAAGAAGTTATATGGCTTTGAAAACACTTTGTATGAACATTAATATTTTGAATTTTAAAATGCGTAAAAAACTTGTAGAGGCGTTGGTGCTTCCTATATTACATTGTCTTCCTTTGATTTTTCCATGTTTGGATCAGATATCTCGAAATCGATTTCAGCGTGTTCAGAATTCATGCTGCCGTTTCATTTACCGCATACGGAAGTTTGATAGAGTTTCCAGAAGAATTCAGGAACAGGGCTGGTTAAAAGAGAAGAATATTTTTAATCTTCAGTTTTGTGTTCTTGCTCATCGCGTCGTTTTGTGGGGTCGCCAACTTATTTGCAGTAGAAATTTAATTTTGAGAAAAACGGTTCATAATGTAAACACAAGGCAGATTAATCAGCTTTGTCTATCTAGGTTTCGTTCGGCCATGTTCACGAGGTCCTTCACATATAATGCAGTTACATTTTATAATTCTCTACACAATTGTTTAAAGGGACTCTCGTTGAATTCTTTCCGTGTTCAGTACAAACTGTCATTACTTGAATTGCAGCGAGGTGAGCTGGGGTGAAGACATCCCTTATGGGTTTTTCGTTTTTTTCAGCATTTCAGTTAATTCACTTTTGTTCGTTCTTTGATTGTACGGTTCACCATTGATGCTTGACATCATAGATTTGTTTTTTTTCAGTTAAGTAATTATTTCTGGAAATTCAGCTTTCGGCTGTGCATGATCATATATTTTTAATTTTTTTTCAGCATTTATATTTTTGTATTTTTTATAAGCATAGTAATATTTCGATATTTCGTTCAATTTTTTCTGTCTCGTTTATGTGTCAGATTTGAAATTCGGAGTTGAATATGAGTAGCTCTGCTAGACTTCGCCCTGATTTATATATATTTGTAAGCATTTTATTGCTTCAATAAAAGCCTTTATTATTATTAGTGACACAAAACAAATTTTTCTAATCGCTTCATAATCTTCACATATTCCAAGATTTTCAAAAATCTGAAATTTTATCATTTATCGATATAATATATATTTCATCGTAAACACAATATGTTTTATCTTCAACAAAGACTTCACAACAATTCACAGAATAAATTTCCCCTTCGTGATGCTCAACTACAAAATCGAAACAGTTGCAACATAAATGAAAAACATCGGTACAACAGTCACAAGGTGCATTACCTATTTAAGATTTTCATTATACGAACTTCCCATATACTAAAGATTGAAGTCGTGAAACGACAACATTTTTTTGGACCACTTATAACAAATAATTGATTTCAAAAACTGTCCATGCTCTAAAGACATAGTTGCAATAAAAAATATAAGGAATGAATTCTCAGTGTTATTTGTATTTTATCCGAAACTCTAATGAATTAGACAAAATTATGTTTCAGATTATAACTAATGGCAACGCTGGGAATAGATTTACGATCTTCAGAACTTGAAAGACAGGTTCATCTTCGTCAATCTTTCCATCACTTTAACAATTTCATCTGCGCCAAATTGCCCCTTCTTCTTTTTCCAAGAACTGGAGGTAGATGCATCGTGGGTAATGGTAGAGTTGAAAGCTACAGATTGCAGTACTGTACTTCTTATGGTAGTTCCCATGTTCACACGTGGTAGTTGCAAAATAGCTTTATAAATTTTAATTTTCATAACTAATATTTATGATACAATAAATCGAATAATTTCCTCGTCGTTAAAAGAAAAGTCATCTAAATGAAGTGCTAATAGTGCTTTCAACATGAAAATTTTGCTCAATTCTTGTGAGAACGTAGACACCGTTATTGCAAGAGAGTGTGGACCACGTATACGAACATCCTGTAAATCTTCAAATTATTTAACCACTCGAGCTGATAAGAAAATTGATAATCATGCCCTCTTCTCTATTCACAACTATATATATTACTGCGTTTATCTACTATGCGATCATACCGCTAGGTTATTTGACAAAGTAAGGTGAGATCTAACCTTAAAATTTTGCGCGTAATCAAATTTCAAATTTGAACTTCTAGGTGGTGGTTTTTCGAAGAAATCGAATCCCCCATGTCTTGTAAATCATGCAAATGTGCCGTAGGAAAATCCAATGTGATTTTGGTGACAGGAGGAGGCGGATATGTGGGATCTCACACTGTTGTTGAATTATTAAATGCGAATTATTCTGTAATAGCTATTGATAATCTTTCAAATTGTTTTTCGTCTGACAAACATGAAAAACCGGAGTCTCTAAAAAGAGTGGAGAAAATTACTAGCAAAAACATAATATTTTATAATGTGGACATAAGGAATAGCAGTGATTTGGATAAAGTATTTAAAAAGGTGAAATAATGACAAACCAAAATATTCTTAATTCAGTTTGATTTAATTTATTTATTATTGATTTCAGCATAAAATTTCTACAGTCATACATTTTGCTGCATTAAAGTCAGTTGGTGAATCTACCCAAAAACCCCTAGCTTACTATGAAAATAATGTGGCAGGTTCAATAATTTATTCCAGGTAGGTAAATAATGTTTTTCTCACTGAATATATTCAATGTTTTTTATATTATAGGTTATGCATGCAAATGGAGTTAAAAGTTTAGTGTATTCATCCTCTGCAACAGTTTATGGAATACCCCAATTTTTGCCATTAACAGAGAGCCACCCTACTGGCCAAGGGTGTACTAACCCGTATGGAAAAACCAAATACTTTGTTGAAGAAATTGGAAAAGATCTCTGCACTGCATATCCTGTGAGTGAACTATTTGAGTTTTCTAGAATGAATGAAGTATCATATATTAGTGACAAACATTTTGACACGATAATTTAGCAAACAGAAATATTTTAAACATTTTCTCCTTCTGAGTAAAATTGTTTCTTCTTAAATCTGAAATTTGATTTGATATAATGAAGATGTGAAGTCCTTTCTTCTGTATTTATATTTCATAATTGGTTCAAAAAATTTTCGATCATCACAATCTCTCCAAATAATTCTTTCATGTCTTGATGACAAATTGTTCTTCACAAGCAATTCGGATTAAAATTGAGTAGCATTAATTTGCCAAATACATCCTGTATCTCAAAACTATGCAGTCATTCTTTGAGTGCTGTTAGGAGAGGCATTACTCAATAGTACCTATTCTTTAGAAAACCATTCAGAAAAGATTGAAATCTTTTTTATAATAAACTTGGGATTTATTGAATATAGAATTCAAACTCTGGTCAAAACATTTTAGAGTACTACTACTCTAATTGTTGGAGTGAAGGGCTGAGTATCAGCCCTGCCACTGCGATCTAGTGTCATACTCTTCTTTAGAATTCATCCGCAAGTTCCTTCTATGTTTGAATAACTAGATGAATAATCTTTTTCAACAGTCTGCCATCGGAATAATTCAAACAGCAGAAAATATATTTCAATCATGTTCATGTAACATCATGAAACAATTTTTTCAGAAACAGTCAGAGCAAAACCTTATCAATAATAAAAACAAGTAATGTGTTTTTTGGAATTTTACTTAATAATTATGATTCGTAACGCGTTTCACTACACCGTAGCTTCTTCAGACGAATGAATGTACAGAAAATAAGAATGAGAATATAAATATAAATGTTCTTAAGTAATTGAAAGCTATTGGGTTGATTCTTCTCAAGTAGTTATTTATGACAGGTATATCCAATAAAATTAAGGAATAGATTGCTCCCCGAAGAGATTCAATAGAGGTGAAGGGCTTAAATCGACTTGTTCATTGATGAACAACCTGAGTGTTTGTATTTGTTGATTTCTAAAATTTCCTAAAGATCTACCTTCCAATATTTATTATCTGTTAACAGAATAAATATTGTAAGGTAGACCTTTGGGAAAGATTTAAGCCCTTCACCTCTATTGAATCTCTTCTGGGAGGAATCTTTTCCTTAATTTTATTGGATATACCTGTTATAAATAACTACTTAAGAAGAATCAATCCAATAAGCTTTCAATTACTTAAGAACATTTATATTTATATTCTCATTCTTATTTTCTGTACATTCATTCGTTTGAAGAAGATACGGTGTAGTGAAACGCGTTACGGATCATAATTATTATAAAATTCATAAAACACATTATTTGTTTTATTATTGATAATGGAATTTTATCAAGTGAAAGCCTTCCCAAATTCAAATGCAAAACCTTATCGATAGCAGTTCATTTCAATTCAAGAACAACCAACATTTCACTATGAAGATGGACAAAATGAAATAATACCAGCTCACTTGCATTATTTAATTTTCTAGTAGATGGTAAATAAAAATCTGTATATAAAATTCATCCGAAATAGCAAACTCTTATGAATCAGTAAAAACTGCTATAGTAAAATTGGAGGAAAGTACTTTTGGAAAAAATAAATTGGAAATGATGATGATACACATCGAAAAGAAACAATTTTTCACAAAGCTACAGTTTGTGCTTAACATTTTGAAAAAGCAGGTTCATAATTACGGACTACTTTCAACTATTTTAAATACTACAATTAGTGGTTAACTTATCACATGCTAGTGTAGAAAAATGTATTCTACTTCATTTTAAATTGAAGTATGCATTTATTATTGAAATTACATAAAAAAGTACAATAATATAATTTGATTTGTGACTTGAACGCCTCACAACTCTGATGATATCACAAGCAAGTAAACATAGCTTACTCAGCTAATTGTCGTTCACTTTTTAGTGTTCTTGGTGTTGTATTAGATCTTTGCAATATTCAGGCTCCAGTTTTATGATAATTTTTCGTGAAATTTTATATCTAGCACATTCTTGCGAGAACACACTTCCCAAATTGTCGCTTTCTTGATATCAGTGAAAACTGTGACACCGTCGCCTTGCAAAAAGGCCAGAAAAGGACGATTGAAAGAACGCAAGAACGATCATCAAGCCCAGAGCAATCAGGTGGGCGATTCGCTCATTTAAGCCATTCAAAGCTCCTGGAGAGTGGGTAAATTGAACTCACAACTGAAGTCGTTTAGACCGATTAGTCTTACGTCTTTTGTTTTGAAAACCCTGGAGCAGGTGTTAGATGGATACATCAGGACCGAGGTGTTATCGCTGAGGCCTCTGAGTGAACATCAATACGCCTATCGAAAAGGTAAATCAACCGATCTGGCACTTAACAACTTAGTCGGGAGGATCACACAGTCTCTGGACCACAAGGAGACTGCAACTGCAGCCTTCATGGATATTGAAGATGCGTTTAATGCCGCCCCACTGATTCACTGTGTGGGGCTGTGAGAGCCAGAGGAGTACCAAATATTATTACGGAATGGATTAGTAACATGCTAAATGCCAGAGTGATCAACACTTCACTGAAAGGAGAAGAAGTCACTTTTGTGGCTGGCAGGGGCTGCCCACAGGGAGGAGTACTATCCCCTCTGCTGTGGTCTCTGCTAGTTGATGACCTTCTGGCAATAATTGGTGCACTGAATGTTTTTGTACAAGCATACGCTGATGATATAGTCATTCTGGCTGTCGGTGATGATAGCGATGTTTCCGACAGACTACAGGAGGCTATGTCTGCAGTTCAGGGGTGGTGTGAAGGAGAGAAACTTAGCATAAACCCCTACAAAACCCTTATGGTACCGTTTACCAGGAAGAGGAGGATATTTGTATCCCCCCGACCCTGAGCGGGGTGTTTATTCCGGTTGTAGAAGAAGCGAAATATCTGGGGATGTCCCTGGATAGTAAACTCACGTGGAATTCGCACCTGGAAAACACAATACACAAGGCTAGACATTCCCTTTGGGCATGTCAAAGGACCTGTGGAAAAAAGTGGGGTCTTGCCGCAAAGCAACTCCAGTGGCTATATGTGATGGTGGTTAGACCACGTATTACGTACGGCTGCATTGCTTGGTGGGAGTGCAGTCTTAAGAAGCAATGCCAACTCAAGCTCTCTAAATTACAGAGAACAGCCTGCATGATGATTACAGGAGCCTTTCGCTCTACACCCACTGCGGCCGTGGAACTGATATTGGGCCTTGCCCCTCTTCATCTTGTGATAAGAGGAGTGGCTAGAATGGCTTTCTACAGATTCCATCATCTTTCCCGTAATGAAGCGGGTAACTTCGGCTTTGTGCCTGGCGCCCTACAGTCTGAAATTGAGGACAATGAAGTGCTGAGTATGAGGTCGGACATAGCAACACCTAAAACCAACATGGAGAGGCCATTCCAGATCATCATTCCCGATAGACAGGAATGGATCAGCTCCAAGGACCGTCTACTTGAGGGTCCCTGTTGGTACACGGATGGCTCAAAGACTGCGAAAGGTGTTGGAGCTGGTGTCTACGGTCGAGGTGCCGCCAAGGAACAGTCGATCTGTCTTGGTGGGCATGCGACTGTCTTTCAAGCAGAAATATTTGCCATTGACCACTATGCTAACCTCTTGCTTGCGGTGGGATTAACAAATAGGTCAATTAAAATCCTCACCGACAGCCAAGCTGCACTGAAAGCATTGGCATCCGATACCTATACTTCACTTATGGTGCAGGAATGTCGCTCTACCCTTGCCAAACTAGGAGAGCGGAGCATATGGGTTCCTGGCCACTTGGGCATTGAGGGGAATGAGAAGGCGGACTCATTGGCCGCTCGAGGAATTAACCTGGAGTTCATAGGACCGGAGCCTAAGCTCGGAATTCCCCTGGAAACTGCAAGGATGAAAACAACCGATGGCTGGATTTGAGGGTACGTGAGCATTGGATGAGCCTCCCAGGACTCAGGCACGCTCGACGTGCCATCAGTGGACCTTCCACTACAAAAGCCAAGGCCTGGCTTAAACTCTCTAGGTTGGAACTGAGAGTTTTAACTGCCATATTAAGAGGTCAATGTCGCCTCAGGAAACACCTAAATAAATTAGGATTGGTTGAGGATCCTTCATGTAGGCTATGTGAAGAAGATACATAATCAATGGAACAGCATAATTATTCTATAATTTGGTTGAGAAGGTCATTACTTTGTGGAAGTTGCCATACAGTTTCAATTCAATAAAACAGTACTGTTCAAATTTTTCTTCTATTCACAAACCTAGGACGCATTTAACCACACTATGGCTTCATCAGATAACTAAGTAAAGTAAAACAGACTGACTAGAATCATTGTTCACAATACATTCAGTTGATTAATTTGACTGCTTTGAATACTCCAAAGATACGACGATTTTCCGTCCCAAAAGTATCCAACCTACCCTCATATTTACTCCCCTGTGTTATTCTGACGTCTAGCTCGTGGGATCCTTCAGAATGGCCCCCATTTGATTTAACAACACGTTCGCAACACCTTTTACTGTTTTGAAATCAGTCCTGATACTGGCACTTCCGTATAGACTTCAAAATGTTCATCACATTTGTTTCAATGTCGCTGGAAGCTAAGTCGGATGAATGTTTAGGGCGCTATCGTGATGAAGCAGCCAATCACCGTTTGTCCAAGATGTAGCCGTTTGTTCCTTATTGCTTCACACAATCTTTTTAGAACTTCTAGGTAACCTAACCTAACCTAACCTGACCTTCAGCATGTACTCATGATGTACAGCATGTCCCATTCTGGGGGTGCCACCAGGAGCATCTCTGTTATTATTTAGGATAGAGAGATGGGGTTTTCACGACCCTTGGCTACTTTTTCGAGACAAATTCATAGAGCTAATCAGAATTATTCTAACTTCAGTGGTTTTTGAGTTATTCGCGAATCTTGAAAATTTCCGGATTTCTTTTTTCCCGATATTTCGGTTCTTATAGAAGATAATTGAAATCTGTTTTACGTTTCTGAAACGGTTTTCTGAGTAGATTCCAGTGACGTACTCGAAGTTTTTTTTCATTAATTATGACAGATATGACATAAAGTTGCATTTTTTAAATACGAACATAGTTTTTTTGGCATATTCCGATTGCCGTTTTTTTCCTTTTCAAAATATATAACATGATGACAAAATTTCCACCCAATTTGAAGAAAATAACGGAATAATGATTTACCCCTAATGGCTGGGCGAAGGAACACACGTGAGCGGACGAACCATAGAACATTTGTAGTTATTCGATGAAAACGATCAAAACAATGCAAAATCTTCTTGACCGAAATAATGGAGCTAGGCTGCTCCTAAGATTCCATCGTTATTTATGACATCCGCAATTTCCGCTTTTTATTTTATTTTTGAGATTGTCGTTTAGTTTCTAGAGTTCTCTGAGAAATACCTACATGAGAATAATAATAGGCACCTAATAATTTACTCAAATTTACTTCTCATTATGATTTACATATATTGCTCGAACTGAATGCTCTCTGTGAACACAGAAGTCTTCATCTATGCACGTTCATTAGAAACCATAGAACGACCAATAATTATTATTATTCATTATCTGTGGATATATTGGCTTCGTGTCTATTTGAATTCGTAAAATTAGTGTTCGTTGTTTAATTTGGATTGTTTAGTTAATTTCTGAAATTCACACTATGGAACAAAATAGAAGATACGAAAATTTCGAAAAAGTTGATAAGCTGAAGGTCTACTTTCAGTGTCACTGTAACGCAGTCCGTGCATCAGAAGAATATTTGAATAGGTAAGTTCGACAATGGAAATGGAAGTAGTAATTCTAATCAATATTAAATACCTGACTGACACTCTCCAATAGATTTCCTCAAAGAATTCAACCAAACAGGAAGTTCTTCGCCAAAATGGAAGCAAATCTTTCCAATTATGGTTCGTTCGAGAAACCAAGAAGTAAAAACTACAATAAACGGAATAGAGGTGATAATGAACTTGACGTGTTAGCAGCTGTTGAGGCTAACCATTCTACATCGTGTCGGCAAATTGAGAGCGAAGTGGGTGTGTCAAAAGCAGAGCCCAAAGAATTTTGAGAAAGTATAAATATCATCCCTATAAACATAAAATAATTCATCATCTCAATGCCGGGGATGCAGAGGGAGAACGGCGTTCTGCAATTGGTATTTAGGGAGAATCAGAGGTGAAGCTCGTTTTGGGCGACATATCATTTGGTCTGATGAGTCAAGAATCAGCAGTGCCGGAATCTTTAATCGCCATACGAATAGATTCTGGGCAAACGAAAACCAACACGAAGCAGTAGCTCGACGGCAGCAGGGAGGTTCGGTTTCAATGTGTCGTGTTTCGTAATGGGCAACAAATTAGCCTGCTATATTTTTGATGGCAACTTGAAGGCACAGAGATATCTCAAAATTTTAAATATTTGTCTGCCACAACTGCAAGATGACATTCCTCTTGCTCAATTCAACACATATTACTTCCAACAAGACGGTGCTCCTTGCCATAATTCGGCCGTGGTGAGGAACTACTTGGATTTAAATTTTGAAAATAAATGGATCGGTACCAATGGCCCAATTCAATGGCCACCTAGGTCTCCTGACCTATCCGTTTCAGATTTTTTTCTTTGGGGTTATTTAAAAAATAAGATATATAGGAGGCAATACGCCAATTACGATCAATTGAAGAATGCAACAAATGAAGCATTCGAAGATCTGAGGAGATCCTCGCTACATTTGACTAGGGCCATAGAAGATATAATCCGAAGATGCACTTTATGTTTACAACATGATGGAGATCAGTTCGAGCAATATATGTAAATCATAATGAGAAGTAAATTTGAGTAAATTATTAGGTGCCTATTATTATTCTCATGTAGGTATTTCTCAGAGAACTCTAGAAACTAAACGACAATCTCAAAAATAAAATAAAAAGCGGAAATTGCGGATATCATAAATAACGATGGAATCTTAGGAGCAACCTAGCTCCATTATTTCGGTCAGGAAGATTTTGCATTGTTTTGATCGTTTTCATCGAGTAACTACAAATGTTCTATGGTTCGTCCGCTCACGTGTGTTCCTTCGCCCAGCCATTAGGGGTAAATCATTATTCCGTTATTTTCTTCAAATTGGGTGGAAATTTTGTCATCATGTTATATATTTTTGAAAAGGAAAAAAAAACGGCAATCGGAATATGCAAAAAAAAAGTATGTTCGTATTTAAAAAAATGCAACTTTATGTCATATCTGTCATAATTAATGAAAAAAAAACTTCGAGTACGTCACTGGAATCTACTCAGAAAACCGTTTTAGAAACGTAAAAACAGATTTCAATTATCTTCTATAAGAACCGAGATATCGAGAAAAAAAGGAATCCGGAAATTTTCAAGATTCGCGAATAACTCAAAAACCACTGAAGTTAGAATAATTCTGATTAGCTCTATGAATTTGTCTCGAAAAAGTAGCCAAGGGTCGTGAAAACCTCATCTCTCTATCTTAAATAATAACAGAGATGCTCCTGGTGGCACCCCCAAAATGGGACATACTGTACAAGGCCATCATAACAAAATACAGCAACCTTGACTTAACATTGCTTCCACTATAACATGTTTTTTGGCCGTGGGAGAAAGTTTCCACTAAGAATATTGATGCTTGGTTTAGGGGTCATAATCATAAACCCACAATTCATTACTCATTATGAGCTTTTTTGTAGCAGATTTTCATCGTTATTGATTATTTCTAAGTTGTCCAGAGCAATTTCAATCCGACAGTTTTTCTGCTCATCCAGCAATTTTGAAACGAATTTTGCACTCACACGAACAATTGCACACTATTCACTAAACCACGGAAGTTCTGACTCGGAGATATGAAGGTAGCTCGGATAGTTTTGGAACAATCCTCATATGCTTCTGCATATAGAATCCTCTCAATCCTTTTATTACCCTCATTCTTTCCTTTTTCAAGATTCAAGTCGTATTAAGAAGTTAGGCATTAAAGATTCGTCAAACAACCCATTCATATAGAGAGCACAGGAGAAGAAAGTGCACGTCATTCCGAGCAACTTTTTAAGACATCAGATTTTTTTGTTCGAATTTGTCTGTTAAAAAGCGTTAGCACTAATGTAAGACCTCTGAATGATCACAAAATCATGTTTAACTATCTAACTTTACGCGCACTACAATACTGCAAAATTTGTTCAAAGATATTTATTTATAATTTATAAAAGGGGAATCTCAATACACTTTTCCTAAAAACATTACTAATTTGAAAATTGAGCTACAGATAATGAATACTTGCATACAAAAAATCGGAAAAAATGATTCATGGGGTAATAATGAAAAATATTGTTGAGCCTCATTCCAACAAAATTTGCTCAGGTCCTGTATATCCTCATATTTTTCCTCAGTAATGGGTATATACTCGTTGTAGGAAGATGTGGAGACCTGTCAGTCCTTTTGTAGGCATGACCTATCAGAAAAATACGCCCCGTAGTAAATGAAACGGTGAAAAATCGGGAAGGATTTCTCGATCTACTTTCAAAAGTTTGATGGGACGGGCTTAGAAAGGACATTTCTTCGCAAATTTTGGTTTGAAATATTCCGTCCAATCTCTGAACAGCTCTTGATTGGCATTGATCACTTCGAAAGGAAAGGTTTTTCTCGAGTTTCGAAAAACTTCAGCCCAATGGGTTGGTTGTTACACTCTCACCTTTTGGTTGATTATTCCCATTTTTGTTAGTTTCGTTTCCATCTACGAGTGCCCTCTCATTGGGAAAACTATATGAGTCTTTTCTCAATATGAACAAGATGGTACGCATATCTGATCACGTTAATTTTTATTTTGCCTCCCGCAAGAATCGGCAAAAATAAAAAAGTTTTCAACTTGCGGATCCACATTTTTAAGGACGAAATGGTGTAACATGGATGTTACATCATCTGCTTCTTTTTTTCCAACAGTCTCACAGTATTTATAGAAAAAACTTTTGTATTTGTTGGAGGCAAGGACGTGAATATTGAAATTATTCATAGAGAGCTGTCTTTTCTAATACATGTCATTAGTACTGATATTGGGAACATGTAGAGATTTTTTTGGTAGTCCACTCCGACAGCTTAATATCAGTTCTGCACAACTTCTTGAGTTGTCATTTCTTCTTATAAAAAGTTTCATCTTACAACTTGTGGAGTTTGTTGGCGTCAGAAAGTTTCCTCGTCATTTTTTTTTGGTGTCAGTATTGAAGGTTGGTCATTAAGTGATGACATATTTATTTTTTTCTGTCCAAGGATTTAATTTTCATTAAGAATTCATCACATTTACTACATGTATTCGTTCTTGGATACCCGAAAGATATATTGAATATAGATCTGTAACTTTACATGACACATGATTGTTTTCAAATTTCATTTTGTACATTTCAAACATCTTTTTTTTTTGAGGAATCTTTCAAATTGTAATGCGGCCCTTTCCCTTTAAATGAAGAAATGTGCTCGATAACAGCAGCCCTTGTCTCTTGATACAGTTTCATTGAACGATTTGTATGTTTCCCTTTAAATTTTTCGACGTTGCTCCATTCAACTTCATTGAACGTTGGAGAGTATGACATGTGACATGACACAGGATTGTTTTCAAATTTCATTTTGTAGATTTCAAACATCTTTTTTTTGAGGAATCTTTCAAATTGTAAAGCGGCCCTTTTCCTTTAAATGAAGAAATGTGCTCAATTACAGCAGCACTTGTCTCTTGATACAGTTTCATTGACCGATTTGTATGTTTCCTTTAAATTTTTCGACGTTGCTCCATTCAACTTCATTGAACGTTGGAGAGTATCCAACTTCTTCCTCCCGATCCCATGAACTGATAAAAAAGCTTAGGAGTATACTGAAACCTCTACCACATACTAAATCGCACCTGGAATGAATAAGCAGAATCATGCAGTTCCTTAGGGTTAGTCATTACGTCTTGGTGAAACCGGCGTTAGTTGATAGGTAGTACGGATATTAAACAACAAAGGTATGAATTTTGTTCGTCAACTGATTCGAGAAGATTAAACTGCTCCAGTGGCATGCCCTTGTAAACGGATCTTTTGAGCACTTCGTTCATACGGCCAGTTCTTTTCTTTTTTCGATAAACGTTACATATCACTCCCTCATCCTCCTCGCTTTCTCACAATTCACATTAAAATCTTGCATCGTACAGCATAATTATTGAAAGCAATTAGGTACTTTAGTCAATGCAATTCACATCAATAACACAAAAAAAACACGATAAGAATAAGAAGTTGAGAGAAAAGAAGTTGACATCGCGCCATCTTTCTATGACCGGGACTGACATTGAGTGTTCTTCCCGGTATGCTAAAATTTCATTCCATATTTTCTCTGTACCTAACGATCTCTTCCCCAGAACGAAAAGGCCCGTGGCCTGACATTGTCCCTGTCAGTCCATTTTACGCATGACCTATCGAAAAATACGCCACGTAGTAAATGAAACGGTGAAAAATCGGAAAGGCTTTCTCTTGATCAACTTTCAAAACTTCGATGGGACGGGTTTGGAAAAGACATTTCTTCGCAAATTTTGGTTTGAAATATTCTGTCCAACCTCTGAACAACCCTTGATGGCATTGATCACTTCGAATGGAAAGGGGTTTCTTCTCGAGTTTCGAAAAACTTCAGCCCATTGGGTTGCCAATTACACTCTCACCTTTTCGTTGATTATTCCCATATTTTTGTTAGTTTCCATATACGAGTGCCCTCTCATTGGAAAAACAATATGAATCTTTTCTCAATATGACAAGATACGCAAATCTAATCACGGTAATTTTATTTTGCATCCCGCAAAAATCGGCAAAAATAAAAAGTTTTCAACTTGCCGATCCACATTTAATGGACAAAATGGTGTAACATTGATGTTACATCTTGTGCTCCTTTTTTACAACAGTCTCACGGTATTTATAGAAAATACTTTAGTATTTGTTGGAGGATAGGTCGTGAATATTGAAATTATACATAGAGAGCTGTCTTTTGTAATACATGTCATTAGTACTGATATTGGGAACATGTAGATTTTTTGATAGACCACTCCGCCAGCTTAATATCAGTTTTGCACAACTTATTGAGTTGTCATTTTTCTTATAAAAATTTCAGCTTTCAACTTGTGGAGTTTGTTGGCTTCAGAAAGTTCCTCGTCGTTTTTTTTGGTGTCAGTATTGAAGGTTGGTCAGTAAGTGATGACATATTCATTTCTCTCTGTCCAAGGATTCAATTTACATTAAGAATTCATCACATGTACTACATGTATTCGTTCTTGGATACCCGAAAGATACATAGAATATTGATCTGTAACTTCACATGACACAGGATTGTTTTCAAATTTCATTTTGTAGATTTCAAACATCTTTTTTTTTGAGGAATCTTTTAAACTGTAAAGCGGCCCTTTTCCTTTAAATGAAGAAATGTGCTCAATTACAGCAGCACTTGTCTCTTGATACAGTTTCATTGAACGATTTGTATGTTTCCCCTTTAAATTTTTCGACGTTGCTCCATTCAACTTCATTAAACGTTGGAGAGTATCCAACTTCTTCCTCCCGATCCCATGAACTGATAAAAAAAGCTTTGGAGTATACTGAAACCTCTACCACATACTAAATCGCACCTGGAATGAATAAGCAGAATCATGCAGTTCCTTAGGGTTAGTCATTACGTCTTGGTGAAACCGGCGTTAGTTGATAGGTAGTACGGATATTAAACAACAAAGGTATAAATTTTGTTCGTCAACTGATTCGAGAAGATTAAACTGCTCCAGTGGCATGCCCTTGTAAACGGATCTTTTTGAGCACTTCGTTCATACGGCCAGTTCTTTTTCTTTTTTTCGATAAACGTTACACATCACTCTCTTATCCTCCTCGCTTTCTCACAATTCACATTAAAATCTTGCATCGTACAGCATAATTATTGAAAGCAATTAGGTACTTTAGTCAATGCAATTCACATCAATAACACGATAAGAATAAGAAGTTGGAGAGAAAAGAAGTTGACATTGCGCCATCTTTCTATGACCGGGACTGACATTGAGTGTTCTTCCCCGGTATGCTAAAATTTCATTCCATATTTTCTCTGTACCTAACGATCTCTTCCCCAGAACGAAAAGACCCGTGGCCTGACATTGTCCCTGTCAGTCCATTTTTACGCATGACCTATCGAAAAAATACGCCACGTAGTAAATGAAACGGTGAAAAATCGGAAAGGGTTTCTCTTGATCAACTTTCAAAACTTCGATGGGACGGGTTTGGAAAAGACATTTCTTCGCAAATTTTGGTTTGAAATATTCTGTCCAACCTCTGAACAACCCTTGATGGCATTGATCACTTCGAATGGAAAGGGTTTCTTCTCGAGTTTCGAAAACTTCAGCCCATTGGGTTGCCAATTACACTCTCACCTTTTCGTTGATTATTCCCATATTTTTGTTAGTTTCCATATACGAGTGCCCTTTCATTGGAAAAACAATATGAATCTTTTCTCAATATGACAAGATACGCAAATCTAATCACGGTAATTTTTATTTTGCATCCCGCAAAATCGGCAAAAATAAAAAGTTTTCAACTTGCCGATACACATTTAATGGACAAAATGGTGTAACATTGATGTTACATCATGTGCTTTTTTTTACAACAGTCTCACGGTATTTATAGAAAATACTTTAGTATTTGTTGGAGGATAGGTCGTGAATATTGAAATTATACATAGAGAGCTGTCTTTTGTAATACATGTCATTAGTACTGATATTGGGAACATGTAGATTTTTTTGATAGTCCACTCCGACAGCTTAATATCAGTTTTGCACAACTTATTGAGTTGTCATTTTTTCTTATAAAAAATTTCAGCTTTCAACTTGTGGAGTTTGTTGGCTTCAGAAAGTTCCCTCGTCGTTTTTTTGGTGTCAGTATTGAAGGTTGGTCATTAAGTGATGACATTTATTTTTTTCTGTCCAAGGATTTAATTTACATTAAGAATTCATCACATGTACTACATGTATTCGTTCTTGGATACCCGAAAGATACATAGAATATTGATCTGTAACTTTACATGACACAGGATTGTTTTCGAATTTCATTTTGTAGATTTCAAACATCTTTTTTTTTGAGGAATCTTTCAAACTGTAAAGCGGCCCTTTTCCTTTAAATGAAGAAATGTGCTCAATTACAGCAGCACTTGTCTCTTGATACAGTTTCATTGAACGATTTGTATGTTTCCCCTTTAAATTTTTCGACGTTGCTCCATTCAACTTCATTGAACGTTGGAGAGTATCCAACTTCTTCCTCCCGATCCCATGAACTGATAAAAAAGCTTTGGAGTATACTGAAACCTCTACCACATACTAAATCGCACCTGGAATGAATAAGCAGAATCATGCAGTTCCTTAGGGTTAGTCATTACGTCTTGGTGAAACCGGCGTTAGTTGATAGGTAGTACGGATATTAAACAACAAAGGTATGAATTTTGTTCGTCAACTGATTCGAGAAGATTAAACTGCTCCAGTGGCATGCCCTTGTAAACGGATCTTTTTGAGCACTTCGTTCATACGGCCAGTTCTTTTTCTTTTTTTCGATAAACGTTACATATCACTCCCTCATCCTCCTCGCTTTCTCACAATTCACATTAAAATCTTGCATCGTACATCATAATTATTGAAAGCAATTAGGTACTTTAGTCAATGCAATTCACATCAATAACACAAAAAAAAAAACACGATAAGAATAAGAAGTTGGAGAGAAAAGAAGTTGACATCGCGCCATCTTTCTATGACCGGGACTGACATTGAGTGTTCTTCCCCGGTATGCTAAAATTTCATTCCATATTTTCTCTATACCTAACGATCTCTTCCCCAGAACGAAAAGGCCCGTGGCCTGACATTGTCCCTGTCAGTCCATTTTTACGCATGACCTATCGAAAAAATACGCCACGTAGTAAATGAAACGGTGAAAAATCGGAAAGGGTTTCTCTTGATCAACTTTCAAAACTTCGATGGGACGGGTTTGGAAAAGACATTTCTTCGCAAATTTTGGTTTGAAATATTCTGTCCAACCTCTGAACAACCCTTGATGGCATTGATCACTTCGAATGGAAAGGGGTTTCTTCTCGAGTTTCGAAAAACTTCAGCCCATTGGGTTGCCAATTACACTCTCACCTTTTCGTTGATTATTCCCATATTTTTGTTAGTTTCCATATACGAGTGCCCTCTCATTGGAAAAACAATATGAATCTTTTCTCAATATGACAAGATACGCAAATCTAATCACGGTAATTTTTATTTTGCATCCCGCAAAAATCGGCAAAAATAAAAAAGTTTTCAACTTGCCGATCCACATTTAATGGACAAAATGGTGTAACATTGATGTTACATCATGTGCTCCTTTTTTTACAACAGTCTCACGGTATTTATAGAAAATACTTTAGTATTTGTTGGAGGATAGGTCGTGAATATTGAAATTATACATAGAGAGCTGTCTTTTGTAATACATGTCATTAGTACTGATATTGGGAACATGTAGATTTTTTTGATAGACCACTCCGACAGCTTAATATCAGTTTTGCACAACTTATTGAGTTGTCATTTTTTCTTATAAAAAATTTCAGCTTTCAACTTGTGGAGTTTGTTGGCTTCAGAAAGTTCCCTCGTCGTTTTTTTGGTGTCAGTATTGAAGGTTGGTCAGTAAGTGATGACATATTCATTTCTCTCTGTCCAAGGATTCAATTTACATTAAGAATTCATCACATGTACTACATGTATTCGTTCTTGGATACCCGAAAGATACATAGAATATTGATCTGTAACTTTACATGACACAGGATTGTTTTCAAATTTCATTTTGTAGATTTCAAACATCTTTTTTTTTGAGGAATCTTTTAAACTGTAAAGCGGCCTTTTCCTTTAAATGAAGAAATGTGCTCAATTACAGCAGCACTTGTCTCTTGATACAGTTTCATTGAACGATTTGTATGTTTCCCCTTTAAATTTTTCGACGTTGCTCCATTCAACTTCATTAAACGTTGGAGAGTATCCAACTTCTTCCTCCCGATCCCATGAACTGATAAAAAAAGCTTTGGAGTATACTGAAACCTCTACCACATACTAAATCGCACCTGGAATGAATAAGCAGAATCATGCAGTTCCTTAGGGTTAGTCATTACGTCTTGGTGAAACCGGCGTTAGTGATAGGTAGTACGGATATTAAACAACAAAGGTATAAATTTTGTTCGTCAACTGATTCGAGAGGATTAAACTGCTCCAGTGGCATGCCCTTGTAAACGGATCTTTTTGAATACTTCGTTCATACGGCCAGTTCTTTTTCTTTTTTTCGATAAACGTTACACATCACTCCCTCATCCTCCTCGCTTTCTCACAATTCAAATTAAAATCTTGCATCGTACAGCATAGTTATTGAAAGCAATTAGGTACTTTAGTCAATGCAATTCACATCAATAACACAAAAAAAACACGATAAGAATTTAGTTCGAGAGAAAGGAAGTTGACATTGCGCCTACTTTCTATGACCGGATATGGTAAAATTTCATTCCATATTTTCTCTGCACCTAACGTTCTCTTCCCCAGCACGAAAAGATACGATTGTAGATCTTCTAATTCTCTACTAAATGGCACTGTAATATCAATCTTGCCCGCGGCCTGATATTGCGCCCTCTTCCGTCGTGCCCTTCATAAATGGTTGTTGCACCATTCAAGTCTTAAAATATTCTGAAATACCAAAACAGTTTGATGGGCGCCATGGGCCTAATTACACTCAAGGCCAACTCCTCATTTAAAGGAGCAAAACTCTCGAATACACGAAACCCACTGCTGAAGAATTAGTTGATGGTTTGGAATTCCTTTTCATTCTTTATACTAGCTGAACTGACAGTGGCTACGCTGCCAATTTATGTAAAAGTAGATGTAGATATATAAATTATTTAATGTTGGGGCCAGGTCGCAGAGCACCTATAGTAAAGTATCAGAAACATTTCCTAAAATTGAGTTATGCATTCACCCCAATGCTTGTTGATGAACAATATTTTTTATTTTTCGATTCGGAGAGAAAATGAGTATCAATGATGCTTAATCCAATCTCGAGCACGTCATGCTCAGTTCAACTGCCCATGACAAAACACCCACGAATAACATAATATTCTTCATTAAACCAAAAATATAAAGAATCCACTTCTCATAAGTCATACTTCATTATATTTTCACTATTTGAAGGAAGCTCAGGTTCACAGGTTAGCGGTCCGATGGCACCTCGAGCATAGAAGATTTATGCCTTAGTTGAAGGTTTGAACGCACTAAGAAAAAATTGTCATAAAACGATAAATAGATTGATGCGAAACTTCTTTTAGGCTAGCAATGTTTGATGGCGTGGCGTTGGCATCACTATATGATTTCTTTTCGCGCCATAGCAGTATATACCCTAGAAGAGTTAAAATGATGAACCAAACTGTCATGACAAAGGATACAACAATAGCGAAAATATAGTAGGCGTACATAATGGAGTTAAAACCCAAATACGTATTGGTCATTTTCAACATCTTACAGAGACAAGGTGCGAAGTAAAATCAAATAGTAAAAGCAGTATAAATGCTATTCAATGAAGTTGAGCTGAAAAAATCAAACGAACAACAAAATGACATTAGACAACAATAAACCGATACAGTCTCCTAAAAGCCAAGTTAAAACAGATTTTTTCACACCCTAATTGGTTCGATAACGGATCCAAAATTTATGGCTGTGAACCTACCTTTCGAATATTTTGGTTTTCTATATGATATCAGCAAATTGAAAATATTCCGGGAGATATAATATTCAAAAACTAAAAAGTTATAGTCAAGCTAGTAGGTGAAATATGCCGTCCAACCTCACGAATTATATGGAGAATTTCATACAATGATCCCGAGTTTTCACGAGTTTATTAACGATGTAAAAAATTTGTTGTCTTACACAACCGAAAAGGAAAGAAATTTCGGAAAGGTTTACATTATCATTGGAATTTTGTGAACAATTCCAATAAGCACAATCTATGCTGAAAATAAAATCTTCAGAATTAAAATAAATTAAAGTTGAGGAATACAATCGGCCAGGAACTACTTTCAGCATTAGCTATTTTATATTGCGAAGCAAATATGGGATTTATACTGAATTGCCGTACGATTATGGAGAAGTTTTCAGCTCTTAATTTTATTTGAATTAGTGTATTTCGCATTTTGCGAAACGAGTTTTACCCACATCAAATTTAGGTTTTCAGGCATTGTCAGCTGTCACATGTTTTTTTCTGTACAATTCAATATAAAAACATCAAATTTGACGTGATGATTTCTTCCCTGCATTTTCCAAAAATTTACTTTCATACAAACCGTGTTCTGACATTTCGAACACCACAAAAAAAATCAGTCAAATGCGGCAATTGGATTTCATTTAAACAAATAAAATTTAATAATATTTATTAACGGTTAACTGAAACTTTGTCTTTTAAATATAGATTCTTCTTTCAGTATGTCGAAACGATTTAGTGACTTTGCAGTATTCGTTTTTCATTTTGAGTATAACCTTATTGGCAGTCGGTTCATCTGAAATTGCTAGAGGTCAACAAATTAATCTAAACATGATTTTTAAGAAAAACAGTAAGTGATTGTTAATGAAAATCAATATCTTACCTCGTATCAGGGTTAGTTGAAGTATAAATTAAGGTCAAATTTGGCAATCTTGAATGAAATAACAATTGCAGTTAGTCATCATTAGATCATAAGTAATAATTTTTTTGTACTCTTGATATTGGTAGTTGGTGTCCGCGTGTATCAGCTATTATTTAGCTAGTTTTTGTCAGAATGTGAATTAAAATTGAACTTTGTTGAAATTTATCGGTAGTTCTCTTCTTCATATGACATATTGAAACTTTCTAGTACCATCACGAGAACAGGAAAGTTATAAATAGATATTATCAACACTATACATGGTGAATCTCGTGACAGAATATTTCGAATTTATAGTTTTGTAGTTTAGATCCGTTTATTATTAAGATTCCAAATCAACAACATTGAACGAAATCTATTCAAATAATTTCCTCAGAACCGATTATTGGTATTTATCAATTTTTATTGCGAATTATTATAATATCTATAAGGAACAAACTAAAACAAAAACAACATTTATCAATAAAGAAGGAAAAGTTCTTCTATACTTTTGTATTCTACCCAATGACATGAAAATTGTTATAATCTTCTGATTGATGAACTTATTTCTGCTCATTTCTTCTTCCAATGAGACATAACATTTTATTCTTATTTCGTGCGAAAACCGCAAATTTTCTTTATAAACTATTTTTTGATTGAGGTCGTTACTTGAGGTCATATTTTCAATGAAACAAAACTATAGTATTTAGATTTTCCTATATTAATAAAACTATGACCGGTTTCACCACACTGTGGCTTCATCAGATAGGTACAAACTAATGAACAGAGTTATTCCTCATATATTAGTCTTATTTCCTACTTAATATTACAATAGGTACAAGAGGTATGTTGGAAAACCCATCGGAGTTGCTTACTTTATGAATTGAAAAGATTGAGTAAAGGAGAAGGATTTAGATCTAATTGACTATTAAGTAACCTACCTGAATTCTTTTCTTTGTTAATCTCTAAAACTTCCCATAGATTGAATTTTTGTCTATTATTTCCATTGTGTAAAATTTTGAAATTATCATTACGGTTTTCTTCGAGTAAGTGATTAGAATAATGGGAATCTGATTTATGGTAATTAGAACTACTTTTGTGCTCGGATAATCTAACTCTGAAATTTCTGAAAGTTCTACCAATATAAATTTTATTACAATCCCCGCAAGACAGTTTATAAACACCGGATTTATTACCTTTATCAATTTTAGATTTGCAGTTTTTGATATGTCGGCCTAAAGAATTATCAGTTCGGAATGCTATATTGAAATTATAATGCGAGAGGAATGATTTTAATTTAAGACTAGGATTACCAATATAAGTTAAGCGGTTGTATTTTGTGTTAGAACTTTTTATACTTGGAAATACTTCCTGGATTGCTTTTTGAATTTTTTTGCGTTAAATCAAGTTCTCAATCACACTAGGACTGTTACCGTTATTGACTGCTATTTGTTTAATTATATTTTGCTCTTTTATAAAATTATTTTGTGACATTGGGATATTAATGAGTCTATGTACCATACTATTGTAAGCAGCTAATTTATCTGGATTAGGGTGTGTAGATGAGCTGTGAATAGTAATATCTGTATGCGATGGCTTATGAAAGACAGAAAAATCATGTTTGTCGTTAATTTTAGTAATAGTTAAATCCAAAAAGTTGATGGAGTTTTCTGTTTCTATCTCTAACGTGAATTTAATATTATCGTGAACACTAGGGAAGAGTCCCTAGTGTTCCATCTAGTGATACAGTGAAACTCATCAACAAGGCTCTTAAAATTAATAAAGTCAGTCCGGTAATTCAATCAGAAATCTTACACCTTTTAGAAATTTGTTTAGAACAAATTTATTTTAACTTCGATGGAGTATTATATAATAGTAACAAAGGTTTAATCATGGGTAATCTTCTGAGCCCTCTACTCTCTGAAATTTTCATGTATAATATTGAAAAAACTATTCAAGAACATCCGTTATTCAAATACTTTATTTATTGGTTTAGATATGTCGACGATATCATTTGTTGTTTCACTGGCACAAACAGACAATTAGAGTCATTCAAAACATTCATTAACAAAAGTCACGATAATATTAAATTCACGTTAGAGATAGAAACAGAAAACTCCATTAACTTTTTGAATTTAACTTTTACTAAAATTAACGACAAACATGATTTTTCTGTCTTTCATAAGCCATCGCATACAGATATTACTATTCACAGCTCATCTACACATCCTAATCCAGATAAATTAGCTGCTTACAATAGTATTGTACATAGACTCATTAATATCCCAATGTCACAAAATAATTTCATAAAAGAGCAAGATATAATTAAACAAATAGCAGTCAATAACGGTTACAGTCCTAGTATGATTGAGAACATGATTTCACGCAAAAATTTCAAAAAGCAATCCAGGAAGTATTATCAAGTATAAAAGTTCTAACACAAAATAAAACCGCTTAACTTATATTGGTAATCCTAGTCTTAAATTATAATTATTCCTCTCGCATTATAATTTCAATATAGCATTCCGAACTGATAATTCTTTAGGCCGCCATATCAAAACTGCAAATCTAAAATTGATAAAGGTAATAAATCCGGTGTTTATAAACTGTCTTGCGGGATTGTAATAAAATTTATATTGGTAGAACTTTCAGAAATTTCAAAGTTAGATTATCCGAGCACAAAAGTTGTTTTAATTACCATAAATCAGATTCCCATTATTCTAATCACTTACTCGAAGAAAACCGTAATGATAATTTCAAAATTTTACACAATGGATATAATAGACAAAAATTCAATCTATGGGAAGTTTTAGAGATTAACAAAGAAAAGAATTCAGGTAGGTTAGGTTAACCTAATAGTCAATTAGATCTAAATCCTTCTCCTTTACTCAATCTTTTCAATTCATAAAGTAAGCAACTCCGATGGGTTTTCCAACATACCCCTTGTACTTGTACCTATTGTAATATTAAGTAGGAAATAAGACTAATATAAGGAATAACTCTGTTCATTCGTTTGTACCTATCTGATGAAGCCACAGTGTGGTGAAACTGGTCATTGTTTTGTTAATATAGTGAAAATCTAAATACTATAGTTTTATTTAATTGAAAATATATAAACTATTTCTACAGATTTTTAGTCAACGAAGCCATCAAAGAAATCATTGAAGTAACAATTTTAATCAAGGTTAGTTGAAAGTTATACTCGATTTGCTGCTTAGTAGAAATCACTATAATATAATTTTTGCCGAAACTATAATTTCAAAAACCTTTTCTGATAACTGTTTTTCACAAAATTGACATTAGAGAAATTCAATGTTTATTACGAATTATCTGCTTATTAATATCCATACGGAACAAACAAAAACGAAATCAACATTTATCAATAAAGAAGGAAAAGTTTCCTATGTTTTTTACCCGATATTTGTTTTACCTTACCATCCGTGACTTATGTCTTGTATGTGTATGAAGAAAAAATCGCCTTGATGAGTCCCTTGGCGTATTGTATCCTTGTTTAATCCCTTGCGTTAGACACTTTCATCAGAATTGGTCGTTTGTTCTTGAATATTCTTCGTTTTCTTCTATCATATGTATACGGAAAATTAAAGAATAGTATAGGTTGGTTGAAAATATCTATCATAAATTTATCAAACAAGAGTAAATATAATGTTGATGTTGGCTAATGAATATAGTCAAGGCCATAATATGGTGTTTCTAAGAACTCACCTATGAATTAAGAAAAAAGGAAAATTTATTCTGTACTTCACAAATTCTACTTAATGACCTGATTCAAAAAGTTGTTTAACTTTGATCTATTTATTTATAAAAATAGATACAAACATGAATAGATATGAATATATATAATCAATATATTATATACAAATCGTAGAACAATAACAGGATTTTCCTGTTATTCATATACGATTTGTTTATAATATATATATATATATTTTTTTATATATCAAATATATATATATATACATCAAGTAACGGCCTCACAATTCAAATATATATATATATATATATATATATATATATATATATATATATATATATATTGATATAATCTTCTGATTGATTTCTGCTCATTTCTTCTCTGTCTTGACAAAAAGAAAAGACGAATGAGACATAACATTTTATTCTTATTTCGTGCGAAAATAACTGCAAATTTTCATTATAAACCATTTCTACAGATATCTAGTCAACGAGGCCATCAGTGAAATCATTAAAGTAACAATTTTATCAAGGTTAATTGAGGGTCATACTCGATTTGCTTAGTAGAAATCACTATTGTATAATTTTGCTGAAACTATAATTTCAAAAACCTTTTTGATAACTGTTTTCACAAAATTGATATTAGAGATATTCAAAACTAATCGTTCTCGAATGTAGAAGATTATTGATTTCGAATTTCATATTAACCAAAAATATTCTCAACAGGGATCTAAATCGAACTGAGTTATTTTTATAACCTCCATTTTATCGCTTGTGTTTGCAATAGATCGCAAGTATGTATTATTCATACATCTTCAATGACACATGATGTAGTTTTCATTCATTTACTCACTTATTGTACCTAATCCTGGAAATGCGGATATAGTGGGCGTCACAACTGATAGATATAAAAATGTAATCTTTATATAGTGGCAGCTTTTGTATTTCTTTCACATCTTCATAACAAATATTGAAAACTTTGTGCTCGTTGTAATCATGCTGAGAGAGATCTTCATGTTGTCTACCTGAATATGGTATATTCTGAAAAATACTCCTTGCATGAGCTGATGACTTCTTTATTTGTTAGGGTTAATAGGACCACCCCACGCGAGGAATATTTACCTTCAGGCGCGTATATCAAACATGTTACAAAATTTAATTTTGAATTCTTGTTCAGTTATCGATTGTCCAATCAGCGCCTAACAAGTTTCACATCATGAAAAATATTCCCAGATTTTCTTATCATCAATTTAAAAAGCACACTTTGTAGCACGATTTTTTTAATATCTCACTTTCCTCACAGTGATATTCTTCTTTCGACGATTGGTCCTCTTTCAAATATACCAAAAGTGCTATGTCTAAATAATCCATTCTACATCATAGCTTAGAAATTAATACTCATTTTTCCTATAGATTACCATCTTCGTCTAAGTGAATGGGTTTCTGCACCGCTATAAAAACTTCATGTTCTCATTTCTTCATTTCTTTCACTATCCTTAAGAAACAAAACGTATTTCCAAGTCTTTCCCTGTTGTAGTTACAGTGTAATGCTGGAATACAGTACGGAATATTGTAGTTAGGAAATTTCATGACTGATTTACAAATTTTTGTTCCTGGATCAATTCATGCTTACTCGTTGCTCCGTGCGGAGTATCTCTTTTCGGTCGTCATGGACAGGGAGTTGGATTCACTTCCTAAACTTTAATCATCTCACCTCTATACAAACGGTTTAATTGTTGAAATAGTGTAGTATACTTCGAGAATGAATTTGTGAATAAACCATTTCAATAACCATTTTTAGGAATATTTCATAACTACGCATTATTAAGTCTTTCTGTGTTGTAGTTTGAATGCAATGCTATGATATAGTTAGGAAATTTATATCCATACAAAGAATTTTAATCAAATTTCTTTTATGTACTTTTTCAAACATTTTCTTTCAAACAAAATTTTCTGTAACAAAAAAGAATCAGCCAAATAGAAGTAGCCATTCTAAAGTGAATAATTAAAAACGAATTTCTAAAATATCACAAATAGCCTATTCAAAATGAATTACCTGAAATTTATAACAGCAAAATGAATCACCTGAAAATTAAAACAGATTGAACAGTTTATTAGTTTATTGGAAAAATTAGAATCTGCCATCATCGCACTGGTAGTTCAACCCTTTTAAAATAGCAATATTTTATTGAAATTTTTTCCTGTTTGTAACGAGAAGAAATAGTTCCTCTACATAAGCTATTAGCTGTTCAAAATGAGAACTTCTACTATGTTGTGATTTTGGAACCTTTGGCGTATGATCAATGAAGACACTATATCACCACTACACCAAAACTTTAACCTTAACTCTCAACGTGCGTTTCGCTAACTAAGTTAGCATCATCAGGAGATGATAATATACTATACTAATATAAACTGTATATTATCATCTCCTGATGATGCTAACTTAGCGAAACGCGCTTCGAGAGTTAAGGTTAGAGTTTTGGAGTAGTGGTAATATAGTATCTTCATGAGAACTTCTAACTATGATGCATTCTTGGGCTCTCAATTATAGATCTTCGTATTCTAAAATGAGTTTGGTAGTTGTTATTTCGAGCAGCATGTCTATTTGTAATGGGGACAGCATAAAATAGACAACAACAGACCTATTAGCAACAATCAAGGATACAAACAAGAAAAAATAATCATGGATGACTGATGAGATATTACAGTTAATGGAAATCAGAAGGTCGTATAAGAAGAGACGAAAGTGCATACAAGACCATACAGAAAGAAAATACGACACGCCAAAAGGAAAATGGTACAAAGGAAAATGCGTAGAAATAGAAGAACTCCAAGCAATACATGATGATGATACATTAAAGAACTAGCGGGCATTAAAAGAACAAACAAAAGCAATATTCTACTAGATAAAAACGGTAAGATAATTCCAGACACCAAAGGGAAACTAGAAAGATGGAAAGAGTACATTGAAGAATTGTTCGAAGATGAGGGACAACAGGAAACAATAGATGGAGACACAGATAAGGAACAGGGCCCAAATATAACAAAAGAAGTTATGAATGCCGTTAAAACAGCTAAAAACAATAAAGCTCCAGGACCTGATGAAACACCAACCGAAATTATCAAATTAATTGCAGAAGATCAAATTGGAGTACTGGTAGATCTGTACAACACTGTATATAACACCGGAATCGTCCCTTGAGAATGGCTCAAATCAACATTTATTACACTGCCAAAAAAAAATCGAACGCTAATTAATGCAAGGATCACCGGACGATCAGCCTAATGAGCCATACCCTTAAGATACTCAAAATTATACATCGAAGAATTTTTAGAAAGATTGAGTAAGATATTAGCGAAACACAATTTGGTTTCAGAAATGCAATGGGTACTAGGGAAGCGTTGTTTGCTCTTAATGTGTTGTCTCAAAGACTTATGGACGTCAATCAGCCAATATATGTAGCCTTCCTCGATTATAACAAAGCTTTCGATAAAGTCCGCCATAATCATCTCATAAAACTAATGAGGGATAAAAACATTGACAGGAATGATATCAGAATAATAACATATCTCTATTTTAACTAGACTGCCAAAGTTTCTGTGCAAAATGAACTTTCAGAAGAGATAAAAATAAAACGTGGAGTAAGACAAGGATGCATGCTTTCACCATTACTCTTCAATTTGTATTCAGAAGATATAGTACAAGAAGCACTGCAAAATCAAAAAACAACGGGAGTGAAAGTTGATGGGAAGGTTATAAACATTATATACGCGGATGACATAGTACTAATAGCAGAAACCCTGGAAGAACTACAAAGGCTAATAGATCTAGTAGTACAGATCAGCGAAGAAAGGGGGCTCACACTTAACACCAAAAAGACTAAATTTATGACAATCACAAAACAGCAACAACAGCGAGAAACATTATGGATCAAAGGGGAGCCAGTGGAGAAAGTCTGCAAATACAAGTACTTGGGAACAATTGTAAATGACAATAATGATTATTCACAAGAAATAAGATCAAGAATCGGAAAGGCTAGAACAGTGTTTAATGAAATGAGGAATGCATTAACCAGAACAGATCTTAGTCTACATCTTAAAATCAGAATGCTTAAATACTACGTATTTCCAGTACTATTATATGGAATGGAAGCCTGGACGCTTAAGAAGTGCGACACTGACCGGCTGGAAGCATTCGAGATGTGAGCATATCGAAGAATCCTCAGAATAAACTGGGTGAGCAGAACAACGAACAAGGAGGTATTGAGAAGAATGGGAAAGGAGAAAGAAATAATCAACACAATTAAAATCAGAAAGTTGCAATATCTGGGTCACGTGATGAGAGGGGAAAAATATACACTGTTGCAAACTATTATACAGGGAAAAATACAGGGTAAAAGAAGTATAGTAAGAAGACGCATCTCCTGGTTGAACAACTTAAGACTGGTACAACAGTAGCTTAAAGGAGACGGCACGTAAAGAAGAAGAAGGGCTCATGACTCACTCGCCTTTAAAATATATAGAAAACTAACCTATTCGGATACCCTGATTCATAACAGTAGTTCCCCATCCCAGAGTATCCAATTGAATGCTTTTCATTCATTTGTGCACATATTGCTTTCTACTCCTTTGTCAGCTGTCGACTTTGAGAATGAAGTTCAAGTTTTAAAATTAATCGCTATGAACCAAACTTAATTGATACCTTAATAAGACAAAAACGACATAGACTTTTATTGCAGAGCATTTATCCGTTACATACAGAACAGAAAATTTCCAATTAACTATATTCCTAATATTAGCAACAAAATATGTTACAGATTACACAGAAATAATATTAACACCATCAGCACTAATTAAAAGAATTTCGGTTCATTATTGGTTAATAATAAAGATAAAACAAAATTATTGGATAAAAGCGGAGTATATAAATACACTTCAGTGAATGTGAGACATTCTATATGGGCCAAATCGGAAGATGCATCAAGAAGAGAGTTGAAGAACATGAAAGATCTATTCTCCAAAATAAAAATTCAACGGGTTTCTCGGACCACTGCATCAACAAAAATCATTTCATAGATTTCGAGAATATCAAACTCATGCATCCAGGTAATAAGGGAAAAAGGATGGACATCTTGGAGAGTATTGAAATTACGTTCGCTCATAGGAAAAACCAGCCAATTTGCAACGACCAACTAGACTTCAATTTACCTCCTATTGTGAATGCCGTTATACATAAGTGAAATCACTCATTTTGAATTTAGTATTGTATTACTCTTGTTAATGGGCTAACAACCCGAAACATATGTCGAGTATTTTCAATAATTATTTGTGAAACCTTTGCTACCTTTAATAAACGAATCATTTATTCATTATGTTTCACCAAGTGGTAAGCCAGAATTCCATACATATTATCTATCACGACTACCAGCCAATGGAGAAGCTGAAGGTACGGATTATTTTAATGTCTATTAAACTATTTATATACTGTCAATTGGTTTTCAATGTTCGGAAATGTTTTCCATTTTTAATGAACTTATAAATTCTATATATATATATATATATATATATATATATATATATATATATATATATATATATATATATATATATATATATATATATATATATATATCTCTTTGAAAAGAGAGGATTCACAAAAATTTGAATAATTGTATTTACAATAAGTGCTTATATCTATAATTTTGGTGTGTGTCAGAAAAAACACAAGTGTGAGCTCAGGAAATGTAACATGGGAACAATACCATCTTGTATATGATTCAATAAATGAGTGAAAAAAACCTGAGGAAAAAACTCGTTTCCCTGTAGCTATTGCATAGCAATAGCTTGTCTGTTTATGCTGTGTTAGTGTCATGTGTACATAAAGAGTACCAAATATTTTTCTGCTTAGCCGTTTCATTCTCTCTTGCATTCCACGAAGACAAGGGTGAAAGGAAGGGCTTTGGGACAGGAATCTGTAACAATGGAAAAAGAAAACCAGCAGAAAAATATTTCAACAATCAAACTTCTTATATGTCTAAACAAATCTAAGAAAAGATTTTACATAGCAAGCAAGGTCATGAAAGGGACTAAGGAAATAATAAAAAAATACATAACCTGCGATATTTCCTCAAATTCCATCTCTGTTTGACCGAGAGAGCCCCGATGGCCAGGTTCAGTCTTCCAAGTGATGCCGATTATGATCTATAGATGTTTTAGAATCATTATGGACCCAATAATCTGGGTTGACATCGCCCATATATCATTTCTTCGTGGAACATATAAATTCTATTAAAATGATAGAAGTACAAAATCTATAAAATGTAGTAAATTTACGCAAATCTAGACAGCTCCTTCAGCCCTTAGATTGTTAGTATCTAAGAAGCAGATTATTTATGTTACTTTACGATCTTCGAGTCAGTTTTTCTAGTTACTGATTCAGTTTTTGACATCTAACGAAGATGAAAAAAGTTTCAAGGAGTTTGAAATTTTAATCAGATTTGCGAAAATTGCTCCCTCTTAGCGCTAATGAGAAACGAAAATTACTGTCTTGTAATTCAATTTTTTATTAAAATTTCCAAAATGTCAGCAAAATCCGTGGAACGAAACAGATTTTATCGTTCGAAATTCAATTTCTTTCTTCAACTTTGGGGGTTAATATCTCAGCATAGTATAAAATGTTAGATGAAGTTGTGGCATTATTCTGACAAGTTCTATCAGACAGATACCTAAGTGTCGTCCATATTTGTCAACATTTTGTTTTGGGGAATTTGCTTCGGAAACGTTTCTGCCAAATAATAAAACATTGGATTTATTTTTAGTTTAGGAAAAGATTACTTCAATAGCAAACTGTGAGTTATCGGCTCATTGATTGTTTCCGGAAATATCTTTGTCAGAAATGAGGTATTAAATAAGCATTTAAATGTTAATAAAACACAATACGCAGAACGGTAATTCTAATTTAAGCGATGAAGCTATATGGAATAAAATAATTTTTTATCCAATCAACCCAATATAAGGAAATAGAAATACTGTCGAAATAAAAAGTTATTAATTCAAGATGACTTTTATGTTTCATAAGCATTACGTGAAATAATTGGATTGCTTTATTACCGTATATCTGAAATAATCTGGGAACAAAATTCTAACACATCATTTCATATGTTATTTGCCCTGGTAATATCAACTTTGATAACAAATATACTACATCTGCTTGAACTTTAAACGGCGAAATTGAACATTTTCAAATATTACGTCGCAGCGTGCTTGATTATTTGATTTCATAACCTATTTGAACAGACTCGCGTAGAGGTCACATTGAGGTGAAAAGTACCACTAATGTCGTTCATTGTATGGGACTGATTGCAATATGATGTGGATTAATTATTCATTTTGCCTGGACGTTGTCTGACTGTCCTTCCATACTTATTTTTGTTATTAGCGAATTTGATCCGTAACATTAACTGTCACGAAAGTAGAATGCTTTTGATGAGAAGACCATCTACAGATAAACTAGCAGATATCTGGATTAAAATCTTCAATTTAAGAGTTCGAATAACTAAATAGTAATAGTAAATAGTAGGTGAATTGACTAATTACTACAAAATTAGTATTTAACGTTGAGGGTGAAGAAATAATAAAGGTTATTTTTAAAGAAAGATGCACATTTCCATAGGGTATATTAATACTACTGCAGCAATCCCTTTCTGCAAGTGAAGTGCAAAGCACATCTTATAGGTTTTCATGATAAAATTACTTTCAAACAGAAAGCAGAAAAATATGAATAAAAATATCATTGAAAATCGGTCTGATATCTAATTATTACTCCTTATAATCACCTCCACAACAATAGTAACATTTCAAGGTCATCAGAACCGAGAGCAGGAGTTGTGCTCCAGATTTTCAATAATTTCTATATTTATAGGCGTAAGCTCATTGAATCAGAATATTTAGTGTGTTCGTGTCTTTCATGATGACAAAATTTAGATATGTATATCAAAGAATTCTACCATTCAAATAGTGATAAAATTGATAACATATTAATTTTGTAGAAATCCATTTCAAAATATGAAAGAGAAGAAACACTTTTATCGGTTTTCCACGTTTATTTGTTAATAGACGGCCTCTTTCGAGCCTTCGGTCATTTTCAAGTGCTGATTACTAACTGAGGTACGAATATGATCACAAGATATATTTTCCTTGAATGTTAAGTAGGGGAGAGTTATTACTTTCAAGTTGGCTACTGAGAATAGTATAATTTGGGTTTTCCAGAGTTTATTAATTTCCAAACTTTCCATGGTTCATTCTTCTTCCTTTATTGCATTTATGGAGGACTTTGAGATGGTCTGTGTGGTTTGTTGATTAAATGTGCTCGAATATTGAGGATTTTTTGTATGATGATATATGTTCTTTGAATCTGCATTCGAAATTTCTACCTGTATGACCTACATAAGCTGAAGGGCATTCGTTACATTTGATTTTATGAATACTAGATTGTTTGAGTATATGTGTTTTGCATTAAAAAGTAATTTACTGAGATTCGGACTCATTGAGAATGAGGCGGTTAACTTGATTTTTGAAGAATGTTTCATTTAATTAGAAAGTGGGGCGACGTTATTAAAACTAGCATATCTTTTTCTGGATTTTTCTTGAATCTAATATGAAAACTGTGATGTTCGATTTTGTTCTTTGCGTCTAATGATTTTATTTATGAAAGAGGCTAGTATATTGCTGTTGGAGGCTATTCTTTTTATGATATTAATTTCCGTCATGAAATCTTGAATTGAGAGAGGTATAGTAAAAGCTCTGTGACCATAGAATTGCAGGTGGCAAATTTACAATTTAAGGGGTTTTGTTTTCAATAAGTTGCAAAATTTGAAGAAGATAATGGAAATCTGTTGGTTTTTGTGAAAATATCTGAAACCAAAGGTTGACTCACAACTGAGCTCACAGCATACTATTTTAAATTCCAACTACTCTCATTACTTTAAATTAGTCATAACTTCAAGATTGTTTCCTCTGTTGGAATGTTTGGGTACATGTTTTTTACATAATTTTACATCAGAGGAAACAATCTTGAAGTTATGACTAATTTGAAGTATGGAGAAGAGTTGGAATATAAAATGGTATGTTGTGATCGAAAGTTCGTGAGCTCAGTCGTGAATCAACCTTTAGTTTCAGATATTTTCACTAAAACCAACACATTTCCACATATCTTCTGCAAATGTTGCAACCTATTGAAAACAAAATCAGGACTTCCTATTATCAGATATTTTCATGGACAGCTTAGTGAACACATCAATACTGAGCCTCGATATAGCCAAACAACATATGTTTTGGTATCGGTACGTTGATGGTATTTTGGTTGTTTTTCATGGTTCGAATAGACAACTAGATACAACATCCTCAATAAATCTCACGATCATTTAAAAGTTACCATTGAAGTTGAAACTAATAACTCCATACATTTTTTCGATTGAACTATAACAGACATAAACAATATCCTAACTTATAATATCTATAGAAAATAATCGTTCACAGATACAAGGGGGGTGTATATAAAGTTATGCAAGTTTTTTCGAAATATGGGATAGTTTTTTCACAGCTGTTGGTCACATTTGGAAATACAAAGGTGAATTCATAAGTCAGGTAAAAATGAAACAAGAGGTGCCTCTATTTATAACTATTGGGAAAAATCAAAGTCCCCATAAACCTCTTAATACCGGATATTTCCACCCCTGGCGTGAATTACTGCATGACGTCTACGATTCATAAAAACAATCAATAACTAAGCATTCTGAGCCATTTCGTTACAAATTTCGATCTGTCTGCTCCGAACGTTTTGCTGGTTTCTTAATCTTCTATTGGGAATGTCCCAGATATGTTCGGTGGGATAGAGGTCTGGACTTCGTGCAGGCCACTCCATTGAAGTAATTTGTTATCTTGCAGGTAGTTCCTAACGATATGAAAACAACGGTCATCGATCGTCGTTGTTGCTCGAGTTCGTCCTTGCTCAGGTCTCCTGTGACACCCCAAGCCTTTAGCCTATTCTTGTATGAGTCCATCTAACCCAGGTCATCCAACACTGCTGCATCAGCACATTCTGCTGGTGTCAATTTTTGTGATTCACGTTGCATTATCAACAAGTATTAAATGTTTCAAGAAAAACAAACGTTAGTCGAAAAAATTGCACTACACTTTTAGTATACCTGGATTTCGAGGATATTTAAAAATTGATATTTATCTTGATATTTGAAAGTTTTCATGCAAATTCAGCTCGGCCATAAGACTTCTCTAGTCGGTTTTTGTGCATGAAAAGTTTCAACATCAAACAACCTCGTTTTAATAGGTGACTAATTCAAACTGAACTCAATATAAGCATTATCTTTATCTTTCCTGTAAACTATTTTATTTAAAAAGGAGATATCAATGCAAATATTCAACCTTCACATTGTATAACGATCAACATGGAAAAATTGCTGAATTCATTCTATTCATTCGTGGGTACTTATAATTACAAAATAGGAAAACGCGAATTCCTATTTATATTTAAAAATATTCATTTTAAATAAGCAAATGTATTAAACAAGGTGTTTATATCTTCATAGAATATGAAAACATCTACCATTTAATCGTCATATGATTATGTCGTAAAGTTGATTAATCTTTTTTCGTATTGGGAAATTATTTCGTTTGATTATGCTTTCACGGAGAAATCGATTTATTAACATATTGCAGTTCCATTCACGCATACCTTTTAGGGTGCAATACCAAAAGTAACAACTTTTAGAAAATGCTGGTATGGTCCCAGGACTGAACCAAAGACACGACAAATTTTTCGATAGGTTTTATTGATTCCGATATTAATATTGATTAAGATGAATGAACTATTATTAATTATATAAATACACAGTATGTTCCCGAACTTTTGAAATAAAATATCGAAAATTACTTCTAACGAAATTTATTCCAATTAACTTTCAACATAGAATAGAATAGAATAGAATAGAAAGAATATTTATTTCACAAATATTGTATATCGACAAACAATAAGATGAAACAAGTCAAGTACAAGTATAATTGATTATAAATCAATAAACTATAAATCAATGAGCTGTCTTACAAAATATATAAAATTTAGAGAATAAGTAATAAAAACAAGTACTGTGTTTTAAGGAATTTTACTTAATAATTGCGATTCGTCACGCGTTTCACTACACCGTAGCTTCTTCAGACGAATGAATGTACAGAAAATTAGAATGAGAATATAAATATAAATGTTCTTGAGTAATTAAAAGCTTATTGGGTTGCTTCTTCTTAAGTGGTTATTTATGACATATACATAAAATTAAGGAATAGATTGCTCCCCGAAGAGATTCAATAGAGGTGAAGGGCCTAAATCGACTTGTTCATTGATGAGTCTATCTGAGTGTTTGTATTTATTGATTTCTAAAGTTTCCCAAAGATCTATTTTCCAATATTTATTATCTGTATGCAAAATTTCAAACTGTGGGTCGAAAGAGTGATTATTTTCTAAGAGATGATTCGCGTAATTTGAATCTGATTTTTATTTGAAAAACTGCGTTTATGTTCCGATATTCTAATATTAAAATTTCTGTGTTCTACCAATGTAGAAATTATCACAGTCATTGCAATTCAATCTATAAACACCTGATTTATTGTTTTTACCTGGTTTGGTTTTATTATTTTTTATATATTTGCCTAAATTATTATTAGTTTGGAAAGCTATGTTGAAATTATTGCTAATCAAGAATGATTTCAGTTTCTCACTTGTAATGCCAGCGTAGGTTAAGGTGTTGAATTTTTGTTTAAATTTATCGACAGGGTAAACTTCATTCAATGCGATTCTACTCTGTTTTTTATTTAAAATATTATTTATTAGTTTGGGATTGTAACAATTGTTTTTGGCTATTTGTTTAATCAAATTTAATTCTTTGTTGAAATTTTCTGGTAATAACGGGATGTTAATCAATCTATGAATAAAACTATTGGATGCTGACATTTTATGTTGGTACGGATGACACGACGAGTTATGTATTATAATATCTGTATGTGACGGCTTATGGTAAATTGCGAAAACATGTTTTCCATTTTCATTCGAAATTGTTACGTCTGAGAAATTCATCGAGTTATTGCTTTTTATCTCGGTTGTGAATCCAATTTTTCGATGTAATGAATTTATATGATTTTCGAAAATTTTCAACTGTATCTGTCCTGTAAAGCAAATAATGATATCGTTTACATAGCGATACCAGTATGAATAATATTTACTAAGTGGATGATTATGAATTAATTTCTCTAAATTATTCATGAATATTTCTGTTAACAAAGGACTTAACGGATTGCCCATAATCAAGCCGTCTTCAATAGTATAATATTTGTTATTGAAATGGAAATAATTTTGATCTAAACAAATTTGTAATAATGAAAGAATATCTGATTTAATGATAGTATTGACATGATTCTTTTCTAATAATTCTTCAACTAAGTAATACGTATCTTTCGGAGGAATGCTGGGAAATAGATTCTTTACATCGAAAGAAATGAGTTTGGAATTAGGTGGTATAATGGTATCTTTGATATTGGCAGTTTTATATTTATATTCTCATTATCATTTTCTGTACATTCATTCGTCTGAAGAAGGTGCGGTGTAGTGAAATGCGTTACGAATCGCAATTATTAAGTAAAATACCTTAAAACACAGTACTTGTGTTTTATTATTGATAATGGAATTTTACCAAGTAAAAGCCTCCGAAATTCATATGTTAGAGAATAAGGTTCACAATTCAGATCAATTTTGAATAATCCTCTCTTGAAGGCTCTCAAGTCTGACATGCTTTGGAAGTTTTTAGGAAGTGCATTGAATATTTTCATTGCGTTGTAATGGCAATTCTTCTCAGTCAAGATATGTGAAAGGGAAAACCCGCCTTTTATGGTTGTAATTTTTGCATTCTTCAAAATAATGAGGATGCTGAAATATAAATTGCAAAATTTTGTAGATGTACCTAACCATAAAAGGTAAGCAACCCCAATCTTTTGAATATACCACTCTCTCTAACCTGCGTTCAGTAACACTCTCAAGGCAGCCTTTTGGACTATAAATATAGAATCGGAGAAGGAAGAACCCCCCCATATAATTGAACCATAAGAGCCAAGTGAGAATCTACTTGGGTGGCAAGGAAACTCACAGTGTCACTAGTTTTCAAATTTACATCATCCTGATGGAGGCACAAAGCTTGATCTACTATGAGAAAAAACTAAGCATTCAGTTTTGTTCTTGTTAATGATAAGTTGATTCTCAGTACACCAATCCTGAAATGTATTGAGAGTTGGCACTGAACATTCATAAAGACCAAAAACATTGGGAGCAGTAAAAATGTAGTTTACATCATCAGCATATGAACAGGCTGAATTCTGTCATGTGGCTTAGAAAAGGAATCTGGAACATCATTAATATATATAACAAAAAGGAGAAGGTCTAATATGATTCCTTGAGGTACCCCAAGATTTACCATCACTTCAAAAGAACAACAACTAGAGCCATCTTGTGTCAACAAGACTTTCTGCCGTCTATTTTTTAGGTAACTCTCAACCAACCTCAGCCATTCTAGCTTTCTTAGAAGAAGCCTGTGGTAGACACAGTCAAAGGCCTTCGAAAGGTCTAATAAGAGAGCAGTAGGCAATTCATCCCGTTCAAGTGCGATAATGATGTTGTGGACAAATTCAAAGACATCTGTATCTGTGCTTTTGTTCTTAGTGAAACCGTGTTGATGTTTGGATATCAACTTTTTGAAAAAATTAATCAGGCGTAGTGCCAAGATTTTTTCAAATATTTTAGAGGAAGCTGTTAGTATGCTTATAGCTCGATAATTACTTATATCATTGGCATCACCCTTCTTGAAAATTACAGCAATTTTTAGAGCATCGGGGAATATACCTTGCTGAAATGCTCTATTCATTATGAATGTAATCGGCATCGTTATCAGGTGAATGGATTTTTAAGAATATTCATGGGTATTCCGTCATGGCCTACAGAATGATTGTTCTTCATCCTACTCACAACATTCAATACTTCATCCTCACTGATGTCAAACATGTAAAAAGACTTATCTAGTCACTTTCGATCTCTCTGTGACAATTTAGGATCAGAAGGTGCTGAATCTTTAATAACCAGGTTAGGGGCAAAATTGATAAAGGAGTGATATAATTCTTCCGCTAGCGTACGCAAATTAATCTGAGGTAGGCGGGGTATAGATGTTACCTTCTTTTTAGAAATCAAACTATTGACAATAGTCGACACAGTTCAAGATTTATTTTGAGCTGTAGAAAGGATATTTCCATAAAAGGATTGCTTAGCCCTGTGAATCTCAAGATCATATTGAATTTTGATCTTCCTATATAGGTCCAACGAATCTGGCTTTCGACAAAATATAATAATAGTCTAAGAGCCTTTTCAAACGTTTCATTTCAAGAGTAGCTGTAAAAGATCTACGTATTTGACGTTTGCATTTAGTAAGCGGAAAACTGAAATTGAAAATAGATCAGTGTATATATTCTCCCAATTCTGTGACTCTAGGCTATTAAGAAAGACACTCACGCTCAGGATAGAACAGTCTTCTCAGGATTGTCTCCGAGGAATTCGAGGGAGAAGCTTTATGTGGAAACACAAACTTCTGCCCAGAGATCCGATAAATGAGCCTCATAGATAGACGCAGTGCCTCCCTCAATATTCGTCAAAACATTGTCGATGCAAGTAGCACAGTGAGAGGTTACACGAGTAGGAGAATCAAAGAGCAACCTACAATTAAACATTTCTTGAAATGCAGTAAGGGTACGTGACTCCTTTGAGTCCTCCAGTAGGTCAATGTTGAAGTCTCCTGCCACTAAGAATAAATTATTCTCAGAAATAGACTTTTCTAAAATACATGCTAGATTATCAAAAAACAAGTTCACATCACAATAAAGTTCATTATCAGGACATAGTTCCCTCCCCTAGATATACACTCCTTTGAGCGTTCCACGAGTGATTCGAAGGCTTTCTGGAACTCCTTCGAAGTAAACGCTCTGAGACGCTCGGTGCAAGCCGCTTGAATGTTCGGTACATCTTTCAAAAATCGTCCTTTCAGGGTTCATTTTTAGCTTGGAAATAGGAAAAAGTCTGCTGGATCCAGATCTGGCGAGTATGTGGCGTGGTTGATACATGGAATCTGATTTTCGGCGAGAAAACGCTTCACAATGTTTGACGAATGAGTAGACGCATTGTCATCGAGCAAACTCCACGATCCCGGATCCTTGTACTCGGGCCTGACACGAATAATCCGGCGCTTCAGACGTTTCAACACTTCTACGTAATACGCAGCATTCACGGTGACGCCTGGGGGCCCAAATTCTTGGTGGATCAGACCTTTGGAGTCGAAGAAAGCGATGAGTATCGTCTTCTCCCGTGATTTTTGTTAGTGCACTCTTTGAGGCCTCGCACGGCCCGGACTGAGCCAAGCGGACGACTGTCGCTTCGTGGAAGGATCGTATGGAAAACACCAAGTCTCGTCACCAGTCACAATTGAGGTTAGAAAGTCTGGAGTGGTCTCGCAAGTCTCGATAAAATCTTGACAACATTCGACGCGAGTCTGCTTCTGTTCGTGTGTGAGGTTAGATTAGTGCGGAACAAATCGAGAACAGACCTTCCTACGGTAACAGCTGTTGACGGCCCGCCGCTTCTCTCGTCGTCTTTCTAAGGACTCTACCCTTCTTAAACCGATTAAACAATTGAACTGTTGTACGCGACACTACACCTTGACCGTAAGCCAAATCGATCATTTTTTCGTTTCTGCGAACGTTTTTTTTAAAGTTTATACCAAAATTTAATCGTCGCAAGGTGTTCAAATTTCTCATCCATCGCGAAGCTTGTACCGGGGTACCAAACACACGTTTACGCAACCACGTCTAGCTCGAGAACTAATTAACCGATACTGGGAAAAAATTCTCAGACACTCCTGAAGGATGTACCAACATGGTACCGGTGTCTTTCAACAGATCGCGCCACTTGTATGGGCGCTAAAAAATAAGTTCGGGAACTTTTCCGACATACTGTGTACATTCTTGAAACTTTCCTATCAAATTGGTACAACTATTCATAAACCAAATTACAGAAAATCAGACTCACGTCGACAGTGTGTTTGTATTATATTAGTTCAATGAATAGGTAATGGCCAAATGTATAATTTCTCAAAAATCGTACCCGAAAACAAAAATTTAGTTGGTACAGAAGACAAAATTCAGGAAAGATAACAATTTTTCTAGTGGATCAGATTCATAACTGATACTGTTCTTAAAATTGAAAAAAGACCGTTTCTAAAAATTTAGAAAGCAAGGTGCCGGAGAAAAAAATAAAAAAATTAATCATTTTTTTTTATTGATCGGGGCATTACTTTTCAGAATGTATTGGAAGAAACTGCTGGAAATACACTAGTATTTCATGCCAATTCGCTATTCGCTATAAATGTAGCCCACCCCAAACCAAAAAATGTCTTCGCAAAGAGAAAAAAACTTGGATTCATTTTCTTCCTAAAGATTGTTTCATCACACTAACATATAATGCTGAAAATTTTGATATTAAGTGTACAAAAATGACTTTAAGAAAAGTAAATATTATACAATTTTGTGGCCTAACGATATTCATTAATTAAAGCGGCCGCGCGATGTTATTAGGTGCGCAACAAAGTTCTCGCTGTTTGTCAATAGATGGCTCCAGCAGTAAGTGCTGGTCGATTTTTACATATCAAGAACGTCTTGAACGAAGCTTAGACATATGGTAAACAACCCACTGTGACGCATTAGTGATTTTGTTTTTGCGTCATATACATTTAGTTGTGAGAAAATGTCTGATTTTGTGCCAAATAATCGTCATTTGCAGGAAGTGTTGATTTTCTTCCTTCATTCGAAGAAAACGGCGGCTGAAGCTCATAGAGAGCTTCAAAAAGTTTACGGAGATGTTGCTCTAAGTGAAACAATGTTCCTGGATTGATTCCGTCGCTTCAAAAACGGTGATTTCGATATGGACGACCGTCCATGTGAAGAAATTGCAAAAATCTTCGAAGTCGCTGAATTGGAACCATTGCTCTATGAGGATCCGTGCCAAAAGCAAGAAGAGTTTGCTTCAGGGGTTACCCGCCAGGCCATTTCCAAGCGATTGCATGCGTTTGGAATGATTCAAAAGCAAGGAACTTGGGTTCTTTATGATTTGAAGCCAAGAGACGTTGAGCGTCGTTTTTTCGCCTGTGAACAACTGCTCCAGCGGCAAAAAAGAAGGTTTTCTTCATCGCATTGTAACGGGTGATGAAAAATGGATTCATTACAGCAATCCAAAGAAAAAAAATCTTGGGAACTGCCTGGTCATGCTTCTACGTCATCGCCTCGGCCGAATATTCACGTTGCGAAAGTTATGCTGTGTATTTGGTGGGACCAAGTCAGTGTTATTTATTATGAGCTGTTGAAACCGAACGAAACCATCACTGGGGAACGGTATCGAACTCAATTGATGTGATTGAGTAAAGCACAGCGCGAGAAACAGCCACAATACGAGCAGAGACACGAAAAAGTAATTCTACAGCATGACAACGCTCGGCCTCACGTTACCAAACCCGTTAAAACCTACTTAGAAACGCTCAAATGGGAAGTCCTACCCCACACGCCATATTCCCCAGATATTGCACCATCCGATTATTACTTGTTCCGTTCATGGCACATGGTCTGGCTGATCAGCAGTTCCGCTCATATGAAGAGCTCGAAAAATGACTTGATTCGTAGAGAGACTCAAAAGACGAACACATCTACCGTCACGGTATTCAAGCTCTGACAGAAGGATGTGAAAAGTTGTAGCTAGCGATGGGCAATATTTTGAATGATTAATTTGTAATCATTTTTCACAATAAAGTTGTATTTTCATAAAAAAACATCGAGAACTTAGTTGCGGACCTAATATTCTCACTTTTCCGGCCGCTCGTATGCTTCATTTCGATACTCATGCTAATTATCAGATCCAAAGGTTTATAGAAAATTTCATTTTTCTAACTTCGTATAAAAATCCGGCAATCGATTTCAGTAATAATCGTTATCATAATAATTGGGGATAACCTCAATTTTGAGATACTTAAAATCAATAAAATCTTAACAACTCCTTTTTGATAACGCTTTTACTGAAATACTCGAATAAGGTACTCGACCTATATTCTCTCTATTTATAAAATTCAGGGTTAAGCACTGCTACTCTAAGCTTAATCTTATTGGTTAGTACCTTGTGTTGAAAGGTGCCTCCATATAAAAATCGATGTTTTTTTTGTTGCTACATCATGCATAGATTCAACAATGCTGCATTCCCCCAGATCTGAAAAAAATAATAAAATAATAATAATAATCACAAATTCTGAAAGTGTTCTACAATTTATTATCTGTATAGGACTGGAAATTGATCTCACTGCGGTACTTCAATCCTGTAGGAGCTCATCCTTCTGGGATCATCGGCGAAGATCCTTCTGGAATTCCAAATAATTTGATGCCATACATCTCTCAGGTAATGTCGATCCTCTCAAACCCAAATAGGGTTTAGAGTATTATATATTCTTTTCGGAGTTTAATTATAATTAATTTTTGTGATTTTTCAAAAACACTTGTTTACCGTGTGCGACCCTGTGTTTCAACAATGTATTAAAAACAACACATAAACAAAATATTCCTCAAAATGCCTTGCTGTTTTAAACGCCACCACTGAACAACCTCTACCTAACTGCATAAAGTAATAATTGCTTACAAAAATAAGAACAGAATTGATTAATTCTATTTAACTACAATGCCTTCCTTTTCAGAACTTTATATTTCACATTCGTCGACATTAAATTGAATCATATTCTAAATTTCCTATTCTGAATAAAGTCGAAAATTAAGTGATCAATAATTAAGCGTTGAAGATTACAACTAACGATTTTTTCCATAAAAACTGTCTTTCTTCAATATGTCAAAATGAAATACTTGTTTCTTTCGATAGTTCCAGTCTCTTCAACTCATGATTGAAGAAGCAGCTAGAATGACTGCCTACAGATTCGATCACCTCTTCTAGAATGGGACAAATATGGTCAGTCTCGTGCCTGGCGCTTCACAGGCTAAAATTGAAGACAACGAGGTGCTGAGTATGAAGTCTGACATGGCAATACCCAAAACCAACATGGAGCTATCATCCGAGATCATTACTTTTAGTGGACAGGAATGGGCCAGCTTCTAGAATCGTCCACTTGAGGGTCCTGTTGGTTGACCCACGGCTTCAAAACTGCCTAAGGTGTTAGAGCTGTTGCATATGGTTAAGGTACTGCCAAGGAACAGTCTATCTGTCTTGGCAGACTTGCGACTGTTTTTCAAACAGAAAACTTTCTGTTTGCGGGGGGATTGACAAGTAAGTCAATAAAAGTCATTATGGATAGTCAACCTGTACTGAAGGCATTGGCATCCGACAAGAAAAGCGACGTCACTCATCGTGCAGGAATGCTGTTTAACTCTTGCTACAGAAATAGACTCCGTCTAATGTGGGTCCTGGATCAGTCTGGCATAGAGGGAAATTAAAAGGCGGACTCCTTGGCCGCCCGATGAACTAGCTTGGGATTAACTGCAACGGAGCTTAAGCTCGGAATTCCCCTGGAGACCACAAGGATAGAAAATAACTGGTAGTAAGACCTAAAGGTACGAAAACAATGGCTAAGCCTTAGGATCGGTCGAAAACTCTTCATGCAGACCATGCGAGGAGGTGATAGAATTAATACAATCATCTGCGAATACCCAGCTGAGAACAGAATCATCTTTTAGGGACCTGGATCTACCAAACTGAAGCTGACTGAGGTTATTGAGATATCACCCACAAAACCTTTACAAAATGGATGGAGCTTGAAGGTGAAATTTAAGACAGTGTACATTATATACCACATAGTGGCAGAGCTATCAGTTCACATTCCAATTTCTAATTTCTATCTGCTTGAAATAATAAGAAATACATTTACATTTCAGGTTGCTGTAGGAAGAAGAGACTTTCTTAGAGTTTTTGGTTCAGATTATGATACTGTTGATGGAACAGGTGTTCGAGATTACATTCATATCATTGATCTGGCTGTTGGTCATCTCAGAGCATTGGAAAAAATTTCAAAACCCACTTTCACAGGTTTTCAACCCTACAATTTAGGTACTGGTAGAGGTTATTCAGTTCTGGAAGTTGTGAAAGCTTTCGAGAAGGCATCAGGTAAAAAAATAGAGTATAAATTGGTGGAGAGAAGGCCTGGAGATATTGCTACTTGTTATTCTGATGCTAGTTTTGCAAAGGAGGAATTAAATTGGGTAGCAGAAAAAGATATAGATGAAATGTGCAAAGATACATGGAAGTGGCAAAGTAATAACCCTAATGGTTTCAGTTGAAATAATTTGAATCATGGCAGGAATAAAATGTTTATTATGAGATATTGATAATCAATATGTGCTCAGTCAAGGGTATTAGATAAGGGGAAATAAATTCTAAAGTAAAAGCAATTAACAATCAACATTCTAGCAAATATCCAATTAGCATTTATTTTTCCTTAGTAATTTAGTTTTTCATTAATCGTTTCATATAACGCCATTATAATAATCAACTTCTTTGGTGAAAACTTTAACCAGAATATCTTTTCGTCAGAAACTTCCTATTTCTGTATAACTTCAATTCTTGAGATTTTAGTTGAGAAAATATAGCACTTTGTACTCAATAAAAAATATATCCATTAATCATTTTCCTTTAGATTTTAATACTGCAGAAATTTATAGCATTTTGTTTTTCATTCCTAAACAAAGTAACTGAAGCTTGTGATATCAAGGGAAACAAAAAAGTGTTCAACCATTTTTTTCTTGAGTATCCAATTTTCAAGCAGAATCAAATAGGTTTTCAATGAACTTCCATGAGAAGTTAGTGCAGTTATCAATTGATCCGCCATTTATCATATGTGACTCTTGAAAAGCAAAACTATTGAATATTGGACTAATAAGTTAAGCTTGTATACATTCCTTTTTTATAAAATATTCAATTAATTTAATCAGAAGCCATATATTTTCTCACTTTACTTATAATCGAATTTATTTGATTAAAAATTTATCAATACTCCTATATTATAAGATTAATCTTGTAGCTCAAATCAACCAACAAGTTCCTTTTAATACTAACCATTCTTGATTTCTATGAGATAATCATATGTTATACAATATTTTAAAATTGATTTTATCATCAAAATAAAATTTGTAAAATATCCTTATGTACTCCTGATAATCTTCAAGCTCGGGCTTTCCAATCTTAATTCCATTCTATGGTTGCCTTAAACGCCCATCTTAAATACAAAATAGTTGTTTAATATGATTATAAATTAACCTTTTTAACAAACGCCTCTATGCAATCGGTACATAAGTCCTTCATATCGTATACAATCAATTTTTCTTTTTTCCAAAGATAAATGCCATTATTAATAATTAATACTATAACTTATTTATTTATTTATTCAGTGTACTTTGTATATTCTGTTATTGGTTGGTGTTGTATTAAGATAATTTGAAATCAAATCCCAGTGTTTCATATTTTTGATTTGTATATATACTACATTCTTATAACTGTTTAAATATATTGAAAGCATTCAATAAACTGAAGTCGCAATGTATTTTTTTACTATTATTGAATCGACTGTACTGATACATGATGGAATTCATATTCGAGATAAAAGAAATAACAAATATTTGCATTGGACGCGCCTTTGTTATAGAATTGAATTTTTCACTTCCATATCTGCAGACAATTTAGAAATAAATATTCTCTTGTAGCTACATATCAATCATCTATACTTTCACTCAAGAAGTAAAATAAATGTAATCTATAGCCAAAATTTAATCACAGTTACAGCACAACCACTTGATCAAATAATTCGTTACTTTAATTGAGAATTGTGTGTATCGCAAGCAGAGGGGAGATAATACCTTCACGAACACAATTAAAAAAAACTTAACCCAACTTACCTTGAGGATCTGTTCCTTGTAAGGCCAAAATGTCTAAAGAGTCCAAACAATAAAATATATTTTTATTCAACAGAATGATTAGATACTATAGAAAAAGAACTCTATTTTTAATGACTCATAGATAATCAGAAATGTTTCAACTTTCGAAATATAGAGTAATAACTTCAATAATAAAACTTAGATCTCCTTAATTGTTTATCGAATATACGGAAATATACTGTGGGACGTACAAAATCATCATTTTCAATTTTATTAATGAATATTGGGAATGAAGTTTTTTTCTTCCCAAAATTGGTGATTTTCATTAGCGTTTTCAGATTATTCCGAACATTGGCAACCCGGAAAACAGTATTCTGGGTTATAGGTATACTAGATGATTTGCTACTTTGCCATTTGCTGATACATTTCGTTTTGTTTCTCAGTAATGATTTTTGCATTAAATTCTGAACACCGTTACAGTGCCAAATTATTACTCTATATGGTAAGGAGAGCTTCGGTGTTTTCTATTTTTTTTAAATATCTTGTGAAAACTCTAATTGATCAAATACTGAATCTAGAACATTTTTGGACATTTCTTATACTGTTAAATTGTTGTCATATACATATTGGAAATTGATTATCATGCTCTATTCCTCAAATATTTATTAGAAATAAATATAAAGAAATGACGCCTATGATTCCAATGACAACACGAGAATAATCCCAAAGAAGAATATGTCACAAATCTGACACCATTTAAAATTCAAATGCATTCGGCAAACAGCTGATTGACTCGTTTTGGATGCGCAGAACGCGTCATCATACAAGAGGGGATTACCCAAACGTATAACTACAGATGACGACTATTTTGGTACTTTAATTACAAGCTGGGCACGAAAATCGTAGGTCATACTTAGTGATTCACAATTTTCGTGATACCACTTTTGACGTTTCATTATGAATATGGTGACTTATTCATGGAGTTCTGAAATAAATTATTTTAAGCATAATTATTAGTAGAAAATAATATAACGAGCAAATACATTGTTTAACCTTCCTGAATAAAGTTACAATAAGTAAGCCTTCGTGTCCTGATAAGACCAACTATCAATTTTTAATCGATCTTAAAATGAATGAACACTACCGATATTATAACTACAATAGTAATAATATTCAGTATTATAGCATATTAATTGAAAATAAAAAATTATGTAAATAATACTTCATTTACTTGCTTCACTTACGTTTGGTTGCAAACGCGTATTATAATTTTGCCGTCGATACTAGTTGACGAGTTTATTATTCAAATATCATGCAAATTATTGAATTTTCTACTCGGAAGAAATAACATGTGAAATGTTATTTAACACAACGCTCATTCATGCTCTTTAAGAAATTAAATTCCATTTTTAAACCATCTTTATGCAAAATATTTATTTACTAGATATGCACCAAAATTTTCCATATATAGATCTTTTTCTGGAAAATATTCACAGAAATCGTATACAAAAAACTTATACTTCCGGTTGAAAATTTGTTGGAGGATACTGTGAATGAACACTTCAGCAGCTATGCTTATGTCGGGGGTGAATCCGTCTGATAAAGTAGTAAAATATGTCGCGTCCAAACAAAGCGAAAGCGTCGCTTATCGGTATGGTGAAACAAGTATAGTTGGGACAATGTGCGATTTTACTGGAGCAGCTACAGAAAGCGACGCTTCGGCCTCATCACAGCGATTTTGCGGAGCAGTTCTCGCTTCACTTATCAAGCAATATGAAGCTGGGTCTGAACTACGATTTTAATGTATCAATAACAAACTGGACCATCTAGTAGAAGTAGTAGAAATACTTTGTATCGGTTTGGTAATTCTATCATTCATTCATTCGTGACCGTTAGAATGTTATGCTTATATTTCTATAGGAAGCAAATAATTCAATTTCAATATATTATATTCATTTAATGATAAACAACAAGTACTGTGTTTTAAAGAATTTTACTTAATCATTGCGATTCGTAACGCGTTTCACTACACCGTAGCTTCTTCAGACGAATGAATGTACAGAAAATATAAATATAAATGTTCTTGAGTAATTAAAAGCTTATTGGGTTGCTTCTTCTTAAGTGGTTATTTATGACAGGTATATCCAATAAAATTAAGGAATAGATTGCTCCCCGAAGAGATTCAATAGAGGTGAAGGGCTTAAATCGACTTGTTTATTGATGAGTCTACCTGAGTGTTTGTATTTGTTGATTTCTAAAGTTTCCCAAAGATCTATCTTCCAATATTTATTATCTGTATGCAAAATTTCAAACTGTCGGTCGAAAGAGTGATTATTTTCTAAGAGATGATTCGCGTAATTTGAATCTGATTTTTTATTTGAAAAACTGCGTTTATGTTCCGATATTCTAATATTAAAATTTCTATGAGTTCTACCAATGTAGAAATTATCACAGTCATTGCAATTCAATTTATAAACACCTGATTTATTGTTTTTACCTAGTTTGGTTTTATTATTTTTAATATATTTGCCTAAATTATTATTAGTTTGGAAAGCTATGTTGAAATTATTGCTACTCAAGAATGATTTCAGTTTCTCACTTGTAATGCCAACGTAGGTTAAGGTGTTGAATTTTTGTTTCAATTTATCGACAGGGTAAACTTCATTCAATGCGATTCTACTTTGTTTTTATTTAAAATATTATTTATTAGTTTGGGATTGTAACCATTATTTTTGGCTATTTGTTTAATCAAATTTAATTCTTTTTGAAATTTTCTGGTGATAACGGGATGTTAATCAATCTATGAATAAAACTATTGAATGCTGACATTTTATGTTGATATGGATGACACGACGAGTTATGTATTATAATATCTGTATGTGACGGTTTATGGTAAATGGCGAAAACATGTTTTCCATTTTCATTCGAAATTGTTACGTCTAAGAAATTTATGGAATTATTGCTTTCTATTTCGGTTGTGAATCCAATTTTGGATGTAATGAATTTATATGATTTTCGAAAATTTCTAACTGTCTATCTGTTCCTGTGAAGCAAATAATGATATCGTCTACATAGCGATACCAGTATATTCTTTTCGAAATTATCACCTCATTGCAATTCCGATTATAAGATAATAAAAACAATTCGTGAAAATAGTACCAAGAACGATTTAGTTTTCACTAAAGCAGATAAAGGTAACACCGTCATCGCGATTAGTAAAACCGATTATATTTCTAAAACTGAAGAATTCTTAACAGCCGGAAACTATATAACAACTAAGGATCCTACCGCAAAATTTCAAAAAGTGGATAAAAAACATAATTTCGACAGCAAAATCATAAAATACAGACCACGAAAAATATAAATTCATTAACTCCAATCCACAATCCCCCGAATTATATTCGTTGATAAAACTTCATAAACTTAATTACCCTATTAGACCTGTTGTTTCTTATATAACGGCACCTACTTTCAAAATTCCTCAACGACTTGCTAATAAAACATTGCAATTTTAAATGTAAATTTTCGGTCAAAAATTCATACGAACTAATTGCCAATATCAAAGATACAATTATACCACCTAATTCCAAACTCATTTCTTTCGATGTTAAGAATCTATTTCCCAACATACCTCCGAAAGATACGAATTACTTAGTTGAAGAATTATTAGAAAAGAATCATGTCAATACTATCATTAAATCAGATATTCTTCTATTATTACAAATTTGTTTAGATCAAAATTATTTCCATTTCAATAACAAATATACTATTGAAGACGGCTTGATTATGGGCAATCCGTTAAGTTCTTTGTTAGCAGAAATATTCATGAATAACTTAGAGAAATTAATTCATAATCATCCACTCAGTAAATATTTTTTATACTGGTATCGCTATGTAGACGATATCATTATTTGCTTCACAGGAACAGATAGACTGTTAAAAATTTTCGAAAATCATATAAATTCATTACATCCAAAAATTGGATTCACAACCGAAATAGAAAGCAATTATTCGATAAATTTCTTAGACGTAACAATTTCCAATGAAAATGGAAAACATGTTTTCGCAATTTACCATAAGCCGTCACATACAGATATTATAATACATAACTCGTCGTGTCATCCATATCAACATACAATGTCAGCATTCAATAGTTTTATTCATAGATTGATTAACATCCCGTTATCACCAGAAAATTTCAACAAAGAATTAAAAATTAAATTAAACAAATAGCCAAAAATAATGGTTACAATCCCAAACTAATAAATAATATTTTAAATAAAAACAAAGTAGAATCGCATTGAAAGAAGTTCACCCTGTCGATAAATTTAAACAAAAATTCAACACCTTAACCTACGTTGGTATTACAAGTGAGAAACTGAAATCATTCTTGAGTAGCAATAATTTCAACATAGCTTTCCAAACTAATAATAATTTAGGCAAATATATAAAAAATAATAAAACCAAACCAGGTAAAAACAATAAATCAGGTGTTTATGATTGAATTGCAATGACTGTGATAATTTCTACATTGGTAGAACTCATAGAAATTTTAATATTAGAATGTCGGAACATAAACGCAGTTTTTCAAATAAAAAATCAGATTCAAATTACGCGAATCATCTCTTAGAAAATAATCACTCTTTCGACCCACAGTTTGAAATTCTACATACAGATAATAAATATTGGAAGATAGATCTTTGGGAAACTTTAGAAATCAATAAATACAAACACTCAGGTAGACTCATCAATGAACAAGTCGATTTAAGCCCTTCACCTCTATTGAATCTCTTCGGGGAGCGATCTATTCCTTAATTTTATTGGATATACCTGTCATAAATAACCACTTAAGAAGAAGCAACCCAATAAGCTTTTAATTACTCAAGAACATTTATATTTATATTTTCTGTACATTCATTCGTCTGAAGAAGCTACGGTGTAGTGAAACGCGTTACGAATCGCAATTATTAAGTAAAATTTTTTATTATTGATAATGGAATTTTACCAAGTAAAAGCCTCCCAAATTCAAATATATTCATTTAGTATTGAAGATTTTCCTCCTAGTTGGTAATTTTGCAATCTGAATTATGTTATTATTCTATCACTTTCTTTTGAAAATGAGACTAAAATTGACCTTGTAGCATATTTCATGACAGGAAAACAACCTCACAATAATAATTATAAAACAAAATTAGACAGTTTTGTCAACTTGTCACAATATATTTTCACAATAACAGCGGTTTCGACTCTTAGGCCGTTTTCAATGAAATACCTATCATGTGAAAATGACCTAAGCGTCGAAAGTAGACAACATTGTCTCATTTCGTTTTATAAGTCTAATGAATTTTCATAATAATATTCGAAAGAAATTTTTGAAATTATATATATATATATATATATATATATATATATATATATATATATATATATATATATATATATATATATATATATATACAAAAATTTGATTTACAATAAATGCTTATATCTAATCTAATTTTGATGTGTCAGAAAAACAGAAGTGTGAGTTCAGGAAATGTAACAGGGAATCTGTAACAATGGAAAAGAAAACCAGCAGAAAAATATTTCAACAATCATACTTCTGTCTAAACAAATCTAAGAAAAGATTTTACATAGCAAGCAGGGTAATGAAAAGGACTAAGGAGATAAAAGAATACATAACCTGCGATACTTCCTCAAATTCTTATAGAATATACTACAATTATAAAAGTCCATTTTTAAAATCACTTTCAACTTTATAATTATACATATCATTTATCTCAATTAAAAATCAAAATCTTCAAATGAGAAGTCTGATCTCAATTGAAAGACTGTCAAAGTGATTAAAATGTGATTTTAGTAAATAAAAACTTACAAACATGTTAACAAATGGTTATTGTAATGAATAAGTAAAACACATATAAATATTTTATTCCACAATCCTTTAGAAGCCTCCTTTTTATACAGCTTATTCGAGCCGACGAAGGTAAGTATCTACAAGCACTTGTTACCGATGATCCTGCCCGTATTGCGTATTGTAATAAGCGTTGTAAAATAAGATTAGTGATCAAGGGTTAAATAATCCGATGAGTCACAAATTGCTTTGTTCTGTTTCTATAACCACTGAAATATATCTCAATGCGTAAAAAGTTGGAAATTTTATAATAATTCTTTTTTCTTTGAAAAAAAAGCTTTCAAAACTAAATTTCGATTTTTTTGAATTCCACAGGAGTTTATAATAGTCATTATTTAAGTGAGCCACAAATCTCTTGTTTTCAACTGACAAAATTTCACCCGGCAGGAAATTCCTAACATAAGTTACCAGATCCACGCAAGGTGCCACATCTGATGTTCATGAGGCTCCAGAACAACTGCCTGAAGCAATTCATGAATTATCTGTTCCTGGCTCCTAGACTGTTGTACTCAAGTCTAGTGCTCCCTAATGACCAAATCAAAAGAGTCAGCTCTTCAGTATGACTAATGGAACATTCATTATTTTTTTTAATTGAAACTATAACTTCAGGATAAATTATATATTTATTAATACATAATTGATAACAAAAAATGGAAAGTGTTGATTGGACAGAACTCTATCCGGTGTGTGACCCCAATCTAGCATACAATAGGTTCCTCAGTCTCTTCCAGAGTGTTAGTCATCGCATCTTTACTGTAAGAACTATTAGCCCCACTGGGACACACAATCCATGGTTTACAAAGGGTATAAGAGTTTCATCAAAGAAAAAGAAGGAAATGTATATGACAGGAATAAAGGATCAATTTCATAAAAAATATTTTCAGATACTAAGACAAGTTGTCCAAGTGGCAAAAAGGATGAACAATGAGGGATATATATATCGGACTCAGCCAGTAAACAATCAGCCACATGAAGGATTACAGGAGAATATACAGACAAGTCGCCTAGTAATGTATCCATTCTGTCCGAGGTTACCACAAAGGACAAAAGCTATGTGGACATACTGAATGAGATGAATGGATATATTGTGAATAACGGAATATTTTCATGTGATGTTGTGAACACAGCTGATTGTGCTGGGTTCGGATGAGAAACTTCCATAAGTAATAGTCTAGTATTGGAGAATACGGATCCGGTAGAGATTTACAACATTATTATGTCTTTAAAGAACACCAAGTCGACTGGCTTTGACTACATCCCAGTAGCCTTGATAAAGACAGTGGCAGAGCAGATATCTCCTGTATTGAACCACATAGCAAATAAAATGTTTGAGAGTGGAATATACCCTGAGGAACTGAAAGTAGCAAAAATAAGGGCTATATTTAAAAAGGGAAACAAACAGCAAATGAAGAATTATCGACCAATTTCCCTACTGACCAATATAAGTAAAATATTTGAGAGGTTGATTCACAATAGGATTGTTGGCTTCTTTGAAACACTTGAAGTACTGACAGAGCACCAGAATGGATTCAGGAAGGGAAGGAGCACAACAAGGGCAGAATATTTCACTATTAAAAATATATTGAAGGAACTTAATAATGGTAGAATCACAGCCTTGGCATGCATGGACCTAAGCAAAGCATTTGATAGTGTTAATCATGAGAGGTCACTTGACAGATTGTATAGACTGGGTGTCACGGGTACATCCTTGGAACTTATTAGATCATATTTAACACAAAGAGCACAATATATTGTAGAGAAGAATCCAGTAACAGGAGATGAGGTTAAATCGGCAACAATTACGAATGGATCCGGAGTACCCCAGGGTTCGGTCTTGGGGCCATTGTTGTACATTGTTTATACCAGTGAATTACCCGAGTCTATCCCTGATTTCCTTGTACAGTTTGCGGATGACACATTGGTGGTTCTCTCTGATGCGGATCCAATGGAGGTCCAAATGTGTACAGTTCTGATTGCACTGACCAGCTGGGCATGATCTCAAGCTGAATGATTCTAAGACTTAGCTACTCCAGTTCAACTACGCCAAGGATTCAAGAGTATTGAATACCGATACAATGACGTTATAATACCAACTTTGCCTTCACTCAAGTTTCTTGGGATCTGTGTGGATCATCGGCTAAGCTGGGATGACCACGTTGACTATCTAGCTGAAGGAATGTCTAAGTATGCGAATGCATTGAGAGTGCTCACGAGCCAATCTGCTATGTATTAGACTTCGATGTGGAATTGTTTTCTGGGGAAATTCGGCGTTTGTTGGAAGTCTTCTGGTGCAGCAGAAGAGATGCTTGAGGGCAATGCTGGGTCTTTCTTGGGCTGAGTCTTGTCGTGAGCATTTTATCATGACCTCAACCCTTACGATTATCGGCCTTTGCATACAGGAAAGTGTGATGTTTTTTAATAAGAACAAAGAGCTTTTCGAGGAGAGAGGATATTCGAATCCCTATTATACAAGGGGAGGAAAAAGTATACAGCTGCCACAGATAAAACAAGTATATCTTTAAAAGAATTGTACTTTTATGATCGCCAAGATGTATAATCATTTGCCTCAATATGTTAAGGAATGGCCGTTGAGCAAAATTAAGACTAGATTAAGAAAGCATCTCACTCAGAACCCATATTATAACCTGGATGAATATTTCTGTGATCCTTTGAAACTGTAATCCTTTTTGCTCAAATGTGGATTGTTTTATATAGTATTGTACCTGTTTATGACATATATTATATTTATTGTGTTTATGTATTGTTTATAGTATTGAAGGAAGATAAGTATCACCCGGCTCTGATGTGTCATTTGAACCTGGGCTCGGACAGTTGGGTCAGATTCTCTCGTAGTTCGAATTTTGGGGCTTTCAATTTTCATAAAGTCGATATGGCTACGCTCTGTGAAGACTTACTAACTGAACAATTCATCGTTAGACAGGTTTGCCCTCGCAGTATAAACTTTCTGGTGAATAATTTTTATAAAACACTATACAATGCAATCAGAAAATCAGTCCCAGTTTATCGTAAACAAAATAGGAGGTACCCCACATGGTACAAAAAAGAGATCATTGATGCTGTTAAGTCTAGGAATCGGATGCACAAAAAGTTTATTAGAACAAGGAACGATCACTATCTCGATTTGTACCGAGAATTGAGGTCAGTTAAAGCTAAGATGAGGTCTGCATATAGGGAGTAACTTGGATAGCTCGCAAAATAGTTTTGAGAAGGAGCCTAACAAATTTTGGTCTTTTGTTCGGAGTAAACGCAAAGCGGATGGACTACCTGGAGTCATGTATTACCAAGGTGAGAGACTGGATAGCCCCCAGAAGATCGTTTCTGCATTTGCTATGTTTTTCGGTGGGGTATATGATATTGTGGATTCAGATGTCAATATTGATGACGTTATCTCGGAAAGTGTGGTTGATTGTCGAGGCTCGAATTCTATTTTTTTCCCTCAATAACCGAACAAGATATTTTGCGTGTGACTAAAAATATGAAATCTAAAGCTAGTTTTGGGGATGACGGCATACCTTGTTTTATAGTAAAGGATATCATAGGGACGATAGTAGCTCCGCTATGTTCAATTTTTAGTTTGAGCCTGAAGAACAATCAGTTTCCGTCTAAGTGGAGGATCGCGAAAATCTGTCCTGTCTTCAAGAGCGGTGATAGGACCGATGTAACAAACTACCGTCCTGTGGTCCTGCTTGCTCCTTTGCGAAGGTTTTTGAGCTTCTATTGCATGAATCTTTAGCATTCCAGCTGAGCCAATCGATTTCGGACCGGCGACATGGTTTTAGGGTCGGTAGATCAACTGTAACGAATCTTGCATGCTTTTCGGAATACGTAACTGAGGTTTTGAACCGGGGTGGCCAGGTTGACACGGTCTTCACGGATTTCTCTAATGCCTTTGATCGCATGAACCATGTTGCTCAAATAAAAAGAATGAAGGAGATAGGGTCCCCTCTGAGGATTCTCAGGGTTTTCTATTCATATTTGAGTGATCGAAAGCAATATGTTATGTACAATGGATTCAGATCCCAGGATTTTGGAGCCCATTCGGGAGTCCCTCAGGGGTCGGTTTTGGGTCCGCTTCTGTTCACAATTTCCGTAAATGACTTACTTGAGAGGCTAAACGTTGGGGGCGTAGCCTTTGCGGACGATCTCAAGATTTACACAGAAATAAGATCGAATGAGGACTGTCAGAGTCTTCAAGGAGAGTTGCTGATGATACATCAGTGGTGTTTAGAAAACAAACTGCCTTTGAACGTCTCTAAGTCAATTACGCGCAAACAGTCGCCACATTTCTTTCCTTATTCGGTGGCGGGCTCACGGCTTGAACGTGTTTCTCGTGATCTCGGGGTGCTTCTCGACTCGAAATGGTCGTTCCGGGACCATATAGGTGATGTCCTGCGAGCAAGAAAAATGTTGGGTTTTATTCTGAGGAATTCACACTGCTGTTCTCAGGGTTCTGTATTTCGCTTTCGTTCGGTCTAGATTGGAGTATGCCTGTGTTATCTGGGATCCATACTATGTGAAATATAAAATTGCATTGGAAAGCGTCCAGAGAACCTTCCTAAGGTACCTGGCATACAAACAAGATGGAGTATATCCTATCCTAGGAATGCCAGGTTTTCTGTTAACCGATCGTTTTTCTGTGTTGGAGCTTCAAATTAGAAGGAAATATTTGTGCTGCATGTTTTTGTATGGACTTCTGAATAACTCCATCTGTTGTTCGTGTCTGCTTGACAGACTGATGTTTTTGGTACCCAGGCTCGCTGGCAGAGGCAATGCCACTTTTTATGTCGTTGGAGCTGTTACGGATGTTTTTTTCAACTCACCTATCAATCGAAGCTGTCACTATTTCAACACGGTGGCCTCTTCGATTGATATCAGTCATTCTCAAGCTACATTCAAAAGAAACCTATTTGCAAAACTTAGTTCACGCACTTGAATTGTTTTGATTGTTTGGTGTGTATTTCTATTATATGAGTTTGCATTATCAATGCGTTTTATATCTTTATTGTTTTTGAAAGTTTTTTTTTAAATCTGTTTTTTAGGTTTGAGCAAATTTGTCTATACTTGTTCGGCTCTGTAATTGGGAGTAATCCTGTTGAGCTTGTACCAATAAATAAATAAATAAAATAAGTATTGTATTGACAAGTTCTACAACTTATTGTTTTATGGAACAAATAAAGAATATCTATCTATCTAAATAAATATGAAAAGCATGTTTAATTATTGAATAAATTTACAAGTTTTGGAAAAACAAGACTTTTAAAAACACTCGATATTACAACTTTTGGTCTTATTAAGTGGGTCACTTTATCTTTAACATCAGACCAAGATAAATCACCTCTCAAGTGCATCAATCTTAACAACTGTTCGTCACTAATATCAGGATAATCTTCAACTACTCTATGTAACTCGAAAGATAACATATCATCATCACTCTTTAGTACTTCCACAAGAACCATAATTGCTTTGAAAGGATCATCTCCATTTATGTTTTTACACAAACCACTTAACAAATCCTTAAGTTGGTTAACCTCTTTAGAGACTTGTCGAGCAGCTTTAGTACATTCTTGATATGTCTTGAATGACACTTTTTTACTCAACATCGAGACTAAGTATTTTTCAACAAACCTTCTCCTCACTTCATATACTATATAATCAAAATTTTTCTGTGCTAACCCACTGTAATCCTGGAAGTAATCATCAGTCGTTAAACAAATTGTATCTACTGCAACTGAAGAGCCAAGCCAATTGGAAATAAATAGATCAGAGAAATACTTTTCTAAATCTAAGAAAAGCTCTTCAAGAAGATAAATACCTGATTTATTCCTAAGTTCAATGAATACAGTTCTCAACTTACTAAATTTTTCTATAGCACTATTTTTATCTTCTTCTTTAATTTCTGAAGAACCTGTCAAATATTGTTTTTCCAGTTGAGTACTCAAATCAGCAAGTTGTAAACAATTATTTACTATAGTTATCATGTGGTGAGTAAAAAATGGTACTTGTTTCCTATCACTAAAGTATGTGTTCTTAAATTCAAAAATTGCTTCATTGTAAGAACCTCCGTATCTTATAACATGATCGATGCCTCGTTTCAGTGCTTCAAATGTCAATCGGTCACTTACAGTTTTAGTAACTTGTAAGTTTTGATCTATCATTTGGAAAATTATTATTGGACCAGTACCACTAGTATGAGAAACCTGAGGTTCTGTTGAGGAGTACCATTCTTGTTTTTCTGAAATTAAAGTATTTTTCATCCATTCAGCATAATTGTTTTCCATGTTACTTAAATATTCATTTTGTAATCGAGTAATAACGTCTTTGGGTAACAAGGGATCATTTTGCACAAGGTTCGAAGTGAACTCTATTAAATCATGATGACAAAGAAGTTCTTCTGAAAAATATGTTTTATGTACCCAAGACAAAACAGTGACATACTCATTTCCTTCAAGACCGTTTTGTATAACTTCCTGAAGATGTGCAGATAAACAATGATGGTACATTTTGATATACTCATGAATAATATTATACCTCGGAGGAAAACAGGGGACACAAAGAGTTTTCACTACTCTCAAATCTTCAAGTATAAGTTGCCTTATTAATTCCAAGTAAGTAATGAGCCAGTTTTTATTATCTGACCTTTCTTCAATTTGAGTACCTTCAATCCTAGTTGCAACAGATTTTTCAAGAACTTCAAAAGCCATTCTTTTCCATCTTTTTGGACGCCCTGGAGGTAAGAAACCTGTTTGTTTTTCTTGTTTCAATGCTTCTTCATCTGCTTTTTCCTCTCTTTCAATAATTCTCAAAGCTGTTACAATAACAGTAGGTTCTTTTCTTACAGTATTCAATGTTCTAGATAACACAAGCCGCAGCTGTTTTTCAAGTAGTACTGATAGCTTTTCCACATCTGAGAAGTATGCTTTAAGCATAGATTTATCGTGAGGAGATTGATTTGGAAGTTTATGAAGCTCATATAGCAGATCATCTCGTGAATTCTCAAGATCCCTCAAACATTGATGAGTATGCAATAACTTCCCTTCATTAATCCATTGCTTAGTTTTCTCAACACTTTCAGGAACTGTGAAAATATGTTTCAAATTCTCTCTTGCAGTCATATATTGGGAATGTTTCATATTTTCATCCCTCACAACAGTCAACTTTTGATATAAACTCGGTACTTGAGTAAAAACATCTGCCATCTTACATAAATCCTTATCGACCTCAGCTACTTGGTACTGAGCTTCTTTCAATTTCTCTAAACCGATGTGAACACCATCCAGTTGCTGTTGTATGGCTGATTTTAATTGTGCTTCTACTGATCCTTTCTGTCGAACAATTTTACGCTTTATCTGATCAACCTTCTCAAGCTTACCATGTTTTTTTATAATTGTTGTTACATGCTTCTTGGCTGATTCCTTCGCTTCCGCTTCGATCTCTTTCATATTTAATGATTCCATCTTAAAACTTTATATACGCCCACGAATTATATATAATTCTTGCTCGAATTATGCCAACATATTTCATTAACCTCTTCCTAAACATTTAGGATGAATAATCATCAATGTACAAATAAAATTTAACTTTTAATTTTCATATAATATCCTTTCAAAAATTTAAAATAACTACTACTATTGAGTTTGAATATCTTCTTAGATGGTTGAAGATTATGTTTACTTCACAAATTACTCAACATGACATTGACAGAA